>CM057379.1:191419943-192743693 GCA_030015415.1 Cynopterus sphinx
ATCTGTAATACCAACCACTGAATTTATTATCCACAAAGTAAATCCATCTATCACCTATTTAATAAATATTTACTGAACAACTACTGTGTGTCTGGCACTGAGTAAGGTGCTAAGTTCATTCTTCTATTTGAAAACATGTTTTTTCATTTAAACATTAAAAAACTGGAGAGTGGTAATGGGAGGCAGATGGGGTTAAAGAGGTCATATATGTGGTGAAAGAAAGAAATCTAACTCTGGACGGTGAGCACACAATACTATATATATATATATATATATATATATATATATATATATATGACTTACTGTTGAATTGTACACCTGGAACTTACTAGATTTTATTAACTAATGTCACCATAATAAAATAAATAAATAAATAGACAGACAGATAGATAGATAGATGATAGATATTGAAAATATTACTAAATTATTTGTGTGTGCGTGCATGCATACGTGTGTGTGTGTGTGTGTGTGTGTGTGTGTGTGTGTGTGAGACAGAGAGAGAGAGAGAGAGAGAGAGAGAGAGAGAGAGAGAGAGAAAGCCTGGTTTCAAAGCTCATCATACTTTTATTAAATAAAATGCAGGTAAAAGTCATTTGTTTTCCTGACCTTTCAAAATTAATAAGTATAAAAACAACAGATTTAAAAATCAAGAGTAAAACATTGTTTAAAAAAAAAACTTTATGTTTTTTAGATGAATTAAACAATCATTTCACATGAGCCCTGTGATGGCCCTGTAGGGTAGGCAAGGCAAGTGTTACACCCATTTTAGAGATAATCTCAGCATAAACAAGCAATTTGCTCAAGGTCACGTGAAAAATAAAGTGCCAGAGATGAAGTAAGAACTACATGGTATAGGATATTAATGAAAATGACATTTTGTTCCTCCAAGTTTCAGTAAATTTTGGAGTGAACAGAATGAAAATTTGAAAAATAGATACCACTTCTGGTTTTGCTGTTGATTCATTGAATCACCAGGAGTAAATTAACCTCTCTATGTCTCTATTTCCACATCTACCAAATTGAGGATAATGGGCCTTGCCACCTCACAGGGCACAAGAAAGATTAATTAGATAAAGCTTGTGTAAGGTTCTACGAACATTGAAGAGGAAAAGGCCACATAGAACCATGAGTTACCATTGCTCATCAGACTTCTGTTGCAACATTTGTCTATTTTCCACACGGTGGCTGGGGTTTTACAGCTCTACCTGGTCTCCCATCTCTGTACCTTGAGCCAATGAATGGTTAGGAGTATTGCATGATGTGTTTCTCTCCCTAGTAATTCATAATATGTACCTGCACCAACTGGTGCAGTGCTTCAATTACTGCTTGCTCAGTGGGTGTGGTGCCATGACACATTCTTCCTAATTCTCCCCAGGCAAGTCTTGCTTCACAGTGCAGGTGCTTTTCCAAGTTCAAATTCATTGGCAAAAAAGGTAGATTGTTTGGGGCAGTGAGGACTGAAGCAAGATGCCTAATTCTTAAAGCAGTGGGTATGGAGATCTTACACTCAAAAGGTAGATATCTGTGTATTTTAATGACTAGAACCACAGAGAACAAAAATAAACCCTGGGGGGTCACTTGAGATGGTGTACTACATGCTGGGATCTTTCCCACATCCTCATTTCCCTCAGAGTTTCTCTAAATACTCAGCCGACAGGTTTTGAAAGGTGCAAAAAGTGTCCTGTGGAGATAATTTTGGAACTCCGGGTATGACATTGCAGGGGCAAAGAAAGTAGCGAAAGAGTCCTACCTTCTTTTTATTCTTAGCTTATTACTCTTCTCATTTTTTAAGATAAGAAGACGAGGCAGTTTGAACTTGGGACCTTGCTATTGCTTTAGATGTCCTTTCCTTGATCACACTTGACTTGACGGTCAGCACAAAGGGCTCCATGACCCACCTTACTGAGTTTCCAGAATAGGATGTGCCGCCCTCTTTTATAATGTCAAGGAGACCCTGTTGAGTGATGGGACCCAAAGCCATGGCCTGATCTATTTAAACTGTAAACAAAATGGTTTGATTCAAGGCTTGGCGACATAACAACACATATATGCCAGATAATAAATTCCCATGTGAATTGAATCCAGACGTTCAAAAGTAAGAATCTCATTAATACAGTCAAAATATTCCCACTTGGCAAGGAATGTTGAGTATTATGATTCATCTTGGGTGAGTGAAGGCTGTTTATATTATTAGACAGGCCTAATAGTAACTAACATTTTGCTTGTCTGAAACCTGTCTTACAGTAACAAAGATTTGCAATTGTGTTTTAAAAAATCTCCCTGCCATGGCCATTTGCAAACTGTTTTATTTCTTTCTAAATCTAAATTAAAGTCAAAAGAAAAATGAACCCTAGACCCTCGTTTCATTGTAAGATATTCTTCCTATAAAACGCAGCATCCTGATTCTTCTTAGGTGGGGCTAACGAGAGAAGTGTCCTTTGACCTCTGAGGCATGACTGACATGAAGCTGGTTATGCATTGGTGTGACTGGGCTGAGTGGGCTGGTGCTGGTGGCTTGAGAACCACTATGCTGTGCCACATCATTTGTGGCCCCTCTCCTGAGACAGTGCCCCCTTCCACAGATTCAGCAACATCAGCTTACATTTAGTGAAGGAAGTGGGTTTTCTGGAGGGATGCTTCCTTCCTCCAGGGCCACCACATATGGTCTGATTTCCGAGGGAAGCGCTGCCTTAATTGTTAACTACATTGCATGTCACCCAGCCATCCAAGTAGGTAACTCACAAAGCCTGTACCATGAGGAGTAAAATGAAAAATTAATTCCTCTCCCATCATGGTGGTCTCCAATGTGTTATTGGAGATTAAGGGTGTGGGAAGTGGGGGAAGATTAGGATTTGCATAAACCAGACTCTGGGGCCAAATGAGTTTAGAAAACTAAATTCTATCTTCTGTTCTGGGAGAGACAGAATATATTTGCATATTGACAGCTCTGAGAAGTTTTTCAGTAAAAAACTTGAAGAACTTTGATTAATTCACATTTTCACATATGTGAGCACAGAATATTGTTTTTTTTTTCTTTTTCTTCCTGTTTTTAGGATAGCACTGGATAATATCCAAGGCTCCATGGGGCACACTTTGGGAAACAATGCCTTAACCCGAGATCTCACTTATTCCCAACTGAAAAGGGACATGGGACTGAAAATGTATTTGTCTTTCCCCAGGAGGAAACATTTTACATAAGGAAACATCTTGGCCTTGAGTCTTAATGTACTAAAATTTACTTATAAACTTCCACCTCACTAATTTGGCTTTGATATAGTTATTCAGCAAGTACCGTAGTGTTTATTTGTGGGAGCTCATTACAGTCGTGCATCACTATTGGTGGCAGTGCTTCAACAAAAGTTGTCTAAGACATTGCTTGGGGAAGGGAATTTCATTCCAGAAGGATTTGGGCAGGCTTATAAAAGTACACACTCTTTAATGGGAAAAAAATAAGGTAATGAAGAAATCAGAATGAGAGCAAACAAGGGTAGAGTAAATAAAGCCAGCACAATATAATAGGTGTCAGAGGTATGTTTGCTATTAGAAGTTAGCTGCAAATTTGAATCAGAATGTCCTAAGGAACTAAAGAAATGATCATTTACCAAGTTCATAGTAAAATAAAACAAAAACAAATAAGTGTTCTGAGAGAGATACAGCTTTTTCTATACAGAGAGAGATCGTATTTCTCAGGTCCCAAGAACAGTACTTCAGTGGGTCCTAGTGCAATTGTCCCAATTCAGAACAGGAGCACCAAAAAGCCGCCTCACCACCCCAGTGACCCATCCTTAATGGAGAGTGAGTGACCCATCTTGAAAGAGTTTGCCACTAGGAGGCAAAGAATGGGGAGAAATCGAGAGGCTGTTCTCCTTTCACCACTTAGTAAAGGGTCACTGTCAAGTTGAGGCCCCACAATTGTGGAATGGTATAATACCAAGAAAGGAAATAATGTAAAATTATTTGGGGGTTAGTCAGCTTCTCAAATTTTTGCCTTTCTGGTGTCTGGGCTAAGTTATGTGTTGTTCTCAAGATCTACATATGGCAGAAATTTTAGGAAATACTCTACTGAGTGTAGTACTAGATAGAATCAAGAGTTAAAAATCATCCTTTTAATCCCAGGTTTGCAAATGATTGATTATGCAGCCAAGACCCTCTACTTTACCTCGTCATTTTCTCACTTATGCAGGAAAAATAAATCTGGACTACCCATCCATCACAATTGCAAGAAGAAAAATCTCCTGTAAAAGGAAGTTAGCCATGCTGAAGTATTAAACACTTAATAAAAGATGAAAGTTATGATTAGAAATTAAAATGTGATCTTAGTCACCCATTAAGAGTAATGATATGAAAAAAAGAATTTCAATAATTACCCCATAGAGGTATGTTACTAATTTTTTTTTCATTCATAAATCTGGCTCAGTTATTATCACTGAGAATTTTGTGTGTTACAGTATAAAAATAAAAGTAAAATATATTGCTAGGGTTATTACATAAAAAAAAATCTCCATAAAGACAGAAGCTTAGTAACTTTTTAAATTCAACAGATGGTCTATTCACTTGGGAAGAACAGAGCCTGGTTCCGGATCCTATCACTCCTCAACAGCTTGTGGAATATTTAGACCTTTGGTTTTCATGTTCTGTCTATTTACAAAAGATACATACGACAGCCTACCAGTGAAGAATGTATGTCACAACCTTTTCTTTCACACTGTGTTATTGGCAGGTAGTAACTACATCTTCCTGTCAGACTTGACTTTCTTCTAAACCAAAGATTCTCTTACCCAGCAAGACCTCTACCAATCAGAAGGAGACAATTAAGTGATACGTGACTTGCTTTGTAACCCATAATCTATCACTGGCCTTCTCCTTCCCTCCATGTGGAACCATTTTTCATCAAAGCTCCTGTCTCATTAGAAAAAAAAAAAAGGCAGAGAAAAATTCCCCAGGGGCATTTTCCTAAGTTACAGAACAACAACAACAACAACAACAAAATACTAGTACAGCAATTAGTATTTTCTACTTTTTCTAAGCCAAAAAAAATTTTTTTTTCTGACAAGAAATACAAATTGAAACAAGATTTCATTTTATACCTGTCAGATTGGCAAAGGTTTAAAAAGTCTTACAATATCCAGTGTCGAGGAGGATATACCGAAGTCAGTACTATCATCTCATAGTTGAAGAAAAGTAACTTAGTAATGCCACTGTGGAAAGTATTTGGCCACATTAAACAAAGTTTAAAATGTGCATAGCTCTAGGTATATACCCTTAGAGACATGTGCACATGTGCCCATAGAGGCACATAAAAGAATATCTATTGCAATACTGTTGGGAAATAAATTGAAAACAGAAGCAAGATGCTCATCAAGAAACCATGGATAAATAATAGATTGTTTCACATCTATGCATGGGGTGTGCAGTAAAAATGAATACACAGAAGCAGAATAAATCAATGAAGATAAACATACAAAATGCAATGCTGAGAAAAATATAATGTTCGGCCTAAAAAACATAATGCAAAGGATGCAAGAATGAGGTTCCATTTATATAAAGTATAAAAAAAAAAACTGTGGTCAAAAGTATAACTTCCTGTTATAAATAAGTCCTGAGAATTTAATGTACAACATGATGAGTTAACAATAATGTATATTTGAAAATTGCTAAACAAGTAGATCTTAAAATTCTCATAAAAAAGTTGTAACCATGTGAGATGGTGGATGTTAACTAAACTTATCATGGTAATCATTTCACAATATAAACATATATCAATTATATCGCAATAAAACTGAGTTAAAAGCACTTATAGTTATACTAGGAGACATGTAAAATAAAGGTTCAGGACAGCACTGTCCATAATAAGAAAAAAAAGGAGTTGCTTGATATATGCTACATAGCAAGGAAATTATCAAAGACACTCTTCTGCAAGGGATCATTCATTGCATTGCCCCTGATTCCTGATCGCACCATTTCAGAACAAAGCCCTGCTCCCTAGAACCCTCCTCAGTTACCACACAAAGTCCAAATCCTACAATAAGTTTTTTCTATCACCCTCTTACAGAGACATGCCACAGTCCTTCAGAGTGTACACTCTCCCTAGCTGCAAAAAGTAAGAAAATGTAACTGGTTCAATGACAACACAACAAAATTAAGTAAAATCCAGAAATCACAGAATTTCTTAAAATCCTACAATGATATTATGTAAGTGGTCAACTATATAAACATATAGTAAAAAACAAAATAAGCATGGGAACGTTATTTGCTGAATTAACGATAACAGTCTCCTTCAGGAAGATAAGGAGGGAGGCAGGAAGGGAGAAGGAGCAACCAATCTTGGAGGTTTACCCAGGAGCCTTAGTGGTACCTTAATGCTTAATTTCTTTTAGACAAAACAAAGTTCTAAAAGAAATGTGGCAGAAAAATGTCATGGTTTGATAAAGTTAGGTAGTAACATGAACGTGCCACTTTCACGTTTGCCAGTGTGTTTTAAACATTTCACTCTAATTTTTTTAATGATAATATACTGGAATTACATTAGAACTTAACTAGGAGGTTTTAGTTACTGAAGGAGAAAGAAAACTCATTATAATGTAATCTTACCTACAAGCCAGTTCAAAATAGCTTTGTAACAATGCTGTCTGGGTTGATCAATGCCATCCCGTTTGCAAATGTTATGAGTAACTTATTCACCTAGGTTTTTTTTTCCCACTGTCCTCCTTGCCCTGTTTGTTATGACTCTAGCTGGAAATCTCTCTTCTTGAGAGGCAGGGCTAATTCAGAACTCATTAAATGCACGACTTGAAACTGTTCATTATATATTACCTCCATCTTCTCTCCATTGAGTATCATCTGCTATTGTGTTTACCCCATTACCGAGCTTAATTGAGTCCTTCAAGAGTTTCTCAGAATCCCCTGAACTGGTTGGTAAATATGTGCCGTTTACTTGTGTTGCTTCTGAATTATTAATAGATGTTTTTAAATTATCGGAAGGTTTCTAAAAGTTTTCTCACTGTTCAAGCTGATCTCCCTGCTCTCACTTTATATGTTTGTTTAACTCAACTGATTTGCGGAACTATCTTGGAATCTGACCTTTTATCTACAAATTAGTTATAACTCAACTAATTTAGAAGACGCTTCATTCTGAGCCTTTTGGGAAGATCACAACAGAGTTCCAACCATTGGCTTTTCTAACTGCAAATATTCAGTTAATTCTTTCCAGGAAATTCAGTGGGTTAGAAAGACATAACAGTTTATTAAAAATGTGCCAAGTGAGCTGCCTAGGCATTCTTCCCCCCTACCACCCCAACACCCTGCCGCTAAAGAAAAAATTTGCTTAGACTTAATGTGCATTCCCAGAATCTCTCTCCTCTCATTTAAAAACAGGTTAGCCATTAGCCAGCTGGCAGCTCTTTAAAGATATTCTCACAATTAATGGTAAATAATACAGCTTTATCACTGGGTCAGTTTTATACTGCAGTCTCTTCAGGTCTTTAAAAATGATAACCGAGGGGAGTAAGATCATTTCATTTCCCCAGACTTCTCCTATTTTCATTGCCAAATTCAGGTCAGCAGTCTGCACCACTGTGTAGACGAGAGCAACACAAGATCATGGAGCATCGCGTTTAGCCTCTGCCCTCCTTGACTGCTTGAGAGAGTATCGCTCTAACAGGCTCCTCCAACTTTCCCACATTGATGTTATTATAAAATTCTTGTTATTTTTTTAAACTGTGGGCAAAGTTGCCTTGGAATCCCTTCTTAATTTTGAAAATCCCTGTTTTTTTTTTTTTTTTGCAGCCCAGATGCTGTTTGCCTTTTGCTGTCCTAACTTGGGCAGATATTGTTTCCATACAGGTGTCTACATCAGCTAACGTGGCATCTCTACTCATCATTTAGTCCATCCACCAATTGCCATTAAATATCTTTGATGTGCCTAGCATGGAAATCCTGTTGGGGGACAAGAGAATTACCAGTGCCTCTACGCTTAGAAGAACCTACGAGAAACAGCATTAAACACAGGGTTAATCTTGTTAGCAAAATAGACCTTGGTCACCCCATCTCTATTTTGGGCCATTAATATCTGTGAATTATATCTAATTGGCACAATAATCTCCAGGCAACTACTCAGCTTTTCCTATTTTGGGACTGCCTTTGAGGATTAGATGTCTCTGAGGCAACGATGAAATTAAATCCTTCCACTAAGTCTAGTCGTTAAACAGAAATGTGAATCAGCACATGAACTAGGCGAGTAGCATAGTCTATTTTGCTTCTTCCTTCTTGTCCCTTTTTATGAATATTTAGTGGATTTTGTAGCAGTCCTTTCTTTGTCGGAGGCAAGCAGATGTTTTTATTCTCTTAGCCTAATGATGTGAAAGAAAAATAGGACATGAAAAGTCTTCAAGTGCTTTGTCTTCAGAGATAATAGATGCTAAAATTACATTTCTCACACCATTTTCTCTTCCTAGTTCAATATCTGGAAAGGGTGAAAGAAGCAGAAAGCTGTGCTGTAACACAAAGGAAAATCCTTCTGTGGACAGTTGATGGGTTTCTTTTCAGGGAAAAGTGAACAACTATATGAGATTTAGAATGTGACATTATAGCACTTTCTTTCTAGCTCTGAAACAATAAGGTGTAAATGAGGGGGCCTTACTAAATATTCAATATCAAATCCCTCAGCGCCAGCCCTGGAAAGTACTAATAAATAATAAAAATGAAACAGAAGATATCTGAAATCTCAAATTGATCTTGAATTTTCAAATACCAAAATTGGTGCAAATTCATTGCTTAGCATGCTTAGAGGAACAATTAAGTCAAGTTAAATCTTATTGATTTCTTCTAATTTAATTTTATCTTTTCCTGATTATTGTCCCACTTGTTTTGTATCATTTCAAATCAACAAAATGCCTTTGCTTATTGTGACTAGACAGACACAGATCTCCCCATAAGCACCAAACGCTTTTGAATTACTCCTTTGGTAACATTGCATAGCTCTTAATTTTCTGTTCCTTAATAATATGTTTTAAAAAAAAATAACAGAAACTTTAAGTTCCAGGCAAGTGATTTTTCAACATTAAAAAATGCTGATAAAATTGGATACAGCATAGAAAATTGGGGAAAAATTGAAGTTACATATATCAATAAGATTAATATCAAAATGTTGGTTGGGGATGGATTCCCTAATTTATAAATGGATAAGTGAATACATGAATAACCACAATTTATTGTATTTTTAATATGTATTTAATATGTGACATATATTGTTTCTAATTCTTATAATAACTCTTTTAGGTAGAGATTTTCTTTCCTGTCACAGTAATTCAAAGAATCCTGCCTGTATTTGGGAGGCCTATTTCACATCTTCAGTCTCAGATCATTTCTCTTGTTCTTGTAAGTTGTCTGTAATTAATACTTTAGTGTAGTTTTAAAATTTTTCTTTAAAAAATAAAGTGGATAACCCTTTAAGATGTAACTAAAGGGTCAGAAATTTAAAAGGATTTATCATAGAACTAAGACATATTCCTAATTAAGTTTCAGAATGCTTTAAAAGTATATATTTATAAATCTAAAAAACAACTGCCCTAGGCTACTTAAAAGAGAAAAATTACTTATTTATGCTTTATAGATTAGAAAAGAAAGACATTGTCAGAGTAAATGATACACCAGAGGCAGCCCAGTTAGTGGCCGTAACGTTCATTCCTCCTCCTGTCCAGTGGGCTGCTCCATTGGAAAGTCAAAATTATACTTTAAATACTGGAGTCCACTCAATGGTCTATTTTTCCTGCTTGCTGCTGTAACTGGATTTCACACTGACAGTACTACAAATATCAGCTAGCCCTTCCGAGGAGTTCAGGTCAAACTCCATATTTCTTCCCCCTTAGAACTAGATTATTTTTAATCTTTTCTGGATCAGTGCTGAGATATTTCCCTTTTAGCTGATCAAGAATTGAGAATTAATTGATGAAAGGTGAAAACTGTCTGGTTTATTTTTTTATTTTTGCTTTCTATAGTAAGCCTGGTTTTGTGATATCAATATCAATCTCCCAAGGAAGAGAAAAATAATAATTAAGTTTTATGTTATGCATATTTATATTCAAAAGTTTCAGTTAAAATTTATCTTTTTTTCTTTTTTTTACTAAATTTACTGGGGCAACAAAATTATATAGGTGTCAAGCGTACAATTCAATAATACATCACCTGTATATTTCATTGTTTGTCCACTACCCAAAGTCGAATTTCCTTTTGTCAGCATATATTTGACCCCCTTTACCCTCATCTATCTCCTACTTCCCCCTTTTCCAGTGGTAACTACTAAAATGCTATCTGTGTCTATGAGTTTATGTTTGTTTTTCTTACTCATTTGCTGCTTTCAGTTTTATATCTCACATATGTCTGAACAGACACTTCTCCCAAGAAGACATACAAATGGCCAACAGATGTATGAAAAAGCACTCAACTTCACTAGCAATAAGGGAAATACAAATCAAAACCCCAATGAGAAACCAACTCACACCTGTAAGAATGGCTATTATCAATAAAACAAGTAATAATAAGTGTTGGAGAGGTTGTGGGGAAAGGGAACCCTCATACATTCACTGCTGGTGGGAATGTACATTGACATAGCCACTATGGAAAACAGTATGAAGGCTTCTCAAAAAATAAGCATAGAATTACCACACGACCCAGAAATGCCTCTTTAGGATATCTACCCTCAAAACTGGACATTTATCTGTAAAGATATATGCAACTTGATGTTCATTGCAGCATTATTCATGATGGCCAAGTCATAGGAAACAACATAAATGTTCTTTGATAGATGATTGGATGAAAAAAATGTGGTACAAAATTTATCTTAATTGGCTCTTTGGTCTACCTACCTTCACTTCTGGACAAAACAAACAAATAAAGATGAGAAAAAAGAATTTAGATTTAGTGCCCCCTGCTACGAATAAAGGTGACCAAATTATTATACCCCTCTTGTATTACTTTTAGACATAGGGATAATCTGACAACACTACTTACTTTGTAATTCATCACAGAGTTAATATTTAAAATTATACATTGAACTGCATGGGTTTATATATATATGATTATGAATTATATAATATTTTATATGTATTTGTGCGAGTGTGTGTCTTTAGGAGAGCTCAAAAGAATGTGAGAGGGGACATTGAGACAGGGGATGGAAGGAGTGCTCAGGAAGAAGAGATTCAGAATGGAGTTTTGCTTCCCTATGAAACAGATAGAGGATCTTGAGTTCTTAACACAAAATCAAAGTTTGAAAAGCATTGTATGATATTTTTGTTACTAGACTATTGGGATTATCCATTTTAAGACCTCAGATGAAAGTGTGAGTCCCTCTTCTCAAGTCTATATGCGGTTACATGTTATACAGGCACTACGCTGAAGCTCAAATCTTCTTGGCCCTATTCTTTTGAGCAGCCTTCCTACCTTCAGGATAAAGTCCAAGACTTAGCACTGAGTAATCTACCTACCAGCCTTGCCTCACTCTAATTTCCAACAACAGGATTTCTCTCCCACCTACTAAATCATTTTAAAATATTTTTGCAATAAGACTTTTATCATTGTACCACAGAGTTCATAGCAAAATAGGCTGAGACAGTTAATATTCATTGTTCAAGCCCTTGACTTTCTTCTCCTCACTGCTTCCAGCCTAATGTTCTTCAGGCTGAGGTGAGGGGAAAGAAGAATTAATGCCCTGTAAATAGTCAATGAAGGAAGCCTCTATTGCTATTAGTTTCCCTCTTAGGACTTAAATGTAAGACCCCAAACTATAAAACTTCTAGAAGAAAATATAGGCAGTAAACTATCTGACATTGCTCTTGGTAATATTTTTTCTGATATATCTCCTTGGACAAGTGAAACAAAAGAAAAAATAAGCAACTTGGACTATATCAAACTAAAAAGTTTTTGTACAGCAAACTATCAACAAAATGGAAAAGACAACCTATGGAATGGGAGACTATATTTGCCAATATCGATAAAATACATCCAACAAGGGGTTAATATGCGAAATTTATAAAAACTCATACAACTTAACATAAAAAAGCCAATCCAATTAAAAAATGCACAGAGGACCTGAAAACACTTTTCTTCAAAGAGGATATACATATGGCCAATACACATATGATAAGATGCTTGATGTCATTAGTCATGAGAAAAACGAAAATTAAAATCACAATGAGAAATCATCTCACACCTGTCAGCACGGCTATCATCAATAAATCAAAAAATGGATGTCATTGTGGACGTGGATAAAAGGGAACCTCCTTGCACTGTTGGTGGGATTGCAAACTGGAGCAACCACTATGAAAAACAGTATGGAGGTTCCTAAAACAATTAAAAGTAGAACTACTTTATTACTCAGCAATTCTACTTCTGGGTATTATTCTGAAAAATTCAAAACACTAATTCAAAAGGATATATGCACCCTTGTGTTTATTGCAGCATTATTTACAATAGCCAAGATATGGAAGCAACCTAAGTGCTCACCAATAGCTAATTGGATAAAAACAATGTGGTACATTTATATAATGGAATATTACTTGCTATAAAAAAATAATGAAATCTTACCATTTGCAACAACATGAATGGACATAGAGGGTATTATACAAAGTGAGATAAGTCAAAGACAAATGCCATATGGTTTTACTTATAAGTGGAATCTAAAGAACAAATAAATGAACAAATAAAACAAAACATACTCAGAGATATAGAGAACAAACTGATAGTTGCCAGATGGGAGGGAATTTGGGGGCCTGGGTGAAAAGGGTAAAGAGATTAAGGAGTATAAATTGGTAGCAACAAAATAGCCATGGGGATGTAAAGTATAGAAAATATAGCCAATAATATAGTAATAACTTGTATGGTGCCAGATGGGTGCTAGACTTACTGAATTTCAACTGTAATTGAAAAAAAATTAATGAAGAGGCTAATACATAAAAGTCTGTGACTCTCGTCTGTGTTCCACACATAAGCCCCTTGCTAATTGTCAGTACTCGTAGTTTTTGGAATACATATAACCTGTTACATCTCTTTGAAGAACTGGCTCAAGGGGGTCCTTTTTTCAACTACTATAACAATTTATATATGTAACCAAATGTGACCATATCACATTTTAATGTTCTTTAGCTTCAAAAATACTTTCAAAGATAACATCACATTTAAGCTTTATTCATATAATCAAAAAAAATAAGCATCATTTCTTCTTTTACAGATTAAGTAATAAAATCTCAGTGATATTTGTAAATAAAGATGGAACTTTAAATGAGTTGTGATTTCAAATCATATATTTTTTCTACCACATCATTCTGTTTATGTGTGTGACCTTAACGCCGAAGGAACTATGGAAGCCCCCTCCTGCCTCTAATTAAATCTTCTTCACTAATTTGACAACATAATAGGCATTTTTATATAATAAGGGCTGTCTAAATACGTGTGCGTTTAAGCCAGATTAATAGATTATGTTACCTGAGATGTGTAAAACACTGACTACCTGAGCTATCCACAGGGATCACTGCCTATTAGTCATTAAAATGTAGGATCACCTAGCAGAGAATAGTTCTCTGTGGAAACAAATGGTACATTTGATAAATGTGAACGTTTGATAAAGGAAGCTAGGAACTGTCCTGAGCACATGGCTATCACCGAGTAGTACACCACGGTGAGAAATCAAGGGTCAGTACAAAGATGTTAAAGAGGGTCAGGATGCATCACGGGAATGAAAGAGAAAGCTTAGAAGTGTCCCATGGTCCAATAGTATTAACTGCTTTTGGACTGGTATTAACTGCTTTACACTGGACAACCAGCAAAACAGAGGAAAAAACTAACCATATTCACTTGTCTTCTAGATTACTGTAATATTGCTTTTCTTTGGTTCACTAGAGTATACTAACTAGAAGTCACTTTAGCATTATGGTGTTCTCTTGGGGACAATGAGGTTGAAACCCATAATTCAGACGAGTATACTGAGGCAGAGTAGCTCATATGACATGTCAAGTGGCTTATCATGGGAATTCAATCCAATGACAAAGGTAGATGTATGCCATGCTGAATGCCTTAGAT
Source organism: Cynopterus sphinx (assembly GCA_030015415.1). Taxonomy (NCBI): domain Eukaryota; kingdom Metazoa; phylum Chordata; class Mammalia; order Chiroptera; family Pteropodidae; genus Cynopterus; species Cynopterus sphinx. The sequence goes on from CM057379.1 coordinate 191,434,014, forward strand.
TTAACTGCTATGCATGTTTTGTCCTTAAACTATTATTTCAAAGAGGAAATATTTTTGGTATGGCTTGATCTTTATAATAATTATGTTCATCATTATGGTGTTTCTCTTTCTACCTTTTATCTTTCTTATAAAGAACATTTTCAATCTGTATCCATGATGTCAACATATAGTTTACATGAGAATCATACTTTACGCTTCTAGATGACATTATCTCAGACACCAAAAACAGTGTAATGATCTTTCATTGATTGAATGTCAATCTGAGTCTCATCAGTTGATTGTCTTACTCAAATTAAACAAAGTAGTTGCATTTGTCTTCCTGCAATACTTTGAAACCAAAGATAAAAAATTGGAGAAAGAATTACAGAAGTTAAGGTCAAGACAAACTTCTACTGACCTGAAATGGCTGGAAGATTAAAGCTGTCCAACAACCAAGGTTGAACTGACATCTTTAACCATTAAAAGAGGGAGTTTGGCCAGATGTTTCTTGTAACTATTATCCCAGTTGCCCAAAGATCAGTGTGCTCATTTGATCTCAAGAACCTGCTGACAGTTACTACTCTCCATAAAGGTCAATTTGCCTTCTTGGTAAGGTTTTCATGCATATCATGCCAAATATAGATCTGGCATGATATAGTTGGAGTAGATGCTCAAAAACTTGTTAAGTGGACAATTAAACAAATAATTAAAGAACAGAGCATTTGGTATCTATGTAAGAAGCTCATGTCATAACATCCAAATCTCAATTAACAATGTTATTCCTGTATTTTAGATGTACTGGACTTTCACTGATGCAAATATTAATTGAAATTAAGAAAATCAGATCAAGATTTCACAATATTTTTGGCAGTAGGGTATAATGAGGGTTTGTATGTTGTTAGCACAGGCCTGGACTCGAAGCTGGCTCCATCTTTACCAGTATATGGTTTTAACCAACTGATTTCACTTTCTCTTTTTCTCAGAGCAAAAAGGGGCCAACAGTATCTACCTCTGAGTGATATTGTTAAGATCAAATGGGACGTTTTATGTAAAAGATTTACCATAGTCCTGAGCACAATAAATGTTCGTTCCTCATACATAAATATTTTTTATGATGGGTTTTACTTCAATAAGCCCTGGGCTAAGTTAATTTGCTTTTATGTGGCACTAGGTCCACAAGATAAGGTTCTCTCTTTTGTAGCCTGGATTGTCACTTATTTATGCTATAAACTTTATATTTCTAAGTAAATATGCTGGCAACTAGAATTACTGTGCAGGAGGGAAATGAGAAGGGAGAAGGACGGGCAGAAATGTTCAGTAAAACATCAATCTGCTTCCACAAGGAAATTGAACACATAGGCTCTTGGAAAATCAAGTAATACTATATAATTGACAGACTCCAGGTATGTGAAAAGACCATTATGTAGTTTTCTTTAAAAGGTAATAATGGTGGTGGAAGAAGTCAGGATCTCTACACTGAAGATGGGACAATGAGAGCAATCACAACTGAAGGTGAGCATGGGCAGAGGGTAAGGAATTGGAAATATTTTAAATTATGACAGGATAGTACTTTTTTTTTTTTTAGCAAAACAAACCTTTTGTTCAGAATCTATTGCTGTCAGCAGCATTTTCTGTGCACTATTTCTAGGAGGGGGATGACAAAAACCACTGTGACTGACTAAAGGATTGATGTTATATAGTCATTAATTGATGTTATAGGTTAAGGGCATTGATTAATTTTAACCTAGCAACAATCCATTGACATTTGAAGTTAAATCTAATCTAAAATCCAGAGGCCATTAGTTAACTTCTGAATTTCCCAAGTCAGGAATACACTAAAGCTAAATGAGAAACACTAGAAGGAACTGAGCCAGGATGACACGACAAAGGTACCATCAGTGGTGTTAGAATTAAGTACTCATCAGTGAAATGAGTGGTGTCCAAGTTAATGTGGCTTGGCTGGAAATATTGTAAATGCACCTCCACCTTTGCATGTACAGGGTGTAAAATCAGCAAAACCAAGATCCTAATACCCTCCAGAGAGCATGTGTTGTCTAAGAGTCCCATTCATTCCTGTGCTCCAGCACCCACCAGGTGATTCTGGAGCCAATGCCCACTGATGCTGAACATATTGCTGCGTGTACCTCCAATGCACCTTTCCAGCAAGGTTTCTGCTAGAGTGCCTGCAAGGACTGAGCACTGGAACTTCACTGAGCTTCACAAACAGGTTCGTGTGACCTCTTCTGTGCAGGCTTGCTAATGAATGCTTTTGTGGACATCAAACTGTGAGACTTGTTTTCATTGTCAATACACCAATTGCCAACAAGATTATGGGGGAGGAAACCCACAGAGCTCACTTACTCAAGTTATCAGACAATTATTTATATCGCTTACAAAGAAGAACCTAATGATGATGAATGGCCAAATTGGGTTAGGAAATTTATAATTGATTGGAAATCATGAATAGCAAATATTTATTCAAATAGTTTGCTGCAAATGAAGATCTTTAGCTTCCACTTAGATCACAGCTTTATTTTTTGTGTTTGATGCATGCTATGATCATAGGGTCATATACAGTTTAGTGGCAGAAGGTAATATGGGCTGGTGAGGATTATGTAGTACCTGCCATAAATTTTGAAGGGCAAGTTAGAGCTAGCCAAGAGAATGACAGGAAAGAAAAAAAAATAATATATGCAAAGGCATAAATGTAAGAAAGCCCTTGAGGAGCCTGAAGTACAATAAAAGCCTATGATAATGCAATAACTTGAATTCAGATATAAAGCAATTGGCTCACCAGGTCATTTCATTATCCTTGGAAAAGAGGCTTCTGCATTTTACATGATTGAATGTTCTGGACTCCACTTAGAATGCTATGGCAGCATTTAGTTTGTTAAAAGTGGCTGAGTGTGAAGTATGTGGTTGTGAATGATGGGGATGAGATCATGGCCAGAGTGGTACTGAAGAGTTAGGTCAGAGCATGATCATAGAAGGTCTTGGGTGCCATGCAAGAGAGTCTGGATTTCATCCCAAAAGTAATGTTGAATCAGAAGGATATTGAGCATGGAAATGGCATAAATAGATTTGTGTTGAGAACAATAACTTGCATCAGTATAAATCATAGACTGAAGGGAGCGAGATAAAAAGCTACTGCAGGAGACAGGATGAAGATCTAACCTAAGGCAGTGGCAGTGGAAAGGGAGACAGAAAAGTTTCAAAAGATTCAAAAGAATTCATAGGATTTGGTGACTGAAGGATATAAAAGTGAAGGGGATGGAAAGCTACCACTTTACTGCTTTGGACAAACTGAAGAATGGAGAATCCATTCCCCACACTTTGAAATGGCCAGTTTGGAAGAAAGGGATGGTAAAGGGTTTAGGAAGAGATTGGTTGAATACTTATAATAAACGTACATTTTCTTAATTCTTTTTCTTTAGGCATTGCAGTTACGTTAGTCTAACATAGCGAAAATCCATTAGATTTCAGTGGCTAGAACTAAATTGGATTAAATTCATTTATCATGAATTGACTGGGAGATTTAGAAACCAAGCTATCAGGAGCTTAGTCTGGGGTTGTTCGTCAGCAGTCCCATCTAAGATCTTAACAAATGGGAGGAGGACAAGTATATTTCATTAGGAAAAAGGAAATGAGAATGGACACACCTATTCTTGGAAAAAGGCCTGTTAATTCTTAGTTATGATCATACATTTGTCATTAGTAATTTTGAGTGATGTTGGTGATGTGACACAATGGCTTCTCAAATGAGGAGTTGGTATCTTTAGGAAAACTTCAATGACACATTGATTTAGTCACTTCATGAAACATTGATCCATCTGATAAATATTTATTGGACATCTGCTAAGAGCCATGCACATTGAAAGAGCTGGGAGCGTTTGGAAATTTTTCAAAAGCAAAGAATCAAGTCTTGGTCAAAACACTCAAAAAAGTCTTTGGTACTTCAGACCTCCTCTGTATAAATAAGTAACCCAGTAATATGGTGGGAATAACTGGTATGCATTAACAGCTACTCTGGTTTTATTTGATTGAATTCTTTTCAGCAATGGCTCAAGTTGCTTTTTTCCCAACTATTATTTATGCTCAAAAATTTCCTTACAAACTATATAGTCTTTTCTTGCTTATTTTTTCATGATATCCATGTCCCTTCTTCTAAGAATGGAAAGAAACATATCAAAATGAAAAGAGTGGCTGTTACTACTCTAAAACTGTTAGAAACACAGATATTTAAGAAAATCAAGGCAAATATTAGCAAGGATATGATAGTAAAACAAGGGCTACCTTTTACAAATTACTCTGCAGGCCAGAAGGCCTCTGACTATTTCTGCTCTCAGAAAACATTTTCTTGTCAATTTACCTCTCTGTGTGATTACTGTTTGGGGCCTACTGAAGGAGTAGAATTTTTTTAAATGTTGGTTCTATTAAAATATATTTGGCTTCACAACTATAAACAGTTGGTGTAACATCTTTATTGACCTCAGTTTTAAAGTGCAAAACTCGAAGAGAAATAAGTTCCATTAATAGTGGTTGTCACTAAAGATTATAGGACTAATTTAGCTTTAAGAGATTTTTTATCCTGCGCATTTCTCTTTGCACAGTTTCACATATATGATCCAATACATGAGTATAGAAAGCAAAGAACAATTTATATGCTTTCCAAAATTTCTGGATAATTTAGTTTGGCAAAACTAAGATAAGATTCAAAATTTTTTTCCCGTCAAACACCAGATCAGCGAGTCTTAAAGAATGAACTACACTAAACAAATGTGGGTAGTAAACAACTAATATTTTCACAGCTCTATCCTTGTGCCTTTTTTATTTTTCTCTCCAAAAGCAACATGATAACGAATACATCAAAAGACCTGAATTCAAGTCAGAAGTTCCTTCACTTACTAGGTGTTTAATCTTGAGCCAGCCATCTAATCATAATAATTTTTTATTGAGCATTTACTACAGGCGTCATCTGTGATATCACAATTTATCTTATCACTTGCTATCTTGTTAGATGTTTTTATCTTATTTAACTTCCCTCAAAATGCTACAAGGTAGGTACTTTAATTATCCCTCTTTTACAGATCAAGAAACAGGCTCAGAGAAGTGAAGTGGCTTCTCGAGGTCAAACTGAGACTTGAGCTCCCCGACCAAAGGCCCACAGGTTTGACCATTAGACTCTTTTAGTCTGTCCAAAAGTCTTGATTTTTGTCTATAATATGGGAATCACAGTAATGAAACTCTAGAAGTTTTATAAGAATTAAGAGGCAATATTAAAGAAAAGAGATCACTATTGTTGCTAAGGTTATTGCTGTTCTATTCTCTCAGACCCCTAGATTAAAATCTAGGAAACTGTAGTTTCAATCATTCCTATGTTCCCCAAATTCACTCTCCACTGCATCCTATTGACTCCTTCCTCCCAATATCTTTAAGATACTTATTCTTCTCCATTCTGTTTCTCCAATTGTGTTAATTAGACTGCCCATCAATTTTTATAATTTCAGTATGTGTAATCCTTTTTCTTACACTAGCTTTTTCTTACCCTGATCAATCTATCCTTCTCACACTTTTTGATTAATAAACACAAAGGTCCATATTCCTATCCTCATGTGCCATTATTTATTGCTTATCAGATAAAGATATCCCAATATCATCACCCTGGTATTCGAGACTCTGGGTATCTTAGTCTTATTTCACCCATTCAAACTCATTTCTCAGTAAAATCTAATAAAATTGGGAAGGGACATTTACTTATGAAGTGTCTGTTATGTGCTTGGAGCTGCTGTCATTTGATGGAAAACAGAAGCTTAGGTCCAGACCTTATGAAGGAGAGACCAGGACCCAAACACCAAATAAATACATACATAATAAATGACAATTATAAAGGAGGGGTGGTGTGGGGTTGAAAACTAACCTAATATAGAGGTTCAGGAAAAGTTTCCTGAGGTAAAATAAAACCACTCCCCTTATACCCCACCCACCATGAAATTGGCTGATTCTTCCCTTGAAAAACTTCCCATTCTTCCCCATGCAAATTCAGCTATCCTATTAGTCTCCCTTAGGATGGAGCTTAAGTCCTACTTACAATGATAAGCTTGGCTAACTTCTCTAGTCTTCAAAGATTGTATTTTCTTTTAAATCTTAAAAAAAATTTTAATTCATTTGTGCTTCTTTGTTCTTGCTGTCAAAGTTGATTATGTAATAGATTATGGGTTTCAGGTTTGAGTGAAGTATATCTTGTACCTACAATTTGATGATTGATATTTTTATCTAAAAATCGTGTGTTCTTTTTAGAGTCCACATAGTGCTATGATAAATGTTTATTTAATTAATAGCTAAGTGTTCAGGGGGTGTGCACAGTTAGATGTTTAGAAATCTGTGTTAACAAAAGCAGGCATCAGAATTACAGCTCTAGTACCTTAAGTGACCTTCCTAATGTTTGAGATTAACCTAATCCTACTCTTGTTCATTTGCTTTAGGTTTTACCTGAGTTTAAATTTGATACTCTTTGCACTAACGTTGTAGAAAAGATAACTATTGTTCCAGAGGTTTGGCTACATTACATAATGTTAACACAGGATTCATAATAACACCCAAACTGCACCTGCTTATGAAATTCACTGGTCCCTATCATTTACCCTCCAGATTACATATTTAATGCCAAATTTTCACATGAAACTAAAGATAAATTGACAAAATAAAGACCTTGACTTGCAGCTCTTGGAGTGCCTCTGAAAGGAATGTAATCCATGTAAAAATTTCCAGTTGTTGTTTTCTGGCTTTCAGAGCCCCTCTTAGCATGCAACCATGAAAAACAGCTAATAAAGCTACAGAATTCAATGGAGGTGAGTGAAGTTTTTAAAGCAGATTAGGGTCAATTCTGGCACAAAATTTTTCCAGAGTAAAGAGTTGTGTAGAAAGAGGTAGAGGAGTTTAGGTATGTCATGCTGTACTCAAATTCATTTGTTTTCTTTTGTCTGTGGGTTAAAATTCTAAGCTTAATGCTATTTATATAAGGAATTCCAACTGAACAACACTTATTTCTCCACCGCTCCCCGAACCCACATTTTACTCACTCTTGACAAGACTATATTTCAAATAACAGTGCAATGATATAAAGTTCTACCCTTGTGCAGCCATATGCTTTTCAAACCACAGGAGTGCCACATTTTCTAAATTTTAGTATCTAACTTCACACTTAAAATAAGGCATCCTTTCAAGGAAACTGACAAAATAATAACCTGCATTAGAGGCAAGCGTTATGACCCATATTTCCCAGTTTTCCATTTACTTGTAAGTAAATTTAAACAGATTTCTTCATAGCTCTAACCTTCGCATATTGCACCAAATTTGTTTGTTCGTTCAACAAATATTTGTTGGGTGACTACTAAATGCCAGGCAATATTCCCGGGAGTGGTTCTGCTAGCTAGGCCAGCAGCAAGGTGAGTTTTTCTAATAGAGATGAGTGATTTGGTTTGACAGATAGCATGATAACTAGAAAGAGGATTTCTGTAGTAAGACTGTATTAAATCTTGGCTCAGCACTTAGATCTATCATTAAAACTCCTGGAAAAAAAATATAAAACCTTAATCTTTAAAACAGTAATAGTTGAAAAAACTGCTTAATGATGCCTCCATGTGCAGAGGTAGTAGGCTGGGAGCTAGGAATGTAGTATGGCCCCAAAATTACAAGGACTCTGCCATGATGGGGTTGGATATTTTAAGCGCGTTCAGTGCACACTGCTATTGCCCCACTGACTCCTGTTAGTCTGTGTGTTGCTTTTAAAATGCGTCCACAGAATCTTTGACACTTTTTTCTTTAAAAGGTGGAGCTTAATTCTCCCACCATTGAATATGGGTCAAGCTCAGTGACTTGTTTTTAATGAACACAATGTGGCAGAAGCGCTGCTCTGCCCTTCCCAGGCCAGGTCCTAAAAGGGATAGTTTCCACCTGACTGTCTCTTGGATTGCTGGCTCTGGGAGAAGCCAGATGCCATGTCACGAGGACACTGAAACAACCTGTAGAGAGAAGCTGGGCCTCTCCCAAATAATCAGTACCAACTCACTAGTCATGTGAGCAATCCAGCTTGGAAACAGATCTTTCAACTCTAGTCAAGGTGTCAGATGAGGGCAGCGCTAGCCCAAATCTTGAGTGCAGTCTCATGAGCAACTCCATGCCCACTCCTGAATTTCTGACCATTAGGAACTCAAAAAAAAAAAAAAATGTGTATTGTGTTGCCACTCAGTTTTGGGAGGCAATTTGTTAGCAAGCAATAGATAATTAACATAGCCTGTGGTAGAAACATCTGGATGAAGCTAAACAATTACGGTGGAAAACCTTTCAAACTTTCTTTAATTATCTCCCGTGTTGGAAAGAAAAATTAAATAATTCCTTACAAACTTCCAATGTTCCTATTACTGCAGGAGAAAATCCAGACTCCTACGTCTAGTATTGAAAAGCCAGCATAACTGGGCCCATTCAGCTTGTTTCTGCTACTCTGCAACACAAACTCTTCCTCAGCCAGACAAGCCCACCTTTCCTCAGCCAGTTAGTTACCCCTGAGAACACCTGCCTCCAAGAATTTGATCATGACCTTTCTCTCGCTTGAAGGGTACCTCTCTTCTTGTTTCATATTCAGCTTACTCATTCTTCCCACTTCCAAGCTTAACTTAAGTCCTGGAGTAATTTTTGATTAATTCATATCAATTTCTTCCTCTATAAAACCTCCAATAGTTGTTATTATCAATGTTGTTTATTTAATATTTAATTTTCCTAAGTATTTACACTATTGTTTCGTATCTCTATTAATTAATCAATAAATATTTGAGTCCCTGTTATGTGCAAAGCACTGTGTGCCAAGAGCTATATTTAACGCTCGTACTTTAGTTATATTTAGCTTTTTAATTTTTAAATCTTTTATGTCACATAACTTTTAATGTGTGTGTTTCTTTACCCACAATTAGATTGTAAGCAGCTTGAGAACAGAAAACAGACCTATTTTTCATAGCCTTAGTCACATCCTTGTAGGATATAAGTCTCCAGGAGCATCTTTGTATCCTCTCCACATACGGCAGCAATTTCAAAATAATGAAACGATTTTTTACATTTTCTCATTCTCCTGATATTTATGAAACTAGCAGCATAGTGATACAACATTAGAGTGTGAAGCGGCACTGTTTAAGTGGAACTGGGTTCCCCTGGGCATGTAACTTAACCATGAAATCATTTTGGAAAAACACCTGTGCATAAAAATTCAGGAAATTATAAACACTTCCTTCCACAGTCACTAATCTGACAGTGCTCTCTGAGAGGAGACAATCTCCTCTCCTCAACTGTCCTGAAAATGTTGTCAACATAAGACATGAAAAATGGGGTGAGATTTCTGACATCCTGAGGATTATAGGAAAGATCCAGTGCTAAAATGAAGCAGGAAATGCTGGAAATCATTTAAGTGCTGCAGTGTAACTCAGGCAAACGCAAATGCTTCTCTGAAATTATTCAAAGAATTAAATCCATTTGCTGGCTCACTTTAACAGTAATGAGCTACTTTTTTTTTTTTTTTTAAGCAACTGTTTTAAAATAAGAAAAGGAAAGGTAGTTAAAAAGAAAGGAAAATGTTACTCTTAAACTTTAACCTGCTTAAGAATTACCTGAGTTTTTAACCTGTCTGGTCTTCAACCTCACCCCACTCACTACCATGAGCACCTCATTACTCATCATCTCTACAACCTCCTCCACCACTTTACTACCTAGATGCTAATTCAGAAAGCCTAGGGTATGAGTCTAGAATCTACATCTTCAACAGGCTTATTTAGGTGATTTGAATTAAGATAGAGTGGTTGGGTGTATCTGTTTGTAAATCACAAAGATAGAGGAATAAAAAGCATAGAGAAAAAATACTGGTAATATGATATGACTCCTATATTATTTTCTCTTTGGGTAACTGTATTTCTGTTTCCCAAATTTGTCCTAAATTGTGATAATCTCATTTGGACAGGATGAAATTAAGGGGTTATGTATGATTAGTTGTGCATTGACAATCCCCATATTATATAAAGTAATTCTCTATTCTTTAAAAAAAACCTGGATTTAAAAATCTGGAAAGAAAGTGAGGAAATGAAAAAGGAGTGTTTAAAAAAATTCTGGGGAAGTCACTAGTTATGATAGTGAGGTCTACAAAACTTATAGCCCCATAGCATTTCCAGGGCAATTCCTACACATGTACTTATTTCTCATCCTGTCTCCTGGTCACTCCTGTTAAGAATACAAAGACACTAGTCGTCTAGCTGACAAACTCACATTCATTCATCAAGACTCATGCTAAAGTGTAGGACTTCCATGTGAGGACTTTTTAGACACAATAAGTAGTGGTATATGAGCCGCATGGGAGCCCAAGGCAGGAGGTAACTCAGTAATACTGATTTTGACTTTATTTAAAAATTTCATATTTTGTTTATTGTGGATTAAAAAAACCTTTGACATTTATAATATTATATTTAAATATGATTTATAATATTATATTTAAATATGATTTTTTGCTCAATTTTTTACTGCACTAGCCTTACCACAGTCTGAGCTCTGACCCCAGGTAGGTTGTCTGGATTCCATCTTCTCTGATACTTCTGCTCTTGGACCTGCCTTCATTGTAATATTTATCACATTGCATTATAGTTTCTGATATACTTCTTACTCTTCAATAGACTTGATTGCTCTGAGGGCTCATGGCTTTTTGATCAGCGCAGACATAATAGGCAACCTTTCAATATGTGATAATGGCAAGAATAAATGTTGTGAAGCCAAGTCTCTTAAATGTTCTAGGCCTCGGTTTCCTCATCTGCCAAATAATGATATGATACTAAATTATCTCAATACTCTATACATGTATAATATAATATTATAAATAAAATAATATAAAAAAATAATATTCAACTCTAATGTAGCTCTTACTATGTGTCAGGCACTTTTCTAAGTATATAACAAGTATTAACTCATTTAATTCTCACAACTAATCTGTAAGTAGGTGCTATTATTAGCCTCAGTAGGTGGGGAAATTGAGGTCTGAAGCATCTAAGAGATTATCCAAGGCTCATATTTGAAAACCAGGCAGTCTGCATATGGATGTATGCTCTAAGCTCCTATATTATCTCTCACAATAATAATAATTTTATATATAAATATAAATATGCAAATATTTAACCAAAACAAATATTTTGTGTTTTTTTAATGTGAAAATATTATAGGTGATTCTAATTCCAATTTACAATGAAATTCTAATTGACCAATGACCAGTGAATATTGTAGGCTGTAACATTTCTTCTATGAGGGCTACTTTACTCTAAAAATACACTGGTTTATTTGTCAAAGCAAAGAATATGTTGTGAAGGCAAATTGGTTGAAGTTACTTTGTTAAATCTGGCTCTTAGCTTTAAGGGCATATTGGAAACATCAACTGATATTGGCAACCTCAGCAAGTGACATTATATTTGTGAGAACTTTAGAAATAATCAGTTATTTGTCTTTATCATATGGCTCAGATGTTAGAGGTTTCTATCTGAGAGTAACAGGAGCCTCTCTACTCTTTATAAATGGAAGGTAAGAGAAAAGGAGTAAGGAGGAGACATGTGGCTCCTAGGGCTGATTTCAGTGAGAAAGACACCTCTGGGAAGCTTATAAATACAACATCAAAAGCCGGGGTATTGTAGAACGAACACACACACACACACACACACACACACACACAAAATGAACAAAAACAAAAACAAAATCTGCTGCTGTAGTTCAAGGTACTTCCGGTTCTGTGATGCAACTCTGTACTAAGCCTGAGATGGCATTAGTTAGGAAATCCTTTTGTCTTGTTATCTGGCATTAGGGTGTACCCATCTGCATGGCGTGAGAGAATGACAGAATTTCGTGTCAGGAGCTGGGGCAGATGGGCAACTACCAGCAGCAGCTGTAGCTGTCCCTATGCAGGAGTGTGATGGGGCCATGCTCCCCTTCCTCCTGCTGTTTTCTACATCTCTGTGCAGAATGCTAGACAAGCAAAGCCACAGTCTGATCCCAATCTCAGTTTCTATGAGTTTCACAGAATTTGTCTCCATGTTACTATCTAATGGGTCAGTAATGTTTCCAAAAAGTTGTTAACTACTGATTTGCTGATGGAAGAAGTAAATGATGGCGCTTTGGCTGTGAAATTCAATAGCTGTTCCAACATCTTCTGGAACTTAAGCAAGAAACAGACTGTAAATCTCTCCCACACAAAAATCTTACATATGCATTCATAAGAGCTTTTAGGTATTCATGATGGAAATTCCCAGGTGGATCACCTAGGGAGAAGAAAGGGGTCTTTATGTTCAATTTGTCCCCCCAACACTAGCATTATAGACATTTTTGACAGCACAGTAAGATATGCCTGGATCTGAGAAGTGAACATCAAACTAAAAACAAGCTAACTTCTTACCCTTTACTCATCTCAGATTCACACTGTTTTGTTTTTTGTTTTTTGTTTTTTTTTTACTATCCACCTTTAGTAATTCAATTATCCATATCAATCTTTCAAACCGTATCAAATTCTGACCAATATAGTAAACTCTTATTTTATTCCCTATATGAGGAATCATGCTGTATCTAATATGCTTGTGATGTTATAATGTGATTTCTGCTATTAATGTACTGTCTCTCCAATGAATGAGTCAAGATTAAAGCATAAAGCACTCAAAGACAACTAGAATCCAATACATCAACAAAAGACATAAAAAAAAAAGGAATAACTGGAGTATGAATGACCAGGAAAAGCTAAAGGGTAAGCCTCAGATGTGATCTTGTCTTTTAACAGACATTGAAGATGATACATGAGCATGTGGGTCCAAGTGGGAATGAGTATGGGCTGAGCAGAACACGTGCAGATGCTGCTTATTTAGGCTCAGACATCATATTGCAGAAGAGAAAGAAAAGAAAGTTGGATGAAGTCTGATTATGAAGGTCTTGAAAGTTAGGTAAAGAGGAGTTGAACTTGATAAGTCCAGAGAGTATTTTAGGTGATTATCTAATGAGGAGACGTGAAAAGGCCATTGAAGAAACCCAGGCATAAAATATTGAAATTTAGGGATGAAGGAATGGCAAGAAGAATGGAAGAAATTAGGTTAACTTGACGCATTTCACAAGATAGAGTCTGATTTGAAGTCTAGTAAGTATGGGAGGTGAAGGAAGGGAAGAAGCAAAGATGACTCAGATGTTTCTAACCTGAGAGGCTGCCCAGTGTTGCTGGCACTTGTGAGAATAGAGAAATTACATGGGGAAATCCCTGGCAGAAGAAGAATGGTGATGAGTTCTGAGCTTCCCGGAATAAAATCTACATTAATTTTGAGCCAATTAAGATAGAAAAAGACATTATTTACTACGAGTCCCTCAATTATTACTATTACTATTAAATCATGAATGTGCCGGTGAGCATGGTATGTCCAGAATCCTGTCCTCGTGCACTCACTGCAACTTCAATGACAAAACATCACATGAAAAGTGAGCGGCAAGAGAAGGGCCAGAAGAAACCTAACTCCTCTGACTATCACAAGCCTCATCAGTGAGATACCTTATAGGCTCCTTCAAAGTAAAACCACACAAAAGTTTTCTGTTAACAATTCAGGTAGCGTATGTATAACAACACACACAAATCCCACAAACCACCAATTAATCAATAATTTCAATCTTCCTCTCACATTTTTTGTCCTAGAACTACTGAAAAGTAGAAAAACCAATTGAGCTCATTTTTACAGCCATGCACACGCTACGACAGTGATAATAGAGGGTATGAGGATGACAAAGGAGATGCTGTGAATTCAGATGATCCAGACCTTAGAATTGCCATTGCTAGTGCTCAAGACCTGGGTAAAACCACTCCACCTGCAGGTAAAACTTGTGTGGTTGAAATCCAGACTCAGGCACAGAGTAACATGTGAACACTGGCAAATTACTTAACCCTTCTGTGCCTCAGTTTTGGCATCTTTAAAATAGGGGGAATCGAATTACAGAGTTCAAAGAGATGAAGTGAGTACTAAGAAAATATATGCAAAGTACTTAGTGGTTAAGTGTTCAGTAAACAATCACCCCTATTATTATTTTTATTTGTCCCTGAGGATGAAAGCTATGCTATGGAGGTCAAAAGACATGCTAGGAATGTCAGTCTTGCATTTACCAAAGCCCCTGAGTCACATCTGGATGGATAGTATTCAGCATAACCCTGTGATAACACACATCTGTGCGTAAGTCACCTGCTTTCCACCAGCTCCTATGTTCAGATGTGGATGGTCTGAATTTCTTATCTTCTGAGGGATTTTAGGAAGTGACAGCCTCAAGACAGCTGGGATTTAGTTCAATGAATGGTTATCCTTGTGCGGTATAATTTCCATTGTGCTTGTGGTGATATTTTCAATCACTTAAAAAATATTGTTTTTCATTAGCTTCATAAAAATGTGACTCCTTGTTTGGCAAGACTGAGTTTTAGGAGTCCACTTATCTCATTATGGCAGGGTTTTACCGTTCTTGAGAAGTAGTCAGTTCCACAGTAATAAGGAGCTACTTGCCTGCACTTTAGGGATATGTGTGTGTTAAAAAGAGACAAAATTAATTCACTGAGCATTTCAGCTTGGCTTAGTCTAAATGCATTTTGGAGAGTTGTTTTATTTGCCTTTGCTCCTAAGCATAGTATTTCGGCTTTAAAGTTTGCCTCTTGACAAGCCAGTGCATGTAGAGATTATAAGGGGTTGGAACTAATTCAAACTTGGTGCCTCAGCCCATCTCTCCCCCCGTGTGAACGAGAAGCATCAGGGCCTGCCTGCCAGACTTTGGAAGGTTTCCTTACCTGGAACGTATTATTTGCGAAGGCTAGTTACATAAGCTGTTGGTGGCAACACAAAAGAGTGTAGGTGAAAGCAGACAAGGCCAAAAGTAAGCATTTTGCTCTGGACCGATGCTCACCATGGTAGAGTCGGCAGCAACTTCCTTACTCACCAAAAATTGAGACCTCTCCAGAAGCCCATCATTCAAAAAGACTGGAGGGAGTCGTTAGAGTTGCTAATTATATTTGGTCTGAATGGTTTATCAGTCCTACAGACCTGCCAAACTATTTTGGGAGTAGAATGTGAACACAGGATGACAACTCCCGTTCTCACCATAGCTGAGTTTCATCTGGGGTGTAGCCTGAAGTTTCAATTTCATTTCTCTATTGCCCAACCAGCACTGAAGAAGTTACTATAGCCCAGAAAGGATTTTTAACTCTGTTAAGCGGAACCTGATTTCTGTGGTATGACAACTGCAGTGACTCATGTAAAATTCATCAGTCAGAAGCAGCATTTTACATTGAATCTAATATTTAGGATAACTCTGATATGTGTATTAGAATGTGCCTCTCCCTCATATTTCTTGATTTCATGATACAGAGAAGGGGTGTTAATATTCCCAATTTCTAATTTTTTTGTCTACTCTTGCAAAATCCAAATAGCACAACCTGAGAAATTCTTATTGCCTACTAGATGTTAAAAATGTGAGTCCATGAGCTCAAAACCAGACTCTGCCAAGGTTCAAATCCTGACACCATCACTTCTTAACTGTGCAGTTTTTTGGTCAAGTTACTTAATTTTTGTGTGAGTTGTTTTTCTCAACTGTGAAATAAATAACATTGCATTTTCCTCCCTAAGTGCTTGGCACATGGTATGAGATCAAACAATGTTATTATCAATGCATTGTAATCTTGCAGTGTAATAGGTGTGAGAAACAAAGAAAACAATAAGAAACAATAAAAATACCTAAATCTAAACTGTCATTTCTAAGTTAATCTCTCTCTACCACAAGCAAGAAGAAAAGGTAACTGTGTCTATTCTAGTTTTAGATTCTCTAAATTACTCTACAAAATAGCACTTCCAATTATAAAATTACCTTTTATACTCTATTGATTATAGGATGAGTTGAAATCTTGGACAGAATTTGTATTTGGCTCTTTGTATAAAAGCGTAAGATACAATATAAATCTCATGGACAAAGAAAAAGTAAAGGTATTTTCTAAAACCTTTGTGTCCTATCCCACATGACTGGATTTCGGCAAATTGCAGTCTTTGTGGTTTCCAGTGTTCTTATCTGTAAAGTAAGAGAGTCCCTTCCAGTTCTAATAACAAATAATAAACTATATTTTGAGTCTTATAAGATCTGAGAGACTGGAAAAAATACTTTTAATGTTTGAACTTTCCTATAATTTTGTTTTCTCCTACCCACAAACATAATCACCATAGCTAATTATCATTATGGTATAATAATAGGTCCATAGTAAAAACTGGTTATTCATCTTCCTTTGGATATTGTGCTTTTGTGGAGCCTTTTAGATTAGGTCTGTGATGCATTTGTCACGTGGTTCTTTCAATTTTTTTCTTCATAATTTAGTAGAATTAAGAGATTTTCATAATTTTGTCTACAAATCTATAAATCTCGTCACATAGAACTAATTAGATTAAGACTACTCACACACCTCATATTGCTCTCTTGGAAGTTTTATAGAAGGAATTCTATATAACTGAAAAGTCCTTAAAAAGAAGAAATTGGTAGAAATAAGTTGTGAAAAGGAGCCAAAAACTCCCTCTAAAACTATCATTAGCAAATTGATAATTAGCATCTTAAACCAGAATACTTCAAAGAGTATTTGTTCTTATGTGATGAATGTATTTATTTCTGAAGTCTATGCTACTTAACATATGCAAGAATACACTAATTCCAACAAATTACAATGGAATTAATCTGCTATAAAGAACTAAAATATGCACAATACAAAGAAAACAAAATTATGCTCTTTTTATAAACAACTTAATAAAATCTGATCAACAGCTTTACATAATAATGGGCAAAAGTCCTTTAGGAATGATAAGGTTCTATTTAAATGTAAGGAATTATTCATTCTAGCACCAGGAGTGTAAATGCTTTACACTAATTGAATTGATATTTTCTTTTGAATTATCCTTTGTATATGATCCAATCCACCATGGCTCTCATCTTATTTCTTAATACCTGGTGAACGAAAAGCACTGTTCTTTTTGAAATGTCACCAACTCATTATTCTGTTTACAGATAATTCAGCATACTATTTTTTATATAGCAAATTGCTACAATTGAGCTGAAATACAATCTGATTCACAGAAATTTGATTAACCAGAGTCTTTAGAAGATGGCTGCTTTGTGAAATGTGAAATATGTGACATGACTTTTCCTTAAAAAATTATTTACTTAAGTAAAATACATAATAAGTATTTATTAAAATAACAAATATTTCTACTGAGAATACTGGGTCCAAAGTTTAAGAACAAAAATGAAAGCAACATTGGTCAAATCACTGAGGTTAAAAAGCTCATCTGCCTCAGCCCTGAGGCCTTGTCTAAGTCTTTTCTGCATTTTCATTCTGGATGCAAAAACAAGTAGTGACTGAGTTGGGCACTGCACTCTATTTACAACTTGGCAATGCTAAATGTAGCTGAAACAACACTAACTGGCAAAAACCCCTCTTTTAAAATAAACGATATATTTGTACCACTCTAATAATCAGCCCTGAAGGAAGATAAGAAATTTTTACAATTGTACTCCAGATTTCATTCATTCAGTAGATCAAATACCAATTTATGGTTTCTGCCACAACACAAAAGTAAAGAATGATCTAGCTGAGATTGCTCCTTCTTTGTGTTGTCTATACCATGGTGAGATTTATGAGATGAATAATAAATGAGTCAAAATTTTATAGGTAAGATTTAAAATATATTCTGGCTTCTACATGCTCAAATTTTTCTAGATAAATATTATACGCTCATCTTTCTAACTAATACAAAAAACTTGGGGAAAAAACTATGCTAAGTATTATACAAATATTTTCAAGTGGCAACATTTAAAAAATAAATTTCAGGATGAAACACTAAAGTAGTATCAAAACAAATTTTAACTAGAATCCAAAAGTTAAAGAAATAAACAAATCTCATTTACTTACAAGTTGATTTTGCTTTTGGAGGAAATTTGGTCCGGGTAATAGCCAAAATGATGAAAATAATGACTGGCCATAAAATCAAGACGAGTGTCCAAAGCTGAAAAATAATGATGGGAAAATATGTTAATTATATTGTTGAACAATAACAACAACAACAACAACAACAACAACAACAACAACCTGACGAGAAGTACATCATACTATAAAATTCCAACACAAGACAGGTATTTGCCTCTAAATTTCATTAATATAAAAGAAATAAGAGATTTTTTAAATTTAAAGAGACCTAGAAATAAACACAAGAATAATTTGTTCAGACTTAAAACCCTAAAATGATCTGAAGACACCTTTCCAGTTACCTCTCATAATTTTCCCGACAGCAACAATCTTAAAATTCAAATTTGATTAGTAAGTTCCTTTCTTAAAATCTGTTAGTTTCCCAATTGTTTTTCGATAAGGCTCAGCATTCTAAACAGAGCGTATAAAACCCAACATAATTTTAACCTAGTCCTATCTTACCACCTCCAATGTTAACATTCTATGCTCAGCCATCAAGATTAGTTTGTGACATTGGATAATGGCGCAATAAACATTATTGAACAAATGAATAATTGAGTCAATGAATAAACAAATATTAAAGTTATATGTAAACCTCCTCTCCCCCTTACCAGTATAAATAACATCTTAAGTCCGCTTCTAAAATACTATTATCATCAATACATTTTTTTTGCTCATTAAATAAATTGGTAATTTTTTAAAGGCAGGAACAGTGTCTTATTCATCACTAAATTTTCACTGATACAAAATAGATGCTCAAAAAAAATGTATATTGCATGAAACACAGACTAAGAAAAATACAAAGAGTAATGAAACCCAGAGCTGATTCTTCAAAAAGATAAACAGAATTGATAAACCTTTCCAGACTCATCAAAAAAGAGAGAGAGAGAGAGAGAGAGAGAGAGAGAGAGAGAGAGAGAGAGAGAGAGAGAGGACCCAAATAAACAAAATCAGAAATGAAATGGAGAAGTGATAGCTAACACCACACAAATATATAAGATTATAAAAAAAATACTAGAAGCAATTATATGCCAACATTTTGGATGATCTGGAAGAAATGGATGTATTTCTAGAAACATACAATCTCCTAAGACTGAGTCAAGAAAAAACAGAAAATCTGAAGTGACCGATTACCACTAATAAAATTAAATCAATGATCAAAAACTTCCAAAAAACAAAAATCCTGGACAGGATGGCTTCACAGGAGAATTTTACCAAACATTCAAAGAATCAACACCTATCTTTTTCAAACTATTCCAAAAAATTCAAGAGGTGGGAAGTCTTCCAAATTCATTTTATGAGGCCACCATTACCCTGATTCCAAAACCAGACAAATTGTAGGCTGATATCTCAGTGAACATAGATTCAAAAATCTTCAACAAAATATTAGCACACCAAATTCAGTAGTACATTAAAAAGATCATACACCTGTTCAAGTTGGATTTATTCCTGGGAAGGAAGACTGGTTCAATAGCCACAAATCAATTAATGTCATATACCACATTAACAAATCGAAAGATAAAATTATATGATCATGTCAATAGATGAAGAAAAAGCATCTGACAAAATCCAGGATTCATTTATGATAAAAACTCTAAGCAAAGTTGGAATAGAGGGAACATACCTCAACATAACAAAGGCCATACATGACAAACCTACAGCTAACATCATACTCAATGTGGAAAACTAAAAGCATTTTCCTTAAGATCAGGAACAAGACAAACATGTCCACTTTCACCAGTTTTATTAAATATAGTGTTGGATGTCCTAGCAATAGCAATTAGACAAGAAAGAAAAATAAAAGGCATTCAAATTGGAAAAGAAGTAAAAAATGTCATTATTTGCAGATGACATGATATATAGACAGAGAACGCTAAAGATTGCACCAAAAAAAAAAAAAACTATTAGAACTAATAAATTAATTCAGAAAAGTAGCAGAATGCAAAGTTAATATTCAGAAGTCGGTTGCATTTTTATACACCAATGATGAACTATCAGAAAGAGAAATTAAGAAAACAATCTCATTTACAATTGCATCAAAATAAAATAGAATAACTAGGAATAAATTTAACCAAGGAAGTATTAGAAAAATTATAGGTTGTTAAAAAGAAAAATTGAAGAAGACACAAATAAACAGAAGCATATACTGTGCTTATGGTTAGGAAGAATCAACATTATTAAAATGTCCATACTAAAGAAAGCAATCTATTAAGTAAAGGCAATCCCTATCAAAAATACAAATGGCATTTTTCAGAAAACTAGAAAAAATAATCTAAAATTTTTATAGAACCATAAAAGATATCAAATAGCCATGGCAATCTTAAGAAAGGACAAAGTTGCAGGTATTTCAATACCTAATATCAAACTATACTACAAGGCTATAGTAATCAAAACAGCATGGTACTGGCATAAAAAACAGATACATAAATCAGTGAAACAGAATAGAGAAACCAGAAATAAATCCACACCTGTACACTCATTTAATATATGACAAAAGAATACATAATGGTGTTCAGAAAACTGGACAGATACATGCAAAAAAAAAAAAAATGAAACTGGACCACCATCTTACACCATACACAAGAATAAACTCAAAATGGGTTAAAAACTTAAATGTAAGACCCAAAACTACAAAAGTTCTAGAAGGAAACATAGACAATACACTCTCTGACACTGCTCTTAGTAACATTTTTTCTAACATATCTCCCTAGGCAAGAGAAACAAAAGAAAAGATGAATACATGAAATTACATCAAACTAAAAGGTTTTTGTAGAGCAAAGGAAGCCATTATCAATAAAATGAAAAGATGGCCTACTGAGTGGGACAAGAGATTTGCCTATGATACATCTGATAAGGGATTAATATCCAAAATTTATTAAAAACTAAACTCATATAACTTAACAACAAAGAAACAAACAATCCAATTTAAAAATGGTCAGAGAACCTGTAAAGGTATTTCTTAAAAGAGGACATACAGATGGCCAATAGACATATGAAAAGATGCTCAAGGTCATTAATCATCAGAGAAAAGCAAATTAAAACCACAGAAGATACCACATTGATTTATTGAGGGCTATCATCAATAAATCAAAAAACAACAAGTGTTAGCAAGGATGTAGAGAAAAGAGAACACTCGCACATTGTTGGTGGGATTTCAAATCATACAGCCACTGTGAAAACTGTTTGGTGTTTCCTCAAAATATTAATAATAGGACTACCTTATAATTCAGCAATTGCACTTCTGAATATTTATCCAAAAAAAAAAATCAAAAACAAAACAAAACACTAATTCAAAGGATTTAGTATGCTTAGCCTATGTTTACTGCAGCACTATTTATAATACCAAGATATGGAAGCAACCTAAATGTCCATTAATAGGTGATTGAATAAAAAAGTTATAGTATATATATATATATATATATATATATATATATATATATATATACACACATACATACATACACACACAATAGAATATTACTCAGCTATAAAAAATAAAATTTTATCATTTGCAACAACATGAAATCAGTCAGACAAATACCATAAGATTTCACTTAGATGTGGACTCTAAGGAACAAAATAAATGAACATAGATACAGAAAATAAACTGGTGATTGCCAGATTGGAGGAAGGTTCAGGGAGCTGGGTGAAAAAGGTGAAGGGATTAAGTATAAATTAGTTACAAAACAGTCATAGGGATGTGGAGTACAGTGAGGGGAATATATACAATAATATTCTAATGTACTTATAGAGCTAGGTGAGTACTACGGTAATTGGGGAGATCATTTCATAAATTATATAAATGTTTAAGTATTGTATTGTATACCTGAAACTAATATAAAATTAAAAAAAATTTTAAATGTATTGAAATGTCTATTAAAAATGTCTATTAGAGAATTTTACTGTGAGACATTTAGGGAGTAGCTTTTCCCCCCATGTAGACTTGTTTAGTTCCTAAGACATTAACTGATTAATATATTACATGCCTATAAAATTTTTCAAACATATATTCACAAGAATATTAACAGTGATAGGCAAATAGTTACAGTGTTCAAACCAAACCCTACAGAACAAATCTTGTCTATACTTATCAGAGTAAAACTTGGAACTAGGCTTCTGTCTGGTTATACAGTCAGACTTGTTGTCATTCTTCCTGCACTTTCGGAGACAATTTGCTTCTGCCAAACCTCAAGCTACTGTCTGGGACTCTTCAATTCTCCAAAACAATCTAGACTCACACAATTATTGACCTTTAAGAAACTCCTAAACTAAGTATTCTGTGAAATATCATTGAGTATTTAACAGCACTGCTTTCCTTGCTGGCAGGCCTGTCATCAACTTCTCAAACTTCAGATTTAAGGGCAAGTTTTTAAAAATGCAAGTTTACTGTGAATCTAAGGAATCAATCATAGCTGAAAAGCCCTCAGTGTGGCCATATAGCCTAGTCTATAGAGTGCTTCTCAACCAACAATGTGACTTGGCCACCTATGAAAACCACATATTTTCAAATCCCATTAACACTGCGGATACCTCCTAGTGCTGTTTACACTTAATCGAGATGTGAAAATTACAGCAGTTATGGGCTCACGATATGTATTTATTTAATGTTTAATAAAGAAACACATATTACCATATCATAAATTTGCTTTTTAATGCTTTAACTGAATTTCAATATGATTGGTTTTACTTGTGACCTTACTTATTGTACTGATTTAAAAACATTATTCTCAGAAGAGTCATATACATTTCACCAGCCCGCCAATGACATCCATAGCATAGAAGAAGCTAAGAAGCCTTGATCTGATCCAATTTCCTTTTTTATTCTCTGGGGTACAGAAAGTTAACATAATTTATCCATTTGGGAAGTAGAGCAGGCAACAAGGATCTGAATGTCAAAATACTTGGGCTAAGATTTTTTTTTAATTATTATACTGCTCTGAGGAATGAAAAAGAAAGCAATATAGAAAGTATATTAGAAAAATACAAGTGCTATAGAAATATGAGATGTATTATTCCAGTCTAGCCTCCGATGTATTCAAAAATTAGTGTCTGTTCTTCAGAGATCCTAGATACAAGATATCATTTTTATTCTGTGACTCATTTGAAATGTAGACTGTAAAGAATTAAGTTTAAAAAAAATGCAACGTTTGTGGTTTTATTGGTTTTATATTTGAGGCCATAGCTATTTTTTTAAAAATAACTGAGTAGGTTTAGTGCCCCGTAGCTACTTTCAGGAGCATCTATTCGTTTTTCTGTGGTAACCTCATGAGAAGTCAGTGAGGAACTGAGATAAATTTTACCAACACAAATATACATTCACATTCAAATAAGAGGCATATGGTGTGGGATATCTTTAAGTATTCTTTTGGTTGATCTAATTTGATGGTTTCATGATGTTTTGGTAAATTTTGAAATTAATTGCAGACACAGTTTAAAACTAGGCCAAAATGTACCTGTATCAGAGTGGTTTAAGGCAGTTTAGACTCTGCTTTAGGTAAAAACCGCAGCAAGCCATAAGCAATCTATATTATCACAAGATTTCCCCTGGGATTGTAGGTCAGAGTGGTTTGAAGAACATTTTTGCATATTGCATTTTAGAAGGATAATAAATACAAAGCCATTCACACTGTGATCTCTGGGAGTGTTCAGGTTGACAAGTTAATCACAAAAGCAAGAAATACACAAAATTAAAATTTTCATAGCAGCAGGATTTCTCTCAACACAACTCTAAATATTATCATAAATAACCTAGAAGCAAATGCAGGACCAAGGATCCATAGACTAAACTGATGAGTCATAGCTTATTTTTTTGTTTGTTTAGAGAAGGGCTAATATATTGATCTGGCACGTATAGCTATTGGAGCTACTTGGAACCATTAGAAAAGCTGTTTTTAAGATTTTCATAGTTTTACTTATATTTCAATTATCTCACATTTGCCCCTATACCTTACTCACATTCCACCCTCCCTGCATTCTTGACATTGAAAGGTATAGGCACACTGAGTAGTTCATAATTCCTTAGTGGGCCACAGCATTTGTCTTCTTTCACTTTTCCAGGAATTAATTTCTATTAAGATGTCTCATCCTGTTCTTTTTCTTTTCTTTCCCTTCCTGAAAAATTTAGTGCTCAAAAGTCCTTAAGTGGGGCCCAGAAAGAAAAGTTTACTCTAGGACTAGGGGCACCACAGTGACACAGTGAGAGAGGCGAGTCCCTAGCAAGGTAAAGAGGACACCCACAGGGTAGCAGCCAGACATGGGTTGTCAGAGCCCAACTCGGGTAAGAAAGGTGTCTGTGCAGCATGAGGAGTGGGCCAGGAAGTCTGAGCAAAAAGTATCTCACCTTTAGAAAAGATAGATTTCTCACTGTCTACCAGGAGAATTATAAACATGGAAAAGGAGAAAACTAGAATGAACCCTTTAGTGTTGGGTTAGAATTAAGGAAATGAGCATGAACTCCGAGTTTCCAAAATATGTAAAGAGACATGAAATATAGCTGTAAATGTGTGTGTATAACTTATTTCCTTCTTTCTGGTTCCATAAGTTATTTCTGCCTCATTGTGTACTACCTGTGTCCCAGACCTAAAAATACACATTTTCTAAGAAATGCTAACTTCTTTTAGTGAACAGATGAGACCAAAGTGTATTCATTGCTATTGTTGTTATTGAAGTGTGACTGTTTCCAAGCCAAGACAGAACTCTGAAGTACATGGAGACACAGAGATAGATGACAGGTGATGGATGATAGATTAGATGGATGGATGGATGGAGGATGGATAGATGGATAGATAGATAATAGATAGATGATAGATAGATATAGATATAGATAGATGATAGACAGACAAACAGGCAGATGACAGATAGATAGATATAAATAGATGGAGACAGCATCCCTTGCACTAGAGTGGTTCATAGTTGGTTGAATTTAAAATGAATTATTATTTAAAAATAATTATTATTATAATTCTTAAACTGTAATAGGGATTTCTTTGCTTAACTTTAAAAATAAATAAAAATAAATAAAAATGAAACCTTTAGGATGAAGATTCTCCTTCACCCTTCATAAATTCATAGTCTTGGAGAGTCTTAAGAATACTTAGGATTTAATATATACTACTGTAATCATTTATATAAAGTTTATATATTAACTATTACAATAAAAATGATTGAGTACCACTGTGTACCAGGCACTGAGGATAGAGTAATATTTTCAGTCTTTTGAGAAAGAGAAACATCAAAAAAAATTATAACTGAGTATAATAGATAATGCTAAGACATAGGAATTATAGAGTATAGAAGGAAGATAAAACAAGGGAAGCTGAGTCTAAAACCTAAAAGATGGACAGGGTTAGGCAGAAGAAAAGATATATATGGTGGATGGAGTGTGAGAAAGAAGTGGGAGTCTTTTCAGCAGAAGAAATATATGGGTGAAAACCCACAGATGGGAAAGGGGGTGACATTCCAGGAAAAGAATTAAGTCCAGAATGACTGACACATCAAGACTTAGGGAAAACATCTCTGCCATATGGTTATCCAGCCTCCACTTGAATGCTTCTAGTGACTAGAAGTTCACTAGTTCACTAGTCTTCTTTATTATTGGACAACTTATATTGCATGATATTTTGCACATATAAAGGTGACATCTTCCTTCTTATTATTTAACACTTATTTGTCTTAGTTTGGCCTCCTCTTCCACCTGAAAGTTTTATAAGTATTCAAAATCCCCTTCCTTCCTCGGTACAGAGACCAGTTCCTTCGGCAATTCCCCGTTAAATATGATTTCAAAATATCTTTCCCAGGATAAATTCTTGTTATCAAGTGGTCTTCTTATTATTAGTATCAGGATTTAATATAACACTCCAATTATCGCCCCAAGTGATAATAGCCAATATTTATTGACAGCTTAGAAAGTGTAAGATGCTATGTTAAACACTTAACATGCATTATCTTATTTAATATAATCATCTTATTTCCTCTTGCAGATAGAAAATTAGAATTTTAAAGAGAGTAAATGAGACTTCATTCCATCAGACACCACATGATAGAGATAGTCTGAATTTAGAGTGTTTTTGAAACCCTAATTTTAGTACCTGCACAGTTAACCATTAAGCTATGCAGCCAAACCACTACAGAACAGATTACTAGCTCTCTTTGACCACAATACTGTACTTCTATATTAATTCAGACTATAAGAGCATTAAAGGTCATTTATAGGTCATTCTGCAGCCTCAAATTATAACTTTTATTACAAACTTGAAAACAAAATTTGCCTAACCTTCTATAAATAAAGTATACTGTCTCTTCATTCCTCTTCTATTTTTACCTTTGTGCATTGTCCCATAAATGTCAAATATGACTATTACTTGATTGTGATAGGAGTATTCCAAGGTTGGTACTTTAGATCTGAAATAAACCTTAGTTCCACCCCCAAAACAAGGAAACAAAAGTGGCATGGAGTTCTCGGTTAATTGGGTTTTCTGCTCTTTTACACTGCCATCCACTCAAATGACTCATCTAAAAACTGGAATCAAGGAAATTTTTTGAAATTTGTACTTGTAGAGTTTGTAATATATTTTGGAGATTGGTAAACTTTCTATGATGTACATAAAAACAATACATTTTTATTGGACTTTAAGCTAATTATATTTCTATTGCTCTCATTGCTCTGAAACATTGTCATTTTATTTACTTTTCATTAATTTACTAAACTAATTTGTATGCCTGCTATGTACCAAGCACCATAATCACCAGGTAGATTTAATTTCTTTTTAACAGTTAAAAGGTATTAAGGTTGTAAATGGTACAGATCCAGAAGAGGTTTTAGGGCCTGAAACACCTGGGCATGTAGTTGAATAAACTATATAAGGCCTACTGTATCTTAATTTAATTTAGAAATCTAAATTTGGGGATTAGAGTTTAATCCTAAATTGTTTGATTCAAAAAAATATTGATTTAATATATAGATTGACCTGCTCTAAAATTTTGAAGCTAAGTCTTCCTCTTTCACTAGCTACTCTGAGGGGAAGTTGTATGAGCAAGGTGGGGGTTAGAAGGAAGTGTCAAACTTGATCCAAAGTGTTAGAAATTTATCAAGTTGTGGGAATGTCTGTGATAGAAAAAAATAATTTTATCATCAACCGAGCTAAAAGTATGATCCACTAGATAATAAGTTACAACAGAAAATAAACAGCCAAAGTTAATTTTCCTTCTTCAAGTCGTAAGTCTGGAATTAGATTCCATTTCTATAGACATTTGAAATCACTCTGTGATATGCCTATTTAGAACCCATCTTCTTAATGAAAGATAAACTCTTATCTCACACTATCTAGTCTTTAAGCCTGCAGTCTCTTTGCTGCCTCAGAACTCTGTTTCCTGTCATTAACTAACATCTCATTAGGTGAGCCTCCCTGTTGTTAACCATCTCCAGTGGAATGTATCTTCATTTTTCCATTATTTTTAGAGTTAAATTACAAACCCAGCAGGAGAGCAACTGCATCTAATTGATTTTCACTATTACCTAACATTTTTGTTAGTGCTTAATGTATTTTTTCACACTCTTTTAGCATTCATTTTTGCAATTGAGAAAAATGATGTAAATGGAGCTACTTCAAAATGGAATCAGGGCCACCATTCCAGAGAAATGGCCTCATACACCTTGAACCTTTGAAATGTTTGAATTTAGCAAAATAATGTTTGGCTGGGGCAGAGCAAGGTTGTCTTCCAAATAACTGTTCGTAGAACTAACAGGAAATTGAACATCCTGACACAAAGACTAAAAATTAAAGGTGTTCTTTAGAATCAGTAAATGGGCATGTAGAGATAGAGAAAAACTTAGCTACTAGTAGCAATAGAAATTTTTTATTTTTATTCATGTAATTATTTCCCTTCCCTTTCTCATAAATACCCCTTGCCTTCACCCCATAATCAAAATGCAGTTTGGGTTTTGGCCTAAATCAGGGCTTCTGGAATCTTTGATCTCAAATAAATGCTCGTTGCCTCACTCCGTGGCTTTTTATTTTTAGGTTAATAAATGTGGTGTCAGAATCAGGAGCTGAGGCAGACCTTACCACCATAGACTAGAGTTCCCTGGGACCTGGTAAGGTATCTACACAAGCTGCTTCCATGGACCACACACTCTTCTCAATGGTGAGTCCTCTCAGGCTTCTGATCTCCATCCTTTCTGGTTGAGGTCAGTGACTTTCTTTAAGATCAGGAGGGTTTTTTCTCAGGGAAGCACTGCCCTGGGGACAACTGTTCCATTGCCAGCATGGCTACTGCCATAGCTTGCTACCACATGAGGAATTTTTCTTAGATAGGGCTTCTTTCAAGCACGTTAAAAGCTCTCTGGGGGATAAGCAGATCATAGGGATCCCCCCGCCCCAATGGATGGATACACATTTTTGTTACACTTTTTTGTTTTTGTTTTTTTTTTGTTTCTGTTGTTTGTCATAAGAAAATTATTTCAAAGGGAGTGACACAAGCATAAAGCCTATAAACCTGTGTCTGGGCTGGCCTCCATAAACTGATAATTTTTATAGATCTCACCAGACCAGTGTCTATTTAAACAAACTTTACTGTGGGTTCAATGCACATGAAGTAAAAGCCATTTCTAAGGGAATCTTGGGAGCTAGAACAGTAAAATTAGTAGATACCAGTAGAGTATTTAAGAAACAGGAGGGCACTTGGCACTTCAAATTAAATCACCTGTGATAAGAAGGTCATGGAATGGGTTAGATTGCTATTAGGTCACACACTGACCTCAAGAAAATTTTGGTGCAACAAGATGCTCTATAGAAGATTACACAATACTTAGCCCCATGGCACATCCCTCTCAGGTATTCATGCTCCAAGAGATTCAAGGCTTAGCTAAAGCTGTTAATGTGATATAATAAGAAACCAGATGAAGTTTCTTTTTTAGTCTTGAGATTTTGGCTTTCGATCTATAAGAATACCCTCTTTGGTCTCTGCCATCTAGAACATGCAGATTTCCTCATTCAATGGCAGCCAGGCAAATAGACTGGGGATGTGGGGCACCTGTATCCAGTAGGTGAAAAGCACAAGAAATAACTAGGGTTGTGACTGCCATCTCTTTGTCTTTTTGCCCAATGTACCAGTTCTCAGGGGACTTTTTAACAAGGGACTCTAATTGTCTAAAAGTTCTCAACCAGTCTCTTCCTCGGTAACTCCCCAGATTATATGTACAAATGTTTTGGTCCCTCTTTTACAGCTTTGTAAAATGGACCAACTTAGCCAAAATAATTTAAAACTCTATAGGCCATTTTGGTGAAAAATTGTTTTAGATAAGTCAACCTAAAGCTCTGCCCCACCCCCCGACCCACTAAAAGAGAGGATTCCCACCTCTCTCAGAGATATTGTAATGCACTCTTTGATTCATATGAAGAAGCTTCCAAGAGTCAAAATGACTTCAGAGACAACCCTAAGAGAACGCTAAAAGGGCTTTGGCCATCTGAGCAGGCAACCTTATCTTAGACACTTAAAGGCAAGAACCTCCATTAAGACTTCAATTTATTTTATCTTATTTTATTTATTTACTGTTTGTCCCACCAGAAGCCTGATAAAATATTTTAAAGAATTTAAAAACATTATGATCAGAAATTTGACAGAATCAAAAGCTGATATTCTAAGTCCGATAGAAAATTTAGGCCTCCTCAGCTATTGCTCAGGCCCTTTCATATATAATCAGGAAATAGTTCAGCTGGAAGCCAGTGTTCAAGAGCTAACAACTTTGTCTTTTAAATCTCTACAAAATTAGAAATGTAAACATAGTTTCCCAATGGCCTGGGACTAAACCAAGTTAATTCCATCAATAGAACCTGAAGCCAAAAGTAGCGGGGCAGGAACAGGGGGCCGGCAGACAGGACAGCTGAGATTTTTTAAAAAGCACAAGCAAGCTGAAAAGGCTCCCTTGATTTTTGAGTCTTTATTTTTTACAGACAGTTATTGTCTTACTCTAATGCTTTTACATATGTGCTTCAACTTCAGAAAGAAATCATGGGAGAGTATCCTAGAATACAGTGTCCTAATAACTTTCAGATCACACCACTGAACTGGGGAAAAATTTACAGAACTCTAAGGAAAATGGGATTCATAAAAAGGACAAATATCAACAAGAATTAATTACATGAAGATTAAATGATGAAGATGATTATAATTTTTGTCTTCTTGTTTAAACATTGCTGAATTCTTTATGTTTTGTTTCTCCAAATTTAAGAAAACATTTCCTTAAGCTACCAATAAATTAAAGCAATTTGGTAAATTATATCTTTGTAAGCATAATTTATATATTTATCTTTTTCTCCCTACTTGATCCTTCCAGAATTTGGAAACTCTTAATAAGTGAGTATTCCTATTTTCATGGCAGTATAGTTATTCACATAAGTTCAACAAGAATCTGTTTTTGTAACAGGATACAATTGAAAACATTGGTTATATTACCAAGGCTTTGACTGAAATGGCATGTTTGTGAGAGACGTGCATAAACTCAGATACAACGAGACAGCTTTAAAGAAATAAAATTGACTTATGGAAGCCAACAAAGCCTCCTGGGAAAAATCAGCCTGGTACCTTGCATATAAGGTTCCCAGCCTTGCCAGGTGAGTAAGGAAGGTCACTCCCGGGCAGACACAAGAGCCTCAGGATATTTTGGGAACCTCAAGAAGAAAGAAATTAACCCAAATCTAAAGATACCGCAAGTGAAGTCTGACGGCAAGTATTTGGCTTGGCCTTTTAGTTTCAAGAGGCTATTAAAAGTTTAATCTGGAGATATCTTAAGAAAGATTCCAGCAAAGCAGATTTAAATGAGCCTATATGATCAATTGCTATACTTGATGCGTTTATGTAGATGATCAGGCCAAGTTCATTAAAACTAGACTTAATTATAGTAAAACTAATTTGCTTGCAAAATATCTTTGGTAAAAATGAAGATAATTGTAGAGAGAGGAAAAGAATTATGTTTTAATGGAAACTATAATGCACACTTATGGATATTACTTCTGATAATTGTCTTTGAGGTTTTGTTTTCTACCTATAAACTGGATTAAATCCTGAATTCTTCTAGTCTCCTCAAATATTTGGCTACAAGTTTTCAAACTAGCGTTTCCAATTTTTCTCCCACTTTTGACTTGGAAACACTGAGAACTAAAGCTGCCATTTTCCCCAAAGCCCTGGCAACTAAATGTAAATGACCTTGATAAGAGCTTCACAGAAATCACTACAAATTCTTGTGCTTCGACGACCTTCATGGTAATGTTGTGTAAGCCACTTGGAAAGTTTACCTGAACAATCGATGACATGATTTAGAGACATTTCAAACTGCAAAAGGTGCTTCAACCCTGACATCTAAAATTTTTCTTGACTGGCTGCCCCTTAGGCTCAGACACTGGTTTCTTACCATTAACCTTTGTTTATCTTTTGTTTCTATAGAAATGTCTCATTAAATACCAGATTGTTTGCACTACAGGTCTACCCCTGGCAAAGTAGAGACAGAACTAGGTCAAATCTGGGCACAGAGCAAAAGGCTAAATACATTGCCTCCTGGCACATCATGGTCCTTGACCTTGTTAGCTGGCTACCCTCAAGCACTGTCTCATACTCAGGTCTCTTCTCCAAACGGAGTATTTTGCTTATTATTATAGAAATTCTTGTTATAGAATTTTATCTGCTTACACAGCCCAATATTATAAAGATACATTTGAATAATGGTTGCTCAGAGCTTTGAGATAATCACTAAGGCCTATGAGACTTCATATAAAAAAACCTCAAAGAACTGAAGATCTTTACCCTAAAAAAACATAATATTAAGGCCTTCCTCTGTTCTGGTGCTTTTGTTGCTTAAACGTGGCCTAAGTCTCATAAGGAAACCACTTTCCTTCCCACATGGGACATGATATACTGGGAATGAGCCTTCCCCGTGACAGATCAATGAAGCTTTAAACAACTGATCAGTGTTGCTCTCCAACTGTTGATCAGAGATGCTTTCAAAGGAAAATCTCAATCAAAAGGAGAAAATAAAAAAAATAATGATGTAAGTGGAGCCATTTCAAAATAGAGTCAGAGCCACCATCTCCCAAAAAAAGGCCTTGCACGTCTTGCTCCTTGAACTTTTGGAAAGTTTGACTTGGGCCAAATAAACTTTGAATTGGGCCAAATAAACTTTGAACTGTTTGCAGATCTAACTGGAAACCACATCCTGATCAAAAACTGAAGATTAAAGACCTTCTTTAGAATCAGTAAATAGCTATGTAGAGCACATGAATAACTTCACTAACTACCACCAGTAGAACTTTCTTCTATTCATGTAATTATTTTCCTTCCTTTTCTCACAAAAAACTCTTGCCTTAACCCCAGAACACTATTTGGGTTTTTGCCTAAATCATTGCTTCTTGAATAGCTATTCTTTGAGCTCAAACATTGTTGCCTCTCAATTTGGCTTTTTATATTTTAGTTAAAAACGATGTAATTGAGAATTGATATTGTCACAAATATTTTTTTTTAAAGCAATGTCTAAGGCTTCCTTAACAAATATGACCTCTTTGTTGGTGAGCTGAACTCTGAGCAAGAATCAGAGAAATATTAGGAAAGGAAAGTCAACTCAGGAGCAATAAAGAAGCTCAACTCAGGAAGTAATAGAAAGAATAAATCTACTTTGGGGAAAATCTGTTCTGAGTCCTTAAATTCACTGTGTAACCTTAAACTAGTTCCTTAAACTCTCTGAATCCCTATAAAATTAAACCAGATAATCCAAAATAATCAATTTTGATATTTGATTTTACGAGAGAATGAGAGAGAGAGAGAGAGAGAGAGAGAGAGAGAGAGAGAGAGAGAGACTTATCTAAGAACAATTTTGAGGAAAGACACCTATAAAATTAAAGATTCTGTCTTTTTTTTTGGCAGCCAAACTTGACATTTAATTTATCCCATTGTCATTCTATTTCTTAGACTGTATGGGTGTTTGAAATTCTTTTCTCACTTTCTATTGTAGTATATGTTTTATAATGCGTTACCTTAGTAATCCCCCACTCTAATATTTTCACTATATCTTTACTTTTCTTTTTTTATTCTTTCTTATATTTAATTTGTTTTTTCATTATTAGATTCCTAACTTTTTCCTTTGTCGATTTCTCACTACCTTGCTCTGTGATAGATTTGACAACAGATTGGAGGAGAATATCAGCGTGAGATGCTAGCATTTTTTTCTTTGACATTTAGTAAGGCCTATACATTTTCAAAGTCATACACATTAATTTCTATTTTCCTTGATATAAACATATATTTTTAAGGCACTATGATTAGAAAAATCACAAAGATAGAGTAAAATACTTGCATTTTAAATGATCACTTGACGGATGGCAAAGTCCAGTTCCTATACAAAGACTATGTATTCTCTTAAAATATATATACACTTGTTTTTCACATTCTCTGTCTTCTAATTTGTCTTTATTTACTCTGTTCACAATTTTCTTTTATTTCATCTCCTTTTAGATATTTCATCTTAACTGTCCAACCTCTTGATTATTTTTTTCCTCTTAAGTAACATTGGCACATGGATATCCTAACCACCTGTGTCCTGAAGTCTTTCTTCCAATATCCAGATACAGGGCTAGCTCCAGGCAAAACTCTGAAGAAAGATGCTTCTCTTTGTCCTCTTGCCCTTCTCTTAGAATTGTCTTTCTTTCTCTTTTTGGCACCACTACATTCTAACGGTCTCTTGTGTCTCTCTAGCTGGTCATTAAGGATTTAGGTGAGCTTTCTATTTTATCCCAAATTCTGGACTTTTTCTGATCTCTCTCCCTGCAACAAAGACTTCTGTTTTTGGTCCCATTCTCTCAGGGTGCACTTGACGGCTGTATGAGTTGATGTTTCAGAATGAACTAATAGCTTATGTATTATCTTGCCCTAGGCAAAAGTTTAATTACAAAGGTTTTCTTTAGGGATTTGGTCTAAGTAGGAATAATATAAGGTATCACAGTACAAACATTTCAGCATGCCTAATTTACATCCCCTCCAAATATGCCATGTCCAGCAGAAATTGGCTAAAACTGAGAAAAACTCTAAAAACAGAAAACTGATATACTACGAATTTACAGATGAGAAAAAACTTATATTAAAGTTTCAAAGTATAAAATTTCTCAATGAATAATTTAATTTACTTGAAAGTTTTTAAAAATTTTTTAGATAAAATGGAGTTGCAAGGAAAATATATAACCTGAACATTCTGTTTATCAG
This sequence comes from Cynopterus sphinx, assembly GCA_030015415.1. Classification (NCBI taxonomy): domain Eukaryota; kingdom Metazoa; phylum Chordata; class Mammalia; order Chiroptera; family Pteropodidae; genus Cynopterus; species Cynopterus sphinx. The sequence continues at coordinate 191,468,299 of CM057379.1, forward strand.
TAATAATTAATGTTTTTCATTTATCTATGCTTTTATTTGTAACTATTTTTACCACTTAAGAACTTTGCTATATATAAATTTCTTCTTCTCTCCCACAATCCTTTCTCCTGGATTTCTTTTCATTATTACATTAAGTACAATATGATATGTACATTGCCCTAAATCCTTCTGTAATCTACTTGCCAAGGGTTTCATCATTTTTAAAGCAGTTTTAAATACATGAGCACATTTGGATCTAACTACCCTGTGAGATAGATATGGTAGGTTTCATGCCTGTTTTAGAAGTGAGAAATGGTGATTTGCTACTCAAGGCTTATAGCTGGTAAGGAGCAAAACCAAGAACCCAGCTCTTATCTTCTGACCATAGCCACCTATCCAGAATCGTTCCCTCCTGAATTCCACACAAAGTCTACCAGGGGATAAATATGGCAAGTTTTACTTTTGTGCTGTTCTCAGTTTTAAAAAAACAATAAAATAAAAATGGTGAGAATTTAAAATTTTATGTTCAAATTCCACATCCATGCAATCACATAATGCCTTATGATTTAAAATCCTACCCACCAAATTCGCAAAGGTAAGTGAACATTTACTTCTCCCTCTTGATTTTTACACACACACACACACACACACACACACACACACACATCAGAACACTTGAGAAAGGTGTCAGGCACTGTAAGCAAACCTAGAGTGAGATAAGGTGCGCAGATAAAATGTTGGTTTCTATGACGCATGCTATTTGCATAATATTTATATTATTTATTTAAGGCTGGGAATTACCATTCTAAAATAAAGTATACTGAGTGCCTTTTTGGATTCCTCTGGTTTTCAAACACTTTTCATGTATGCAACAACTCACAGAAGCCAATTCTTTTCTCTGTCTCCCAGGACCCTATCTGGTGAGAATCTAATAGCTTGGCTTTGTAATTTAAAAGCAAACGTGAATGTTAGGCCACAAAAAAAGATGTAATGAGCAGAATAGACAGACTATAGCAGTAAAATTAAGTAATTCAATAACAGTCTGGAAACATGGCACATACACCGGCTCTTGTTTGGCATTTCTAGTAACTAATTTTTAGATGCTAAAATTTCTTAGAAGCTTTTCTATACCAACAGCCTTCAAACTATTCCCTTTCCACATCTTACTTTTCAACCAAGTTTTCTATTGCTTTTGGTTTTCAAGTACATTTCTCTTGTATTTATTGTACTTTCTATCCGGTTTTTCTTTCCTGCATTTCATTTTTAACTACATTTATCAGGGAAATTTCCAAAAGTACCTTGGCCAGAAACCTAAAACTCAACACGAGTTCCAAATGTGACCTTGAATAAGACACATTCTTTTCTGTGCTCAGGGCATATCCTGGTTTATTGTTTTAATTTACTGAAATCAAAAGGCTGCATTAGGGGCAAGTTCAGACTGGCTCCATTAGCTAGAAGACAGATGCAGGGATGATTTGGAAATATCTATTCCCTGCTCTAAAATTTGCCTTAAAACTGTTCTCTTTTTCCCTCTTGTTAACATCACACTGTAGGATCGCCTGGAGCATTGCCCATGCCCAAACCCCACCTCCCTTATTTTTTTACTCACCGGCTGCCTTTTGACACCTAGCCAATTTTTCCAGACCAGGACGCGAAGCTGGTGAAACTGGGAAGCCATCCTTCAAACAGCACAAACAAGAGAATTTCTCTTTTTTCCTTCACCCCTCAAAAGAAGGATTGGTCTAACTTGCTGTGTGTCAATGGGTCAGAAAAGCCTTTTCACGGCATAGCTTTCGTGACAGCTGGGGTAAGAAACCCACAGATTTTCTCTTCCACAGATCTTCTTTTCTTTTGTAAGGATTGGTTTAATTCTTGTCCAAAAAGCACTTCTCAACCAACTCTTCCTCCCAAACAAGGACCCCAACCAGTATCTTCCAGTGGCTTTTGCTTATTTTAAAATAACATCCAGTTGCTGCTTGTTGCGTGAAGTCCAGACTCAAGAGAGAATGAATATCATTCAGATAATGCCCCACTGTAAAAAAAAAAAAAATCCGAACCTACACCTCCTACTCTCCATGAAATTAACTGCCTATCCACACCTCCTAAAAGGTGTCACCTGAACTGAACACGTCATGTGGAATTAGGTGGGACCCTTGCCAGGCCAGTAGGACTTGTCCTATGTTCTCTCGCCTTCTTTACTACATAGCGCCTGCTCTAGCAGAGGCAGGGCACAAGGAGCATTTTATAGACTCTAGCTCAGTGACTCTTATAATAGTTAAAGTGTCATTAAGATTTTTTTTTTTTAAGTCAGTAAGGCCAGAGCTCAGCTGAAAAACCCTGAACCTCGGCACATATGGAGAAGGTCTCGTGTTCATCCTAAAGTTGAGTTGAATGTTTTGATTTGACAGGTTTTGATATGACAGGGGGGTAGGTGGGGAATGACTAGGATGGCGAGGCCTCACTTTCTATCACACTTTATTAGGTTGAGCAAAATGCAAAATAAATAAATAAATAAAACGTAGCTATAAGTGACATAAACAATATACAGTGGATTCCTCACCTTAGAGGGTATGTTCACGCATCTGTTGGGTACATTCACGCATCTGTTATAGGAAAGCTATGTTGTTTCAGGCTTTTATGGGTAAAGGAAACATAGGCCAATGAAGTAATTTTAATTGTGATTTATGGGTATGTTTAATGGAGAAGTCTGGCATAAAAGCTTCTAGAAGTAATGCTGCCTACACACCTTAATGACAGCCCGTTCCCTCTGATACTCAATGACTCCACCATCTGGCTCCAGCTAATTTTCTAATTTCATCTTCCAATAGTCTATTACAAGTGCTCGACCACCTGCCAAACTGGTATATATTACAATATGCAAATATAACCTGTGCTTTCTTGTGTCTGACTTGTTAACCATTCCCCCTCTACCTAAGATGCACTCCTCCCTCTCTGAAGCTCCTACCCCTCAAAATTATTTCCAAATTGGTATCTTCTGTGAAGTCTTTTTAAATACACTAACTACAGAAGTTATCTCTTTATGAATCCAGCATAATTCTTTGTTTCTATCTCTCTCAAGGAACTTACATCTTTGCCTTATGTTATTTTTATGTCTTATTTTTCCTGCTAGATTACAAATTCTTGAAGAGCCTGGACTATTTTATATCACAATACTCCACACATGATCAGTGCTGAAAAACTGCTGCTGAATTTAACTGAATAGCTTATTTGAGCCAAAGCTGGTGAAGCTCCCTTTTGAACCTCATACTTTTCCATTATTCAATTGTGAAATTAGTTAAAATAATATTTGAGTTCTTCCTTCACACCTTGAGCCAGTGTGCCTCTTTCTAGTCCCCCATGTTCAGTTTCCTGGTCCTCATGCCAACTCTGCACTGTCGATGGCAGCCAGCCTGGGGCTGACTGGAGTCATGCTGACACATGCCCATTCCTTCGACTTTGGCTTCATCCCTACGATGATGAGTCCAATCCTCATGAGACAGTCCTGAATATCTCGAATTTGAGCTTTTGATTGTTCTCTGGACAATGTTAAAGGCAAAGTGTTCTTCAAACAGTTGATGGCCTCAGAGATAACATCCTTCTTCCACTCCTGGGTTGCACTGTCAACACTTTTCTGTTCTGCCTTTGTCAAGTTTTGCCAAAGACTGGAACTCCTCCTGCCCTACCTTCTTTTGCTGTCATCTGTCACAGTCTATAACTCACCAGTGGTTTGGTTCACAAATAAACATGATTCAGTTGTGAAGACGAGGCAAGATCTGAGATGTGACACTGCATGTCTAGGGACATGACCAACAGGGTCACTTGAAGTCAGGTGACTTCAAGCTAAAAAGTACCAATTCACCACATGACGGATGCAGGTGAGAGGTCAACTCAAAAAGTACCAAATGGTTTCTCCCAGCATCTGCACATCATCTCTCCAGTGTAATCATGGAGCTGTTTTGCTCTTGTTTGTTTAATTCTGGTGAAAGATTCTCTCTCAACCTGTCTTCTTGCCTGGACACCTTCATCTATTACCTCTAATTTTCTGATGAGATAATGTATTTTATCACATCCTATGACTTCCCAGAAGATCTATTTCTTCGAAGTAATTTCAAAACTATACATTAGGTGTTTAATATATGTAAGATATTTCTTTACACTTGAAGGCACATAATGTTGTAGCACCAAAATGCACACATATTTCTTAGGGGACTGGGGTAATTTTAATCTTCTACAAAACATAATTCAAAGAAGTTTAAGTTGGGATATGTAGACTATCAGACCTCTAAATTGTGCCCTATTCCAAAGAGCTATATTGTTTTAATTAAATTTATTTGCGTAACATTAATTAATAACATTGTATAATATTATATAAGTTTAGGTGAACAGTTCTTTAATAAGTCACCTGTATGTTGCATTATGTGCTTAACATCCAAAGTCTTGTCATCTTCACCATATAATTGACCTCCCTTACTCTCTTTATTACCCTTGTATTGTCATTTGCTTTTATAAGTTTATTTATTTTGTTTATTTGTTGCTTTCAGTTTATATTCCACATTTGAGTGAAATCATATGATTCTAATACTTTTCTTTATCTTGGCATTGATATCAACCATATCTGCTTCTAATATCTGTTTTAAGCTTTTCAAATTTCTTTAAAACTTTGATTTAAAAAAACATCTTTTTAGATTCTATTATAAAAAAAGGCCTTGGCTAAAGACAATCTTGGAAGCTAGAACTTACATAAATTAGGAATTATAACCACTGATCAGAAGAGAACTTGAAGCCATTATTAAATCAATCAAAACGAAATGAGAGAAAGAATGTAAAAAGTGATTAAAGACAGTGAATTCTATTTTTTTTTTCACAGAGTAAGATGTAGCTTTGTGCCCCACTCCCAATTGTGGATCAGGATGCGATTGGCAGGTGCCTTAGGACTTCTCCTCGAGAGAAGAGAAAGCAATTTGGTAACCAGTAAAAATCTTGCACCCAGGACACACAAATGCTAAAAAGTATTTTTTAAAAGGCAAAAAGCTAAACCGAGTAGCAAATAAACAGAGGCAATCTTAGAATAATATAATCCATAAAAACATATGTTTACCAGCAAAGTGTTTACAGATCTTTTCCCTATAGTTGTGTTGAGAAGTTAAATTACTCTCCTTGGCAGGACTGTGGTGATCTGCCTCACTGCCCAGTCATTCTAGTCCTTTCTTTAGGATGACTTCCAAGTCTTGGTCCATAATACATGCTTCCACTTCCTTTCTCTGCTGTTGGTGACTGTACTTCTTGGTAATCAACAGTTTCATCCCTTTATTAAGTAAGGAATCATCACATCTACCAGAACTTGGGCAGTGTTTGCTTTTGCACATTCACTTGACCAGCATTAAAAACAGATATACAGCTTTATCATGGAATAGCTTGCACAAAAATTAGCTAATCCCAGGATTCCAGCGTTCCGCATTCCTGAACTCTAGTAATTGCAAATTTTGGAGAAATGTTCAACCAACCCAAATTTGACTGAGCCATACCCAGAATTAGTTTTGAGACTACATGGTCATTCTTCTGAGACTGGTCTTATCTAGAGTCACCTCCAAGGTCACTGTACCTACTAAAACTAGTTAGAATGATGGCTCTGCCAAGGCTGCACAAACATATAAATGACATGGCTCCATAAGTACTGAATGTGGCAGCTTTTGTCAATCAACCATCATGTAGCATACTCCAGGACCATGGGGGAGGGACAGGATATTGATGTAGCTGAAACACATTAATTGGTTTTAATAGTACTTATTAGAAATCTATATTACTAGTAACAATAATAATAATAATAATAGTAATAATTAATACTGAACTATAAAACCCTTGTCCTGTCCAACTCTTGACTGTATAATACAAATCTTGCCCTATAGTAGGTGGTCAATTAATGCTTATTAAATAATTGAGTAGCAAATATTTTTTAAGCACTTATTGAATCATAGGAAGCCTATCATATAGAAATTGGTATTATCAAAGACAAATGACATTCAGAGAGGTGATATAACTTGTCTAGTTTACCCAGTTAGAGGTGAAGGATTCAAACCCCTAAATTTGTACTTTTTATCTCTGTGCTGTGCCACCTTTATTCCTATGAACTGCACTGTATGGGAAAAACTGAGAAGGAAAGTAAACAGCTTCGGGGGTTTCTGGTTTTCTAAAAGCCTATAAGTCACTTGTGGATATTTATTAAAAGTGAAAAATTATTACCAAAATAACTTCACAAAGAATAATTGTACCAGGAATTCAAGAAAACTAAGGCTGTTCTTTTTCGGTTTCTTGATAGAGCATCAGAGAACTTCACAGCCTGGCCCTTGCCAGCTTCATCAGGTGTGTCTATTCATTCTCAACCATCCCTCCAGCCATCTGCTGTGATGCCTTGGATGAGGATATTTAGTTTCAGGCTTTTGGTCATGCTGCTCCCTCGGCCCAAAATGAAATCGTTCTCATTCTTGAACAAATGACTCAAATGTCACTTCCTCTCTAACGCCTTTCCCAGCCCTTCCACCCACCCACACCTCCACCGCTGGCTGAATTAATCACTTCTTCATCTGTTTTACATGGATCTCTGTTTATAAAGATGGTCAGCTCCTTATTATCTTTTACTATCGTCAGCCTGTATTCCTGTCTACACACTGAGGCCCTTGAAGACAGGAACCATGCTTTATGGAACGTTAAGAGCTGGGGATTAATTCTATATTCCTGTCAAATGGTGAGAACTCTGGCCTCACTAGATCTAAGAGCTTGTGTGAAGTAGAATAAGATAAAAGTTAAAGAGTCAGGGAACTTAACGCTAAAGAACAGAGGATGATAAAGCCTGATGCTGTGGGAAGATGTAAATATTAGTAGAATGAAAAATTCAGTTTTCGACCCGAAGCTTCTAATTTGAATGGGAAAAAAAAAATGGAATTGATTTGATGGTGCTGTGAAATTGTTTAGAAATCTGAATGGTCACCAACTCCATAATTTTACTCTTTCACCTGCAAAACTGGTTTTTGTCCATAGCATCAGAGATAACTTTTTTTTTTAACCATTAATTGATTTTTAAATTAAGGTCCTATGAGATGCTTATCACAGCTAGGATCTAATCTTTGTGTTAAACCTGTGAGATCAAAATTATTATCACTGTTCAATAAGTGAGGAAGCATAGGTCAAGTAGCTTCCCTAGGTCACAAAGCTAATGAGTGTCAGAACAATGATTTGAAGCCTGTTCTCCAATAGAACCTCATAAAGCAAGCATGGATAAGAAAACAAGGCAAGTGTATGCACTTAACCCAGGTAGAAATGTGCAATAAGTTGGGAAACTGAAGCTAACTCATGGCAGAAATAACAGCATCCTTCTTTTATGAAGAGGGTGGGGCTCCACCAGAGGCTTAACATAATGAGGCACTGATTGCTAATACCTTATTACCTAAGAGCTACCTGTGATGTAAGGTGGTGATAGTCAATGCTATGAAGCAGGTAGGTGTGAGGAAGTTATCAGATTCAGGATTTTCAGGTGCTTTATCAGCACTGAGATACTCCAGTGATGATAGGGATGGAAGAACTATGTCAAGAAACAACTGGTAAAAGTCCACAAAACCAAGACATCTTTGAAGGGGCTTTAACAAGACTCACTCACTCCAAGCCAACTTAAAAGGCAGTTTCTCTCTCCAAGATGATACAATGGTAAAGAATATCCCATCGCAAATAACATGGTCTGGTCAAGTAAGCCAGTTTGCTAAACTGATTATCTTACCATTGAGCTGTGTAAGTCTGGGAATTTCAGGGTGATTTAGAATTTTGCAAAGAATTACTCACCCACTCACCAAGGATGAGTAATAATTTCCTTGGTTAAACTGGTAATGTATGTCAAATTAATTAATTTTATTACATGTGTTGCTATAGTCTTGTGGGAATTAAGAAATAAGAAATAATTGGAGGGGTTTTTTTGGCCAATTTATTAAAACTGGAAAAAAAATAGAGTATTAAGAAAGATCAATTCTCCTCTTTTTTGCAGTGGAAGCTTTAATTTTCTACTTTAGAGGAAAAAATAAAAATGAAAACATTATTGTTTTCTTCTAAAGTTATATCTTTTCCTCCATAAAATCTAAAGCAGCTTAAAAGACAAATCTATGTTTTTTAGTATCACTTACTAAAAAAAAAATACAACAAACCAATTTCTGCATGTGTTTTAGCCTTTGGTGACCAACCTGTTCCCAGAGAAATTTTAAAAAGATCACAAATATTAAAAGTTTCTATATTTTATGTGACAGTATGCCTTCTCTTGACTATAACAGATTATGTTTAAAAATAGATTTTTCTTGAATAAGCTAGAAAACAATCATTCCTAGCATTTTGAAATTCCAAACCTTCAGAATAGGAAAAATAAGTCACCCAGTTATCTGTCCCCTTAATGTTGAGCAATGCAGCAATTTTTCCTCTATGTTTTCTATGTTTATTACTAAGGACTGGTCAAAGATTTCAATTCAAAAAATAAAATATTTTAGTTGAAAGTCTGGTGACTAAAGCACTGACTAGTTAGTCTACAGGGAACTAAGATCTTTACTTTCTTGCCCTTTTATATGGCCTCCTTTAATGCACCTTCCTCTCATCAGACCCCTCCACAGGTGATATTTTGAAACAAGGAAGGAAATATATCAGGTAGAAATGAAAGGGAGTAACTAATTGTCATGTATATTGGTATTTGATAGTTTTTAATAAGAGGATATATTTTTGTTTTAAAAAAAAGGTGAAATTAATTCATAAGTCCATGCTCAAAAATATTTATTTTTGTATGGGTTTATAGACATAAACATATGCCCATATATGCTTCTTTACAAATATGTAACTAGAAACAAAACATATGCATAAATATGTAAAGAAACATTTACAAAAATTTAGCCATTATAATAGCATATGTGGATTATAAATGTGAAGAAAATGGTACGTAATAAAAATGAAACATCTGGCCCTCTGGATTTGCATTTTAATGAGTGCTTTAATGATAGCATATGACAAATGGAGCATATGGGAGTGATAGTCAAGTCTTGCTTGAGAAAACTGGACTAATCTTTTGAACCAATTTTTTTTTTGTAGCCTATAGATGACACCTGTATCATTTTTCTAAACATACAAGTTCAAACTATTCTAAAGCTATTCTAAATTAAATAACTACATATTCATTAATTTTTTTTGTTAAGTGTTTACATTGACCTTCTTCTTAAAGGAAAGCACTCAGCATGTAAGACAAAATGAATGTATCTCAATCTAAAATAATTTGAATGATTGCAATAAAAATAATCTTGCCTATTCTGCTACTGCTCTGGCTTTCTCTCTGGACCTAGAATTGTTTTGAAAACTGGTCGTAATCTATACATAGACTACAATAAAGAAGAAATTTGTTCAAAACTCTCCAAGAGGCTTGCACAGACTTTCCTACCACTAAGGCTCTTATGGGAAACATACTCCCATTCTCACCTACAGCTTGACCCTCAGTCTTCAGTCTTCTGCAACAATGAAAGTTCATTGCTTAGAGCAAATAACAAGCATTTTGTGTAGCACAAGGAGCCCATGAAATGGAATTCTGTTTGATGCTGTGGTTCTGCGGCCTCAGGAGGTCAGTGGCAAGATGCAATTTTGATTTAGCAACTTCATTCTTCCAACTGGGGGCCATGTGAGAAATGTCAAATCATGTTGAAAGAGAAGGCACTAACTTACTATAAGGAAAGAGAACACTACAGCTTATTTGAGGGAGACTTGACTAACAAGGAAGCATAGTGTTTTGAGGAAAAGAGCATGGGAAGTCTAGTGAGGACATGGACATAGAGGCACCCTGCTGCTTCCCAGCCAGGTTGATTTCTGAGGCTTAAATGCTCTACCTAGAAAGTGGTTATGCTTAGTGTACCTATTTAGTAGGAAATTAAATCAAAGGGTCAAATAAATGTAAACAACCTAGATGTTAGCTAAGGCCTCTCTGTCCTCCAGTTCTTATATATATCTAAGTATGTGGCTTGAGTTAACACCCTACATAAGCCAGACAGAACCTCAGGAAAACAAAAGCAAAAGGTCACACAAAGTATTTGGTGAACGCACTACCCTTATTGGCGATCAGTGGGTCACAAAGGGTAGTGTGTGACCTCTTAGTCGCACTTACTTGTCTTTTTCTCTGTCCCCGTCCTGACTACTTCACTCTATTTCATCCGCCCTCCTCCCATTCTGGGACAATTAAATTCCTCTCTTTTTGCCTTGCTGAGCAGTTTGCATCCTTCTCTAAAGCTTTGTGCCTCTTGACATGCAGACTACAGAGAGATTCATTTATCCTCAAGCTTAGCCATCACTAGAATAAGGGCTCTTCTCTTTCTATAGAAGCTCTAGTAGCAGCTCCTGAAGAAGTAAAAATTGCATCAACTCCCTACAGTGAGTTATTGTTATTACTGGCTAAAATAATGCTTGATCACTTGGAACCTCCAGAACAATGACAATAAAGATAATGAGATTAATTCCACAGCAATTATTTCAACCTCAAAGTAATATTCAATTACATATCAGGATATATGAAATATTGGCACCTTCTCATTTTTTTCTACCCAAAACAGTTGAGTAGAAGTGTAGACTCTTCTGGGGTCTCTGACATATTCTCAGGGGCCTGTGAATTCTTTTTGAAAATTTCATATTTGGGGGCTTTCATATTTATAATATTCTTTGAAAAATTAAATCAAGTCTATTCTGTTTCATCCAGATTACTGCCCTGTGAATAAGTAAGTATCAAGTGATCATCTGTGGTAGAAATGTTCAGTCTTTCAGTGAATTGATAAACTTATCTAGGTCTCTTGTTCTTATACAAAAATGACAACAATTGTTACATATCTGCTATGGAAACTCAAATTCAAAAGAATTGTTAAATTCCTCTATAAGTTATAAAAGTAAACTTCTCTGTAACAATGATATCTCATAATTGGAATTTTTCTTATTTTTTAAATACATTTTAAGGCTTTGATTCAACATGATTAACATGATATAGCCAAGTAGAGAAAATACTGCTTTAATTGCAGTAGATCTGTGAAAAAAGAAGAATGTAGACTTAATACAGAAAGTACACAATCACAGTAGTAGGGAACAAATGCATACCGATGTATAAAAATGTATAGATTCATCACAGAGAAAGAAAATTGGAAGTAAATGACTTGTTTATAACAGTCTAAAAACGATTTACATTTAAATCAAAGTTTCTTGGTTATATTTTAAATCCAGAGGAGACTGCTTTTTTGGAAGGTTCTGGTTAAAGTCTGAACTAGCAAACAAAGGTTTAAAATAATTAATTAATATCATTATGTGCGATGTGTATGAACATGCATTTTTTATATTTAGAATATATTGACTCTCCTTTGTAGGTTAGAATCAATCCATTCAAAAAAAAAAATCAGATAAGCATGCACATGAATCCCTATGGTTAAAAGTATGGAAGACAGAAAATTAGATGGTGAGCAACATTGAGAAACTCTAGGGAAAAACGCTTCGGGATCTGTGATGGTCTTTCCATGTGTCATTTGGCTAGGCTAAACCCCCAGTTATTCATTTAAATGCTAATTAGGTGTTACTGTAAAGGTATTTTGTAGTTGTGATTAAAGTTCATAATCAGTTAACTTTAAGTAAGAGGTTATCCTGGATAGTCTGGATTCGGTGGTTAAAAGGCTTTCACAGTAGAACTGAGGATTTCCTGATGGAAAAGCTTCAGCCTGTGGATAGCAGGTTTAGCTACAGACTTCTAACGTGTTCTTCTTATGTCCTGGGCTACAGATTTCAGATTTGCCTGGCCAGCCTCCACAATCACATAAGCCATATTCTTGCAATAAATATCTCAGTACATATATACATATATATGTCCTACTGGTTTCACTTACCAGTTGGACCATGACTATTCTGAGCCCCAATAACCTGATGATAAGCAATCATAAGAAATTGATATCAAATAAAAATTTAAATTCTTCAGAACTTTATAGGTATTTGAAAACTTCAAATTTTTTAAAACTTAATTTTTAAAAAGTTTTTGAAATTGTTACACCTATAAACAAATATTTGAAGGGGAAAAAAGTATTTGTTTTCAAAAATTTTTGAAAATAGTATCTACTTGTGAATAACATTATTGATTACAAAACAAGGAAAGTTTTAAATATTTGCTGTAAACTTCACTGGATGAACAACAAAGAGACTGCAGTGGAGGGAAACTTTAATATTAGACAAATAGCCTTGGCAAATGGCCTTTAGTGGTGGGTATCAGCATGATGTCCCAAACCATTAGACAGAACTGCTCAGAGGTTACGTGACCAGAGAACAGACAAGATCTGTCCCTTTAATAGAGACCAGTGAAGATCCAGAACGAATTTTGATCTGCGGGCCTCCCGTTTCCCAAACCTCACAGTTAACGTTAACCCAATACTTCAGGACCATAATAGCAACCCTCAATAAACCCCATCATCATCTTAAATAGGATCACATGGAGGATAAACATAAAAGTCTGAGGATTTACCCTAAATACACTGAGCCATCATGAAGAGATTATGTAAACCAGAAAAGACTGTTAAACTGTATATGACCAAGTTTATATAATCATTTTTTCTTCCATGTTATCCAGGGAACTGAAATATTATAAGGTCTCATCTAGTAAAGAAAATAAAGAAGCGACATTTTATTTGCACATTTTATGACAGGACAAGTAAATTTTCAAATTCTTCCTAAGTGTTCTAGGTTCCTTTACTGAAAGAACTGGGATTGAAATATTAATGATGTCAAGTGATTTTTTTCAAAATGTGCTTTCCAACTACAGTCTCTGAATCTGTCCTACAGCCTCAGCCACTTTCCAGGAATATCCCTAAAGGTTTTGTTTATTTGTGGGGGGGAATTTTATTTGAGGATGAGTTAGAATACAAAGATAAAGAAAAAGGAATGCATGGCATCTGTTTTTTTTTTTTTTTTCAGATAATCTGGACTAAATTTGAATCAGTGAGGTCACAGGGTTGAAAGTCAAAACCTGATGAAAATGTTCACAAAGATTTTGAAAATTCTGAGTACAAGCAGAATTTCCTTGTTGTCTAGGTGATAAAATATGGCATGAAATTCAATAGAACAAGACTGGTCTTTCTTCCAAAAAAAGGTTAAAAGCCATTTACAATCAGGAATTATGTGCCTGCTTCCTCTTCAGGCATCAGACCTTCTGGTATAGAGTAAATGTGGAGGAAAGAGAAGGCAAAGGGCATCCCAACCAATCTAGGTTGACCTCCTAACACAGCCGTAGCCCCATCAGGGTTAGCACTAGTTCTTTGGTGAGAAGGAAATAGGACTTCATATGGGAATTCACTAGGGTCTTTTACAATAGAACTGCCCTGGAGTTTGGCTTTGGCCTCATTATTTAACCAAAATCGGCCCTACAACTTCAGCCACTGGAAGATAGTGAGTCAAATACTTAAGCAAATGTGTGATTGATTGTTATATTATCCTATATGTTTCATTGTACCTAATGAGAACTTCATAGTAATATGAATAAGACATGTCATTTGGATTTATTGAAAATTGTCCTTTTCAAAATTGGTAAAAATTCTAGATATGATTTGTAATGAAAATTTGTTTATGTGCTTGTCATATTGAAGTTCTATGCCAATCATAATATAAATGTATATTCATTATAGCAAGACAAAAATGTTATAATAATGTGTTTTGGAAGCTATTATTTTGATGTACAAAAACAATTTTTAAGAACTTGAAATCATTAAGTAAATAGGAAAATAGATTGATAGATAATATGAATGTTAGGAGAGAATACACAAGCTTGCTACTTTTGCAAAGACTGTTGTGGTAACAAATCTCCAAAACAGTGACCCTCACATCCTAGTGTTCTTGCCTCCGGTACATACCTTCCCATATTGAATAAAACTGACCTCTATAAACAATAACCACATAGTATGATTTCTAGAACTATGTCAAAATAGACATTGAGGCTTCTTGAATTGCCTGTTCTGGGGGAAGCCAGCTGCCATATGGCGAGGACACTCCAGCAATCTGTGAAGCACGTGTAGGGAGGAGATAAGGCCTCTGGCCAACAACCACTGCCAGCAAGCTAGTCCTTTGTGTGAGCCACCCTGGAAGCAGATCATCCGGCCCCAGTCAAGGTTTCAGATGACTAAAGCCCAGACCAACCTCTTGACTGCAATCTCAAGAGAGACCCTAAGAGATCCCAAGATAAGACACTTTAAAGTTTCTAAATCACATAAACTGAGGATGATACATGTTTATTGTCCACTAAGTTGGGGGTGACTTCTAATGCAGCAATACATAACTGTTACAAATATAATACTTCTTGACTGAACTAATTTTCTTCAAAGAAATTATATAAATAAGTCATTGGAATATAATGTACAGTATGACAATTATAGTTAATAATATGGTATCGCACATCTGAAAGTTGCTAAAAAAATAAATCTTAAAAGTTCTCATCACAAGGGAAAACCTTCTGTAACTGTACATGGTGACAGACGCTAACTAGATTTATTGGTGGTGACCATTTCACAATATATACAATTATTGAATCATTATGCTGTATCCCTGAAACTAACTTCATGTTGTATGTCAATTATACTTCAATTAAAAAAAATAATATAAAACAATAATAGAGATTATACCATAATTCTAAGTTTTGTAGAATTGCTTAATGTACCAGTATTTAGAGCACTAAATAAAATAACTTTTAAGAATGACACTTAACTATTAGTTATTTAATGACATATAGGCTTTGAATATTTCAATAAAAAGGCTTAGTTTGGATTTCCATATTCTGAGAGGAAGAATTACAAACAAAATATCAACTTTGCTTCTTAAAATTTGAGCAATAGAAAAACCTCCAAAATTCTATTAGAAAAAATCCATGATAAATTACCTTTGATTCAGTCATAATAAAAACTATGACTAAAGAAAATATTAAAGAAAAATGAGATACCCCAAACACATTTTGTTCTCATTAATCACACTGCAAAACAGCAGGCTTTGTTAATATTTAAAAAATTGTCTTATGGTTCAGAGTCTAAAAAGGTTAAAAATACAAACAAAAAACTTTAGACATTTTACATGGTTGAAGATAAAAAAATTTTTGAGATTTAAAAGGATATAAATCCTAGGTACAAAGTTTTTTCTAGAAAAAATATTGCTGAATACCTTTTTCCTGAGTTAGATCATATCATATCAGCTATCTTATATTGATATAATTATCTTAATTTTATGAAAAGTATATGAATTAAACTGTTAGCAGTATTATTGAATAGGCTATGTATATTTATATGTTCAGAACATACACAGAACAGATATGTAATCATGGAACAAGATAATATAGCAAAATTTCTAGCCATAAAGAGAAAGATAACAGCCTCTCATTACTCTTTTACAACAAATAATCCATGTGACACAAAAATTTTTTTATAATAATGGCTTTATTAAAATGTAATTTATATACCATAGAATTCACCCTTTAAAGCAGCGGTCTCCAGCCCCTGGGCCATAGACTGGTACCTGTCCCTGGCCTGTTAGGAACTGGGCCTCGCAGCAGGAGGTGAGCAGCGATTGAAGCCACTCCCCAGCGCTAGCATCACCACCTCAACCCCACCTCAGATCATCAGGCATCAGGTCCTCATGGGAGCACTGGTCCCTGGTGCCAAAAAGGTAAGGAGACCTCTGCTTTAAAGTATACAATTGGGTCATTTTTAGTATAGTCACGAAGTTGATCGACCATCATCACTCATTTTAGAACATTTCATTATCTCCAAAAGAAACTGTTCTCATTAGCAATTATTCCTCATTCTCCCTCTACTCTGAGCTTCTGGCAATCACTAATGCAATTTGTTTGTATTGATTTGCTTATTCTGGACTTGTCATATAAATGATCATGAAAAATGTGATTTTTTGTCACTGCCTTCATTTAGGATATGTTTTTAAAGTTCATGTTGTTTCTTTTAACAGTTAAATAATATTTCAGACCATATTTTATCTATCAATGATTAGATATTAAGTCTGAAATTGGTTTGTATACAATAAAAGCTGAGATACAGGTGAAAATCAAGAGAACATTCTTTTATCTTTAACTACAGTTACGTTGCCACATATCTAAGTGCCAATATTTAAGAAACAAACATGTTTCAAGTGGTGGAGAGGGAGTAAAAGATAGGCGGTGAAGATTCAGTGACCTAGACTTCCCACTTAAGATGTTCAACAGGGAACACTACATACATTTCATAGTGTCCTCCTGCATTTTCTCTGTTAAAAAAAATTAGTTTGAAATAATTTTAGATTCATGTAAGAGTCGCAAAAATAGTACAGGGAGTTCCCATACATACTTCAAACTTCCATGACCACAGTACAACGATCAAACTGAGAAATAGACTTTGCACAACACTATTAACAAGATTATGGGTTTTATTTTGATTTTCCCCTTTCTCCATCACAGTTTTTTTCTATTCTGGAATCCAAGCAATCCAGGATCCCACAGTGCTTTAATCATCATGTCCCCAAAGTCTCCTCTAATCGACTATAGCTCTTCAATTTTCCTTTGTCTTTCATGACTTTGAGACTTTTGTAGAAGAAAATAGGTTATTCTTTTTGTAGAGCATAATATACCTCAACTTTGCCTTGCTTGCTCATGGTTAGAATGAGGTTTTTATCACAGGGAATGAGAACAGAGGTGACAAATCCTTCTCAGGACATTGTATCAAAAGGGCATATGATGTTAACATAACTTATTACTGGTGATGTTGACCTTGAGTCCTTGGTCGAGGTGGTGTCTTCCAGGTTTTTCTACTGTAAAGTTACTATTTTAGAAGATATACTTTGAACCTGTACAAATATGCTATTCCTCCTTAAACGTTTACTAATTTCATCATCCATTGGAGGATCTCACCTGTACCAATTATTACTGTGATGTTATAATGGTGATCTTTTTTACCTTCCTTTGGCACTTATTAAATGAAATTCTTCTATAAAGGAGTATGGTCCCTTGTCTACCATTTACATATTTATTTAATTATTTATTTATATAAATATCGACTAATGCATATTTATTTTATTCTTTATGTTAACTTCAATTATGTTTAACTAATTTTTGTTGGTTTTATAAAGCACAGACTTAAAGACACCTGGACCGAGAAGACTCAATGTAAATAAATATTTAAGTCAATATCTGGAACTTAGTATTGGCCCAATCAATTAATAGATTATTTTTACAGAATTCTATCTTAACATGTTTGTTTCTCGGTGTCTATTCTATATTGGAATTATTCATAGTTGCTTAATAAATGTCAATAAATTATTAATTGCTTAGAATTAAATATTTATTAAGCCCTTAAAATAGAATCGATAAATATGTTGATAAAGATTATGCCCTGGACTTCTAAACCCTACATTTGAGCAGACTTTTATTGTACCACCATGTACATAGTCAAAGAGCATGAAATTTTTCTCTAGAACATGGTTTTTATGCCTCCATTATATCATACATCAAGATTTTAATCTTGAGCCCTGGGTGAAGGCAGAGTCTGCTATTTTGGGAGAGATTCTTTGAGACGTGTTAATATCCTGTTCCTCCTTAAACTTTCATCTACTAATTTTACCCACGAAGTTCACTGTTCCAGACTACTATTTAGTTAATTACAGGATCCAATGAATTCAAAATACTTTGACTAAATAATGGTAAAATCAGAAATCTTTTTAGAAAAGTGTACTAGCCTGATATGGTATAGAGGTTTAGGTAAAAAAATACACACACACACACACACACACACACACACACACACACGTATGTGCGTGTGTGTATTTTCTTTTTTTTTGACAAAGCCCAAGACTTTTCTTTGTTATTCAGGTGCTTTAAAGACAAATAAATGGATTTTGCCTAAACTATTTAGATAATTACACAGAAATAGCATTATATGTTGGGCCAACATTTCAAAGATAAACTTTAGTATCTATTATATTTTTATGACATGAAATGTTTTCTTCTTTGTTATGCCCTATTGTGGTGAATAATAAAACTATTCAAACTAGTTTCCCTGATGTGATTTAAAAAGAGCTAATGAAAAATCCCGAGATCAGGTTCTGGGCCAGAAGTTTGCCTGTATTATGAAGCGAGAGAAAATAGGAACTTGCTCCCACTGACATTCTCTGGGAATCATAATTATAGAATGTAATGTACATTTAAAGTAACTTAGAAACTCTAGAAAATGGAAGGCAACATTACAAATTAAATCAAACAAGAGATATTAGTTAAACCCAACCTTTAGAAAAGAATATTATTGTCATAATTTAATTTAAGTTTTAAAACAACTTATAAACTTCATGTTTTATCAACCACCAAAGGGGGAAAAAATGGAGAAATCTGCATAGAAGGCCAAAGTCTCTGTACACAGTCTTCCAGGAGATCAACATGTGTCAACCTTTTGAAAATGCGTCCTTTGCAATAAATTGAACACACAGCTTTTGTTGAGTCCATACAGATTAGTAGCAAAATCCTTATAAATTCTTAAAACTATTATGTATAAATCTGCCTTTAAAGGTTAATAAATTACATGGAGGGATTGATGAGATTAAACACATTATGTACATAATGTGTAAATAAACAGTAATAATTTAGGCCGAGGGTATAGCCTTATGCTTAGAATAACTTTAGGGAGATGCCCAACAAGTTTAAAACTTGACTTTTGTCCAACTTTAAGTGCTTCGGGACATTTCTGTTGAATGCAAGGTCACCTGGACAAATCAGAGAACTAGAACATTGAAAAGAAAGTCACCAAGTAGCACTGCTACTAAATTTTTTCATGATCTAGAATGTTCTACTAGTCTCTGCACCTAAGTTCTTTAGCTTCAAGTCTATAAAATCAAAATTATGATGCTGACTTGCTTCTCCATGTTATCGTGAAAGTTATCCAATAAGAGGCATAGCATTTTAAGACAGTGAAGTGGGCTCCTCCATAATAAAGTCAAAGTCAGTATCTGTTCCCAAGAGATACGGTAGATTTTTCTCCTCTTGGAGACTTTATAAGTCATTTGTCCTGAAAATTTGCAACATCCACTGATCTGAAAAGAGAATATCGAATTAAATTTCTTGACATTCTTTACAGCTATATTCTCTTATAACTTCAATGCTGTTTTCATGTAACTATCCTCAGTAAGGTTTGATCAGCGTTGTATCATCCACCCTTGTCTTTCCAAATCATTCTTCGGATGGCAGCCACAATGATCTTTACAAAGCATAGATGTAAAGATGTCTCTCTCTCTCTCTCTCTCTCTCTCTCTCTCTCACACACACACACACACACACACACACACACACACACACACACACAGTTTTTTAAGTCCTTGAATGATTTTGGTTTAGGAAAAAGACAGAAATCCTTAATGGTCCACAAACCTAATACGGTCACAACCTACTATGCTCTGATGCCTGCCTTCATGCCCTCCTCCTCCCAAATTCCCTCCCCCTGTCTTTTTTCACCATGCACACTCCCACCCCAGGGCGAAGACCTTGCGCACACATTCTACCCTCTCCAAGTTTCTAGGTACTCAGCCCTCTCAGCTTTTTTTTTTGTCACTTCCTTAAAAATTTCTAATCTAATATTCATAGCACTGTTCTCATGACCTTGATAGCACTTATTATTGTCACAATTTACATTTTTGCATATGATTATTTCACTGCTGTCTATCTCCTTCACTGGATTATAAAAAGCATCCTTGACGTATCAGAAACATGTTGTGTCCCAGGGCCCACACAATGCCTGACGCAAAGGAAGCTGTAAGTAAATTTTTGTTGAAGAAATAATATTTACTTAAATTATGACTGTTTTTTATTTTTACTGAAGGCAATCAAGTGGCAATGTGTCGGAAAGAAGCTCCTTTTCTGCATCACCTCTGCACATTACAAATAAGCAAAGCAATATATTGGTAATGATACCAATAGCTGTATAAGATCTTTCTTTCAATAAGACATATTTTAAAAAACAACAGCTTATGTCCAAGACTGACATCTTTATCAAAAACACAAGCTGCCCTCGATCTCAGCAAAAGAATAGAAATGCAGTGATGATGGACATTGTAGAAACACATTAGTAAGGTCTCAGAGCTGCCCCTCAAAGGACAGCAATCCAGCCTGCTGAAAGGTCTAACCTAGTTTTCCATTATTTTATAATATGTGCTAATGCTTTCCTCTACCCTCTTTAATCCTCTTGTGAGATAATGCTAATCGTTTTATCTTCCTATTGCTAAAGTCCTCTGGGCAACTTGTTTCTTAAAGGGCAACAGAAAATAGCTAAAATTCTTATCAAAAGTATCATGGGTGTACATGCTTCTTGTTTCTATAATGTTTCCTTAAATGTTCACACATCTTTAAAAATATAAATCTATTCAGAAGGAAACAAACATCTGAGTGAGCTCACTTCTCTAGGGAAATATTTGGGCTTCATGAATTAAAGACCTTAGGAGCAGCAATTTGAAGTGGAATAAAAACGAGCATATTGGTTAAACCCCAGACACCTGGATTCTCTTTGAGGTCAAAAATAATTCATTTTATCCTTGAGAAAGGTGACTTTTTTAGGCCTCTGTTAGCCTCTTAAATAATATATTCATTCTTTCATTCTTTGTGTCATTCTGTGCTTCCTTTCCCTAATTATTTGTTTATACTTTCCCCAGCTTTACTGAGATATTATTAATATTTAACATGTAAGTTTAAGGCATATGATATGATGATTTGATACATGTATATATTGTAAAACGATTGCCACAATAAGGTTAGTTAATACCTCCATCTCTTTATATAACTACAATTTTCATGTATGTGTGGTCAGAACATTTAAGATCTGCCCTCTTAATAACTCTCAAGTCTATAATACAATACTGTTAATTATAGTCACTATGCTATATGTTAAA
This sequence comes from Cynopterus sphinx, assembly GCA_030015415.1. Lineage (NCBI taxonomy): Eukaryota > Metazoa > Chordata > Mammalia > Chiroptera > Pteropodidae > Cynopterus > Cynopterus sphinx. The sequence continues at coordinate 191,489,236 of CM057379.1, forward strand.
TCTTAGAACTTATTCATCATATAGCTGAAAGTTTGTACCTTTTAGCAAATATCTCCCAATTTCTCCCATTTTCCAGACCCTCGTGACCACCAGTCTACTCTCTATTTCTTTGAATTCAGCTCTTTTTAGATTCCACACATGAGAGAGAACATACAGTACTTATTTTTTTCTGTCTGACTTATGGCGCTTAGCATAATGCCCCTGTTATTTCATATGGCAGGATTTCTTGCCTTTTCATGGCTGAAAAAATATTCCTGTGTGTGTGTGTGTGTGTGTATATATATATATGTGTATGTGTATATACATATATATGCATACATATATACACACACACATATGTGTGTTTATATACATATACATACATACACACATACATACATACATACACACATACATACATACATACATATACACACACACACACACACACACCACATTTTCTTTATTCATTCATTCATCTGTTGTTGGTCACTTAGGTTGTTCCCATGTCATGGCTATTATGAATAATGTTGTAATGACCTGGAGGTGCAGATCTCTCTTTGAGGTAGTGATTAAATTTTCTTCAGGTATACATCCAGAAGTGGAATTGGTAGATCATATGGTGGTTCCATTTTTAATTTTTGAGGAACCTCCGTACTGTTTTCCAAGGTGGCTGTACCAACTTACATTCTCACCAACCAGGTATAAGATTTTTCTATTCTCTACATCCTCACCAATACTTGTTATATCTCATCTGTTGGATAATAACTGTCCTAAAAAGTGTGAGGTGATGTCTTGTGGTTTTAATTTGCATTTCCCTGATGATTAGTGACATTGAGCATCTTTTCATGTATCTGTTGGCCATTTTTATGTATTCTTTGAAAAACTGTCTATTCAGTTTCTCTGCCCATTTTTAAATTGAATTATATTTTTGCTATTGAGTTGTATAAGTTTCTTATATGTTTTGAACACTAACCCCTTATCAGATAGATGGTTTGAAAATATTTTCTCCCATTTCTTAGGTTACCTTTTTATTTTATTGATTGTTCCTTTTGCTGTGCTGAAACTTTTTAGTTTGATGCAGTTCCTCTTACTTATTTTTGGTTTTGTTGTTTACACTTTTGGTGTTATATCCAAAAATCGTTGCCAAGGCCAATTTCAAGTAGCTTTTTTCTTGTGTTTTCTTCTAGTAGTTTTAGAGTTTGGAGCCTTACATTTAAGTCTTTAACTATTTTGAGTTAATTTTATGAGTTGTGTCTAATTTTTTTCCTTTTTGCTTTTTCCTTTTTTCTTTTTCTTTTATTTTTCTGCCTGTAGTTATCCAGTTTTACAGGACTATTTATTGAAGAGACGATCCTTTCACCCATTGAGTCTTCTTGGCTCCCTTGTTAAATATTAGTTATCTGTATATGTGTGTGTTCATTTCTAAGCTCTCCATTTTGTTCCATTGGTCTATGGGTCTACTTTTATGCTGTACCACACTATTTTGATTATCATAACTTTGTAAATAAAGTTTGAAATCAGGAAAAGTTTGATACATTTGTTCTTCTTTCTCAAGATTGCTTTGGCTATTCTTTTGTGGTTCTATATAAATTTAAGGATTTTGTCCCAATTTCTGTTAAAAATATTATTGGAGTTTTAATAGGGATTCCACTGTATTATAGATGACTTCAGGTAGAATGGCCATTTTAACAATATTCTTGTTATCCATGAACATGGGATATTTTTCCATTTATTTGTGTCTTCTTCAATTTCTTTTATCAATGTCTTATAAATTTCATTTTATAGATCTTTCTTTTCCTTGGTTAAATTTAGTCCTAAGTATTTTATTATTTTTGATGCCATTATTTAATTTATCAATTTTTCATATGTCTCTCCTAGAATGTAAGCTACTTGAGCATAGGGTGTTATTCAAAATAAGGACCGCTTTAGCAAAACTGTAGGCTCAAAGGACATATTTGTTTAATTAATTGGTCTCGAATCATTCATATTTATGAATCTACAAATAGTTCTAGAAACTGTTTAAGCACTTTATACCTATGTTTACTACTTTATTTTGTGTCTTGTAACCAGAAGTTCAACAATGTATTCACTGTTATTAAAGAATAGTCTTTCTCTTTTGGTGAAGGTCATCAACACTCTTTCAATTTTTAAAGGGATACACGTGGAACATCAAGCAACAAAATCAATACTGACCAATATAGTGTGACAAATGTCCCAGCCAAACTGCTCACAACTCCCTCTGTCACAGTATGCAGGCATTTAGCTCAATGTCATAGGAGATACTAAAATGAATAAGATCTGGCTCTATCTCCAAAGAGCTCTTATCTTTTAGGGACTGATAAAATCTCCCACTAACTACAGTAGCCCTTTTCCCTATTGGACTCTCAAAATACTTGCAGCCAATTTTGTATCATTAGGTAGAAAAGACATTATTTGGGGGAAAACTAATTCACCCAAAAGAAAGAGCTGCAGAAATTATTTGGGGACTTTCCTAGTGAGAGAGCAAGGTCCTACTTTCAATTGCCCTGTGGCAAACTGTGTCCAGAAACAGAAGCCCCAATAATATTTTCTTAAAATGCACAGCCAGAAACTACTAGTTAACCAAAGGAAGCCTGAACATGAAATAAAGAGATGGAACAGAAAGGCAAAGAAAACAGTGAAAACAAAGGTAAGAAAACAAAAGAAAACTCTAAAACATGTAAATCAATTCTGTTTCAAAAGGTAAGAGCAGATGCTACAACAATCTAAAAGAAGACACAGCAGACATAAAATAAGAAAGGAATGTTTTACTGCAAAAAAAAAAAAAGAAAGAAAAAGAAAAAGAAAATTAAAAGTACGTTGCAGATATAAACTTTCCAACACGTAGGGGATGCAAAGCATTTTCTCCACCCTCTTAATGTCTGCTGCTAGGACTGATAATGAACTTGACATAAAACAGATTAATGGGATAAAAGCATATAAATTTTATTTTTACATGTACAAGGAAGACTTCACAAAAAAATAAATGCTCAAAAAGTGGTTATTATGCCAAGTGCTAATATACTAGATTAAAAAAAGGAATAATTGTAAAAAAAGTAACAGAAATATATAAGGAGGCTAAAAGAAGATAACCATTATTTTAACAAGGTTTATTTGTAAACATTGTTTTTAGCCTCTACTCCAGTCTCTGGTGATGAGAATATTTTTTTCAACCAGGTCAGAGAGAGCATCTTTCACATGGGAGTTTCATCTCCCATTTTTAAGAAGTAAAAGCAAGGTCAAGGTGCCTTTCTTGGATCAGTTGTTAAGTATCAGTGTCATTAGCACTTAAGGGGCGAAATGCCAAAGCAGCATATCTTGGGGTGGCAAGTTCTAAACACTTTCAAAAAGAAGCATTGAAAAATAAAATAGAAAGTAGAAATAAAGTACAGAATACTAAAATTAGGGGAAAATTTTACTATCTAAATCTGAGAAATCTAGTGTCTAAATATAATAGTTCTATAAATAGAAAACAAAGCATAGAGATTACCAAAGGATAGAACAAGAATATTTCCCAGGACTTAAAGGCATATATTTCTAACTAGGCCATACAGTGTGATCATATGGCATGGCCTTTCCTCAGTGTTAATTCTATAAAAAAGAAAAAGTGTGTAAGAAAGATATGCAATTATAATGTTCACAAACAATGTCTCTTCCATAGCATGAAATAAACAGAAAATGGCCTAAAACTATAAAAATCAACTAATCAATTCAAGAAGCATGAAATATGCATATATGGAGATGAATATCAGAAGAAATAGTTTAAAGAGCTGAAAGAAATTGTCTCTGAATAACAGGAATTGGGAGTTTTTCTTTATAAGCCAAGTACTACTTTTTATTTTTAAATGATGTACAGTCATTACTCTAATAATAATTAAATTTGAACTTTAATGGGTAAGCAGAAGTAGAGTAGTCTGCAAAGAGGTTTACCAATTCTATCCATGTCTTGCTAGAGATGACATTCCTTATCATGTTAAATATAAAACCTTCAGCTTCTGATCCTCACTTTGCAGATTAAAAACATAATTTCACCTGCACATAAAAATCAAGTTACATCTCCGGGAGAAGCAATGAAACTCACTTAGTCACCCTCAGGAGATGAAGTATAATAACTTAGGATGAGACTTCACTACACTGGTAGCCAGAATGCCTATGCCTGCAAAAATAGTGCACTATTTTTGTATGGTAAAGCAACACGGTTAGGTAAGTGAAAATTATTGATTTATAGTAAGAAATGACTGAGAAATTTCAGAAGCCCACGTGTTCACCACAAAATCTCCCCCTAGAGAGACTTACCTAGGAAACTACATAGTGAGAAGGTTGTTTGGAACCAAAACTAAAAAGCCAATGAAATGAGTGTTTAATGGCCTCATCCTAAACTATTACAATGATTGTGTAAGGCACCGTTATTATCCACTACTATGAACATTTAAAATATTTTGTTATTCTAAGAACAAGAAACTGACGCTCAGAAAATTAATAGTTTGCCTAAGGTCACACAGTTGGCTGGAATTTGAATAAGGTTTGCCTGATCCCTAATATTTCTATTATGCCTCACTATCTTCCCAAAATAATCAATGAAATGAGTGATCCAAGGGCTAACTCTTCTTACTTAAGCATTTTTTCCATTTTTTGCTAAGAATAGGCCTTTAACAAAATCATTTTTTATATACAGAGAGTTAAAAATAAAAGAAAACTAGGGACTTTAACATTTAATGAGGTCCATGTAAGGCTCTATGCTAGCAAGTTTTCAATTCTTATCTATTTTTAAAATAGCTTATTAAGTGCATTTATGAGTATTTTTTGAGTATATTTTATGTATTATTGCTTATTACACATAAACAGCAGTTACTAAAAAGCATGTAATAAAAGTTAGGTTGTTTTTTATTATTAAACCAGACTTGGAAATTTGCATCGCTATATTTTAGAAATTTTTGGCATTTTTACTTCTGTGAAGTTAATTGCATAAAAACATGTCCAAAAAAGTCTAATGCATCTCCAATGAGTAATGAATGCCACAGTCATCTCAGAAAATGAAAATAGAAGTAATAACACATTATATTCTGTTACCACCATCGCTCTAAAGCCAGATTTTAATGAGCCCAAGTCTATGATCTGCCTGAGCATTTATAGACCACAAGAGGGGAACTCTAGGCTTCAGGCGAGACACAGCAGCAGACTATCTCTCACTCGAGCAAGAACAGTGTTGGGTACGGATGCACCGTGGGCAAGCTCATGAATTGTGCCACATGCAGGAGGCACTGCCTGGGGCAGGAGTAGGGCTGGCCAAGTTTGCTACTAGACATTAAGAAGTATATAAAATCCATCAACTTTTATCCATTTCATTGTGAACAAATGGAAAAGAATACAATAGCTAGTCGCTACATTACCAGTATAGATAAGTAGCCTTATAAACATTAGTAACATTTTTCTTGTGGAAATCCAATTACATACCTGGAGAGGGTGGGCAAAAGGAAACAGGAAAGACAAAAATAAATAAATGAATAACAATTAAGATGGTGCCCGAAATTCCACCTGCCATCTCTCTCAACATGCTGAGTGGATGACCAGGATGAGTAAAAGTAAAAGACATAAATCTGTCTCTCAATTTATCTCAGTTCTTCTGAGCTTCTAATAGTGTGAGAATCAGATGCACTCAATAGAATTCTGGTATTCAGACATGAAAGATGGTTTTTGTATAACATGCCCCCTAAACACAAGCCAACTCCTTCATCTGAAGAACAAGGAATTTGTTCCAAAACTGGAGGAAAAACTGGCTGAGCTGAATTCAGCTGCGAGACAGTGTGGTAGCCCCAAACTTGGCTTCATCCTAAAGGAGTTTCAGGAGGAATTTTTACTACAGCTAGGTTTTCCTTCCCTGCTGACTTGAGCCTCTGACTCTGATTTAAGATGAAACCCAGCTAGAGCAGGTTCTAAGCAGTTTCAAGACAGGGCAAATCAGGAGCGCCAGCCTAGTCGAGTAATCAAGGGAATCAGTAAGATTTTGAGATGCCATAAGGACAAAAGTCAGACGAGTATATAAGCTTTCTAATATGCACCTAAAAGTCCATAAATCTGACACTCACTCACATCAAACACCAGAAGCTCTATGGAGTCAATAGAGAACAGGAGAGAAAACAATTTCAAGAAAGGATTCAAATATAATTCTTATTAAAAATAGGACTAAAGGTGTCATATGTCTGATATTAAACTCGGCAGTCCTACATTTTAATTTGTGTGGTAAAGTAAATACCCCTGTCTTGCTATTTTAAATATTCCCTAATTTAAAATAATTGTGTAGTAACCTGATCTGAGGAGTCTTTTGTTACTTCTGAATGCTTGGTGGTGGGCTATAGGGGTGAAAGAGCTAGTCTATAACTATACATTCACTATGGGAGCCTGTCTTTGTTCTAGGATGCATCTCTCTTACCCATCATTCTGGCCAAGCAGATTTAAGTCAAATACCTGCGCAAGGTCCTTGGGATTGCTTCAGACAGTGATAACTCGATACAAGTGTAAATACATTAAATTGGAATAATAAGTATATTGTTTCATAACATAAAAGGTGTTCTTGTGGTAAAAAAATGATATGTTTATCTATACACCTATTAGTTAGGTGTATGGCAAACAACAACAATAAAAGCTGTCTACGTGCAGCATTACCAGAGGAGTTTCTGCAACTCTTATACATCACTGGTGAGCATGCAAAATGGTACAGCCACTCTGTACTGTTTGGCAGTTTATAATAAAATTAAGCATATACAACCATACAACCTAGAAATTCAGTCATAGGTATTAACCCAAGAGAAATGAAAGCCTACATTTATACAAAATGTGTGTATGAATTTTATAGAAGCATTATTCATAATTGCCAAAAACTGGAAACAACCCATGTCCCTTTTCAGCAGGTGAATGGATGGATTGTTGTACATCCATGTGGTGGAATATTATGCGACAATAAGAATAAAGGATGAACTACTGGTACATGTACCAACAGAAATGAAGCTTAAATGCATAATGCAAAATGAAAGAAACCAGACTCAAAAGATTAATATTATATAGTTTCTATTGTACAACATTCTCAAAAATGCAAAACTTTAGGGTCAGAAAACAAATCAGCCATGGACAAGGGTTAGGTCTGGGAAAAGGATTTGACTACAAAGGGGCAGCCCGAGGAAACTTTTGCTATATGAGCACTAATCTATACCCTGATTGCGGTGCTGGTGTTATGACTATGCATTTCTCAGAACTTACATAATTATACACCAAAAAAAAATGGGGAGGGGATTAAGAATAAAATGTTTAAAAATATGTACAGCTTTACAAAAAAGATTTGTTTAAAATTAAGAGGCTGGAAGATTCACCTCCTAGCTCAGCAATTTAAATTTAGGTGAAAAGGTAGAAGTGGTTAGTTATGAGGTAAGCATGAGCAGACCTAAGAAATATAGAGGGCAAATGAAAGAGTCATCAGAGGACATTCTTTGTGATATAAAGTTTAGGCATGAGTGAAGTCATGAAAAATGGAAGCACTTCATTACTCAAGTATCGGCTCCAATTTATTTTTAAAAAATCATTTCAGAATTGTGCATTGATTTTTGTCTGGAATGCAGTCATGGAAAGAATTTCCATGTTACAAATGTGTAGAGACAGTTAGCAAAACAAAATGTACTTGGAATTGATTTTAATTGAACTTTTCATTTTCTCTAGCACTCCATACAGCTATTCCATGTGAAAATAATTTTAAATAACAATATTGTATAAATATGATATTCTTACAGAAACAGGCCAGGTAATTAATTTAAAAATATGTTTTCCTCTCCTCTCACCATATTGGTACTCCTATAACTCATTGGAGGACAACAGGATTACCTACGAAGCGGTGACAAGAAGGAGTGGATTTCATATGGGGTCAGAATCTGGTCGTCCAACACAGCTAGACTAATGTTGACTCATTATTCACAGTGGATGAAGGGTTCAGAAGCTTGAAAGGCAGCTTAGAGATCATCTCAGGATCCCTCTCATTTTAGAGTTGAAAAAAACTGTGGCCCAGTCCACTAAGAAAAAACTGTGGCTCAGTCTAACTAAGAACTGATAAAGGATTTTTTTTTTTCAGTTGGCTGAGGACTGAAAACTATAGTTATTAGTTATAGGACATTGTTTAGAAAGGTTTGAAATATGTACTTTTGGTTCATTGACCACATGAATGGATTGCTGACCAACACAATTTTTTTATTTGTTTGTTTACAGGCTTTTATACATGCTCCTTGGTCCCTGTACATCTGCAAGAACAGAACATCACGAAAGGACCAGTCACGTAATAGTAAAATAACAAGATATCTTTCCAGAATTATCCATTAACCATCTTTGATAAAACACAGAAAAAGTCCAATCTGTTAGAAACTTATAAAAACCAACATCAGAAAAAATTTCATGTTTTTTTTTGTTCTCACCTTCCTCCTAACTCCACATGCGTATGTTACAAAATTATTGCTGAAACTCCAACAAATAAGCAGTAGTTTAAAATGATGGATGATGTTGTTTTATGAAATTAATCATCAATGATAAATTTAACAGTAGAAGGAAGGAGATTCTAAGGTGTTCTTACACATTTGTTTAATTCATATTGTCTCTCTCCCCACAGAAGCAGCTTCCTTAACTGTCTCATTTACTACCATATCTCTAGGGTATTACAATAACTGATCTTTATTCATATGGAAGGGGTTGATCAACTAATAAAGCAGAAATCTTTGATCAAGAGAAAACTCAGTTGTTTATTAGGTCTCCATAAAAAAGATAAAAAATATATTTTTTAAAAGATTTGTATACAAATGAAAAAATATTTTAATTATTACTATTTCAGATTGAGTACATTCACTTTGGGACACACTGTCAGCATTCCATTTGCTTTAAGACACCAGTGACAGTCTAGGCCAATAATTTTAATGCTCATTACATCACTTCAAGTATTAGTAATTATAAATATGAAATCTCATGACATTTTGACAGAAGGCCACCTATAAATGTGTCTGAATTATACATGCAAACAAACCTGAATTAATATCAAAGGCAAAGAAGATCTTTTTCTCGGAGGGCAAGAAGAGAATTCATACCAGTTTATCATTTAATACTTTGGCAAAGGCTTTTGCTGGAAGATTTTTAATGTTCCTTTCAGTATTCAATCAAACAACTGTCTGAAGAGGATGTTGTGATTTGGGTAATAATTTTCTCAAACACATTTACATCCCTAATTTCTTTCTGAACCGAGTCAATCAACATGCCATTTGGGATGCACCTGGAGGCAACTTGTTTGAGGTTTAGGGTTTTTTTTTTTTTTCTGAAAAGTGAGAGCTACTCAACATCCATTTGCACTTGAACTGCCTGTAAATACCTCCCAAAGTCCCTTAGCTCTAAGAAGGAGAACAAAGGAAAGAGCCATTTTCAGTCAGTACTTAGTGATTTCTGCATTTCACAGGCTGGGGAATAGAATAAAGAATTCATTCAACTCTCTTTGGGGTCACTCTCTGGAATAAAGAGGAGTAGGCTGCTTTTTACATTTTTAAGTGCTTTTCCATTCAGTCTGCTGCAACTTCCCCTGACAGCCATGTTTATATGTAAGACTGCCTTATAGAAATTTCTCCTGGCTCTTCACTCAAGGGGCAAGTGAAAAGTGGGGTAAATAGTACTCTCTTTAGTAACTTATTAACTGTTTAGTCCAAAAATCCTCCCTTTTGTTGTAATATCTTCCTCTTCCTTAACACCCAGGGTTCCCAGAACTTCAGCCTGACACTCAGAGCAAGAGCTTTGTTGGGAAGAAAAAATTTTCTCTACCCTTCTAAATTCTTCTGCCTGATCTCATAATTAAATCAACATGAGACAGATTAGGAGGAGAAAATAGCCAAATTTAATCATGCACATACATGTGGTAGTTCCATAAGAATATGGGGCTCAAAGGCAAGGTGGGTAGTTGAGGCTTTTGTGCCATCTTGAGCTAAGGAGAAGATGGTAGTGGTCTGAGATGTTAAAGAGTTTGAGGAAAGCAATTCACATGGAGATAAAAAGCACATGCTTGGTAAACAAATATTTGTTGGGCCATACAGAGACAATGAAATTCAGACTGAACTCTGATCTCTAGACCCTGCAGGGTCTCCCCTACCACATCTAGTTCATTTTAGACTATAGTTATCTACAGTGATAGCTTCTTTCCTGGAACAGGCTCTCTGTTCTGGGCAGTAGGATCAAAGGTTCTGAGTCTTTTGTTTTTTAAAAAAATAAAATAATCCTAAACCAGAGAGCACATTTTGCTGTTTGCTTTCCATCAGCCTGTAGTCAAGTCTGGCTGGACATGTAGAGGTTAGTTGTTAAAGGAGAGAGGGAAGTTAAGGGATAAAGGTATGTGAAAATTAAAATTAAAAATGAAAACACATTGCTGAAACTGCTGTGTTCACACAATCAACTCCTTATTACTCATCATTTCATTCAAAAGTCTGCCATATGTGTCACCATTGGAGCCGATCAGAGTCTGGTGTCGTCCCAATGGTGGGGGGTCGGGTGGGGGGGGAGATAATTACAGCACAGACATGTAGTTAGCATTTTCCCTCGGTTCTTCTTCAAATGATGGCAATAAAGAAGCACAGATTGTTGAGATTTAATAGTTTTGTTAAAAGTATATTTTAGAAAGATAAAGTATGCTGCAAGGAGGCACATGGTCCTAGCGATGAGACTATAGTCTAAAATGAAGCTGCAACAGAGCTCTATAATAACAACTGCAATGACAAGAGGGCAAAAAAGAAGGCCCAGAAGGCCAAAAAGGGTCCAGAAGTAGGAATGTCTGTCTTATATTTGGGTCGTGATGGGGGGTGGTTCCAAAGGCATTCCTAGGTAATTGCCAAGTGAGGTTATTCTGACTGACACTTAGCTGTTATATGACTTTGCCCTAGTGTGCATGTTCATATCCAGAATCCCACTACCATTGGGGTGCTCATTGTGCGGTCTCTGGGCTGGGCCCCTATTCCTTTGTTCCTCATGTCTGACTAGCTACCTAACATATGGACCGTGCCTATCTTTCCATCTGCATCTCCCACAGCTCACAGCATGAATTTCAAAGTCCAAGCAGCCCAGAACAATTTCTTTTCTATGATTATACTCTGTGTTTATTTCACCCCTGTGCTTTTCTTCACATTTGTCCCTCCCACTGGATCACACCCAGTCTACCTCAGCCTCCTCCAATCCTATTCATTGTTCAAGCACAATCTCACTTTGACCATTAAACCCTTTATTTCTGGCTCCCTGTCTAGATAGAATAAGATGAAAATTAAATTTTGAATTCTTTTTTTTTTCTTTAGAGCTGTGAGAAAACACTTAAATTCCTTGATATGGAAGATGGTACCCTGGGGCATAATCCCAAGAAACAAAATGATGGTTATTCTATACTTGTAAAAAATTAGGAAATGTCTTTGGCTTTTGGTGGGATAGGAACCCTGCAGGGAAACAGCCAGTGCAGATAGCTGGTGACCAAATAGTCAAAATACATTTTAAGAAAGGAGAAAACTTCAAACAAAAGTTGTTTACGTAGCATGAGGGTTGTTTTTAGTGTCAACTTGACTAACTTTTAGTTATCTCAGTTATTTAATAAAACACTAATTTAGGTCTTGTGAAAGTGTTTTGTAAATGTGGCTAACATCTGCTATTGGCTAACTTTAAATAAAGATTACCTTCAGTAATATGGATGGGCTTCATCCAATGGGTTGAAGGCCTAAAGAGCAAACCTTGAGGTTTTCCAGAGAAGAAACTGCAAGATTGCAACATTAACTCCTGCCTGAGTTTCCAGCTTGTAATAGGGGTGTGTGTGTGTGTGTGTGTGCGCGCGCACGCATGTGTGTGTGTTATGAATGAAAAAGGAGCTCTGTAATAACTCTGACAAGTGTAATGATCAAGAGTAACCTCATAGGCTGATCTAATCATAAATTCCTAATTAGCTGATTGTGGTGAGTAGTCAAGCCCCAGGCCTGTAACTTCAGTAGTCAAGTCCTGTCCATTTTCTTTGTACATCGGGCTAACCCACCTTTGAAATGCCAGAGTAATCCTCTTTTTCAGATCAGTCAGAGGCATAACCACCCTCAAGGGAGCTCATGATCTTGTTAACTATCCTGTAATCCAATCATAGAAATTTTCCTGTCTTGCTTTCTTTCACCCTCAGGTAGTCTTCTTTATGTTCCCTTCTTAATTCCAAATGTATAAAAGGAACTGCAAAACTATCATTCTCTGGAGCATTTGAGATCTTGTTTTCTGGTATGTCATCAGTTTGGCTCAAATAAATTTAAATAAACTTATAAAAATTCTCTACAGGTTTGGACATTCCTACATTGACAGTATTTATGTGTATATAAAGAACATGCATATTTATACATGGGTGCATTATGCATGTGCATATATAACATATTTATACATACATATAAAACATACACATATACAGTTGATCATCATTATTTGTGGATTCTATATTTGTAATTTGCCTACTTGCTTAAATTCATTAGTAACCCCCAAACCAATACTCACATGCTTTTGTAGTCATTTGTGGACATTCATAGAGTAGCAAAAACTTTGAGTTGCCCAGTACACAGGCTCCCATCTGAGGTCAAACAGGCAAACCTCAGCCTTCTCTTTCAGCTCTGATACTTTAAACCCTTGTCCTTTGTGTGATATATGTAGTGCCGTATGTATTTTGTATTTTTCTGCTTTCTTGATGATTTTGCTGTTCGAGATGACCACCCACTACTCCTCCCACCCCTAGCATAGTATGAAATGTTATTTAGTATTTCTGATGCAAGAAGGCTGCCTCATATATGTATAATCATATATATGATAATATATAAAATATATATTGTGTCTTTAAATAAAAACATGCATAAAACAAAGTTACAGTTGATCAGTTGATGAAACTGAGACCAGTAACCCCAGAAACCCAACCCTGTATTTCCCCTAGGAGCAATGATTCATTATTTGCCGATTTAAGTGTTTGCAGCAACTTAATAAGAAATTACTTCTGTGACTTGTGAGTAGTAAGAATCCACTATATATACATATACATACATATATTCATATATCTATATCTCTATCTGATTAGTTTTCTCCAGCTTCTCTGGAGAACCCTGACTGATGATACACATGGCTATTGTCTTAGGTTATAAATTATCTCAGTGTTCTCAGGAGAAACTTGTAGAGAGTAGAAGAATCAAGAGAGAGAAGAGAAACCAGGCACAGAAGCAATTTCAAATGAAGTCTCATCCCTCTGTCACTGGCTACTATCTCTCTGGGAGAACATAAATGCCCACGTACGTTCTATTCTGGCTTGGTCCTAGCAAAAAAAAAAAAAAATTCCAGCGGCCCAAGCACTGTCTCTTAAGGAAGAATGCAGGATCAAGCCCATCAGAGTGAAACAACCTCAAGCTGGGAGGGTAGGGGAGGGTGTCACCAATAGATACCACGATGGCCCCAGAAAAAGAAAATTATCCTTTATCTTTGTAAACTAGCACTTAGTCAAGTGCCCTGTGTAGAGTGAATGCTAAATAAATATTGAAAAAATGAATAATCCATCCTGCTGCATTTCATTAAGATTCACATGTACAAACAAGGCAGAAAATTAATCATTCTCAGTAGTACTTATATGATGCTTCTCTAGAGTGCAGCTGTTGAAAAATATTGGTGAAAGGGAAGAGTTTTGAAAATATCTTCATGGTTACGTGATAATTTTTTATAGAACTATATGATAAAATTAAAGTTGTCAGTCTTTGGCCAGAAAATTTTGAGAGCTTATCCTAATAGTAAGTCAGAGAAGAAACCATATATGATCAAAACAACTTCGAGAAATACAAAATGTACATCACTACATCTGAGCTCCCGCACATGCTCACTAGCTCTCTCTATCTCTCTCCACCTCCACTGTTGCTTACGCACATGCATGCACACAGGTAGGTACACAACCACACACACAAGGTTACTCTTTCCATAAAGCATTTCTATACTCACCATAAAATTCAAATATAAGTAAGAAAATATCAGACGTCAGGACAATCTGATGACAAGTGACATTAAGTGTGGTTTTCTACAAGGTGTCCATAAAATAAAAAATATATATATTTGTATATAAAATATGAGAAAAGATATTTGGAAGAATAATGTTTAGAATGGTACCTGCATTTTGGAAGGATCATACCAATATTATGTAACTTCCAGAGCATGGATGTCTTATTACTTAAAATGTTATGAATACATTTCAAAATGCTATGAATTACCCCATAAGGCAGCTGAGGATTGCTCAACTATCAGGGATAGGTCCTTATTACCAATAGAATCAGGTCCCAACTCTTTAGCATAGCATGTAAGATCTTTCACCCTTAGTCTCTAACCTGTCTCTCCAGCCATATTTCCTGTGCCTTCCCTCTCAACAGGCCGCTCAAATTATTCATGCTTCCTCTAATGAAATAGGCCATGCTCTGGCATGTCTGGGTACCTTTCTATTTCCCATTTCTTCAATTAGGCATATCCTTGCCCTCTATGATAAACTCTTATTTATCCTTCAGGAATCAACTCAAATAAGCTGTGAAGCAACTCCTGATCCTCTTATTCTGAGGCAGGTAAGTCAAGCCCACCTCTGTGCTCCCAGAGTTTCTTGCATATCCCATCTGGTGGAACTTTCATCATATGGTATTGTACTAGTGTGCTGTGTGAGATCCTTAAAGACAAAGACTGTATCTTGTTTATCTTTGCATCCCATGTGCTCTGGAACATAGCAAGGTTTTAATTGAATCATGGATAAACATTCTATTTTAAGAACAGTGATGATATAAATATAATAGTAGATAATTTGTTATTTTAAGGATAAATAAGAGCATTGTAGAGCAAGCAACAAATTAAAAAAAAAATCTTCTCTCCCAAAAGAGAAGAGCATTAATGGAAAAACCTCCTAAAAGAATGGAGAATGATATAATAAAATGTTAACCTAGGTACTTCAATACATTAAAGGTTTTGTCAAAATGGGAACTTGGAATGAAGGTTTAACTTGAGATTTGAATAAGAAATTACTTTCTAGAATTAAGCAGGTCCTTGAGAGTGGAGCTCTTGTTCCAGAATGGAAAGAAGTATAACCTGACCTACATCCTATCAGGAGAAAATTCTGGCCAAATGGTCAATGCTCAGGAGGTTCAGCATGAGATAAAGGGTGGGTGTTCCAGTAAACAAGCAGAGACTGGAAATGGGTGGTCTGCAGCAGCTAATACTCAGAGGTCTAGCCAGGTAGGTGACTAACAAGCATCAGTAAGCTATAGCAACAGAAACCAAGTCCTAGACCTGAGGTTAGAGTTCAAGGTTTGGACTCCAGGCCCCTACAAAACCTGGCAATGCAGCCTTAGCGAGACGGGAGAAACCAAGCAGCCTATCAAAACAGAAACTCAGGCAAAAAGTAAGAAGACGGAATACAGAGTCTGGCATTGGAATACATGATAGATTTATTAAAGCATAGGCCTAAATACGATTACCAAGTCAATGAATAGTGCCAGCTTGGAAATGGCAAAGGGATTAGTGAGCTGCTTCATCATTGGAGCTCTCCACCAAGGACTTCTGGAGTTCACCAAACCAAGAATAGGACTGGCCCAACCAGAAATGGACTAAAAGTGCCTTGAGAAATCAAAACCTTAGGTTAGGAAAGAAGTTGGAGGCAGAGAGCCAAAAAGTGAGGATAAGTTTCTAAAAAAGGTAGCAAGGGCACTTGCAAGGAAGGCTGATTGCTTTCTCCACCATGCTAATGAACATTTGAAATATGCGAATGTCGGCAAAGGAGGTATGTGACTCATGATGGGGATGGAAAGAGAGAATGAGGGTCCAATCCACCTGGTGACTTTCAGGACTTAAAGAGCAAGAGGCTTTGAGCTGATAGGAAGTGAGAGGGTGAAAAGGATGTTTCAAAGAAACAATTAGTCAATTCATAGTTAAACAGCTCTGAAATGATACTGAAGCAGCTCTGAAATGATACATCAAAACTCTAGAAGACGGTAGAAAAGAGATGAAAAAAACAAAGGACAGAACTTGTAGAAAAGGACCTAGGACATGCTAGTACAGTCTGTTTTGATACCACTTTATGTTCTGGCAGGGAATTTGATCCTGTGTAAAATATTTTAAGCAGAATTATACAAATGGTCAATTTTCATCAAGAAACTATTTTCTGGAACTTATTCCATTAAGCCAATTTGATTTTTTGATCAATTTTCTATACAACACAATTTTACATTTTTATCTTTAATATAACTGAAATTACTTTGATTGAGATCAATTTTTTCCAACTTAAATATTACTCTGAAGCTGTGAATGTTCTATTGAATTTCTTGAGAACATTGCATCATCCCAATTATAGCTTCCACCGTTGTGTTTTCTTTCTCTAGCAGTTCTTCTCACAAACCCAGTTTTCTCAGGTCAAATTTAATATATCTAAAATTTGTCAAAAAGATTTGATTCTGGTATCAGAGTCTAGTGATTGATAAACCTTATCATATAAAGTTCTAGCTTTTTCACTTTTATATTATGAGGATTATTTCCACTAATTTTGTCTAATCTTTTCATTTTTTCTGTAAATTTTTTATCTTTACCAAATTTTATAATATAACGTTTCATCATTGTAAATTTATTTGGGGATTTTTACCAAAAATATTTATTATAATATTTACATAATGGAGTAGAATGCTGATATTAACAAAAAGAAGAAAAACCTCTATGAACTACTATTATTATTCAAAAGCCAAAGTATATATACACTATCTTTTTTTATATAAAAATAATATATAATATAGATAAACAAACATACATATATTTACTAATTTTTACAAAAAGAAACACAGGAAAATAAACTAGAAATAATACAAAAGTTTAAATCAATGGATGGAAATGGGTAAATAAGAGTGAGACTTCTTTGACTATGTGTTTTTTAAATAATTTTCTATTTTGAACCATATACATGTATTGACTATTCAAAAACTAAAATGAAAAGAGAATGAAAAAAAAAAGCTCTCAAAATGAATGCAAATGAAACAAATGAATCTAACAAATAATCATTCAAAAATATTTATTAGTTCAAATTTAATTCCAAGTTTATTTAAAAGAAAATTAGGAATAATTCCACTGGGATGGTCTACTGCTAACTGGTGAATTTAATTCTTCTACATTTATCGGTACATTTTGTGGGCTACGTGCTAAGTGTTCATGCTACTGGTGAAAAAGCAGCAAAGAGAGTCTAAAAGTCCTTCAGTGCTAGACAGACAATTCAACTTAGTGACTTTTTAAAAAATTTATGTTCTAATGATTAGGAGAAAGATTAGGCCAATCTTCACCAAAACAAAATGGCAGAGTCACTGGGTTGGTAGAGTATGTGCCTGGTACCCAACAAGAAAGGATCCAAGAAAGCTGAAAAACATATCAGCATTCACATTTATATAGTCAACAAAAACTACAGCAACAAAAAGAAGCAATGTCATGAAACTTCATAATGAAGAAAAAAATTAAAGTTATTTTCATTTCAAATACAGAAAGACAACATGATGCAAAGACCTTATCAAGGGGCCTCTTGCAACTTCAGGAAGGGACTTTCTGAGGCTTTGTGTCTAGTTCAAGCTGTGTAATTTCCATATGATAATAAACAAGTGAC
This sequence comes from Cynopterus sphinx, assembly GCA_030015415.1. Classification (NCBI taxonomy): domain Eukaryota; kingdom Metazoa; phylum Chordata; class Mammalia; order Chiroptera; family Pteropodidae; genus Cynopterus; species Cynopterus sphinx. Next base: position 191,506,925 of record CM057379.1, read on the forward strand.
TTTAATCTAAAAAGTTTACTAAAAAAAAGCACAAATGATTGGTGAAGAGGGAAATCACAGTGAAGAAACAAAGCAGGACTGTTTCTCTCTGGATGGCCTCTGAGAGAGAAACACCCACATCTTACCACGTAACAGCTGTGAAAGTTTAACCCTGGTGAACTGGACAGAGGAACCTAGTCTTTGGGTTAAATGGATTAACCAGGTGAACGTTAGATAAGAGGAAAGGTAGATTTGTTTTTCAAGAAGACCTCAAAATTTTGTTCAAGAGTTAGGTTTTGAGAATTCTCTGCATGGACCCATTGTATATATGAGCCTTTATCTTAGCTTCATCTCTAAATGCAAAGTTTAGTGTGAACTTCCATGTTTTGGGCATTTATTGCAGGACTTTTTACAACTACCAACATTTTCGTGCAATGACCTGCTCTTGAAACTTATATGTATTAATTTTAAATTTATTCCGTAATAAAGCTTCTAAATGTACAGGATCAAGTACAATATGTTTTGACTTTAATAGGACGACTGTATAAATAGTATCTAGTCTTTCTTGAAATGTAGATTGCTGCTTCCTTCTTGTCTTAAACTACAAAATATCCGCCCACATTTTCTCCATCCTTTCTAATGTTCTCAATCCATCCTGGTCATTTCTCTCTACAGCTTTTTACATTTACAACCTGTTTCTTGTTTTTGTTTTTTAACACAATTCTGGTGATTGGCTGCATTGTAGGCAAAATTATGTTCATGCTTTAAAAGCTAATTTGGAAGTTCAGATAGGGTTTGTATTTCTTTAATTGAAGAATTAAAATAATCATATTTAACCCTTGGACAAATAATAAACTGCATTAGAGATTGTTGGAATGACATATACCATCAAACTCAACTATTTATTTTACATATAATTTGTACCTCACGTCAATAATACTATGAGCCAAAATCTGGCAAAAAATCAAAAAGAGAAAGATATGGGGAGAGAATTTGACTCTCAAAGATTTCACAATCAGTTCGTTTGACCCGAAGTAATACTCTCTACATAGTAACTTTCAAAATTCTACTCCTACAACCTTAAAAAAAAAAAGTGATTAACAACGGTTTATAGATTACCAGACCTCTTTGGCTTTTCTTATTTTTTTGGCCTACTATCTGTCGTTTATTGACGTGGGACTATTTGCTGACTACCACTGAAAATCATTTAAAATCCATATCATGGAGAAGAGCCAGACAGAAGAGCATGATAAATGTGAGCTGGGACCTTCCCCAGGCAGATGCCCTCTGCCTCCACAGAAGTCAAGAGGTCCAGAGATGTATAGGTGACCTGGAGCCAGCAAGGAGGTACAGGAAAGCGCAGGAGTAAAGTAAGACACAGGAGAGGCCTCTCAGAAATGAGAGAAACATGTTGTGTGATGGGCACGTGTGTGAGGAAAGTCCCTTCATGTGCAAACGATAGAGGCCATTTATATACTATTTGAAGGAAGAGGACTCAGAAGTCAACTCTGCGAAAAATTATATGGTGATTTTAACCCATAGGTTCAATTGCTACATTAGCAGTCATGCCAAAAAATAAAATAAAATAAAATAAAAATAAAAAAATACACACACACACACACATATGTATGTGTATATATATATATGAATATATATAGAGAGGGTCATTTCATATTCTCACCAACCTTTTAAACATTGGCATTTCATTCTGGATGGCAAATGTAAACTAACCTAAATAGGGGTTCGGGACAAATTCTCTGATGCTTTACCTCTGTAGCAGTTCCTAAAGCAATAGGACATTACTGCTCTTTTGCCCCCAATTTTTTTATATTGCAGTAATTTCAGCACATCCTCTATGACAATGTCTCATCGGCTAGGTATACAAATTGAGTGTCAGAAAATTTTGAAATGAAACCAATAACTACTATGGGCATAAAGGACTTGGCACAGTGTTTTGTGGGTGTGTGTTTCTTGCAACTAACACTTTGAATACAAGTGGCTGTCTGGTCTATGCTATTTCACGCTTCTGAACCCTTTTCTATCATGACCTTTACTCCAGACCCCACATGCAGACATGTCTGTGCTCCTGACCGAGGGGAGAGCCAGTCTCCCACCAAATCTGTCAACATCACATCTAAGGGACCATTCCCAGCATAAATCGGGTAAACCCCGGTGGGAATCCCCACCTTCTGTCTTACCACCAGGTGATACTGATCTCTTCTACAGCCAAAACAACAAACCACCTTGTTTAAAGGTCTGAAATTCCGGGACGTGCATGTCACTCTGTCTAACCTCAACTACAACTGTTCTTTGACCAGTTTATTTAGGATAAACTATTCCTACCTCCTTGTAACCTAATTATAATTTCTTAGTTAATGTTTTGGCTGTCTTGTTTTATTTTTTAACATATTTTCATTTTTTCTGTTCTCTCTTTGTCTTGAACAAGTGTTGGCCTGAGCAGAGGCTGGTGGATGGAAATTCTCAGACAAATCGACAGACAGGTCGAAGACCATCTCCAGCTTTGAAGTTTACCTAGTAAATGAATAGCATGAGACAAGGATTGCCTCCTCTATTGCTCCTGCTTACCTGAACACTTCCTAAAAGATCAGGTAAGCTTCTCAAAGCAGAATAGTGTAAAAAAACAGAGTCCTACTTGGTCAGCCCTCATAGTATACATGACGGGGAAATGCTTCATAGTTTGGGCCTTCTAAAGTTCTTCCATGCCTTCTTTCTTTCTGTCCCTTCTTTTTTCATTCAACACCTATCTGTTAAGCACCTAACTCATGTCAAGCTCTGTTCTAGACTTCAGGAGGGAGAGCAGTGGATAGGATAAAGTTCCTTGACCTCATGGGGCTTATATTTTAATAGAGGGGGTTAGACAATAATCAGAAACACTGATTTATCAGTCATGGGGTGGTAAATGCTAAAAAGAGAGAAGGGGAGGTAGAGAAGGAAGAAAGGGAAGAAAAGAAAAAAAAAATCAGAATAAGAGTTTATACTTATAGAGAGGGAGGTTGCCCCTCTCATTCACAACCATGGTTTGTTCTTTAATTCCCTCTGACAATGATCTCATAATCCCTTTCGATCTCAGTTCTCCACATAGGCAATCCCAATTCCTTTCATCTCAAAGCTTCACTCCTTTCCCAGTAAGAAAAGAAAAAGCTACATCCCTTCTCGTGTTTTGCCAGCTTTGGAGCCTTGATCTACAATCAAATACTAACGCAGTCTTTCCTGTGTTTAGCCTTTTCAGGCTCTGAAAGGGAATAAGTGTGCTCTGTTCCCTCAAGGTGGAAGAAGAAGCTGAACTACCAAAGGCTACAGCTAGGTTCCTCCCAAGTTACCCAAAAACAAACTCGTCTCACTAGAGCAAACATTAATTTTCTCCTAAAAACAACACAGTTGTGTCTCCTATGAGGAAATCATATTTCTTTTCATAACATGGCCCTGATTGCCCTGCTCGTGAAATAACAAGCCGGGATTTAATGTGATAAGAAGCATGTGACTGCTTCCTGTGGCTGTTCGAATTTGAGGTCACAACTTTACTCGAGCATGGTGTTGGGAAAAATCCCCACGTCTTTTCTGATAGTACCTGGGAACTGAGGTCTCGGTTCATCGCCCTACAGCCTCAGGTGTAAAATTTGAACATAATTCCACGTGTAAAAGAGATGAAAGAATTGTTTTTAAAAATCAGAAGACAGGAATCATTACAGCTTAGCTTGAGGATGAAGCTTGGGATGACAGGATGTACTGATAATAATAACAATCATAAAGGAAGCGGGCGAACCAGTCAGAAAATGACTGCAGGTTCTTAGGTGAGAAGCAGTAAACTCTGAAATGAAGTGGTGGGGATTATGTAGGGAGAGTCAGAGATAGATTCTTTTGTTGCAGAGATTGGCAGCAAATTAAATACTAGGGGCTATCGATGTTTCAAGTTTGGGGACCATGGGAAAATAAATAAGAAAGAAAGGAAAAAGCAAAGGGATGATCAGGGCGGAAATGGTGGGGCTGGAGAGAAAAGACTCAGCTGCAAACACGTGAAGTTTTAGATGTTCACAGATGTCCTACAGTAAGTCAAAGCTTCTCGGTCCTTACGCCAAGGAAAACTTCTCAGAAGCAGCTTGGAAAGAAGTTAAGAATGTGAGTCCAGGAGTCAGAGATGTTGGTTTGAATCCTGTTTCCTATCTTTGCTATTTGTGTGACTCTTGGTAAGTTACTCTCTTTGCTCAGTGTCATTATCTGTAAATATGAAGTTAATAGCATCAAAGAAGGTATAAACGAGAGGATTAAATGAGAAAATTCAAGTAGACTGCTTCGAATATTTCCTGGCGTCTAGTAAGTGGTATGTAAAAGTCACAAACCTTACTCTTTGTTCACTGCTTTATTCAACCTTACTTAAGATAAAGACCCACATAAAAATTTTAGATTATCCTCATATAACACAGGATGACTTGCTGTTCGCTTGCTTTCAAGATCTGATTCAAGTTTGGTGATTAATGACTGAATTTGCCATGTGTCCCAAACACTCATTGTTATATTGATGAGACACTTCGTGTTTGGCAAACTCTTTGCCTAGAGAGATCAGGGAGATTTTGTACACATTTCACTTTGTATTCATGATGAGAATTGTGTGTCAGTTCATTATACTTTTATATTTCAAATCTTACTCAAGATGATTTCAGTTGAATGTGTTTATCAAAGTGATGATCTGAAAAGAAGGTTTCTTATATAAGGAGTCCCCTCCCTGGTGAGTGTACAATAGCAAATCAGTGTGTTGTGTGGGGGTGTGAACAAACAAGGTGTCTCAGAATCACTGGAACACTCCCAAAGCTTGTGAATGAATGTACTACCTGGATATGAGCTCCTGTGCTATGAGAAACAAAATGTTTACTTTAGAGCTAGGCAATAATCCTTTAAAGCTTAACTATTAGTTTCTTAAAGTTTAGTGCAGACCAGGTCATTGTCACATAATTTATAAAGATTTTAAAGAAGACCATTCATTAATTCATTCAACATTTACTGAGGGCAGACCCCATGGAAGAAAGGAGGCCGACCTAGTGAAATCTGACAGATCTCACCTTGAAATTTATTCTGCCACTCTTTAGATTCCCACACCTCTGAGTGTAATTCGTTTAAAAATAAAAATAATAAACCCACCTTGCAAAATCATTGCAAGCATTAAACATGGTAAGTGTTTAAAGTGCCTAGGACTATGCTTGCATTGAATAAATAGAATTCATTCATTAATAAAATTTTGATATCATTAAATTAATTTAATTGCTGACCTTTAAATAAATGTCCAATAAATGAAAATTACTGCTACCATTATTACATACCCCAAGTCCTATAGTGCATAAGAGACAAAGACACTGTCCCTGCCATCCAGTGGCTCCAAACTTATGGAGATACGCATAATCCTCTTCAGGGTGATATAAGAGTCCTAAATTTTGCAGATTAAGAAACTCAGGTAGAGAACATTTTACAGACTTTGCCCTAAAACATACAACTTTCCTAAGACTGAGATTGTCCTGGAATTCAAGCTCTTTTTAAGAAATGTAACTAATAATAGAATATATAGAGATCAAATTATAATTTATACCTGAAAATTATATAATTGTATTCATCAATTTACCCCAATCAACTTATTAAAAATAAGAAGTTAAAAAAAAAAAAAAGAAATGTAAGTCTACCAAGGAATGATTGATTTATAGGTACCACACTGGAAATAGTTTCAACCTTTGACAAGTGCTACCCACAAAGAGCTTGCTAGCTAAGATCCTGTTGAGAGATTTATGGTTTGGACTAACAGAGGACTTGCTTCTATTCCACTGTCTAGTGGTGGATCATGATAACCTGATCTCTCTTCCTAAAATCTCACTGTGTTTTATTCATTCCACATTTTTCTTCTGGCATGTTCGACCCTGCAATACAGTAATTGTAAATTTTTAAGTCAAGTCCTACATACAGGTAACAGAGCTATAAAAGTTTGAAGCACTGTTTTTAATTGTCTTGTTTTTTTATTACAACCTGATATTTAACTAGATGTGCCATGTACTACTAAGTAAATTCTAAGTATTAATACAACTTATCCTCAGCATTAAGCTCCTTGTTGATAGAAAAAAAGAAAAATACTCACAAAAATCCATGCTGTATCCCATTTCCTATTCTTATATATAAGGAAGTCAAGTAGTAACTTACTGTGTTACTTCAATGCCATATTATGGTCATGCCTTGTTTTTCCTCTTGTAAACATTGAACCTATTTCTGAAGAATTTATCTTATAAATAACTAATAAATAATGGCTATTTGCTCTATCTCAAAAGAATTAGGAAATGTTTTGCCATCACCAACCACCTATATTAAGGCAAGAAGAAGACCTTAATTCCAGGAGTGCACTTAGTTAATCTCTTATACTAATTGCCACATATGTGCCAAGGATTGTTTTTGGCATTGGAGGCTAAAAAAAAATAATAATGAAATTTGATTATCAGAGGGCTCCTGTATGTGCATGTAAGGAGAAAGACATGTCCTCTGACCATGTCCTCTATGTCCACACAGATGAGTGTTGACCTAAAAGAATCCTACTGGTCTCTAGATGACAATTTTTGTACCTATCATTGGTCCGAACACCAGTAAAACACTGTTTTCTACCCTTTTTTTACTCAGGGTGAAACATTTTAAAACTGAACATTCATTTATATTTTTAATGATTCAAATTGATGTCTATTGTCTCTTTAAATTGTCTTGTGCTTATATCTACAGCATTATATTATCAAGTATTCCACCATTCACCCCACTAGTGTAAGAAAAGAATCAAAAATAATAAAATTATAACTACCTCAACTTAATATTAACTTTCCTGAAAAAATATAAAGATTCTCTATAGCTTCATTGGGTTTGATGCTAAGCCTTCTGTAATTATATTTTGAATAGCCAAGGAAAGTATATAGACTGAAAATAGGAAAGTAGAAAAGATCAGAAGAGATTAAAGGTTTGACTAGAAATTAGAAAACCTGGTTGGGTCCCTGTTTCAGACACTGATTTGCTGTGTGATGTTGGGTCCTTTGGACTTCAGCGGCTCTGTTGTAATATGATGAATGATGGTTGCTCTTCATCTTCTGAAATTCTGTGATGCTAGAGTTCTTACTAGGAGAAAAGCAAGGTGACTTTTCCAACTCCAAGACGCTCTTTAGTTACAGTGAGGAAAATTGTGCCCCCAAGTGGATGATGGAATGTGACAAACCGTTGTGCCAAGAACAATTGACATCTTGATGATTTTCTTAAAGTGTTTCTCAAGTGGCAATAATAAGAGGGAAATAGCTTGTGGATATTGGTGGCTGGATATTGTTAATAAATTCCTACTTAATTGTATCTCTTAGAATCAAATATAAACGATGCCAATGAAGTAGTGCCAGGATAAAAGTCTCCCTCATAATCTATTACTAAAAAGCCTGGACAAAAAAAAAACAAACAAACAAAGAAAAAGAAGAAAGAAAGAAAGAAGGAAAGAAAGAAAGAAAGAAAGAAAGAAAGAAAGAAAGAAAGAAAGAAAGAAAGAAAGAAAGAAAGAAAGAAAGAAAGAAAGAAAGAAAGAAAGAAAGAAAAAGCCTAGGCATCAGGAAGTCAGGAAGTGTGACGGTTAGTTTTATGTGTTACCTTAGCTAGGTTATATTAACCACTTTGTAAATCACTAATCTGGGTGCTACTGTGAAGGTATTTTCCAGATGTGATTAACATCTACAATCAATTGACTGTAAGTAAAAAATATTCTTCTTGATAATATAGGTGGGCCTCGTCTAATCAGTTGAAAGGCCTTAGGAGCAAAACTGCAGTTTCCCTGAGAAAGAAGAAATCCTACCTGTGGACTTCAGTGTTAGGTGCTGCCCAAGAATTCCCAACTTATTGGCTTTCTCTATAAATACTGGGTTTGTTTAGCTAGACCCCACATTGCACAAGCCAATTCCTTGAAATCAAGCAACATTCTCTCTCTCTCTCTCTCTCTCTCTCTCTCTCTCTCTCTCATATATATATATATATATATATATATATATATATGTACACACATATATATGTATATATATACACACATATATATGTATATATATAATGCATTTTACATATTTTCTGTCTTTATCTATAACATATATATATGCATATATATATATACACACACACACACATACATACACACATATATGCTATATATGTGTGTGTGTGTGTGTGTATCCCATTGGTTCTATTTCTCTGAGAGAATGCTGATTCATATATAAAAACATTTTATCAACCTTGATCTTGTGAGTTGAAACTGTCAATTTAGAACAAAAGCTAACATATATATATAGTACTTAAGATGTGTCAGGCTTATTTTATACAAATTAATTTATTTAATGCTCACTTTAGTTCTATGAGAACAGTATGCCTATCATCCTGATTCACAATTAGGGAACCTGAGGCAGAGAGAAGTTAGGTAACTTACCCAAGGCTCTGTGACTGGTAAGGGGTAGAACCATAAATCAAATTCAAGGACCATGGCTATGGAACCAGAACTCTTAACCACTTTGTTTTGCTGCCTCTTAGAACCAGTCCTGAATTTATCCCCCAAAATTCCAAAATGGCACTATAGCATTAAGAAGTCCAGAATAGCCAACTCAAATTTTGATATGGTTGATAGAAAACAGGTCCAGCTAGACCTCTGATCTTTCTAGCTGACTCCAAGCTCATCAAATGGAGAGCCACAATCTCTGATGGAGACAGTGATGGGTAAAGCAGATGAAAAGAATCCTCAGCTACTATAAGTGGGTTCACTTCAAAAGCCATTACTAATCAAAATGCACTCGGTTCATCTAGTCACAGTTTTTCTTAATATTAGCTGCCAAGCAAGGAGCAGCCATAGTCCTCAAAGAATCAAAGTGCTAATTGACCTTTGGAAAAGCAATGAAATCCCTACATTATATTTGAAGATGTTACCATTACTGAATAGGTTTAAAATTTTTATTTTCCAAAAATTTCCCCATGGAAGTTGAAGGAAGTAGAACTAACTCTCACAACTGAATATCATTTTATTAAAAGTATAGGCAATGTATCAGCTGTGGTTATGGTCACCTTGTCAATCAAAATCTAGATGAGGTTGATTATGCCCTGGTTTACCTCCAGTATCTTCCTCCAAGACCTCCCAGTAAGTTTCTATTCTTATGATCACCTAAGTATAAAACTCCATTTTCACTGATTAGTACATGGACTGTCACACCATTCTGCCTATGGTATTCTTTTTTCTTTTTTCTCAAACAGATATTTCAGTCCTCTTCCATAATTTTCATACAATTTAGTGTCAACTTGTCTTTTCTGTCAAGAAAAAAATGTCCATGACTTGGAAATGAGCAAGAGAGATTACTGGGATTACTGTGCGTCCTTTCAGTGAAAGCCTGGGCAATGTCCAGTGGACCCTTTGGGGATTACATAATTTTATACAGGTGTGCACTTCTGATTATCATTCTATTAACTAGGCTCTTTTACAACTCTCTCAGCATTGTCAAAAACTGATAGTGATGCAAATGATTCTTGTCCAAAGCAATGAAGTTTGCCTAGTAAAGATACAATTCATTCCTGCCTTATAGAAAAGATTAACCTCAAAACAAAAAATGTTACTGCTATATAAGAAATGAACCAGCTTTGCCCCTGTTAGCAAATACATTTAAGTATTCTCAATTTTGTGTTTATTCTCATTTGAACTAGTCTTAATATCATAGTTTGTTGCATTAATTAATAAGTTGAATAAAATCATTTTATATTTGCATGAGAGCCATGTTATTAACTTTTGAAAATTACACCGTAACATTCTGACCATTTGGGAAATGGAGGATATTTGCATTGAAGAAACACAAAGGTTTTTAATTGAATATTAAGCATCCTCTTAAAAAACAAACAAACAAACAGAGAAACCCTTCTGGCTATTTTTATTAACTCAGGTTCCAACCTCCAATCATGTTGTTAGGCCCAGATGCTTTTGTTTTTTTTTGTTTTCTCTCATCCCTATGCAAAGGCACTTTTGTATGTGTACACTGCTCCTCATTAGCAAAGAGATGTAAAGAATTATTTTCCAAAACAAATACTGTCCCTCCCTAAGAAGAATCCTAGTGCCAAATTTATTTTGGAAGATATCTTGTGAAGCAGGCCTGGAGAGGATTAAAAAGGAAAATAAGCCAACATACCACTTGACTTTTTGCAAGTGAAAAATTTGAGGCCCAGAATTAATTTGCTCACCTATATCCAACTCCTTAATTCATTATTAAAGAAAACATGTCTTTTTCTGTAATATATAAAATAATTTTAGAATAAACTAGAAAATTTAAATTAAGTGTTCTAAAGCGGTCTCATTAAAACTTTTGTAACAGGATGAGGACAGTTTTAATCAAATGAAGCATAAGTTAAATTCAGAGTATATAGTGATATTTGATCCAGTTATAAATTGTATTTTTTCCGAACTGGAAATCTTCCTAGAGAGAAAAAATGTCATAAATGTTCACATTAATAGGCTAGATGTATAATTTAAACGTTGTGAATTTACTATAAATAATTGTATGAAACACTATTGTTAAAATATTATTTTTGAGGTCAAAATATCTACACTGGAAGAAACTTTCCAAATTTGTCTTGAATGTAGTTCTTTAGAAAAAGGATTATGCTTATTTTCAGGTTGATGGACAAAAATAGGAACAGTTATAGTAACTTTGAAAGGAACGTCTAGAAATTTTTAAAGGCCTTATAAAATAAAATAAATATCTTGAATGTATAGCTCAAAAAATAACTGGAATAAAATGAAAATATAATAGCTAACATTTATTCACTTAATTTCACAAATAGTTGTATGGCTTTCTCTCTTCAGAAATAAAATCCCAAATAAAAAGTGGGATATATAATATATGCAATAATGGGACATGCTAACAAAGAAAAATAAAGAAGAAAAGGGGTAAAAAGTACTGGAGGCAGATTTTGATAGTGTTGGTCAACAATGGACTCTACAACGAAATCTTCAACAAGTGTGATAGCACTTAATGATAAATAGTTGTAAAGATACCCTTTACAATCAGGAACAAAATAAGATGCCTGCTGTCATCACTTCTAATTAAAACTGTTCTCAAGGTCTCCAGGATATTATAATAAAGAAATTAAAAAAGGCATAAAAATTAAAAAAAAAGAAAATCAAGGTCATTATTTATAAATGATATTATAGTCTAAATATAAATTAAAATTATTTACAGAATACTATTAGACTGCAAAGAGAAGTTTTATATATATATACACATAAACATATAATATATATATATAAATGTATAACATTTTTACACAAAAAATGTATAATGGCAACAAAACATATCTCACACTTATAAGTTGAATAATTAGAAAGATCTCTGTAGAGAAAATTACAAAACGTACTAAGAGACATTAAAGTAAATTTGAATAAAATGGGGGAGTAAGACCAATTTCCTTTATAAGAAAACTCTCTATCCTAAAGAAGACACTTTTTCCCAAATTGATCTAGGGATTCAATGCAATTCTAATCAAAATCCTCAAAGGTTATTTGGGGAAAATTGTCAAACTTATTCTAAAAATGTATGCAGAACTTAGGACAAGGTTAACGTGTAACTGGAGAAGAAATGCAAGTTGAAGAAACTTGCCCTACCAGATATCAAGCTTTATTATAAAGCTATAATTAAGAGAGTGTGGTAATGCTACCAAGATAGACAAATAGATTAATGGAATAGAACAGAGTCTACCCAGATAATATAATAAAAGTGGCATTGCAGAAGTGGAGAAAAGGCACTGCAGGAAATAGTTCTGAAATAATTTAGTATATCCATATGGGGGAAAAATGAAATTTGGCTCTTACACTATATAAGAATTCACATAAATGTCCAAGATACTTGTAATATATTTAACTGATGACAGATTGGCATCCAGAATATATGAATTCTGAATCAATAAGAAGACAAAACAGCCACTGAAAACTAGTCAAAGGAATGAAAGAATGAATCAAGAAAGAAGCAAAAAAAGGCCAATGGAAAAGGGTTTGGCATTATCAAATATGTTTAGATATGCGCATACGCAGTGACACAAAACTTTTACTCCTAGGTATATACTCTAAAGCAGTTTATTTCAAACTATGGATTGTGACCCACTCATTTAAAAATGAAATAGAATTAAATTGAAAAGTCCGAATGCACTGCAATTAATAAGGGTAAATATTGTTTTGTGAAATTGTTTTTCTCATACATTACATATGTGTGTGCTACTGAATTCTGAAAAAAAGATATTTTTTACTGTGTATCTTGGGTGAAAATATTTGACTATCACTGTCTACAGAAAAACTTATATATGTGCACCAGGAGACAAGTAGAAAATTATTTATTACAGCACTATTATGTTAGATTATGATAGCAAAAACCCAGGAACAACACAAATATTCTTTACCAATAAAATGGAGAACTAAAATGTGATGTATTTATGTCATATGATATAGTACATTAGTAAAAATAAACAATCTACTTCAAACATCCACATGGCTGAATCTCAAAAACAGAATGATCAAAAAAAAGCAAGTCTCAGAAGCATGTATATTGTATAGAACCCCTTATATGTGATTCAAAAGCAGGGGAAAGTAAATGTATGTTTAGGAGCACACACCTGGGTCTTCCTATAGTAAAACTAGGGGGAAAAGTATAAAGGAAACCATGGGAATTATTTAGACAAAACTAAGATGGTGGTAACCTGGGGGTAGGGTGGAGAGGGAGGTTATGCAATGGAGGTGGAGCACTGGAGGTCTTCCAAGGTGCTTATCAAGTTTTATTTCCAAACCTGAGCAGTAAGTACATAAGTGTTCATTTTGTTATGATTCTTTACTTTCTACATATATGATATATACAAATATACATGCCAACAACTGCACATACCATACATGTGCTGTGATGTATAATATATATGAGTTAAAACTTGAAAATTGAGAATATGAGCTATTGTTATTTAATTTAATTCTACACCTTACTTGAAAAAAGTTTAATATTAGAAGAAAATTTAGCACTATGGCTGATACATAGTGGGTTTAAATGAACATATAATTTCTTTTAAAAGATTTTAAAATTTCAAAGTTGGAGATTGTCAGTCCCACTAAAACCATTGAGCCTCTTTGTTGCCTCTGTCTGGTCAACCAGTGTCTCTAAGAACTCATGCCAGGTTTACCTCAGCATTTAATTAATGCTAAGCCATTAGTATCCAGGCCTGTCATTACTCTAAAATTTGCTAACTAGAGAAATACTTGGGAATGTAAAAAATTTTTAATTGAATGAGTAACTTTAAGAATAGGGAAAAAACGAAGGTGAGGAACAACCTCAGTTACAGGATTGTCTATATAAATAATTATACCCAGAATATGGAATACTCTGCAACCCCCAAAAAGAACTATTTCATTACAGTAAATTGCAGAATTGTTTATATGTTATAATTAGACCATTTGTATGTATATACCATATATATATACATATATATAATGGAATATCAACTGTTAAATAAGAATAATAATACAGAATAATCCATTTCCTAATATGAAATAACAAAAAAATTGAATGGTGGCAAAGACCAGTTTAGCAGTAATCATGATCAACTAGCAAAGTACTATCTGATCGTTAAAGAGCTGGTTCTAGCCTGTGAAGAAATAGTTGTTTGTTTTGCCAGGCTTATAAATGCTGACCCACATATTTTTCAAAAATAGCAATAGGGAAACAACTGACCATCTTGGCATTCCTTATTGGTGGATAATGCATTGTCCCTCCCTCTGACCCTCACACAGAGCAGATGCTCTTCTTACACATTATGTTGACACTTGAATGAACTCTGATTTGATTGGTTTGCCCTAAAGTAACCCTTGGGTGAGTTTATAGTCCTGAAGAAATCAATGAAAAAAGTTTTAACTGGACCCCTTATCTTTTTGCACTTTCAGTTTAGGTCACATCTGTTATAATAATTTACTTGAGTATAAGATGTAGCAAAGGAAAAATGTGAAGATTTTTTGGCTCCTTTATGCATTCAGCTTTAGGAATCAAAAGTTAACATTTCAGATAGAATCAATCCTATGGATTTGCAATAAAGTTGCAGCATAAAAAAAGTAAAAAATGAAATTCTTGTAAGTTAACTATTTAATGACTGGTTCCAATAAGCCATGTAACCTAAGATTACATTTGGGATTGGAAGGTTGTCTGCCTCTAAAGCCCAAACTGTTTCTCCAAATTTACGGGACTAGGCTCTGTACGTTGAGGTTATCACTGCCTTCCTTTGCCCCTTTGCAACTGAGGACAGAAAGTTTAAATGTTAACTCTAAAGTCTAGTGGCCTACTTATAAACCTAAAAAAGGAATCTGTTTGAAAAAAGAAGTCACCTTAAAAAGGCACTCTGTTCTAACTCAGGCAGACGAGAAAAATAGGAAATAGCCATGAATTGCACTTGCCATAAATAGCGCATTGAGCCATCTCCTACTGTTTTTCCTTGCATCACTCCTCATTATCCAACAGTGTTTCCTCTCAGCTACTTCTTCTCTATGGTAGATAAATAAGCAAAGTTCAGAAAATACCTGTAATGGATCTAATCTATTTAAATCTATTTCTTGTGCTCTTGGTCTTTCCACAGCAACTTTGAATAATGACACTCTCCCAGTATATCTGTAGCTCAGATTTCCCTGCATTCTATTCATGACTTGCAATCCACATGAGTTATTTTTCTAGATTAGGCATATCATTAAGAAAGGTACTAATTTAGTGAGCATAATGTCTGTGATGCTATTAGCTCACACCCTGAGTGTATGTGGGGGGAGGGGGGTGAGAAATGATCCCAAGGGGAATGAAGAAATTGAGACAGAGTAGAATATTGATGGCTTATTAAGTTTGTAAGGTAAGATAATATGGAGGCATCACTCTTTCTTAGTCTCTTTTCCTCTGCCAGAAGATGGAGTATAGATAAGACTCAGATCTTGGTAACAATTGCTGGAAACTGTAGTAATAGGTGCATTAAAGACTGAGTGTAGAGATTAGTAAACAAGGCTCTTACTCAATCTCATAGGAAGGACTAGACAAACGATGCAAAGTCAAAAGCTTTGAGAATATTGAGCAATATTTATTTCTGTCTACAAATCCAGTAATAAGATACATTTCTGATTCTAATAGCATCACGATAGAGCTGCATTTCAATGATCTATGACAAGGACATAGTAAGGAGATCAAACTTTTCCAGTTTTATGTTTTAGTTTATATTGTCAATTACATTCACCTTTATCTTCATTTTTTCTAATATAAAAAGAGCAGGAGGGCTGTAATTTGACTGACAGCCATGCTTGGTGAAGGATTTTCATTTGATTGTTAACTATATACCTACCTTACTCTTTACAAAGCATCTCCAGGACACAGCAGTCAAAAACCCAGAAGCCAGCTTTTATCTTTAGTGAACTTGCTGGAAGCTTCAGCAAGATGTTAAAGAGTGAAGGAGCCATTAGTGCTGAACTAAACTTTTTAACTGAGAAAGTTTAAAATATAATATAGTCTACTACATAGCTTACATTAGGGTACTGGGCAGAAGGTAATTTAAGAATACAATGCAATATGGATACATACATACCCAATGTCTGCAAGTTTGTTTAACCACGTGTAAACTAATTGCTTTCAAACAAGGTATCAATGGAAACAAGGCATAAAGAAGCCACTTCTTTTGTCTGTTTTCAACAAAATTGCTTTACTATCATGCAACTGCTTCCGTTTCAATTAAATGGTGAGTTCACTGAATTGTCCTAAAGAGTGAGTTTCACTCATTGTATTGAGTTAAAAAACCTGATTTTAAATATACCCACTAGAAATATTTATCAGTAGTTTAAAATATTGTTTTTTAATATTCATGTGAAAAGTGATATTGTGCCTTTTAGTCTTTGCTTCTCATGTTGAACAGATATTTTATTTACCTTTTTAGTTAAAACTAGGGAGATATGGAGAGATTAAGTCAAGAGCAATATCCTTAATTTAATCTAGTATTTTCCTCAATTATAAGCATTATTTTAAAAATATTAGGAGTAGGCATGTATGTCTATGTATATATAAATATACACACATATTTTTACATTTTTTTTTCTGTAAAATAAGCAACTTAGGCCTTAAATAAGCAATTTTCATAAATGCTTTTGAAGTTAGATTCAGGTGTGAAGACACTCTTTGATTATCTAATTTAATATTTACTATATTTACCCAAATCATGCATCTGTAGCTCACTGAATGCCCATAACGTGCTATAGAAAAAAAAAGGCCTTTTCCTATATGTGGGTTACCCACATATGAATTTCCCAAAGCCTATCTTTATTACCCGCAAATAGCATAGCTGCTAAAGAACTCAGGTAAATCTTATTTTCTCATAAAATTAAAAACCTGTTTTGACCATCTCAGAACTTCTGTTGGCAGCACTCATTAAGCTTTTATTACTGTCTTTTTTTCCTCAATAAAATGAAATTCATTTTATTTTTAAGAACTTATGTTTACTTTGGTATTCTTTTTATTAGATTTTTGGTATTATAATGTCCTTTATATAATGATAATAAAAGCCGATGGTGGTAGCTGTATCTTTTTTGTAAGTACATTTCCCCACTGTTTTTGTTGATGGTGATATTTTACCTCTCTGGCCAATTCAGAGTCTGGGTAACATTGCTCTGTGGCCTTCCTCTCCCTTACAGTTTATTTATTGTGTTTTTACAAATTTCAGTGATAGTGCAATCTTGTTGAGCCTCCAAACTGGGCCACATGCTTCTTCAGAGGCCTGAAGGTCACATTCATTTCTATGTTCTCTACAATACCTAGAATCCAGCATTACACTTAACCAGGCTCTGTGGATGCTAATTGAATCCAGTTAAGTTCCTGTGTAGGATCACTGTGATAAATTTTGACAGAAAAGATAGACTTGCAATTCTAGTAGAACATCTTGTGATGGGAAGATCTTTCCTGGTTCCTCTGTTAGCCACTAAAATTGTTTTAAATTATATCAAAGGCCATGAATGCGAATTGTTATTAATATTCACAATATCCAAAGCCATTCTTTCTAATCTGCATGTATTTAGTGAATAATAAATATCAGCAGATGGTGTAGAGCTCTAATCGTTCCTGAAGTATTAATTTTTTTTATTGTGCAAAAATTCAAATTTACAGAAAAATTGCACAAATAGCCCAATGAACTATTCTATAAACTGCAAGAAGAGACAACAATGGCTAACATTTTGTCACATTCCTTTTTGTGTCTTTATGTGTGTACTATACGTGTATACACATATTACATTTGCTGGATCATTTGCAGGTAATTTGCAGCTTTGTGACCCTTTACCTCTAAATATTTAAGCAGGCATCTCCTAAGACCAGGATGTTCTCTTACATAACCACAAAAGAAAAATTTAATTCAAGGAATGTAACATTATTGCAAGATTGATATACAGTATATGTTCAAATTTCACCAATTATCTCAATATGTGTCTTCTATAGCATTTCTTCCCTTTCAGATTCAAGATCCAATACAATACCACATTTATCATTTACTTATCTCTTTAGACTCCTTAAATTTGAAGCAGTATCTCAAAACTCCTTTTTCCTTTATGACACAGATTTTTTTAAGAATATAGGCCAATTCAATTTGGCTTGTTTGACGGTTTACTCATGACTAGATTCAGATTATGCATTGTTGGTTGGCAGAGATTCTACATAAATTATGATGGAGCCTTCTTAGATAATTACATTAGGAGACACAGGATGTCGGTTTATCCTTTCATTGAAGATACTGGCTTGGGTCACTTGGTTAAGATGGTGTCTGCCAGTTCCTGGTACTGTTTCTCTCCCTATATTTTGGAATTTGTAAGCAGAACTTCAGATAAGTCTCTTCCACTCCTAAACAGAAATTAGTCTGTTTGATCAAATCTGCTATTTTCCAAATAGACTCTTCAATTCACATCAGTCTATCATCTGCTCTCATCACTCTCCCAGAAACTGCTCTGTCCAGTATCAGCAGTGACTGCCCTATTGCTCTTTGTTATTGTTCAGTCCATTTTTACAGCATTCACAGCAGCATTCAGCAATGGACCATTCCTCTCTTTCAGGAGTACCACTTCCCTTAACAGTCTCCTGCTTTTTTTCTACTCATTGTCTTCTCTGCAAGCTCTGCCTCCTGTATTTGATCATTAAATGTCGACATTCCTGAGGACTTGTCATAAAGTCTGTATTTTTCTTCTATAACATATATACAAATTCATCTATGCACATGGCTTGCATTCCCATTTAAACATAGTGCCAAAATTTATGTGTGTATAGGATTGTATCCATATACTCAAAATGTTGTCTCAAGGTAGGAATAAAATGAAAGGCTATAACAAGAACTTTTTTTTTTTTTTTTTTGTAAAATGAGTAAAAGTTGCCCTGTTTTTACCTATCCCAGAATACTGCAGCAGCAATTTCTAAGAAATACCAAATTACCACAGGCTGACATAAATACAACTAAAGAACATAATAAATTAAGTCAAAGGTTAACAGATCATGAACGGCTAAAAATTAGCTCATTGGGGATAACTGATACTTTTCCTGCAGGGAGAAATCTGTTCTGTGTCCTTGTTTGTTTGTACTTTACGTAAGTTTGACCTTACTGCTATTTTAGCTATTTCCTGAGAGAAAACGAATGGATTTCTAATATCATAGAATAAAGGTATTAAGTTTGTGGTTTGGAGAAAGTTTGATTGGTAACACTTTAAGAACTACGGATGGCTCAATGTAAACTTGAAATTCTCAAGAAACATTTTTTCAATCCATGACCACTTAACAATTATAAGTGGGACCCCCTGTCAACCGATTATGTGTTGGTAACAGATCTTTCATTTTCCTCTATATTCCTCAGTGTCCTGACTCTTCCTGACTTTACATCAAAGAGAAAGTAAACAAGGGACAAGAATGACATCACAGTGTTTGAGCCATGTTTCCACTGCAAGAAGTATAGGACAATTGCTGAGGGAAAGAATATTGATCTTTTAAATTAGCAGCAGAGATAAGAAATTCCTAGAGTCCAGGCATTGACAGTGGGGCAGTATGTCAGGCCCCGGGCATCCTGACAGGCCACAAACAGTTGTGTGATGACTGAAATAAACTTGAGAGGCCTATTTTGCTTTATTCCAGTCAATTAGGGATCTAAAAAAAATTTAACTCAGTTGCAATAGCCAATGAATAATAAAAGATAAGTAGCTGAAAGGGCAAATTTGTAAATTATCTCTAAAAATTAGTCATAAGTAGCCACCAACATATTCAGAACCAAATGCTAAACAGAAAAATATTAGAGGTACAAGGTAAGAAGAATGACCAGAAAGCACTTTGCATCTCTCAGGACACTTAGCACTTTGTTTCAGAGTCATTTGTTGACAGATTAGTTTCCCAAGGAGACTATGAACTTCTTAAGGCCTAAACACTTATCCCATTTACCTTTGTTTCTCTAGCACTAACCTCAAGGTCTGGGTCTTTAACAGGTACTCAAAAGATGCTTAAAAGTGAACGAATGACCAAAGATGATACACATATGGCCAAACAAGCATATGAAAAGAAACTCAACATATGAATCATTAGGGAAATGCAAAATTAAACCACAATAAGACATTACGCTATACTCATTAGGATGGCTACTATGACAAAAACAGAAAATGAGTACTGGGATTGTTTTCAATTTGGAGAAATTGGAACCTTTGTACATTGCTGGCTGGAATGTTGCAGCCACTGTGGAAAACAGTGTAGTGGTTCTTCAAAAAGTTAAAAATATAATTGCCATATAATCCAGCAATTCCACTTTTAAGTATATATCCAAAATAACTAAAAGCAGAGTCCAGTCAAGATGGAGAAATAGGTTAAAGTTGTGCTTGTCTCCTCTCATGACCACACCAAAATTACAACTAAATTACGGAACAACCATCACTGAAAATCAACTGAAGTCTAGCCGAAGAGAAGTCCTACAGCTAAGGCTATAAAGAAGAAGCCATGGCAAGATTGGGAGGAGGAGTGAAGATGCAAAATGAGCTGACCCCATACCCACGCATAGTGGATGCAAATCAAGAAGGATGTCTCAGCTGCAGAGTTCCCCTGGGGGAGCAAGGGGTCCCAAGCCTGCACTGGGCTCCCCAGCTCAAAGCATGAGTGCCAGTAAGAGGAGCTCTTGCAATATTTGGCTGTAAACAACAGTGAGCATTCACCTCATCAGCATGAGATGAAAGTGCTGGAAACACAGGTGTCCTCTTAAAGGACCCACACACAAATTCTTTCACTTAGGGGCACTCACCTTGGCCTCCAGTGGAGGGACTGTGGCTTGGGAGGTGCCAGAGACATACACGGAGAGACTGAGTTGTGTGGCTTAGAGGTGAGGGCTGGAGGGACAGCCACACGGCCCCTGTGTTGAGCAGTCCTCTCACGCAGCCTCCAGGCAGACGCCATGTTTCCTGTGTTGAGCCCTCCCCCAACAAGGCCTAATCTGAATCTGCACTGGCCTGGTGAAATTCACTCGCTCCAATCTGGTGACTCCCCGGGAGCCCACCCCACCCAACTCTCACACCACAGGAGACTCTTTTAGCAGCAAGCAGCCACCCTGGCTCTCACACTACTAAAGGTAGTTTCAGAGGCAGGCAGCCAGACCTGGTCCAAGTGTCTTTCTTGGACAACTTCAGATGTCCATAGGCCCCAGGCGAGCAGCGACTGGTTCCTCTGAGTGGCTCCAGGCTTAGCACTGATGCCAAGCTGACTCTGCGTTAACTTGGTTCACACCAGTCACCCCATGCTGTTGATTCTCTGGGACCCTGCCTCAGCCAACTTGCTTGCTGCCTAAGGCTCAGCAGCTGAGCCCTAAGGTCAGCTGGTAGGCAGCAGCAGGCCTGGCAAGTCATAGACAGTGGCTGACTTTGGCGTGTATGGGATCCCCTCCAAGAGGCCTAGACCCAACACACTGGAAGCTGGCTTCAGACCATAACAGGGCACCACCTGATTAACTTCATAAGCAGCACACTCCCAGGGTGCTCTTGACAGGCACCAAAGCCTGCAGGGGCAAATCATGCTCTGCGGGGAAAGCCCCCAGACAGTAGCTTGTAAGCAGTGGCCGTGCAGATTCCTCACAGCCAGTCATCTGAGGGTCAATCACACCCAGTTACATGGGAACAGCAAACAAGGCTCAACTACAACAGGATGGCACACACTACCCACACAAGGGACTCTCCTGGAGCATTTGACACACGTGATCAGGAAGACTGTGCCACTGGGCCACACTGGACACCTACTATATAAGGCCACCTGACCAAGACTTGGAGACATAGAATATCTACCTAATACATGGAAACTAACCCAGAGAGACAGGCAAAATGAGGAGACAAAGAAACACATCATAAATAAAAGAACAGGAGAAAACACCAGAAAAAGAACTAAATGAAATAAAGGCAAGCAACGTACCAGATACAAAGTTCAAAACACTGGTTATAAGGATGCTTAAGGAACTTAGTGAGGACTTCAACAAAGAGAAAGTTAGCACAAAAACGTACATAGAAACCAAAGAAAAAGAACCAGTCAGAAATGAAGAATATAATAACTGAAATAAAGTATACACTAGAGGGAATCAACAGTACATTGAATGAAGCAGAGGATCAATGCCATGGTTTGGAATACAAGAGAGCAGAAAACATTGAATCAGAATAGCAAAAAGAAAAATATTTTTTAAAAATGAGAATAGTTTAAGGAATCTCTGGGATAACAGCAAGCATAACATTTGCATGGACAGAAATACAGTCATGACATTAGTCATAGTAGGATACTTGAACACCCTATTAACACCAAAGGACAGATCTTCCAGACAGAAAATTAACAAGGCATGAGTGACCTTCAATGACACACTAGACCAGACGAATTTAATTGATATTTTTAGAGAATTTGATTCCAAAGCAGTGGAAAATACATTTTTTCAAGCTCACATGAAACATGTTTCAATCTAGACCACATGTTAGTCCGTAAAATAAGTCTTAATAAATTTTAAAATATTAAAATCATATCAAGTGTATTCTCTGACCACAATAATATAAAACTAAAAATCAATTACCAAAAAAAAAAAAAGAAAGAAAGAAAGAAAAAACACACAGACACGGTAGAATAACATGCTACTAAAAAATGAATGGGTTAACAGTGAAATCAAGGAAGAAATCAAAAGATACTTTGAAACAAATGAAAAAAAACACAATAACCTAAAATCCATAGGACACAGTGAAAGCACTCCTAAGAGGGAAATTTATAGCTATACAGACCTACCTCAAGAAACAAGAGAAATCTTAGTCTGACCTTATATTTAAAGAAACACCAACAATAACAACAACAACAACAAAAAACCAGCAAGCAAAGCCCAAAGTGAGTAAACGAGAGGAAATAATAAAGATTAGAGAGAAATAAATAAAAGAGTCTGAAGCAGCAGCAGCAGCAGCAGCAGCAGCAGCAGCAGCAGCAGCAGCAGAAGAAGAAGAAGAAGAAGAAGAAGAAGAAGAAGAAGAAGAAGAAGAAGAAGAAGCAGAAGAAGAAGCAGAAGCAGCAGAAGAAGCAGAAGCAGAAGAAGAAGAAGCAGAAGAAGAAGAAGCAGAAGCAGAAGAAGCAGAAGCAGAAGAAGCAGAAGCAGAAGAAGCAGAAGAAGCAGAAGCAGAAGCAAAAGAAGCAGAAGCAGAAGAAGAAGAAGAAGAAGAAGAAGAAGAAGAAGAAGAAGAAGAAGAAGAACAGAAGCAGCAGCAGCAGCAGCAGCAGCAGCAGCAGAAGAAGAAGAAGAAGAAGAAGAAGAAGAAGAAGAAGAAGAAGAAGAAGAAGCAGCAGCAGCAGAAGCGGAAGCAGAAGCAGAAACAGAAGAAGCAGAAGAAGCAGAAGCAGAAGCAGAAGCAGAAGCAGAAGCAGAAGCAGAAGCAGAAGAAGAAGAAGAAGAAGAAGAAGAAGAAGAAGAAGAAGAAGAAGAAGAAGAAGAAGAAGAAGAAGAAGAAGAAGAAGAAGAAGAAGAAGAAGAAGAAGAAGAAGAAGAAGAAGAAGAAGAAGAAGAAGAAGAAGAAGAAGAAGAAGAAGCAGCAGCAGCAGAAGCAGAAGCAGAAGAAGAAGAAGCAGAAGAAGCAGAAGAAGCAGAAGAAGAAGAAGAAGAAGAAGAAGAAGAAGAAGAAGAAGAAGAAGAAGAAGAAGAAGAAGAAGAAGAAGAAGAAGCAGCAGCAGCAGCAGCAGCAGCAGCAGCAGCAGCAGCAGCAGCAGCAGAAGCAGAAGCAGAAGAAGAGGAGGAGGAGGAGGAAGAGGAGGTGGAGGAGGAGGAGGAGGAGGAGGAGGAGGAGGAGGAGGAGGAAGAGGTGGTGGTGGTGGAGGAGGAGGAGGAAGAAGAAGAAAAAGGTCCAATTAAAAAATGGACAGAGGACCTGAATACACATTTCTCCAAAGAGGGTATACAGATGGCCAAGAGACCTAAGAAAAGATGCTTAATGTTATTAATCATCAAAGAAATGCAAATTAAAACCACAACGAGATATTACTTCACACCTGTCAGAGTGGTTATCATCAATAAATCAAAGAAAAAGTATTGGTAAGGATGTGGAGAAAAGCGAACCCTTGAGCTCTGTTGGTGGGATTGCAAATTGGTACAGCCACCATGGAAAACAATATGAAATTTTCTCAAAAAATTAAAAGCAGAGCTACCTTATGAACCAGCAATTCCACTTCTGGGTATTTTTCTGAAGAAATCTAAAACACCAAATTGAAAAGATATATGCACCCCTATGTTAACCGAGCACTATTTACAATAGCCAAAATATGGAAGCAACTTAAGTGCCTATCAACAGACAACTGGGTAAAGAAGTGGTACTTCTATATAATGAATTATTACTCAGCCATAAAAAAGAATGAAATTTTATAATTTGCAACAGCATGGATAGACTTAGAGGGTACTATGCTAAGTGAAATAAGTTAGACAGAAATAAAAGACATGTATGATTTGACTTATATGTGGAATCTAAAGAACAAAATAAATGAACAAATGAAACAAAAACAGACATAGATACAGAGAACAAACTGATGGCTGCCAGATGGGAGGAGGGTTGGGGTGCAAGGTGAAAAAGGTGAAGTACAAATTGGTAATTACAAAATAGTCATTGGTTTGTAAAGTACAGCACAGGTAATATAATTAATAATATTGTAATAACTATATACGGTGACAGGTGGGTATCAGACTTATAGGAGATCACTTTGAAAGTTATATAGATGTCTAACCACTATGCTATTCACCTGAAACTAATATAAAATAATAAAAAAAATAATAATTAAAAGCAGAATCTTGAAATATTTGCATAACCATGTTCATAGCATCCTTTACAATAGACAAGAGATGGAAGCAACAACCCATGTCCATTGACAGATGAATGGATAAACAAAATGTGGCATATACATAACAATGAAATATTCTTAAGCCTTAAAAATAAAGAAAATTCTGATACGTTACAATGTGAATAAATCTTGAGGACATTATGTTCAGTGAATATTTGCCAGTTCCAAAAGGCAAATATTGTATGATTCTGATATATGAAGTATCTAGAGTAGTCCCATATAGAAATGGAAAGTAGAATTATGGTTGCCAGAAGTTGGGGGAGAGAGAAATGGGGAGTTACTGTTTAATGAGTATAGAGTTTTGATTTGGCAAGATGAAAAAGTTCTGGAGAAGGTTGCGCAAGGATATAAATACATTTAACATCACTGAACTGTACACTTAGAAATGATTAAGATAGTAAATCTTATGTTAATGTATTTTTTACTACAATAAAGTTTTTAATGAACATATGAGTGTTTTAATGAGTAAACAGCATAAATATATTTATAACAATAAATAGAAAATGATTTGTAACATATCATGCTTTAATTTATTGGTAAAAAAATGTCTACAGTGTTATTTTGTACAACATTTGCAGATAAGGGTATACTGAAATATCCTAGATGCCAGGTGTTCTTGTTATTTGTTAAATTCAGAAGAACACAGTATCATGTTTGGAATTCTTCAGTTTTAAGAACTGTGAAAAAATCAAAAAGTTTCCAGAAAAAGAACAAAACACACAAAGATAAAAAGACAGAAAATAACAGGAAACATGTAAAAATTAAGTATTTCAAAGAAGAGGAGAATAAGACTACTGAGTTTCTGCATTCAGGTTGGATTATTACAGCAGACAAATTCTAACTTCACAGGTGAAACGGCTTAAATTGCAGTAAGAGAGATTTAAAAAGATCCACAAAAGACATCAATGAAAATTTTAGATTTTCTATTAAAATAGAAGAATAGAACACAAAAGATATGATGACATTTTAAGAGAAATATAACTTCAAGGTAATAAAAAATTTTTCCAAAATTTGGAAATAAAGCAAAGGATAGTGCTTGTTCTTACAATATAATATGAAGCACTGTGTAATGGACCCATCCAAGGATTATTTAAATTTATAGAAGAATGTACCTTTGTTTGGTTTAGTATTATTTTATATTCATAAGTGCCTGGTCTCTGTGAAATTGTTAATTTGCAGACGTCTGTTCATATAAAAACGAATACTGTTGATTGCATTCTTACTGCTATGTAGCACATTAAGCAGTTTGACATCTAACTGTACAATCTTATTTTAGCATTCCATGTTTTACTGACTATATGTACCAAGACTCTTAAATTCTCTTTTTAATCAGATTTACCATATTATTGGTCCCTTCATTAAGGAGTAAAATAATTATTTAATACTCACTTACTATGGCTATGTATGAATCATATTTTTAATATTTTGGAAGTATTACTTTTACTTAATGCTATTATTTGATGATTTCATAGTAAATAGTATAAGCAAATAAAACTCTTATGCATCTATGTATCACTAAACAAAAGAAAATGAGAATATAAAAACAAAGTTCCAGAGAAGCTCCCACTGACCAAATCTGGAATACTTTTTGCCTCAATTTAATAATGAAAGTAACAACACATACCTCAAATAATTAAAATAAGAATCCAAGAATACATGCTGATTTATGTAAATGAATGAATAAGAGATAAAGGAAAGCTTTTCTTTACATTACAATGTAAAATGAATAAAGAATACAGAAAATCACTTTTTAAACAATTTATTAGTAATTAATAAATTAATTCCTTGATTCAGGCAAGAATCATCAATGGATGCTAAAGACTAGTGGATGAAGTTGTCAGGAGAAACAGGGTATTTTTATCATCTCAAATATCTCTCTATAAATTATTTATAAATCTCAAAGTAATAGAAATTACAAAGAGATATCTTAATGTGAGAAGATATGTGTCCTGAAAAGAACACGATTTCCCTTTGTAGGTATTTTTCCCCCAAAATGCAATACCTAAATATAATCACAAAGAAATATCAAACTAATCAAAACTGAGGAACATTCTACAAAATAACTAATCAAAGTTCTTCAAAAATATTCATGTCTTCTTATGTGGAGAAAGGGAACCCCTGTACACCGTTGGTGGGATGTAAATAGGTGAAGCCACTATGGAAAACTGAAGTTTCCTCAAAAAGATAAAACCGGAACTACCATATGGTCCAGCAAATTCCCACTACCCTATTCTCACATCTGCATATAAACCAAAGACAATGAATGTAGGATCTCAAAGATATAGCTGAACTCCCATGTTCATTGAAACCTTACTGACAGTAGCCAAGGTACGAAAACAACCCATACTTCCATGAATGGATAAGCAGATAAAAATGATTGGTGTGTATCTAGGATGGAACGTTACTCAGCCAAGAAAAAATACAAAATTCTACCATTTGTAACAATGTGGATGGAACTTGAGGACATTATGGTAAGTAAAATAAGCCACAGAAAAAGAAAAATACTGCATGATCTCATTTATACGTAGAATCTAAAAAATTGAACTCCTAGAAACAGAACAGGTTGGTGGTTGCCAGGGGCTGGAGGGTGGGGAAAATAGAGAAAGAGTTTTGTAAAGGACTATAAACATTTAGCTGTAAGATAAATAAGGTACATATAACATGGTGGCTATAATTAATAATGCTGTATTGTATGATTGAAATTTCCTAACAAATTAGAACTTAAATTTTCTCACACATAAAAAAAATGATTTAAAAATATATTAATGCCATTTTAGAAAAAGAAAGGCTAAGATACTGTTCCAATGAAAGAGACTAAAATTATATGACAGCAGAATGCAATGTTCCTGGATTGGATCCTGGACTCAGAGAAAATATATCAAAAACATTATTAAAACAATTAGTGAAACTGCAATATTTAAAAATGTTTTTTAGATTAGATCATAATATTGGATTTGTGTTAAATTTCCTGAGCTTGGTCATTGTACTATGATTATGTAAGGGGAAGTCCTTATTCTTACAAAATGCACACTGGGGTATACATGGGTAAAGGAGTATTATGCCTGCAACCAACTCTCAAATATTTCATGAGAAAAAATACATTTACATTTAACTATCTCTACCATCTAGCTAACTAGCTACCCATATATATACACATATACATTTGTGTGTGTGTGCACACACATACACAAGGAGAGAAAATGTGCATGAGTGCACTAGGACATCATAAAATGAGTGTTGCAAAATGTTAACAAATAGTGAATCTAGGTAAAAGGTGTACAGAGTTCATCGTACTATTCTTGTAAATTTTTAGTAAAATTTAAATAATTTCAAAATCAAATTTAAAAAACAAAGATGGGTATCAGTGACTAAGATAACTAAAGAAATAGTAAATAATAATTTCCCATGATGTATAGTAAAAGTTAGAAACATTTTTAATCTAATGGTAAATATTAGATATTGAGCATTTATATTTGTGTGCATAAAAGGAGGTTTAAACATTTAAATAAATAATATTTCTGTTGTATCCCCAAAAAACAAGCATATATAATGATCAAAAAGCAATCTTATGCAAGAAACTTAATTTTTGCAAAAATTGAAAGCAAGGGCTCTTTGCTGCATTTACTACAAGGATGAAAACCATTCTCAGCAATCAGAGTGTCGACATTCCAGAAAATGTGGATATCACTTTCAAGGGACGCTTGGTTATTGCGATGGGCCCCAGAGGCATCCCGCTGAGGGATTTCAATCACTTCAATGTAGAGCTCAGTCTCCTTGGGGGGAAAAAAAAGACAGAGAAGAGAAACTCTGGGTCGACAAATGATGGGGAAGTAGAAAGGAACTGGCTGCCGTTTGTACTATCTGCAGTCACATACTTAGAACATGATCAGAGGGGTTACTCTGGGCTTCCCTTACAAGATGAAGTCTGTGTACGCTCACTTTGGGAGAATGGTACTCTTACTGAAATTCGAAATTTCTTGCGTGAAAAATACATCCTCAGGGTTCGGATGAGCTCAGGTGTTACTTGCTCAGTATCTAAATCCCAGAAAGATGAGTTAATTCTTGAAGGAAATGACATTGAATTGATATCAAATTCAGCTGCTTTGATTCAACAAGCCACAACAATTAAAAACAAGGTGATTGCCAGAAAATTTGGTATCTATGTTTCTAAAAAAGAAACAGTTCAGCAGGCTGATGATGAATAAAGTCAAAGTTGTCCAGCTACAGAAACACCAAGTTGTCCTCAGACTTACCTGTGATATTTTAAAGTTGCAATAAAAGTTGTGTATTGACCTGAGACTTTTTTTTTAAAACTGATTAACCTTTCCAGCTATTTGACAAGTAAACAGTTATGTAAATTCCAGTGTGCAAAGAACCATAACAGAAAGAACATAAAAGGAGGTTATTCTAGTAAGACTTCATGGGAGAAGCAACTTGAATCTGATTTTTGAAGGAATATCAAGGCTGTTTCAGGCAAGAAGAATATAGTACCAGTGACAGGCAATATCCATCATTGGATGAAGAGTTTGGGGGATATTTGGAAGTATCTAATTTTGCAGGAACATAAATTTGAATATCTGTGAGATAAGTGTGCCTGAGTAATTTGTATACACCAGTGACTTTTTATGAAAACGTAGCTGGGAAGTGGAACAGAGTAATACAATGTTGGCAAGTGTTGGAAGATGGTGTTAATTTGTATTTATGAAAATGTTGTTGCTGTAGTCCAGAGTCCTCTCAACATTATCCTCTACCCTACCTCAGCCATTTACTCCCATATCTTAGTCCTTGACATTTAAAAAAAACTAATTATCTTCCCATAATTTCTTAATTCCATGTTATGCATTAAATATATAATAATCTTTGTTTGAAAAAAATTGAAAGAAAAAGTGACCTCAATAGGATCTTTGAGTATAAATTATTCTCACATGGTAAGAATTGTCAGCATTAACAATTAGAAGATATCAGAAAACTGATGTCACTTCAATAATTTTTAGGGAAATAAATGAGTTTTTCCTTTAAATATAACAGTACCTTTAAAACACTGCAAGCTTATTAATAAATGAAAACTCTGAAACAATTATGGTCTAAGATGACTAAGATAAAAAAGCTGTTCTCATTTAAAAGAATATAACAATGGACAACTGCAAGGTAAAATAAAAATATTAAAGGATAAGAATATTTTATTTGTTTTGTCTTAGAAGCAGGTTAGGGAAAATACTCATTCTGAATGTGCTTTGCACACATTTGTAGGTCTGACCAGAATCCTAAATTAAGAAGGGAATTCGTTAATGAATTCACAACAGCCTAGATTATTTTTGTAAGGTCTTGAAGAACTGAAAAGATGCTAGGGGACTGAAAGAAAACAAATGTAATTGTAATTTTTAAAGAGTTGATTGAGGCAATTAATATCAAATGAGCCACACAAAAAAATAGCTCCCAACATAGCAGAAGACAATGGATAAAAACCATACACAAATGGATAATGGGTAACATGACTCTACCAAAGAAATTTCATGAGTCAGAAAAATAGATTAGATTTTCAAGGGGGAAGATCATCAGCTGCCCCACTAAACTATGAGCCCCTTGGAGTTAAGGAGATGTCTACTCAACTTTGAATAAAACATTATAGATAGGTATTTAGCACATATTTGGGAGTAAAGAAGGACAGGGGGAAAAGAAAAGGAGACAGGGAGGATGGATTAGTGGGGGAAATGGAATATATTAACAGAACCAAACACACAATGCTTGATGAATGTCTGCAAACTTTATTTAAACCTAAATTTAAGCAAAGTAGAATGATGTCAAACAATGACTAGAGTATAATATTGAATAAATTCATTCTGTTATTAAATGTTCAAGAAACAACCAGGAAAGTTCAGAGAAAAAAAAAAAAACGCTATTTTTTCATTGCTGTCTCAAACAGAAAATTCAAACTACCTGAAAACGTAATTCAGTTCACGGAAATGCAGTGTTTCTGAAGCTGGTGAGAAAGTGGGCTGTTTATCCTCTCTGATTAATGTAGGAAGCATATGTTTTATTCAGTATAAGAATTGGCCCCTGGTCAAGAAATATAAACAAGCGGTATTAGTCATCTCAACGATATCTTGAGGAATGAGGAATATAAACAGGTGACAGTGCAAAAAGTGCAAGTTGTGAGAGTTTAATACCTGAGTTTGACTTCCCTAAACAAGTTCCCTCTAACAAGGAAGATAAAGATGCAAACAATCTGCCATCACATTTCCTGAGTGGTTAAAGGAGCATATCAAGTCTAAAAGGATAAATGACAACATTTTGAATTGAAGAGCTCACTCTGCATCATCCTTGTACTATTTTTATAAAGTTGACACATCTATAGGATGTGTTATATTCTAGGCCCCTGTCTGGTAGAGATTTACCCGAGATGTGAAAAGCATATTTTATACCTCCTATATAAATATCCAAAAAAGAATTGTGTCTTAAGTTGTCTGTAGAGTACCAGGTATACACTCACTGGAGAGAAAGAAAAAAAATGAAGTATAAAGCAATCCTTAATCCCAAGGGTAAATAATCAAGCTGTCAGGACTATGCCACATGCTGCTAGTAAAACAGCCTATAAATCTATTAATAGCCTGACTGAAAGTAATCAAAATAATCAGACCATCTTATTTTATGGCCTATGTTAGGGTTATTTTGGATATACAGACATAAAATAAGTATTGTTAAAACTCATAAAAACAGTTCTGCTGTTGCCCTGCCAGCCTTTCACAACAAAACATCTTTAAAAATTCGTTCATTTTTAGAAATTAAAGCAAGGCACCTTTCAATTACTTCTTAAAGAAAAAAATAATTTTGATGAGAGTTATTCTGATCTAGGGAACACCCCCCCAAATATACTTCCAATTAAAAAATTGATAATTTACAGTACCTCCTTTTTACTCTACATTTTTTCACCTAGACTTCTTAAATTTATTGATAAGTTCATGCTTCCTCAATGGTTTCTGTAACTGAAAACTTTGACCAATGAATAGAGACATCAGAAAGGAAATCCTCAGAATAAGCAGTTAGAGACAGGAAGTGTATACAGTTCTTGCATAATTTTACTTGTTTCATCTCAATAGAAGCTCTCGCCCTAGATCTGAAACATCTTTCTCTAATTGGCAAGGATGAAGGACTTCAACAGGCAGATGACTGGCGTGATTTACACCTGCATTTAGGTGTGGCTTGAAATTACTGAATAATTCAGCAGTGACTGCCCAGAAGGCTTGAAACTCTTGGCTCTTCAACCTCAACTGACAAAGCAATGACTTTAAATCTATGGGCAGTCAGTCTACATAAAAGAGGAGAGAGATTGATTGGAATCAAAATGGAGATTTTGCTGAGATTAAAAAAAAAAATCCCCTTTTCAGTTCATTAATCAAACATGAAGAAACTCTCTTCTCCCCCAGAACTTTGCATCCTTTAGCTGAGGCTACGTCCTGCCAGTTTGAAAATACAGTATTCATTGGATTTTAAAGCATAATCACTATTTACATTAATTCTAAGAAGGGAATTAGCCACTTAATTATGATATTGATATTTTCTTTGTCTAATTGGGTAGGTTAAGGCACTAATTTGATTCACAGCTGTGGCATGTTTTTATAGACTTTGGTGAACTTTATTTGCCTATAAATATTGGATTATAAGATCATGAGCCTCCAGTAGAATCCTATTCAGCCCCATATGCTTTCAAATCTGACAATATGTTGTCCATTTCTTGAGAATCCTTCATTCTAAATGGCCCTCTGGGTAAGAAAGGAATAATATATACGGCTCACATAGCTGGAGTCCATTAAGATTTTTGCTGTTGACAGCACCTAATGAATTATCGTCAGGGAAAAAAAATATTGCCAATAAGTTCTTTCTTCCATAATAATAAAATTGAAATTCAAATGCACCACAGCTCAATGCCCTGTAGTCTTACTGTGAAAGTAAGTTTATATTTAAATACTACTCCTGCTTCCATAGCCAGCCCTGCAGTTAAGTGCAAATGGAAACTTTAGACAGGTGGAGGCTTGAAGAAGAGAAGGC
Organism: Cynopterus sphinx; assembly: GCA_030015415.1. Classification (NCBI taxonomy): domain Eukaryota; kingdom Metazoa; phylum Chordata; class Mammalia; order Chiroptera; family Pteropodidae; genus Cynopterus; species Cynopterus sphinx. The sequence goes on from CM057379.1 coordinate 191,539,390, forward strand.
TGAAACTGATCAAACCTCCTGAGCTATATGATAAAAGACCAGACTGGCCTCAGGTAGAAGAAGCTGGTCATAGCCTGTGACCAGGCAAACCCTTCCAGGGTCTGTCCTGCACTCCCAAGGCTGTGGGTGGGGAATTATTGCTTTCCTCTTTGCTCCTCCAGAGCCATCCCCAGCTTTCAGGAACTGCATGGTATCAGCCCTCCATGATCTAAACCAAAACTGTGAAAGGCAATCGGAGCCCAGAAGAGAATCACACTTTTGCTGCCCAACTAGAGTCTGGATTTCTAGAAGCTACTCATCACTACCACCCACAAACAGGCACTCAGATTCCCCCAGCAACAGCCATGGCTGTCCTGAAAGTGTGACTGTCCCCTTCCCCCACTTCCTCGGGTTCATCCCATCCTGGACTCTACCATGACCAGCACTACGTCTGGTCAATGACTCTGATCCCTTCTTGCTGCCCTGGCTACGACTTTAACGCAAAGTCCTGTTTCATAGTAAAGCATAAATTCTTTGGTCACAAAAGCGTGGACTCAAACAGTACCTCCGCCACTGGAGATTGGTGGTTACATACTAGATTGAATTTTATTAAATCCAAGGGACAAATACCCATTAAAGACTTTTCCTTTGAGTTATTTTGATGCATGTTTCGTAACTGCATGCTGGCATGTGAACAACTCGATAGGAAGATTTTTGTCCATTCTATGTTCAAGTAATTCCTTTTTTTTTTTTTTTGGTGCTTGGTACATGTAAACTTTACATTTTAATTTTTTTTTAATGGCTCTGGTGGCTGTGTAGAAATGAGCAGGACAGTTGTGAGGCTATGGGCAGTCTTCTGGGAGAGAGACGACAGTGCCTCAGATAAGCCTGGTAGATAGCCATGAATAAAATAGTATTATCCATGGTTTAGGACCTATTTTCAAGGTAGAGTTGGCAAGATCTATTGATGGAATGGAAGTGAGGATGACAAAAAGTCAGTTACCTACCTCTAAAGGAGCGACTAGCGCTGAGGCCACACAGCAGCAGATAACAGCAGCCTCAGCAGCCATGGAGGATTGTTGGGAACAGAAGACCCCTGAAAAGCATGCAGCAGGAGAGCTCTATCAGGAGGACATAAGCAACTAGGGCTTCCCAGAAACATTCGGTGAAGGGCTGCGGGGAGTGGGGTGATGGAAGAGTAGGGCTGGGCGTTTTGATAGTAAGTGGGATGAGGGGCTCAGTGCATTTTAGTTGGACCCAGTCATGGTCTAGAATTGACTCACACTGGGTCACACAAGTGATTGTTAAACATTCAGGAATTTAACAGGTCCCATTGGTAGCTTGAAATTGCCCGCAGCTAGGAATTTTTACACCGCACAAATTGCCAAATGGTACAGATCAGGGCTCTCCCCCTTCCAGTTCCCCTTCTTCCTCACCAATGCTGACTGTTAAACATTGACTCGCACCCCACTGACTGGACTCCACAAGCTAGAAGACCTCAGAACTCGGGCAGATATTTGGCTTACACAGTCAACTCATGTTGTTCTCACTTCCAGTGAAGCAAAGAATGTGGCTGATTCCCCCAAATGTAGAAGCTTTTGGGAAACGTTTTGACATGCAATGTCTATTTGTCCTACCATTCAAATTTCCTAATGATGTTTTTCTGAAGCTAGTACTAAAATCATCTTTTCGTTGGGGGTACATATTGCACAGGATACATTTTGGATTACAAGAAAAGCTGATGCAGAATTTAAAACATCACATAGAAGTAGGCTATAAAAGAATGTGCTCATTATCCAAGTGATCAAGATTTGTCTTTATTTTCATTTATTCCGATAAATATTTCATCATATTTTCATGATCCTATTGTGATCGAACTGCTAACAATAGTAGTACAACACTGATCATTTAAAAATAAAAAGTAATTAAATGCTTTATCATTATTTCATCAGATCTTGTATTGCTGCCAGCAACAAAGAACTAGCTATGATCTGATAGAGAAATATTGAGACCCAAGGCAGGAGGCCCCAAAATATCTCACAATGGTATATTGATTACTGTGAATTAAAGTTATCCGATGAATAGCTGATGCCATAAGGCCTGCCCTTCTTGGTCCAGGGGGCTGAGAGAGGCACCCTCATTGCTAGAGTTAAGGAATCCAAAGCCAAAGAGCTTATATAAACAAACCATGTCCCTCCTTTACTAATTTACTACCCAAGCTTAAACTTTGATTAGATTCCTCACTAATGAGCACCCATTTCTTCACAAATCCATTGTTTCTTTGTCTAAAAAGTATAAAAAGCTGGTTGGTTCTTTATTTTGAAGAGCCATCATCTATGATCTCGCATGCATACGTATTAATTGGCTTTTCGCCTATTAATCTGGTTTTGTGTCAATTTTATTATTAGTCTAGTCATAAGAACTCCAGAAAGGTGTGGTGGGGCCAGGGTGGGGAGGGGGGGTAGGGGGAGATATCTCCCTTTGCAGCAGAAGCTAAAAGAAGAAAATTAAATCTAGAATTGTAACTCCCAGAGATAATCACTGTTTTCAACTATAGGGGTCAGCAAACTACAGCCCAGTGACTCAATTCAGCTTTGCCCATCCATTTACATTTTGTGGGACACTGTTTTTACACTGCAACAACTGAACTGAGTGATTACAATTGAAACCACGTGGTTCACAAAATCTAAAATGTTCACTACATGGCCCTTTACAGAAAAGTTTGCTGACCTTCAGTTTATTTTTTCTCAATTTAGAGATATCATTGGCAATAATGAGAGGGTGATGTCACGATGTCACACATATTCTTAACAGCTTACTTTCTTCTCCCACCTATACTAATAGTGGATGTCCTTTCAACTCATTAAATGGTATCTTGCATCATTTTCTACATTTGCATAGTATCTATTGTCTTGCTATAACAAAATTTATTTAGGTTGTTTCCTATTATTTTTTTAGGTAATAAAATTTCTTTCAGTTGAACCATTTCCTTTTATGTCTATTTCAAAACAAATTAGATTCATTTTATAATCCTTAGGAAAAATTTCTAATTGCAGAATTATTGGATCAAAACTGGACATTAGAAGTTTTAAGATTTGGTAAGTTTTGCAAAGCTCCTCTATGGAAAGGTTTTCCCTATGTATAGTCCAACCTTGCTACGAACTTTAAATGTAAAGGAATGTATATTTTCCAGGTAAAAATTCCCCATAGCTTCTTCCAGAATATTAGGAATATATATTCTTTAATATATGTCTTTATAAAGTCCCTTGTGAGAAAAAAGCAGATAAAATTGATATTCTTCTTCTAGATATCAAATTTTAGTCACGGATCTACATTTTAAAAGTAGACACTTTGTGGAAATGTATTATACCGGCTATGTCAAAAAAAGTAGTTACAGTAAGTAATATTTCTAAGCCTCAGTTTTTGGAACTATAAAATGAGATAATACAAGCTCTTCCACTAAGAGAGTATTGTAATAATCAAAATAATCAAGTAAAATATTTATAAGAAGGAAGTATAAAATTCTATAAAATGCAGTGACTATCTTAGAAGTAGAACTGATGGTTTAAATTATTTCATCAAGTTTCCATTTACTGGACTTTATTCTTAGATAGTGAAATTTAATTGATACTAAGATTCTTTTTTTTATTTTAAGAAAAAAGCAAAGATATAACTGAGGGAAAGAAGAACAGTAGAAATGACATGAATTCCCCCTGCCTCTGTTTCCCTTCAGAGAAAAACTTCTATGCTACAAGGATACTTGATAATTCTTTCCTGTGGGAAAATGCATACGAGTTGCAGGGCCTAGAGATGGACTTCAAAGGGCAGCTGCGGTATCTTCTACCCACTACTTACCCTTCCTTTCTTCATCAAGACACTAGACTTGCTTGATTGCTCTGCTACTTCACTGCTCACTCCTTTTCTGTCACCTTTGCTGGTTCCTCTTTGGTTTGTTTTCTTAACCCTGGAGTACTAGAAATAGGTCCTTGGTGCTTCTTTCCCCAGTGACATTCAGTCACATGCTTATAATTCTGATGATCTTAGTCCAGGCCAGGTTCCTCTCCTGAACTCCAAACTACCATATCTCGCCACCCAGTCAACTTCTCCACTCCAGGTCTAATTGCACCTTAAAGCTGATACACTCCCATCTGAATTCCCAGTCTGCCCGACTCAAGCTACCAACCTGCTCCACTTTATTCACCTTCTTAGTTGATGGAAATTGCATCCTTTCAGTTGCTCAGGTGCAAACTTTGGAAGACTTTCTTACCTTTTCTCTTTCTCTCACGTCATATGTTCAGTCATCAGGAAGTTGGGCTGGCTCTACCTTGAAAGGGTATCCAGAAGCAGACGACTTCTGGACTTCTGATTCCTCCATTACCACTGCCCTAGTTTGAACATCATAATCATGTTCCGTTTTTTAAAAAGTTAGATAATTCAAAGAAAAAACATACACATGTTTTTCATATATGTTCTTCGCAAGAATGGTATGGCCATTGGTCACCTTTAATCTGCATTGCTATAACTATCACCTATTTGCCTTGTTTTTACACTTACCTCTCCCCACCAATCTCACACACAGACTATTCTCCTCATGGAAGCCAGAATGATCCTGTTATAATTTTTGCCTTAATCATGTCTTCTCACTCTGCGACCACCAATTTCACTCAGAATCAAAGCCAAAGTCTTTACAGCAGTCCCCAGAGTCTTACCAGAGGCTGCCATACATCACAGCTCTCTGATCACCTTGTATTTTCCACTTCATTCACTCCAGCCCAACTCCTTTGTGACTCTCAATAAACCAGTTACTCTCTGGCATGAGAGTCTGATTTTCTTCTTCTTCTTCTTCTTCTTCTTCTTCTTCTTCTTCTTCTTCTTCTTCTTCTTCTTCTTCTTCTTCTTCTTCTTCTTCTTCTTCTTCTTCTTCTTCTTCTTCTTCTTCTTCTTCTTCTTCTTCTTCTTCTTCTTCTTCTTCTTCTTTCTTCTTCTTCTTCTTCTTCTTCTTCTTCTTCTTCTTCTTCTTCTTCTTCTTCTTCTTCTTCTTCTTCTTCTTCTTCTTTCTTCTTCTTCTTCTTCTTCTTCTTCTTCTTCTTCTTCTTCTTCTTCTTCTTCTTCTTCTTCTTCTTCTTCTTCTTCTTCTTCTTCTTCTTCTTCTTCTTCTTCTTCTTCTTCTTCTTCTTCTTCTTCTTCTTCTTCTTCTTTCTTCTTCTTCTTTCTTCTTCTTTTTTTTTTTAGCTATCCTGTCTGCCTTCTTCCAGATAGTCATGGGACCAGCTCATTCACCTCCTTCTCAAGAAGGCTCACCTAAAAATTGCAACCTCCACCCCTGATTCCATCTTCCTTATTCTTCTGTTTGTTACTTTTCTATAGCACTCACCACCTCCTAACAAAGGATGCATTTACTTATTTACTATGTTCATTGTTTATTATGTGTGTCCCTCCCCCACCCCACTCCCATAGAATGTAAGCTCCATTTGGATGGGGATCTTTGTTTTGTTCAGTAGATTAAATGACTTAAATGGTTATATACTCAGTAGATGATCCTGAGACTGTACCAAAGTAATAGTTAAAAGAGAACTAAAATTTTAGGGGGGAAATGTAGAATAAAGTAGAGAAAATGGGTTAAGTGGCACTTTTTAAAGACTCCATGCTACAGGTTAATTAAATATCAAAAAGAAATCTACTCAAATAACATAAGAAAAAGAAAGGGTAAATAAGGAACAAAGATTTCCAGCTGACTAGAAATCAGAAAACCTCCAGAGAAGTCTTTCCTCTGCCCTGATTATGTAAAGGGCATTCAAGGTCACAAATAGTTCACAGCATGAAACTCTTTAGAAACATTTGTTTTCCCAGCTCATAAAGAGGGAATAACCTTATATTATTTTCTGACCTCAAGGAATTATTATCAGGCTTGTAGGCAAACATTCTCATTAATTGTAAAGTGCTTTATAAACATGTTACTTTAATGTTTTTGTGTTCAAATAATTGCTTCAGTTGCTTTTTCTTGGCTCAATTGACAATTGGCAGTTAGCACATCGAAGCCCTCCAGGAATTCTCTTTTAGGAAAAAGAATATTGATCCCTGCCTACCTTAGCCCCCTTAGTAGACAGATAGAAAAGCAAATGGGGTGATGGGCAGGGTCTATGGTGAAGTTACTGCTGTCTGCCAGTCCCAGCAGCCCAGCTTTCGGGTTGCAAAATGCTCACGACCTTCTTCATGAACAAAAGAAAGACATGGAATGTTCCTGAAAAGTGGAATCCTAAGGGTTGCATAAATGATGACAAAGCATTTCTAATAAAGTCTTAAGTGAAGAAGAGGAGGTTTTGTCTATGTAAAATCCTAAAACATGTTATCTATTTTTATTAATAAAGACATCAATTAATTGACCAGCAATTGGTGTCTTACAGCTTCAGCAATGATAGACAAGTAGCCAGCATCCAGTTGTAGTGGCCTTTATTTATTTAAGGCCTAACTTTCAGGCTTTCTTTAAGTTTATTTTATGAGACTGATAACATTAAAATAGCTTGAACATGAAAGTTTTAGAACATATTAGAACCTCGATGTAGAAATCTGTCAACAGAGGTAAATAAATATGCGACGGTCTGGAAGGCGACTGCTCTGTCGTTTGTATTTCTTTACTCCAAGGTGCCTTCTGTTTTCAGTTGTGTTAGTGTCCTCTAGCGGTCAGAGCAGTATAAGCAGTTTTATTAGCTATTTCCCTGTGTTCAAAATGCACCTCTCTGATCCCCTCCCCCCTCCAAAAATCAGCTTAGTAATAGAATCATTATATTATTTTTTTAAATACTGCTCAGAATAGAAGAATATATAGAAAAAAATTAATCATACATCACTATGAGAAAAAAAAGCTCTGGATAGTACTGGAATTTCAAAATTTTGACAAAAGATTTCTGAGGTGGAAGATGGAGTTGAGAATGTTGAGAAAGCTATGGACCTACTTTTCAGAAGAGTTTCATGCACCTATAGTTTCAGGAGTTCGTGTAGCACCTGAAAATTTTGCACCCCAATTTAAAGGCTTTAGGTTTATCTAGCTCTATCCATGTCCTAGGTTCCCCCCAGGTCAAAAATCCTATCAGAAATGTTGAGTTTAAATTTCAGATTGGAAAATAAAAATTTAAGATTGGAGCAACATCTACATATGTCTGACTGCTAAATTGTATTGGAGCAACATCTACATATGTCTGACTGCTAAATTGTACACCTGAAACTTACTGGATTTCATCAACCAACATCATCATAATAAAAAATAAATAATAAATAATATAAATAAATAAATTTCAGATTGAAGAAAGATCTATACAGTATGACTGTATGCAAAATAATGCTATATAGTTTCTATGTACACATGATAAAAAAAACTGTGATGAACATTGATTGATTTCATGGTAACGGTTACCTCTCAGAACAAGAGAGGGTATTGGGGTGGAGGAAAAACAAACGTGGCCACAGTTATATCTGTGGTATATAATTTCTTTAGAAACTATTCAAGTATAAGTGGCATAATATTACTTTAATAAAGCTTTGTAGTAGATATATAGATAATGAATATTCATAATTTTATTTTCTTATCTTTTCTATATATTTGATGTATTTCCTAATTTTAAAAAGTTAAATTAAAAGGGTAAAATTATTATATTTTAATAATAAATGATCTAATTTCATCGCCATGTAGAAAAGGTTAACTTTCAAAAACATGCAAATGTAAGTTCATATTCTGAGAAACAAATTTAATTCTACATTGCATAAAATCACCTGAGCTTTTTAAAAATATAAGCTATAATATTAATATTAAAAAGGAAACCATTGTTCTCTTCACAGAGTCCCTAAGTGAAAAAGCCTTTATTTTTATGCTTATAATTTGATTTCTTGATAGAGAAAGAAAAAGGGGAAATTCTTCTGAAACTAATGTTACATTGGAACAAAACTTATTATCGATCTATATTCATCCTACTATAAAATATAATGAGAGTTTAGACAAGATATTATTTCTTCGGGGATTTTGTATATAACAAAGTCAGCATGAAGCCAACTATGCCATTGCCTGAGAGTCTGAACTTAATAGCCGACTAATTGATTGATGCTTGTAGCTGCGCTGCTGCATAGCATCCCAGAACATTCAAAAGCTACAATCAGATACATCTCATGACAATGCAAACAGCAGAGTCTTATGCCTCCCTTGATTTAAATGGAATGCTGGAGGAATGAGGTGGCACAGGCAACATGGAAGTCTGGTAGGGAAGAGCATCAGCTCTCGTTCACCTACCAATTGATAGAGCTGACAGGCCCTAGACATGCCTGGGGAAATAAAGCATGACCATAGCATTAATTATCTGTAGGACAATATATGTCAGTGACCTCTGGGGTCAGATCTAAGCTCCAATCCTCCCCACCCTCTATTTTTAAGAAAAAAAAACAAAAAACAAAACAATGTTAATTTAAGAGATCTTTGCTGGGCCATAGTATTGAGGCAGGTAGAAGAACTTTCAGTGTTATGGTTAGAAAAAGGCACAAAACCTTATGTTTCTCTGGCGATCTTCTCTGGCTGGGTTTGGCTTCTTAGAGGTCCTGTCCTGACTTACCTATTAAAATGACTTCCCCAACAGCTGCTTCTTTAGAAAGATAACTAAGCCCTACCCTCCATCTACTAATTAACTCCTTCAACTGCCTCTTCTCAGCACCCTACCAAAACTCTACTTTCTGTCTTAGGAAAGGAAGACCTGATCCAGCGTACAGCACTAGGCCACTTCAGTCTCTAGGTCTTGGCTGGGAGTGGGAAGAATCATCTGACTCACTTTCTTTTTTTTCCTTTGGGTTTATCTTCCTTTTTGCCACTAAAGTGAGAAGATCTGGAGGAACTTTAAGTTAGGCCTTTGACAAATGACTCATAGGATTATTTCAGTCTTATGTAGGTCGGGACTCTTCTTCAGGTCTAAGAATTCTACATAGGATGTTAGAACCAAACTCAAGTAATGATAAATGGTATTTATGGGCCTGGCCTTACCTTCAGTGCATGTATGTCCAAGGGGGACTCTAGGAGAGGTGGCTGTGATCACAATAGGTAGCTGTTTAGAGATTTAGTATCTTGAGTCCTAGCCTCATATCAAGTCAGAAATGACTGACATGCACTCTTGAAACAGTTTTGAATGGTGTGAGGGAAAAGATTAAGACAAAATGAAGATGGAGATATCCTGTATGCTACCGCTCTCTTAAAGTGTGAACCCATCAGTGTGGCTTCTCCAAATAGATGACATTTCTGAAACACCTAAATTACATCTCTGAATATTTGGATATTTTGAGTGACTTTTTACCTTGTTTACATTTAAGCTACCTTTCAAAGCCAGTGCCGTCCATCCTAAATGATTTACTTCAAGACCAATCTTGTCTTTAAAATATTCCTGCAGACAACTGGTGGTAAATATCAATGTAATAAGTAAATATTTCACATTAGACCAAAAGGATCAGCTATTTCACCATCAAATAAAAATAAATAATCTTATCTCACTCATTTTGAATGAGATTCACCCTAGAATTTCCTTCTCATGGGGCAAAGCTTGACATGCAACGACTCACACATTTCATTTTCAGAGGTAAATGAACATCTGCAGTATGAGAGTTAATTCTCAGTCCAAAATAAATGGAATAATCTGGGGCAAAATAACTCCTAATTTGAATATGCTGAGTAGCTTTAAAGTTATATCTGTCAAGTAGATCATTCATTGCCAAGTAGGGCTTCAGGGTCAATGTGGCATCAGGACCTTCAGCATGTTAATGACCTGTGGCAACATGGATCATGCACTGGACTTCTAGAATTTAGAGAAATTCAAAAGTTTTCAGCACCAATCCTACCAGTGCATTAAATTTTATTTTGGTCGGAAAAAGCTAGATTAGTGAAAAGAGCTTGGTCTCTGAGCACAGGCTGACCTGAATTTGAATCCTAGCTTTTCCAGTCACTGACTTTGTAATCTTGCTCAGGCCTGGCACATAGTAGATAACCAACAAATCCTCATTTTGGTTTCCTCTGAAACAAGTCTGTATTGTTTTCATGTTATGGCTGTAACAAATTACCATAGGTTTAGGGGCTTAAAAAATACAAATTTGTTATCTTAAAATTCTGGACATCAGAAGTTCTAAAATCAAGGTGTTAGCAAGCCTGTGTTTCACCTGGAGGCTCTAGAGGTGAATCTGTTTCCTGACCAGGTCATTACCATACTAGTATGATATATTGAACACCAGATAATAAAAAGAAAAATCTCCTCTGGTTCTCACAGCAAAATTGTCTCTGCATTTCACTGTAAATACAAATGGCCATATCATTCTTCCAGGGTGGCCCTTTTCAAACTTTTTGGTCTCAGAACCCTTTTATACTCTGAATAATTACTGAAGACACTGAACAACTATAGTTTATGGAATAATATCTAGAGGTATTTGTCATGTTTAAAATTAAGACTTGAATTACAAAAAAAATACACAGAGAACAATGATATCATCACATAAAATAGAGCTGCCGGGAACTTTGCTTGTGAGAGAATGAGAGTGGAAAAAGCAAAGAACTTCTTAGTATTATTATGAAAAAAAATTAATCAGGGGTAACCCCTTAAAAAGGGGGTCCCTGGGCCACATTTTATGAACAACTGTTTTAGAACATATCGTTTGATGAATGCCAAGATCATTGGCTTGCTTTCAGGAGGAATAAGCAGATATAGTCAAAAGTTTATCCCTGTCACAGCTGAAATACAGCATATTAAGTTCAAAAAAGATAAACCACAATAGCTGACAAAGTTATAGACATTTCCAAATTGAGTTCAATAACATTAAAGTAAATAAATACTCAAAAAACGAATACAATTTTTATGTAATCATACCTTTCTGTCCTCTGGGGGGTCTTTAGGCCAATGAATCATGAGAAAGAAGCAGCAGTAGCTACAGAAATGTCAATTCCCCATCTCTTGAAGCAATTGCCATGCTTACTGTGCCAAGAACAGCATGGCAGCTAATGTTGCCTACCTCCAATAGAAAAGACCCAGCAATTGGACCCCACCTGGGAAGAAGGTGAGCTGCATCCATTCCCCTGCATGTTAGAATTAACCAATGAAGAAACAAGAAGCTTTGAAATGTTAAATAAATTCTAAATCCTGAGCTGACCTTAAGAATCACTGTTTCAAACGGGAAGAAAATTAAGTGAATTAATTAGATTAAGTTGTCTATACAAGCCGTAGCAAGGAACTCAATGTCAGCAATTCTATTGGGTTCTAACAAATTTTTAAAACTTTATTGTTGTGACTGTGACTGTCATAGACAATGCAGGGACTATTAACTATTTCATCACATAGGTGTAAAACACTCAGAAATATTTTCCCCTGGTTGAGCAGAGTATCCTATTCATGAGGTCCCAACATTGGTTGGAGTGTTCACGTGAAACTACAGCCATCTGAACCTTGGAAACATGTGCCTCAGAGTTTATAAATACTGGGATGATACCAAGACAGGACAAGTGATAGATCTTGGTGCCATACTGATATAATTATAGCCTGCAGTCCACAACAGGAGGGGTAGGTGAGAATAATGAAATCAGCTTCATTCCAGTCCCTAATCGGATTCTCAGCCCAAGTCACACAGCAGCAAAGGGCTTGGAGGTGAGCAGAGCAGCACCAAGTGTGGTCTACACACCACTGCATATCTGAGAATTGTTTGTTATTGGCTCATGGCAAGATAAGTATAGAAACTGAGCGTAATTTAAAACTTTTAGATTTAAACTTTTAGAAAAATTAGACAATAATTGTATGTCTTTTGAAACAAATATTGAAAAATATGTGTTGATTTTGTATATCTTTATTTTTACTTTTGTACTGTTCTAGTACTTCAATTTTATTGTCTTTTTAAAAGGTATTGGTCTGAAACAAATTGGTATTGGTGGGAGGTAGGGGCTGGTCCATCATCAAAGGTGATTTGTAAAGATGTCAAGGTCTATTGATTAAAATCTAATAAGTAATCTTTTTATGCAGAAGTACTGATTACATGTAGATATGATCATTTTCTAAGTTTTTCTCCAGTTCGATTAATTTCACTAAAGCACTAAAGTCCAAATTTAATGTCAAGATTTACATTTGACAACCTAAATAGTAAACTAGCAATCATTATGCTCATCGAATATATCTATTTAATGTCATTTCTTTGCCTGGTTCAATGGTTTAGAGGTTTCCATGAAGCCAGCAGCACACTTGTTTTATATGATGCTACATTCCACAGGCAATAATAAAAATGCTATCAAAAGTTTAAAAAAATGACTCTAGATGAATGAAACACTATTTAATTGAGAATAAATATCAGAAGACTTAATTTTACAAAAGCAATTTTCTCCTTTGGGTTTGTCCTATCTTTATAGTTCTGTGCAAAATTTTAACATCCAGTAGAAATCTCATAGTGTTATTCCGAAAGCTCACAGTTGAAAATGCTTGTTTACCAGTGTTTATCTTGCCAAACAGATAAACAATAAGGTGCTCTGTAATGGGTTTTTGTTTCGAGTTTATCCATTGATTTGTAAAATTCAGAGTGAGCAGATCCCCTGTGTTAGGCTTTTAAATTTGCAAGCACTGGAGTTCAATCAATTCCAATTGTTGGAGTGGGACCAACATCCTTAGGTGAAAGAAAACATTACTTGATAACTCCTTTTATCTTTTTTAAGCTGAGAAAAGCAGCCATTTCGTTCAGATGCCAACCTCCCAATGAGAAAGACACATTTTCTGCTTTATCTCCAACATAAGGCCGAAGGAAGAAGAGAATACAGCAAGTAGAAGAATATTACATTGTGTCTGAACATCTGATAGTCATACACGTCAGAAAGAGGTCTCAAATTCAATGGTTTGCAGCTTTTAATGAATACAGCAGTTACTGAATAGACTTAATCATTTAATCATAGAAACCAAGTCTTTATATTTCTTCTCTAATATTGAAACTATTAAAAACTTTATTACTTTTTTTTATTAAAAAAGTAATACATGTTCATTACTGGAATGTACAATAAGAAAGCAAAGAGACTATCATCCATAGTCTTAACACATGTAGAGATAAATGTTATTAATACTTGTTTATGCTACTTTCTCCTTTTTTCCAATGGATATTCATATATTTTTTTAACTAGCCGAGATCATTATGTGTATATCCTACCAGCGTGTATTTTATTCTTTTGTTTACTATTAAAATATTAACATTTTTCTAAAGGCAAAAAAAGTATTCAGGTACATAATTTCCAAAAAATATATAAAAATATTATATTTTATTGAAATTATAATACACATGAGCATTCTTTTATTGCTGAACACAATTTTTTACAGAGGTTATTAGTTTCAGACTTGGTTCAGTTTCTGGCTGGCTCTGTTGTTTATTAGCTATGTGACCTTTATCACATTACTTAATCTCTCTGTCTCTGTCTCTGTCTCTGTCTCTGTCTCTCTCTATCTCTGTCTCTGTCTCTCTCTGTCTCTCTAAACAGCAGTTTTCTATCTATAAAAGTTAGGATAATAACGCAAACTACTGTATAGGGTTGCAATAGTAAACAAGATAATTCATGCAAAAGAGCTAACAACCACAGTGCCTAGCTTTTCTCAGTAAATGTTAATTATGTTGATACTGTGATGAACATCTTAAGTCATACAGCTTTGGTGTAGCCCTTTAATTTAGACACATGCCAAGAAGTCTAGAAATAGGATAGAAGAGTATATTTTAAAGAGTACTTTTCAACTTTGAGCAGAACCAAGAGAAACTATTGGATAGTGACTAGACTTTGTCATAACATTTCAGATTACTGTAAGCAACTGGGTAAGACAACATAGAATACTTAATGGATTAAAATGCTGCAAGAACAAGAATGTTTTATGAATGCTTATTCTACTTGTAATTATTTATATATTCCTCAGGTAAGAGTTAAAAATAGAAAGATGACTATTTGGTTTACTCAGTGAAAAATATTAAAAAGAGATGATAGGTTATAAATGGATGGATAGATGACAGATGATAGATAGATAGATAGATAGATAGATAGATGATAGATAGATAGATAGATAGATGATAGATAGATAGATAGATAGATAGATAGATAGATAGATAGATAGATAGATAGATAGATAGATAGATAGATATGCAAGCATACAACACTTGGACCATATCTTCCAAGGAATATAATGTTTCACATGCAATAGTTCTGACCTGCCTAGGCTTGCTCTCTGCCTTAACCTTTTCTCTCTTAACCTGTTCATCTCTTACCCCACTACTAACCTAATAGCTGCTGATTGATGATCTTCTACATAGATGTTGACATTATTGCAAAATACTTTTATACATACAAACTCTGTTCTATAGGCTATCAAAGATGTAAAAAAGGAAGAAAAAAGGGAGAGAAAAACCCAAGACGTGTTCAAATATGCTAAAGACTGAAATGTGTCCCCTCCCCAAATTCATATGTTGAAGCTCCCTCCAACCCTCGATATGACTATATTTGGAGATAGGGTTTTTAGGAGATAACTAAGATTATGAGGTCAAAAGGGCAGGTCTAATCCGATATGATTGGTGGCATTATAAAAAAAGACAGAGAGAGAGGAGGGAGAGAGATCTCACTCTCCATTTGCATATATCAAGGAAAAGCCATGTGAAGACAAGCAAAAGGCTACTACTGTCTGCAAGTCAGGAAGAGAGCCCCTCCCAAGAACCCAATCATTTTGGCACCCTCACTTGGACTCCAGTCTCCAGATTTCACAAAGTTACTTGTGAAAAAATAAATTTCTGATGTTTAAGCCAGGCAGTCTCCTGTATTTTGTTATGGCCATCTGAACAAACTAATACAATGTATACAATCATTTTCTTTAAATTTATGACTTCTGAAGCTTTAATAGGTATTCTTATAAGTATATACAAAAAAAGGTACCTTTTATACTGAAAGGACTAAAACTCTTTTACTTCCATAATCTCTAAAAGATGTAAAACAGATACATTTATTATATTTGTCATAAAAATATACATGGATGAAGGAAGCACATTTTCCCCTCTACTTTATTTATATTTTAAAAAGAGCTCGGGCAATTGAGTTTGTAAGGACTGCAGCAGCCAACCTTCAAGATGGTCCTTGTGTAGTGACATCAAATAAGTCTACCCTGTGCGGCCAATAAGATACTAAGGAAAGGATAATGTGTGACTCCCAATTCCAGGTCATCAAATGCATTACAGCTTCTGTCTCTCTCTCTTAGATCATTCACTTTAGTGGAAGCCAACCATCACGTTGTAAAGAAACTCAAGCAGCCTGATGAAAAGAGCCATGTTGTAAGGATCTGAGGCCTCCTGCCACCAGCTAGCATCTACTCACAAGCCATGTGATTGAGCCAACTTGAAGTATGACCTCCAGCTGATATTTTTACTATAAACTCACAAGAGACCCTGAGCCAGAACTACCTAACTAACCCGTGTTGGTTACCCCTGATTCTTGACCTACATAAAATTAGTAATATAATAAACATTTAAGGTTATAGTACTGTTTTAGAATAATTTATTGACAAATGTGCAGTGATAAATAGATAAAACAATAACTATAGGTAGGGCACGTATAGCATTATTGTTATGGGTACTCATTTAGTTTGTTCTGACCAAATAAAATTTTACTTGATGATGTGTAAGAAAAATTTACCATAACAGCTATAAAAATTAACTTTGGGATCTGGTAAGGAAATTTAAAATTTATCACTTCATGGGCACATCCAAAAGGATATTCAAGTGGTCTGTAGGTATGTGAAAGGGTACTCAACCACACTAGTCACCAGGATAACTAAAACTAAGACCACAGTGAGATAAAACTACTCACCCACCAGACAGCTATTATTAAACGAACCAACCGGAACTCTCATACCTTGTTTAAGAGTATACAGTCACTTTGGTAAACTATTCGGCAGTGTAGTATGTACCAAAACTGAACTTTTGCATGCTCTATGAACAAACAGTTCCATTTTCAATAATAAATTAAACAGAAAGGTATACACATGTGCACCAAAATATGTGTACAAAAGTGTTCATTGCCAACACGAGGAACAATCCACATGTCCAATGCAGTAGAATAGGTAACCTGGGATGTACTTGTACAACTAAATACTATACAGCATAAGAAATAAACAAACTACAATGTACCTAACAACAAGAACCACATGTATAATATTTTGTGAAAGAAGCCAGTTATTTAAAGCAAAAACAAAGGAGTATGGCTATGTAGTTTCATTTACGTGAAGTTCAAAAACAGGCAAAAACTAATATATGGTGATAAAAGTCACGATAATGGTTACCTTCGGGGAGTA
Organism: Cynopterus sphinx; assembly: GCA_030015415.1. NCBI lineage: Eukaryota > Metazoa > Chordata > Mammalia > Chiroptera > Pteropodidae > Cynopterus > Cynopterus sphinx. The sequence continues at coordinate 191,555,712 of CM057379.1, forward strand.
GGTAGTGACTGGGAAGGAACAGAGGGTGAGGAGTTTGGGGAGCTGATAATGATCTAGTCTCTGGTATGTTTTGTGGTTAAACGGGTGTGCCTTCTTAGTGGAATGCATAAAAACGTATGTCTATGATTAGGGCATTTTTTGTGTATGTATGCAATTCCTAGATAAAAAGTTCACTAAATAAATATCCAACATGGTAATATATCAACACTAATTTTCTATTTCCATGGTTTCATTGGACAGAATACGACATGTGTCTGTCATTCTCAAGTGGCTTAGAGGAAAAAAACAAACTATATAAATCATATAGTGTGTGTGTGTGTGTGTGTGTGTGTGTGAGAGAGAGAGAGAGAGAGAGAGAGAGAGAGAGAGAGAAAATCAATGTGAGGCAAATACAGTTTTAAAAAGTTAACAATTGGGGAGTTGGGGAGTCTGGATGAAAGGTATATAAATGTTATTTGTGTTATTCTTGTAATTTTTTACGAATTTGGAATTATTTCAAAATAAAAAGTGTAAAAATGTATGTAAAACGTATCTAACAGTTCCATTTAATAAGTGCATTTACATGTGTAAATGGTGAATTTCTCAGAAAGGTCTATTGTTATGTGAGGATATTAATATCTACTTTTCAAAGCTATTATAATGATTTGAGGAAATAGTAGAAATAATAGGTAACCATTATACTTCCTACACTAAGAAACACACCTAGCGCGAGCCAGAATTTTACTCCAGAACGTAGTCTCATCTAGCACACAAATCAATTGAATAAATAACACAGTGAATGTCACATAGCAGATGCCATTAATGGTTCCTATAATGATAATGACAATGATGCTTGTATTGGTTTGCTATAGCTGCCATGACAAAGTACCACAAATTGAGAGGCTTTAAACCTCAGGAATGTATTACCCGATAGTTCTAGAGGCTAGAAGTCTAAAACTGTTGGAAAAGCCATGTTCCCTCCAGCCCAGAAGAGGATCCTCCCTTGCTTTTTCTACTTCATAGTAGTCCTAGGCATTCCTTGGCTTGTGATAGCAAACCCATTCTGTCTCCATTCTCATGTGGCCATCTTCCCGCCATATGTGTCTGCCTCTTGTCTCTTATTATAAAGGTACCAGCCATACTGAATTAAGACCTTCCCTCATTCAGTATGACCTCATTTTAACTTGATTACATCTGTAAAGATTCTATTTCAAAACGAGTTCACCTTCATAGGTACTGAGGGTTAGGACTTCAGCATGTATTTCGAGGGAACATAATTTAGCCCATAATAATGCTTAAGAACTTTCTGCAATGTTCTTGCCAAACAGTACATTTAACTAGAAGAAGTCCCTTGCTGATTACTGAAAAGAGATGATACCTGTGCATGAGGAAAAGAAACCTTATTATGGCTCTTCTTCTGCTTTAAAAAAGTGAAATAGAAATGTTCCATTTTGATCTCAGAAATGTGGTAATTTCAAAGGTTACCCAGTTCCTTCTGTATTAAAGGGTACAGAACAAAAGCAGATGGTTGAGAGTACTTGAATGAGGCACAGTTTTTAAAGAAACTATGCTAAAAGGTATTGATTATTACTCACAGTAATAAACGTTAAGATTTTCATGTGTATATTAGCAGGGACCCTGGCAAATTGTCATATTTAGCTAAAGATTTCTCTTCCTTTTTAAAAAGTACCTTTCTTTGTCATTGGGAAATACATGTATCTGCATATATATTCAATTTGATAATTAGAGGCTTATAAGAGAGTATATCCTTATTTAACATCGGAGAAGGAGTGAGAAAGAGGGACTGGAGAAGGCTGTCATGCTGAAACTCCCAGGGATGATGTTCTAACTTGAATAACTCAGATATTCAGAAATGGCATCGATTATTAATGTTTAGAGATTATGTGGGAGAGGAATCTCAGATACATCCTTGTAAAGAGATAAGTGGGTTTCTCAAAAGAGAATTAGAGGCTCATATAGTGTAGTTATGAATAAGAAAGCAACCTCTGAGAAATGTGGAATCAAGGGCAGGAGATGGAGTTATGTCCACAAAAAAAAATCCTTTACATGAGTTCTAGCCTTTGGGAGTTTTTTCTTGAGCAATGGGAATAATGACATGCAGCATACAATTTAGGATTTTTCTCTGTGTCACTATTCTCTTTAATCCCAACAAAATAGATGAGTCAGATGCATCTGTATAGCCTAGTGTGGAAAGGTATGAAATTAAGAGATGAAGTAATAAAGGGAAGTATAGCCAGTTTCTCATCTATCTCTCTGTATCCAATCATGGGAGGCCTATTTTCTAGAATATGTAGTATTGCTAGTTATCAGAAAGAATAGTGACCAGTTTCAGAGCAGAACAACATGAGATGAAGAAGGACAAAAAGCCAAGAAAGGCAGCAGTCAAGAGGATTACTCAAGAGTTGGCATAAGATAAACAAAATTTCTTAAATATTCTAGGAAAAAGTGATCTTGGCAGGCCCCTGGATAGAGAAAGGTAGTGTGATATTACATAATCATTGCAAAAGCATGTCCCCAAGTCCTGACCGCTTCATCATTTACTATTTGTATCATACCCTCACATTTTTATAAATTGTATTAAGAAAAATTACCAGAAATTTGGAGAAAAGATGATTCTGTTATCTTTTAATATCACTACTCATTATGGTCTTAGGTCTGTGAAGTTAGATGTTTAACTTATGAAAACTGATCAACTGCAAATGATTTCTGTCCTGAAAAAAAGCTACCCCTGAAGATTATGGTTTATTGCCATATAGGACATTAGCCAGATTTATATATTATCTGGTGATCTAATTTCAGAATTTCTTTTTATTTTTTTACTTATTATTTATATTAGTCTCCTATTCTTGTTTGCTCTGCTTTTTTATAACCTACTGGTTAAATAAAAGTTTAAAACACACTATCTACTTGTGTACAAATTATATTTATATTCTGAAATTATACATTCACACCTGCATATATTTGTAGAAAATCATATCAAAAGACATATGCTTTCAATTTTGAGCCCGGCTGGTTAGAGATAAAGTGAGCAGGAGGGGAAGAACAAGAAAAGACATATCAGACATTTTAGGAAGTACATTTGTAGTTTGTAAAAGCAATAATATTATAATATTTTACATTTGACTATAGTGAATAAAGCTTCATAACTTTATTTTGGCTGGTGAGAAAATGTAGATGATAGCAATGATTTTCAGTTGGAGCATTTTCAATTACAATTAGAAAATTTTATGTTCATTAAAAAGGGGGTTATGGATTCAAAAAGATTGCAAAACATTCCTTTAGGAAATAGTTCAGTATTGTAAAACACATGCCTGGAAGTATGGTGCGCTGTTTATTATTCCCCTTATTTTTAAATGTTGTAAATAAACCAAATGTTGTGCTTGCTGCAAATATACTTCAAGACTTGATCTTTGGTGTACCATAAATAATCATTTTGTAAGTTACTGTAATGTGTGACCAATTAGCTCAGCTTGTTAGTTACTATGCTAATGAGGCCAAGGCTTCAGATCTGATCCCTAAATGATGAAGCTAATCCTACAAACTCATGCTGTATCATTAGTCACAAGAGAGATCTAATGATTAGTAAAAATCTAAATGGAGCAGTACAAATTCATCAGCCCCAAAATAACTCCAATTATACCCCCCGAATTTCACAGGTTGATAGCATTCTTTCTCACTGTGCATGAGCTACAGAAACATTTCAGACCTGGAGCTGACTATAGCCAATGACATTTTTTTTTAAGATAATGATAGATATGAATAGTGTTGATCATAAAATGTCACAGAATGCTTTAGTTTTAATCATTCATTCACCAAATATTAATAACTATGACTTCTCTTGTATATAAATACTGATTTTGCCCATTTAATTATTATAAATTGTAATTGTATCTGATGCTGAGCTGCCCATGGCTTATATTTAAACTCACTCTGACTTATTTGGTTTGTCCAGGGACTGTTGATTCCCTGTTATCAAAACAGTTTTATGGGTATTAAAACCCCTGCAGTCCTTCTTCCTTTTCCACAGCCTTTTCATGGCTTTAAAAAAATAGACTGTCCTGTCAGTCCCTAAGGACTCAGTCTTACTGTTCCATGTGACAAAAGCTGAGAGAGAGAGAGAGAGAGAACTTTTCTTGAATATCATAAAATATTCTTACCTCCTTTCAGGTATTTTTAATGAATGATTTCCTATACCAAATCCAACAGGATTCCATATCAAAAGCAGCAGGGTTCCCTGAAGTCTATTTGGTACTTGGTTTTTGCCAAAGTCTATTCTCTCTTAAAGAGAAAAATTTTTTTCCAAGGACCGTTTTACATTCATTCAAATGAGAAATGCTTCTCTCAGAGGCATCTCAAAGGCTAATTTTATTCCATTATTTTATTATGGAAGATGAAATAAGTTAATGAAATCATTTTCTCATTTATATATAAATTTTACAGTATATTAGATGGTATAAGGCTAAATAAAGGGGAAATTGTGCAAGAAAGGGACAGAAAGTATGGGAAGATATAAAGGGGATTTGCAAACACTTAGGTAGCTAACTCCCTCTTCTCCAAATATTTCCTTAAATATCATCCTCTTAATGAGGACAGCCCTGATCACTGAAATGCATCACTTTTGATCCTCTATCACATGTTCTACTTTTTGCAAGTTGATGACTTTGTTGTAGGTATTGCTTATCATCTGCCTCTCCTTATTCTATGAAGGCAGAAATTTTCATCTGTTTAATTCACTATTTTTCCTAAGATTCTGGAATAGTACATGGCACAGAGTGAGTGCCCAATAAACATATATCAAATGAATGAAAAGCGTAGTCAGGGATGGCATCTCTGCAAAGCTGTCAATGAGGAAAGTTGTGAGGTTGATAAAGGGATAAGGCCTGAAGATGGGTGCATGCCTGGAATGTGGGAGAGGCGGCAGAGGTTCCATTGTGGTTGCAGCAAAACAAATAAGAGGAAAAATAGTGGAAGGGGACAGGGAGGTAAGGAGCCAGGTTGCACAGGGTCTATGGGTCATCATCAGTACTTTGGCTTTCACTCAGAGTGAGAGAGAAAACCACTGGAAGATTTAGAGCAGAGTTGAATCACAATTATATATGCTAATAAAAGTTTCTGTCTGGCTATTCTGCTGAGAATAGGCTATAAGAAGCAAGAGCAGAAATGAGAAAAACATTTAGGAGGCTGTTGCAATAACCTAGGAAGGAAATGATAATTACTTGGCCATATTAGTGGTTGTAAAAAAGTGGTTAGATTCTGTACACATGTGGAAGATAGTGTTGGAAGGATTTATTGACAGATTAAATATGGAATGTGAGAGAAAGAAAGTTCAGAGTGACTGCAAGGTACTTGACCTAAGCAAGTGGTTGGATATAGATGCCATTGACTGAGATATAAAGAGGTGTTCTTGGGTGATGGAAAAAACATGTCGATTCGCATTTGATTCTGATGGTCAAAACAGCTTGAATTTTTTGTCTTTGTTTATTTTCCCAAATCCTCCAGCAATTTATGCTATACAAGCACCTTGAGGCTTTATGAGTCTCCTAATGGTTACCTTCCACTGCACACTTCCAATATAACCATCTGAGAACCTTTTTAGGATCCAACAGCCTTTCTGGAAACTGTATATGTAATATATCAGTTATATATATTTAAAATATTTTTTAAAAATTAAAGTTTGTTTGTATCACAGAGCTGCATGCATGGGAGCAGATCTCAAACCCTAGAGTGATTTACCTACAAGCCTTGATAACCAGAGAAGAAGAGTGAACTCAAAGTGCCCAGTCGGCAACACGCCTGTAAGTCTCTTTGTCCTCTTGACCTTTGGCAGTTTCAAATCCCATTCCTCGTCACCCAAAACTGTTAAAAAATGACTTAAAACGACAATTTAGGTGACACAAAGAAACTTTAATTCTTCATGAAGCAAATGGTCTTCCTTTGGAGAACTGCACAATGGAGTGAAAAGCAAGGAGATTTTATAGGGTGAAAAATAAAGAACAAGGAAAAGACAAGTGGAAAATATCTCACCAGCTGGGGTTTCAGAGTCGACCTTGCTTGGCAGGGAGAAAGAAGTAGTCCTCAAACATTATCAAAAGGTTCTTGCGAACTGTGACTTTAGGCAAAATCGCAGATAATGAAACCAAGTTTACCAGAGGTTAATTGATGTAAATAAAAGTTAAGTTCCTATGGCATATTTCTGGTCCCCAAAACAGCACCAAACTTCTAAATAAAGACCCAAAATACTTCTAATATTCAACACTAAAATAAATATGAGCAATACATGCATTCTAGAAAGACTAATAAAAGCAAGTAAACAACACTCTTATTCCACTTCAGGGTTGTGGGTGTCAAGAGCCTCTTCTTGTAGCTCGGGGTGCAGAGTGGGACCACCTTTTCAGGATGCCCTTCCATCACAGGCCACTCACACCCTCTCAGAGTGGGACAATGTAGATGCACTATTCACCTACAGGCAACTCTTTAGGATGTAGGAGGAAACTGTTGTCCCTGGAGAAATCACTCCTAGACAAAGGGGGAACGTGCAAACTCCACACAGAGTGACCTTGCCAAAAATCATTTTTTTTTCCTTATCAACATTATAAATGACAGTGAAAAAAACAATGTTATGGGAGGACCCCAGAGTTGGCTTGGCATTGAAGGAATAGCTGACTGGATAGACTGCATTTCTAGGAAAGTGGAGCCTTTATAGGGACATGAACATTATTTAAGTTTCAGTTTGCTGATGTGGCAACTCCAGTAGAAGCAGCTCCATTTTGGGGCCTAGAAAGTTATTTCAACACAGTGTAACAAATTACTTGGCAAAATAGTAGTTCAACACAATGAACATTTATTACTTCACAGTTTCTGTGGATCCAAAATCCAGTAGCAGCTGACCTGGGTGCTTCTGGCTCAGGGTCTCATGAAGTTGTAGTCAGACTGTCGGCCAACGCTGCGGCCTCTGAAGGCTGAACTGCATCTGGAGAAGGAGATGCCTCTTCACTTCCCTGCCACTTGGGCCTTTCCCAACATGGCCACTGACCTCTCCTGAGCTAGTCGTGATCCAAGACAAGGGAGAAACAAGAGGGTCCAAGATGGAAGCTGCTCTATCACTTCTGCATAATTTATTTGTCACAGAGACCAACCCTGCTAGAGTATGAAATGGGGCCACACAAAGGTGAGAAGACCAAAAGGTGGTCATCATTGTTAATCAGTGTTTCATTATTATTCCCTTAAATAAAGATACCAGGAGAAAGGATTTTCTGCCCAGGTATAAATGCCCATTTTGCATTTAAAGTTGGCACTATCTTGGTCTTACTATGTGTCATTGAAAGTTTTTTGTTTTTATCTGAAAACTACTTTCTTATTTTAATGCTCTTAGTGCCAGTCTAGTGCAAGATACATAGTAGGTACTCTCTAAATGTTAGTTGAATGAATAAGCCTTTCAAACAACCTAATCCAATTCCTTCAATATTAGCCCATGGTTTCTCAGCCCTTCAAAAACCCTGGTTCCGAAGCAATCATATTTCCTACATGTCGAAAACTGTCTGATTATCATTAGCAGATGGAAATACACGTAAGGCAAGAAAGAAGTGGTCCTTCATAAGGACACAACATAAGGGTGGAGAATGAATCCACCTCCTTAGTGTTGTTGAGCAATGTAGCAAAATATTTCCTCTTGTGACACTAGCCACCACTATTACCTGACCTGAAATTGGTCATTGCCTTCTTAATAGGGAAAAATGCTTTTGAGAGAGTAGATCATAGGTTCTTCCTTAATTTTGTTAATGAATCAGAAATCTAGTGAACATCACTTTGAGATTTCAAGTGAGAACTGACCCTAAGGCAATGAGGTACAAGATAAATACACTTTTGTATGAAAGAAGAAGAGGAAGAATTAGAAAGACAAGACCAAGAATAAAAAATGTGTCTCTGGTCATGCCACCCTGAACAAGCCCAATCCCATCTGATCTTGGAAGCTAAGCAGAATCAGGCTTGGTTAGTACTTGGATAGGAGACCACTTAGGAAGACCCGGTGCTATAGGCCTAAAAAACATAAACAAACAAACAAACAAACAAATAAATAAATAAGGGATTGTAAGTTGACAAAGTCCTTGCAATCTGTGAGGTCAACTAAGGTTTGCCTTGCCTAAAAAATAAATAAACAAATAAAAGTACCGATCACTGTACCATTTTCTTTAAAAGATTATCAACACTCACATATAAACATGAATATACATACATATATAAACTTGAATATTTATGTATATTACTACTTCCTTAAGTTTACAACAAACTTCCTTTTTTATATTTTAATTTTCTAAAATTGGAATGCAACTTAAAGTTAATATGGAGTGTAATACCTCTCCTCCTACTCAACAATAAATGACCTGATAGAAAATCAATGATACACCCTTGAATCAAAACATTTAGTGGTTGCTTCTTTTAGGCTGAAACTCATGCACCCAAGAGGGTGTCTTTGATCATTAGCTCTCTCAATATTTATTAAGCTGAGCGCTGACTTTAGAATGGAAAAACACAACTTCAACTCTACCAACTTCGTAGCACTGTGATCTTGAGCTTCTACAGGCCTTCACTTCTGCATCTGAAAAATGAGGGTATGGATAGAATATCCCTCATCATGTTATAATGCCAGTGAGTGATAAGAGCAATTTATTAACTGGAAAGCATTGTGCAAATGTAGCTGGTTGTCTTTGAAATTGATGTTGATGCTGAGTAACCAAGAAATAACCTATGCTGCTCCCTAGTGGTGGTATGTTCTCTGGGGAACACTGTCCAGAAATAAATCTTTGCTTTCATTCCTCTTTGAAAATGTGTTTTTCTTTTGGTATATTTAATAGCTTGTGTGGAACAACTGCATGAACTTATTGCACGAAGAAGATATAGAGAGAATAATCTAAGTAGAAAATGGTTTAAGAATTAGTCTGCGATTGAACTTCCTTGAACTTACCTATTTCTCTGCCCTTGTTAAATTTAAAAATCCTGAATACACTCCTTTTATCTATTTCCATCCCCTTGCCCTTAACATCTTAGCAAGCATGAATTGGGGGTGGAAAAAGCAAGCACATAAATGAATTTGTGCCGTGAGCACTTTGTTCATTCATATATATGTTCTATTACACATTTGTAATTGTAAATAATTCCTAAAATTCACAATTTATATCTGAATTTTGCTGTATCAATAGCATTTGAAAAGTGTCAAATATAAAGCATTTCAAAGAATTCCGTGACTTACCTCAGTTGACAAATAATATAACGATTCTTGGATTCTCTCTAGATCAATCCTGTCTAGTATAGTGAGAACCACATACGTAATTTTAAATTTTCTAGTATTCACATTAACAACAGTAAAAAAAGTAAGATTAATTCCAATAACATATTTTATTAAATTCTAAATGTTTTTAATAATGTTATTTCAACAGGTAATTTGTTAAAATTATTAGTTGCTTGTTTACTTTAATTTTTTTTTTTTGGTTGTAATTCTTCAAAATATGGCGTTTATTTTACACTGATAGAACTCCCAGTTCAACTAGGCACATTTCAATTGCTCAACAGTCATACATAGCTAGTAGCTACCATTTTGGACATGTGAAAATTAATAATCAGAAGCATCATTTAAAATGGAGGCAGGAAGCTTGCAGAGAGAACTCTCATGCGCATGTCACTGAATACACTATTGACTCCAAACGGAAGAGACGAACCTTAAATCTCTGACAGGAAATGATGCTACTTTACTAGCTCATCGGGAGGAAGATAAGATTCTTCCTTATTTTTAAACAGCTCAGCCAATGGGAAGCTGCCATTACTCAGCCATTGAAAAGTCCCTGTACTTCAGACTTTCAGTTTTCTCCAGTGGACTCTTCATTTATAATGACTCCTCCCAAGTTCATAAAAAAGTGTTCTTCTCCTTTATTTCTCAGGACCCGTGAGTGATTTGTCATTTAAGTACATGTCTGGAATTTGTTGTTCCCACGTAAACCTCTTTTGCTGGAGACGTATCTGGCGGTCTTTTTGTTTAAAGTCAACAGCACAGAATGAAATATTTCGTTAGTCAATAATGTTGGAACATAATGACCCTTAACTTTTCACCCCCTCAAACCCTGTAACTTTCCATTTACCTGAAGTGAAGCTGACGAAATCCCCTATCCCAGGATGCTTAGCAACCCCACTGGCGCGAAAAAAGCCCGCCGGCGCCAAAAGCCCCCTCCATCTTAGTGAAGGTCCAAGAGACCTATCAACACTAGCCCCCCTACCACAATCCAATCAACACCCTACACGAACACTAGCCGTCCCCAACCGGATCCTCCCCCTATATAAGTTCGCTCCTCCATTTAATAAATTGGAATTCCTCTCGGACTACCGCGCGTTCTGGTGATTTCTTTCATTGGTGCCGAAACCCGGGACAAGGAGTGCCTTCATTAGGCCCCTTGTCTCCCGTTCGCCACCTAGAACGACCCAGTCCGGAATTCCCCTGCCCATTTGACCCGGCTCCGGCTCGTCACAGTCACCACCGACCAACCGGCTATTCCGTGAGTAACCCCTCTAGGGACGGACACTCCCCGGTGACTACAGCAGGAGAACTAGCCGTGACCATCCGGTGGCCTCCTGTCGTTACCGAGGAGAGAGGGAATACACCCCACCACGGTCTTCAAGACTACGGTGGACCCTCGTCCTACCCTACACCAATTTATAGGGACAACACCTGCGCGGGGTAGAAAGGGGCTGGCTCCCTTCTTCTCCTATACTTTTCCTCCACGTTCCTTGCCTTCCTCCTAAAGCCCGGTACCGGCACTCTCCGAATCCTGAGTCCTGGACTCAAATTAGGAACCTCCCACGGGTGACGACCTCTGGGAGGTCTCCTAACCGGTTCTACTGAACCCTCCGGAACCCCCACATTGTATAGGGGACGCCCTATATATTTGTGCGGAGGTTCTCCCGCCGTTCGGAGACTTCTTTTCCTGCCTCGTATCTCCAACATTATGGGAGCCTCCTCTTCCTCCCCCGCCGCAGACTCTCCTCTCCAATGTCTTTTACGAAACCTTTCCACACTCTCTTTAAAGGGAGACATCAAACCTAAACTCCTCACCAGATTCTGTACTCAAAATTGGCCGCAATACCCCTTAGATAATCAGTCCATTTGGCCTTCCGAGGGGTCTCTTGACTCTAACCTCATCCATGATCTTTTCAATTACTGCCAGCGCCTGGGCAAATGGACAGAAATCCCCTACGTTCAAGCTTTCCGTCTCCTATCTCAACACCCTGCTCTCTGCTCCTCATGCTCTCCCTCCCAACTCCTCTTGGCCGTCACTCCAAAGCCATCTCCGCCCACCCCTCCCTCCTCCTCCCCGCCTGCTACCAAGGAAACCTTCGATCCTGCAGATGAGCCTCCTCCGTATCGATCTCCACCCCAAAATCTGACTGTACCCCTACCACTACCTGCCTCTAACACACCTCCCCCAATTCATATCTCTTCCGCTCCTCCATTCAGCCCGCCACACACACGATCCCGTGGCCCTCCCCCACATCCGGCCCCCTCCCTTTCTACCCCTTCCAATCCTCCCACCTTAATGGCCCCACTTCGGGAAGTGGCAGGGGCAGAAGGGGTAGTCCGTGTCCATGTGCCCTTTTCTCTTTCTGATCTCTCCCAAATTGAAAAAAAGCTAGGCTCCTCTAGCTCCGACCCCACCACCTATATTAAAGAATTCCAATGGGTGCTCCAAGCATACAGCCTTACTTATCAAGACATTTTTATGCTCCTGGCCAATACTCTCCTATCAGAGGAACGCCATAGGGTATGGGATGCTGCCCAAACACATGCCTCCCTCTGATTTTCTAGACAGATTAACACAGGCCGTCCGACAGTACACCAGCTTAGATCCAGACACGGACGAAGGAAAACATATCTTAATGACCCTCTTTCTAGCCCAATCCTACCCCGACATAAAAACAAAATTAAAAAAACTAGAGCATGGCCCGGCAACCCCTCAGAGCGAAATCCTTTCCACTGCCTTTAAGGTCTTTCACGGCCGCGAGGAGGAGAAAGAAAAACTCCGTAATAAGGCACGCCAGGCTGACTTTCAGATGGTGGCTCAACTAGTGTCCAAACAGACAAAGGCCAACCCTACCACAAGGACCCCTCCCGGAGCGTGCTTTAAATGCGGCAAGGAGGGCCACTGGTCGCGTGCATGTCCACAGCCCCGGGCCCCCACCCGGCCGTGTCCTAAATGCAAACAGATGGGACATTGGGGATCCGATTGTCCCACCACCCGAAGGGGAGATGGAACAACGAATCTTCACTCTCTACAATCCCCTCCTGTGATCGCCTTGGCCGATGACTGATGGGGCCCTGGGCCTGTCCCGACTCTTACTATCACTAAAGCAGAGCCCAGGGTTAGTCTGGTGGTAGATGGTCAGCCTATCTCATTTTTAGTGGACACTGGAGCCACCTTTTCACTCTTGAGGGAGTTCCGAGGCCCTACCACACCCAGTTCAACCCCTATTGTCGGGGTAGGGGGAACACGCATACTCCCTCATAGAACCCCCCTCCTATTTTGCCAATTACAAAACGCTCCCCACTCCTTTTCACACTCCTTTTTAGTTATCCCACAATGCCCAGTTCCTCTGCTAGGAAGAGATATACTTTCTAAGCTTGGAGCTTCCATCTCAATTCCCTCCTCAGATCCCTCCAGTTCCTTCATCCTGGCCCTGACTTTATCTGACTTTCAAGAATCCAATAATCCTCCCCCACACCCTACCCTGCCATACCCTGTAAACCCTGTAGTGTGGGATGTCCATAACCCCTCCTCAGCACATTGTTCCCCTGTCAAAATTGTGTTAAAGGACCCCTCCAGCTACATCCATCAGACCCAATACCCCCTCACCACAACAGCCCTCCTCGGCCTCACTCCCATCATTAAAGACCTACTCCACAAACAATATATACGCCCCACACACTCCCCCTTTAATACCCCTATCCTGGCAGTAAAAAAACCTAATGGGACCTATAGACTTGTACAAGACTTAAGATCAATCAACTCGGCTGTAGTTCCTATACATCCCTTAGTACCTAATCCTTATACCCTCCTCTCCCTTATCCCCTCAGACATCACCCATTTCTCCGTCCTAGATCTTAAGGACGCTTTCTTTTCTATTCCCTTACATTCTGACTCCCAAGATATCTTTGCCTTTACCTGGACCGATCCACACACCCGGCACTCTGAACAATATACTTGGACAGTCCTCCCTCAAGGATTCAGGGATAGCCCACACATCTTTGGCCAATTCCTAGCCTCCGACTTAAAATCCTTCCGTCCTCTTTGTCCTCAATCCACACTTCTACAATATGTAGATGATCTCCTTCTTTGTAGCCCATCCGAGAAGAACTCCCAAGAGGACACCGCTACCCTCCTCAACTTTCTCGCAGATCACGGATACCGTGTGTCTCCGTCCAAAGCACAGGTTGAAGGCATACACCTCGAAAAACCTCTCCTCCAGTCAGACGGCGGAAAACACCAGCCACTGCGATACCTACGCCTGCTCCCCACACCCGTCCAACCCCCTTAAACTCAAAATCACTCGCGCCGGAAGCCTGTCGCCTATCCCAGAGTAAACCATGACCCTTTTTCTTATTTTTTCTTTTTTAGTCTCTCTCCCCTACCCCGGGCTCTCCTCCAGTCAGTTTGTCTGGAGGTTCAAGGTTCAGGAAACTTACACTGAAAAACAAATCCAACTCACTCGCCTTACCGCCACTGCTGACTGCCCCCTCGCGGGATGTTCCGGGCCGGTCACTATACCCCTGACAGACAGTAAGCTTATCTCCCATGCCACCCGTCCCTATGTCTGCTTTTTATTTGACCAAAGACAGGATTATTGCAAACGATGGCCGGAAACTTATGGTGGATGTCCTTACTGGGCCTGTAAAATCCATGACCCATATCTCCAACAGGCCAAGGTAGGTGGCAGTATTTTACAGGTCTCAGGTGGCTCCTTCAAACTCCACATCCAAGATTCTTGGGACTCTAGATGGGCGGGGGTAGTTCCTGGTGCCTTTTATTGTAATGGCTATGCTTCACGCCCTTGCGGACGCCTTACTATCACCCGCCAATACATTCCCATTAACCACTCGGTTTCTCTGGTATCTACTGACATCAAACATCAAGAGACTCAACTCATTTCAGCCCTAGGGTCCACTGACTCCGACAAGTCAACTACCTTAAACACCTACACCTGGCTACAAATCCTCTCCAAAAACGCTTATCTCTCTTAATCACACTCTCCCTTCCATATCTCCCAAAAACTGTTTTCTTTGTGCATCTCTCAGACGACCACTCTTGGCCGCTGTCCCTCTAAACTTAACTTCATTTCCTTCTAAAACCTCGAAACATACACTCCCCCCCCATCTCCCTAATGTTCCCTTATGGGAACCCGAGGACCAGTCCAATCACACCCTTATCCCCAGACTGTGCCTCCTAGGAAACTCTGCCCCCTCTCTATCATCGCCTTTCCACTGCAACTATAACATCACCATTTCTAATCCCACCGCAGCATCCCCGGGTTCTTTTTTCTGGTGCAACGGCACTCTCTACACTGTCATCTTTCCCAACGTTACTACTCCCTGCCTCCCCGTCACCATTGTTCCCCAGCTCACCCTCTATTCTAACTCTGAACTACTCTTCCTCCTCAACCTGCCCTCTAGACATAAGAGAGCGGCCTTCCTCCCAGTCTTGATTGGAATCTCTCTTATAACATCGGTGGCAGGAATTGGATTGGGAGGCGGGAGCCTCGGACACACTCTATGGGCCGTACACGATCTTAATTCTAAACTCGAGGGTGCTCTTACATCTACTGCTGAGTCCTTAGGCTCTCTCCAACGACAAATAACATCACTCGCAAAGGTTGCCTTGCAAAACAGGAGGGCTCTGGACTTACTAACTGCAGAAAAAGGTGGAACTTGCTTATTCTTAAAAGAGGAATGCTGCTACTATGTTAATGAATCAGGTATTATTGAAACCAACATAAAAAAACTTGAGGACCTAGCCACTTCATTCTATAAAACTAATGCCCAACCCGCCACCTGGACATCTCTTTTACAAAACCCCCTCCTCACCTGGCTCTGGCCCATTCTAGGGCCGCTCACTATAATCCTTCTCGGCTGTCTCTTCCTTCCCTGCTTAATTAAATTTCTTCAGACACAGGTTGGAAGAATTTCTAACCAAACCTTTAATCAGCTTCTCCTCAGGAATTATAGCTACCGTCCTTTGGCTCAGGATCCCGTTTCTTTTAAAGAACAAATCACTGAATGCTGATGGCTACCTGGGTACAGTTCCTGGAGGCTCTCGACTCTGACCTGTGGGCCCTCCACCCCAAGGATTCCTGGGAAGATTTTCGTGAACAGATCAACGATTTCTGGCTGCAGGGAACCCTCCAGGACTTCACGCCAACAGAAATTATCTTCTTCTCCCGCCTAACATGGGACTATATACAGGCCTTTTGTTCCAACTTTCCCTTCCGCAACAGCTCCCCTCCCCTCCCCAGACAACCCTAAAACTACGCCCCCTTTCAGCAGGAAGTAGCTTGAGACGGTCATCGCCCCTCTCCCCAAAAACAAAGAGGGGGGAATGTTGGAACATAATGACCCTTAACTTTTCACCCCCTCAAACCCTGTAACTTTCCATTTACCTGAAGTGAAGCTGACGAAATCCCCTATCCCAGGATGCTTAGCAACCCCACCGGCGCCAAAAGCCCCCCTCCATCTTAGTGAAAAGCCCACCGGCGCCAAAAGCCCCCTCCATCTTAGTGAAGGTCCAAGAGACCAATCAACACTAGCCCCCCTACCACAATCCAATCAACACCCTACACGAACACTAGCCGTCCCCAACCGGATCCTCCCCCTATATAAGTTCGCTCCTCCATTTAATAAATTGGAATTCCTCTCGGACTACCGCGCGTTCTGGTGATTTCTTTCAAATAACACTATATTAAGTGCAGATTAGTCTTGTCCTTTGATAATCTCTTTCTGAAACATTTATTTATTTTTATTTTTAAAAATCTGTTAGGATGTTTTAAACTACTTGTATAGAAGACTCAAAGTCAACTGGCTTAAAAAAGGCATTGATTATTCACATAACAGGAAGTTTGAATGTTTGGTGGCTCAAGATATGGGTAATTCAGAGCCTTTGTGATAGCATCAAAACCCCAAATTCCTCTACTCTTTCTTTAATTTTAAAGTAAATTTTTTAGTTATAGAAATAGCTAAAAGATAGTTCTAAGAACCATCTCCAACAGGAAAATAAAAAAAGATGGCTTTTTCATTGATTCTCTTTTTTAAGAGATGAGAAGTTTCCCAGAGGTGCTCCAACAGACCTTCTGCCAAGATTCATTAACCAAAAAGAATGGTCATACATGCATTCATAAGCCTATCACTGCCAAAAGACATGAGATTATAGCAAAATAACAAATAGCTCCTCCCACAACTACATGATCTTTTTAAAGGGGTGAATAGGAATAAAATTACAGATTTGCCAGCAAGAAATAGGGGGAAAATAAAATTTTAAATAGACAATCAAGTGTCTGCCATACATAATATTTGTAAACAAACTCTCTAACTTTTAGCTTTTAAGATTTTTTCCAATATAAAGTATCAAGGTATTTACCTATATCAAGTCAAGTTCTTCAATGTATATATTCTTTTCTAAAGAAAGAATTTATATTTCTCAGAAATGCATCATTTCTGAATATAGAAATTTAGAAAGGAATATGGAAATCTCAATTTATTACAGTTTCAGGTGTTATATTGCATTCTGACAAATGTAACCATGCATCCCAGTTTTATCAGGATCATGAGAGGTTATGCATTTGTCTCAAAAAGTTATTATTAAATAACAATGACTTTCAATCTCAAAAATGTCCTAGTTAAAAGGAAGAAAAGAAGACAAGAAAGAGAAAAGAAAGAAAGAAAGAAAGAAAGAAAGAAAGAAAGAAAGAAAGAAAGAAAGAAAGAAAGAAAGAAAGAGAAAGAAAGAAAGAAAGAAAGAAAGAAAAAAGAAAAGGAAGGAAGGAAGGAAGGAAGGAAGGAAGGAAGGAAGGAAGGAAGGAAGGAAGGAAGGAAGAAATTGCATTAGAGGGAGCCCAAGTTTTGAATCTTGCAGACAAAACTTCAAAGTAGTTATTGTAAATATGTTCAAATAACAGAGATAAATCATGTTTAAAGAACTAGAAGAAAATACAATAATATTAATTCATTAAATTAAGAATATCAACTAAGAGAAATTATAAAAAATAATGAAATGGAAATTCTAGAGTTGAAAATTAAATAATGAAAATGAAATATTTACTAAATGGCTCAACAGCTGGTTCAAGATGGCAGGAAAAAAATTAGCAAACTTGCAGAAAGATCCATGAAGGCTACACAATCTGAAGAACAGAAAGAAAAGAGAATAAAGAAAAAATGAACAGAAATTCACAAAATATGGGACACCTTTAAGGACACCAACATATGCACAATGAGAATACTAGAAAGAGGGGAGTGGCAGGGAACAAAAACAAATATTGAAAAAAATAACATCTGAAACTTCCCAAATTGGATGAAACACATCAATTTAGACATATAAGAAGTTCAATAAACTCTAGGGTAAAACCAAAGATATCCACAACTAGGCATATCATAGTTAAAACGCTAAAATCTAAAAACAAAGAGAAAATCTTAAAAGTAGCAATAGAAAATTTGTTATGTCTAGGAAGAATAAGGTAGAATCCCAATCCTGGCTGTGGACTGGCCTACTTAGCAGATGATTGGAAAAAGAAGTGCAAAACTAATGGCCTTTTTGTAACTCTTGACCTAGAATAGAATGCTCATTATTTAAACTGGTGCTGCATGGTACCTTGAGCTCCATTTCCAGGTTTAACATCCACTGTTGATTCTTGTGATAATAGTGATAATTTGACTTGAATTTTAACTTTTTTAAATATTTAGGGGAGCAAAAGTGACTGCTAAAATGAAAAAGATACCTGAAAATGTTAAATGTGACAGGCATTTGTGAACATAATCCATTATAATCACTTTTTAAAAATTTCCATCTAATATATTATTGGAATTGATATATCATGCTAAGTTACATATTATTCAATTATTATCAAGTTGGTAAAAACTTCATTTGGACCATATAATGTGTTGTTTTTGAAAGTAAATTTGGTGGTATTAACAAGTACCCCAGAGACATACGCTGGTAGAATCCTGGGCACCACAGTGAACTTCCCATGCTCCACCTTGACTTCCCACTTCCATGATCACATCTCGAATATTGTCAACATCCAAAACTGTTCCACACCTGAAAACCCACTCTCTCAAACAGTGCTCCCACCCTTACAGCTCGCCATGACTCCTAACTATTTTTCATCCTCACAGTTGACCTGCTGCAGCCTCCCTCTTCCAGCTTGGATTTCATGGTTTAGCACATCAATCACACTTGCCAAAACACCACAGTCCCTTGACTCTTGTTCTTTTCTCACCCTACTAGCCAAATCTCAATCCTGGATGAACTGAGTCACCTGCCTTCTTTGTGTCTGTATGAGGAGCCCCAAGCTGCTGGAGGAAAATCACCAACTTTAGCGGTCTCTGTAAACCCATGATCATCAGCTTCAGATGGGTTTCAGCACGGCCTGGCTGCCTTCCACCTGCCTGGCTTCTACCACCACCACTGCGCCAAAGCTGATCTAATTGGACTTCAATGGTATGACAATGTAGCTATCATAATGGTCGCTTTTAGTCTACTTATAGCCTTTCACAATATTTAAAATGGTTAACAGATTTTTTTTTTTCACTTTGCCCTTGGCTTTATGGTATCTTAAGCTACTTCTTCCTTAAGACTTTATCCAAAGCCTTTTTTTCACTCTGTAATCCCTTTTTCCAACTCATCCCATTCAAGATGCTATTACCATTGATATGCTGAGGGCACAGATTTAAATCCCACCCTGCACCCCCCCCACACACACCCAGACTTCTCTGCCTCATTTCCATTAACAAATTTCTAGGAAAGCTTCAGTTTCAGTATAGCATGCCCCAGAGCTCCCTATCTCCCACCCGCATCACCTGCCTCTTTACCACTCTTCCTTTCTCAATCAATGGCAGTTATTCAAAAGAAAAAAGTATAGTTATCTTAGATTTTTCCTTCTCTTACTTGCCACATTCTATACTCCACTGATCCTATTGATTCTATTTCCTAACATTACTTGAGTCCATTCACTTATCTCCACCACTAGGTAACCACTCTAAACTCCTGTGAATTTCTCTTTTAATCATTTCCTACAGCCTTTCCAGCTTCCTTTCAAACTATTCTCCACACAGCAAGCAGAACGTTGCTTTAACGCAGATTTGATAAATTAATCACTTATATTACTGTGGATTCAAAATTCTGCGCACACTCAAGCCAAAATAAGATATGAGCAGGTGCATTTTCAGCAAAGAAAATAGAGGATTATTTAAGGAATTGGTTCTAAATCCGAGGCACAGGTGAGCTAGTGTTCTCTAAAACCTGGCTCCCAAGTGGCCTCTGGTGGCTAGGTTATATAAGGGAAAAGTCCTTTATTGTGGTTACTAAGGGATTTGGAGGGGAGGGGGCTCTACTGGTGGGTCAAGGCTAGGGCAGGAAGGAATTGAACATGGCTTCAGATCCTGATATCAGTCACGGCATTGTTCTCGCCGGTTTTTAGGGGATGAAGTCTGTGGGGCCATTCTGCTTTCGGAAGTCTAAAGTTGAAACATAACTGTGGCCAAGGGGTTATCTTTGTTTTACTAAAGGCTTTAGTGTGAGGTTTAGTTAATATATTGATAAACCTGAAGCTTTATTCTTAGATACATTTGATGCTGACCTAATGTCTTAAGGGCTTAATGATTAAAAGGTGTGGACATACAGTATATGTACAGGTAGGAGGATCTGAGGAAAAGTATGCGAGGGAGCCATAGTCCATCCAGGCTAACCAAAGCTAGCTTGAATTACAGCAAAATTCATATTAAAAAAATGAAGGTCATGGGCGGTTATACTTACAACTCTTCCATTCCTTATTATTGCCCTTAGGAATAAGACTAAAATCCACAGGACCATGTTTGAATAGACCCATTGTAATATCCCAGCTATACTCCTGTCCACACTTTCTACACTGAGATATTCAAGGGTTCTCCTAGTTCTTCCATGGATTATAACCTTCTCTTCCTTGGGCCTTTGCTCATCCTGGTTTCTCTTTCTGAACCAGTCTCTGCTCCTATCTCTTCCTCTAGGAAATACTTACTTAAAATTTTATTTTATTTTATTATTAGATTCAAGTATACAGTGCATTAGTTAGACGTTTATATAGTTTATAAAATGATCCCTCTGAGTACTCTTTCTCTCCTCTGACTCTAGCCATTGCACTAATGCTAACTGCATTTCCTATGCCGTGCTTCATATCCCCATGACC
The DNA here is from genome assembly GCA_030015415.1 of Cynopterus sphinx. Classification (NCBI taxonomy): domain Eukaryota; kingdom Metazoa; phylum Chordata; class Mammalia; order Chiroptera; family Pteropodidae; genus Cynopterus; species Cynopterus sphinx. Next base: position 191,576,175 of record CM057379.1, read on the forward strand.
ATTCATGAACTACTAATTTGTACTTCTTTAACACTTCACCCCATTCTCCCCACCCCCAAACCCACCTCCCCTCTGGCCATCACTAGATTGTCCTCTATATTCTGAGTCTGTTTTTGATTAGTTTGTTCTTTTTGTTCCTCAGATTCTATATAGAAGAGAAATCATACAGTATTTACTTTCCTCTGTCTGACTTAAAAAAAATACTTTTTAAAAATGTATCTCTTATTTTGATCAAGAATTCATCCCCATCCTACCCACACACCCCAGGTTGATTCCTCTTTCATAAGATTTTATTCTCTGTTGCATTGCCAGGTTCTCCCTTCCTTTCTCTACTGTATCAATCTCATGACATACAAATGTGGTTATTTCTCCTAATTAATTATTTTTTAAAAAAAACATTAATAATGTCTCTGGGCCTACTTCTACTACCAGCTACCACTCAAACTTTCTACTCCTTTTTTAGAGCAGTGGCTCTCACCTGTGGGTGCATGTCCCTTCCTGCTTCCCAGTAGACAGTTGGCAATGTCTGTAGACATTTCTGGTTGTCAAAACTAGGGGATAGAGGAATTACTGGTGTCTCGCAGGTGGAAACCAGGAATACTGTAAACACCCTCCAATGCATAGGATGATCAACCACAAAGGAGAATTATCTGGTCTAAAATGTCAGTAGTGCTGAGGTTGAGAAACCTTATTTTAGAGTAAAACTCTTCCAAAGAATGAGCTTTATTCCACATGTCCAATTTCTTTTCTCATTCTCTCTTGAACCCACTCTCACCAGGCCTTTGTTTCCACTCTGCCACCAAATCTGTCCTTGTAAAGGTTGTCTGAGATCTGATAGTCAACTCTCAGTCTTCATCATATTTGACTTATCAGCAGCATTGACCACAGAGTTAATCATTCCCTCTTCCCAAAATACTCCCCCTACTTAACATCTAGCACATACCAGTCTCCTCATCACTCCATTTTCCTCCAAGATTACAGATTGTTCCTTTTCGTTACATTGACTTCAATATTGGCATGTCCTGGGACTCTTTTCTTCTCCAATTATTCTGCTTCCTTGTTGGTGTCTTCTATTGTCATGCCTCAAATATAATCTATGTATTAATGACTTTTGAATTTATATCTCCACCCTGTAGCTCCCTGCTGGACTCCTCCACCTGCTTATTAGACATCTCCATTTGAATGTCTCAAATAGGCATCTCATGTCCTAATTTAACTTCTGTTCTCCCTCCCAGGGCTATTCTACTTGCAGCTTTCCCAATGTTGGCTGATGTCAACTTCAGTTTTCCAGTCATACAGGCCAATTAATTTCTTAGTCATCCTTGCTGCCTTTCTTTCTCTCATATTTGCAATAAACTGTCAGCAAATCTTGTTGCTGTCCCTTCAGAATATATCTGGAATTGGATTCATTCTCACAATATCCACTGATGTCACCCTGGATCATGCCACTATAGGGAAGGAAGAAACTTTCCCCCCTGGGTTCTTCTGGTTGGTCTAACAATCAAATAGATATGAGATGGACTAATAAGATAAAAATGACTGTATATATATACAGTCAAGGCTAAATGGTTAAAATCCACTTGCACTCTTATATTTATATATAGGAACCCAATATACATGAGAGGGTCAGAAAAGCCCACATACATGAGATAGTTAGAGATGAAAATTTAAAATGAAATGTGTGTCATTCTGAGCTAAGGATTAGGTAAGACACATTGGGGCCTCAGAGAGGAGGAAGATCATTTGCAGAAAGATAAGAAAAGCAAAGTTTCAATAATTAGATGTTTGCCCTGCTCTACAGGTAGGTCATAAAATGTTATCTCTGGTAACAACTCTTGTTTTAGACAAGGCCCCAAATTTAAATTCTTTCAGGAAGAGATAAATTTCTCATGAGCCTGTAAAGTTCTGATCACGTCATCTTCAAATAATTCTTATGCCAAAGAGGCCTGTTCTGAACTGCTTTGCCATTTTCATCTTTAACTCAATATCTTAGTCCTTGATTCTCATACAACCAGAATGAGCATGTTAAAACATAAGCTAGATGCCACTCCTGCTCAAAACTCTCCAAGGACTTCCTTTCCCTCTCAGAGTAAAAGCCAAAGTCTTTACAATGGTCCCAAAAGCCCTATGCAACCTGACTGCTGATCTCCCTTTCTCTTTCTCTGAGTCTTACTCCCTTTGTTGCAGCCATATTACCCTCCATACTGTTCTTTAAACAGGACGGACACCCTTCTTGTGCAGGGCCTTTGCACTGACTATTCTCTCAGCCAGAAATATTCTCCTCCAAATACCCTGTGGCTTTCTACCCTTTCCCAATTTTGGTCCTTTATTCAAATGCGCCTTCTCAGTATGAAGTTCTCTAACAAGCCTACTTAAAATTATAGCTCCCTTCTGCCCTGCCCTCTTTCCTGTTTTATTTTTCTCATAAGGATAAAGAACTGCCTTATCAAGCACATCATAAATTTTATTCATTTCTTGTGTTTATTGACTGTCTCATCTTCTAAGATTGAAAACTCCATGAGAGTAGTGATTTTTTTTGTCTTTTTGATCCACCTTTGTGTGCCCATTGATTTCATGCCTACTGCATAGCCGTTCTTCAGTAAATATTTTTTGAATGAATCTATGAATCCATAAACATCCACAAGATGACACTTGACATAATATCATTTTTTTTACTACTCTATTAATTATATGAAGGCTAAATGGTTAAAATCCACTTGCACTCTTAGGGTATTAAATGTTTGCATGAATAAGTTTCCCTTTTTTGGTCTTTTGATTTAGGTTACTTGCTGAACCAAAATAAGCAAGCTTATCTTCTTCCAGGCTTCAACTACTACCTCAGTGTCATAACTTTCCAAATTTATCTACTTTTAGCCTCATATCCTTTCCTGATTCATATTTGTATTTCCAAAAACTTACTGTATATTTTTGTTCAGTTATTTATACTTTGAAATCAACATTTATTTACCCAAAAATCTCATTTTGACTTCAAAAATAGACACATACCAAAATTGTTATTTTTCTTACCTTTTTTTTTATGTTGGTTATTTGCTTTACCAGTTATCAGATGATCCAACTAGAAATGATGGAATCATTGCATATTTTCCTTACAATAATTGGTCTGTGTGCTATCAGTTTTGCCTCTGATTCTGTCTTACATAAATCTCTCTTCTTCCATGCTTTCATGTATCTGGTCTGGTATTTGTGTGGGTTAATGCAAAATCCTCATAACTGGTTTCCCTCCTTCCAGTTCTAATTCATTCTTTGTATTATTACCAACTTTACATTTCCAAACAGCCCCAAACCTTTGAGAAAAGCATTCAAATATCTTATTGCATTATAAAATAGTTTAACTACTCTTGGTTAGAGTAGAGAGGGATTTTGTAGATAATACTTAATATATCCATCCAATTATTCAAGCTCCTAGGAGTCACTTCATGTAGCAGACTTCATCCACATGAGTTGGAACAATTTGGAACAAGCTTTTGGAACAAGTTGGCCCAAAATGGAGCAGCATTACTAATCTTTAGAGTCCAGTAGAAGATCCCAGATTTGGGTATGAGGTGGTGGCTTTTAGGAGAAAGTGATAAGTTTACACAAGGAGCACACATAGAGGCAAAGCAGATCATAGCACACTTGAGGAACTGAAATCACTTAAAAATATCTTGAATAGTTTTAGAACTATAAAGATAATTTCAGGGTCTTCAAATTTCTTTTGAGAATGGGTATGAAGTAAAGAAGAAATGAAAATGTAATCAGTATAGTGCATGCATGTAGATGTCCTTTGGCATGCTGTCATATGTACTAAAAAAGGAAACAGTAATGCTAGTGATAGACCTTTGGAAGATGAGCTCCTGTCTTCATGGGGACGTCTTCCATTTCTAATACTCTAGCTTGCTTGCTGCTAACATCTTTAAAAAGATCTTACTCTAAAACCAGAGAGGTACACACTTAGCAGCTACATCAAGGGAATAACCAAGAAGAATATTATGCTTCTTAATTACCCTTATTAGTCACTTTGCAGTTTATACTTTCCATGGATTAATTTGTTTCTTATAATCTGATGAAGCCTACAGAACAAATGTTATCTCCATACTATAGACAAGGCACCTAAGATTCCCAAAGATGAAATGATGTGGCCAGGATGACAAAGCTAGTAAAAAATTTATTTACTCTTCTTGCCATTAACATGTGAGGTAGTTGTCAAGTCTGAAATTTAGAACTATAAAGAGATTAGTTAGAATTAGTTTTAGTAAACATTTTTAAGTGAATAAAGTTGTGTTTTGGTCTGGAACCTACAATTCATTCTATTTTAGTACATATGGCAGGATTCCAAAGGGCTTCTACAAAAATCAATTTAATCTCATGTTTTCTCTATTAAAATTTTCTAGTTATACCTAATTATGTTTCTGTACTTTTATTCATCATGAGCTCCTTAAGGACAGTGATTAGATAACATTTGTCTCTACCTTTCCATCACTGTATTTCTGCTATTTAGGCAGAAAGTGCTCAATAAATATCTATTAAACTGACTATATGAAATTCACATGATGATAAAATGTTGAATGCCTAAGTATTGTTTATTTTCCTCTTATCAGTACTTCTCAGCATTATTTTCTCCTTTTTCTGCTTTTTATTTCCTCTAAAAACCTTGGTGCCATAAGAAATGTACAAACTTGTAGGGAATTTTTATGAGAGTTTATTTGAGCCACACTGGCGACATATGCTAGATTGCTAGATAGCAAGATCTCAAATGCTCCTGAGAATAACAGTTTTGTAGCTTCTTTTGTGCATTTGATATTAAGGAGGGAATGTAAGGAAAATTGAAGAAAGCAAGACAGAGATTGGATTGCAGGATAGTTAACAATATTATGTGCTCTCTTGAGAGTTAACACCGCCTTCCAGGGGTATTACTTCTGTTATTTCAAGAGTGTGTTAACCTAGATGCACAAGAACAATGGGCTGGGCTGGCTTGAAACTTCACCAGTTATAGGTTTTAGGCATGACTACCCACCATGACCTACTCAGTTAGGAATTTATGATCAAATCACCCTGGGAACTTACTTTCCATAGAATCTCCTTTTCCATCTGTGAAATCAAAAACTCAGACGAATATCAACCTCCCTTTGTTTTGCCTTTACTATGTGATCTGCAGAGTTGATCACTGAATCTTTAAAGTTCTTCACTTAATTTTTTTTTTTTTGTTTAAATCTGCTAAATCAGGAGGATGACAGGTGATTGCCAAGATGCTGTCCACCTGTGAACTTCTGTTTCTCTGCTTCTCTGTAATGCTTTGGACCCTTTCAGCTACATTCCAGGCTGCCTTGGACAGCACACATTTGCCCCTGAGGCGCAGGGGCGGTCACATTTTGAGGGACAGGGATAACTCAGACCTGCAGTGTGAGATTCCAGGCGGTGTTCCTTCAAATTTAAGTTTCGGGTCCAGAAAGTTTCGGGTCTCAGCCCCATCCCACCCCTCCCTTTCGGCTTCAATGCTCCAATTTCAGGTTTTGAGCAGGGCAGAGCCCCAGGGGGGCGGGGCTGAGCGCGTGGTGGGGCGGGGCTGAGAGGGGATGGGCGGGGCTGAGCGCGTGGTGGGGCGGGACGGAGAGCGGGGTGGGCGGGGCTGAGCGCGTGGTGGGGCGGGGCGGAGCGCGGGGTGGGCGGGGCAGGCCGGGTCATGTGACCCATCAGGTGCCCTCCGGCGCCGCTCACCCAGCTTCCGGGGCCAGATTGCTCTCGGCTGGAGCACCTCCCTCGGCACGTGGTGCGGCCGCTCCTGACCCAGCTCAGACTCGCCGCTCTAGCAGCCATGGCACCCGGCCAGCTCGGTGAGCCCCTCGCGCGTCCTCGCAAGGCTGCGCCATCGGCGCCGGGCCCCGCGGCGCCCTCCTCCCCCGCGCGCAGCGGTGGCGGCCGCGGGGCGGGAAGTCGGTGGCGCTGGCTGCGCTGCAGGCCCTGGAGGCCCAGGCGGGCGGTGAGGCGGATCCGGCTGCTGTCAGATCCCGCCGCGGGTTCGGGCTTGGGTGGGGTGGTGCATTGGCCGAGGTGATGGTGGCCTTGCGATTGGTGACCTCCCTCCCTACAGCGCCTCCTGGCCCCCTCCCCTGAGGTCTTGAAGGACAAACATCTCGTCCTGTTCTGTGAGTGAGTGAGTGGTGACGGAAAATGTCTTGTGTTTCAGCTTTGTTTAGTGTCTCTGACAAAACCGGCCTTGTGGAATTTGCCAAAAACCTGACTTCCTTTGGTTTGAATCTGATAGCTTCTGGAGGGACTGCAAAAGCGCTCAGGGATGCGGGTCTGGCGGTCAGGTAAGGCACAACTCGGGTCTTTAAGTCCAGTCCGGTCAGAACGTTATATGATCACGTTGGGAATGTATTCCAGGCCCTATGCATAAAATGCCTTCCTTACTCCTTCCAGCAATGCCGTCGTGAGTTTGGTACATTTCTTAGAGAGAAGAGGAAAGTGAGGCTCAGAGAGTTACTAACTTCTGCTTAAGTTTACAGACTTCAGGGGTAGTAGACCTAGCGGTTAGGAGCCTGGGCGTCCTCATTTCAGAGTCTCCCTTGTAAATTACACCCTGTGACAAATTAGGTGGGCTGTTTGTTTGCTCTGCAGGACAAACTCAACTTAGGATTCTCAGGATCTGTTTGGACTGGCTCTTTAATAAAACTCTTGACATCTTTAAGATTCGAGTCTCCTTCTCTTAGCATCTCTGGTAACCATTTGAAGGAACAAATATATCATTCCCTTGTCCACAAGCTATTCATTCACTGGCATAAGTGATAGGAAGAAGGAACGAGCAAAAGGTAAATCAGAGCTGGCATTCTGCTGGTGGGAGAGGGAGTAACGATTGGAAGGTACAGTTCATACACACACCGCTGAAGTACATTATAGAAAAGGAATGAAGTGTTGGGTCTGCTTTTGTTGCCATTTGGAAAAGTTTGCTGCTTGCTGTCTAGATCCAGGCAGAGGCAGATTATTACCTTTTTCCTCTTGTAATCCTGCCCTGTGTGGGCAGTACACAGCTTCCCTAAATTTGACAAGTTCTGGCAAGAATGCCTTACTATGTGTCAAAGTTTTTGCAGCATCTCTCTGGTGGGGTTCTCATAAGAGCCCTGTAAGAATCACGGAAGGCAGAGCAATGGGGTAAGAGCGCTTAGAATAAACTGTTCTTCTTTTGTCCCATATTGAGTCCTTTTGTGGTTGGACCCTTCAAATTAAGCAAGGTCCTCTTCTGTAGCCCATTTCTTCCCCCACCAAGTGTTGTATTGTGGAACCATTTCAGACAGTTATGGGGAGAGAAAAACATAATGAACATGTCTCATATCCATGCCCTGTTTAAGTACTTAAAATTCTAGTCTTTGCTCCATACCACTACCCACTCCTCACTTAACTCCATTAGGGCTGTCTCTTTTTTTTTAAGTTGTGGATATGTAAATGTGTTTCTCTCCAATTAAAGAGAGACTATTCACACTTTTATATATAGATTCATGTAACCTTTACAGCAACTTTTTGTTGTAGGTAGTTTTATTACCGTTTAATACATAAGGGAATTGAGGCACAAAGAAGTCATGTAACTTGTCCAAGATCACATAACTAATATAGCTAGTAAGAGGCAGGGCCAAGATTTTATCATAGGAAGTTAACCTTGAGGTGTGAGATAAACTGATGACATTTTAATTTGTGAGTGTACAGCACTGAGCATACAGAGGGTTATTCCAAAGAGGGCAGGTGACATAAATTCTTAAATGTAAAGGAGTAGCAAGTTTTTAATCAAATGGTGGTTAATTCTGCCTTCTCTGTTTTTAGCAGTTTTCCTCCGTTGGAGGAATATGATTTTATTCTCAATTCCAAGAAAGGGAATTTTGAATTGAAAACCATAATGTCACCAGTTTGTCAGTTTATGTTGGAACTTTGCAAGTCCTTGGTCAAACACCAGTGATTTGCAAATGGCCCTCCTTAATAGGAAGAATCTACCCAGGAAATTCTGTACCATACTGTAGAAATTCCTGCTTTAAAATATTTACTTTTTTACTATACAGTATGTGTTGATTATAGATAATTTGAAAAATTTAGAAATTGTAAAGAAGGTAGTGAAAATGGCTTATAACTCTCTTTAACACACACTTTATTTCATGTTATGAAATAGACATTTTCATTAAATTATTTCATAGCTCTATTTGGCATATACATTATTTTATAGCTCATAGAAGATAGTTTTTCGTCTTGCTTTTGTTTGTCGGTATTTTTTCACGTTATCAAATTTGCTTATAAGTTCTTCCAGAGAGAGAGGGTTCATGTCAGCTTGGTGATATAGATCAGTAGTCAAATATCTTCTTTCGTTTGACCATGTGTCATATTTTGCAATTAATTTTCCAGCATTTTTTCTGTAAAAGTTTTTAATGTTTATATATATAGATCTATTAATCTTTTGTTTAATGCTTTGAAAATATTCTGCTCGTATTTAATTTTGCTGCTTCTATGATTTTTTTGAAATGTTCAAATCTTTGATACGTTGGAATTAATTTTTGTGTGGGGTTAACCAGTTATTTCAATACCAACAACACTTTTACTAAACAATCTTATTTCCCTACTCAGTTGATTTGCCATCTTTATGCTTATTTAATCATAAAACTAAATTCGTCCTTTTACTTTTGTTGAGTTTCTGAGATCAGGATTTTTTAATGCTTTTTGTTCTGTATCAACAAATTACTTCTCAGTTGAAATTATTTAATGAATGCACTAGTATGGCTTATGATTCTATATCTGAATTCTGAAAATTCAGGCTCTGAAAAATCTCTCAAAATGAGAACAGTAGACTTCATGTTAGAAGATGCTTTGGAATAGTATAAAATGTAAAATGACAATTCAGCAGAAAGAGCAATATTCTGTTTATTTTCAGAGATGTCTCTGAGCTGACAGGATTTCCTGAAATGTTAGGGGGACGTGTGAAAACCCTGCATCCTGCGGTCCATGCTGGTAAGTGATTGTTACCTTCAGTTTAAAGCTAATTTTAAGGATTATTTTACTTGATTATTTTGTAGAATAAGCAAGGAAAAAGTCAGGTCATAAACTCAAAAATAATTATCTGTGAGGGTATGTTGGCTTTGTCATGTTCACCACTAAACATTATTAGTTAGAACCTGCTTAAAGTCTAGTTTGCTTTATATGTGATTGATTGATTGTTTTCCTCTGCTTGCTATTAGTCTTGACCTGATGATTAACTTAGAGTGATAGTTCCTTCTGGATTTAATGAAAATATTTAGAGTTTATGTGTGAAAACATTTTATCACAATTCAAATTTAGAATAAAACATCACAATGTAACTTTCAAAAGAATTCTTTTCCAAAGCGCTTTACCTTGTTCATTCATCTGGGAAAATGACTTGTGTATGAACCAAAATAGTGAGAAATAAGTATATTGCTAACTTACCAGTTACAGTAAAATTTGGCAGAATAAAAGGCTGTAATGGTAAGAATGAGACAAGCCATTTATTTATGGGACCACTTAGAGTAATGGAACTGGCAACAGTTATGTGAAAATTCTTTTTACATTTTCTTAAGAGGAATTGAGAATTGATAAACAAGATTTTTAAATATACCCACTAATCTTAATTTTTACCTATCTTTCATATTCTTAATTAGGCAACATTAGAAGCTTTAACTTGATTAATGGGGCTATGCTGGAAAGAAGTACCTTATTCTGACCTGTTTTTTGAACTAGTGCTTTATCTTTGTTAAATCAGGTATCTTGGCTCGTAATATCCCAGAAGATAATGCTGACATGGCCAGACTTGATTTCAATCTTATAAGGTAGAAATTTGAAGTCGAATTTTTAATACATTAAGGGTTAAAGATAAAGAGTGTGCTAAACCGAGTACTCCTTTTTAAAGATCAAAACTAGCATTAGGTTTAGTCTCCTGTTATTCGCTGTGAACATTCATTGATTATCTTACATGTGATATTGTACATGTGTTAGCATTTTGGTTTTGCCAAGTTTATATCACCAAAATGGGTACTTGAACTAAAAACAAGCTTTGCTTTTTTTAGGAAGGTCTTATCAAAATTTTAGTACATATAAGCAACTTAGTTATTTGCATAAAGATACTCATTTTTTAAAAACATGTAACAGCTTTATTCCGATGTAATTCACATACCATATAAATTCCCAATTTAAAATATACAATTCAGAGGTTTTTTAGTATATTCAGATTTGAGAGGCCATCACCACAGTTAAGATTAGAATATATTCATCATCTCCCTCAAAAAACAACAAAAAAGTTCCCATTAGTGTACATTCTTCGTTTTCCCCAACACCTTCTAGCCCTTGGCAACCACCAGTCTGTTTTTTGTCTCTCTGGATTTATTTATACTGAATATTTCATATTGGTGAAATATTCCTACAAAATGTTCTTTGTGACTAGCTTCATAGCATGTTTTTAAGGTTCATCCATGTTAGAGCGTATATCAGTATTTTATTTGCTTATTGCTATGAAATAATGTATTGTATGAATATACCCCATTTTAATTATTGGTTCATAAGTTGATGGACATTTGGATTGGTTCTACTTTTTGGATGTTATGAGTAATGCAGCCATGAACATTCACGTATAATATTTTTTTGTAGACAAATATTTTCATTTTGGGTATATACCTAGGAATGGCATTCCATGGTCAGATAACTATCTTTGACCTTTTGAGGATCTGCCACACTGTTTTCCAGTGCTATATCATTTTACATCCCTGAAGCATTGTATGACCCTAAATGTCCTAGGTAATGGTGGTCACATTCCAAAATGATGAAGTTCTCTGTAGCCTGGTATTTTACCTTGCTGTTAAAATCGTGAAAAGGTCTTTGATGGCTTGGTAGTATAATGGGTAGCTAAGGCAGCAACATTACAATATGATTTAGACGGAGTAATGTGCATTGAGCGTACCACCTGTTAACTAAAGCCTCTTCTGTTCACCTGTGTTCTGCAACAATGGGAGATTCTGACTTCTCTACATAATTTATTAAAAACTCTAAAATGTCAGGCTCACAATTTTACATTTTAGATCTTTAGAACTTTTAGATTTTAGTTACTAATTTTTCCTATGTAGCTATAAACTACTATAAGTTGAATTTTGATGACTCAATTAACTACATTCTTCTTTTAGAGTTGTTGTTTGTAATCTGTATCCCTTTGTGAAGACTGTGGCTTTTCCAGATGTAACTGTTGAAGAGGCTGTTGAGCAAATTGATATTGGTAAGTAGAAAAGCCAGTTTTGAAGACTTAACAAAGAGGATTATTTAAAATTTAAGTTAGGTTTTTGTTTTGAAATTGACTGTTGAGGGAGTAGAAAATAGTTATTGCTCCCAGGTTATATTCCGGGATGACTGTAACTCATCTATATTTTTGAAGCTATTTCGTTGTATACAGATCCATCTGGATTATTTTTTCCTTATTTTTTAAGTCAAGAATTGAAGTATGTGTACACCGACTGTATTTGAAAAAGGTTAAACTGATATGAAAATGCAAATTGTCTTTTGTTCTTCAAAGGTGGAGTAACCTTGCTGAGAGCAGCAGCCAAAAACCATGCTCGAGTGACAGTAGTGTGTGAACCAGAGGACTATGCAGCTGTGTCCACAGAGATGCAGAGCTCAGACAGTAAAGACACCTCCCTGGAGACTAGACGCCAATTAGCCTTGAAGGTGGGGGCGCACTTTTACCTAGTTCAGTGTTTGCAAAACAAAACAGTACTCTCTTCTTGCTAGATTATCTCACCTACCATGGCCCTGCTTGGAACTGCTGTCCTTTTGTTATAAATGAAGAGACCATATACTAGAGAGGTATTCTCTTTAAAAGATTAAAAGAGAATTGGAAAGGGAATAATTGACTGTGCTGTTGAGTCTTATTTGGTGTCTTAACCTGCACAGGCGTGTGTGTGGTGGGGTGAGGGGGTGTCGTCGTGTGCTACCTGGGATCACCTTGGACCCCCACTTTGGGAAATGCTGCTCGTGTTTCACAAAATTTACACCTTTTGTAGGCTTTCACTCACACGGCACAGTATGATGAGGCAATTTCAGATTACTTCAGGAAACAATATAGTAAAGGAATATCTCAGATGCCCTTGAGGTATGGAATGAATCCACATCAAACTCCTGCCCAGTTATACACACTGAAGCCCAAGCTTCCCGTTACAGGTAAAGACTGAGTGTCCTGTGGCATGGTTTGCTCTGTGTGTGTGTGTGTGTGTGTGCGCGCGCGCGTATATTTGTCTGTCGTATCTGACGTGGTTCCCGTTTAGAAGATAAAGTAAGTTACAAAATACCTCTTATAGCCACCTGAAGTTTAAGATGCCAGGTGAACTTGTGAGCAAAAAATATTGAGATAATCTTTGGTTCTGGAGAGAGGTCAAGTCAGAGATACAGATTGGAATGTGTTTGTCAAATAGATAACTGTGAAGACATGGGATAGGGTGGGATGGCCTGGACTTCATAAAAGCAGGTCAAGATCAAGCCTTGGGGTAGCAATGGAGGAACTAGCCAAAGATAAATCAGGTTGGAAGTCTTGTAGAGTTTCATCTGATTGGAATGCTGCCAAGAACAGAAAAGTGACTGATTTGGGAACATTACCAGAGCCTTTTCCTTGGAATGATGCGTCTGGAAACTCAGTTGACGTGGGCTGAAATAGGAATGTGAGGTTAGGAAATAGCAGATAAAGATAATTCTTTGACAAAGAAATTAGGACTTCATGTGTTTGTAAAGTTACAAGAGAATTTTTCGATTTTGTGTTGTGTTTTGTTCTGAAGGTGGGCTGTTGGAGCTTGTCCTACTCCGGTAGAAGGGAGGGTGGGTGCAGGGGGCAAAGGAGAGTGTTGTGGGTGTCGAAGGGTGGGAAGGCCCAAGCATTGGTGGAGGGTTGCTGTTGGGTGAGAGCAAGACCAGCTTCCTTCATAGCCTGAGAAGGCAGGCGCAGAGCACTCGAGGTGATAAATGGCAATGGAAAAATACAGGATCCCCTGTCTGCTCCTCTTTGGCCCCTGTCACCAGCTGAGGGAGAGGAATGAGCAGGAAGCAGTGCAGGAGATCTGAGGAGAAATGGAAATATTCTTTACCCTTCACACTCAGTGGATCGCTAAGTTCTATTATCTACTCTGCCTCAAGTATATTTTGAATCTTTTCTAACATTGCCCAAGCCCCTAGTCACCCTGAACATCTCCCAGACCATAATGATCCTAACAAGCCTCTGCTTTTTCTTTGTCCTTTTATTCTTCCCAGCTAGTCATCTTTTAAAAATGTAAATCAGGCCCTGTCACATCCTACTTAAAACCATTTATTGGCTTTCCTTCCTACTGAAGGGCTGGTTCTGTCCTACAAACCCTGTAATCTCTGGTCTTACTCACCCACAGTCCTCCCCAGACCCATTTCCCCTAAGCACCTTTTGTTGAGCAGGCAGAGCTTCCACTCCAGGGCCTTTGCGCTGGTTGCTCCTTTTATGTAGAATTTTTCTCTCTGGTTCTGGTTTCTTGTCATTTAAATCTCACCTAAACTCTCACCACCTCAGAGGAGCCTCCCCTGACCACTTAGACCAAAGGAGCGGCCCATCACACTTCTGCCACACTGTTCTGTTTTGCTGCATATATTTATGTTTTAATTGTCTTCTCCCATGAGGATGTCTGCTCCCTAGAACAAAGACTGTCTGTCTTTGTTCATTGGTTGTTTGTTCATTGCTGTATCCCCAAGGCTTAAATATTGCTTGTCATGTTTCCTAAGTATTTACTGAATGAGTAATTAGAAACCTGACATTTTGTACGACTTCTTAAAACATTTATCTGGTGTTAGATCTCAGATATTTCCTTCTTATAGTTATATGTTCCCCATTTTGATTCTGAGGCAAAAAAATACTTTGTGTACTTTCAATGTCCCCTACTTTTCATTTTCAAAACCTTTTGCATTTGTAGTTAGTCAGGGCAACTATTTCTTTTTTTCAAATACTACTTTTTATAGCAGTTTTAGATTTAAAGCAAAATTTCTCAGAAAGTGCAGAGTTCCTAGACCCAGATGTATCCCTCCCTCCACCCTTTTCCCTGTTAGTGTCTGACATTGGTGTGGTACCAAGTGCTCACAACTGGTGAACTGCTATCGATTCATTAACGAAGGTCCATAGTAACGTTAGGGTTTACTCTCTGTCGTATGTTCTGTGGGTTCTGGCAAATTCATAATGTCATGTATCTACCTTGATAATATCAGGCAGAATAATTTCACCCCTGAAAATTTCCTGCGTTGTACCCCATAACCCCAGCAACCACTTATCTTTATGCCATCCCCATTGTTTTGCCGTTTCCAGAATGTCAACATTAGTATCACACTATGTAGACTTTTCATTACTCTGGCTTCTTTTATTCAGTAATGTGCATGTAAGGTTCTCCATGGCTCTTGGTGCCTTGAGATCTCATGTCTTATCACTGAATAATATTCCACTGTATATGGATTTACCATAGATGGTTTCACCTATTGAATGAAGGACAATTTTTGACATTTAAGAATAAAGCTGCTAAAAACATTCAAGTACAATTGTGCGGACGTTTCCAACTCATTTGTTTAAATATCTAGTATTTTCTCTTATTAACTATTTATTGCCTATTTTGTTTCTTCTATGCCTCTCCCATAAGCTCCAGGAGGACAGTGATTTTGGGAGTGGGAGGAGGGACTATTTTATTCACTGATAATATCCCAAGTACCTGAAACAGTTCCTAACATTGCAGTAAGCTGTCAGGAAATATTTGGTAAAGTTCTTTTAAAGTATCTAGTATCTAGATAACATAAAGGAAATGCAGTTATTGTAAGTTTGTTTTTAATTAATGGTATACTTTTTTTTGTATGTGCTGAACTTATAAATGTATTATATTTGCAAGAGATATTAGCTTCAAATGTTGTAATAGGCAGTGGCAGAACTCTGAAGTTGGAGTCTTTTTAACTATTTCTCATTTGAGTTGGATCTACTGAATCTGGTATAAAAGAAGAAAAATCCAACACATTTTCCCCCTCCTCTCCTCCCACTCACAGCTTTTGCACTGTAGTTGGTAATATTCTTAAATGACAAGGTTTATAACTTTAATTTTCTATTGTCTCTTAATTGCCACAATTGATTAATTTTGTTTCTGGACTGAAAGGGATCCCTGATTATCACTTGTTATTCTCCCTTCTTAGTTTCTGTTGGTTTACTTCTAGATTGACTGGATTAGGTCTTCCAATAGAGGAGCCAGGGGGACAGAGAGGGAGAGAATGAATGAGAATGTTTGGTAAGATTGGCTCAGGTTCTAGAGTTCTGTTCACTTTTCTCAACAAGTTCTTAGTTGTTTCTATAGATTTATTTGCCCCTTTATTATACATCACTTAAAACATATTTGTACAATCTTCATGTTATGTTTTAAGAAATGTGTATATATCTGACCTTATTGACCATATGTGGTAACTTGTATATATTTTTATATGTAGTTCTAAATGGAGCCCCTGGATTTATAAACTTGTGTGATGCTTTGAATGCCTGGCAGCTGGTGAAGGAACTCAAGGAAGCTTTAGGCATCCCAGCTGCTGCCTCTTTCAAGCATGTCAGCCCAGCAGGTAAAGCACTGCACTCTGGAACACTCTAGAACTGTTCAAAATGCACCCTTTAATTTTGAAAAGAATTAACAAGTTCTAATGTGAATGTAGACATGCTATGAAGTCTGAAACCACTTTTGTCAAATCTGTTAACACTTTCAGTACGGTAACATGATAAGACCTGATAAAATAACACACATACCTATTCATATATATGATTATGTAACATTGGAAAATTAGGAAGTAGTTTTTTTGGTAGTAGAAACATGAAGTTTTAGAAAATAAGGAAATGAAGTAGCTTGATGCAGTATGACTAAATATTTTTATACATGGTTGAAGATGAAACTGAGTAGACCTAAAGAAGTTACTCTTAGGACACTTTATAGCCATTGTATGAGATACCTTTTTACTTTTTGTATTTAAGTCAACTCCACAACTTAGTTATTTATATCACCAGATCTGCTGAAAGACAGTCCAACACATAATTAGTTCTCAGGTGTTTATTTGATGTTAAAATGACATGAGCAGGGAAGAAATAAATGGCATGTGGTGTCAAGCAGGATGGAGAGAGTAAGTAATGAAGTAAAACCAGCTTCACAGACACACCTGCTGCTGGCAGGCCTCAGATGTATGGCTCTGTTTTCAGAGGCCAGAGAAGACATTTCCCCCTGCTTACCCTCCCCTGCAGCTGTATTTTTGGTGTTTCATTATCTGGCCAAACAGATTTTTATTTAATTTGGTACAGGTGATAGAAATTATGCTGCATAGACTAGATCTTAAGAAAAATGTTCTGATTTAGGAGTTGACAAGTGGCAACTTGAGATTTTTGGTTG
Organism: Cynopterus sphinx; assembly: GCA_030015415.1. NCBI lineage: Eukaryota > Metazoa > Chordata > Mammalia > Chiroptera > Pteropodidae > Cynopterus > Cynopterus sphinx. The sequence goes on from CM057379.1 coordinate 191,592,596, forward strand.
CTTTGTGGTTTTCTGTACCAGGTGCTGCTGTTGGAATCCCACTTAGTGAAGACGAGGCCAAAGTCTGCATGGTCCATGACATGTACAGGACCCTGACACCCATATCAACTGCATACGCACGAGCAAGAGGTCAGAAGAATAACAATGTTTTTTGTTTTTTAGTAGAAAAAGCAGTATTTTACCTAAGGTAGAATAAAATAGTAATATCTTTGTTTCATTGTAAGATTTCAAATTATCTTTTAATTTGTTTTTTATTAATACTTCAAAATGATTTATGGGCGCCACGAAATAGATTTGTTTATAAATGTGTGTTGTTGGTATTTTAATGTAACAAATGGAAGCATAATTGCAATCCGGTGCATTTAATTTCAGATTAGGCTATTGAATGCATTTATATTACTTAATATATGACTAAAATTATATGGTTATTCTGACTGTACTGAATTTGGTTAGAATAGAGTGTTTCACAAATATCTAATTTGTGAGTTTAATAACCTGTGAATATTATTATACCATTTATGGAAAATATGGGAGATTGTTGAGAAACCAGATATCGTAGTTTACCTTCTGCAACAGGGGTTAGTAAATTATGGGCAGAATTCAGCCTGTCCCCTGTTTTTAGTAAATGGTTTCCCTTTGTTGATGCGTCATCAATGGCTGACTTCAAACTACAGCCAGGGAGTTCAGTGGTTGCATCAGAGACCATGTGGCCACAAAGCTTAAAAAACATTATCCTATCAGGTTGGTCATCAAAAGCTTGCCAAGAGCTGCTCTAATAGGTAAAATTTAAGAATACTTTCTTACTACTTATTTCGGTTAAATGACTTATTAATCTGTTAATTAAATCTTATGTAAACAGTAACATTAGAGAAATGATTTTTATATGATGACATTAGGTTTTTTATATAAACACTTTTGTAATTTGCGATAAATATCTCATTTTAATTTTTCTTTACAGGGGCCGATAGGATGTCTTCATTTGGTGACTTTGTTGCATTATCTGATATATGTGATGTCCCTACTGCCAAAATTATCTCTAGAGAGGTTGGTGAACATTTATGTGTCCTGATCCTTGCAGAACTGAGGCAAGCGTTCTTTGTTCATAGGAACCATAACCCATGATGTTTATATTTGTACTATCTGTAAGTTAGTTAAGTTTATCATTTACAATGTTTATATTTTATGTAGAACATGAATCCTTGCCTGAATTGTAATTTTGAGATTTAGTGAATGTTTCAAATGGATATTTGGCTGTCATAAGTTTTAATTTATATTTTCTTTTAATTTTCTAGTAGTCATTATCTGAATGCCAAGGTTAGTGTTTTCCAAAGAGCAGAGGATGCCATTTTGGATGGTGGTATAATAATTGACTTTAAACCTTTATAGGTTTGTAATGAAAGAGACTGTATAAAGGGAAAAAATTATAAATTCTGAAAAACTAACCTCCGTCAACTGAGCATTCTAGAAAAATCAGGGTTTTGCTAATGGTGGAGAGACGGACAGAATAAAAAAGAAGGCAGCTTGTAGAGAGAACAGTAGGTAGAAGTGAAGGCTGAGGGGACATGTGGCTTGACAGTGTTAAGTTGCTTTAGGGCTTCTTCCCATGACCACGACCGTCCCCAACTGCAACGGAGCTGTCTTGAGCACCATCGGTTATAGCAAGGCTTTGGAGGCGATGAGCCACGTGTGACTTTTGTGTCTTTAGTTGTAGGATGTTTAGTCTTTGATTTAGTCTGAACCACTTACGTTGCTCAAGCCAGATCCTGGACAAGCTGGCACCAGAACATACTCTTCCTAGAGCACAACACCAGCCATAAACAGAATAGTAAAACATTTTTCTTCCTAAGGCATATATATTAGAGCGAATCATCGTTAAAACTAAAATGAATAACCAAAAATTTTTAAAGGACAGAGAACAACACGAGATGAAGCGAGCTGTAGAAAGTTGTATTCTAACATAGGCCTATCTTTTACAAGTATAGTATAGTAAGCTGTCACTTATTGTCATTGATAGGTTCTGTGACTGTAAGGAAAACAACCTATAATGAAACCAGTTAATTGATATAAATAAGTTTAAGTTCCTATATCACCTCATCAGTGAAATAATGATATTCAGGAACCTGCTGCATTAGCTTTTGTTGGAGGTAGAAACTGGAAAATACTGCTTCATTTATTTAAAATGGATAATTGTCTCTAGATTTTTTAAAGAGGTATTCTCTGATTTTTTAAAAATAGAAAATACATATATTTATTATATTTATAGGTATCTGATGGTATTGTTGCTCCAGGATATGAAGAAGAAGCTTTGAAAATTCTTTCTAAAAAGAAAAATGGGAACTACTGTGTTATTCAGGTTAGTTCATGTTCAAAACATAATTCACTCTTTTATTTTGTGTCTCTTAATCCTGCAAATTTTTTTTTCTTACTATTTTTTGGTTTAAGATGAGGGTAGCTTCTTTACCTTTAATATTAAATTTTTAAATTTCTTGAATATATATTTACATGATTTTCTATTCAAAAGATATTAGACCATTTGAAGAAAATTTTCCCCATCTTTCCCTCTGCCACTGTTATCTTTTTTTAGAAGTACCTAATATTTTAAATTTCATATCTTTTGTGAAATAGGCTATACTTGATTAGCAAATATTTGCATTTTTTTCCTTTTTTTCCCCCACACTGTTACAAATGTACACTGCTTCACCATCTCGGAAGTTTGTCCTGTGTCTGTAGATCTCATCTAGTCAGTCACCAGTTTAGCTGCTGCACAATCCCTGCACAAATTAAATGGAGTTATAGGCTATCTGTATCTGTAATTTGGATAGATACTGCTCTTCTTAGAGGTTGTGCAACAGATTTTGTTCTAATGGAAATGTGTAAGGGTACCTGTTTTCTAACACCATTGCCAGCATTGTGTTCAGGGTTTTTTTTCTGATTTTTATAAGCTTGTATGAATTAAGGAAACTACCCCATAGTCTAAGAATTTACAGTGATAAAACAGAGTTATTTACATTGCAAGTAAAAACTGATAATGCTTTTTTTTCAGAAAGTATTGGTGTCACAAAATCCGTAGAATCCCAACTCCACGTAATGGAAGTTATTAAGTATCCTTCATTGTAAGATACCAATAATTGTGTAGTTCATTATATATTCCATTTGAGCTTTTTAAGGGGAAAAAAAATCCACTTTAAATACACATACTTTTTTTATTTTTTTAAGCTACTTGACAGCAAGTTTAACTGTTCAGTTAGCTGCCACTCTGTTCTTCAGTTCCTTAATTGTATTTTTTTGTTAAGAGTGTTAAGTACTAATGGCTGTTAGCAGTTACGTGTAGCAGCCTGGAGAATGTTTTCTAAATCCTGAGCTCATCATCATGACCTCTTCAGTACCCGAAAGCATCGTATTCAAAGATGTGAAAAGGTGACTGGAAATTCCTCAGTAATTTATTTGAGACTTGGCTAAGTTTGCACGTGGACACGTAATTACAACCATAGAACAACTTAAATTCCTCCCCGTATCTAATATCAGGTTTCTTTTGACATCAGCTAATTGGAGGGCATATCTTAATTTTAGAAATTTTAGAATACAAAAGAAAAAGGAACATTTTAGAATTTAAGAACGTACAAATTAAGCAGAATTAACATGAGGATTTGCTTGTAAGTTATAGATATTACTATTTTCTAAAGATTATTCAAAGATTATTTAAAGGATAAATGAAGAAATATACTGTCAATTTTAGAAAAATACCGAGGAGGAGAGCAGTCTTATGCAGATTATTCCCAAATTTTAATATCTTTTCAAAATCTGGAAGAGGAAGACATCAATAAATGACACATTCTCTTTCAAATAGCAAAGACAACAGACTGACTACAAGTCCCATTTTCTCCCTTTTAACTTCTTTTTAACTTGTAATTCAATTGTTAGGTATTTTATGAAATTTTTAGAAAGGAAAATTAAAATTTAATTTTTGTGCCACTGCCTATTACCAAATATGTTTTATTCACCAATCTTTCAAAAGGATTATATAGATAGTGCTTTTAGTTAATGCAACCCAAAACTGGAATCACTGGTTTTAATGTTACATAGAAATTGTAAAACCTGTAATACCTTATAGGGTTGTAAAATTTTTGGAGCAAAATGTTGGTGCTTTGCCATTCTTCTATACCTGTACTAAAATAATGTTATTTATTCTTACATTAGATAAAATTGTGTATAACCTTGCTTACAAAGAAATCCTTTGTATGTAACTTAAATGAAAAATTTTGAGGGATGTAGAGATATCACTTTTAACTCTTTATATTTGTACTTTAGATGGACCAGTCTTACAATCCCGATGAGAATGAAGTTCGAACTCTCTTTGGTCTTCGTTTAAGCCAGAAGAGAAATACTGGTGTCATAGACAAGTCATTATTTAGCAATGTTGTTACGAAGAATAAAGATGTAAGTTTAAAAATATGTGAACTGAATGTTAGTTTTTATGTAGGTATGCTTTTAATATTTATAAGCTTATGCATTTATTAAGGCCTTTTTAAAACTAGTTGATATGCAAATATTAGTGTATCTTTGAGTCATCATCAAGTAAGCTTGAGAATCTCAAAAATGAATAAAAGACTGTATTGGGAGCTTCTGTACATATGTATATGCATACAGAGATTTATCTTTATATATAAATGAGATCATGTCTTCATAATTATGTTCTGTAACTTGTCTTAGTGAATGAACACTAAGCTGAAAATTTGTTTCTGTATCAGTGCGTATATATCCACATCTTCATCTGAAAGGCCACATGGTAATTCATGTATAATGCATTGTGATTGATATTTAGTTTGTTTTCATTTTCAGTGTTTTTGTGCAGACAAGCTTTTTGTTATCTTAGGAAGGACATATTTCTAGGACAATGTGATTTTTTTTGTATAGATGTATTATATCATTTAATACACATAGCACTTTATGGAAGGGGCAGAATTAGCTACTATTCTCTCTATTGTAAATGTCACAAAATTGTGATACAGGGGACAGTTAAGAAGTTTGTCCAAGGTTATGCAATAAAGGAAGTGGCTCAGCTGGTAAATATTTTCTGAAATCTCTTAAGTGGGCTTTCAGTTTTGAAGGATATTTTAGCTGGGTCAGATGTTCGCTATACTTTTTTTTTCAGTATGTCGGATGAGTCACTCCATTGTTTTCTGGTCTTGTCTGCTGGTATGTCTGGTATTTCTAATTGACAGTTGAATGTTGGTTATGGTTAAACTATAGAGATTTTGAGGTTCTGGACAGTATTTTTTTTTTTTTTTTTCGCTCCAAAGAGAGTTGACTTATGCTTCTGGCAGGTACATCAGGTGGAGGCAGATCATCTTTCTCCTGACAGGAATTGAGCTCATTTGAATTTGGGCTTCAGTCTTTGTGAGGTCTGTTTGTGGTTCTTCTCTATTCTGCTGAAAGTGAAGTGTCTACTAGTACCTCTCTTCTCTGGAGTATACGGAACTGTATTTTTGCCTCTTAGTCCTGTAAGACTCCGAAGCCACACTCAGCTTATTCAACTCTTAGTTTATTACTCTCATCTAGGGGAAAAAGCATAGATGGTCACACTCATTTCTCCCTTTATGTTTGAGATCTTTGCCTCTTGGTACTTGGTATTTGATTAGCTCTCTGTTCAGCTCTTCTGTTTGTTCTTAAAAAAAGATTAGTCTCTTAACAAGTCATTCACTGTAAGAGAAGTGGAAAACGAGGAGCTGCAATCTGTTCCAGGCCTGACTCCTGAGGCTTCAAGTAGAATTGTTGAAAATAAGCTTTAAAAAGCTTTATTGGGATAATCGTATCTGTGAGTAAGCATATGGTGATGTAGACATGATCTTTGTGTATTGATTTGTTGGATATTCTATCTTTAACTCTGAAAATTGATAGTGCCCCTCAGTAAAGGAACCTGTGGGCATTATACGGAGAAATATCTTTCAGCCCTTTGGATTCCACTCCTTGGCCAAGGTGACGATGAACTAGGATTTCCACATGGAAACTGTTTTGCAGCAGTGTTACTTTAAGCAGCGCACAGTGAAATGTGGTGCTTATTACTTCATTAACCTGGTTGCTTAATGTATCTTTATAAAAACTGACCTAGATTCCATGGTACCCATGTTGACAATTGTGCCTAAGTATTAAGACCCTCGCCTTTTAAAATTTTCCTTGTAGGTTTATAGGTATTAATCTGATTAATGATTTAGCAATATTTGATTGGTTTTGTGCCTCTGGTTATGCCCACTTTGATGTTTATTTACATTGGTTGAGGCTGTGGTTTTAATTATTCTGTTATCTAAATTCTTCTCTATTTGTTTCATATCTTTTTAATAGAAATCTGGGAATTTTAAGGATGAAAATAATAATTTTATCCTCCTTTATATTTCCCTCCCTTCTTTTAAAGCAGATTTTTAAATTAATATTCCAGCCTCAAAATCATCAGATGGTAATACTGTTTAGAATGATTTTAGTCCTGAGAGAATAGAAGTATAAGAAGTCTATGTTAAGTATTAATGAACATGCCTGAATTATTTCCTTTTCTCCCATTTTTTTCAAATAATGTTCTATTGTAACTGTTTGTGCCATGTTTATAAGACTTAAATTTCCTCACTCCTCCCCTTCTCCTTTCTTGATATGTCTCATATTCCTTCATCCTAACTCAGAATACTGGGCTATATTTGAAAGTGAACGTCGAGACTGGCATTGGTTTTTAGAACCAGAAGAATAAGTGTGTACTTGTTGACCCAAACAGCAGATATAGATAGGAAAGGATGTTGCATTACATTAATAGCACCTTAGAGTTACGAATTCTTCAGAAGTTCTAACAATGTGTTTTAATTAAGCTTTTAATTTTGAGATTAAAAAAGTAAAAATTGTAGATTCGCATGCAGTTTTAAGAGTTCCCATGTACTTTTTCCCCCATGTTCCTAATAGTAATATCTTACAAAATTATAGCACAATATCACAATTTTGGCATTTTCTTTGCTACAATCAAGACACAGAACGTTGCTATCAATACAATGAAGCCTCTTAGTGCCTTTTTTAGCCACTCTCTTCCCTCCTGCCTCTGCCCCCTCCTCAGCCTGGAGCAACAACCAATCTGTTCTCCCTTTCTGTAATTTTTGTTCATTATACATTCATGAACAGGTTTTGGGGTGAACTTAAGTTATTATTTCTGTTATAAATGCTCTGGAGTATAATTGCTCAGTGCAGGGCAATACTGTAATTGCATGTTTAGTTTTATAAGAAACTATCACACTGCTTTCCAGAGTCTGTACCATTTTACATTTTATACCTGCAGTGTATGAGTGGTCCAGTTCCTCTGCATCCTTACCAACTTTTTTGAAAGATAGGCATGTAGTAGTGTCTCCTCATTTTAATTAGCAGTTCCTAATAGCTAATGATGGACTTTCTTTTTTATGTATTATTTGCCATCTGTATATAACCTTTTTGGTGAAATGTCTCTTCATAGCTTTTGTTCATTTTCTAATTAAATTTTCTTTTGTTGGTGAGTTTCAAGAGGTCTTTGTATATTTTAGGTACTAGTTCTTTGTTGATTATGTGCTTTACAAATATTTTCTCCCAGGCTTTAGCTTAATACAGTGTCTTTAGTGGAGCAGAAAATTTTAATTTCTGTGAAGTCCAATTTATCAGTTATTCAGTTAGCTGATTTACCAACTAGCTGCTGCTTATATTCTTTGTCCACTCAGCATGCTGACATAGGTCATTGTCCTTTTAAATTCGTATTTGTTCTTTATATCAAAGATAGTGAGTTTTGGGCTAAAGTATTTGTTGTTTTATTCTATTTGGACTAGTAGTTCACGATGCATTTCTGAATAGTTTCTACTTAGAACATTCTAAACAAAGCAGAAAATGATCCTAATTTGATTTTCCCTCAACAGCCTTAGTTGTGTGTGGGCATCACATTTGTAGCGTCTGTGAAAATTATTCTTGGTGTTTTTTTCTGAACATAAATGTTATCATGTCTCTAGATATTTTTTGGTACCATGGTAGAGAAAATATGTGTCACTTTTGGAGTGGATGTGGTATTTCCTATCTTGTGTGGTATGTAAACAGGCTTAAGCCAAAGTTGGCACAAAACAGCATAAGTGTGAGTCTTGTACGTTAGGCAGTGTCCCAAGTTCCATGACAAACATGTTAAATGGTAATCTTTTCAGTAAAACAGTAGTGTTTAACATGAATAGTTAATTTCACCTCATTTGAAAGAGCTAACGATAAGTCTGTTGCAGTAAATGGCATATAACAGGGGTCCACAACCCCCGGGGCCATGGACCAGTCTGTGACCTCTTATGAACCAGGCCGCACAGCAGGAGGTGAGTGGCTGGTGAGGGAGCAAGGCTTCTTCTGTGTTTGCAGCTGCTCCCCAGCGCTAACATCACCGCCTCAGCTCCACCTCAGATCATCAGGCATTAGATTCACATAGGAACACTGGTCCCCGGTGCCAAAAAAAGGTTGGGGACAACTGAAAGATCCTTAAAGTGAAATGAAATTTAAAGAGCCCAGTGCCACTTACCGTTCTGCGTTTTTTCAGTTGCCGGAATCTGCGCTCAGAGATCTCATTGTGGCCACCATTGCTGTCAAGTACACTCAGTCTAACTCCGTGTGCTACGCCAAGAATGGTCAGGTAACCAAGCTATAAAACTTACCTGGGGTGGAGAGGCTGTTGTTTTACAAAACGATGTTCAAAAATGTATCTTCTCCAGTAGTAGATCACTTAAAAGGAAAAATTTGCCAATTTTTTATCTCCTGGGTTTGTCAGTATTTCCTGAGTAACTTGGTAGACTGTTAAAGCTAATGATGGTTATGAAGTATCTTTGGAGCTAAGTATTAAAATTTGTCATATTGCTTCTTGCCTAGAATGAGTGGGCACATTTTGGATTAGTGAGACTCAAATAGCTGCTACAAAATCTGGTTTATTCACACACACATATACCCACCATTGGTAGTATTTCCAATGAAAGAGTAAAGAATGATGCTGCCACCCACCAGCCCAGGGTTTTGTAGCTCTTAGGGTATTTTCACATAGATTTCTTAGGTTATTTTACCAAGAATTCATAGATGAAGAGTTAACGTGATTTTTTAAAATCAGCTTTACTGAGGCATAATTTGCATGCTGTAAAGTTCACCTTTTGTGTCATGTGACCAGTTTTTAGAAGTCATACAGTGATATGACCACTACTGCCATCAGGGTATTGAGGATTTTGTACTGTTTGATGTTAGCAAGATGTATAACTTCTCTCCTAGCGCACCTGGCTGTGGATACAGGGCCGAGCCGCCCATCACGCAGGCATCTGTCTCCAGGGTGAACCTGCTTCTGTCATAGCTTTGAAAGCATTGGAAGCCCTTTCATCCTATGGTGTCTTGAACTCTTGGCATTTGTTGAATTATTTGACCCATCAGTGGGAGGGTGAGAGTAGATGTTAATTAGCGTGTGACCTGGAAGACCATTTCAGATTCAGAATTTTCCTGACTGCCAACTGTTAAGAGATTGCTAATTTCTAATAGAAACCTGGGAGATTGTGGCTATCGGTCATCCTTGTGCTCAGGTTCTAATAAGTTCCAGTAAAACCATGTTTCAGTACTGAGGTCCAAGAGTTCTAGAAAATTCCAGAATATTAAGAGGTAAAACATAAACAGTCATAAATCATCCTCACCTTTTAATGACTTAAAAATTACTTATTGCTTTTACTTTGGCCTAGTACTTTCTTCCACAGAATTAATAGGTAGATTTTGGGAAATGTGCACAAAAGATCCCTTGCGACACGTGTCGTTGGAAGAGGTGTTCATTTTAATGTCCATGTCATTTAGGTCATTGGTATTGGAGCAGGACAGCAGTCTCGGATACACTGCACACGCCTTGCAGGAGATAAGGCGAACTTTTGGTGGCTTAGACATCACCCACGAGTACTCTCAATGAAGTTTAAAACTGGAGTAAAGAGAGCAGAAATCTCCAATGCCATCGATCAATATGTTACTGGCACCATTGGTGAGGTAAAGGCCTGTCATTGACTTGTGGGTGGTGTATATTAGTGTGTTTACCCTTTTCTGTGTAGCAGACATTACCTTCATCACTACAAAGATAAAATGCTATTTTCTTGAATTTCTTTATTGTCTAAAAACTATCACTCTAAACTTTTTACCAGTTTCTCGTTGTCTTTTGTCTCATGTAACTTTCTTCATCCAGTTCTGACCCCACAAATCTTCTCTGTCCTTTTAAATTATAACCATTGGTTATGTTTTGCACATTTGTACTTCCCCCTGTTGATTATAAGCTTTTGGAGGCAGGGACTGTTTTTCACCCATCTCGAGGTATCTGTCACAGTGTCAGGTATGCCATTACACAGTAGGTGATACTCAGCATTACATGCAAATTACTTGATAGCAGGAATCAGTGTCTTTCTTCTCCACCCACATTTGCTGTAAGTGCCATTGAGAATTCAGTATAGTTTTGTTACATTTCATGTTCTTTAATATCTTCTGTTTTGGAGAGGATATATAGGAACATTAAAATGGGAAGTGTCAGGTAGCTCTTCAAAATAGTAGGGTTTAGCTCAGTTTCTGAATGTAGCCAGTGCTGAAGAAATACTGGCTGGAAAATAAGAGAAAGGTCCGATATCAAAATCTCAGTGGTTTTCTGAAGAACGAGTCATCTATACTAAGTTGTCCCCTCAGGGACTGGAATCCGTGCTGTAGTGTCATTGAGGAGTGAGGCTGCAGAGTGAGCCTTGTAATGTGAAGTACTAAAAGCAGCTTTTCCTTTTTACTTCAATCCTGTATTTTTATGCTTCATATTACCCAGCAAAACCCTGCTAATTGTTCTGGAAGAGTCATTATGTGTGTACAGGAATGAAAGTATGTTGTTTAAGCCAAAAAAAATCACCCGAAATGGAAGCACCTTCTAAAAATATGAATGTTATTCATCGTGTTTTGGTTTGTCTATAAGACTATTCTTGAGAGTGATTTTATAAATGTGCTTAGAATTTCTATCATCTGTTTCCAATTTCTTGCTTTGGTATAGGGATATAAAGTAGTAGATTTAACTTGGGCAGAGATTTAAAAACAATATATTTGTTATAAAGTAAATGGTATAGTCTTTTACTTTGTAGAAAGTAAATATGTTCTTTATTTGGTACACTTAGAATCACTTTTCTTCCTTAAGGAAATGTTAAAAGCATTAAAAAGAGAGAGAGAGATTCTAAAAATAATGACTTTGAATATAAATAAGCATCATTATTTACAATTAAAAGTCCTAGGAAAAATGCTTAAGTGCTTGTCAGCATTCTGACGTGCATCAAATAGCACTAAAGATGGTGTCAAACCTTTCTCTCCCTTCTTCCCCCACTCCTAGGATGAAGATTTAGTAAAGTGGAAGGCGCTGTTTGAGGAGGTTCCTGAATTACTAACTGAGGCAGAGAAGAAGGAATGGATTGACAAACTCAGTGAAGTTTCTATCAGCTCCGATGCCTTCTTTCCTTTCAGGGATAACGTAGACAGAGCTAAAAGGGTAAGTGTGGGATTGGCGTGCACTTGCTGAGAATTGATCATTATATAGAAACTGTTTCAGAAATCCTGCTTCTGATTTTTGAGTTCTGTGAGTTTATATATCCAAGCTATGAAGGTGATGTATCAGTGGTATTTAGAGAATTGTTTTGACTTTTCTCCATTTGATATTTGGATAACTCAGATCTTCCATTTTGCCTTTTTGTGTGAGTGCATCAGTCCACGGTGCGGTTGACTCTTAATTTATGCTTTATAGATGAGGATTTTGATATTTGTGCATTTTAACATAAAATTGCATTTTGAAAGCCAGTCTCTCTTTTCCTTCTCAGAGTGGCGTGGCATATATTGCTGCTCCTTCCGGTTCTGCTGCTGATGCCATTGTGACCGAGGCTTGCAATGAACTGGGAATAATCCTCGCTCATACGAATCTTCGTCTCTTTCATCACTGACTTCATCACATTATTTTAAGGTGTGCTTATGTGTTGGTGAAAACTCATGTGGGAAATTTTGAAATAATTAAAAAAAATAAAATATGAAGTCTTAATCTTGGATCCATGGTAGTTGTATTTAACACTAAAGATACTGGCTCTCTAGCGTGGTAAACATTACACACAGATAATTTGTAAGAAATACAGGAATATCCCTACCTCCTGGAGCTCAAGTCATCCCAGAATCATTACCTGTTAGACACATCTAAAAATCATCACATAATAAGCCAGAGGAACTGAGCAGCCACCGAGTAAAGGCATAACTAGCATCTTACAGCCCCATTAGTTTCCTCATAGGGGATTCTGCTCATGCAGAGTTTGTTAATCACAGTTCTAAAAAGCTTGGTTGGCTCCCTTCTAAACAAACAGCAGATTGTATCTGGGGAACTAGAAATTTAGAAGGTATTAATAAGTCTTCTATTGACCCCATATACAGATAATGCTAGTACATACTTTCCCCTCAGTGTTAAGTGAAATGTTACCCATAATTTCAGCAAGTCCTTCATGTTCCCTCTAGAACTGCATAAAAAATGTAATTACTGTTTTGTGCTCAGAAATGGCCCCAGTATTCCACTTAATGGACTTACCACAGAAAGTAGGGCACAGTGGGAGGGCAGTGCATCCCTGCATCAGGACATAATTGTGCATTCATGTCCCTGCACGTGAGGTCCTGACCATTTACCTCTGTTATACCTGAGACCAGCTAAAACCTTTTGTTATCTTTCACCTTAATAGATTAGTCCCACCCTCTTCCCATGTCTTTAACACAACCTCCTTCCTAAATTGAAATTTCCGAAGTTTTTTTTTAAAGGTCATCCTTTTCGTCATTAATATATTGACTAATCTAGTCCTTGTTTAGTATCCTTCCACGTTGAAATACAGCTGACTTGCATGATGTGACCAATAAAATAATTAAAAGAATATGTCATCTCTGATGGTAATATAAAGGCATTCAGCTCATTTACATTCATTTTAATTGCTGATATATTTGGATTTGAAATTTGAATTGATAGCTGTGTTTTTCCCCTGATAAATTAAGAACTGCCCACTTTCACAACTTCTTCCCTCCCCCACCTCCAAAATTCCCATAATGATTCCTAGACTTTCAATTCTGGGTTAGGGAGATAAATTTTCTCTGAACCCCCTTTTTTTTTTTTTGACAAGCTTTTCAAGGTCTCCTGTAGAAGCTATCCAGTGTGGTCTGCAAGGCACAAATTATTTAAAAAAATATTTTATAATATGCCTGTGAGAACAGCTTAAGGAATAATTTTTAAGCAAACACCTATGTCAGCACCAACCGGATGAAGAAAAAGAATTTTGCCAGCAGTCCCTTCCTTTCCTCCATGCCTGTTCTTTATTCTGGCCCCATCTTTCCCTCTTGGAAACCCGCCTTGTACCTTTGTGATAATCGCTTCCTCTTTCGTCATTCACCAGTTGAGTGATTTGGGGTTTATTCCTTAACTTCCTGAAGTTTGTTTCTCATCTACAAAGTGGGATGTATTTGCTCCTGGAAAGGTCGAATAGCCCCTGGTGACAAGTAAATGCCATGGAGCTGGTGTGTCAGGTGTAAGTCTCAGCTCTGCAATTAATGGGCTGATTCCCTTATTGGTTTGCCTGTTCTGGACATTTCATATTAATAATAGTCATATGATATGCAGGCCATTTGTGCTTGACTTCTTAGCATAACGTTTCCAAGGTTCATGTCATATGTGTATGAGTACTTCATTCCTTTTTATGGTCAAATAACATTCCATCGTTTATTCATTCATCAGTTGATGGACATCTGGATTATTTCCACTTTCTGTTAGGATTAATGATGCTATGAGCATTTATGTACAAATTTTTATGTAAACATCTATTATCAGTTCTGGGTATATACCTCGAAGTGGAATCAGTGGCTCCTATGGTAACTCTATGCTTCTTTTTGAAGAACCACCAGAATTTACCACAGCAGATGTACCATTTTACACGTCCACCAGTAATGTACATGGGTTCCAGTTTCTCCACCAAAGCAGTATGTTGAGTCAAATACTGTATAGCTTTTTAGTGCTTGGCTTAGCACCTACAACTAATGCTGAATTATACATAGAGATGTAAAGCCCTGTCTAGCGGTCTCCTGGCAGAGGCATTGTTTCTTTCTGGAATAAAATGGCCATTTCCAGGGCACCATGATGCAAAAAGAGAATGCCAGGGAAGAACCCTCGGCCTTCGGTGTATGTAACAAGGGGAGCCTGCGGAGGTGGTCAGCTTGCAGGATGGGTGATTCCAGCCCCAGGAGCACAGGATGCTGCTGACCATCACCCCACGTCATTGGCGTTCCACAGCCTCCCAACAATGCTAAGTTTAAGTCCTTGGGGGCTGCACACAAAAGCTATTTTAGAAACAAATATGCCTCTTAAGATTGTTAAAACCTACACATGTCTAAAGAAGGAATAAAAGGAATTCAAGGAAATATAAGACATGCCTTAATATCTCCTCCCTGACTCCACTGAGGAATGTTAAAAAAGGGCTTTTGGTTGCACCATTTCTTTTGCACTTTTATTACAGTCTTCTCTTCCTTTGTAATTTATATAGATTTTTGTTTGCAATTCAAATGGAATCTCTTAATGAGGCTATGGACTAGGACAATGTGGCAATGATAATAACTTGAATCTCAAATATGAACTCTGCATACTTTTTAAAAAAACTTGCTTAGTCTGAACAACGCGTGGCAGAGTGAGGTCATCTGCTGCTGCTTCTGCTTTATTAGTCTTTATGGTAATCTTTAAATGTTCCCCACACATAAGTCCCAAGAATTGTCTTTTTTTTTTTAAATAGTTGAAATGTATCTCCTGAAAATGGGACTTTTTAATTGTAGTCTGCCACTTTCCTTACCACAGTAATGGGAATTAACTGAATAGGAAGCAATTTCAGCACTTAAATGTGCTGAGGTGATGTTTCTTAATCATTTTAATGAGTTACATATAACTAGAAATGGAATCGAATTTTTAGTGGAAATATAATTAAATAAAAAAGTCATTTCCTATACTCGTAATTTCCACCTGATCATTTCTTTATTCACTTTCACAGGCAGTGTGGCTTATAAGCTTATAATGATATTATATAGGCTAATCTGCATAATTCACTTAGGTTATTAGAGCTGAAAACAATATACACAACAATAAATTTCATTACAAATCAAGTGCAGCAAGGTGAGGTAGAGCTTCCAAATTATGATTTTTCTTTTTAAAGTTTGATGTAGTTACTGGTTTTACCTGAATTTTCTTTGCCAATTTCTTACATAAATTCTGAGTGGTCTTCTAATTATACCTTTTCAGTCTGGCTTGCTTACGACAATTCTCAGAGGAAGCGGTAACATGAGTCAGTAAAAACTGTAAAAGATCTTTGGAAATCCTCTTTGTTCTTGTGTTTGAATGATTTTGCTTAGGAATAGTAAAAAGGAAATTTGTTTTATGTTCCTGCTTTGTGGTGCCAAAACAAAAGGTTATTTAAATTTGTTTAATTTGTTCTCATTATTTAAATGTAGTTAGTGACTCACTATTGTAATAGTTTGTAAATTTAATCTATTGCTTTTAAGAATCTAGCAGACGTTCTGGAAAAAATGGTTCATTTTTATCTTTAATGTGGAGCCTGTGGTTTTTACATTTTATTGTATAAATTGTCAAAAGGGTTTGATATCCATTTAATCCAGCCCAACTGGATTCACTTAAACACTTCAGGGGAAATATTTTAGGTTTGTAGCTAGCTCAGTGGTTTGGAGCACAGTCAATCTCAACCCAAAGATGTTCTTTCCTTGTGTTTTTTAAAGATCTTTAAACAAGATGGGTCTTCACGTATGAAGATAAGTGGGACCAGCCTGCTCTCTCTTGGCCCTGCGTCTTCAGTGGGACTCCTTATTGCACAGTGTGTGGGGTTTGTGTTGAGTCACATTCTCCAGTGAGAGATGATACCCACGTATGTGAAATAATCATTTAATATCACCACGATCTGTACTTTGTGATTTTGATTTTTTTTTTCACATATACAGGGCAGCTATATTGATAAGTACTGGCCTAATAACACTGAAAGACTGGTGATATTAAATAGATGTTAAAAAGATTGGTCTGGGGCTGTGTCCTGTTAAGGAAAACTCATCCGAGCTGTATGTGTAGTCTCTAAAATTAGACTATAAAACCTCCCCCAAATGAGATGCTAACTGTCAAAGCATTTTTATAAACTTAATCAAGTGTACATTTGTTTTTTAAACAAATAAACCCTGAGGAAACCCCTTTCTGTATTTAGTCTTAATATTCATTGCCAGGTATTGAAATATTTTCCTACTGCACATTAGTATATAGAGTATTTTCCATGTCTTGTGAGTTATTGATCTTTTACGAATTAATAATCAACTTCTTCTAGTATAGCTCTTAATTATTCTGAATGCCAGATTTAATTGCAAATTTTTCTTGTGTCCCCGAAGTTAAACTGAAAAGGAAGTGGCGTTTGCAGACAGGGTAAACAAACTGTTCAGTTGGGGCACTCTAAAAGTGTCAGGTGACATGAATTTAGACAAGTTGGATTGAGGTTATTGTAACACAGAGTTTCCTTAAGACAAAATTCCTCCATGCTAAACTATTCAAGTAGTTTTAACATCTCAGTCACCTTTCTGTTTTCCTTGCAGGTAATCTCTCTTGGCATAGATGAAGGAAGAAAAGGAGACGGGAGGGAGGGAAGAATTATAAAAAGAGCAACTAAAAGTTATTTAGATTTTACTTTTGAAGAGCTGACTAGCAGGTCAAATAAACATTTGAGTCCACCTAAATTTGGTAGAGAAAATATAAAACGGTCCATTACCAAAGAGATGAAATGACAATAGTGACAGACTTAGAAATTCTTGTACTGAAATTGCCAAGAATTAGCCGTACAGATCATGTTTTTAAATGTTAGCTGAATGGAAAAGAAAAAACATGCATAAAGTTATTATTTTCCCCCTACGTCTTTTAAAAAAAAGTCATGACATTCAAGTTGTGGAATGTAAATCTTTTATTAAACAGTTGTCTTTCCACAGTAGTAAAGCTTTGGCATGTACAGTATAAAAAATAATCACCAACCATAATTAAACCAAATTCCTCTTATCAACTGCATACTAAGTGTCTTCAATGCATTTTTTCCATATAAAAATACTGGGAAATATTGATAAATAATAGGTAAGAGATATTTCTAGGCAATTAACATTTGGAAAAAGTGAGTACTGTGGATATTTTAAATACCACAGTAACAAGGACATGCCGTTCCTACAATATTGCGGGCCAGACAGTTAAATGGAAGCAGAAGTGTTTGGGTAACTTTCCCACTCAAAATTTTGGTAATATCATTTCAGTACATTTTGCATCTGGGTTGGTACATATGCTTCCCTACTGATCCCAAACCAAATCACAAGAATCATTTCATTTAAAATACTGAGCGGTATTGAATACTTGAGAGCAGAGCAGGCAATGCACTGCTTCTTTTATGAGAAAAGTCTCAAAACACTCCCAGGGTGATATTTGGAGAAGCTATGAGTTGAGCTGAAGCTGGAGAAGTTACTCTCCAGAGCAAAGGGCTTCAGAAAGAAACAAACACTCTAAGACGGATCTGCTAATGTCACTTTAGTTTGGATGGGCCTTGGCAGAGATCCATGCTTGTTCTGGGTTGGAAATATTACTCCCGGGAATCTTCTCTGTCAGCCTGCACATCTAAAGGCATGAAGCACTCAATTGGGCAGTTGACATTCTGTTAAAATAGAAGAAGAAAAATTAGCGGCAAATACTGCAAAGTGTACAGGAAAAAAAAAAAAAAAAAAACCAGGGGCGGGTGGGGGGCTTCTATGACAATTACTTCTAATTAGAATATCTCTAGCTTTAAGAACTTAGCAATATGTGGGGTATTAGAAAGTATTTGAGAGTTTAATATATTAGAATCTAAATTATGTTACAGGAGACAGTATTCTTAAGTCATATGAAAGATTTTTTTAATTGGTTCATTTAAAAGAAAAGTGCCCATGGAAAGAGCCCCTGCTATGTCACTAATGGCATTTAGGGGAGAAATGCTTATGGGGCAAATGCACTTACAGTGTTTGAGCTCTGATGATATCTCTGAGTATACTGGTTGTAGGAGTGGCCAGGGGAGGCTTCGTGACCGGGTTCAGCCCCTGGTCTGCGACAGTTGTCACAGCGCCAGCCCTGAGAGCAGAGGCATGAAGTCAGATGGGGTTTATGGTAATGAGAAGAACCTCACAATTTAAGTGCTTATGTGCAAGAATTTCAGCTCTTCGTTGGCAAATAGTAGTTAATCACAAAGGACATTTTGGTGATGACGTCATGCTTTTACAACATGTAGAACAGCTTCTGGCTGATCGCTCATATCTTATAGCTGCCTCTGTCTACTTCTGCTTTTCCTTTCTCCTGAAATGTCCTCTCTTCCTATTCCAGCCACACCCATCTGCTAAGGTGCGTTCTGGCCTCAGCTTCCTTCACAAGCTTTCCACACTAGCTGAGAGGTTTTCGTAGAATCTGAAAGCTTTCAAAAAGGACTTGAGATCACGTGGGCAAACACCCTCATTTTACAGGCAAGGAAAATGAGACCTAGAGTGGTGACTCACTCAGAGCAGAGAAGTCGCACAGTGAACTGCTGGTAAAGTGGCTGTCACCCAGCTGGGTAACTCCTGGCCACGCTCTTTCTACTAAAACCACACTGCCACTCCCCAAACCTCATAGCCAGTACCGTGGCAGCCTTTCATCTGGCTAGAGATGGCGTGAGAGAGAAAAGAGGAGAGAGAAAAGAGGACCGAGATGAGCCAGTGAGGCTGCCGAGATCTTTGCTAGAAACGCGAAGAAACGTTCTCTTTCACCGTTGCTCCTAAGCTAGTGGGAGATAAACCTGGAGCTGATGGAGGTCACCTTTGTCATCATCAGCAGGGAGCCTTCTGGAGAATGAAGCCAGTACAAAGGAACAGAGCATGGGACCAGGTGAGACACTCTGGATGCCACTGATGGGGAGGCAGGAAAGCAGACAGATCCTGGGACTTTACAGTCACGTGAACCCTCTTTTGTCTAAAATGAGCTGAGCTTTTCTCGTATAACCAGAAGAACCCTAAATAATACAACCATTCACTTTCTTATAGTCAATTAAATATTTCAGACATATTTCTCCATTTAAAAGCATTTCCCCCATAATGTCTAATACAATTATGGGTAAATGCCTACTTAGAGAATCAATGAATCTTGCTTTCATATAAAAATGTAACAGTTCTCACTCCTGCCTTAAGTGTTTCATTTAGCACTTTGCTTTAGAACAGAATAGGTGTCACATATGAAAGGTTTCAATATGCGTAAATAATGAGATGCTGAAATGAGAACAAAACCTACTTCCCAACAAATTCACCTTCCATCACATATTTCTTTATCAAGCACATCACCAGAGATGAGTGAGTTCTATGATCACAGTCTTTATAAGTGTTAATGAGAGATACAGAGAGAAAGAGAAAACTCCACCACTTCTCTCTGTCCGAACGGGTGGCATCTCCCTCCCCATTTAACCACCAGGGGTGGATGGAGACCAGTTTCCACAGGCTGCCCTGGGTCTTCAGGTGGGGGCAGAGGCAGATGGCTGAAAACCCTTCCCAGCCACCAGATTAATTTTTCTGAAAATAATATTTTATCATGCTCCTTTTCTTCTTGGACCCTACAACTGGCTAATGCCAAAGGATCAACCAGTGGGTCTTATCTTGGACTAGGGAGCATGCTCCTCTTGTATCAGAATTTGAGGGCTGTGGGGGAAGGTCTGTTTTCATTGAAAACAAAGGACTATTATGTCCTTTTGCTTTTGAGTCATTTTATTTTGAACTTGCAAGTATTAGGGGAAGGTACTGAATTTTTTCTTATATTGAAGTAGGACACAGATTAAATGGCTACGAACTACTGGCTTAAATAATGGACTCTCAGGCCCTGCATAACTGGCCCCCTACTTCTTCCCATTTAATTTCTCACCACAAGACACCAGGCAGAGGGTTGGCTCATTGGAGCCCACACGTGTCAACTCCTTCCCATCTCATGAGCTGTGATTACTCTGGTTTCCCTGCTTCCTCCCCTCCCGTGACCAAATTTTACCCATCCCAAAGCCCAACCAGTTTATGCTTCTCTTTTCCATGAAAGGTTTCTTGCTGATTCTAGCCTACCTGGGAACTGTATTACTTGTCAGACCCATGCAGAACCTTATTTAATTAGCTTGACTTTCAATGTATGCTATTTTAATGTCTCCAGCTACTATATCGTTAAGAGCCAGGACCATTCTTCATTCCCTCTGTTCATCCCATATTCCTTTGCACAGTGCTAGCCTTCTAGCAGGAATCTATTTGGGGATTGAGAGAGAGTACAAAGAAGTAGCATCTTCTTATAGCTGAGGTGTTGTTCAAAATATTTAACAACAATGCCTCAGGGGCACCTGTTCAGTAGATTGGAGCTGGAGGCCCAGTGCTACCCAGCATTTAACACGTTAGTTGCTGAAGAAGAGAGACGGCCTGAGAATCGTGGTGTGGGAGGAGCTGAGGCTGCCACGAAGGGGGAGAACCAGAAAGGATATTCAGGAGCCTTATGTTGGCGGCTATGTGCCAACAGGAAATAAGGTGACTCAGTGTCTCATTAGGGACACTGCCAACAACTATAGGTAGTGCACACACACAGGAACCTTAACTTTAGTCATCTGTTTATCTTATCTAAATTGCAGGGTGCCTGGCACATCTGGTCTTACCCGCTGGCCTCCAAAGCATGTGCAGGAGCAGATAGCACCTAAATATTCCTTCTGCCACTGTTCTCCTACATGGTACGTCTTCCCATCATCGTAACACGTCGTTTCATCTACACAGAGACACAAGCCAGAAGCGCATGTAAGACTGAGAACAATAATGCAGCCTTGCCCTCTGTATAAACGTGGGTTCTATTTCTCTCCTAAATTTCTATCATCACAGCCAAAACACCACGTTTATGGAAATCATTCATAAGGAAAGTACCACTGTATCAATCATAGGGCGGCATTTCCAAACCCTAGATCCAACAAACTGAGAAAGTTTTAATGGGAAGATGGAGATCATATTTTAAAAGTTGACTCTAAAGACTCGTAAAGCTTTCTTTTAACATTTCACTGCAGTTTATGGTCAGAATACTCAGGATGGAAAAGTGCTCAAGTGCCCTGTAATAACATTAAATCACGGCTCATTTTTGAAGCTTGTCTCCACTTTTCCAAATCAAAAGATTAACAAACCCATCGTTCGTTCCTCAAGGAGACCTAAAATCTCCAATCATTTCTATGACAGAGAGTTACAGCTCAGGAATGATGAGTATGAGAGGGCTTAATAAGGCACGAAAAATGATGTGTGGCAACGTACGAGGATCACACTTGAATTCTCCTTTCCCATTTCCAAGACACGTGCAGCTCATCATCTGGCCGTTTTCTCCCTGACGATCCCACTTCTCTCCAATCTTGTAATTTACACCATTGTCATAGCACCATTCTGTGGGGTGGGGAAAACCAGACAGAGGCTTATCGGTGTGTTCTGATTCACAAGACAGTGAACACTTGGGATGTGTCAGGATCTCAACAGCCCAGTCTCTGGAAGGAGTGGTAAGGAAAGTTAAAGGTCATGATCTTGTTGACAAACCATTTCTTTCGGTCAGATTTAAAAATATTATCCTTCCCATTTAACATTTTCTAGGCTATTTTAAGATCCAGTTATTATGATTCCATCATAATAATGTCTCATAAATAGTCAATGACCTTTGTCTGAATTCTCACTTTTAAGGTTTAAAACTGTGGCAAACTGAACTAGGATTTGAGTAGTCTTTGAGGAATAGACAATAGATGAAAAATCACTTTGGATTTGCAGAGATCCTGGATACAAAGTAGTTCAATTAATCAAAAAACAAAGATCAGCGGATTTTCTACGTGCCACAACCTGCTTATAAATGAGAAGAGTAAAAGAATAAACTTTTGTGTCAGAACAAAACAAAAACAAACAAAATGATAAATCAATGGTCATTATCTCTAAAAATAAGACTGATTTTGAAGAATATCTAATACAGTTACATATCTTTACAACTGCCTATAAAAGATGACTTTTTAATCTCCAAGATTATACTGAAATGGAACACACTTCAGAAGTTGTAAAACAATACCACTTTTTCTATTTTATTGACATCACTCATTCCTTAAATTTTAAGTTAATCAACAGTTATGATATCTAAGCAAAAAATATGTAATCTGAGCCAAAGAAGCACTCCCACAGTTGTGACATTTCTGCTATTTTTCCTTTTTCAGATGGTCAAGCATAGTAGTCTGCATTGAAATATTAGCTGTTTTTATATTTCAGTCTGAATTAAACTACTTAAGGTATACAAGTTAGATAAGTTACTTTGAAAGTCTTTAAAAATCCATTATGCTTTATTTCTCCAAATATGATTTCTGGATATGTCTTTAGGAGGTTTGTTTATAAGGCATAATAGTTAACACCTATGAAAGGTTTATAAACTGTAATACTAAATCTAAGAGCATAAATAAATCCTCAGATCATTTTAGCTAAAAAGTAATTAAAATATTAAAACTATAATTTGAAAATCAAGTATGTTTCAATTGAAGTTGATTCGTAATTACTTACAGATAAATATGTTATTTGTACTCCCTACATTACTTAGAAAGATTCAAGCTACCTGATTTGTATATATGAGTGTGTGATATGAGTGTGTGCATGTGTATTGATTATCATATGTGTACGTTTGGTTTATATTGAAAGAGACAGAGTTGTTTGTGAATATAAATGTGCATGCCCCAAATCACTCAACACTGAAAATTAAAAGAGATTTGCAATTTCTTTGTGTCTCTCATTAGACCTGGCTCCAAAGAGCTTGACTTTGTCAATTTATTGTAACAGAAAAAAAATTTTAAATCATGTTACCATCACAGATGTAATTATTAGCTATATTGACATACCACCCTTGAAATGAAGCAATATTCCACAAGTAAAATTTCCCATCATTTTTCTATGATGCAAAATGTTACTTTGAGTCAAGCAGCCCCTCTTTTGTTTGCCTCATGTTTGGAAGAGCCCATGTCAGCCAAACATGATTCCTTTCCACTTGGTGCAAATGCACGGAACGCAAAGAGACGGATGAACAAGTGGGTGGACAAAGCAAGCTACTCACTAGATGAGTCACATCTGAAATGACCACTGCCAAAGCCTAAGCACTGGCAGGAGAGTTTAAAGCCAGATTCAGACAGTCGCTCCCACTCCTCTCCAATGGCATAATGAGAAACCGTGTAGGGGTCAAAGCACGAGTCATCCGTCGGTTGGTTTAGGCCTTGGTCAACTACATAAAGAAAAGGAGAATAAATCAAAAAAAAAAAAAAAAAAGACATTTTATTGGTGGTTTTGGACCATAAAAAGAAAATTAAATTATTCTATATAATCACTTAATTTAAAACAAAATTCCCAGTAGCATTAAGAAGCCATTCATCTGTCCTATCAATGCAACAGCTGATCTAATAAACAACACTAAGATGTTGCCAAAAGACACTTGCCACAAGCATATTAAAAGGGACTCATTGTTCATTTTTGCTATCAGTTCTAAAAAATTATTTCTGGTAAATCTAACCTATAGAATGTGGATCCTCACCCAATTTAATCTAGTTAAAAACTCCAGTGGGATGTGAAGACTGAAAAAACCTCTCCATGAGTATCTGAGTGACCTTAAACCTAGTTATATTATAGTCATTTGTAACATGAGGATAAAAATAAAAATATCTCTACCTGCTCAGGATCTTGTGACGATTACACGAGATCATTAATTCAAAGTACTGGTCCATCACCAACACTTAGAAAGTGCTTACCAAATAAAGAATAATTACTAGAGAGCATCTTTTGCTTTTAATGCAAAAGTCTTAGCATTTTTATATTCTATTGTAATGTGATCTTCACTTTCATTATTGCATTGTTTTTGCACGATAGTGCAAAAAGCCTAGATTTTATACACTATTATCAATTATACGATTGCTTCACTTTATAAATAAAATCAATTGTTTCAAATAAGAAGCAGCAATGGGATATAAGCAACTTAGCAATAAGTAATAGAGTCTCTTTATGTTGTCTAAGATCTTGGTCTTCATGTTTTGGGGACGTTTATTTTAAAATAATTTATGCAAACAAAGCATGCTTCAAATTATTCTCTAAAAATTACATAAACTAACTTTTATGACTTTGAATCTCATTGTGTATATTTCTTTTTTACAGTGAAAAAATCAAAAGCTCAAAAGCCATAGATATTTAAAGTGTCTAATATTTTAAAAGGCATCACCCTGGAAGATAATAGCGTTTTGGAGAAATTAAGACGTCTGAAATGTCTCAGAGCCAGGAGAACCTGGCTAGAATACAGAATATTGCTGCTGGGAATAAGGAATCAGAAAGAAAAATGGAAGGAACTTAAACTTCTACTAGGGATTTCAATAACCCTCCCCAAAATAGCCAGGAGTTATAATAACACCTGACTAAAGTTATAGAGACAGAATCTTTTTTTAAAAAATGATGTGGAAATTCCTTTCATATGGCATTCTACTAGTAAAGCCACACAAAGGAAAAAGTATGTGTTACTGCAGATATGTACTGCAACAGGCACAAAATGATCCTCCCACCCCAAATATTCAACTGCTTAAAATAGCGTAGTCACCTATCAAATACAGAAGAAGGCTAAGATTGAGCAAACTGGCCCTAGAATAAAGCCTGTCATTTGGCAGAGAATGAATTTAGCACTTCCCAATGATAGAGAACCCTCTGGTTGGGAGATTTTGAGATTTATGATTTTGATTATTCCCTATCTCGTGTTCCTTGGTGAATCTTCAGCTGCTGTAGATTAAAAAGTCAAGTGGATTTAAAGGACTTTTCAGGTGCTACCAAGAGCCAATGGCCATTCAACCTTGATAGAGGCTTTGGATTTCTATATCAGGAAAATAAAATTGGAATAACATTGGAATAAGGGACCTCTTTGGATAGAAATGGGCCGTGTTGGTAGCATTTTGTATCAGGAACAAACACCAGCTGCCCCGTATATCTGCTGATGAGAAATTTCCTTTACAGTCATCAGTTATGGTACCTAAAAATCACTCAAGAGGACATCAGCATGGTAAGATAGAGAGGGTCTGGAAATAGAGATCAGGAGACTTATGCCCTATACCAACTCAGATATCACTAGCAGGGACTCAGAGTGTTGAACTAAATATCTGAAGCCCATTCCAGGTCTACTTCCATGTCACAGTTTGAGACTCCATCAAATATGCATGTGTTTTACAAAGATACTACGATATGATTAGGGGAAAATAACTGAAATTAAAGTTGCTCCTTTACTTCACGATGATGTGTAACATTATTTCTCAAAGTTAAAAGACAACAGCAACAGAGGAACAGTCAGTAGAACAAGCATCCCAGAGGGGAGCCTGGGCCTAAATTACAGGTGCTCACATACCCGAGTTGCCCACAGTGACAACCTCCTCCCGAATCTTGTGCCTCTTCTGGTCTTTCACCGCCTCCACTATGATATTGTAGGTGGCCCCTCTCGTAAGGCCCGTCAGGGTAGCACTAGCAGAAGTTCCAGGAACTCGGAACTATAATTATTGGCACATCCAAAGTGGGGGAGAAAGCATTAGCGCGAGGAATGCACATGACTTTCCCTATTCTCTCATTAATAACCCTCGCTATGTAAACAAAATAAAGGGAGACAAATAAAGAGGGAGGGGGTAAAGGTTCTAACCAGCCGAGGAAAAAATGGAACTTGGGTAAGGGTGTTCTCACATTTATGTGCCAGATTTTCCTGCCAAAATCTACCCCATGTGCTTCATAGTCAGCAGGAGCCCTCAATTATTTTAGATACGGACTCACCCACATCCTGCTGCAGTCAGAGGTCTGTGCAAGGCTTCTAGAAACCCTGGCCATGCCACTTTACATAAAATGTGGGCACTGCTATGTAGGGCAATTTATCCTATGCAAGATGGCACTTGACCCCAACATTGGGGTCCTTAAAACATTGTCAAATTCTCAAACTCAAGTTTCTAAGCCCATAAGTCTTCCACAGTCATAGTGAGGTTTTTAAACTCTGCCACTTTCTAAAAAATAAGAATACAATAAAACTGACAACAGTACAAAACAAGTTAAAGAATAGTTTTGGTTAGAGAATTAATCACTTGTAACAGCTGACTCGCACAGCTTCACCTAAGTTCTTTCTCTTTAGACGTATTGTAGATAGATGATGAGATTCTTCAAGGACAAACCATAAATGTAAATTCAGGCAGAATATTGCTCTCTTTTTTCTAGGATCATTTTTTTTGTCTATATTACCAAGGAGCCTCAAATGTGTGAGGATGATAGAAATGATTTCGTTCTCTTTACTAAATAAAAGCTCTGGTGCATTCCCCCATAGTAGAACCATATTGAGATTTTTTAAAAAGGTGGCTTAAATGTGCCACCTTTCTAAGAGCTCCTAGAAAAGTAGCCACTTTACCTCAGAGGTTTGGTCACTTCAGTTATCTAGCTTACTCCTTTCTAAGCTTCCAAGTCAGAAGTAAAGGAAAAATTAATTACCTGTAACGGTTCTTCATCAATGCCAATTGGATGGCATGAAATTATGTACTCAGAGCTTTCCTGGAATGGGGTCCAAGAGATGGTGGTCTGAGAGACAGCTTCTTGTCCTGTAGAAGCATTTGGATTGAGTCCCAGAACGTGAGGGTAGAGATGGTGGTCTAGGTCTCCCCTGGGGACATGACCAATTTGGATATCCTCATTTACATTTGGCGAATATTGTCCTGGCCTATGCCTTACGGGAGTGGCCGCTGTGGGCGGTGTGGTCCGCCTGAAACCATGTTCCTCAAAGATCATTTGTTGCCCAACACTGGGCTGCTGACCAGAAGTGCCAGGAAGCTGAATACCGTTTCCAGTGTCATACTCAGGGTTGGTGATGAAAGGGGTCTTTTGAGCTGTGGAAGGAACATCCAAGATCTCTGGTCCTTGAAGGTTGGGGTGTGGAAGGGTTACCAGTTGGGGAAGCTCATCTAGCCAAGAAAGGTTAGAGCCAAAAAAGCAAAGCGTGTTAAGCTCCCACAAGTAGCAGCAGTGGTCATCATCAATTCAGGCAACAATGACTGTTTATCGGTCCGATCAAAGACCCTGGAAAACGAGCAGTTCTTAGATCGCAAAACACTTTTCTCCAGAAAGGAATCTTTAAGATTTTTTTCTTAAAGATTTCTTTAGAGTTTAGAATGAAAAAAAGTGTTGGTATGAACTTATCATACACACCAAGCTTTGGACTGCTGGGCTCCACAGAAGCTGTCTCTGCTTGAATTAAGCCTAATAAAACCGAAATATGCAGCTTTTTTTTCCATTTCAGAATCACGTTATAAGGACTAGAATCCACACAAATTATATCAGAGTCTGAAGTATGAGAATTCAAGAGGTTCAGTTCACCTTTTTTTTATAGTTTAAAATGGTCAAAGTAGATAAAAATAAATGTTTGTATTTTAAATTCTCCTATCAGCATAAATATAGCATTTTCTTCAAATTCAAATGAAATTAGATTAAAAAAAAAAAGTAAGAGAGCCTTTAGCTCCAAGTTTCAGAAACCAAATAATAAATATCATCAGGGATTTTTCCCCAAATTTTCAGATAATTTTTAAATTCAATAAATGGTATAAAAAAATAGCAATTTCACTTTTTTACATTTCAATATTTTGAAAAATTTTTTTTTTAATTTTAAAGGCGAATAAAAGCCTTTATTTTGACTAAGAAAAAAATAAAACTAAATTCAAGAAGAATATAAAACTGGGTGAACAGATTATGTGAGGTTATCAAAGAGCACAACACATATTCTATGCTGTTAGGAAAAAAAAGTTCCATGAGAAATGCATTAACACCTGTGGAACATTTTCACTGCAAAAATCGATCACTGGTAATTAGTTTTGTCTTGACCATCTCGCTTTTATGCATTTTCTTTACCTGTCTTTTTCCTCCCGATCAGAGGCTCACTCTTCTGGTTGTTCTTAAGGGCAATCACTTGGATTGTGTACTCAGTTCCTGGTTCCAGACCTGTTGAAAGGACAGATCATCACGTTATGTCTGTGGGCTCAGCTAGTCAAGTGGAAGTTGATCTCACCAGGTGACACCCTAGGAAGCAAGCATCCTCTCTCCTTCTGGCTATTGGCCTTTTGAAAGATAAAATAGACTTCACTTTTTTCCCATAAACCGCCAAATACTCTGCATACCATGGTCACTTAGCAAATTAGTGATCTGACCAACAAATCTAACACCCAAATAAACCCTTAAATGCTAGCTTTTCCTGGGTATTGTTTTAACATGTGGTTTTATTTGCCTTTTTGGATTCCAGAAAATCTGTCAGCATTGTGCACTGCCATTGAAATATACATTTGGGAGAGATCACTGCAGATTGTATACTTAAATCTGCTTAGGCCCAATGACCACATAGCCCTCAGTGACAAGATCCATGAAAAGTAAGACTACAGGTTAAGTGAGCTCTGTAGGAGAGAGGGACCAATCTTTGTGAGGTCCTTGCAAGAAGTATCAAATTCAGCTCCTTCCATATTTGAGTCTATTTTCCTATCCCCAAAGTTCTAAAAAGAGCAGTGTCTCCTTCTGGTACCTGTGTGTTCTACAAGATTTTTAAGTATAGATGATACCCTATACACAGTTTAAAAATTTAATCTCTTGTAAGAAAATAATACCAGAGGCCTGTGATCTTTCCCATTGAAATAGGCAGCTCTTACTCCCCATTCTCAACATTCTCTCCAACATGCGTAATTGCGCATCACTTGGCCTCAAGAGCTATTCTGTGAAAGTAGATAATGAAGGGCAATAGCAGGTGGTACTCTGGGCAAGTCCTGCAAGATCATTAGATCTTCAGGGTGTTGAGTGAGAGGAGAGGACCACAATTAACTAGTTTGCTTTGAACCATGTATTTTTCAAGGACTAGATGGACAAGTATCTGGCAAACATACAGCAAATTAAAAGACTGTAGTATGCCCTTATGACAGTATTGAAATTATTGCATTTTAATTAATTCATGCTGTTTGAGGTGGATTGAGCTTTACAGCTCCTACACAGAGAATGTTTTTTTTTTTCTTTTTTTTAAAGTTATCATAAATGGGCTTCTTGTTCTCATGGTAAAGCATCAAAGACACAGTTGGAGTCTGCTAAGCATTTTGTGTGTCTTAGAGAGTAAGGAGGAAAATGGCAACATGGAAGCAGCAATACCAGTAATAGTAGCCTCCGTGACGCCAGGGCGAGGCCGAGGGACCACTTCTCTGGGAGGTGATCCAGACTTCTCATACTTGATGATGTAACCAGTAATCTTGGCACGTGGTGGCTGCCATGATACCAGCAAGGAGTTAGGTGTGGTGGCCAGGAAACGCAGGTTGGATGGTGCATCAATGGCTAAAAGAAATCAAAATTAAGTCTCCAAGAAAATGAACAACTGAGAAAATTAATTTCACACTCTTTCCCCAGTCCTTAAAAATGAACTTGAGAGACCCTGAGTGTTCTATGAACTATAAAAATGCACTGTGCTCTATAATACAAAATCATCAGCTTCAGATTTGTTGCTTAAATTCACATGACTGATTACATAAGTAGTTGGAGTTTCTTCAGTAGAAAGTGTAGTTACCAGTGGAGGCATCGATGACGACAGGAGAGCTCCGGGCGTTGTCATTCAAGGTGTACAAGTGGATCTTGTAGTCAGTGCCGGGTTGTAAACCTGAGATTTATGAAGAGATTATTTTTATCTGATCTTGATTTACTAGGAAATGCTTCAAACTCATCTACAATTTTCATGGTTACTCTACCATCCCTTATTTATACAAGCTACAGACGTGGTTCACATTTGAACAATAAATTAGAGCACAGTACGGGTATTAACTGTTAATGAGCAACATTATCTCAAAAGAAAATCACTGATGCATACAAAGACTAAAATAAGTTTGAAAATACAAAATGCTATGTTAGAAGTTGTCCTCTTGGAGAATGAAGGACGAGCACCTACTGGAAATGTTTTCTCTTTATCATAATCTGATAGTCATTGGTTGGTAACTGGAATCAGAATTTTAAATCTCTAAAAGACCTAGTTGACCCAGATAGTGAACATTCTCTGATCACAACTTTCATCTTTAGGAAGTAGTGTTGTTTGCTTTTTAAAATTTAATTATGCTTCTTAATCTATATTAATGTTAAGAACACTACACCATTTCAGTGCCTTTTAATTTTAAGCATCATGTTACAATTTTTTTTATATAAGAAATAGGACATTAATTAAAAATCCAAATGATGAATAGAACTCATGCCATTCCTCTGTCAAATAAAATCAGGCATTCATGGGACAAAACTATTCCAGATCATGGTTTGAAAATAAGTTTTTAAGAAATACAGCGAGGCTGTCATAAAACACAGAAAATAAACAGAATCAGTGGAAGTGGTAGAATAACTAATAAGCTAGTTTATGTTGTGAACAGCAGTGCACAAATGTGGTCAGAACAGTGAGTTCTCTGACCTGTGATGGTGTAGCTTCTGACATCTGGACTGATGGTTCTCTGAACTGGAGTCTGGCCATTTGCTGGCACAGCATCAACTTGGAAGCCGGTGATCGTCTCAGTCTTGGTTCTCCAGCTAATGGTGATGGTGGTCTCAGTAGCATCTGTCACTCGGGCCCTTCTTGGAGGGCTGACATCTGCACAGGATCATAACTAGAGATTAGTGCCTGGCTGGCTCATACAGATAAGGTTTTGACATTTAAAAACATTTCTTGATTATGTACCAAATATGTTTACTTCTATACTTGAAAAATAATGTGTAAATTTTCTCCAGCGGCATCCAAAAAGAAAGGTTGACAGTAATTAGAAATTTGAAAGTATTCACCTCGCATACCTCTTTTTTTCTGAAGAACTGAAAAGCTTTACAGATACAACCAGTGGTTCCCAAGGCTGGTGTTATAGTCTCCGTAAATATTTAATTAAGCACTAAAAATTATTAATTTATTAATATGTAAAATATGTGTAATAAGAATTGCAATATTATGGCCAGCCAGCAATTATATATACATGTATTGTTAGTATTTTGTCATTTTTACATAGTTTTTTCTCTCAACAGGTGCTATGGCTATGCCATCCCTGTTTGATAGATGATGAAACTTTTGACATTTTCTGAAAGATTTCTGAAAGGGCAAATCATGAGAGCATATGTGGCAGAAAACTAGAATCTGGGCCCACTTTTGTACCATATTTATTGCACCATTAAGATACAGTAGAAGGCAGCATGGCCTCCCCAAACTTAACTCTATGGAAGTAAATCCTAACAAGTAAAGTATAAAACAGGTGTTAGTCTTCATTCATAACAACAGTGTTTAAACATTATGAAGTGATTTCATTTCTGTGCCACTTGATCACTTTCTGGAGGAGCATAAAAGATGCTAGCATTAAGTCAAAAAGATGGGCTAGGCTAGCAAATCACCTTCCAAATTGGGAGTCATTCCGTTGTTAACTTAATGATCTAGAAAATCATTTACTGTTCATTAATTTCTGTACCGTATATACAGAATGTTTGTAGGTACTAAAAAGTTTGATTACTCACTCTCCAGAGTAGTGACAACTCCCTGAGCTGGTCTGCTTGTCAAAGTGTCCTTAAGAGCATAGACACTCACTTCGTATTTAGTGGCCACCTAGAAAGAAGGACATGGTAAGCTTTAGCAATGTGATCTTCGGAAGCCCAAGGATTTTCAGTACAGCATTAGAAAAACACCATGACTGTCTATGGCCATGCTACCCTGAACAAGCCCAATCCTGTCTGATCTTGGAAACTAAGCAGGGTTGGGCCTGGTTAGTACTTGGATGGGGGACCACCTAAGAAGACCAAGTGCTGTAGGTATAAAAACCAAAAAATAAGGGATTGTAAATTGACAAAGTCCTTGCAATCTGTGAAGTTAACCAAAGGTTGCCTCACCTAAAAATTAAAAACAAAAAACAAAAAAACATGGTTATAAAAAAAACATTAAGTAAATAAACTAACAAAACCCAAAGCACTATAAATTCCTATATTAATTTCATTCCTACATTGAAAATGTTCAACAACATATTTCAATTACATGAATTTATTAATGTGCTTAGGAGTTAAGCTTCACCAAGTCACAACTTACATACTTAAACTAAACTGATATAAAAGAAAAATGGGTATTAGCCTATTTTTCTCCTTTATGAACAGACAAGTATAAATCGTGAATTTTCTTCATTTTAGAAAGACAAAGAGAATCTTCTATCTCTAAACTCTCTTACTGCCGTTTCTCCCAGAATTAAGCTTACGTTAAAATGTACATAAATTTCCTAAGTTCCTGGCTAGTTTTTTCTATGTATGGCTAAAAAAGACTAAAAATGTTTTAATGAAAGTAAGGTCAGGCTGGGTTGGTACAAACTGGACAATATCTTTGCCAGGGTAACAGAGCTCAGAAAATGCATAAACAAGTAGATTTATGCATGCATTCAGTCTGTAGATATATAATTCACCCCTGACATACAACCTTTTAAAATAAACAATACATTTAAAGAACTGTGCAACATCCAAAGCTATTTATAAAATTGTCCCCAATAGTCATCGGAAAAAGCTTAGGTCAGCATGAAGGAATTCTACTTGATACGAAATTACAATAAAATTATTTGATGGCAAGGACAAAGAACAGGTCTATGATATTTCTACAACCTTAAACTGTAAGAGATGACCTAGTTCTTTATACCAGTGTAAAAGAGCAATTCTCACCATGAGTCCCGATACAACTACAGATGAGCTATCAGGAGCAAGGTTGATTTCTTTCATCGGTCCTGTCTTCTCCTTGGGGGTCACACGCACTCGATACCCAGTGAGCTGAACATTGGGTGCTGTCCACTGGGCGGTCAGGCTCGTTGGTGTAACCTGAGTGAACTTCAGGTTGGTTGGTGCAGGAATGGCTGTTGGGATGGTCATTGGTTAGAGGTTATCTTACAGGAAATGGGGAAAATGGAAAATAAAGTGAAATCCAAGAAGTAGAGTAGATTGTGCTTATTTGGTTAGGTGGGTTCCCTGGTCAAGCAAAGACTCAGTACGAGAGAGTACGAGAAGGAATGCAAAACGAAGAAAATGTTCCCTGAAAAAATGTTTTATATCCACCCATGTTCAGAATCACTGGAAACATGGGTAAACACCAGAATTCTAAGAGACTTTAGAAAACACTTATTGCTTTCCCTTAAAAAATAAAACAAGTCAAATTAACTTATTGTCCATTAGGACTGATTTTCCATTTGTATGGGAAGATGAGCAATAACCCTTTTCCTATATAAATCATCTTTGCATGGAAAACCTTTTCAGAGTATTCGATCCTCCTAATGTTAAAATATTTTTTTTATTTGACCCCATGGCTGATATTGCTGCTAAATTTGAAATAATCTCTGTGGTGCAGCATAAGAAAATTGGCTCACAACAGAAGCAGAAAAGAAAAGCAAAGACCAATAACACAGATTGCCGCCTCCAGGGTTTATGCTGTCACATCTTTAGCATTCCACTCTGCTTCAGAAACAAAGCACAAGAGGGTAAAGTATTGTGGACAGCATTTGCTCTACCAACTGTTCCCTATGAGTCTGATTCTCAATCCTTTAAGCAAATTATACGCCCAGCACACGCTAACTAACCAGAAGAGGAAAGTCTTACCCACGTGTTCTCAGAATCATGATGCTATGAAATGGCGCAGTTTGGGTTCCTTTTTTAGAGTAAGCTCTAGGATGCCAAACTTCTTTCCTTTATACACACAGTGAGTGAGCATAACCACAGGGAGTCATAG
Source organism: Cynopterus sphinx (assembly GCA_030015415.1). Lineage (NCBI taxonomy): Eukaryota > Metazoa > Chordata > Mammalia > Chiroptera > Pteropodidae > Cynopterus > Cynopterus sphinx. The sequence goes on from CM057379.1 coordinate 191,626,515, forward strand.
CTTGGGAAACAATCCACAATTTTAGTATTATCTTCCAATGTCTTGCTTTATGGCCTTACTTATAAGCCAAGCTACTCCAAAATTACCTTTTAGTAGACATCACCTAAATTTCACTGTTTAGTCCTATTCCTCTTAAAGAGGGTCTTTGCTAATAGAGAGGCTGCTTTTTTCACCCCCTAACACGGGAATCAATAGCCCGATAAAGTATAATTCTTTCAGCAGAGCATAAAGCCGCTGCTCCCATGAGCACCCAGTGGTACAATTAACGATATACCTGTGGACTGGGTTCCAATCAGGGGCTGGCTCTCCATATCATCGTGCAAGGCAACCACACTGACTGTGTACTCAGAACCAGGCCTGAGGCCTTTCAGCTCTGCAGTGTCTTCTTCACCATCAGGTGCAGGGAATAGCTCATGGATTCCATCCTCAGGGCTCGAGTAGGTCACCCTGTACCTGGAAACTTGCCCCTGTGGGCTTTCCCAAGCAATTTTGATGGAATCGACATCCACATCAGTGAATGCCAGTCCTTTAGGGCGATCAATGTCTGTTAGGCAAATTAATGGTAAGAGGTTATGTGAAAAGCAAGTTGTGAAATAAGCATTTTTATAACATGCAAAGCAGTTTTGCAGATATCATTTTCTTTGATGAATTAAATTCCAGTTAACCCACTATTACATGGAAAATTTCTTGACACTTGCTTAAATATTTTTGGTTTAAAAAATATTTAATGTTGCATCACTTATTAAAACATAAGTGTCCGGGAGGTGCATAGATGCCCTGCGCAATGTCCTCACAATGAGAATTTATTTATGTTAATTTTAAGATATCCCACCAAAATTTGTTTTTGCAATGTGATGTTAGTCTCATAGACCTGGGTTTTCTATACCTTGGAAGTGGTAAAGTTGATTTTCAAAGTTAAATTTACATTATTAAAATCCTTCTGTAACTCCTCTCCCCACTTCCCACCTACACACCAGTAAGCATTTACATTAAATGCTGGCCCAGCCACAGTCTTCCAAATGCTCCAGATGGAACAGCTGCATGAAGCACACTTCAATCAACTTTATCATCCAGTCATAGAAAAACAGGTCCTAGCAATATAATTCGTAGATGTGATATAGGCAAATAAGATTTTGCTGAGGCTATTTGAGCAAAAGAAATTTAAAGCACAGCAACTAACTATGGTAAATCCCAGCACTTCTTTCCCTATACGTTCACTGCTCGGCACTGAGAAGGGAAAAAAGTGTTTCAAAGGGACTCAGCTCAAGATACAAACAAACCAAATTGACTTTCCTTGTGTCTAATCGCAAAAGACACGCAGCGGGCATTCAGATGCCTAAGAACAAAATCTGACTTTGAAAAGGGAAAACAAGCACTGGTTACGTACTGGTTACTGCAGTCTGGACCAGAGGCTGACTCTCTCCATTTTGATTCTGAGCGTAGACACTAACCACATACTCCACTGTGGGCTGCAAGCCTTCGATGGTCATTTCTGTTTGATCTGCAAAGGGAGAGAAAAGCAAATGCAGCCTCTTTGTCATCCACTGTAAGGTCATCCAAGTGACTTTCAGAGTTTGGTAGTAAATGCGTGGTGGCCTGGATTTTTATTTGTAGAATTATCATAAAAATATGAAGGAGTCAGGCATGGATTTCCTCTTGGACAAACACGTTCACTGCTAATAAAAATTACCATATTGGAATAAAGTCTCACCAAAGAATAAGCTCAAGAATTTAATAGGAAGCCCCCAACAATGAATAATGCTCATCTTGAAGAAAAAAATTAAAAATTGCCTATTGCCTTAGGATCCTAATTTCATAAGTACTTTGTATAAAACCAAAGATGTCCACACCATAAAATAGGACTATGCATATAAAAACAGATCCTAAAAATTATCCAAAAATTGAACTGTGGAGAGAGTAGGAAACAATCTAGAGCACAGAATCACAAATGAGGAAACTGACATAATGATAAATGAGTTAGGTGGCCATTTATTTAAAAAAAGCATTCTGGTCTGTTTATCCTGATACATGTGAGATGCTGGTGATTCTCACCTGGACCTGCTGTTTTAGTTTTCGATGGTCCCGGGCCATTCTTGGGAGTAGCGGTCACTCTGTAACCTGTAACGGGGGAAGTGGAAGGCAGCCACCTGACACTGATACTGTTGTCCTGGACGTCAGTCACTTGCATCTGGGATGGTTTGTCAATTTCTACAAAAGACAACAAGGAGAAATGAGTGAAGCCACAGTCTACAGGAATAAGACTGGACTAGTCCCTGTCACTAGTCACGATACATACAGGATGATCTCTTACAAGTAATGACTCCCAGGTGTTTCTTTTGCAGAAACAGGGATAGCTTTCGGGGGCAGGGCAAGCACTTAGATGCCATCAAGGATGACTGCTTCATTCACAAAGAAACTATATTCCAGGTAGGTGTTTATCTTCTTACCTTAGCAGCTCATTCATTCATTCATTAACAAATATTTATTGAACACCCTCTATGTCTGTCTCTATTGTAGGCACATGGAAAATATTGATAACAAAATCAGACAACAATCCCTGCCCTTGGGGGTGCTGCCTTGTATATCCGGCTCAAAGTTGGCTAGCTGTAGGTGTTGCTTTATCTTATATATATAAAAAAGCAACTTACAATGGGAAAAATACCTTGGGAGAACATTGTAAAAACTACCAAAGTAAATGTGCATGTGTCATCCCAGAGGAGTTGATACCTGTTCGATAATCAATGGAAACTGGCTTGCTGCTTGCTGGGCTGTCCCCACGGCCAGTGACAGCATAAATGGTGATGGTGTAGTCTACTCCAGGTTTAAGGCCACTGATGGTAGCTGTAGACTTGCTCCCAGGCACAGTGAACTCCTGCACAGGGCTATTTCCTCCTGTTTAAAAAGAGAGCAGTTCAAAGTATGAGGGGCTGAGTGATGATACCAGGGAATTACTGAGTAACTGAATTAACATATTGAGAGCAGCATGTAGGTCACACCTTTGCTTATTCCCTTTAAAAGGGTGCAATTAACAGGGCTTGAACAGAAAGGTATACTTACTTATGCAAGTGTGTAAAACTTGGGAGAAAACTGCAGTTAATGCTATTTTAACATCCCAGCTTTAAAAAGTCACTGAGTTGTTGGTTAACATGAAAAGAGAGAACAAAGTAAATCCTCGGCCCAGGATTGCAAAAATTGTGTTTCCTTTTTCAAAATTCTAAAGGCGCATATTCATGTTAAATAAAATTTTGAAAATACAGGAAAGTAAAAAGAAAAACACAAAGCACTTATCATTTCACCACTGATAATGTTTGTGAATTTGCACTCCTTTCTTCCTCAATTCTACTGTTCCCCCTCTAGTTTTATACAAACAACTTTTTATCTTCATTTTGCCACCAATTATGTCATATGTATTTTCCACAGATTTGTTGGAAAAGACAAGGCTCCACTGAATGGACTTGCCAAACTTCCTTTAATGATGTGTTTACTGTTGGGCTTTCAGATTACCCACAGCAGAATCTGGCTTGATCAGAGTGTGAAACGGCATTTCACTAACGCACCTGTTTCTCCATAGGTGATCCTGTAATACCTCACTGTGACAGCAGGAGCATCCCATCTGATCAGAAGGCTGTTGGGAGTCGTGGCAATAACTTCCAGGTCCCTTGGAACATCAGAAACTAGAAAGAGTAGGTGGGTGAGGTGTGGGAGGGGGTTTTCATATCTGTAACTTTCAAATGATGCCCAGATTTACTCTTTGTTCATTTTCCTGATAATTGCTTTATAATTCTTTCATATAATAATATAAATACTATACAAAATCAGCAGAATTAAAAAATATACACAATTTAAGGTAAGGGGTTAAGGAGTCGATTCAAATTGTGATAAAATGATGATTTTAAATTTATCGAAAGGTTTTTTTCCCCTCAACTTACCTTGAAAAAATTTAAAACGACATAAAAGTTGCAAAAATAATATGACAAACATGCATATTCCTGTCCTTTAAGTATCTGCTAACTGGTAACGTTTCTCTCTCTCTTTCTCTGTTAATCCATGTGTGACTATATATCATAATGATACTTCTCTCCTAAGCATCTATCTCATAATTACATTAAAGTAATTATATCTTTAAGGAAACTCTGAAAGAGTGTTTTCTATATTTTGAATAAACCTGTAATTATTAAAATGCATAAATACCTAAATCAGGGGAGAAATTTCTTGGGATAATAAAAAGCATCTTCTTTCAGATAGTCTGAGAAGGAGATTTTTCTCTATAAATTCTCTCACTTCCCTCTTCATGTCTCATAGCCATGACCTACCTTTTTGAGATGATGACACAGACACATAAAGCTATCTCACAGAAGACATCACCTGCACTAGAAAGTCCTTTGCGTTTCTTTGAAGACCAGAAAACAAGTTACCTGTTGATTGCTGGCCAACCAAGGGGACACTTTCCTCTCTGCCATTAAGCGCAACTATGCCGACCACGTATTCTGTCCCTGGATTGAGGTTGGTGAGGGTGATGGAATTCCGAGACGGGGGCACTCGGTCTTCTCGAGGTCTTCCGCCACTGTGTTCAGGATGATGGCGAATCCTGTAGCCAGTGATGGTGGCTCGAGGAGCAACCCAGTGGACGGTGAAAGAGTTGGCCGTGATATCAGAAAAGTCAATGCCAGTTGGAGAATCGAGACCTGTTTTTTCCACCCCAGGGGGAGAAGAGAGAGTGAGAGAGAAAGAAAGAAAGAGAGAGAGAGAGAGAGAAAAAAGACACCAGCAGCTTAGAGAGTGAGGAAAAGCATAGGGGGCAAGTAACATACATCCCATGTTTCTATTTTTCTCTTTAACACAGTGAGCTGCCAGAAACCTCAGGTTACGATGCACTGATTCTCAACGACGTATGTATAAATTTCAAACTCATAAGCTGACTCAAAATGTTCAAAATGGCCAACTCAAGCAATCTCTTCATTTTTCTTTTCTATGATCCAAGTGTCATTACAGTAGGTTACATGTATCATTAAAGTAGGTTTTCACAGCATATCTGAAGACTAAGTGCTTAAGAAATTCTGGGAATTGTTATTTGCAAATGCTTCAGTGTTCAAGTATTCTGTTTCTATCCTATAAGTGGATCTCTCAAAGTAAGACAAGATCTGCCCACTCTCAAGTTAAGTGTTTGACTCTCAAAGAAGCTTCCTATGCTTGAGGGAATTGATATGTCAACATGATGATAATGATGCCAAACATAAAACTTTCTAAAACTAAAATGAGACATTATTCTGGAAAAATTACAGTGTAAGTAATTCCTTACGAATTGAGAATTTAGCGCAGTACAGAAAACTAGCAAAAATTTAGAGTTCATCTCCAATTCAAATCACGTAACCTCTCTGAGACTTCCAACAAATTTCTGTTTCAGTTATAGCATTTACTTATTCTATTCAATAGTATATTCAAACAAAATGGAGATATCAGAACTCTGTTTTGGAAACAAATGGACTATAACAAATATATTAATAGATATACTAAACCACACTTTGTTAAAAAGAAAAATTTTTTTAAAGCACTCTTCTTTAAGAAAGGATATCCATCATATTATGGGATTCAATTCAAATTCCTTTTTATAGTAAATGAATATTTCCTCAAGTAGAAAAAAGAGATAAACTTGTTGGCTTAGTAAAAAAATACTTATATGACAATGACAGCATTGGGTCCATCATTAGACAGAGCTGCCTGATGAGAAGGAATGTTTGCCATCTCTAAGTAATAGACATTATGAGATACTCTCCTTGGGCAATTTTTTAAAAGGATCGACAACAAAGTTTCTAGACTAAGTTCCATCCTCTCTGGAAGCAGAAAGTAGAATCTTGGTGATAGTTAAATAGGTGTCTTTTAATTTTTAAGACCAGTGATAAAAAAGTAATGACAAGGCTACAACCAACACCATCACCACCACAAAAGATGGGGACGTATTTTTAGAAGAAACATCCCATTTTGTTATTTCAAATCGGTAGGTGAAAGCTACTTCGATAAGCATATTGCCAACATGACTCACCTGTTTTCTGTCTTCCTTTAAGAGGCGTGCTTTCGTGTTGTTCATAAACGCTGGAGACACTGACTAAATATTCTGTACCAGGCAGGAGATCTGAAGAGGCAAATGAGATGTTTTTAAATTGCTCTTGAAAGCATGGAGAACCAAAGCAGCCCTGGGACTATGTGAACTTATAAAATGTCCAAGAGTCCAGTTCTATAGCCTGCTTACACCTGAGTGAATGACTCTACTTGGAGATGGGCTGTCATTAGGTGACAAGGAAGGGTCACCTTGCCCCGCTGCATCTCTACATCTTGCCCTCAGTTCCACCTGAGTAACTCACCTCCATGAGTGTGACCTGGAGGGCTCTGCAATACGCGGAGTTGCTGTAACAGAGTAATATTTCTATCACCCTCTTAATGGTATGTCTGTTGAAGGCAGGGAATGATGGTGACCTTAGCGCTGTAGATTGTCATTTACTCCTCAGAATAATCCAGTGAAGTAGCTTGCTACTTTTTAAAGTCGCTTTACTGCCATACAATAAACTGTATGTATTTAAAGCGTACAGGTTGGCAGGTTTTGACATATGTATACATTTGTGAAACCATCGCCACAATTTAGATAATGAGCATACCCATTACCTCCAAAAGTCTGGTTTACAATTACTCCCATTTTGCAAAGGAGAAAACTGAGGCATAATAAAGTAATCTTCTTTGATGTATTTGCCCAAGATCACATAAGAGTTACCCAGGCCGTGACCAATGGTCTTGATAATTAACTTTTACTGGAAAAGTAATACTTCAAAGGGTAAGTGATCGGTTCTGCCATATTAAGATGAGAACAGAACACTTAAAAAAATTACTCAAACATTCCTGTATATCCTCTTCTCTCATTTTTAAGTACCAAAAAAATGTACAGTATCAGGTTATTAACCATTGAACTACTCACTAAACCCCATTCCCCTCCACATCATCTCCCCTTCAGGCTTTCTTAAAGAGGCTCCTGACGAGGGCTTGGACTCCATTTTCCTCCTTTACTTAACCACTTGGGACCTTAGTTGCTTCATTTGTAAAATAGGGTCATAATGGCTTCTCTGGGGGGAATCTAGAGTAGGATCTAGAATAAGTTCTTAGAACACATAATGAACATGTGACAGGTCTGTGGCTAAGATGGGGCAGACACTGGTCCTGAGGCAGGGGCTCCTGTGTAGTGACTGGCAGTGCTCAGAACAGAAACAGCAGCCCCACTGGTAGGCAGATGCAAGGATGCTCTGCTCTCAGCCACAAAATGAGAAACCCAAACTATGGTCATGCAGAGCTGTCTTTCACTTTTTAAAATACGTCGGAAGGATGGAGGGTGTTTTCAGCCCATCGTTTGGTGATGACCTAAATGTGAGCTATTTTTCTCTTATGTAGAAACTGGCTGTTTGTACATGGGTGCTTTATTATAATGAAAATGCTGAGAAGCAACATTTACTTCTTGAAACATAACACCATGTTGCAGCCCAACTTAATTTTCTTTAATAAAAGGTATCTATTTCAAGAGTAGGAACTAGAAAAAGACAATTTCTGTAAATTGCTGTTTTTTATTTTAATGTCAGTTCTTTTCTAAGTCCTCAGCCTTCAGAGAAATCCTGCTAACAGATTCTTTTTGAAATACAAATTAAACTGGTTCTTCCTTCAAAAGAGCATCTTGATCTATCTGGGGTAACCAGGTTCTATGTTTTCAAATGCTAGATTCCCTGCTGACACTTTTTTAAAGAATGATAATAAAACAGATATGGTGACACTACTTTCAATCTTCATCTCTCTAACCATTCAGATTTAGTCATATAATTTCTCTTGACATACATTTATTTTTATGTGCTTATGTGGAAGCAGAACTTGTTCACTGCTATTTTTCCACTGATTTTTAAAGAAGTTGTAGCTATCAAAGTCACGTTAAAATAACAAAAAACATGACATCTTTCAAAATCTGCAGAGCTGCATGTCAGAGTTGGAGTTTAGTTTCTAGCTCTGTCGTAGCTGTCTTGAGCAGAGCTGCTTCTACCTGATAACTCAGAAATCTTTTCTTCTGCTCTAGCTTAGTATTTTTTGAACAGATGCACTTGACCGCTTACTTGTTAAGACCACTGCGTTGTCTGAAGGAGAAATTGACAATTCTGCGACATCTTCCTCATTTTTCACAGGTGAGTAGCGCACCAGGAAGTTGGTCAATTCAATGGATGAAGGAGGGGCCCAGGTGACACGAATGGTGTCTGGACCAACGTTAGTGAATCTCAGGTCAGTCGGAGGAGGGACAGCTGGTTTCAAATAAGAAGGAAGACTAAGTTAATGTGATTTAAAACCAAAAGCTAATAAAAATAGCTGGAAAAGTAAAACCAATATTTCATGCATAAAGGAAACGAGTCATAATCATGCAAATAGTCTAATCTAATCTAAATCACAGTAAACTATAGCTGACCCTTGAACAACACAGGCTGGAACTGCATGGGTCCACTTATATGTGGGTTTTTTAGCAAATACTGTAAATGTATTTTCTTTCTTAACATTTTCTTTTCTCTAGTTTGCTTTTTTTTTAAAAAAAAAAAACAGTATATATCCATATAACCCAAAATACATGTTAACTGACTGTTTATGTTATTAGTGAGGCTTCCAGTCAACAGTAGGCTATGAGTAGTTAAATTTGGGGGGAACTTAAAAGTTATACATAGATTTCTGACTGCGAAGAGATCGGCGTCCCTAATCCCCACGTTGTTCAAGGGCCACTTGTACTGTTAAAAATAAAATACTACATATAGTACTGTTAGGCCCCTTTAACCTTTCTGCCATGAATGTATCTTAAACAATAATTTTCATCTACTTTCAAATACATCGATTTTAAGTACATTATTAACACCACTGAAGATTATTTTATCCCAGGCTGAAGAGGCTTAAGTTGCCACACAGCAAAGAGATACATAGCAGTACTTTCCAAGGAAACACATGCACACAGACAAAAAGACAAGAGGGTCCTAAGTTTCTCCTGGACATGAGATGACTACAGCTACAATTCCATTCAGTGAATTCTACTTACAAGTGAAGAGGGTTCATGCATATTGGTTCTCAGCATGTTTCTTACCATGCAGGGCAGAGAACCTTTATAATGTTGCATGCTTGTCCCCAGACTGAGGTTAAAGAGGAGTTTCTTTACCTCTCCATGGCAATGAGACCTAGAATGTTCCAAAGTCACTTTTTCTTCTACCTCAAAACCTCCTCCTTCCCCTTCCACTCTACCCTAAATTTCAATGGGTTTTTAGTCAGTTACAAAAAAGGAATGTGGTAGAGTTTATCAAAGAGTAGTAGGAGGAGGAAAATGGCACATTTTGGAAGTATATTTCTCATTAACTGGTGCTCATTATACGATTTGGTATTAATGTTAGACAATTTTAACAAACCACAGGTCTAAAAACTCAATTAACCCTCACCTTTTTGTATTTAGTAGATCAGACATCTACTTTTCTTTAGCTTTATACATATTTGTGGTTTAAATGAAAGTATACTTAAGACTACTTGAATGTCTTCCTCCAGTTAAGTTTAGCATTTGCATTTTGACTGCTTGCCACCCCCAATCCACCTGCCCTTAATCTTAGGCAAACTGCTGGCTTTTCCCTTGAAACATCCATATTTAACCAGAGTGACTGGTGGCAGCATGCAACACCATCCATGTCTCAAACACAGAAGTTTTCAAAATTCACCCGTTTGTTGTGTCAGTGTAGTAGGGGCACTCTCTCCGCCATTAATGAGAGTGATAACGCTGATGTCATAGTCAATGCCGGGCTCCAGCCCTGTAACTGTGTAGTATCCTACTGAGGAGTCCACAAAATCTTCAAAAATAGGGATACCTTCTCCTGCCGCAACTACTGTGATGCGGTACCCAATAATGGTGGAAGAGTTTAGCGGGGTCCACCTCAGGCCGATGCTTGAATCGGTTATGTCAACAAAGCTTAGATCAGTGAGTTGGGGCACCTCTATTGAGTTACAAAGCAAAAAGGGGGGCAAAAGGAAAATAGAGGCAAAAAAAGAGGAAAAAATAAAGCAGTGTACATCAGGTTACTAGTAGTAAAATCGATGAAATGTTAAAGCAATGATGGTAGTTTGCAATCTGTTCCAAATTATATGAAAAAATTTCCTGAGCATTGTGAAGTTTGTTTCCCTGGGGAATCAAACAGCTTACGATATTCTTTTAGGGATTTTCTTGCATTTTGAAAATGTCTTTAAACAGTACAGTTTGAACCTCTCAGGTTCCTAAAAATTATAGGCCGGTTTAGGATGTTGAAACCATTCCCAGGACTTAGACATAATATCTGCAGTAAGTATCAGCAATGTTTTTTAAAAAAAAAAAATCCAAAACTTTTTTAGTAGGAAAATAAAGCTTGCATGAAGATTTTTTTTTTTTAATTTGATTGATGAGTTTTTCTTTTTTTCTCCCCATACAAAAATTCATGACAACCTTATGGCCATAATGCTAAAGCATTATGAATATATGATAAGAGATGTGCCATTTAAAAGCAAATTTAGGTAAAAGATAGGCCTAAGTCCAAGGCCATTGCCAATATTTTGTTTAATTCATAATCCAAGGTATTTAATTAGCATTACTAACAGCATTCTACCAAAAAGTGCAAAGCAGAACACAGTCTGTCTGCTTTCATACTGTTACAATCCAATTTCGGACAAACAACAAACCTATCCCTAAATAAGTCTTTTCAGTGCTGTCTTTCAACCTTTATGAAAGAACATCCCGAATATGTGGTTTCCCTTTTTTTCCCTTTTTTTTTTCAATTTTAAAAAAGAAGGATTCAAAACGGCAAGATGAAAAACTGGATGTGTCAATCAAGTGTTATTTCAGTGTCCACATAAGGAGGTAGATACTATTTTATAGGCTGCTTTTGAAACTTGATATGGACTGTGAAACCAGGCACATATGTGCCGGTGGGATGCATTCACCAGATTACTTTTAGCCTGTCAGTACTGTGTACAGACACATGACACCTTTTTAGTAATATTTCCCCTTGAGCAAACAATACAGTTAATGCCATAGTCGCCACTCCAACACATACTCATCACAGCAGATAGTGCTCCAGTGAAGCACAGACAGGAAAGCAGTGTTAACAGCAAGCAGTTATCCAAATAGTTGCTTTGCCTTCATGGTTTTGAAGAGTGCGGTTGAGAGATCAGAATTAAATCCCAACTATGTTTGACACACTCAGCCCTCTGGAGATTAAGATGTTAAGCCCCACTCTTACTGAAACTGCTATTCTGAAGATAACAGCTTATTTTTCCATTACCTGGAATGATGGTATCAGAGATAGGGACACTTTCCTTGTCATCTTTGACAGTGTACACACTGACATTGTACTCCAGACCAGGACTCAGGTTTTCAAAAGTGCAGGAACTCTGATCTGCATGGACCACTTCTTCTAGAGAATATCCTTGCTGGCCATTTGTCGGAGTGGTGGTAATTCTATAACCACTGATGTCTGGAGAAAACGGAAAGGAGGGAGTGACTGCATGGAGGATTTGCGACTCAGCACATTAAACTACGGGGAATGATGGACCCACAAAGGGGAATGGGGAAAGGACCTGGCATTTATTGAGGACTCTATTGTCACTCAGTGTTTACAATAACCCTTTGAGGCAGGTATTAAGGTGCTCAGTTTAAAGAAAATCTTGGGGGGGGGGGCGTGATTACTGAAGGCTTTCCTGGCTCAAAATTCCATGCTCCTGCTACCACTCTACCCTGATTTTCCTTAAAGAATCATCTGCAGGACAGCTGAGGAATATTCCATTTTACCTGCTTGATATGGAATAGCTCTCAATCTTAGGCACATTCCCCAAAGTGGGCCCTCCTAATTCACAAAGTCTGAACCTACGGAATTTACAGGAAAGGACTAAGAAAAGGAGGACAAGCAAAAAATGAAAGTGGCTCTACTTATTCTGGATAAATTATATTAATTGCTGAAGACTTCAGGAATCATAAAAATAGGCACTAAGAGGATTGAGGGAAGAAAAAGATTCAAATTAGAACAGTGATGAACAGAGATCTGAATGGACAGATTAAAAGTAAAATGAGAAAATATATTTAAGTTAAACTTAACAAGGGCAAGGAAATAATGCTATATTTTGTCATAGAAACTGGTGAAAACTAAAGTGGTATATACAAGGAAATCCAACTGGATGGGAAATAAATGTTGAGGTTTACTAGTGACCATGCAGATGGGCAGGCTAGGCCTTCCGTTAAAACTAAATATTAATGATCTAGCTTCCAACAAGCATGAAACTTGCCAACTTAAAGTTTCAAATTCAGAGTAATTTGGTTGGAAATAGTATACTTTGGCTTAAAATATGTTCCATAGATGATTAAAATTTCACCAGAATCACTCTACTTTAGAAGGGAATTAAAAAGGATATCCTGAACTAGTTTTATTCTGTGTGATTGCACACATTGATCAGATAATTAAATAATAGTCTTAGTTGTGTGCCCAAGTAAATGTAAGAACTACTTTTAAAATTACAGTAAGATTATAATTAGCTAAATATAGCCCTTAAATTAATATAGCAGTTATAAGTGCAAACAATATGAATTGAAACTTTCATTTTTATTTAATTTAGAATTTTTTCAATTATGAATATCCTGATATCTCAACAGTGATTCTTCCAATATTCCCTAAATTAAATAATATAATTACATTTCAGTTAATCCTTCTTATTTAATACTTTCACATGGTTTTGGCAAAAGTGAGGAATATCTAAAATTTTTCCAGTCATTGTCATGGTACATCATGCTACTTGAATATTGATATAACTATCTTTACATATTTTTGGATTTTATAAGTAATTTTCAATGCGTGGACAAAGAATTTAGGCAAAAGCTACATTTAAAGCTTTAAAAATAGTCATGGAACTTCATTTAACCAAATTTCTCAGAATTGAGTATAAGTAGAAAATGGAGAAACTATTAAGTTCCAAATATGCAAATTTGTGTATAAGAAGGAGTCTGAAAAAGTTCAGTTACAATCCCAGTTCAGTAACATTTAAAATTTGTGATTGTGAGTAGATCAATTTTTTTCTGAGTTTAGGATTTATTTCATTCTGTAAAATAACGGTCATTTCTATCTATTATTACCCTTAGATTATTGTGGTACAACTCATGACAAAATATTTGTGAAACTTCATTGAATAATAAACTTAGAATCTATAATAACTAATAAAAAGGAAATTACATAGTATGATTGCAACCATTTCTTGGGCAATTTTGAATGCCACTGAGCAAAAACTACCTTCCAGAATGCTTTTTCTCAGCCCTCATGATTCCCTACAGCTCAATAAGTGTCTGCCTTGTTCTCTCTCGTGTGAGTTAAATGAACATGCAGTGAAGCACCCTACATGTTTCTCTATGATGTATTCTCATGTTCTCCTGTATTTTTTATGGAGGGATGGGTATTTAAAGGTTTGAACCCGTATTTCTCTGAAAGAAACACAGTTTCTAAAACCTTCATCTTGGAAAGGTATTGCATATCCTTGTGCTCTGATACACCTCAAGCTTACCTGGGGTGGTACTCCTTTCCCAGGAGACTACAAGCACTCCAGTGTCAGGGTTTGCTTCCAGGTGCAAGTTTGTTGGTGGAGACAATGCTATGCAGAAAGAAAATTGCAAATTAAAAGTTAAAGCTAACACAAAGCATTTGGCCTATGGAATAATTGGAACATGTCCCCTTCTCCTTCCCTCTCTCCTTTTTCCCTCTTTTTTTAAAAGAATCAGGAAAAATATAGAAGTTGTGCTATAAAACCATGGCAGACAGAAATTCTCTGACAGAGAATTTTTTTATGATTATTGATTTTTCAATACTATTAAAATTCTTTTCACCTTGGCGGTTCATAAATATTATTGACATTGGAGAAACAATTCTGATGCCATGGACTATATGAGTTGATTTTGCTGCTCAGAATTTAGAAGTAGCTAATAATATAACTAAGGGTGGATCTTTTCTCTTAATTTAGAACTTTCTCACTTATGAGTATCCTGATATCTCAAAAGTGATTCTTCCAATTAGAAGAATCTAATTAGAATCAAGTTAGAATGACAGCATTGAGGGAAATTTAAGAGGTATGTTGGCCATTACTGTAAGTAAAAAGTGATAGATATCAGCTATCTTTTGAAAATAGAACAGTTTTAAGGGGGAAAAAAAACAGAAAAGAGACAAAGAACTCCTCTTACGTGTCACCACTTTGTTTACAATTGGTTTATCTTTCTCTTTCCCATCTCTAAGGACTGAGATGGTGTAAACGTATTCCACGCCTGGAGTCAGGCCAGACACAACGATGCTTCCTGATTCCGAAGTCACTTCTCGTGGTGCTTCGCCTCCCTGGCTTGGTCGTACACCCAGCTAGAAGAAGGAAAACAAAATAAACACCAAGGACAAATATTTCCGAAGCTGGGCTCCTGCCGAGAGGTTGTGGTTATGCTTCATAGAATGCGAACTCCTCAGGAACTGTACAATGTGCCTTTATTGGGGAATAAGTGGGGCCTTACTTTAGCTCAATTAGATAGTTTAGCTGGAAATTCTAAGGGGCTGGGGTGCGGGAGGTATCTTTCAAACTTAAAAAGGTGGCTGTAATGAAAAGTTCCAAAGAAATGTCATTACGTACTGTTTTGCTTAATAAATCATCTCACGGTACAAACCAGTACACAAGGGCTTTGGGCTGCAAGGCAGTTCATTACTATTTTCACGGGAAGAAATCCCCTAGCTCTCTCTTTAATGAGTTATTAACATTCAGTTCACTTTTTAGTTGCCATTTAGAAGCATCAGTTCCTGTAACACTCTGTACTGCAAAAACACTCATTTGAAGAAGTATGTTCATAGGTTCAACTGCAGGACGATAGGCTACAAAAGGAGAATTAAAACGAATGTGCCCATAATTTTAAATCCTTTTAAACTTTTATCTCAAAAATCTAAGTAATATTGTGTCATCAGTGTTCAACTCTAGGGACATCCTTTGTACGGTACATGGCTTCTGAAAGTTAGAATGACAGCGTTAAGGGAAATTTAAAAGGTATGCTGGCAATCTTCTAAAAAGGCTACCCTGAATTTAAGTAGCATAACTGTCAATATGGCCATCTGCATTCCTCAAAAAGGAAGTGACTTTGGGTATATTCTTTCCAAACAAACGATCATGAGGATTTAGTCTTGATTTCCAAACATAATAAATAGTTCCCTATATATACTCTAAATGCAAAAAAAAAAAAAAAAAGCAACTTTTTTAAACACACTTATTTGTATTCAGCACTTTTCTACTATCATCACTTTAAAGAACTGTGATCTATACATCTACAAGGAAGACCTTAATGCTAACTGCTATTAAGAGATGTGCCCACGGGGCTTTGAACAAGTTCAGATGAAACTGATTGGATAAAAATGTGATTTTTAAGTGACTCAGAGTTTATTAGGTCTTCCTAAATTGGTTTTCATGAACTTGTTGACACCCATTCAGAACAACACAGCAAACAGAGTTTCCTTTATATATTTAAATGTAGTTCCCTGAAGGAAAAAAAAAGAAGAAAATAAGATAACAACTAACAGTTCCACACTAATGTCTTATCCTTCTCAAAGTACTTGTCACTGTCTCTGTCCATCCTTCCAGCCATTCAGTGAGGCAGAAGTATTGTTATGCCCTGGCGATGAGGTCAGAGACGTATGAAAGGAAGCAGGTAACAAAACCAGGCCTCCTGACTCCTGAACATCTTGCTTCTACTTCTACCACATTCAGAAACATGAAGGCACGTCAGGGCTGTATCACAAGAGATTAAGAACATCTGCGACTTACCTTAAACCCAATCCTTGGGGCAGGTGTCCATGTAATCACAATGGTGGTCTCAGTCACCTCTGTGTTGTATGGTGGAATGGAGCCTGTGGGTTGCACTGTGAAATGGAATGAATGCACATGTCAAAACCTTGGAATCATAAGTGATGCATGGGATGTAAATAACAAGGACTTTTATTGAGAACCTCATTTTAATTAGCTTGTGGCTCCACAATGTAACCTATGTTCTTTTGCTGGATGAGAATTTGGAGTAGGCCACAGCTTCTCATCCTTTTATGTGCCACCCAACTCATCTGAGACCTGACTAAAATGCAGGTTTATGTCTTTTCATCATGATTGGAATTTGCATTTGATGACAATAAATTCCCTTATAATGTCAGCATGTAAAACTGGTCATCACACACATTGATTATCACACACGTTATTCTGATTCTTAATCATTAATTTGAGAACAATGACTAAATTATAGATGTTGATCTAAAAATAGCTTTATGCTGCATTATTCCATAATGACGGTCAATTATTTTTGGTTGCAAGAAGAGATGCCATATGAAAGTTAAACAACATTGGCCACCTTAGATACATTTACAAATTCTAAAGATTCTTTCCTTAAATATGTGAGTACCCATTGAGAATTACAATACTGTAGAAATTTAATATTCTGCCACTAGAATCAGAAATTATAGAACATTTACTCCCATATCTTAGCATCCTGACACCACTGTTATTTCTCTTAGTGAAAATATTACTTTAAAAAAAAAAAGGAAGAAAAAGACTATGAGTACAGAAAGTTAAGACTAACATTTTCAGTAACCCTACAAATGTTATCATCAATTTAGAATTTCTTAAATATAATTGGCTGAACAACTGAATCTTGTAATAAGCATTTCAATAACCTGCCTCTATGAAAAAGGTTAGGTCTCAGAAGCCAAGACATTTGAGTAGGGTGAGTCCAATTCAAGGGTTTCAAGTGTATTGATGGCTGTGGTTATATGGTTAGGGCCTTCACAATTGCTTCCTCTTTACATACCAACCAAATTCTGTGCCCACAGGGAAAAAAAGAAAAACCCTATGAAATGCATTTACACTAAATTATGAATGAATGGCTGGTGAGACAAAAAGTTACCCTCCAGAGTTATACAAATGAAGATTAAAAAGTCTTAAGACTCCTGTCTCTACTCAGCTTCAGTCAATCGTTTTTGCTTTGTCATGTGGGAATTCAGACCCAGTATTTCAATTCTTCCTTTTTTTTTTTTTTTGTTAGTCTGAATTTTAATGTATAATTTAAAATATATATTTTTAAAATCCTGTGTGGAAAAAAAATAAAATATGCATGGGAGCCACTTTGTAATGACTGTTCTACTGGCTGCACTGAAGTACTATTGGTTTAGTGAGCTGTTTCATAAGTATGTTATTATTTTGATGGCATTTGGGGGGAAACTAAGATGGGTGACTTGCGATGCCTTCCCAGTGCCCTGAAATCATACACTACTTGACTATTGCTGACTTAACTGAAATGCCATGGCCAGCCCTGTGTGACCATGTTAATGGCCACAAGAAACAATTCAGTAAGCAGCTTCTTTCATTGAACATCTGCGAAAGCCACAAATTTTTCACAAATTACATTCTCCTGGGCTTTAAGGTTGGGTATTTTCTACTGCTTGAGCCAGCCAGCTAGAATCTTCTGAAGTTTAAGACAGTGTTCTCTGTCTGGGAAGACCATTGCAGGAAAAATCTCCAAACCACAAACCCACAAACTAATGTCAAACAAAGGGTGTGACTGCAAGTATGAGCAATGGATACTGGCAGGTCTTGTTAAGTGAAGAACAACCTGGCTGTTAAAGAAATAAAATCTGCCTTATTTATAAAGGAGAAAGCTGAATTTCCCTCAGAAAGAGCCCCCACCCAGAGCTGCTCTTAAGAATTTAGCAGGAGTTAACAAAATCCAGTGAAGTTATTCTCAGAATTCAGCCTAATAAAACAATAAAAAGCTACAGAAACTTAAAGCATTTTCAAAAATATGCAGGCCCTGTTGATGTTTATAGCCTCTGAGAGAACCTGAAGTTGAAATAAAGTTATGGAACTTCTTGTTTATGTTGGTTTGTTTAAATCTAAGCTTGGTTGATCTGTTTTCAATATCATTTGTTCCTCAGTCAGTCATCTATTAAACAAACTTTTTAAAAAATATATATACTAGGTGGAAGGAATTATGTTAATCTTTATCTAATAAAATTAGTGTTGATTATCCTCACT
Organism: Cynopterus sphinx; assembly: GCA_030015415.1. Lineage (NCBI taxonomy): Eukaryota > Metazoa > Chordata > Mammalia > Chiroptera > Pteropodidae > Cynopterus > Cynopterus sphinx. Next base: position 191,644,644 of record CM057379.1, read on the forward strand.
TTAAATATAGTGATATTTTATTTAAATGTATTATGCAGACCATAAAATAACATGTCCAATATACTGGTCTTCAAAATATACTGAGATAGCCTATGCTGACCCATCCCACTCCACATTATTGTTAGTATTATTAAAAATTCTTCTTCTTTTGTAGTCACTCTTACCAACAAAAGAAACTATGTAAAATACATCTTATCTTTAGAGGTGGAAAAGATGACTATAGAATTATGTGTAGTCAGTAAAAGACTACATCTACTGAAATTATCATTCTAATGCAGTGAAGGCCATACATAAGAAATAGATATTCACAAGTAACACAAAGACATCGATTTCACATTAATAGACTTAGTAACATGCAACACAAAATAGCAAAATTTTAAGACAAATTTCCAAATAAAAAGCAGATTTTACTTGCTGATGACTAGCAATTCCTTAGGAAGATTTCACAAGCTAAATCTCATACACCAAATTCAAAAGGAAATAAATTTTTGGTAAAGTGAATTCCCATAGGAAAAAGCTTGTAGAAAATTTTTTTGGGAAATAATTTCATAGTTGTTCTTGAACCAAGCTTGTATTCACTTTTTAAAATATTAACTATATTTTTTAATTGGTCGAAGAATAAGATTTGTTGAAAGCTTTTAGAAAATTGAAAACTAGTTCATAGCTACATATATGTATATATGTCTATATATGCTAAAAAAATTATGTCGGGTGCTTTTGTAATTGAAAATATTAAGTTAAAAATAAATCATGCTTGGCTAGAAATAAAGGGTCTCATAATTTTTTGTACTATAAATGCGAATGTATTTAGTAGAAATCACTTTATGAATATAAGCTCTATTTTGATATAGATGTGTAAGAGATTTAAGGCCACTTTCTGTGAAATGTTGAGCAAAAGGACAGACATAACCAAAATTATTGTCAGTGTTTTTCCCTCTGTGGAATTTCAAGAGAAAATTTTAAATAACTGAGGTAAAAAAATAAAAAAAGATTCCATTCTGCAGAATTACTTTTAATCTGCTGCAGGCAACACTTGTAAAGAAACCATTTCCTTCTCGTTCTGTTAGTGTGTATTCAATAGGTAGATGTTTTTATTTTACACTTACTGCGATTATCTGATACTCAGAGTATCAGAATGTAGACATTGGTACTGATGTTTTCTTGCCTTAACTCATATTTGGTAAATTCATTTAAAACGATAGAGTTTGAGTTTCAAATAACTGGGTGCTTTAAACCATGCTACTCAAAGTTTTGGTCCTGGAGGAAATAAGGAGCTCGGCAACATATGCCATTTAAAATACTGCTTCCTTTGTCAAGAAATTCTTGCCTTAAGAAGTCATCAAGTCAGATTAGTGTGCTTCATGATTTGCATTCTTGCACAAGCTCCTAATTGTCTAGTAATAAACAGTTCACCAGCAGCTGGTCTATGAACCACGTTTTGAGTATCACCAGTTTAAATCTTTTTTAAAAAAATTTATTTTAATTTATTTTTTTATTTAAATCTTGTACTAACCTTTTTAAGATAACTTTTGAAAAATGAATGCATATTACTCAGCCATTGAAAAAAAGGACTACCATTCGCAATGACATGGATGCACCTAGAGGCTATTATACTGAGTGAAATAAGTCAGACAGAGAAAGATAAAGACCATATGATTTCACTTACATGCAGAATCTAAGGAACAAAAGAACTAATCAAAAACAGACTCACAAATACAGTGGACAATTTGATGACAGACAGAGGGGAGGGCTGTTGGGGACTGGGAAAATGGGGTTAAGGGTTAAAAAAGTACAAATTAGTAGTTGATAGTTGGTCATGGGGATGGGGAGCACGGCAAAGGGAATGCAGTTGACATTAATATGATGGCTAGATGGAGGGCCAGGAGAGGGAGGGAGTAATTGGGGAGATCATTTTATGAACCATATAGTGTCTAACCAATGTACTGTATACTTAAAATTAATTTAAATAAATATTTTTTTTAAGAAAAGATGAAATTCTGAAAAGAAAAAAATAGATGCAGAACAGAGAACATCAAAATAGGTGAGAACCTACAACATCATTAAGAAAAGACACTGAGATTTTGACTTACAGGTATTAAAGACTCCAGTGGCTTTGGGGCTCTGCTGGTTGCCTTTCACAGCCACAAGGCTTGCAGTGTACTCGGACCCAGGCTGCAGATTCCTCAGTGGGTACTTTGAAGCCGAGGGCCCCACGTTGTACTGCTTGGGCTGGCCTCCCCGTGTCAGGCCCACAGTCAGTCGGTACCCGGTTATCTGGGCCCGAGGTGGAGTCCAGGTCACTATGACAGTCGAGTCAGTTTCATTCACAAACTGAAGGTTAGTGGGAGCATCCAATTCTGGGGGAAAAAAAGATAAAACACGTCAAGAGATATCTGAACCTCAGGAATTATCATACGAAATTCTAAAGTTTGATTACATTTTCTGAAGTTTTCTCTTCTTAAGGTTGAAACTAGGTATAAGTCAAAACCTTGAAAATATTGAGCCAGTAAGAGATTGAAGGCTACACAGAATTTTGCAAAACTCTGTGTCAGTCATGAGAAATTGCTGACCTTTTTTGCTTGGCTATGATTCTGTGGAAAGTCTAATTTTCCAGCATGACTTTTTCATTACCCTCCGGAATTATACTAACATTATAGAGATGGCATTAAAAAAAAAAAAAAAAAAGACACTTGTAAATGCCACAATTTACTCTGCGAAGCCAAACAAAAGAAGAATAAGCCTACTAAAATGAAGACAAGGAGAAAGCTTCACATTAAACAAAAGCAATATTTTCTGCATTTATCAAATGAACAGTCCTTTGCTAGAGAAGTAAAACTGATTTTCACATGATTCCTATTCAACAATGATTATAATATATACTCAGAACTTCAGAATCATGGTAGGACCCTAGCAAGTTTGCACTATGTGAGTTTTCTTCTTATGATAACTAGCAGTTTTCCTGTAGTAATTTAAAATGCCTTTAAAAGAGAAGACGTTTAAGAAATAGTTACGTATCTTAACTGGAAGCATGGGCTTTGGAGTCAAAAAGACCTAGGTCAGCTCCATCATTTCCTAGATCTGTGACCTTACAAGTTGCAATTTTTTGTAAACTCAGTTTCTTCACACACCAAATAGGGATAACAATGAGACCTTCCCCACTAGGTCAAACTATGAGGATAAAGCTTACAAAGAACTGAGCAGGAGGAGACTTGGTGCCGAACAAATGCTACATGTTTTAGCAATTACTATTTGTAAACAATTATACAATAAAAGTGTTAAAAGCTTACATTGGAAGTTTGATCTGGTTATATTTATTTATATAAAAAGGCACCCCAATTTTTAATCCATATCTCCAGTAACAAAGAAACTTAGGGTCTCTTATGTTCTCTATTGGTGCTATTCCACCGGTTCAGTACATGGGAAATGGGTTACCATTCAGCATCTATGCCTGAGTTTTGTTTTCAAGTTTAATATGCCATATGTCCACTATACTGTCCTTTCTTGGCTGAGTATGTTCCTTTTTCTAACTGTAAACCTCAGAGCAAGTGGTGTGCTACTCATTCATCACAGGCTGGTGGTACTGAGGGTGGAGAATCTAGGGTGGAGGGAAGGTCAGGGGCAGGACGTACTTGTTGTCTGTTCTCCCGTCAGAGGTTTGCTCTCCTTCCCATGGTTCACAGCATAGACTTTGAAGTGATAGGTGACCCCAGGGGACAGCCCCATGACTTCTGCGAAGGTGTTTCTACTGGTGGGCAGACTCTGCCCGGGCTCCCCAGGCAGGTTGACGGGGATCACATCCACGCGGTAACCGGTCACCGCACTCTCAGGAGGTGTCCACATGATGGTGACCTTCACATCTGTCACCTCCACGAACTGCAGGTCCCGGGGAGGAGGAACATTATCTAATAGACAAGAGTCAACTGGTCATTCACAATTCTTGCTGAAGATAATTCTTAAAAAGCCAGTTCCCTGACATGGACAAGACAATTTGTTGAGCCTCTCATTCCAGAGCAATGCTAAGTTTTGTCTCTTCACCGGAGAATATGCTTTTTTGCTTATGTTATCATGCTTTAGTCATATTGCTTACATATGTCATTTGAAGATTTTATTTAATAAAAGTAGGTAAGGGGACGAGGTACCAGTATTTGAAGTATCCTATTGAGGGATTTAAAATGAACATACAAACACTCCCCTCTCAAAAACAAACAAACAAACAAACAAAAAACCACACACACAAAACACCTCATTGTAACAAAAGAGAAAAAATGTGGTTTTCATTTTATTGAATCATTTTATAATACTTAAGAGCAAAAAAGGAACTGAACCTGAAGTTTCTAGGAAAAAATATGAAGACTTCATGGTGTTAGCTTTTAGTTGGGGAGGCGAATAGCCAGCTTTGATAAGTTACTTTATAGTCAGGACATGTCAGCCAAATTTCATGTTTAGTGATAAACTAATCTATAAGATTACAAGCATATAGGAACTGTTGACAGAGATAAAATTAAAAAATCAGAGATAATTATTCTGTCCTCTTACACTTCCAGTCCAACAGGCCGACAGAATAAACACAACTCAAGGATAGTTTTGTTCCTCAAACAAAAAGGAAGGTTTAAGCTGTTACCTTGTTCAGCCACAAGAGATAAGGTAGGAAGCGCCTTAGTTACCTGGACGTGGGACGCCAGTGGTTTCTTGTTGGATGAAAACAGGGGTACTTTCTTGATTTTCTTCCACAGCATAGATTGTGATGTTATACTGAACGCCAGGTTGCAGGTCACTGAGGGTGACGGAGTTGGCTGTTTCAGGAAGGTTGAGTTCTGTGCTAGTACCTTCTACTGATGGTGAATACACGATTCTGTAGCCTGCAGATTCATGAGAAAAAAGGCACAGAACAGAGGTGTAAAAAGTCATAAATCACCCGTTAGTCCTTAGTGTGTTGCTTGACTAGTTAAGAACTAGAGATTCTTTTTTAGTCTTTTTTCAGTGTTGCCACTCCATTTAGGGACTATTCAGTACAAAGATAAAATAAGAATAGCCGTGCAAATGTTTTTAATAATAAATATCATGCTTGAAGGTCCAAGATCTTTAATAAATGGCTATTTGAGGAGTCATGAGACAAAAATAAATATTCATGCTAAAGCAAGACCTTCTCTTTGAACTCTGGATGATGAAAGCAATTAACGAACCACCTCGAGCATAGAGTTGACCAGTGCCATCTAAATGTCAGAGACGGTTGAGTCACCTGAGGAGCTAAGTAAGAAAGCAACTCGTACCTCTTTAAAAGTCTTAGAGTGAGTTTTTAGAAAAATTACCTCTCTTCTATCACGGGAATGCTTGATTTAACAAATCAATGAAGTGGGGTTGTGTGTGTGTGTGTGTGTGTTTGTGTGTGAGTGTGTGTAGGGAATCAATAAAATGGATCTGAGGGGAAATAATCCATAAGAAAGTAGGACATAAGACTTGAAAGTCATCACATCCTTAATTAATATTACACACACACACACACACACACACAACTCTACCCTAGGCTAGCCATTATACAAGAGATTCAAGTAACATGCTGGTACTCAGATCAGAATCTACTCCCTCACCTCTTATGCCATCAAGACTAACATGGCAGCTAAGAAGAGGAAGCTAAGCTGACCTGTGATGGGCGCCTGTGGTCTGCTCCAGCGAACCACAATCGAGGTATCATCCACTTGGTCCACAGTAGGGTCAGGAGGGGCATCGGGCGCTAATAAAGAGAAAAAGGAAGAAATGAGGAAAACGGTCAGGAAATATTACTCTAGGTCTGTTTTACAGAAAAAGATTCTTTTCACATCACGTGGTACACATGTACCTGTTGTCTGTGAAGTAGACAGGATCAAACTCTGCTCTCCTTCTTCAGATATCTGATAGACATTGACAATGTATTTTCGGCCAGGAAGCAGGTCGGGGATATTCACAGAGGTGGCTGTGCTTGGAAGATCTTTGAAATAAAAAGGGAAGTTTACTGATCAGTGGATATCAATACCTCAAATGATTCCATAACCTATGAGAAATATATTAAAAGCTGTATGTTCTTGAGAGGCAGGAGAAGAAGACCAGAGAAAATGTACTCATGGATACTCAATAATTACCAATGCACGATGGGATCATTTTTTTTTTCATTTTTCAGTTTGTTCTCAAAAGATGGATAATTATTTATAATCCACCCCTAATCTGTAAACTTAGTCCTCTTATAAACATCATCCTTACATTGTCCATTGTAAGCACAGTAACCAGAAGTCAGGGTCATGGTTGTGGGCAGGGGATGAGGGAGTGGGGTGGGTAGAATATTCCCTTTCCTGATGTCGGTGGTGGTCTTATGGGTGTACTCGCTTTATGAAAATTCATTGAGTTCTATATTTATGATCTGTGTACTTTTTGATATGTAGATTATTTTACAGCAAAGTTTCTAAAAGGTCCCTAAACATGAGAATTGGAAAAGCGCAACTGGGGGTATTTGTACCCCCAAAAGCTAACATTTTCCCTGTCAGTCCTCATACACCACAGATCACCTGCCCGGATGCCATCCCCTAAGCAGGGTTCACCAGCAGCCACTCAAAACCTGTCTCAGCAACATGTTTAGCTTACCCAGGTACTGTGGCTTATCTCCCTCCTCACTCAGCTCATATTCCACACGGAATCCTGACACAGTGTCCGAAGCGGAGACCCACGAGACCACAAAGCTGCTGGCTGTGATTTCAGTCACAGATTCAGAAGTGGCCACGACAGGAGAATAGGGTGTTGTCTCTCCTGTCACAGTGTTGCCTAGAAAGTCACAGGAGGAAAAGAGAGGCTTCAGCCATCGAAAAGATTTACTATCACTTGTAGGATGCAATTATTTTTTTTCAATGCGGGTGTCATCCATGGAAGAAGATGAATCGAGAAGGAAAACACTTCCTGGGGAGAGCCCAACTCTGAAAAACTCAGGCACAGATATGAGGATGGCTGGGGCACGTACTTGTGCTGGTGGTGGTGAAGTCAAAGCGGGTCACCTCTTTCTGGCCATACTGCTGGACACTGATGAGTTGCCCCTCATATACCACATTCGGCCTCAGGCCTTTAATGGTGTATGAGTTTAAGTGGCCTGGAATGATGGCTTCCTTCCAACGGCCTGGAAGATTTTTCTAAAAATTGAAATTAAAAAAAAAAAAAATCATACAAGTATTCTCAAGGAAGAACATTCAGAGATGATGTGGAGGAATCTTCAAAGAAGAACAAAGGACCTGTGCAGTTCCATTATGGAGGAAAATGGAATCAAAATACCAATGTGTAGCAGTTGTTAATATCAGTGATAATTATTTTTATGGCTAATATTTCCTGATAGTTTATTGTGTGGCAAGTTCTGTTCTGTTTTACTTGCATTATTCCATTCAATCTTCATCTCCCCGCTCCTCCAAGTTAATGGTATATTGCCCTCATTTTACAGGCAGAGAAACAGTTTTATAATGTGCCCACCAAAATTACAGTCACAGGTGCTAGATATCTTTTTTTTTGCCAGATTATTTAATATCATCAACATCATATGATGAACCTAAGTTCTGTCTCTCCCAATTTTTTCATTTTTACAATGGACATTTGAAATAGGGAAATGAAATAGGGAAAGCCACATATTCAGTTTTTCAGTTGCTGGGATACATTTTAAGTTTCTTGCCTTGCAGAAACTGTCAAAGGCATCATATTGCTTCATGAGTCAGTTCTTGGAGCCATCACACACAAGGTTCAACTGGTCTGATATTATGACTTATTCTTGGATAAGAACTACCTCATTAAAAGCGGTTAGCAAACTTTGGGCAAGACTGCAGAAGAATGCAATTTCAGTTTATTGAATCTACTTCCAGTTTACATTTTCACATCCTGTCCAACTTCATTAATATGTCATGGATCATTGCAGTAAAATGTGTGGAAAAGAAACACCCTTACTTCAGACAAGATAAGATCCTTTTAAGTTATAATTATTCTAAACTAATATGTCAAAATACATTTTAATGCCCAATGATTTTTAAAAATTATCCAATCAACCAGTTCCTCAATAATTCAAATACTTAGCTATTCATTTATATTTTGGAATAAATAAAAATGATCTTAGTACTCTTTAAATTTAAATTTTAACTCAAATACAGTATTAAAAAACTGACATTAGTCATTACAATTAGCTCAGATTTTGTAATAAGCTTTTTATTGAGTATGAACTTTTTTGGGTAGAGATCAGAATACTGGAAAACAAACATTCAGGTGACACACATAAGGAAAACCGTTGGGGGGCACTTTTTGAGAGTAGATGAGAATTTAATACTTGCAAACATTTTAAATTACAGAAATGAGTTATAAATGACACCATGTCATTGGAGATGGGAGATGTCTCAGCAAATCTGAAATATTTTAGTTGTTAAAAATCTCAGAGAAATCCATTATTGCCACTCTTTGAAGACCTTCAAATTTAGTGTATAATTTTATACTACCTATAAATGTCTTTTATTACAGTGGTTTCCCATAACACTTTAGAGTTAAATTTAAAGTAAATAGAATTGGTGATGAGTTGAAAAGATGAGAGACAAAAAGGTGTGAGAGGGAAAAATACATTGATTCCACTAACATCACCAGACACAAAGTTTTGCAAATGGCAATTCAATATAATGGATATTACAAAGAAAGTAAAAGAAAAGGAGTGATATCAATAGTTTGATTTTTTTCTGAAGAGTTTAATTTAAATACAACTGCATGAGTTGGTAAAATGTTTTTTATTTATTGTTTTGTTTTTTCTTGTTTTATTTAGTAGAATTCAATAGCTGTGGTTTAAATCTGTATGCCAATAGATTGACCGAATCTGATCTATTGGCTCAAAGCTAGAAATAAAATTTCAGAATTTATTAATTTCAGGATACTCAGTGTCCAAGTGTCTGAGTGCATACTCACAGGTTTCCATCTGAGAATATACTTGGAAATGTGAGATGATTCTGGTGCATTCCACTGGATGGGGTGAGAGTAGGGCTGACTGGGGGTCTCGGTGATAATTACTTGGACAGGACCAGTTGCACCTGAAAACAAAAATATGTATTTGAAAAATTTGAAAATATTTTTTGTAAAGATATATGAACCCCTATGTTTGTTGCAATATTATTCATGGCAGCCAAGACATGAAAACAAATGAAGTGTCCTTTGATAGAGGAGTGAATAAAGAAGATGTGACACATATATACAATGGCCTACTACTCAACCATGAGAAAAAGTGAAATACTGCTATGTGCGACAACATGGATGAATTTTGAGAATATAGCATGCTAAGTGAAATAAGTCAGATGAAAAAAGTCAACAACCACATGATTTCTAACCCATATGTGGAATATAAAACTGAAAGCAATAAACAAACAAACAAATAAGATAAAAACTCCTAGACACAGATAGCAGTATGGTGGTAATTGGAAAGAATGGGGGTAGAAGGAAGGATAAAGGGGATCAAACACATGGTGACAGGAGAGTTGACTTCCGGTAGTGAAGACATAATGCAATCTACAGATTATGTATTAAAGAATTGTACACTTGAAATCTATATAATTTTATAATCAATATCGCCCAACAGGTTTAATAATTTTTTTTTAAATGTGAGATTTGGTTTTATTGGATATTCACTCACTTCAACTTAAAATGTTGTACACGTGGATGTTCATCATTAAAGAGGGTTTCCTTATCAGTAAATGTGAATTTAATAAAAATTATCTGGGATCAATATTTCATATATTGACATTGGAAATCAATGCAACAAACCCCTTTTTAGCTGATAAACTATTGTTTTTCACATCAAAAGTGCAAACTAGAACTTGTTTACAGCAAATAAAATAAATTTTTTATAAAAGTATGCTTCTTAGCTTTCTTTCTTCCCCATTTTCTAAGTAAAAATTATAAGAAAATTGTGAAACTACCATAACAAATAATGTAATACAGACTACAAATTTTATTTACTTATTATGTTAAGCTTCTTTGAAGCAAATTCTAGTTTGTGGAGGCTTTAATCAAGAGCGAATCTACCACCTAAGAAACAACATTCCAAAGGCCTGATGACATGATGTAAAATAAACACATTTCTAAATAGGGTACATTCTTAAGACAAACAGACAAAAACATTAATTAAAGACTTAGTTTTATTTCTCATCAATTTAAGCAGCCTATCATTGGGGTAAAAAATGTATTTTTATTTCTATTCAGTAAATATATTCTAATATCATATTACTGTTTGATCAAATTATTAAGAAAGAAAACTTTTTTTCCTAAAGCAATTTTCAACTGAAATGAGAAAAAATTTTGCAGGATACATTAAATTCTATATTTCTACATCTTAATTTAAAATATAGTTTTAGTTCTTTTTTTAAGCAAAATAAGGGAAATGGAATTAATTTCTTAATAGTGTAGAATCAATTCAGAATAATGATGAAATAGCTGAATAATTTATGCTTACAGAACACTATCTTTTTTCCTAAACACTGTCTTTTTATGATTTCAATCAACATTCAACTTATTAAAATAGAGATAAGGTTCCTTGTAATAATCTTCCCAAGAACTTCTAATCACCACTCTGTCGAATAGAGCAAAATTTTGCGTGTTTAATAAAATACTTCGCCAGATTAACAGATTAAAGTTTCTGAAAGCTCTTAGGAAAAAATATATTGATTTTTCAAGTGTACTATCTTTGCTGTTAAATTCTCTTTAAAATTAAGTTTTCTATAGCAGAAAAATATAACTTGCAATTCTATGTAAATGCAAAAGTTTTAGAATAATATATTTGCTTTCACACTGGTAATACTTCAAAGTTGGTTAAAGACTAACGTATATTCTTTGAATCTTAAATTCACTTAAGACGAATATTTCCAAGCCATGTGAATTCCAAAATTCATGTACAAATTCTCAATTTTCCATTCTAAAGTGGTATACATTTCTCAGAACATGGCAGGGTGTTTTTTTTAAACAATTGGCAGAAGTCAAGTCCATATTCCTCCTTAAATCACTTTCTGCTTATCAAGATTCTCACAAATGTAATTAAGTTTTTAGAGATAACACTGAAGCAAAATTTTAGAGATGTGACTATTTAAAGTACCTGCAGGTAAATCAGTAAAATATAGAAATATTATATGCTTAAAATATTTATAATAATTAGTGTAAAGTTTTTTAAAATGTTAATCCTTTAAAGAAATCCTGTTATAATTTTCTCAGTTAAAGAGACATCTGATATGTGTTTTGTTTAGTTTGGCAATCACAATATTGAGGGGGGAAAGTTTGAAATACCAGGTAATATACATCACCAGGAATAATCCCTAAGGTAAACCATGTACTTTGGATGATAATGATGTAGGTTCATCAATTGTAACAAGATACTGATAATGGGGGAAATTATGCATGCATTGTGGCAGGGGGTATATGGGAAGTCTTTGTATCTTTCAATTTTTTTGTAAATCTAAAACTACTAAAAAAAAGTCTTCCATTAAAAATAAAATGTATGATGGTTAAATGTCTATTAGGACTAAATTTTAGAAAGACAACACAAATGAGGCCACTTTAAGCCTAAATATTCTCCTCTGTCCACAAGGAGGATAGTAAAGGAGAAGGAAGGGAAAAGAAAAAGGCAACTTACTGATTTTGACCCCAGTAATGGAGCAAAACTACAGAAGCTTCTTTTCCTTCTAAAACTTCAAGTGCTGGTTTGAAATTCTATATTTTTAACATTAGGCTTGTGACATAGCTTACCTTTAAGAGAACTGCATTGTAAGACAATGGGGATGTCATGCACTTAGCACATTTTGCCCAGAAAGTAAAGAGACTGTCCATTTTTGTAAAGTCAATGAAATTCCAATGATCACTATAGCTTACTCTTTATATCATGATTTTAAAATTCTAGTGTTTATTTAAAATTGTGATAATCCTTTTGATACTGGTTAGTAGGTAAAACTTTTCAGATTAACCTAACTAAGCAATTATTTGGTGTTGCGAAAACTTTATTCCCTCTCTTATTCAATATGATCAGGCTAATGACAAAATAGTTAAGTAAAGATACGATACAAAATCTATACTTTTAAAATCAGTTTTAAACTAAGATCAAAATGAATATTGTCCAGTAACGGTGACCCTGGAGAAGTTAAACATTTATGGGTTTGCAATTCAGTCCTTTTTTCTCTATTTAGTTTGCTGAGAGCTGTGCTTTCCTGGTTGTTTATTGACAAACCGAATGCCTCTTATCTTCTGTTAGTTTGAACAATTCTACCAAGTCCTCTGTAGGACAAACAAATGGGGCAAGGCTCAAAGACAGTCTATCGATAACCTGTTGTTCCTTTATTCTTCCCATACTCTCTGAGCCCTGTATACGAGGCATGAATCACTGAGAAACCAGACATACAGTTAAACTGTATACTGAGGGGCACGCCAATCCCTCCTCTCCCAAATCTCCTCTATGCTCAGTAGGTTGCACTGTTACCCTTTTTAAACAGTAGGAACAAGGTCAACATGTAGAACTCCAATACAGAAGGATTCCTTCCCATCTGGGTTTCATCTCCAACCTGTTCACCAAAATGCTTCCAGCCAGCAGCTATGTGAACAAGCTTATTTTAAGACAGAAAAAAGTTCTCTATAAATCACTGAGGAAATTTTTCAGTAGATTGCCATGCCACACCAATAACAACCAGAAGCACAGAAACTAGAAAGTACTTCTTTAGAAGTTTCCATCCTTTGATTGCATAATTAAAGAAAAAAAGGAAAACAATTTTATACTTTCTGAACTTATGGTAATTCTGCAATCAGACTTTTAAAAACTATTTTAAAAAAAATTTAAGTCTGTTATTCCCAAATTCACCACAAAATACAATTTAAGATCCAGGTCAATCTGTACTATGAGTCTGCCTAAAGCAAAGTCACCTTCACAGCCCTGACAAGGCCTAAGACCTGGGGAGAGCAGGATCTTTTTAAAGCCTACAGAAAGAGTATGTCTGGGTGAATGGTATTTAGTATCACAGATTGTTTTCTAAGGAACTTTGAAGGTAATCAGCTACAATCTCCTCACTTTACAGATGAGGAAATAATGAGTGAAGCTTGATATGTATCTTTCTAGAAACATAGATAGAACTGGGACCCATGTCTTGGTGGCCAAATTGTTTCATATCTCATTCTGTAGCATAATGAATTTCTTATCACATTATGAAGGCACTTAGTTAACTTAATCTTCATTTCTGTCACAGGCAGATTCTGTCACCCTGAAAATCTCTTTTTGTTTCTAAATGAAGGCCACGTTTTAAGCCTAAAGTTAACAGAGGTCCAGGGGGCTTTGCACCTCAGTAGTTGCACAAATAACTGATGCCTAAAAATTAGATTTTCATAATTCAACATACTTTGTTATAATTAGTCACTCAGTGAAAATTAAATTCAATTTAATTCAAATTTTTTTTCTGAAGTGAATTAACAATACCCACAGCAAGGCATTATGTCCTATGACCTGAAAAAACCCAGCAATAAATATTTGAGAGTATTTGAACTGTGTGGGCAGAGAATTGACCAAGTTACTCAACACTTGACCCAAGATACTTTGTTCCACACTCCAACTGATCAAACAAATGAAAATTTTGACCAAAAGGGACTAGATAGAATGATGAATGAACATGCCCTATGTTGTATTTCATGTAATTTCTCTTTGCAACTCCTCTGTTTATAAAACAATTAACATAGAACCCCAACCCTTTACTCTGAGCATAACTCACTTCATGGTCTCTATTTCCACGCATGAATGTGAGATGAAATTAGCCAGTGTTTTAACCTAATGGAGCATTCTATAGTGTTAAGAAACAAATTACATACAGGTTCATTTTCAGAGCCTTCCACACCTTTTACTTGATTGGAGAGAAAAAAAAAATCATTTTAGTCTAAAATTTGATTGATTATCAGACAGAGATGTAAGAAAAGGATGGGAAAGTGAGGAGATTTCAACTTACACATCAGAGTATTAATAAACACACCACAGATCTCAATTTGTAATAATAAAGCTACTCACCTGGATACGTCTGTAAAGGTTGGCAATGCCACTCGCCAATGCCACGGCCATAGCAGTAGCACTGGTACCTGACATTGTGCACATACTTCTCCCATGAGTCTCCAATTTGGTAAAATGTCCGGGTTTCTGAATCCTGGCATTGGTCTAAAATATATACAAATAAAGGATAAGCAGCCTTGAAGACTTAAAGCTACAAATTTAATTTCAGTGTGATGACGCATTCATTCTTAGTTTTAATAGAAACTTGCCTTACAAATATACACAGTTAAAAAATATTCTGTTCTTATCTTTTATCTTACAGGACAAGTAGTGGTAAAAAAGAAAAGAGTATCCATTGGAGGAATATTTAGTTCTGAAAAAGAACGATATTTCTAAATAAAAATATTAAGATTTAGATTTCAGTATATATTGATACTCTGAATATTAACTTGAGAAAAATAAATTAGGTATTGTATTTTACCCATATTAATGCAACCGATTTACTATTTGAATAAGGACAAAATATCACTTAATACACTTCTTCAAAATTTGAAGGACTTAATTTTATATGTAAATAAACTAGGTTTTTACTGTGAATACTTGCTAAGCAGTTTCTAAGAAAACCTCTCAGGCTTCTCTTTCAGCTTTGGCAATCTCAGATCAAACAAACTGATCAGGTCAGTTTGTTTTTTTTAGTGAGTAACCTGTCTCTTAGTAAAGGAATCTTAATGGATTACCTTAAAGCTGGTAACACAGCTTTTTTAAAGCTCAACCTCACTATTAGATATACTGTAGAGAGCAGCCAAGAAAAATAAAGTATGAGGAACAAGGTATTTACTAGTATAATTATTTGCCTGTGTTATTGCACAGTCAGCAAAGTTCTCTCTCCTAGCAAGGACTCTCTCTATGATTCAGAACCAAAGAATACATTTCATTTAATTAGCACATATTTGCATTTGTCGCCAAATTCAGCAAAAATAAATGACTACCAACACCAACGTACTGATCCAGGATCAGAGGAAAGACTTTGCAAAACTCTTTGAAAGCCACTGATGAAAGTCTGGATCCAAATTCAATCACGTAACCTCAAAGAGTTCTCCTCATTTGAAATTTGCTAACTATTCTCCATAGCCAAATCCAGCTTGAGAGACAAGGCTACTTACCAATAGGATCGCACTTCCATCTGCCCCGGCCCTGACCAAAGCAAGTACAATTCAGCATGTGTCCCTCTTCATGACGCTTGTGAAATGTGTCGTTCACATTATAAGTGATGTTGTCGACAATGCATTGATCTATTTAAGAGACAGTGGGATAGATGAAGAACTTTTTTGAATTTCACTAATGAAATTTTTAAAAAGAACATGCTTTTTCAAAATACAATTTCTTCCATTAAATTATCAACATCTCCCATTAAAATAACTTTTCTACTGGCTTAGAATAAACATTTTTTCCCCAAAGCTTAGTCAGTAATACAACATTTGCACACACACAAAAAAATCCTCTCTTATAAACTTGTAACTGATGAAGGTCAAAGTATATACTACTAAAGAATATGGTAAAATACACCTTCTTGTGGAAGTAAATATTTGAACAAATACGTGTCTTACTTCTGGAAAAGCTCTCACTTAGTTGATAATGCCCTTTAGATCTCTCCTTGTTATGACAAATTGGAGAAATATTAAAAATACTTAGGTAGCACCCAGCATAGTGTGAAGATCTGATCTCTGGAATGGTAGGGGTGAGGAGGTATTTGGATTTGGGTAATAAAATGACATTGATAACATTTATAAAGTTAAAAAAAATTATGCAAGATCTCCAAGAGATCCTGAGAAAATTGCTTTCTCTCTTTGGGTCTCTGCTTCTTCATCTATAATATGAAGGACTGGTCTTTAAGGTGGACATTCCTAGGGTCCCTTTCAGCTCTGCAATACCTACAAATTTTTTATTACTTCTGGGTTGTGTTACCCACTGAACACACAATAATGTTCTCTACAAAAAAAAAAGAATAAGTTCAGACCAATGTCAGTATACCAGCTACATAGACTGTTTATTAGTTCAGAGTTCTACCTAAATCTTACTTTTCAAATCCAAAAAAACAGAAAACCTAAATTACTTTTAATAAACCAATATCCTTATATCATATACCTAAGTCCAAAGGGGAAAAACTGATCTGAAAAAATAAATAAATAAACTAGCCTCTATAGGTGTTTATCTCCTTAAATTTGGATCCGCAAGGATCTAATTTTAGAATAGCAAAGGCTCTTTTTTTCTCAGAAATCATCCAGTCTTTTCTAGACATGAATCCAAGGCCATAACTAAATGCTAAAAGGATTAGAAGATTGCGTTCTCGCCTTTGAAGTCATCTTTTTGGCTCAGCCTAAGTACTTACGTCTTGGGAATGTTTCAGAATCTTAGAATTGCTGTGCCAGCTTTTCTGAACTAGCTGTCTAAAATGCGAAACACAGAAGACTAACGGAGTGGCATTGCACAATTTTTCTCCTGCTTTTGCTACAGTACGAGTTTTCACATAAAAGTCTGCCTCTCTGTGCTCTTTGTCCTCTCAAATGTTTTCGCTGAAAGGCAAGCGTACCTCGGAGCTGAGAGTAGGCGACACAGGTCCATTCCCCACGACCATTCCCCACACATGTGCATTTCATCATGTGGCCCATATCATGCTGCTTATCCCACTGGTCTCCAATGCGATACATGACCCCTTCATTGGTGGTACAGATTTCTTCGTGGGCTATTTGGAAACAGATGAGAAATGAATACTTGATAATATGATCAGAAAGTCTAAAAAGGTATGCAACATTATAAGTTTGGTGATCCCAAGAACTCTCACTTGGAAAGAAGTCTTTTGCTCCTCAAAGAAATTTCAATTCTGCCCTGCATGTACAGAGTTTTGAGTCGCAGAAAGGAAAACACAGCCCAAAGGTGAGGTATGTTGTAGGGAATAATTATAGAAAGGATTAGGGGATGTTAAAGCAGGATGACACCTTCACATTCCCACAAAGGGGTTGCATTGCTCTAGAACCCTAGATGTGACTACTGTTCCACAACTTTTTGTAGTCTAGTTCACTCTAGCTCAAAGGAAAACTATGTGTATGGGTATAGAATTGTAAGCCAAAGTGTGTTTTCCCTCCAAGTCTAAACTCTTTTGTTGAAATAAGAGAAATAAAAGTGTAGGCAGTTTTCTTCATTTGTTTTGTTGCCTCGCAGTTACATGTAATAATGCATAATGCAGATTCTTGCTTCTACAACTGGAAAATCAAACTTAACCTATGGGGTTCTTGAAATCTGAAAACAAAAGGCATTGGTTCCCCTTTCTCCATTCATACAAACTGGAGCCCCCACCTATCCCTTACTTATAAGAGTTCTGGTGATTTGGGTATTTAAGAAGTGATAGAGCTTATGCCAGTTAAACCAAAATCACGTGTAAATACTGCACACCTGTGACTTTGAAATGTTTTGAGCTACTCAGTTGTGTGCTCTTTATAATTGAATGTCCAGGCATTTAAAAAAGTATTGTTTATTGTATTTACATATTTTTCAAATATGAAACTGTAACCATGGGGATTTTTTAATTATATAAATAATTATATAAGTCATCTATGTAGTATATCACATAAAGTTTTCACCATCTCAAAATGAGGGCTTAACGAGGAAAGTAGGAGCGAAGTGAACATCATTCCGTCTTACTTCGTAAATGATAATCTACAAAGGCTGCATCTTACCAGCCATGGGGCAGAATCCGAACTTCTGGTCAGCGTCATAGTTCTGTGTGGTTCCGCACCACTTCATGTTGTCCCTTCTGCCCTCAGAAGTACAGTCCGTGTAGTTGTGGTTGTTGTACAGGAAAGGGAAGTGGCACAGGGCACCGTTGGAATTTCCGCCTCGAGTCTGAACCAGAACTGCCCAGAACAATACACAAATAGGGAGGGAAAAAAATGACATCTGAGTTTTCCATCGTACAGTCGGGAATTCCTATAGCAGTGTCTTGAGAGAGCCAGGTTTTCGGCAGCTAATTTACAGACAATCTATCTCAGAATAAAATATGTCTGGTAATATAGTTCCAAGCTTCCTTAGCATATTCACTTTCACCTTCAAAATAGATTTAAATCCAATTTTCACTCTCATTTTCCCAGCCCAAAAAAGAAAAAAAAAAAAGAAAAAAATCAATAGTCACATTGAACAAAACATAGTTTTAACCAGAAGAGAAGCAAAAACACTCAGGCATCCATCCTGTGCATTCTTCAGCCCTGCGGGATTGCATTCTGGTTTCAACATACAAGTATGTTTAATCACATCATAATTCTGATGTGTCAGAAATAAATGAACTGGAGGGCTTTTCCCTTGGCGTCATTTCCCAAGGATACTGGGACCATGGCAGGATCTTCCACTCCTAAATTAGCTCCATGTCTCTGGGGCCTAGACTGAAGAAAAGTGATACTTCTCGTGCAGCCTCATGATTAATGGCTAGATTGCTAGCTAATAATCACGGGGCATGAGAAATGGGTCTTTCTCACTGCTGTGTTTCTCCCTTGGGATACTCACCAGTATGGTCTGTACAGAAAGAATATTTCTGATCTTGCTCATAATTGGAAGTCGTGCTGCACCAGAGATGTCCATCCTGTCGCCCTTCTGTGGTGCAGGAGTAGAATGTCCTGCCATTGTAGGTGAACGGTAGGACACAGGGCTCCCCGTTTGAATTGCCACCGTAAGTCTGCGTTATAGCTACAAGCATAACCAAATGGATTTCGGTAAATACAGCTGCATTTATCAACCACCAGTAAGTGCTTATTTATACTTAACTAAGAGACTGAGCTTGTGCTGCAAATACAGATGATCATCTGGTTAATTTCAGTCAGAATGCATTGCACAGAAAGGCATATCTTTTGTGGCTCGTGCAACACCTGATTCCTCTGCCAGTGGTCTTTTGTTACAACTTCTGCTACCATGCCTCAGTTTCTCCATTTGTAAAGCTCTATTAATACAAGTCACTTAAAGATGCTGCTCAAAGGATACTGGAGGGATATGCATGACTCTGTTGCTGGCATGAAAATGAACGTATGAGGCTATTCTAGGGGAAAAGTCAAGTGCACTGATTATTATGGCCATAGTTACTAACTACTACTTTATAGCCCAGAAGAGATGCATTAGGCTGTTGAAGTTTTATATCACAAAGCTCCAGAAATTTGAGACATGGAGTACAAAATATAGATGATTGTAGTTATTCAGAAAGTGACCCCCTTATAACAACATTTTAGACAAATAAATACAGAGCAGTTTAATCCACATGACAGAAAAGAAAATAGACTAAAAAGATTAAAAGATAACATATCAAATGTCAATCCTGGCTGTTACCACAAGTGGTGAGATTATAAGCTTTTCTCGTTTGCTTTATTGTTTTACATTTCAGGGGGTAAATGAATGTATTGCCTTTCAAAAACTAAATATTAAAGAAGTTATCAGTACTATTTTTTGAAAAGATAATGCAGACCTGTCTCTTGACAGCTGACTCCATTGCCCAGGCAAGTGCAAAGCATCTGTTTGTTTCCCTGTGTCTTCAGCCACTGCATCCCCACGAAGTAAATCACACCACTGTCTGTGACACAGTGACCATACGGAGCAGGCTGAGGGTGAGGCTGGGGCTGGTAAATGGCCATTCGGACATCTGTGACGGTGCCAGAACCTAAGAACATGAAAAAGGAAACTCACAAAGTTGGACGAGAGAAAGTAACTATTTCCTGAAGTCAGGATCGTTCGGGTCCTGTATAGATCACTCCGAAATCTATGTTGTTATTGACCTGAAACTGGAAAAAAAAAAGCTCCTCCCATTTGATGGTTTTTACATTCAGCTGACAACATAATCCACCAAGTCTTCCAAAGAGCCTTTATCTTCCAAATCATCTGGAGCTACTGGTATTGTATTTCTAAATCACACACATTACTCTTCCACTTAACAGAGCAGACACCTTCACTCATTACTCACTCCAAGAAGCTCACAGTCCCTGCCTTCACAATCCTTCACACCTACTTTTGTTCCAGCTCACTTCTAACCACTTCCTTCCTTGCTCTATGCCTTGTCTCATGAGCTATTCATCATTTTCTTATGTGGCCTGGGCTGTCCTCATGCTTCTCTCTTCACCTAGAATGGTCCACCTCATCCTTCCTCTCTTAGCAGCTTCTATAAGCCCAATATACCTGGGCATTTCTCTTTCTGACTTTATTTTGAGAAGTCACGGCCACTCTGTGGTAGACCTCCTGCCATCTGCATAACTCTGGGCTCTTCAGAGGGTACCCTGGGCAGCATATTAGAGTGTCCTTTCAAATTTTGTTTCTCCACTGGATTATTTGTTGATCTGTTGTGTTTCTTTTTTTTTTTCCCCCTCAAACCAATTGATCCTCCTAAAACACCCTTCCTTTCAGGGTAAGACAACAGATAGTATCTACCTGTTCTTTAAACTTTTAGAAATCTTCTCTCCTGAAGGCCTGACCCACAGCAGGAAAGAGTCAGTATTGACACTAGAATGACTGGTAGATGAAATTCAGCTCCTTCCCTAACTGAAGCTGGACACTAGAACCTAAAAATACTTCATAAACAATACTTCCTAAGATCATATATACTGGGAACAAGGCCTCTGTACTCACACACCTGACCTGGGAGAATCAGAAGGCACATGGACATAAGGATCCTATAAAAGTAGATTTCATTTTATTTAACCCAGTGTTTCTCAGATTTTTTTAATAAAAATAGGTAACACTTATTAAATGTTATTAAATGTACCCAATTTAACCCTGACTACCCTTTTAAATTAAAATTATTTCAGTAAATTGATATTTTTAATTGTTTCTTTTGGGGGTTAGTAGCAATTCTACTGATGATAATCAAACAACTAAAATATATTATCAAATCTAATCTTGTTCACCTTCAATAAGTGCTCAGAACAAGATGAAAACTCATCAAAAGGAGAAAAACCCAAGAAAAGTAATTAATAGCTTTAGGTAAATGATAGTTTGCTAAGAGACTAAGCACAATGCTAGCATATTACACAGTAAAAACTTAACCAAAATATATTAAGAATAACAGAAGTACACACCCTTGATTGCCATATTTCTTTCCTCTGATTTTTACAGAAGAAATATCTTTTACTTGTACCAAAAATATTTAAAACGTTCTTTTAAAAGAATGCTTAGATACTGTGTCATTCATTCCCATCTCTAGGATCTCTACCAATTTCTTAAATTGTGAATGACAATACATGAAGAAAATGATAGTGCATTATTTTATGAAATGCAACGAAGTTTGCTGGAGCATGGAAAACACACATAAAAGATGGTTACTGCTAGAAAAAGCTGAATGTCAGGACAAGAAAATATATTCCATTTTGAAAATAACAAATGTATTTTTTCTCCTTTCCTAGCAGAAGAATCAAGCAGTCATATAACTCATCATAACTCTCATTTCCATTAACATGAGCTTAAAATATTTAAAATGCATACACATGTATGTATATGTATGTAGCTATATATGTACATATATAGATCTATATCGATACATCTCTCATATATAGTAGCATTTATAATATTTATGATATTAGCATTTTTTAAACATCAATTTGACTGCTTGGGGCTAAAACTGTTTTTCCCCCTAAAATCTATTTTCATTTCACTTTTATATAAAATTAAAACAACATTAAATAAAGTTTTAATAACTAAAAACATGTAAATGAACTCAGCTTATTAGCCGAAACACTGCAAATCATCCTTAAATGGCATGTCAAGGGAAAAATGGATTTGCAGAAACATTTTGGGGAACACTATCCCATGTCAGGCCCCACTCCTTCTGTGCCTCACCGCTGGATGTGGTCTGCAGAGACGCGTGCCTTTCACACTTCCACTCCCCTCTGCCATTGCCTGTGCAGATGCACTGGAGCAGGTTCCCCCGATGATCCTTCTTGCTCCAGGTATCACCGATTCTATAGGATGTCTTAGTGTCCTGATCATTGCACCTGTCTGTGTTGGAAAGAAAGCATTTAAATATGTAAATCAGGTCAAGTTTGTCAAATGCTTAAGTGAAACCCAAATAATAAATATAGTAAACTTGGTAAGCTATTTTTCGATGATAGGTTTATATTGAGCTGTGGTGCCACACACGTTAAACTTTCAAAAGATGGAATTAATATGCTACAGCTGAAAGGGAGCTGTATGATTTAGTCCAGTTCTGCTTTCCTGTTTGCCAAAATCCTTTTTTTTTTTCAATAATCTTTCATTTACTTTTTAACATAATTTTTACATTGTTCCTTTAACCAAATTTACTCTCTGGCTTTCCATTTCCCTTCTCTTTCATTCTCAGGCTCTCC
Organism: Cynopterus sphinx; assembly: GCA_030015415.1. Classification (NCBI taxonomy): domain Eukaryota; kingdom Metazoa; phylum Chordata; class Mammalia; order Chiroptera; family Pteropodidae; genus Cynopterus; species Cynopterus sphinx. The sequence continues at coordinate 191,667,030 of CM057379.1, forward strand.
CAGTATTTACTGTGTATGACCTGCCTTTCAATAAGGGACTTTCTTCAGAAAAACAGAAGCAATAGGAAAGCAAGTAGGTTTCAAAAGTTCTCCCCATTTGCCCCAAAGACGCTGTAAGAAGGTAACAGCATCTCTTTTTTTCATTAGTTATGTAAAAAATTCAGGAGACTACCAACTTCTTTGGCCAAAATGGTCTCTTCTTCCCCCTGTACACATGCTTATTTAAAACCACTAACAAGATGGTTTCTTTTGAATTTCTCAGTGTTAACTCTACAGTGGGAAAGTGGGATTATTAAAGTAAAATTATAATTTATAACTAAATTACCATTAGTCTATGTGTTCAATTATCTGGCAAATAGATTGTTTCAGTTATAATATGGTTTTGTCCATATGCTACAATGTGAGTAGAGAGGATTTGATTTGTGAATCAGAAAATTACCGTGCTGAGAGAAAAATAATTAGACAGTTGATGTAAATTCACATAAACATACACCCACATTGATCTATCACCAGAATAGAGGTCTGGACGAAGATATTATGGCTGGTTACGGCTTTTCTTAAGCCCTCAGCTAAAAGTATTGTCTTCCCTTGAACTTCCATAGCACTATTTTCAATATTTGTCTCGAAGCCCTTAATATTGTGCTTTGTAGAAGATGAATACATAAGCCTTTTTCAACTTCCTGACCTACTTACTAAGTGCTCTTTGAAGACTGGGCTGATGTCCAATTCACTTTTGCATTCCTATACCATCTTGTACAAAGTAGAGACTTATAAAATTTCATACAATAAATGACTTTTCTTTGAGAAACTTTCCCCAATTTGCTATTTAGAGGAGTTTTAAATAATAGATAAGAGGCTGAGTCCATCATCTAATTTGTCTTAAGCTAAAACATTACCACCAAGGTCCTGAAAATCTGATAATTACAACATTTTAAAGGCAAAAGATTTAATGAACCAGCAAGTTTCTGGGAAAGATTTGGTCAGAATTATCTCTTTCCATGAGAGATTTATTTTTTGTTAGCAATGAATTCACATTTGGATGATGAACATTTTAAGATGGTTATTTTAAGCAAGATAAATAGGTTTGAAATATTGAGATTTGATTTAAAATATTTTTAACACCAATAGTTAATGGCCATTTGCCTTAACAAACTCTATAGTTGCTATTATTTTGAAGGTTCAGAAAAAAAGAAATCTTGAACCTCTAAGGCAACCTTAAGAAGCCAGCTTCTTTACAGGACTAATAAGCCTATTTAAGAGCTTTGGGTGAGAAGCACTGTCCTTAAACCCAGAAGAGACACATAATTTTAACCAATGGCTATGGCCACGCCACCCTGAACACACACACCCAATCTCATCTGATCTCAAAAGCTAAGCAGGGTCAGACCTGGTTAGTACTTAGATTGGAGACCACCTAGGAATACCAGGTGCCATAGATGCTAAAAAAAAAAAAAAAAAAAATTTAACCAATGGAATAAGGACTTTTTTTTATTTTTATCAATTTTGCCTATGAATATGCCTTATTTAATTTTGAAACATAAAAAAAACTTAAGACTTTAAAGCTTTGCTTCATTCTGCCAGGAGTACCCACATGCCCAAAGATGCGTACTTGCAAAATATCTCAAAGATAATTCAGATTAAACATTTGCAACTAATCTTCATGTCTCACAGCACATTTAGCATGGAAGTGAATATTAAAAATTTTTCTTTGTAGCTGATAGCCTAAGTCCTTATTAAACTAATTTTTGGGGGGTTTTGCTCTTTAATTTAGTCTTTGTTGAATAAATAGTTGGTTGGTTGGTATATTTGTTGTGTTCTAAGTGACATCACATTACCCTTCTCTCTAGGAATCAGAAAAAAATACCTGAATTCATCTTAACATAAAGATCTAAAGCATACTTCGAGAGGTACAGGTGATGCGTCCACTGCCTTCTCCCAGACAAGTACAATCCACCATCATCCAGCCTTGATAGGGCTTTTCCCAGGTTTCCCCAACAACGTAGGAGGTCCCTCCAGCAAGATCAAAACATTTCTCAGCTGTAGGAAAATGTGGAGAAAAAAGGGGGAAAAAAAAGAGTTATTTTGAATTGTGCCATCTCCCTGTAATTTAAATTGTATTGTGTAAGCAAAAACCTAGCCACATTTTTTAAGTGGTACTCTGTTAAAAAAAAAAAAAAAACTGCCTTGTAACTAAGCACATACTAAGTAACCAAAGCGAAAGAAAGCTCAAGTTGAGTTGGCAGGCAGAGATTTTGTTCTCCTAATAAGTACATGGACTGTGTATTTTCAGCTAGCACCTTTCTTATTCATACCAGTATTTTAAGTGAAAAGGATTTATGTATGTAACCAGTCTGTGGGAGACTAAATATGCAAAATTCCAATCTAATTATGAATGAACAATTATGAATGCCTAAAAATATGACAAGTATTTAAAAATTGTATTTCTGTAAAAACAAACATAACAAAACAAAATAAAAGCCTCTAAAATAAAGAGCAATAAAGAGTAAAATTTCCAGCCAGAAACTTTTAAATTTGTATCTATAGAGTTCAACTGAAGATTGAGACCAAATGAAACTCAATAATTTTAATTTTGAAAAAAAAATTACTAAGGTTTGACAGAACACATACAATTTTGTGTTTTAGTCCAGTGTGTTCTAATGAAAAAAATGTTTTAAAAATATCATTTTCTCTTTTAAATAAGTTTATCTTGACCAAGGAAAAATATTAGATCGGATATTAGACAAGAGAAATGACTCTCCTAAATCTTTTAATTCTATCTTGTGCTTTTGAAACAAAATTAAGACTTCTCTATAGGGTGAGTACTTTTTGATTTGATTCCTTAAGACTATGGATTACAAAACATTTCTTTAAAAAAAAACTAATAAACATCTATTTAAATTGTTATTTTTTGAATTGGAATTCAGATGTCTTGTCCATATGGATTCTTGTTTCATCCCAACATTTGACTGTGCATTTCCACCCCTCATTCATCCCTACCAGCCACACACCTATGGGTTTGCAGGTCCATTCTCCTTTCCCGTTGCCAAGGCACACACACTCTAACATGTAACCACCGGTCTCATGTGGTCTCCTCCAGGTGTCACCAATCTTGTAGGACTGACCCCCTTCATGGCAGCGGTCTGGTCAAGATAAAAAGCAATCATTAGAGTGAGTGGGACAGAAAATATTTTAAAAAAAGAATAAGTATCACGTTCTACAGAGTAGGTACTTGGGTTGGCCCAAGTAAGGACACAGAAAACAGCTTTCCCATCAAAGATAGGGGGAAAGTTAACACTTCTGGTAGCTTGGGGTCATTCATTGAAATGTTTTGTTTGAGCACTAAAGGAAACCACAGAGAAAACTGAATGGCAAAGAAAGTGGTCATAAACCTTAGTTCCCCAGAGGGATCACAGGAAATTGGGTCCTAAAGCAGAAAAGTAAGGCTGGCAAGCATGGTCTGGTCTCCACACACACACTGCAGGTCAAACCTGAGACTAATTCAAGGAAAAGGCCATATCGGGAATAGTAGTTCAGCTTTCAGGAGTGTAGAGTCTGCACTTTACCCTACATTAGAAATGTCATTTTGGCAAAAAGCAAATAGATGTACACATATCAAGTGTGGAAATCCTGGTACTTGTCTAGTCTATTAAACATAATGGCACATTCAAAGGCTGAACTAGATTGTAAACACTATGGTCCCTTAACAATTAAGGTTTGCCAAGCAACTTGGACAAACTCTAACATTAAGTATGGGGAAAGTGTATTGAGCCTATTCACAAGGAACTGACTTATTCTTTCAGACATAAACCTTTTAAGTGACTTAAAGGATAGATCTAAAAGAACTGACTGCTATGTTAACAGAATCTATTGGTAACTCAGTGAATCACACTGGAAAAAGTACCTGAGCTAAACTAGAATTGATGAGTCAACCTAGTTCCCAAAGTACTATGGAAAAACTATTAAGCTTATGATTCCATATTATCCCTGGGAATAGAGAGATCTGCTTCCTGGGTATAAACTACTGGTCACAAAGAAACCAGACTGTTGGTGGAATGCACAAGGTCTTCACATTGCAAACAAGAATCACTGTTCACACAATGGCTAATTCACTTTCCATCTTCCCAGTCACTGTGGATGAGCACATGATCAGTCTGGCTAGAAGATGCTTCTAAGTATGTATGTTTTACTGGAATGGAACCCAGGAGATCTACTTGGTTACACTATGTATTCATATTCTCTCTCTCTCTCTCTCTCTCTCTCTCTCTCTCTCTCTCTCTCTCTCTCTCATCCATGCAGACTAAACAGTGATTCTACCTGTGCTCAGAATCATCTTCCAGAAGCACAGGAACCAGTTGGGTGACTACATAAGAAAACCTGGTCACCTGGGGTAAATCTCCAAATTTGGAATATCCGTCATGGGTAACAGAGAGACGGTGACAGTAATGGAAAAATTCATATTATGATATTTTAGCATCATTTTACAGAATCTCTTTCTTACTTGCAATGGTGCAGCTTATTCTCCTTCGCCCAGCCCCGATGCAGGTACAGTCCCAGATCATGGAGTCCTTAGGGCGCTCATAAGTGTCACCCACCCGGTAAGTGTTTCCAGTATACTTGTCAAAGCAAGTCTCTTCAGCTGAGGGAAGAAGTAAAGTCCATGTGAGCCTCACATATGTAAAAGCTTTTCTATCCCACTAATCACATCCAAAGGAAAACTCACTTTTCCATTCTATGAGTTGCACAATACAAAAGAAAAGTTTTAAAAACTTAAAGTGGGAGATCCAGATTTGACCTTAGGCTCTATAAAGCCTCAGCTTTTGAATTTTTATGAGTTTTCTAATTATCTGTAAATTAATTTCTATTGTAAAGGAGTCTCAGGCCTTTCAGAAAAAGCCACATAGATACTCCCTTAGGACAAGCTAGATGGTTAAAGAAGGGCTTCAGATTCAGATCTCTGTCTAACTCAGAAGTCAAACCAAGGTCCACACGAAAAGCAAACAATTTAAAGAGTCCCACCCCCACCAGGCACAGTGGCTTGTTAATCCTACCATTACCATTTTAGCTTCATCCCTGCTTCTTTGTAAAAATTGCTATAATTTACAAGAAACATATCAACGGCCATAAAGAAATGAGAACATTTTATAACATAGTGCCCAAAGTGTTTTCTGGCCCATAATCTTTCAGTTTAAGATCTGAAATAACTTCCTATTAAATTAAAATTTTACAAGCAAGTGTTTTTGGAGGGAGAACACACAGAATCTTTCATTTTTTCTCATCAAAGCCTTTGGGAGGGTAAGATGACAAGAAGGAACGACGTGGGGACACATTTGTTCTTTTTGCTTTAAAGGTGAAAAAGCACACGAAGCTATCTGGGTCCCCACTACTTACCCTCAGGTTTGCTCTCGCAACTGAAGCCGCGGCTCCCTCCATAACAGGTACAAACCAAGGTGTTGCCCAGGTAGATGCGTTCCCATTGTTGGTTTATCTGATAGTGATTCCCATTGTCGAAACAACCAGCTGTAAATAATTGACGGAAAAAGTTATCACGTCTGCATCCCCCCCTTTTTCCAAATTATGGACTTTTTGTGCAAAACTAAATTGGTGAGCCTAAGCAACAAATAGAAAAAGAAGTTAGTCATCAAGCACCAGGACAATTAAAGCAATATGCCACTAAAATGTGGATATGGAGGTCAGCTATATAAAGAGTTAACCACAATTTGTACACGTAGATATTTCAGTATTTTTTTTTTTTTTTTTTTTTGCTTTCTTTTAACTTGGCTAAATGTTATACAATGATGTCATTTCCAGCTGGCCGGGGGTCTACATCAAAGAAGTCGTGGAAACATTTTGAAGAGCAGATAACTGGAATTGCATTTTACACTGGGCGAGGAATTTCAATGCTCTTCCGAGGTAAGAAGTCAAGAGGGCAACTTTAAGCAGTTTTCCTTCAGCCAAGGCAAAGGGAGGGTGTGTCTTTGAAAAACGAAGACGAATTCCGATCTCTGTTCCCGGAGGGAGAGGAGTCCTGAGGGGCCCCAAGGCAATCTGAACTAAATTACCGCTCTTTCCAGTTGGTCAGGACCAACCTAGCTATGCAGCTACCTTCTTCCTCCCCCCATTCTGAAAATATTGAACCAGTTATTAAGTAACAGAGAAAATAAGCAGGACCACACTCAGCCCAAACGAAAATTTAAAGGCGTGCGTTAGTTATTTCCCTCTTTCAAGGTAAGTTTTGATGCATTCCCAGGAGGGCGACCTGGCAGTGCAGGGTTGATAAGAGAGCCAGCGGGACATTGCAGAGCCCCTGTCCTCCAAGGCACTATCTTATCGTAGGCCCTCACTCTGCTCCAACCGGGAGCCTTTTGTGTCCGCCGCCGGTTTCTCTCCTTGAGGCGTGCAAACGCTCCACGCACGCAGGCGCGCTCAGCTAACTTCGGCTCCAACTTTGGTTGTTGGCTTTTTTTCGGGTCCCATCCCTGCGACAGCTCGTTCCGAGCTCACGGTCACAATCAATACTCACGCTTGTTTTGGCTGAGAGCCACCGGCACCTGAGGCTGAATGATTTGCTGAGCCTGCCTCTTGCTCCTCCAGGCTCGCGTGGAGGACACAGCTATCCCCAGGGACAGGACGGCCAGCCACAGCAGCCCGGGCCCCGCACCCCTGAGCATCTTGAGACCGTGCGGGGGGGAGACGCCCTCACCAGGAGGCCAGTTGCCACCAAGTTGAGTTCCCCCTTCGCAGCCTGCGGGGAAAAGTGTCTTCCAGGGCCTCCTGGGGGGTTGACGCCTCCGAGAAGGTAAAGGTCAAGGGGATGGGGACAGGGACAGGTAAGAGGGACGGAGGGGGAAGGAGAGGACGAGAGAGAAGTTGTGGCTGCGGGTCCCGCCACGCGTCCGGGGTCCCCTCTGCACCCCCTGGACAGCGCTGCCGGCGCGGGCGGCCGAGCCGGGACAGTCGGGGTTTATATGGGACGGTCCCCTCCCGCCCCCCGCGAGGCCCCGGCGTTCGGGAGGAGGGACCGGCCGGGCTCCCCCCGCCCCCGTCCCGCCGCCGCGCGCGCGGATTGGCTGCGGCCCCGAGTGACGTCAGGGGCCTGTGGGTTCGCCGCGAACAAAAGAGATGCTGATCGCCCGCCAGGGTCCCGGGCGAGCGAACTTTTTTTTTTTTTTTGGTTTCCTTTGCGGTCGTCCAACTTTTGGGGGCTGAGCGGGGGATGGATGGGAAGCGGCTGGAAAAGGGAGACTGGGAGGAAAGGGAGGGGCTGGAGGGGTGTGAAGCGAAGGGTTTGCAAGACCTTCCCCCCCCACCCCGGTTCCCTTTTCTTACTGTGATGGGGGGCAGGGGGTTAGAGGACATTGCATCATATCTAGAAAAAAAATCTCTGCTCACTGGAGTGTATTTCGGGGGGAGGGGAAAACAAGAACCATGAAGTAGCCACCACCTTGCAGCTGTAGGAACGTAGACTCTGCAGTCCCGGGGCGCGGCTGCCTTTTCTCCTCTTCCCTTTCTTTGGTCTAATGTGCCCCGACTTGGGACTCCGTTTACTTGCCTTCAGAGTTTCCAGTTCAAGACTTGCTCCCTTGCAAACGCTGTACCTGCCCAGGTCTGAGGGAGCGCTAGCTGGGGAGCGCAGGGGGGAAACGATCCTTTAATGAGCTCCGACTAAGGACCGGGAATTCCGCCCGGCGCTTGGCGGATCTGGAGGAATTCGGAGAACGATGTTTCTTTAGGAAGAACAAAGCAGTTTGCTTTAAAAAAAAAAAATGCTATAAAGTCTTCCTTTCCTGGGATGAGACGCCTGTTTCCACCGAAAGTACAGTCAGTCGTGGTCGACCTGAAAACTGGGAAATGGACCGGCTGTGGAGAAAGCAAAGCAAAGACCATTTACAGTCTTGCCTTCCCTACCTACAGCCCCTTTCTTGCTATTCTTTGTCATTTTCTTTTTGTAGACATCAGTTACATCACGGAATTCCCACCCTCCCCCCAGTCCCGCTGCCAGATTTTTATATATATATATTTTTTTTTTTTCAGTTATTATGTACTGCAAGAATGTGGAAAGTTCCCATTTAAGATTCCTTGTCTCTGTCGTAAACTCGGGGTGGGGGAAAAGTGGATGGAAACTGAATCTGAAGTATCCAGCATATAGCAACTCATCATAATAGTCTTTTTCAGACAGACGTGTCACACTTGCTTTAAAGTTCTTCAAAAAGAGTAGTCCACGATCGCCAGTAACTCCTAAGAAACCTAAACTCAGATCTCTGCCTCCTAGTTATGTCAGTAGTGCAGACTTCTCGTTTGCTTTGCGAACCTATGGAAGCTACTAGCCGAAAATGTTTACTTCTGCAAGTACTTGTTTGCTCCAAAGATACACCTTCAGTAACTGCCATGGGGCAATTCAGACCCTATGGTCTATAAAATGCCCCATACATCAAAGACAGAAAACCAACATTTGTTTTTATTAATGCAGGGAAATTAACACACACACACACAACAACAACAACAACAACAACAACAACAATAAATACCAGTTTTCTACAAGTGTAAAATAACTTCTTAAATTTTTGTGACCAACATTTCAACTTGAAAGGGTGCCACAGATTTCCCCAAATTTAGAGTCCCATCTAGGTTAGAGGTTGTTTTTTTAATTTCTCATCATTACTTGACAGAACAGTTTTCTCTTTCAAATATAAAAGGACCTCTTGTAAATTCTTAGTAAATTTCTGGGAAGCTGGGTGTTCCTTCCAGTGGTAAGGATACCTGGAAATCAGGATGTAAGCAAGATAGACCTGAGGCTAAAACTTTCTTAAAACACTGATTCTGGAGGAAGGAAATAAGTGGTTAGAAAAGTATTTTGTCAACCAAAACCATGATAGTTTGATATATTTACTGTACTCAAAATACATTAGAATAATATACATTTAAGAACTTGGAAGAAAAAAAACCACCTTACATTTCAGAAAAACTTTTCTATTTCAACCCCATTGAAATATAATTCATTTAAGGAAATGATGTCTCTCTGATGTCTCATATGCAAAGATTTAAAAATATTTAACTGAACTTTATAGGAATGCTTGGGAGTTTACTCTTACTTGGAAACTGCTTTTGTTTTTTTTTTACTTTGAAGATAGAGACATTTTCTTAGTTAAGATATACAAGACTTGCTACAGTATTTTTTCATTAACAAAATCCCTCGTAACTATGTAAGTCTGTTGTCTTTAACTAAACAGATGATTAAATCTTAGACACTACACTGACTCCCTTCTAACTCAACTGTCTTTCCTAGTGTCCAAGATTCCCTTTAAAATCCTAAAGACCATTTTGATAGGGAGGCTCTTCAGTAAACAATGTCTTTCTACTTGTATGAAAGACCCTTGGATTTCTTTGTCTTATCTCTGGAAAGGAAAATGTGACAAAAGAGAAAGAAAGATTCGTGGATGCCTGGGGCTAGGGTTTGGGCTAGGAACAGGAATTAACTGTAAATGGGCCCAAGGAATCTTACCGGGTGATGGAAATAAATGTTCTAAAACTAGATCGTGGTGGTGGCTGCACAAGTTGGTAAAGCCACTAAAAATCATTGAGTTGTACACTTAAAGTGGATGAAGTTTATGGTATGTAAATGATATCATAAAGTTGTTTTAAATAGTATTTATTCTCTTTTACTTATACCATCTCCTAAATTTGTGTCAAGAACACACTCTCGGGTGGCAGTAGCACACACAAGGTATCCTAATTCCTTCGTTTACTGTATTAAAAGTAAATACAGTCGTGAATTCTTCTGCACCAGCAATTCCTTACAGAACCTAACGTCTGTGTGATGGGACTTATGCAACAGAGACAGAACAAAAATCTTCAGTTAGGACTGTGTGTTGTTTCTTCTTGAAATTGCCATGGTGATAGGATTTTTCCAGACCTTAAGTCAACTTAAATTTTCAGTAACAAAAAGGAGCACATATATTGGGGAGTGTTGTTTAAATGTTTTATTACTGGAGAAAGGTTAGTGAGGAGCATGAGCAATTATAGAAATCTGAATTGAATTGACTTAGAGAAAAGATTTTGGTTATGCACAGAAATAATTTATCAGATCTAGTCATTTTTAAAGGACTGAAATTAAAACAATTTAAGGGATAAATTTTAAATGGCAATTATCTCCATGTAAAAAAAAATGGTTTTCTTTTAGGATAATAAACGCATTACAGGCAATATTCCTCCTGGCCAGATCCCTTGCCTATGGAAAAAAAAAATCTTATCTCTGATAAGAAACTTCTTGACGTCATTGGGTTACATTTAGATGCAGGTAGCCTGTTTTTCCTGAAAACCTTTGCTTTTTATCTTGTTCTTAATCTCTTTCAGTTCTGTTAGAGAGGCAGTCAGTGCCTGGGTGACCTTTGGGACTTCCTGCCTTGAGAGCCTGGAGTATCTTTTTTCTATTTCATGGCCTCCTATAGGTTAGATGGAGATAAATTACAGTAGTTTCTTAATTTTTCTTTTTTTTAATTTTTTTTTACAAGAACTTATTTTCATTTTTTTTTTTTTTTTACAATAACTCCTTCTCATCTTCCTCCCTTAAAAACAGCCAAGCTTGCAAAACTGCTAATCGTTAAGCACAGGTGTGAAAATGGAAAATAAATGGCTCCTTGGGCAACCCTCATGGGCAGCACATCTGAAGAGTTTGTCTGGAGCTGACAGGGTACCTGCCCAGGGAGAGAATACTTGATAAAGGCTTTAAATTATGCCTTGAAAGCCAGCCAGTTTTCACTTAATAAGCATTTTGTTTATATTTTAAGTTACTTTATTATTTAATCAGCACTTTTAAAAGCATTAATCTATGCTTTTTGTTTCTTAACAGGACTCTTTTTCTCATTAGAAGGATAATAATAACTCTCAAAAGTCTCTGCAAAGGCTTCCAATTCATCCAGTAAAATTAAGGAACTAACCACTGAGTAGCTGGAAAACTTAACCAAAACTGTTATAGAACATTTCAGCTTTCCGAGATAGGTAGCATTTTCTTGGAAAATTTTAATTTTTTGAGTGTTGTGCTCTGTTTTCCAATTTTGCTTGATTATATGTTTGTGGCTTTAAAGGTTTGTTTTGAAAGGCTGAAAACTTTTTAAAAACTTAATAGATTTTCAGTATTTAAATTATTTTCTATCTTTTTTTACATTTTTATATGTTCAGTATCTCATATGCAACTAATCATAAGGTTGTGTCAAACTTAAAAATACTACAAACATTATCTCTTAAGTAAATTTTTATACCCTATCTTTTAAATAAAATTTATATTGACAAAAGACTACTGTGACTGTTGACTCTATTGATTAATTAGTTATAATAAATCAAAGACAAATTCAACTGAATAATAAAAATAAAAGCACAAATATAATTATTAAATTTCTGCTGACCCATTTTCTAGATAAACTGATATATTCTTATTAGCTATGAAAATTCATTGAGATGGAATGGACATTTAAAATCATTTTATTTTAGTCTATGGCCTTGCCACCCTGAACGTGCCTGATCTCATATGAATTTGACACCTTAGCAGTGTTGGGCCCTAGGAGACCACCTACAAATACCAGGTGCTGTAGGCATTAAAAAAATAAATAAAAATAAGTAAATAAGTAAATAAATAAATAAATAAATAAATAAATAAAATCATTTTATTTTAAACAGGAAAAACTAAGGCACACTGAAGTGCATGTACAAGGTTATAAAAATTTCACTACCTGAAGAAAAATACATTTAAATAGCTAGATCTTATTAAATACCTGCTCTGCACCAGACCTGGTACTAAGTGCTTTATGTGCATTTTTTTTTTTGAAGTATCAACAGCTCTCTGAGGTAAGTACTGTCATCTTCTCGCTCTTACGAATGAGGATACAAGGCGTAGAATACTAACTAGAATGAAGTTTTCTGAATCACCAGCTTTATAGAAATTGTGATGTCACTTAACAGTCTCCCTCTGGAATAAAGTTATGGGCAAAGCAATTGGCTAAAAGATTTTGTGGATGACTTCTCCTTAATAACTGACATGCTACCAAGTTTCGTCTGTTATGTCCAGGGCAATTCTTTTGTGGACCAGTGTCCTTCTAACAGTCTGGTTGTATTTTGACATTTTGAATCAGATGCAGAAGAGTTTTTACCTCTGACTACACTACACGGCAAGCTTGTTGGACAGAGTGTCTGTCTTGTTTCCTCTGTATGCCTAGCACTGGACGAAATGCACCTTTGGGTAAGTACTTGGCACTTATGAATGAAAGGATAGAAGGGCAGTAGATAAGTGCTCTCACATTCACACTTAGTGATTATTTATCCAGCCAAGCACATTACTAAGTACTCTGCGTATGTTATTTTAGTTTATTTTCAAAGTAACTGCCAGAAATAGATATTAATAGCCCCATTTATGCTCTGAGGGTCAGAGAGTTTAAAGATGGTTCTTAAGCTAATGCAGTAAGAGAGGGACAAAGCTGGAATTTAAATCAAGGTCCCCCTAACACAAAATTCTTATTCTCCACCAAGACATGCAAGGCTTCCCCTAAAGAGATTTGGCCCTACCTACATAATAAGAAATTTTTTGGAAAAAAATGCTGGTGGTCACTTTGGTTTCATGTTCTGCCCTTCACTGCTTTGCTCTGCCTTGGGGCTGACCCTTTGAACTGTACATCGGGCTCCTTTGCTGCTGGAGGTCAAGAGGCAAAAAGGTTAAGGTGCTCTTTCTGAAGCATACTTCTGCTTCAAGGCCACAATGCTGGTGGCAGCTGCCTCCCGCTGGTACATGTAAACACGCCTCTCAAAAGGGGCAATACTGAGCCCAAGGGGGCGCAAGTCAGTTTTGTGGGAGAGGTGGTGGTAAAAAGGATACTCAACCCTGCCTGATGAAATCTCCATTCCTTAGTTTATCTCATTAAGACTTAAATTAGATATAATTTTTTCTTGGGGGTGGGGATGATAACTAAAAAGAAATGGGGAGGAACCCTGCTCTGGAACGAAGGCTTCCTGCCCAGGTGTTCTCAAAGGCTCCAGCTCTCACCGGCCCCCACTTGGTGACAGCAGCCTGGGAGACAGAAAACTTCCTCCTCTGTTTGTCCTTGAAGCTCAAACATTCCTCGGCTGTACCCAAACCTCTTCACCAAATTCTTACCATGAAAATCATTTGAATTCTATTTCCTGCTGAAACTTTGACAATTCAGATTCTAACAGCCTAACCATGACACGAACAATTCACATGAGCTATAGTTTAAGTCCTAAATTGTAGCAAAATTGACTTAGGACATATGAATTATGTTCCACACTAAACAACTAATATTACTTGGTGATTTCTTCTTGTATTGCACGTTTGAAATTCTCTCTCTCTCTCTCTCTTTCTCTCTCTCACCCCTTCTCCCTCTCTTCCTCTTTCCTTTCCTCTCTATCTCATTCTCTCTTTCTCTTTCTCTCTCCCTCTTTCTCTCCTGAATATGTGGCTTTTAAATACTGTATCTTTCCCATAGTAAAATGCTGTGTGATAGGAGCAAATAACCTAATGATAAAGAAAAGAAACCAGGATTTTATTTTTAAATATATAGCTTTTTACCTTAACTTCTTAATCACCTTCAAAATAATTTGCTTTGTCCACCCATTAACTTGGTTTGTGTAAAGACGTTGAGATCAGGAGCTCTGCCATATCAGAAACAAATTTATCTTTAGAAGTCTCGTATAAATCTACAAATGTCATATATGTAAAAGCTAAAAATTTTTACACATCTTTTACATGTATAAAAATGCAAGTTTTGCTTTTGAATTTCATTTTAAATACTGAAATAACTTAGCTGAGAGCTTGTAAAGTCAAAGAAAGTTTAATCAGATTACTTGCTGTAGATGTCCAGATCCTGCTAAAATTTAATGAAGATAAACTCATTGTGTGGAAAAAATATTTCTTTTCTTTTTTTTCTGGAAGCCCATCCTTTTGGTGTTTTATTTAAAAATTTCTTGAACAGACCTGATGCATCAGTAATTATTTTCACCTCAGAGACTTTCCATCAAAAACCAGCAAAAAAGTTGGCATGTTTTCAATCATAGAACACAGTGTGATATCAGAAACACAACTATTTCTGAAATGCTTTGAAACCTCTCATACTGTTCTGTTAATTTTTCAACTTACTTAACTCATTGTTTGAAAGCTGTAGAATCCATTTATTTTGAGGTTAATTTAGAAATTAAAAGTAATTATTAGCTATGTGTGATCACTAATTTCTTTACATCTTATCTTAAACATGCTTGATACTTTATCCTCTATTTTTTACAACAAAGTGCTCACATTTTTGTCAATTTATACAAAATCTTGAAAAATTCCTGGTATTTTAGCAGTTTACACATTCAATTAATCTTCCCATTTTTTTTTTGCCCAATTAAATTTTGAAACAAAATAATACAACTACTTAAAGACCTAAATTGTAAACCCATTTTAATTTAGAAGAGCAGCAAAAAATGAATACTGCATGGAATTATAATTAGAACATCAAGTTTATTCTGATATTTTGTAACCTTTCTGAAGAACTAAGATTTTCTTTCAATTTAGGCATACCAAATATCAAATTAGAAGGTATTTTCCTTTGCTCAGAAAAATTTTGTCTTTTAATTGTTCTTTTTCAAATTTGGGTTTTAATTACAGACTAATTAAAATTGGTTAAAGGTTTTACTAATTCTGATTATTCCCAGCTTATATTAGATGGTTTAGAGGAAGGTCTGATTAGAGAATTTTTTAAAAATTAAAAACAGGAACATATTTTCTCTAAAGTGTTTCTTTGACTGTTTCTCTAAATGTTTAAATAGCTTTATTGAGGTTTAATTGCCATATAATAAGTGGCACATACTTATAAAGTGTAGAATTTGATAAATGTTGACGTATGTATCTACCCAAGAAATATTCATCACAGTTAAGACCGTGAACATATCCATTGCCACCAAAAGTTTTCTACTCCCCTTGACAATCTCGCCTTCCTGCTTTGCCTATTCCCAGGCAACCACTAATCTATTCTCTGTCACCAAGGATTAGTTTGCATTTCCTGGAGTTTACTGTGAATGGAACCATGTAGTATATATAACTATTTGGGAATAAAGTCTTTACAGAAGTAATCAAGTTAAAATGGAATCATTAGGGTGGGGTCTAATCTGATATGACCGGTAAGGGGAAATTGAAGAAAGACTGTACACATAGGGAGAAAGCTATGTGAAAATGAAGGCAGAGATCAGGCTGATGCATCTACAAGCCAAATGTTGCCATTAACCCACCAGAAGCTAGTGGACAGGAAGAGACAGATTTTCCTTCACATTCCTTCAGGAAAAAAAAACCATCCTGCTGACACTTTTTATCTCAGACTTTTATCTTCCAGAACCGTGAGACAATAAATGTCTGTTATTTAAGCACCCAGTTTGTTGCACTTAGACAGCCCTAGCAGTCTAATATGAGCACCTATGGTATTAATTCTAAAAAGAGTGTTAGCCATAAATTCAGATTAATATAAAGAGCTTTAGAAGCACAACATAACATGCCTAAAGGCAAACTCCTAGTCAGTTGAAAAGTTGGGATGCTGACTTTTTGGCCCATGCTCTTTCTCGCAGATGGTTTTGTGCCACACATTGTGTGTAGAAAACAAAGACAAACAAGACATAGGTCTTACTCTCAAGAAATATAAAATTTAGTAACAAATTGGAAGAGATGAAAAAGTTTGATTTATACACTATTGGCTAGTGTGTCCGTTGGGGGAAAAAAAATAGTATATATGTGCACAGATTTTAGAGGTATAAATTGGTGCATTTTTTTCAAAAGGCGTTTTGGCAACATTGAAAATGTACATTACTAAAAGGTCATAGAGCACGTGCATTTTCACCATATCCTCCTGAAACCACTAATATGAACTACTGAACTACTATGATAGTTCAGAGAGAAAAGAAAAACAATGAAGAACACAAGCATAAAGAAAATAAGAAAAAATAAAGACAATAGATGAGGAATACCAACAAATGTTTGGAAGAAGAAAAGTAGAGAGAGAATTGATAGCTGAGGCCACTGAATAAGCCAATAAGAAGCAAGGTTGCTTACATTCAAGAAACCTTGAAAAGCTCAATAATCAGAGGCACTAGCTACCTGCGAAGGTGAAGAAAAGTGAGACTGAGAAGGGTTTGAAAGTTTCTGTATAAGGAGCAATAAGACACCCTCTTTAATCCGTCCCTTGCTCTACCAGGCTAAAGACTGACGCACTCATTCCTCACCTCATCCAGGCACAGGAACCAGGAATTTTACTGTCTGGGTAGATGGAACCAGTGGCAGAAAGGATGGTAGAGGTAAAGCACAGTGCTGAAGACAGGAGGATAGTGGAAAAGTCTACTTGTTTAAACCTTCCATGTGGCAACTTAGAAAATTTCTCTCTGGACTCTCTCTTTGAAGATAATAATCTGTAGATAAAATAAAATAGCTGGACTCCAACCCAATCCCCTACAGTGATGCCAGTCAATACGCTCCACCACTTGCACAGCTTCCAATCAGATCTTAGAGCCTTGATTCGAAATCTAAATAGGTAGCCAACGGTCATTAAACATTTGAGCAAGACCTCTAACATGAAGATCAAAATGGACATATGGCAAAACAGAAAAATCTGAATAAAAGACAATGCAAGAAATAAAAGAAAATGAAAAGCAAAAATAAAACCCCCAAAGCAGTGACAGCAGAGAGAGAAAATATTGTATTACCCAAAAGAAAAGAAAAGAAAAAAAGAAAAGAGTACTAATCTGTATATGTATGGGCATTCAGAGAGCAAGAAATAACTCTTAGAAATTAAAAAGTAGGGTAGCAGAAACTCTAAATATTGATTTTTACTAAACCTATTGTGGAATTGGGAAGATGAGAGAAAGGAAAATGTGTTTGAGTGTGCTAGGTGATGGTGGGAAGATGGGAAGGAACAGGGTAAGAACAACCTTTTTTCATTATAAACCTTGTAGTACTATTTACCTTTAATAAAAATAAAATAAAATAAAATAATTTAAAAAGCAAAATAATCAGAGTAAAAGAACTATCAAGACACTTGATTTCAACTGAATATTCTTAATTATTCTAGCACTGGAGACAGATTTTGTAGTTTCCTCTCTTTCAGTAACTTTCCAAGTGGGAAGGATAATGAGATGCCAGGACAAGTGGGAAAATTTACTACCCAAACCCCAAAGCAGTGCTTGGCAAACAAGAACTATTTCAGTTCCTTGGGAAGGAAATAAAAGTGGCATTCCTAGACCCCAGATACCTCAATGTGTTCTGACCAATGGGACATTTGAGCAATGAGGGGATTGTAGACACAAGGTCAGAAATCAGAAGGGAGTAGTGATTTTTTCCAGAATGTGCTGATGATCTAATGTGTGTCTATTAAAAATATTCAAACTTACATTATATATTACATGTTGCATTAAATAAAATTAAATGAACACTAAAAACAAAGGGCATGTGCCATTTAATACAGTAATTCCAAATTTCTCTATTTTTTAGGACATCTAGCTTAAACCTAGAAGTCAGCAAACCTAGGGGCCAAATATATAACCTTTTGTTCTTCTGCAGTTTTTGGACTAAGAATAGTATTTAAATATTTAAATGGTTAAAAAATATATAATAAATACTTTATAACATGAGAAATTTATATAAAACTTAAATTTAATTTTATTAAAATACTACCATGTCCATTTTCTTACATATTGTCAAGGCTGCCAGGAATATGGCAGAGTTATGTAGTGACAAAGACCAAATGGACCACAAAATTGAAAATATTTACAATCAGTCTCTTGAGAAACAGAAGTTTGTTGAACCCTGGTGTAAACCGTCTGAGTGAAATGTCTTTACAGACTATATTTTCCTTAATCTGTTAGTTGCACACACTCAATTCAAAAGCAATATTTTAAATCTCTCAACTTTTTCACTTTTCCAAAGTAATACGAATTAGTTTTAACACTTCTCTTTCAAAAGTTCAAAATTATTTAACTAAATTTCATGATTATAAAAACAAGTACAACTGGAATACATGGTTTGGTACCTAACAATTGACCCATGGTAAACATATATCTCATCTGACAGGAGCAGAAGGGCATTGACATGTTGGGAGGGATTATGGGTTTTGAGCATTCCTTGGCCATCACCAGCATATTTTATAGAGAGAAAGCTGAGCACAGGTTAATGCAGTGAGTGGGTAAAGGGGAAGATGTTTAAGAGATTATAAATTGAAATTGTAGTCTGACTGTTTCAGCTGTTTGGTTTTCTCTCCTCAACTAAATTATAAATCCCTTAAGAGGAGGGATCATCCTTACATTTCTTTTGCATCCCTTTTCCATGCTTGGGACACTGAGCTGGGCACATGACTAACGCTCAGTCAATACCTGTTGGGAGGTTTGACGATGAAGCTTCTATAGGCCAGAGGTGACAGGTTCTGGGGTAAGTCAGTTCTCATAGCTACATAAAAAGGACTATTCAAGCATTGGTTTTAGACCCTCAACCTGTTTTTATTTGTGATGCTGTATTCTTTATTTTTTTTTTTTGCCATTCTTCCAAATGAGATATCAGCCTTCATGATTTATTTTTATGCTCTTTCATCTGTTGTTTCAATATTGAACTTTTGCTAAAGCAGCAAAATTCAAAGAAAATTCTCCTGTCAGAATTGCTGATGTGAAAGAAGACCATAAGGTTCAAATGACCTCACAGTGCATAAAACAACGTGAGTGAAAATGAGCACACTATTTATTGTTCATGACAAAGACAAGGATGCTGTGGCAAGCTTGCACGGTTTTGGTGAGATGGGAGACCTTGCTGCACACTGCCTGAAATTTGAGTTATAAACTATCATTAATATTGACAACAAAAAAGAACTGTCTCAGGAGGCCCATTGTTATATATAATTTATATAATTCTTGCTTTAGCGATTTTTATTTTTAGCTACTCAGGAATATGATTAAGAATCTGTAGTTGGACAGCCTAATCTAAGGTTTCTTGTTATTCTGAGGAAAATGCTTCTGTGTTGAAAATTAACACAACATTTTATATCTCAATGTCTGATTACTATCAAATGCTAAATATGTGTAATCTGGTATAAGAAGCACTGATAGAAATTAAGTTTAATTTTATTCTTTATTGCTTTACGATTGTAGAAAAAGTACTTATTTTTATAAATTAATCACTCTCTTTAGTAAAAACTGGATAAAATTATATCTGCTTACATCATTAATATATTGTAGAGATGCATATGAGTGGTAGTGGTCTATAGTGTGGCATTTATGGCTTTTGGTTTTCATCAATTAGTATTTTTTATATAATTGGCACTCAGGTTTCTTCTTTGCCAGCACATATCTGTGTGACTTTGGCTATGCTTAAAAAAAAAAAAAAGAAAAACACCTCTGTGCCTCAGTTTCCTTATTTGTAAAACAAGAGTGTTGAATTAACTTATTTCTTACTCATGGTTATAAAACAGCTCTTGCAATTACAATTTTTTAACTTCACTTTCAAAAAATACCTGAATAGAAAATAATGACACATTTACACTTGCTAAGTATTCATGTGCAAATTTTGCATATACCCAGAATATTGGAATGTATATCTTAGCAAGGAATATGGGTTTGTATCCTAAACTTGCTTTTCTTCCCAAGTAAGAGAAAAAGTAAAGAACTAAAGCTGTACTTCTAGCAAGAATAAAAATTTTGTTTTTCTTCTCTGTTTTAGTAATCAAATGATTTTGTTACTCTACTTCATGATTTCCCACTTTCAACGTCCCTTGAGGTGAGAAATTCAGATGATAAAACAGCCAGCTCTTCCCTGCCTGAGTTCTAAATAGATGGCTGATGGGGGCTGAGATGAAGGAAGTGATTCATTCAGCAGAGAGCAAGGTAGTTTTGCTGTCTCAGGGAGTCTCATCTGCCAGTTTGCAGGCCCATTGGATGGGGAATGACCCACATAGGGCATGTGACCACCCCAGCAAGGCCAACTGCATGGAGAATCAGAGAAGCAATAAAGATCTCAACGAACAGAGGTCATAACTAGGGGAGAAAAGGATTGCAGAGTTGAGCAGGCTTGTCTGGTTATTCTTCCCAAATGTACAAATTCAATAAGTCACTTCTCTTCTCCAAGGAAAAACAAAATGAGAAAAATGTCAAAGAGTTATCAGAACTGTGATTATGGAAAATCATCAGGAACAGGGTAAAGATCTTCCCTTTCTAAATCTAT
This sequence comes from Cynopterus sphinx, assembly GCA_030015415.1. NCBI lineage: Eukaryota > Metazoa > Chordata > Mammalia > Chiroptera > Pteropodidae > Cynopterus > Cynopterus sphinx. The sequence goes on from CM057379.1 coordinate 191,687,251, forward strand.
AATCATAGTCATTATTAGCTAAGTCCTCTAGAAGTAAACTTTTGTGAATTTTTTTGAAATCTTAGAAAATTGCCAAGATACAACATATAAAGCAATTTAATACAACATTTCAAGATTTGACTATAATGAAACCACTCTTGGTTCTACATTTGCAGATGCTCTTTGCAAAGAAAATATGACGTTTATCTTCAAAATTAACTGTATTAGTATTACTATTGTTTCACGTTTTAGTTTTAACACTTCTATTTGGAGGAATTAAAAAAAATACACTTGACTTCAAAGGAGCTATAGCTCATTTTCACAATCTGAGTTCATATGAATGTTGTAGAAGAAACTTTAGAAATAAATAAATGGATTTAAAGAATAAAAAGGTTTCTGAGATAACATTTAAGACTATGTTATTTGGAAATTAAAATCCTATTTGTGGGAATTGCTTCTATGGAAATATATATCAATGTACAATGCAGAATATAGTTTGATAGAATGAATATGTTAGCAGAATTTTCATAGTGACTAGATAAAGACCTATAATTAAACAATAACTAGCTAGATAATAATAAAATAGCTACAATCTTAAGTACAGTTTAACTTCCATAATAATAGATAGAAATTATAGGAAAGTATATTTTGTTTTAACATAAAGATGACTTTGTAGTGGGAAGAGCTATCCAAGACTCAAATGGGCTGCCATAGTCAAAGGCTATCACTCGGTGCTGGTACTTGAAGAATACTCATTTATACTTGTATTGGCTGACTTCCAAGTTCTCTTTCAATTCTAATATTCTACAAGACCTACTGAAACATGTAATAATGTCAACCCTTTCAAAGTTTTGTCCTTTTTTATTAGATAATAGAGTATATTAAAAGTACCCAGCCTGCTTCTGCTTACATTATTAGAAAAGAATCAGGAACATTTACAATGGGTTAGGAAAGAAGGGGCCCATTTGAAATTAAATTTCACAAATTAAGATGTTAAAAACCATGTCTAATTTCTAATGAGATTAAAACGAAATTCTTGCAAATATGAGGCGTCTTGTCCTATTACTACTATTCTTTTGCTAGTTTTGAAAATCGTTTCTGTGTGTTACTCCTTAAATAATACTATAAATGATCAAAATTTTGTTGGTAAAATTATTTGGTGGATTCTAAATTTATAAGAGGAAACTCATGAACAAAGGCTGCCCAAAGAAAGAACAGTAACAATTTGGAAGCATGGTCCTGAGTATTTGCCAAGTAGATGGATTTTAGTGAACTGGTCATAATTTATAAACTAACCACAGCTTCTTGTTGTCTGGATGGATGGAGCAACATTGATTTACAGCCCTTGAAGCAACAATGGTCCAGATATATGACTAATTTCTTTATTCCATCTTAGAGTTAGGTTTCACCAGGAACACATTTCCTGATTTGATAATAAATACCACACCCTCAGTGACAACTAGGAGGAGCTGTTCTGTCTTTTCTCTGTCTCAAAACCTTTTTGTGGAGTCAGAACATTGCACCTGCTTATAGCGAGTTCACCTTTTGTATCTTTTTGTCCACATATGTAAAAGATAGAGAAAAAAACATGCTTTTTAAGTTATTTGAAGAAAACAGGATTGCTGGATTCTTTATGCCAATGAAGATTCCTCTACTCTTTTTTGTTCCCAAATGCTTTCCTGAGCTGTTTTGAAAGGGATAGCTTGTTGAATTTTCAGCTCAGTCATCGGCAATAAGAGTCCTTTTTCTGCACATGGGAACTTGCTTTCCTCAACTGCTCTTTTACTTTGCATATAAAAAGTTTAAAAGTCCCCATCTATCATCTAAACTATAAAACATCTTTTCTCTTCAGGGTCCATGCCAAAACAAAATCCCCCATGTCACTCTGCATAACTGAATCATTAACTGTTTGCATTTTAAAGGGCCTTGACTATAAACTGGAACATTGCAATGTTCATTTATTAAGACAGTGTTACATTAAAAAAAATTGTGCTGGAAATAAAGGTATAGTTCTTGACCTCAAACTCTTTAAAGTCACATTTTAGAACAGACACAAGCCATAATATGGCTCATAACTGTTAACAGCAGCCGTTAGAAACATGATTAGAGCTAGGAGACATTTTCTCTGGAGTAGGACTGATGACAAAGTCAACATACATACATTTTTTTATTCCTTATGAATTTTGGGGAGTAAAGTTCGTGAACATTTTTACTGACTTCCTAAAATGTCAAGTCTATAAGAACCCCTCAGCCAAATGGTAGATTACACACATCCACATCACATTAGACTGAACCAACCGAAGCTATTTTTGTAGATCAAAAAAGTGAATTTTGACAATTTCATTTGGGTCAACCAATAAAAAAAAGTCAGCATTAGGTTTATATTGCTATATAACAAATTACCTCAAATTGAGCAGCTTAAAACATGTTCATTATCTCACACTTGGGTAGATTAGAAGTCTGGGTGGGCTCGACTGGATTTTCTGATTGGGAACTCACAAACCAGAAATCAGGGTAGGGCAGATATCTTATCTGGAGGCTCTAACAAGAAACTGCTTCTCAAGTCTAGTCAGATTATTGGCAAAATTCAGTTCTTTGTGATTGTTGTCAGCAGTTGGTCTCGGAAATGTGAAGTTGCTTTCCAGTCCGTGTGTGTGGCCCCCTCCACCTTCGAGTCAATATAATATACTGAATCCTTCTGCCTCAAATCTCTCTGACTTCTGCCACCAACACGAGAACACTCTCCTTTTTAAAGGACTCATGTGATTGATTCTGCCCACCCAGATAATCTCCTTTTGATTAACTCAATCGATTATTAACTTTCATAACATCTACAAAATACCCTTTGCCAAATATTGTAACTAATAAGGTCTTGATAACTCATCATATCAGAGTGGAAAATTTTGTGGTGGGTGGGGCGGAATTTTAGAATTTTGTCTACCACACATATTAAACAGGACCCCAGATACCTTGGTTGTAAAAGCTTCAATTGCCATGATTGTATTATCTGTGAACTGGGACCTCTTTCTAGGTACAAGAGGTCCAGATGAGTGTGAAGTGTATTTTCAAAACAAACCTTGAAAGATTTTTCTAAGGCAATAAATGTAGTCAATATTCTCCTAATACACTTCAATTTTATTCTTAGTTCTATCCTAAATTATAAAAAACACTTGTTATTTCATGAGTCAGTGTTAAAAATAGTTGGAAAATAAAATTAATCTTATTTTACAATATATACATGTATCAAATCTTTATATCGTACACCTTAAACTTACACAGTGTTATATATAAATTATAATCTCAATAAAGCTGGAAATAAAATTAAATTAAAATAAATCTTATGAGTATCTGATTATGTGCTCCAGAAAGTCCATTCTGTTTTTTACCTGACAACACTTTTAAAAATAGCCAAGAGTTAAAATCATTGGTACATTTATGAAACTTAAAAAGTTATAAAAGGCCTCTGCTTCTCAAATTAAAAAAAAAAATATTTATTAGTTCTCCTATAGAAAGAGTAATAATCAATATGTTTCTAATTGATAGATTAAATTTAATAACACATTAAAAGTTATGCCTGCTCACAAGTTGTGGGGGCTGTGCTGTGGGGAGAAGAAAATACAGGACAGCTTTATAAAAACCTACAATTATGATGTGATAAAGATAACAATGACAATTGTTTATTAAGTATTTTCATTGTGCCAGGTACTGTGCTATAGATAGGTGATACAGACTATTAGTGCTATGAGAGATTTAGTAGTAAAGTGTGGGCCTGAGAACCAAACTGTCTGCATTCAGTCATGCTTGATTACTAATTATATGACATTGAACAAAGATTTTAGCCTCTCTGTGCTTCTACAAAACAAGCATCATCTTCACTAAACTATCTCGTTGAGTGAATTAAATGAAATCTATGGAAAACATTTTTCATAGTGCCTGGCACATAGTAATTGCTCAATGAGTAACACGTTATTATTATTGGACTTTAAGAAGATAGTAGAAAAAGAAAGTGTAATGAAATTGATATAGGTCTAAGGATTAAAGAAGAATTTATAAAGGAGATGAGGCTTGACCTGAATTGGATTAAATAGAATTTTTATAATTGCCAAAGAGGGAAAATGTATTTATTCTGAATTATTTCAAATTTATCAATAAAGAGTTTTTATTTTATAGAAACAAAAAACTCATTATATCTTTTTCTTTGGACAGTGAATGCAACTAGAGGCATGCCACACATTCTGCCTTTTGGCAAACACCAGGTCTGTATAATTTCGTTTTCTTCAAAGGTAAGTAAACAAGTGTCTAGTCTATTCAGGCTACTATAACAAAATACCACAGACTGGATAACTTATAAACAAAAAACTTATTTCTCACAGTTCTGAATGCTGAAAGTCTAAAATCAGGATACCAGCATGAATGGATTCTGGCGAGGGCCCTCTTCTGGGTTAGAGACTGCCAACTTCCTGTTGTGTCCTCACATGGTGGAAGGAGCTAAGGAACTCTCTTGAGTCTCCATGAAGGCACTACTAATCTTATTCATGACAGCTCCATTCTCATGACCTAATCACCTCCCAAAGGCTCCACTGCCTAATATCATTACATTGGGCATTAGAATTTTTAACATAGGAATTTTGTGGGACATAAATATTCACACAATAGCAACAAACAAACAAACCAACAAGACACACTGGGTCAATATGCTACCATGCTGTATTAAATAATCAGGCCTATTCCTGATACGTGAACTTACCCCAGGAATTTGGTAAACTGAGTTCGAATATTCAGGTAGATTAGGGAGGAATCCTGGGTATGCTCTATTATCATCATTTGATTGGCCCAAACACCTTAGTCATTACCTCTAAACATATCCAACCTATAAAAAAACCCCTAATGATTAATTGCACAAACTTCAGTCAGAATGAAAAAGCAACAGCCATTTTGATCACAAAAAGCCTGGCTCTCTATATAGCCACCCAGACAGTCTGTTCTGTTAACAACTTTTTGTTTACATAGTTTCTATCCAAGAACTGACTAATCTAAGACCTGCCTTAGATGGCTAATCCACAGATCAATTAACCAATTGATGATAACCTCTTTTTTAATGTATGACCCCGTGATGAGATAAAGCACCTTGATTTTTCTTTAAAGAACCACTCCTTTTCCATTTTCAGTCTGTGATTTTCAGGCATGACTCATCTCAGGGTGAGATTTTGACTTGGGTCTGAGTACTCAGACTATTGAGATGCCCTAACCTTTGCTATTGGTTCATAGACCCACAATCCAAGGTAGGCCAATGAAAATATTTCCTGAGAATTTTTTTAGAACCAGTGAATAATTTTTCTTCCTTTTGGAGGTGCTAAGATGGTAGAATATAGGTGTGAAGCTACTGATGGGTAACTTCCTCTGCTATAAAAGAGGCTGCCTGGGAATGAGGATAACACCCCTAAAAAAATCAACTCAAAAGTAGAGAGACTTAGTTCTGAAGGTGTCATTTGAGCGCCTATATCCAGCCATGCAGTAAGCAACATTCTTTTGGACTTCTAAGTTAATGAGCCAATAAATTACTTGCAGTTTAAGTATATTCGAATTTCCATTTCTGCTACTATCAACCAAAAGAGTTCCAATACAGATTTATCCTCATGTTAACCATACAGATTGATTAATTAATTTTAGTCCCAATTATAGAATCCTGGTAGAGAGACTCTAACTCCTGGTCTAATCAACTGTATTTAGCATCAGACAGGCTCACAGAGCACAAGCATGCCTGTTTTGGGGGCTTACCACATTGAGTGGGTAAAGAAGATAGTTCTCATCAAAGGGAGACAGACATACATGACAAAAGTCACTTGACTCAATCTCTAAGAATCCTTTAAGAGTAATTATAAAAGAAATTTGTTCTAATTATTATAAAACTACAATAATTAAAATGTGCATGAGTTTTATAATCGAAGAATAAGAACATTTATTTTTAAAAATCTTTCTCTTTTGTTAAATCCAGTGGCTGCTAAGAGTTTTTATTCCTGAAATAATTTTAGGTAACGTTTAATAATGGAAATCCATGCCGCAAAAAATGTTTTTTCTAAGTCATTTGAAATAGGAGGAATTGTGCTCAGAAGGTACATGGAGAGCCAAAACCAGTTTAGTCATTCTTCCTTTCCATGCTTCATAGTCTCACACTCCAGCCAAATTCCTATAACCAGTCCCTATGCTTTTTTCTCAGTCTCTACCTCTTTCCTTTCCCTAAGGCACACTCACTCCATGAGATCATGTAATATATTGCTAAGTAGACTTTAGAGCTTATTTAGAACAGCTTTCTTTATGTTTCTAAGAAGTCAATAATAGTGAAATGTTAATAAAGGGGAAAACCTAATTTTATCAATATTCCCCAAACAACTTGGTCCTAGCTCTGATTGTGACAAGTTATGTCTTCTGTTTATAGACTTTATTCCTAAGTAGATCCCTTTTTTTTCTTTTCTTTTAGAAGTGAGTGGTCAACTTAGCTCAGTAATTATAGGGTGGAAGCGACCTTGAAAGTTATCTAGTCCAACCCTATCATTTTAAAGAAGAGAGAACTCAGGCTCAGAAAATGGAGTCCAGCAAGAGAAGCTAAAAGAGAGGAACATTTCAGAAAGGAAAAACAACTTGAACAAAGGCATTGATTTGAGAAAAGATTTGTGCAGGGACATTTTGGCAATGCTTTGGATGTGGCTTTGGATGTTTGAGAAGTTGACTATAAAACTTGAAATGTAAATTACTAGGTCTAAATTATAGGAGTTTTTAAATGTCAATAAAAATTGTTTTTGTTTTTGTTTTGTTTTCATTTTTTCACTTATAAAAACATACAGAAATAGAGAAAATTCAATAAAAAAAACTCATGTAGTTATCACCGATCTTCCACAACGATCAACTCATGGCCAATCTTATTTCATCTCTGCCTCCATGCTCTTCCCCTATTCCATCCCTCAGGTTATTTTAAAGAAAATCTTGGTCATAATATTAATTTATCTATAAAAATTGCAGTATGAATCTTCAAAAAAAAAAGTTGTGAACTATTCTATAAATAATAGGAAGCCTTTGAAAGTTTTCAACTTGGGAAGCAACATATTCAGAACTGTGCTCTTGTAGGAAGGCTATTCTGGCAATTATGTGTGAGATGGGCCAGGAAAGTATGGGACAACATAAACACTTATAACTCCCCATTGTTATCGTCACATATGCTACATTAAAATTATTTTCTAATTTCCAAATTTGAAATATGCTGTATGGTTTCCTAGCTGTGTTTTAGGGTAGAAATAATTTATATGTTCTTGGCCAGCAGAGCTATTTCCCTTTGGAGGTGTTGTCATCTTGATATTTGTTTCACACTTTGTAGTTCTTTTATTCATTGAGGTATATGGTAATAATGTTAAGTGTGAATTTTTCTATTTCTACTTGTATATTAAATATTCATTTTTTATTTTTTTATTGTTCGTAAAGACATTCTGAGTATTACCTTGAGGTTTATGGGGGAAATAGCTCTGCTAGCTCTAAAAAAGTTGCCTTTTGAGTTCTTCTTTATAAGTAGCAAAATATATTACATAAATTATTCAGGAGATATGAAAATAAAATAAATACATTTCAAATGACCATCTAAGAGACCATTACTCTGTGCACTGAGTCCTCTTTTGCATAGACACTAGAAAACTATGAAAGATTGAAATATTTTCTGCATGTAAAGCTTTCTACATGATATACCGTATAAAGCATAGAGAATAGAAACTAAAGTGAACCTTGTCTGGACTTTGGGCTCATGTTGAATATTTACAGTGAGAAAAATACTCATTTCAGGGTACATTTTTCTTTAATCTCGTCATCCCAGTGTAGAACAATACCACTCGAGAACAGATAAGAGCGTCCGTCTGGCCAGTTGAATATGCTGTCCTTCACACTGCTGAAAGATTTATAGAAGTTTTAGATTCTGGATCCATACAATACATTTTCTGCTTTTAATTTATGCTTTGAAGATTTACACAAAATGGAAAGACCAAATAACTCACTTTCCAGTTAAAATGGTCACATTTCCATCTGGCATATTGTTATGAATAACATGTCTGCATTACATAATAGTAAATTTTTTATACTGATGCTTGTCTGCCATCAATTTATAATCAGAAACGTCACATAGTGCATTGAAAAGAAATCAGAATTACATGTGGTTGCTATAATTACCTTTTTACATTTCTTACTTGAAGCTTTTCTCTTCTGCTGGTTACCTCTGTAAGTTATAAGGAATCATTACAGAAAAACCCAAGTAGAGAGCCAGCAATTTCACAAAATTGTATAAAATTTTTTTTGTGTGTAACCATCGCAATAGTACATATCTTTTAAATCTTTCTAAAATTTTTGAATGCATTTTTTTTTCTTTCTTTCTTGAAGGGAATTTTCCCCATCACATTTATTTATTTTTTAAATGTCAGCTTTATTGAGGTGTAATTGACAAAATTGTAATATATTTAAAGTGATTTGATTATACATCGTGAAAGGATTCCCTTCATCTAGTTATTAACACATTTTTATATGCATTTTCAAATTAAATCACAAAGTTGATAGATGATGAATAGTCACAAAATTTTGTAACCAAGTTTCTCCTAACACTTGAAAATTTTGAAAAACCAGCAGGCAGTGAGTGATACGAGCATGTGGTAATTGCTGTAATGGGTCAGGCCAATACATCATGTCGCCAAAAAGTCTGGCTTTGACTATGGCAGTCATGCATGTTTACAAAAAAAAAAAAAGAATTGATTACCCTAGAGGATTTCAGCCTTAAAAAATCAGATATGTACCCAAACCTTTCCCAAACTTCTTCTAATTAACACACAGGAAAGGCAGAAATACTTTTTGACTTCTCAATACTGACCTCTCACTAGTAGGTTGTGCTATCTTAGGCATGTTGTTAATTTTTTCTATTTTCAACACTTTATTTTCAAATAAGAAAGAACTTTTGTTATAAAAACAGTTTTAAAAGGGCACACACCTTAAAGATAGTACTTGTTATTATTTTTATTTATGTAAATCTGAGAAATCAAAATTGGTAAGAACCATTCAGCCACAAATATTTGTTGAATGCCCATGCAATAAAATGTTCTTGGTGCTGGGGACTTAGTAGTGAATCAGACTGAGTCCTTGCTCCACTGGGGAGAGTGGGAAAGTCAGACATTGATGAATGTAATTTTAAGTGCCACAAATATTTTAAAAGGCCGAGTAGAGGGTTCTGTGGGACTGAATGATGGGGTTTGCTAACCAAATGTGGGCAGTCAGGGAAGTCCTCCTAGGAGAACTGATGAAAAAGTTGAGCCTCAAAAGATGAACTGAGTGAAGAGTTGGGGATAGTATTCCAGGCAGTGCAAACATCATGGATAAAAGCCCCTAAATGGAGGAGAGGGTGATGCATTTGTGGAATTGAAAGGAGATCAGCATAGCTGGAGTACTTCCTGGTATTTTTCCCACCATTGCACGCAAGAGTCAATGGACCAGCCTGTGCCCTGGCAGACAAACGTAAAGGGCTCAGCAAAAGGGTTGGGAAGCTCTAGGTTGGCCTTCAAGAGAGGACTTGGCATGAAAGTGTGCTGACAAAGATGGGGCTGGGCTGGATGTGTTGGGTGGTGAGTGGGAGGTGGGATGTTAGCATAGGCAACACATTCAAGACTGTCTAAGGTCACAGAGGCCCTGTTGAGGAAACTTGACTATACTAAGGATAATGGGGAGCCATGGAAGGCCTTTAAGCAGGAGAGAAGTTTGTCTAGAAAGGGAAGAAAGTGATCCTGAGATGCCTTTAAGAAATCGACTCGCAGGTGTTATAGGTCTGGAGCTCAGAGAAGGGTCTGACCCTAAACCCAGTTCTCCAGTTTCATGCTGATTCTAGAAAAACCTGATATTCTTCTAATACATTCCCTTTGTGTACAATAGCTGGAATTGATTTCTGTAGCTTTCAATAAAAGAACTCTTAAGTACTGTGATAGTGCAGAAGTAGCAACAAAAATGGCACTGATTCCCACAAGATAGGCATTCAGTGTAATTTATTTGTAAAGAGACATAACAAAATGGTCAGAGTTTGCCAATCCAGCATCCCTGTTGGGAGTGTGTCGATCTGTCTGGCTTGCATGCCCTTTGTGATCAGTAGAAAGCTTACACATATATTTTCTTCACTCGGCAAAGAGATGTAAAACATTCTTTTAAACTGAATCGTTTCATCGTAATTAAAAATAAAAGTTGTAAAAATTAAAGATTGTGTAGAAGAGTTCTGATGTAAACACCATGCATTAAGTTTATTTAAAAAAATCTAGCATGACATATCAAACCGTACATTAGACATAAAGTCAAAAAGCTTAAAAACTATCACATTTATTGTCTCATTTTTATAGTCATTAAAAAGGTTTTTCTGAGTATGCTGGGGAGCAATTTTTTGAAAATAACAAAGTTTTACAACAGTTAACATTTGATAGGTATGGATAGAACACAAATTAGCTATACTTGCTCCCAAAGGTAAATGATGTCATTTTATTGGGCTTCTTTTCTGTTTTATCTCAGTTTTTTTTTTCTAGTGTTTTTTCTTTTTTCCTTTTTGATAAGGAATGAAAGATAATTTTTTTTTCTCAACTCGTGTTACTTCAGTAGATGAAGTTTTCATTTTGTCGACTTCAAGACTGAGGTGATAGCATCTCTATGAAAAATCTCTAACTCCACATATTCATGAAAAGGTTTTGCTAAAATCCAAGAAACCGTTTAATTCTGACTTTAGAGGTAGTTTTAACAATGTGTGAAGAATCAACTGGACTTAAAAAAAGAAAATCTACAAAGCGTATAAAAATGATCAACTCTAAGAGTTATGAAAAGAGTTTCTTTTCATAAATTCAGGCCTAAGTATAACCTATTTCCCACCCTCATTTTTTTTCTTTTGGTAAATTCTTCCTGTTCCTGTGCATGATTATGTGTGGATTCAGTCTAGACATACCAACCATTAAGCAACCAATTTCACAGTCAAGTGAATTGTCTGTGTTTAGATTTCTTGTTGGTCTCTTAAACTCTATTGTCTTTTTCCCTTGTGTTCGTCAATTATATACCACAGTGGGTATCTCATTTCAGAGATATGACCCAGCGGCTCAGATCCTCGTGGAGAACATTTCTAGTAGAATTCCCACCCTCTGCTGTTCCACATGATTCTCTTTTTCCCTAAAGCAATTGTCTTAGTTTTACAATTGAGTCTTGATAAGGGAGTCTTCAGGAAATTCTTCCATAATGACAAGCGTCTTTGTACTCCTGAAATGTTAATGAGACAATTTTAAACTCTTAATGCTGTTAATTTCTAATTAACATGCCTTTTCCTCTGACACATTAGGTAAGGAAGCATATCTAATTTTTAGATCACATTTCTTTCCGTTCCTATTAACATCCCCCGAATTAGAAGTGCCACTCTTTCTAAAATTTCGAATATGAGCTACTACAGTTATTAGTTATAGTCACAAGAGATTTTTAAATCAAATATATATTCAAGTATGAAGAAAATTAGCTTGCTCTAAAAGCTCAAAAATAAAGGAAGAAAAACACACCTCTCCCAAAACAAAGCAAGCCTATAAAGTAACATTTTATTCACACCTGTCCATCTATCCCCTGCGAGGGAATAGGGCTGCGGAGTAACTACTAACTCATGCTAATGGTTTGCAACTTTGAAATTTACGTTTTTATCCAATTCAGAAACAAATAAAAAAGCAGATGTTTTCGTGACTGAGATTAAAGAGAAACAGCTCATCCTTAAACAATATTGGTCAGGTCTCTTTCAATGCAGGGGTCCAAAATCTATTTAACTGGCCTGAGAAAAAAAGGGAATGTGTTGGCTTCCATAACTGAAACGCTCACAGGCATCAGACACAGCTAGATACAGATGCTTAATATCTGTCACCGGGACTCGGTCTCTTTCCAACACTCCTGGCTCTGCCTTTCCCTGCACTGGCTTGTTTCCAGGGAGAACTCCCACTACCACCTAAAAACAGTAATAAGATGTCTACCAGCAGCTCCAGGTTTCTATTCTACTCATTTAGTAACCCTAGCAGAAAGAACGCCTCTTTCCCCATTACTGACTGGAATCTTTGAAGAGTTCAGTAAACAACACCATTCTCTCAGGCCTCGATTCTGAACCATTTGAGAAACAAGGTAAGGTACAGAATAAGGGGCTCAAATATCTCCTTTATTACTGACAAAGGCTATCAGTTGGCAGCAGATGTCAGATGACAGTAGAGCCAGATGGATTTCCTCACATGGACCACAGAATTGAGCCGACTTTTCTACCTAGTCCCAGGTCTGGGCAGTGCTGCAGTGGCCTGGACTTCCCAGAGGGGCCTCTGTGAGCCGGCTGGCTCAGTGGATGTATTTATTCTTTTCAAAGTTATCAATGAGGTAAGTCACTCTGCCTCTGAGAACTGGGGGTGAGAGGTGGGGGCGGTGAAAGGTCAGGACCATTACGGCTGTCACGGATGTGGAGAAAGTTCCTGCCTACTATTTCTTGACTCTTAGTTTTCTTAACCCATTGAATCAACCATTAAACCCGCAGGCAGCCGGGACAGGAGTATGCTGCCTTCCTCCAGGGACAGTTCTGCCACTTCCAATACCAACCATCCCTCTTATTGAGAACCCCTCTGGGACTTCCGGTGAGCAGGGTAGATTAGGTACCCAGAAAGCTCTGAAGTGGGTCAGAGCAATACATTAATTCAACAAACTCCAAAGCCAGTTTGTATCAAAGACTGAATGTTCACAACCTATTTTATTTCCCAACCAACACGATAACCAGGATCACCCAATATAATCTTTCAGACCTCAGATGATGTCATAAAGATGTTCCAATAATGAAATGCATGGAAATTCCACTAGTACAATTTCAACAATTTAGGGATTTCCCAAATGTAAATATAACTTTCTTTCAATGATCCCAGTCCTAGGAAGAAATTTAAAAATCCATAAACAAAGCTTCCCCTTAAATGAAAATTCATAGACCCTTGAGAGCTAAAAGGCCAAAGGTCAAAATTCTTAAATTAGAATTAAAACTCAAAAGCTATTTTCCCCATTTCATTATTCAGCTTATTGTCTTGGTGTGTGGGGCTCTGGATACCTTGGGAGAAGTTGAAGTTCTTTGAGCATGTGCAGCCTGGGCTATATTTTTTAGGAATGGATATGATTCTTTTAGGACCTCAAAGTTGTACTAGTTTAATGTCAAAACTCACACTTGCTAAAGAACCTAGGCACACAAAATTTCCATAGCACTAGCCTCACATCCATCATTTTAAAGAAGCGAGATAATCTACCCAAACCATTAAAGCAGTCATCTCCAGCAAAATTCTGTGCCAGCGCTGAGTCCTTAGTGTTGCTGAGAGCATTGCAGAGACTTGGAAGCGGCTGAAGAAAGAGGAATAGATGAAAATCTTGGTTTTTTTGTTTTGTTTTGTTTTGTTTTTGGTCTCAACAAATGAAGGTCAGTCAATGCTGGCTACCTGGAATCCACGCCTGTTAAGAATTTTATAATGGGGAGGTTATCTTAAACCGTCTGGGTGGACCCAATACAATCACAAGGATTTTTATAAGAGAGAAGCAGGAGGGTAAAAACTCAGAGGAGGGTAAATGACAGAAGCAGAGGTGGGAGTGATGTGATTTCTGGAAGAAGGCCACGAGCCAAGGAATGTGGGAGACCTCTACATGCTGAAAAAGGAAAGGAAACAGTTTCTCCCCCAGACCCTGTAGAAGGAACAGAATTCTGCCAACAGCCTGGCTTTAGCCTGGTGAAGCCCATTTTGGACTTTTAACCTCCAAATTGTGAGATAATAAATTGGTGTTATTTTAAGCCACCTGGTAATTTACAGCAACAATAAGAAACGAATACAACCTCCTCCTCTGTACTTTTCATCCACCTCAACTATTCAGTTTTCTCCATGGTACTTATCATCATACACATACTAAATATTTTACTCATTTACTATGTTTACTTTCTGTCTCCACTCAGTAGAATGTTCCTCCATAAGGACAGGAATTTTTTGTTTGTTATTGATCTCTAACATCTAGAACAGCACCTTCATATACTGGGCCCTCAATAATTATTTGCCAAATAGAAGGATTGTTTGTCTTTAAAAATCATATTGCATCCTATGATTCTTGTTGCTTTTTTGAAACAGCCTAAAAAAGGCTTCTTAGTAAACATGACATTTTCTTTCTTGTATCAAAAAATTTCTTTCTACATTTTCAGCTCTTTCAAATGTAAAATGTTAGGCAACACATACTCTATTAATGACTTATTTACACTTACTTGAGATGAATATTAGCAGTTTCATTTACAAAGTTCCCCCATACTTTAAATGTTTTGAAATAGAAAAAAAATGTTTTTCACATTTTAGACTTTTAAAAAGAGACTCATGTTCCAAAAGCATTAGTAAATTCAGAAATTATGTTCTTACCTAATAAAGAAAACAATCTTTAAATTCCTGGCCAGATATCAATTTCCTGAACTCATACAGCTTCAAATCTAAAGACGTCAAGTCTTCTAGTGAGAATTCCAAAATATGTTTCTCATAGCTTTGGAGGAGGTAAATCATCTTAGAAAGGTTCCTTTCCCTCCTTTTTCCTTCCCTACATTACACAGTCTTTTCTACATTTTGAGTAGAAGGAAATGACAAAATGTGCTATGTCCTGATTTTTATGAAATCTGCCATGATATATTTTATCCTAATGACCTCAAGTCCTGTGTTGAGTTTATAGTATCCCACTTCCTGCCCATGCAGTTGAAGAATATTAGTTTTCCTCTCACCTTGGGAAAGGACATACGTTGCACTGCGTGTGGTCGTGCTGCTCTGAGATTTTTTGGTGTTGTCAAGTCTGCACACTATCCACTGATAAAGAAGCAGTTGTCTGCACAGCTATTCCTTCCATTAATTTAAGAATATTTATTAAATGCTCCTATTTTACGAGAAGTGCTAGAGGTGCAAAGATCGCAGTCTTTTGTCACCTCGGGCTTTCAGTCTGGGGAATATCTTCCATCCTGCTTTTTAGGAAACCAAGGGTCAGAACCTGTTGGTGTATAATGAATGGCAAACAGTAAGAAGGAAAATTGTAGCCGAAAACTAAAGAACATACCTTCTTAGTAGAAAATTTTTATTTTTTAGAGGAGAATTTTTTTGGTTTGTAAAGCATATTATTTAAGCCTTTTCCACTGGGGGAAAAAAATGCAATGCTCCTGCTTCAAGATGGTGATTTGACAACATGTATTTGGGTCCTCCTTTTCCCTGAATTCCTGTGAAAATGCAGAAGAAATTCTATATCATTGCTGAGGCCAATTGAATTCATGAGAGATAATATACAGATAGATAGGGTTGCATGACAAGCCAAACAACCAGGGATTGGTTTACTGCATGAGAAGACAAACATACAAGTGGGTGGAAGGACCCAACTTGTACCTCCTAGCTCCAAAAGGTAGGAGCTGTAGGAATGGGGGCAAGGGCAAAGGGGTGGGGCGTTGGAAGGTCTTTGAGGTATAAATACTTGTGACAGTGGCCATAGCCTACACAAAACACGATTCCTGCTATGACTCTTAAGTTATTGCATTTTGCACTTGATGTAGATGGCGGTTCCTAGGCAAAAAGCCAAGCCTCCCTTAGCTGGCTCCTAATGAGGGCAGTTGTGCCAGTTAGAAAAGGGAAATCCTGCTTCAGCCAGCTGGCTGCCACCACGAAGGAGGGAAAAAGTCTCCCAGACTGAAGGGAGCTCTCAGGTATAACAACTTTTGGCTTGGAGTTCTCTTCCTAGTCCCCAAGCTAATGGGCCACCAATTTGAGAGAGCAGTGTCCAGTTTCCTGTTGTTGTTGTTGTTGTTGCTGTTAGTTAATGGTTTGAATAGGTACACATTTCTCATGAAAGCATTTTAATCTATGACAATGGACAAACCTCCATCTGCTTTTTGTAAAGACGGGTAAACAGATACATCACAGGGTAGATATGTGACATTACGCTGGGTAAACAGATACATCACGGGGTAGATATGTGACATTATGCTATTATCAAAAAAAGAGGTCGTGCTGAGATGTTTTTTATGAGACTGATTATAAAAGATAAGGTCAAAAGCTTTACAACTTCATCCTCACGATTTATTAAATCAATTACACTGCCCCATTAACATAAAAAATTATAGCTATTAAAAAGAATATTATTAGAAACTTTTATTGGAATGGAAGGATTGTCACAATATTCTGAGAAGTTTAAAAAAAAAAGATGCAGACAAACCAGGTAACAAAACAGTAAAATAAATACATTGCGCTTATGTGTGTGGATGGAGAGATGAGAGTGAGCATTGTCAATAATTCGAGAAGATAAATATTGGAAAATTATAGACAAAAATAATTAATAGGTAAAAAGCTAACATACACTCTAAAATGTGATATTAAGGTGATTTTATTATCTTCTTTTTGATAATCTGTATTTAAAAAAATTTTTGACAATAGAAACATCAGTAAATGTGTTTTTGTTGTATAATTATAAAAAGTAAATATTGTTTCTTAGAAAGCTTACTTCCAAAAAATGTTGGACTGAGAAAATTATATGGGCAAGTTTTTCACAAAGAGATGGGTAATTTCCATTTTTAAAAAATAGTCTATAATGTAAGAAAAGATGAAAAGTATACTGATTCATTTTAGTGAACATATATCTGTATGTCAAAGTCTAAAAGAAAACCTTAAAGAATCAATCATGAATCAATTTTGTGATTATGATGCAAAAAATTTTTAAATGATAGTGATTTGTTTTTGGTATAATGGTTTAAAACAATGCCATAGCCAAGTAGGGTTTATTCTAAAAATTCAAATGTTTCAATACTAGCAAATTTGTTAATAAAATTTTTGCTCAGAGAACAAAAAAGATAAAACTATTAGACATTGAGCTGACAACAGAGTTTGAAAATACATTTGATGACACCTAATGTCCAAGTCATTAAAAATAAGTAAAGCAAAAATACTAAACTCTTTAACTTGAGACTAGAAGTTCCTGAACACGATAATGTTTATGATAAACAAACACCCAATGTTACATAAAACAATGAAACAATAAAGGTATTTCTGTTAAGACAAAATTATCCTTATTTGCAGAGATAAGCTATAAAACCTTAAAGGTAGAATACGTAGAATACAACTAATGAATTTGCAATAAATTGAACTTAAATAGAGTAACTGGACTGCACTTAAGCATTGTAAATAGTTAAATCTTTATGATATTTTGATTTATTCCTTTTAGACAAGTAACTTTCTCCTACCTTGTTTATTTTGTTAAATTGTGCAAAGGTAATTGGCCTTCCCAAGTCCTCAGGGCCAGGATCTGGAGATAAAAGTAAGCACTGATATGCTTAAAGAAATGTATGTGTCAATTGAGCAGAGACCCCAAAGATGAGTGCATTTATGACACACAGAGCAATGGAAAATGGCTTTCATTCTAACCCTGCAGTTTCTGAGTTGGTGCCTTGTTAGTTTGTTTTTATCTCCCAACCAATTCTGACACCAGTTTGGTGTTCTACAATTCAATTCTGATGCTAACTCACTGGAGTTAGTGCTAGACTCTACAGGTGTAAGGGCTCAGATCCACAAGACATTACTTCAGATGTCAGCCACAAGTATTAAGTCCCAGGTTACCCACTTTTGTCTGACTTGGCTACAAAATTGGAGGTTTCCATATTCCCTTCCCCTTTAGGTTTGATAAGTTGCTAGAATAGCTCACAAAACACAGAGAAATCATTCACATTTACCAGTTTATTACAAAGGATGTAAATGAACAATCAACTAGAGAGATACCTAGCATTCTAAGGTGAGGTCTAGAAGGATCTTCTGTTCCTGTGGAGTGAGGTGTGCCACCCTCCTGAAACATAGGTGTGTTTGACAGCTTTAAAGCTCCTGAAACCCATTGTTTAGGGTTTTTTTATGGAAGTTTCATTACATGGGTTCAATGATTTAATCATTGACCGTTTAGTGATTTAATTCAACTTTCAGCTCCTCTCCCCTTCTCCAGCGGTCAGAGGGTGGGGTTGAAAGTTCCAACACTCTAATCAAAGGCCTTAGTTTTTCTGGTGACCTGAAGGTATCTAAGGGCCTTAGCCACCAGTCATCTCATTAGCATATAAAAAACATTTATCACTGACAATCTCAAGGGTTTTAGGAGCAGTTTGCCAGGAACTAGGGACAAAGCCCAAATATTTATTTTTTATCATACCACATACATTCAAATCAGAAAGAAGACTGTCATAGCTAAGTCCAACAAGAACTGTGTTGCCTGTCGAAATGGGGCAAAACTGGGCTGCCATATTCCCAAAAGACGTCAGCTCAAGCATGATGACTTTGAATGCTGTGCATTTGATGTTTGGTCCTCTGAAACAGCTAAATAAAGCAACGAAAACAAAAAATCTAACTTTTACCTGCCACCCTCTCCTGACTCTCTGAAAGTCTTGTGCATAAATTTATACCATCTCTGACGAAATCTCCTATAAAATGGACAATGAAACAAAGAAACAAAAACTTTAAAGACTATGTAATTCATTTTATTATTAAAAATTGTGAAGACATTTGATTTCTATGAGGGTGTAAAGTCAGGAAACATTTCTTAGAGGTAAAACGTGTTGATGACAGAAGCCGTGAGTAGCAGATTTAAATGACAGAAATGAAATCCAGTGAATTGGAAGATAATTTAGGAATTCTCTCAGCTAGGAACATTTTCAGGCTCCCCAAACGTGGGCACCTCCTCTGTATACCACCTAGATAACCTTCCTATATTTCTCCATCCAATCAAAAAATGAATCTTAACACACACAACTGTGATTATAGTCAACAACGCTGTGTTATAAACTTTAAAGTTGCTAAAAGACTACATCCAATATGTTCCCAACACAAAAGAGAAATGTAATTATGGATCACGATTAGCGAATGCCACTGTAATAATCATATCGCAGTTTATAAATATGTCATACCAAGAAGGTTGTACACAATGTAATATGTCAATTATATCTCAATTAAAAAGAAAGAAGTCAACATAAAGGAATAAAAGAAAGCTTTAAAAAGGGGGAAAATTAGAATTAAAAATATTCTGGGTGATATTGAGACCAGAAAACAGATTTACTGTCTTAATAATTGTCACTATACTTACAAAACCTAGTGTAAATGTAAAAAAAATGTTATTCTGAAAAATAAAAATAATATAAAAGTCAATAATCATAGATCATAATTATAGGTCATTTCTATAAAATGGGGTATGGAGTAGGAGGAGATATAAGGGGGGCTGTATTTCTCATCTTCCATAAATATTGTATTTAGATTCTATTTATGATGGTATGTGGTTTTGTTGTTTGATGTAAAATAAACATAATATTTTAAATATGTAATGACTGGTATTTCATGAGCATTTACAACTGGAATATATACCAGTTATAACAACTCATGCTCATCCTTGTGTATATAAAAGAAATGCTACCTTAGGTAATGCTGTCTGTGGTAGAAAAGTAGTAATCTGCAATTTCTAAGTCATTAAATTTTTTGAAAGTTAATTTATTTACCTTCTTTAGTGCAACTATTGGCTTTGAAAATAGTGCTTTTAGAATATTGGAAGCAATAACTATTGAGTGAATTAAAAAGTTTCTATTTTTGCTTTGCTATTATTAAATCAAGCAAACATAGAGATTATCTCATTATCTCCTATATTAGATTATTAGAATACCAGTGCTCAAAACACACACTAAATTTTTAGAATACTAATGCTCAAATTATAACAGTTCCAAAGCCTCTGGTGCCTTCAATGCTGGCTTCAAAGAGAGCAGTTGCAGTAAATCTCTGCACATATAGTTGAAGAGTTGATCTCACTGTACAGTCACTTTCTTTTTCTGACCCCAGGAATGAAAGCAAACACTTTTTAAAAAAAGCATTCTCATCATCTATCATTGACTTGATTTTGTTCTTATCATTTCACATTTATTGGTTAAGAGAAAAAGTATTTTTTTTAAATAGATGGAGACCTAAAAATAAACAAACATAATCCCCAAACCCAAAACAACACCATTTCCAGAAAACTTTTAACTAATTTATGCATTTGTTGTACAGAAAATGTTGGCATTGTAAGTGGGAAAGAAGTGAACCTCAGACTGGGAACACTGAAACAGTGATTCTTTCCTACACCGACACAGATTTAAATTTAGGACCTCTGTTAGTGGTTATAGAAACCATGACCCCACAAATGCGTACTATCTTCCACTTAACTTAGAACCTCATTTTAGTACTTTATCACTTGTAGGTTGTTGGCATAGAGCTGACATCCCAATTATTCATCTGTCTTACCCTGACAATGATATTCGCTCCTTTGTTTTTCACTTAATTATGAACTGTATAGCTACTGAGTACAAATTAGCCTGCTCATTATGTATGTGTGTCAGTGTGTCTGTCTGACCCAGAGCATAAAATTTTCAAGTAACTTAAGAGTCTGATACCAAGGCAAATGTTTCCAGCATCCAAAACAATTTTTTCATGGGCCTGTCAGTTTTTTGGCTTTTGCTTAGGAATAGTTTAGTTCGGTTGCTTGGGTACAGTTGATTGAATACAGTTGTAACAACTAATAAAAATCTGTTATAAGTTAGGGGCATTTTACATTTGTACTCTATTGTCTCCAATATGATGCATTATTTTTAACGCGCCTGCACAAATCCCCTCTTGGTCTGAAGCCTTATCTAATAATAGAGAGGATGAGGAGAGCATTAACTCACTTTGAGCTGACGAATAGTTTATTAAAAATACAATATTCTGTAGAAGAACAGCAGAAACAGATTCCTTCTCTTGTTGAAAATAGGTCAGGCTTCCTTGCTATTAACAGGACTTCCTGGTAAGGCTTGATTCTGGCCAATGGAGGCCCCAATAGGAAGTTGGAGGCTGGGAGGACTGTCAAGTGAGGGTATTCTTCCACCTTTCTGTCTGTCAGGTTGCCAAAGACTGGCTTTGTGCTTCTACCAAAGGCCACAGTTCCTGTCAGAGAATCAATCCATGCAGTTTTCTGCCAGGGTTCTAAAACCCTCTCCCTCCCTCTGTGTTTTTCAGACCTGGGGAGGTAACAGTTCCCTTCGATTGCTAGTCCCAAGGTACTATTTCATGCCTTTTTGCTTCTCTTAAATCCTGCAAACACCTTTGTAAAAGTGGTTTTAATTAAACTCTCAAATTTTCTAATATAGTTAGATTTTGTTTTGTTTTGTTTTTGGTTGTTGTTTTGCCAGGTCCTTGAGTGAGGCAGCACTTTTAAACAAAAAGAGACATTTGACCAATATGAATGATGAGTGAGAGAGAATAAAGGAACCATGGAGCACTAAATGAAATTTTTACACAGACCCTTCCTACTTCCCATCTCCAATTGATCATTCTAATGTCTCTCCCTTTTTCTGGCCTCCAGTTTCTCATGACTGATTAAAATATTTTTTGTTCATTTTCCAAAGAATCTTCTCTACTTTGGATTAAGTTCAATATTCTAAACATAGCACTCTCTCTCATCTCCTGAACTTCTCATGAATTTTCATCTCCTATGACTAATTTTCTCAGATTAATTGGGAGAATAATCTGATTCACTAATCTATTCTCAGGTACAAATTTCTAATAGAGCCTTAATCATATGTAGCATTCCATGCAGTACTGACTTTAAATAGAATCTTCTAAAGATAAAAATGTCTTATATCAGGTTAACATACACAAAGGAATAACTCTCTAATGGTGAGACTATATCCCACAGTGGCAGCAAGTTTTATTTGAAAAATATTATGAAGCAATAAGTGTAATTCTTAGGTCACATAACAGGAGTCATAGGTTCTACCTGGATGTAAAGTCGACATTGAGAGGCTGAGTGGTAGGTATGATGTAAGGACCATGTCAAAATAAGACCATTTCTCTTAGAAAAAAAAAAAATAAATAAAGAAGAGAGAAGTGGAATAGATAGGAACAAATTTTATATAGAGAATGAGAAATATTGTAACAATTTTTTCTGGACATTGGTGATCTCCATGTATATATGGTTTCACATGATTTAATATATCAAAACTTAAGCAAAAATGTGAAAAGAGTACAAATTTGATGTGCTTTGTACAGAGTCAAGATCTGTTAGTGAAATGGCTCATTTTTAGAGCCATATTTATTTTTATTTCTCTGATATGAAATACCTATAGCAAATTTTTGATAGCTTGCATTATTATGTATTTGATGCCATTAATTCAGCACCCAGACGTGTTTTACGTACCGTTTCTTAAAAGCCTTGGCTGGCAGTGCCTTCCAATTCAAACCCACAGACTAATGAACAAATCTCATTTTTTCATATTCACTTTAGTCCAGTTGATGAGGACGTGCATGTCAATCACATCACAGAACGATTTTTATTAAGAGACTGAATATCAATTCGTTTGGATGGGGGTAGCTCAGAAATATTCCTCCAGTGTCACTATCTGATCTCTAGTCCCCAAAACCCTAAATCTCTCAGCTGGCCTAGAAGCAGGACTTAGAGAGTAGTTAGGTCTCAACATCAGGTGTGGAGGCCTGAGGGTTAGAGGAAGGAGTTAGAGGGAGGTCTGCAGGTGATAAGCTTAAAAGAAGCACTTTGACAACTTTACCTAAAGGCCATAAATACTGACCATTGACATGTTAAAAGAATATTTTGCAATGTTTCTTTTTAACCTTTACCGTGCATTTATTCAGATTTTTTTTTTTTTAAAAATTGCCTACAGACATTGTTTAATGTGCTAGGGATGCATCAGTGAGGAAAAGTGATACAATAGTTCTGCCTTATGGTGGGTGGGGCAGGGAGAAAGATTATAAACAATAAATATAGCAATTAAGTAAGCTGTGTTGTAAGCTAGACGATGGTGAATGTTAACTGAAAAGAAATAGAACTGGTTTAAGAGGCTGTAATTTACATTCAGTGACCTCGTTGAGAAGGTAACATTTGAGCAAAGACTTGGAGCAGGTGAGGGAATGAGCCATGCAGCTACTTCTTCAACACAGACCTAACAACTGTTAAATCAACGTGCTAAAGTAGCTCTGTCCTATTGAGCTATAATGCAAACCATGTAAGTAATTAAAAGTCTGTAGTATTTACATTTTAAAAAGCTAAATGAAAGAAATAAAATTAATTTTAATAAAATATTTTGTCCAACCCAATAATATATCCAAAATATTGTTTCATCGTTTAATCAAGATCAAGAGAAAATAGTAAGTAGAGCTTTTGCATTTTTTATTTCACAGTAAGTCTTTGACATGGAATGTGCACATTATAATCACAGCACATCTCAGTGTGAACTAGCCCCGTTCAAGTGCTCAGTAACCACACATGGTTAGTAACATCCATACTGGACAGTATAGCCTTTAAAAGAGTTGAAAAATTACCATTTTTGAAGAAAACATTGATGGGGTGTACTCACTCGGCTTTCCTTCCCTCCAAGCTAGGTAGGGGTGCTTGTGGGCAATAGGAAGGAGGCAAGCTTCATTTGGAGTGAGGAAAAAATTTATTGCAAAGCATTAGGGATCTTCTGCATGAGCCCAGTAAGGGTAGCCCATATCGTAGCCTTTGAAGCTGCAACCGGACGTAAAAGGTCACGTTTGATCCTCAGACGTTTATATTCATCTTCTACTAAAGCCTTCTTCTCTTTTAGGAACTGTTTTGAAACTGGATTTTCCATTCAAGATTAAGCCTTTGTGATATTCCTTTTATTTATTTATTTATTTATTTATTTATTTATTTATTTATTCAGTTGTTTGTTAGTTATTTGCTTGCTTGATTATTTGCTTATTATTTATTTGTTTTCTTTTTTTTTTAATCCTACTATGGACAGTGAATGCACATTTTGTGGTAGTAGATATGTTTGTTGAAAATTAGATGATAACCTTAAACTACAGATTATGGGTATATCTAGAAATTTTAATGATGCACTCTGAATGTCTGAATTCTAATATTATGACTGCTTGCAAGGTACCAAGTTTAGCAAGAACAAGAAAGAAATAAGCCATATATTAATGCCATTTTCTTAGTTCTTAGCAATCAATGATGAAAAACAGCTATTTTAAGTTTTCTCCTCCTCAACTAGATTGTAAGTCCAAGGACAGAAACCACATCTTCATTATTTTCTCTTTCCTATTCTATCCTTCATAGAGGGTAGTGCTGAGGAAATAGCTGACATTTAATAAGTATTTTTAGATTACTCCAGGGATTGGCAAATTTTTTCTGTAAGGTCCAGATAAGAAACATTTTGGTTTCTTTAGGGCCAGGGTGATCTCTGTCACAACTACTCCACTCTGCTCTTGTAGCACAAAGCAACCACAAACAATATGTAACAAATGGACATAGAAGTGTTCCAATAAAACTTTATTTGTGGAAGCACAATTTTTATGTGTCACAAAATATTGTTCTAATAATTTTTTCCAACTATTTAAAATTAAAAAATCATTTTTATTTGGGGCTGGACAAAAATTAGCAATAGGTGGAATTTGGTCCATAAGCCACAGTTTACCAATGCCTGGCTTAAAGTACCCTCATTTCTTTCTTCTTTTTCTTTTTCTTTGTTTCTTTTTCTCCTGATTCACTCTATTTTCTTTCTTTTTGACATTCCTTTATCTCACTGCTCATTCTCCTATATCCTTCCTTCTTCCCTATATTTTTTTTCTTCCTTTCCTCATGAAGCATAGCCATTTTCTTCTCTTAGTTTACCTAAGCACTATTGTCATAGGTGGAAAGATTTCCTGAAAGACTGATTTAATCACAGGAAAAAAGAAAAAATATATGGGATTAAAATAATATTTAAGACACAACAGAGTTCTAAAACTATCATGGCCTCCAGTCTCTTTTAACTTCTTCTCATCTTGATGCTTCTCCATACACCAAGTATAGTGCAAAAGAATAAAAGCGATTTATACGTTTGTACTGACAGAAGTGTTATTACTAATATGTGCAAGTATGTAGGTGGGTAATGGTTATTCCAGTTGTGCTATTTATTTTACATTAACTTGTAATAATTGAGTCCCTCAAATGTTTATTCTTTCACCCCTTCCTGCAAATTCAGACACTTATTTGAGAAAATTATCTTGACTCACTAACAATTTTGGCTTTGCTGAAAGTTATTTCTTAAAAATTTCCAACCATTTCAATTCATAGTTTCTAATTTTAAAGATGGCTTTATTCAAGTTTTTTTTTAACAACACTTTCAAAAATAATTTGCCTCAAATATACCAGGTTTGAGCAATAGTCTTTAAAATTCAGTTACTAGGGGAATTTTTAAAAGTACAGACACTACAAAGACAAAAACAAATAACCTCCATACACACAAAAAAACGCTTTGATTCTTGTTAACAAGTAAATGTTCAAAGCATGTCTCCTTTAAAATGTCACTGTTTTAGTATTTTTTCCAAAAAAATATGCAGATTTTCCCTTCTTGCTTTTTTTTCTTCCTTTATAAAATTACCAACTTAAAAATAAATGATAGAATTTTACTATTGTCAGAAGTTATGCAGAATTTTGCCCATAAACCCAAGATGTTTTTGCCTTTATTTTTTAAGACACTAATTAGATCTTAGAATCAACAACCTCCCTTTAACAAAAATCTTTTCTTTCACTAAGTAATATTTTCTGAATTACAGGTAGGGCAATGAATATCTTCAGCTCTATTTACCATGGTGTTAGTTACAGAAATCTGATCTTTTAAAGATATTCGATGATTTTTCTCCTTAATTCAGAATATTTGATAGAATGTCATACAGCACAATTAGAAAAATCTAGACCAAAGCAAAATGCTTATAAATGAACACAAATGAATACACAGTATTGATTTGAAATATTATTACAGCACTTGTCCTCTTTGGAAATATACTGTCAATTCACTGAATCTCACTAAATCATCTCAGTTATGTGGATTGCCGACAAATGTAACTATGGTTGAATCCGTGATTTGTCCTCTATAAATTCAAAGATAAAATGATTATCCTCTGGTTGCATAGTTATTTTGTTATTTTATTTTTTTAGCACTGCCAACACATTATACCCATTAACTGGATTTTTCATCCCAAGAATTTGAGAAAAATGCTAATACCAGTAACTTCAAATGAGAAAGCAACAGATTTCCATCAATAGAGTTTTGTAATATAATTTACACAATATTTTAATACCAATCATAAATATTAAATTTAGCCCACATTTCTTTTATATTTCCCACTTAGTTTATTACAAAAATTATTCTAAAGACAGTGGACATATACAAGATACTGGCTATAATACACTTGACTTTTCTAGTCACGTGTGCAGTCTTTCGTGTACTTTATATGGAATCTTGCCATTCTTAGTATAAGAGAAAAAGACTTAATCTTCTCTTTGCATCCAAAACGGAGTGAAAAAAATATAAACTTGCCTGGGCAGCCTCAAAGAAACAAGAGTCTATAAGACAAGTTCCTTGAGAGTAGCATTGCTCTCTTTGGGCTGAAGAAAAAAATGTGGAAAGAAACAGTAGGACTTTGTGACTGATTGTGTTTTCCATAGATTGCTACACCAACATATATCCCATCTCATGCTCTTCTTACACTGTTGCATTGACATACCTTCATCCAGAGGTGGGGTCTGTTTTCTCCCCTTGAACCTGAGTAGATCTTTCTAACTGCTTCAACCAATAGAATGTGATAGGTGTGACATTCCATGACTTCCAAGGCAAGGATATAAAAAGAAATTCAACTTATGCCTGGCTCTCTCTTCTTGCTCAGGGCACTTTTCTTTCTGGAATCAGCAACCATGTCATAAGGAAGTCCAGATCACATGAATGGGCCACATTTAGGTGTTCGGCTGAAAGACCCTTATAGTAGGTAGGCTGACAACTGGCATCGACCACCATGTATGTAATGAATCAGTCTTTAGATGATTCTAGCCTCTGAGCCAGTCTGGCTGAGGTCAAATGGAATAGAGATAAACTGTCATCATTAAGTTCTGCCTAAATTACAGATTTGTGGGCAAAATAAATATTGTTATTGTATAAATTTTGGAGTAATTTAATATGTAGCCAAAGATAGTTAGAACAGCCTTCAACAAGATACTGCTGTGACACTGTAAAAATTACATTATATTACGAGTTTCATTGCATCTGAAAAACTGTTAAACCATACAAATCCCCTGTATACTTAGTATACCACCCCTTTTACTAAATATAGAATTCCCCTTTTTGATTGCCTTGAAAAGAGAAACAAGTGAGACCACTTTGGAATAAAAGGTGGCCAGACAATTATTGCTTTGTGGTTTTTGTGAGTCTTCAGAACTAGAAAAAAAAATGGCTTGTAGTAAAATCCTCCTATTAGTTCTGATCTTGGAGTAGCACCTTCATAACTAGCAACATGATGATGCCATCCCTCCGAAGAATGGATAATCCAGATCTTCCCTTGCTCTATCTCTGTAATTCTAACAAAAGTAATTTTTAGGGTGCAGAAGAGTAAGCAGTATGCACAGACAGAGAAGTAAATAAGTTATGTTCTTACTTATTGTGCAAATCTTCGGGTAGGCAGGCTGGGAGCATATGTTATGGCAAGTTTAGAGTTATTTTTCCACTGGTAACTCCGTAGGATGGCTCTTGTGGTGACCTAAGAGTCACAGAATGAGATGGAGAAATCTTGACGTGTATTGGCCAGCTTCTCAGATAAACCCTTCAGTTAACTTAGAGGTCAACACCACCATTTCAGCTTGACTTTCTCCAATTTTGGCAGCTTACATACAATTCCAGTCCACAAAAAACCTTAAATTTGACTAAGGTAAATTGTTTGCAGAACCTACAGCAACTAGCTTGTGCAGCTGAAAACTTATTTCCAGGGATTTTAAAGATTCTATATTGATAACATAGTTCCTACCTTGATGTGGTCCTGAGAAATCCATATGAACTATTGAGCAAACAATCCTTATAGAATAGAAGAGGCTTATATGCAGCAATGTAATCTACCATTGTAACTTCTAAATCAATTGCAGTTCACCAGGCAAAACTTCAAGCCAAAACTTTTATGCAAATATTCTCTGAACATGCCACGATAAGGTGGCTAAGGTAATGCAACAACCATCTAGAAGAAAAAGGCAGGGAGTAGAGTATTTAGGAGAATGGACTCTGGTGCCAATCTGCCTGGCTTCCAGTTCTGTCTCTCAGACTGGTTGTGCAATCTTAGGGCATGTTCTAATTTCTGGCATTAGAAAATTCGTCTTCCATTGCCTCACTCCCCTCATTTTTAAAATGAACATGATAGAGTTGTTGTAATGTTTAAAGACGTTAATAGACGTACAGTGTGTACAACAGTGCTTGGTAGGCAATTAAGTGCCCAGTAAATGTTAACTGTTACTATTATTTTGTGAGTGAACCACTGAATGTCTTAAATTACTCAAGAATTTCCCTTTTTTCATCATTATAAAGTATTTTGTGGTTCTGGACAGTTAATCACACAACTTGTTCAGGCAGAAGATACTCTTGAAGCACATTTTTTAACATCAACACTTTCTCTAAAAGGGTCAAAATCTCTTCAGGGATCTTCTGTGACGGTCAGCTCTGGATATTAAGATTACATACTATTCTTTTCATTAAAATTTAGGTAAGTAGAGAGCATATCATGACCTTCAAGTATGTGGCTTCAATGATGCATAGATAATGATAATAATCACAAAATCCTATAATAAGAGTTTTGAATGAGATTTACATTGTGTTGGTGAAAATTGAGTAATTGGGAGGTTTTGGACTTTAGAAAGAACTCATGATGTAGATGATATTCTTTGAAACACTTCTTCAAGCCAGCCACAACCATTTCTTTCTTTTTTTTTTTTTTCTATATATAGCTCCCTCACCATAAGCTGAAGGATAATTGGTAGGAAATTGTGGTTTATTCTCAATAGAAGAAACTGATTCTGACTGGGAAGTGAATGATGATATAACATCCCAGAAAGTAACATTTTGCTGAGATCAGCTCAATAGAATAATATTTCCAATAAGTTACGAAGTGACCTTGTAATGGTAGACTTCTGAAAAAAGAAGTACAATAAAAGAGTGAAGCCCCAGAAAAATTTAGCTTTACATCGCTTTAGATCAGGTCTGGTATTGCAGTCTTATTCAGTTGGCTAAATGCCGATATCGGGGATGGAGTAATCCAAGAAGGTACTAGTGGAAATTCTCATTCCAAAACTTCCCTCATTATTTGAATACCCATTATGTCTTTTTAAAAATGAGATTATCAGCATTTTCCCCTTCTTTGAAAATAAATTAGTATTTTACCATTATCAGCAGTTATGGGAAACTGTAAAGATAAGATTATTCTTTTTATATTTCTGAGGTTTTCTGTGAATTCAGCCATTATTATTGAGCCCAAGATTAACATATTTTCTAAGTATTATTACCTTTTGGCTAGCCATTTGTCTGTTTTACTCTCAGATATATTCCCTGTCCTTCTCTGTGTTGGAGGGAGCACCATTTCCTAGGTTCTTTTGCACTCTGGCATTTGGATAGGCTTGGCCAATAGGAGGCACCAGTGATAAACAGCAGATCAGGAAGAAGAAAGAACATAAGATATTCATCTTCTCTTTCTCTAATAGGGTAGAGATGTATCTCCTTTGTAGCTCCAACTCCTAGTGAGTGATCCACCATGGTTCCACTCCACATTGGGCCTTGGTTTTAGAACTTTCATAAAACTGACTTCTCCCTTTCTCTTTCTTGTAGTTGTGGCTTCTACTTTTGCTAATTTCTGGTTTTCCCACCATATTCTGCTTACCTTCTCAGATCTTCCATTAGCAATGTAACAAATGTTCTCTATTAAACTCCTATTGGAAGCACCTAGAGTAATTTCTGTGTTCTGACTGGACCCTGATACATACATGTAGATACATATACATAGAATATTTGTAAGATGTCAGAGAGAAAACTCTAGAATGCTAGAAGATTCAAATATTTAAATACATTCTAAATTATATAACTGAAGCTATTTCCAGATCATTAACTGTTTGGCACCTTGAGTCATGCCATTAATGATCAGCTATTATCAGGTGCAGACAAGGCCAATTTTTGCAAAGATCTTATCATTACATTAAGGGTAGTGAGAAGTTTATTCAGTACAAGCACTATATGTGGGGACTTTTTAGGGTCTTTCTTTAGAGTATTTTCACAGTCTCTACAGAGGTTAGCTAAAGTATTAGTAACTGTATAATTAGATTAGTCTAGCATGCACAATTCATTTAATTGTATGTTAGCTGACTTGAATCTCAGATATTTCTTCTGTATTTTTTCTTAAAACTAAAGGTTTATTTCTAACTTGGAGTAAATTACTACAGCGTCTGGATGCAGATAGAATGACATAGGCATACTTTTTAGTGCAATTTTTCAGAGATGTTATGAGAAATCGGTTACCGTCTTGTTGAAGCTAAGACTTTTTAAGGTTTTGAATATCTTGAAAATCAATTTCTAACATTATGAGACAGGTTTTCCCCTTCAATGTATTTTGATGACAAATGAAAATGTGTCTGCAATTACACTGTAGCTTCTGGTAATATCAATTGTTTGATTATTACAATCTTGAGGAATTATGATACGTGTTCATTGCAGTGCTATAAAAGGCTCGGGGAAAATATTATAGAACGGTCTCAATTACACTTTTAAACAATTTCCATAATGTCACCTCCAATTTACTCTGCAAGCCACTGCAATCTGGCTGGCACCTCTCAACTCCTACTCTATCTTCCATCTTTCTATTTGAAGTGTCTTCAGAAGGCCCTCAGTGATGTGCCACATTAAATCCAGTCTTTTTCTTAAAAATCTCTTTCCTTTGGTCTTGTTTTTTTTTTTCTCTTCTCTGAACAATATAATAACCTCCTAATGTGTCTCATTGCCTCTACTGTTTCCTTTCCGATCTATCTTCCACCTTGTCATAGCATAGAAGGCAACATAATACAGGAAAAAGTTCACGGGCTTGAAGCCAGAAAGGCCTAAGCTCGAATTTCAGCTCTTCTATGTAAATGACTTGATGCTGACCTCAATTTTGACACATTTGTAAGTGTGAATTATAGAACTTAACGTTGTGGAGGTGTTTTTCAGAATCAAAAATAATAATGTCTGTAAAGCGGCTTATACATGATATAGTCATTTTGGTTTTTGAAAAATCAACTCAGTTATGAGCATGTCTCTCTTCTATTAAAAGATAAATTCCAGCCTCCTTAGCCTGACATGTATAGTCCTCACAAGCTACAGCTTTTTTCAGTCTTAGCTTCTGCACCATCATCCCATGTTCTGAAAACACAGATGGATACGTTTTTTTTTTTCACACTTGGCCATTGATTTATGCCTCCATGGATTTGCATATATGTTTCTCCATCTGTAATGTCCTTTGCCCTTCTATCTAAATGGCAGGCTCCTAATTTATTCTTCAGTACCTTATTTCAATATTCTCTCCCAGTCTGTTAGCCTCGTTCTAATAACTTTTGAACAGCTTTGTACTGTTAAAGTGGTCTTCTATTTTTGAAGATTCTGCTCTTCATATGGTGTAACTTGCAAATATAGTTTGTAGCTCCCCGATTTAAAAAGGAGATAATCTATAGAATCCAGCAGATATGGTGGAACTTATTTTCCTTATGGTCTGTTAACCCAGTTGTCAAGGGTTAAGAACATAATTTTAGTTAAAATTCTTCATTATAATAATTCTTGTTACTGATGAAGGTATGGTAAAGTAAGCATTCCCATATCACTTATGATCGAATGCAAATTTTGGAGAAAACAGTTTTTTCAATATATATTCAAACCAATACATAAAATATTTACAATATTTCACCCAGTGATTCAATTTCTGAAAATTTATGTAAAGAAAATAAAAGTACATGTACACAGATTTCTGTATAAATGTGTTCATTATATAGTTATAGTGAAAAACTAAGTGGAACTTAGTTATCCAAAGATATGTTTTAGTTAAATAAATTGTAATATATACACATAATAGAATACTATGTGGTCATTAAAAGTTACATTTATGAAGCATTTATAATAAAACAAGATTCTTATGATATAACATTAAATAAAAAATCAGAATATAAAAGCACAGTTTTAGTATAACTAAAAGTATATTGAATATACAGTATACACAGATAAAAAAACCTAAAAAAATATACTGAAATGTAAGTGATCATTTATACTTATCAGGGTTGGCTACCTGCTGTAATAAACAAAATTAATCTCTGTGGCTTAACAGTAAAAGTTTATTTCTTGTTATGTCACAGTCCATGCAATTATTTGAGGAACCAGGCTCTTTCTAGAGATTGAGTTCTGATGTGCATTCACTAGGCAGGTGAAGGAAGGAGGTTTCAGAATTATGGCCTAGAATCAAGACACATCACTTCTGTCCATGCACCACTGGCCAGAACTCAACCATGTGACCTCATCTCTTTTCCCAAAGTTTTGAGAAATATATTCCCAAGAGGAAGAAAAGGAGCGTGAATATTGGCAGCATCAACCTTTCTCATCTCTGAGAAGAAATCTAACAAATAATTTCTATTTCTTGACATTTTTATGTATTTTCCAAATTCCTCACAATAACTATGTGATAAAACATACATATAAATATATATATATATATATATATATATATATATATATATATATATATATAATTAGAACCCCCCAAAGATTAAATAGAAGCTGTTAATTTAAGGTGTGTGACATTAATTTACACTGTCTAAAGTATTTCCTTGGACATTCAAAAGGTAAAATTTGGTTTAGGCAAGAATTGCTGTTACAAGATTTTATTGTTGATACCACAAGAAATCCATGCAACTGATGGTTTCAACTGATAGAATTGAAAGATCTGAATAGTATCCCACAATTTTTATTAAATATTATTTAAGAAAAAGTTGCTGAGAAATCTAACTTTATTTATTTGTTTGTCTGTTTACTTTTATTTTTTTGCTTACCAGCACCTTGTATGCCTGGGTGGTCTCCCAGACAAGTACTAACCAGGCCCAACCCTGCTTAGCTTCCAAGATCAGATGAGATTGGGCACGTTCAGGGCGGTATAGCCACAGACAAGAAATCTAACTTTAAATCAGTTTTTAGTAGAAAGAAATGAAGAGGTGGAAATATCTAACACCAAAACTCTTAAACTTTTAAGCCTTTTTCTGTCAGCACTCTATAGTTCTGTTAATCCCAAATTGAACTTAGCCCATCTACATTAGCTCTCTTTTTATTTGGGAATAGACAAGAAGCAGAGAGAAAGAATGTTGGAGAAGGACAGTAGCCCATTCCTTCAGCTTCTCCCTTCTTCAGGCCACCATTTATTCTGGATAGTATGAAAATATCAACTCCCAAACTGTTGGAGTTATGGCAATCTTTTCTCCCTTCCTTCCTTCCTTCCTTCCTTCCTTCCTTCCTTCCTTCCTTCCTTCCTTCCTTCCTTCCTTCCTTCCATCTATCCATCCACCCAACCATCGATCCAAGAAACACTGATTGAGACTCTACAAGGAAACAGGAAATGTGCGACATAACTATTTATTTTTTTTGGTTGTCTATTTTTATTTTCTACCTGATGGTGAAATTCTTTCTCAATATGCATACTGCAGAGCCAGTACACTAACAGAAATATTTCCTATTTGCTCTACAACACAGAATCTGCTTAGATCCCAATCTGAGATCTTATATTAATTATTCTTACCCCTCTACCCCATTGGCTTAAAAATCTTATAATCTTTGTGCTCTTATTGCAGTTGTTTGAGTTACATATTTCATTATCTCCCACCCACTCTAGCTGGATTGCAGAGTTAAGTTTATAGTAATAAAATATAAACTAAGAAAAACATGTCTAGAAAAAGTCCTTAAGAAGAAATTGAGTTCACAACCTGTTTTATTCTGTAAAACTCTAATTAAAATTAGAAAAGTGATATTTATTGCCCTTATCAGTTTATCAGATTGAGCAACACAGATTTTACTACAACCACTTGGATCATTAGTGTTTCATAATCATTAACATTTCATTATCCCCCTTTTTTTCAGAACACAAAATGTCATGAGAAACATATGAAATATTTAGGAATCATATAAAATGTACAAAACAACATGAAAAATAATAGTTTTTACAGGTAAGAGAAAAAAACTCTTAAAATGTCCTATTCATTTTTAATTAGAATTTTAAACTTAGTTAAACACTAAAGTCAATTTTGCCTAATTGAGGGGAATTTGCCATTTCTCTGTCCTCATTTAGTCTTTTTTCTCTCCAATTTACATTCTTGTGTTGACAGAGTTGTTTGCATCCACCAAGCTGGGAGAGTCAGGACATGTTCGTGATTATTTGATCGACAACTCCATATTATATTAATGCAGAGAACATTGGAGTTCCCAAATTATCTGGCAAAATAGGTCAAATTCTCTAGGTATTTTTTTTTTTTTACCACACCCTGTTTTCCACAAGACTGACTCAGGGATTTATTCACTCTGTAGGTATGCTAATGGCTTTGTTGAGTATACACATTAAGTAATGTACTACGCAAAAATCCTCTTCAGACACAGTCCATGACCAGCTGGTTCATAGCCTTTATTTAGCACTGATACTTCAAAGGAAACAGAAACAACTGCTATATTATATTAAAGAAAAGTTATAATATTTTTATTTTCAATTAGCATTTCTGGGGATGATTTTGACCATACAGTAAGAGAAATAAAAGCATTTTTTGTAATACAGATATGTTCATCTTAGATGAATGCACTTTGAGACCAGAGTAACCAAATATTGAGGAAAATATCGATGCCTACTATTCGAGGTTAGTGTCCCTCAGTGAGGATCAGTTACATGAGAGACCAATGTCTAGTAATTTACTCTCAAAGAGTTTAATCAGCTTTACAGTATCATTTTCTAATAACAATTGAGTGAGTTATATTTATATACTGTTAGGAAAGCTAACATATATCCATGTTGGAACCAAAAGACGGATAGAAATAATTGGTGCTTTTTGGGAATGGTTTGGATTAAACAGCAATGTTAATTCTGATTGTCATCCTATATATTTTTTGATTATCTCCTTGTTCCCTGAGATGAGAAGAAAGTTCTAGTCCGGAGAAGATGGAGATTTATCTTTCCCTTTAATTTTGCTTAAAAAAAAAAAAAAGTATTAGCAGTTCTCAGAACCAAGCTGGCTTACTTTGGCTTATGTTTTTATTTGCTCTTTTCTCCCTAGCTTTGCCTTCGATGTGCCTGTTTTTCCTTTTCTGCCTCTTCTGAGTCATGTGTTGACATAACTCAGTGCGAAGCCTGGGGTTTGAAGAGACTTGGACACGAAGTCCAGGTACACAGAGATTTTTGTCTGATAACACCACAAACACTCCGCCTGCAGACTTCCTATACTCGAGACATAATATTTTCAAACACCAATTTGCCAAGCAGGTTGGCTGTGAATATTCCAGCCTGCTGGTGGTTTGTCAGGGCTGGGATGCTTCTTTCCATCCTTCTGACTCTTGGGCTTAATTCTCAGTTTTGCCACACTAACAAATATAGCTTCCTTTTGAAGTGGAGAGTCTAGATTTTTCTCCCCCAGGCTGTGGAGAAAATTTAAAAGAATGAACTGTTTTATTCCAAAATTTATTTTTGATGAAGTACAACTCACAACTCATCTTAGAAATAAAAGCTCCTCAAATTTTGAGCTTTGAAAGTTTGAGTCTCAGGTGCTATGACATCTTCTTGATCACTACTAGATAACTTTTTTTCCTGTCTTCTTTGTCCATAATTTGGAAGTTACCTGTACTTAATGCCATCATTCCTAGTTAAAGTTTTCAAATATTAACATTGATGACTTTACTTCCTTAATTGAATCTCTTCTATTCCATCCTACCCTCACATTTTTCTTAATTCTTTTCTGCTTCATCTATGGGTGATAGATGTAGATATGAGATACAGTGAATGAGAGGGAAGGAAACAGAACAGGGAAAGAAAGGGATAGATAGAAGAAAACAAAGTAAATGTGTAGAAAAGACAATCAAATTTTTCTGCTTTAAAAGATCAGACCATTTGGGTTCTGTCATGAATTAAAACAAATAAAACTGATAAGTTCTCATAAAGAAACTATCTACATTTAGGACTGGCAAATGATATGAATAAGGAAGAAGTAATAAATCTCCAACACACACACACACACACACGCACACCGGTGGCATTTGGTAATCAATGTTTAACCATGTAAGAACAAGTGGTTTCAAAGATAATGATTCTGAGTCAACAGAATGTCTCGGTCTTTGATTTAGACCAGACATTGTCTGTTATTTGGCTATAGACATGTCTTAAGGTCCCTTTTAGGTGTGGTCTCACTGAAGCCAAGAGCTTAAGGCAAAAACAGACATGCCTTCTCTCTTTTGATGTTCATGTTACTTTAGCACAAAAATACACCCAGCATCTATGGTCTACAGTGGTAGACCCTCCATGATCTCTTAACTTTAAATAGACAGATGGATAAATAGATGGTTCTTTCCCTTACTCAGCACTGCTAGGATTTTCATAAGAAAGGGCTTTTCAGTTTGGGGCTCCACATCTTAAGAGAACTCTGAAATTTGGAGATGATTCAGAAAAGACTATGAGTGTTGATGAGAGGGTTGGGAAATGGAACTTCTAGGAAAGAGTTAAAGACATTGGGGTTGCTTATCTTGGAGGAGAGAAGAAAGGTAACCTAATGACAGTCTTGCAGTGTTTGAAGGTATATAATATGCATAATGGTTACCAGCTGTTTTCCTTCTCCATCCAAGAGCATAAGAGGCCAAGTTCTCACACTGCCTAGATCAAATACAGAGAAACAGTTCTTGGTGGTGGTCGTGACAGTGTTAAAAAGATAAACTGGTAACTGTCAAATTTATAAAAACTTTTTTGGAGTTATTTAAATATAGATAGAATGTGTTGGGTTTTTTTTTTTAGATTTTGGTGTGTGTTTTTTTTGGTCTCATATCTTCTGAGAAGTGAAAGATAAAGTATCACAGTTCTTGATGTTGCATCATGATTTTATAAGTCTATAAGAATGTAAACTTGTTTTAAGAGAGTAAGAGTAGCTAATGGCCAGGAATCATAGAATCTGTGATCTACTTTCCACAGAATAAATAAAATCAAGACATGGAGACATGACTTCCATAATGCCTTTAGATGCAAACTTTTTAGAATGATGCTTTCCCAGAGAAATACAGTTGCTAATTGACATAAAAAAGAGGAAATCAAGAGAAAACAGAAATTTAAAATTATACCATAGGTACTAAAATTATGTAGGTACTAAGAACCTCAGTTAGAATTGGACTGGTGCACACACACACACACACACACACACACACTCCCAGACTGTTTTTTTTGTAACTGGCTAGTTCTTCCAAGTTGATTTTTTGATTTTTGATTTTTCATTCTTTAAGAAGTGAATATCTAATTTTCTCAGCACCATTTATTGAAGAAACTGTCTTTTCTCCATTTAATGGATCCTTCATCAAATATTAGTTGACTGTATATGCTTGGGTTTATTTCTGGCCTCCCACTTCTGTTCCATTGGTCTATATGTCTGTTTTTACGCCAATATTATGCTGCTTTGATTATTATAGCTTTATAATATAGCTTAAAATCGGGAAGTGTGATGCCTTCTGTTTTGTTCTTTCTTGGGAATTCTTTGGCTACTCAGGGTCTTTTATGGTTCCATATAAGTTTTAGAAGTTTTTCTTCCAACTTTTATAAAAATGCTTGTGGAATTTTGATAAGGACTGAATGGAATCTATAGATGGCTTTCAGTAATATTGTTGTTTCAGCAATATTAATTCTTTTAATCCATGAACACAGGATCCCTCTCCATGTATTCGCATCTTCTTCGATTTTTTCATTAATGTCTTGTAGTTTTGAGTGGAGACATTTCACCTCCTTGGTTAAATTTATTCCTAAGTATTTTACTGTTTTTGATACTGTTGTAAATGGAATAGATTTCTTTAGTTTCTTTTTCCAGAAGAATTCTTGTTGCACATTTGAGTAAGCATAGAGAACTTTGCATTTCAAACTTAAGCAGAAAACAGATCATCTGCTATGAAAATGTGGTATTAATAATCTCCAGTGGAAATATACCAACACCAATGACTTCAGATTAAATCCTAAAAGGAAACGGTTAGGTTATTGTCTTTCACATTTCATTCGAGAAGAAATACAAAGTACTTACTTAATATAGTAGTAGCTTTTCTTTAGGGTTCTTTTTGATAATTAATTTGGGGGAGTAAAAATGTTTTTAATCTTTGTTATAGATGTTTTCTGATGTTCAGTAAGGTAGAGGGGATGGTATAATGAACCCCATGAAGCCATCACCAGTCCTTCAACAATTATCAATTTTATATTCCTGCTTTATCTACTCTCTTTCTGCCTTTCTTTTTGTTGTTGTTGTTGTCTTTTGTGCCACTTAAATGCACTTAAGCTTTGTTTGGGAATTAGTGATGTTGTTAGTATCTCAAATGTAAGTATTATTAGTCAATATACGTAGATTTTTATACCGATTAACGTTCGTTTCAGAACATTGGGTATATTAGTTTCCTATTGCTACTGTAACAAATGATCACGAATTTTGTGGCTTAAAACAACACAAATTTATTATCTTAGAGCTCTGGAGGACAGAAGTTTGAAATGGTTCTCACTGGGCTGAACAACAAGGTGTCAGCAGCTGGGCTATATTAACTTCTGGAGTTTTTAGGGAGAATATGTTTTCTTTTCTTTCTTCCATTAAATTACTCTAACACTCTCTCTCTCTGTCTCCCTTTTGCCCATATAAAGACTCTGGTGATTACAATGGGCCCACTTGGAGAAACTCCCCATAACAAGGTCACTTGATTAGCAAACTTAATTCTATCTGCAACCTTATTCCCCTTTGCCACATAACCTAACATATTCACCCATCCCCAGCATTGAGACATGGACATGTTTGGGGACCATTATTCTGCCTTCTACATTGAGCACATTTTACATTGATTCACAAATACACATTTAAGTCTTTCATGTTAAATATATAATGTAGATTAATCAATCACCAAGAAATAGATAAGAGGTATTTTGCCAGATCCAGTGGCTTGAGTCTGTCTTTAATTCTGTGGACCGATTATTTAACTCACTGTTGAATTTTAATAAATGTAGTAGTGATTCTCATCTCGCAGTTTGGAGAGTAAAGTTA
This sequence comes from Cynopterus sphinx, assembly GCA_030015415.1. NCBI lineage: Eukaryota > Metazoa > Chordata > Mammalia > Chiroptera > Pteropodidae > Cynopterus > Cynopterus sphinx. Next base: position 191,726,443 of record CM057379.1, read on the forward strand.
AGCAACAACAACAAAAACAACCAAAATAACCATTTGGTAGGTAACAGATCAATTATAGATCGAACAGTTTACAGACAGATTGGGACTTCTAATTTGGAATCTTAACATTACAACCTATAAATTTATTTATTCCAGATTATTTTTGCAGCTCTGTTTCCTAGGATACCTCAACCATCTCAAATGTTAGCTACTTTCTGGATTCTCAGTTTTAACTTCTACAGACTGCCCCAGGCCCCCATACCATATGCCCAAACACTCAATTTTCATCTATTTTGTTCACTAACGTTATGCTTAGAGGGGAGGCCTCTTAGATTTGTCCTGTGTCTTATAGCAGAGAGAGATGGTGTGATTTTACTGCTGCCACCAGCAGTAAAGTTGTAGACTGAGAGACTACAGATGTGAAGCAGATGTGTATAATGATCATTTTAAAAATTCCATGTAGAAACCTAATAAAAAAGTGACTGCGATAAATGTTTATATGTTTGGCACTCATATTATTTAGACAAAATCATCAACTTATTGTGTTTTGCAACCTACCTTATATATTTTATTAAAAGCAATTTATTATTACATTTTTTTTTCTTAAGTTTGAGAGAATGATAGCTTTGCCTTCCTTCCAATTCTTCTTTCAGGATGAATTGGTTTACCACTTTCTTTTTCTGGTCTAGGTAGAGTTTTTTTCCAAAAAACAGGGGGAAATATTTTTCTTAAGAGGGGCATGTTCAAAGGAGAAAGCATGGGCATTAGAATTAGATGGAATCCCAGCTGAGACACTTAAGCTAGTTAGCATCTCTGAGCCTACTCTCTTGTGCCAAATGAGACTAACGATATAATTCACAAGGTTGCTGTGAGGAAAAGCTGGGATAAAGTATTAGAGACAAGCTAACTAGGCAGTGTCTGGTGCATCAAAGATCTGTCCTCTTTCCCTGCCTATGGAGTGGGTGCCATGCCACTGGAGAAACACTCTTAGGACTATGTAAATTTGTTTTTAAATAAAATTGGTTCTCTATTTTTGGCTATCATGTAAAAAGTCTGGATAGATGTTTATAAAATTTGTAGGTTATTGTTTATAAAGGTCTGATTTAGAACTTAGGCTATGTGGTGTGCACTAAAAATCATGTGAGAGGCCCTGCAGTCATCATCCAGGAGCTGAAAGTGAGGTTTAATGAGGGGTCTGACTAAATACCATTTAAGAGAGGCCTGTCATGAACAGTTGAAAATCACATGATGCCACTTATATGTGGGGTATAAACCTAAAAGCAACAAATGAGCAGGACCATCAAACAGAGACTCATGGACACGAACTATAGACTAGTGGTTACCAGAGGACTAGAGAGTAATGGTTAGTAGTGGGGTGGGGAAGAGAGGGGAGATGGACAGGGTAAAAGGGTGAAGTGGGTAAAGGGCATCAAATATATGGTAGCTGAGGGAAACTGGACTTTGGGTGGTAAACACACAATAGGATAGATAGATGTCAAATAATAATGTACATCTGAAAATTATTTAATTGTATTAACCAAAATTACCCCAATAAACTTAATTTAAAAAAAAAAAAGAGAGGCGTTATATTTAGTAATATTTTCCAACGTTATTGATGAAAAACAATAAAACAATGATTTCAAATAGGTCTCCCAAATGGCAAGTCACAAGGCTCTGCAAATTAGGTGTGATTTGTGACCAAACTGCCTTTTATGAGAGCAGCTTTTTTGTGGATTTCTCTGGACAGAAGTATAGCATGAACCTGCTTTTTAATGAGCCGATGGTTACTGAGTCTTTCAAATAACCCAGGATAGCCAACGTGAGATGTGGATTTTCTCTTCAATTTCTCCACCATCATAAATTATAATATCTATGAATATCTATGATTCTTTTTCTGCATGGGCCACATGGCCCTTCTCCTGCACGTGGGAAGAAAGAAATGTAGTCTTCTGGGGAGGAAAGGAGACTTATACAGAGAACTATCCAAGAAAAATCTGCTGACTAAATCAGAAGACTGAGAGGAAAACTTTTTCTGATATAATAAAGGGTAATAACTTGGTAAGAATTACACCAGCAGTTAAACAGTTGTTTCCAAGGCTAGGAAAAGACAAATATTCTATGTGTAGGAGGGAATGGGCGTTTCAGATTTATTAACATGGATTTGAGGGTTTGGGTTATTTGTGTTTGTGGTAAAGAACTCAGACAGAAAGTCTTTGTTTATTGCCTGAAGATTTAGGAAGTCAATTTGTTTCTTATTTTCTATCTCGTCCACAGATGATATCTTTTTTTAAATAGGATACTAGATTGCATGAAGTTAAGCAAACATGGTATAGGGAAATTACTTCAGTGAAATAGACCTTAGGATGTCCTTAATTCATAGGAACATTAGAAAATTTTCAGAGTGCCTCGCCAACCAAGGAGATAAATGTTTAAGGCCAGGTTTCATGCTATGCAAACCTCTATAGTTATAATAAAGATTTTGTACTTATTGCAAGTCCATTTTAAGACCACTTTCCAAATCAGATCTGTATTGAGTGACAAAAAAAAGAAAGTGTATTAAACTAACCAAATACATAGCTAATATTACAAAGTCTTCCTCATTTTATAATCAAAATTTAGAAATAAAAGGTTGTTCTATATTTGACTTGGCCTTAGATAAAATAGAAAACAAGGAAGAAAAAGATGTCTGTTTTGAAAAGGTAGGCTGGCTACAGTTTGGTTGATAAGACAATTTCACAAGCAAAGGTTTTGAAAGAATACATGAGAGGAAATTGCAATAGTAGAAGAAGAAGTGATTAAAGCATTTCACAAGAATTTCAGAAGAACCAGGGTCAAAATGCAGTCAATCTGACAGCTTTCAGCAGGATGTCGGAGGCAGATAGAAAGAAAGGGGGTGGGAAGAGAGATAGGTCCAAGTCCAAGGTTCCTCTAGGACAACTGCTGAATCAGTTGGCAAACCTTCCCCTGCATTTAGGAAGAGCTTTGGCTAGGGGCCCTCAAGTGGGTGCGTATGTGTGAAAATGTTTTTGACTCCTGATGCCTAAAGCTGGAGTTTTATGGAACTGAAATCTGAAACAGTTCAGATAGAAACCATAAAGCAAAGATGACCAGTTTACCTCTTATTTTAACCCCACTTTGAAAATAAAATCTCACATGCTTGTTAGTGTTTAAAACTCATCAAAACCTTTTGTGGTTATGACATCCTCAATTCCTACGTGTCTGTGATACACTCAAACAAGTTATAAATGTGACAGAGAGTGAGATGAAAGAAAGAAAATGAATATTCCCAGGCTGAGGTTCTGTGGACATTGAGGCATGGTGCTGTTCTAAGCATAGAACAGGGCATTCAGGGGCCGGGCCTGGTGGGCCTGGTCTAAAGGGAAGTTGGACCTAAGGGAACTCTTTCTGGAAAATAGTGGCCATATGTTGCCTACTCACAGACTACCTGCTGACAAACATGTTACCTCTTTAATCCTAGAGTGGGTAGTGCAACTCCCATTTATGGTACAAGTAACTGAGACTCTGAGACATTAAGCCACTTGCCACATGGCCAGCAGTGGTGAAGCTAGAATTCACATTTAGTCCTGTCCCATCCTAAATGCATGTTTTTTGGGCAATGTGCATTACCCACATTGGAGTTTCATCATTTTTGACGTGGCACACATTATTGAATGTTTACTTCACTCCAATCAAGTGTAAGACAAAAATGTTTTTTAGTTTTATTTTTAGCTTTCATATTACTTATGTCACAGCTTTTTTCTTCTCACAAAAGTAAAGTACTTGAAGTTATAAAGTATAAATGATACCTTAAGTTAACTATAGATGATAGCTCAATATATTTTGCTATCTTGAATCAGTTCTGCGATTCTATCAGTGTATCGGTGTAGATACACTTTCATAGAGTTTGAAGGAGGTGAGCGGTATTGGAGAAAATCTAGCTGCTGGTAATATTCCCCACCTACTCCTTTAGCTACTCTTCAAATTCATTTGCTCATGTCTTATAGTAAATGATGAAGTACTCCCTTCCTGCTAATTCCTAGATATAATATTTAATTGGAAAAAATTCCACGAGACAGCCAACTTTGAAAAATCAGAAACACTGACTATTTTAAAAATCAAAGACTAAAACCTGCAGAGGCTGTGATGGCCTCCTTCATTGGATGTGATTCAGCCACACGTTTCCGGCTGGGGTGCACTTTTTTTTAGCCCTTTGAATGGAGACAGCTTTCTACTTTCTCGACTTTGATCACTTTGGTATCAGGGTCCAAGTGATTTAAACTCAGTGGTCATCTTTCAGCCTTTCCATGAGATAAGTCAGTTCCTCTAATCCAGCAGGTAAATGGCACAAAGTTGTAGTTTAAGGCAATTACAGATTCTAACCAAAGACCGTAGGGACGGATGTAAGAGGAAAAATCTCCATTGCATACTTTTATACACTTTCTGATGAATTTTCCGTCAGAGTGCTTAAAGAACATTTTGATATGTCATCGGGATTTAAGACAAGAAGTGGTGAGAGGCCATCTAGTAATCTTGATACTCTACTGAAATGTGCATGACCAGCAGTAGGAGAAAGAGAGGAAGTAGTTTGTCCTTTGCACCTTTATCTGTCTTTCCATTAGTCCTTCCCACCCTACTGTGTAGCGTTTTTACCTTCTAAGCCCCACCTTTTGGCTCTGCCACAGGAATTGCATTTCTTTCGAATAAATGTCCCACACTCCAGAATTTGATCTTCTTCCATTGTTCTTCCAATTCTTAACTGTTCTATTTTCTCAAGACCTACTTAAGTGACTAATCTGTTAAACTATTCAGTCTGTTAAACTAATTGTGTGTACCTATTAATGAGTGATAGAGGCTATCAAGGGAGGCTTCTTCCAGATACAGCTGATGGTCTACGCATGAATGAGTGATTCTCCAGCTAGAAGCCACTAGAAGACTTTTTTTTTTTTAACATAGTATATTCTCTTGACATCATTAAAATCACAAGTTCCTCATGCCCATTTCTCTGCCTGAGATTAGGTTACAGGAAACATTCACAGCCAGGGCTACAAAATAAAAGACACAAAAGAGCCCATTAGCCCTAAATCCGCTCAGTACGCTCAGTACGTGAAAGTGCATTCTAATGCAGACACCTAGAAAAGAAAGCAGAGGCTCATAGCTTCCTCAGCCTCTGGGGGCGTGTAATCAGAGAATCTGACTTTCAGGGTCAGTTTATTAATTTGTTCATTTTTTTATTTCTTCAGTATTTACATTTCCTATGCAAATGTGGTTAGATGTATTAACAATCCCACCATATTTAGTCAGAAGAGAAGAGTCAATTTGCAACAGAGAAAAACAAAACCAGAGATTGTGGAATAAAGACATTCTAAAATGCAATTAATCTGACATTATTTTTCTAATGTTGATATAAAAGAGAAGAAACAAAATTTTTAAAATGTATTTTTATAAATATGCATCATTTAATTACCAGCTAAGTGATAGTCTTATTTCACAAAGAGTTATCATAGATTTTAGGGTAATGGCAATAAGCAATAGTAATATTTGAGTATTTACTACATGTCAAGTAACTGTGCTAGGTTCTTAGCATATATTTGTACATTTAATCATCAAGAAAAAGATCTTATTAGATTTTCTATTATTATCTAATCAAGTTTATTATTATTGTTATTATTATTATTATTATTAAGAGGCAACAGAATTTATTTGAATCAAAGAATAGCTATTCAGGAAGCATTGACTCAGGCAGAAGCCCAAATAATGTTCCAATTAGGAGACAAAAGTGAGGGGTATTTATGAGAAAGGGAAGGGGAACCATTACCTCAATATAAGGAAAGCATTTCTGTCGGTGCAGGTACTAACATAGTAATGCTAATTCTAAATAATTAAAAAATTTTTAGTCCAGGAACCATCAGTTCAGGAGTCATTTTATCTGCTCTCTTGCTCTCTTTCCAAATAGTTATTTTGGACACGAGGGTGCCGTAGGCCCAGTCCAAAGAATATTCTCTCCTGCAGTAACATTCCTAAGATTTGAGGTATAAGACTTATAAGGAAGTTCCTCCATCATGGTAGCTCTAGCTCCATTTTAAAGTGGTTCCATTTATGTGATATTTTAAATAAATTTTTATTTTTCAATTACAGTTAACATATAATAATATATTAGTTTCAGATGTACAACATAGTGATTAGATAGTTATATGATTACAATGTGATCACTCCAACAAATCTACTACCCATCTGGCACCATACTTATTCCAATATTATCGACTATATTCCCTATGCTGTACTTTACATCCTCATCACTCTTTTGTAACTACCTATTTATACCTCTTAATCCCGTCTCCCTCTTCACTCATCCCCCACCGCCCCTCCCATCTGACGATGAAAATGTTCATTTGTTTCATTTGTTCATTTGTTTTATAGATTCCACATATAAGTAAGATCATAGGTATTTGTCTTTTTCTGTCTTCTTATTTCACTTAGCGTAATACCCTCTAGATCCATCCACGTAGTTGCAGATGGCAAGATTTCATTCTTTTTTTATGGCGGAGTTATTTTCTATTATATATATCTACCACTTCTTTTTTATTCATTTATCTATTGATGGACACTTAGGTGGCTTCCATATCTTGGTTATTATAAATTATGCTCTAAGATACGATGTTGGTATGCTTGATGTTGTCCCAAAGGCCTCTTAAACTATCCTCATTATTTTAGATTCTTTTTTATTGTTGCTGTTCTGATTGGGTGTCTTCTGCTACTTTATCTTCTAAATCAGGGGTCCCCAACTCCTGGGCTGCAGACTTGAATAGGTCCATGGTCTTTTAGGAACCAGGCCACACAGCTGGAGGTGAGCAGTAGGCAAGCAAGTGAAATTTCATCTGTATTTGCAGCTACTCTCTAATGCTAGCATCACTGCTTCAGCTATGCCTCAGATCATCAGGTATTAGATTCTCATAGGAGCACTGCTCCCTGGTGCCAAAAAGTTGAGGACTGCTGCTCTAAATCATTGATTCAATCCTCTGCTTCATGTAATCTGTTGATTCCCTCTAATGTATTCTTCATTTCAGTTATTATATTCATTTCTAACTGATTCTTTTTTAATAAGATTTTTATCTCCATTTTTATGTTTTCTATCTCTTTGTTAAAATTCTCATTGAGTTCATCTACTGTTCCCATAAGTTGACTGAGCATCTTTATAACCAGTGTTTTGAACTCTACTTCTGGTAGATTATTTGTCTATATTTTGCTTTGTTTGTTTGTTTATTTGTTTATTTATTATCTATCTATTTACTTATTTATTTTTGGAGCTTTGTTTTAATCTTTCATTTGGGAAATGTTTCTTTTTCACCCCATTTTGCCTGCCTCTCTGTTTTTACTTCCATGTCTTAGGTAGAGCCACTATTCAGACAAGTTCATTATTGCCCTCATTTCCCAGATGACAAAACAAATCTAGAAATTCTGGTCTTGCAAATGATATTTAGAGCCTGAATTTGAACCCAGACAGCCTGACTGAAGAGTCTATGGTCTTTTGTTGTTGTTACTTTTCTTTTCTCCAGCTATTTATTTTGAAGATTGGAACCATAGAATTTAAAAAAAATAATAATAGTGCAATAAACATTAATATATTCTTTACCTAAATTTACTGAACATTAATATTTTATGTTCTCTATGTGTATATGTATGTGTATATATACATCTACATATATATATTAATATATATATAGTGTGTGTGTGTGTGTGTGTGTGTGTGTGTGTGTATTTTGGCAAAATCATTTGAAAGGAAGTTGCAGACAAACTCTATCTTTAAAAACAATTATATTCTATCAAGGATCAGACACTGCATTGCCGTATTTACTTGTCATATTGCTTTAGTTCCCATAATCTAGAAAAACCTTTTTTTTTTGTCTTTTGAGACAATAATATTTTTGAAGAAATGAATACAATTTTCTTGTAGAATATTATAGAACATAAATTTGGCTTTTTTTCTTATGATTAAAATGAAATTAAATATTATTATTCAAGAATATCACACAGATGATGTGTACTTTCTATTACTTTCCATTAAAAAACACTTAACATCAACTTATTCAGTTAACCATAAAATTTCTCTGTTGTAGAAATACACTTTCCCCTCTTTTTTTGATGCTCAGATTGAACCAAAATTGGACAATGAAAACTTTTTTAAGCCAGCTTCAATGTTCGTTTGAAACATTTATTAGAACTCAAGCATTTTCTTGCTTTTTTTCTCAACAATTACTTTGTACTTTTCCTACCCTGGACCTGGAATCAACCATTTTTCAAAGGAGCTTTGGTTTTTCTTAATGAGAAAAGATATTAGAAACTAAGATCTGGACTTTATTATATTAATTAGTAAAGGACTGTCATTTTTTCCTTTTAAAATATTCATTCATTCATCTTGGTGGTAAAAAAAAAAATCACAAAACATAAAATTACTATCCTAACCATTTTTAGGTATACAATTAGTGCTATCATTGATTTTAGGTCTTTCCATAGGACCCAGAATATAAACAAGTATAAACAGAAATACAAGTGTATATGTATTTGTGTGCATGTATGTATTATTTATATTATTTTAAATTATAAGTTCATACTAATATCATACGGCTTTTTTTCACCTTACCTTATTCCATATTTCTAGCTTCCTTTTCTCACAATGAGAACCTTGGTTCTCAACAATTTATTAATTGCTTCTTTTAATATTACCACACAGATATCATTACTAATAAAAACCTACTGAGCTTAAAATTTCTTTTTGTTTTTATACTACATTTTTTTTTTCACTAAGGATGTGGAAGAATTCATGTCTCTAAGAGTATATTGCGAGAGTACTATGTTCAAAAGTTATTTTAAATTATAATTTGTAACTTTTATAATGTTCAGCTTTTATTTTCTTCTTTTATTTAATAATATTTTCTGAACTGAATAGTGTTTTCATGTTTCAAAAGTCACTCCCACAGAGCCTGTGTTCTTAATCTATACATTTTTTTATCATTTATTTATTCATTCCTTCACAATGAGAACCAGGTTTGGTTTTAGGTATTTAAATATAGAAGTGAGCTGGAAAGCAAGATCTCTGATGAGGTAGCATAGTTAGGAAAGATAGATAAGAAACAAATAATGTAAAGAAGATAATTTTAGAGACCTATGGGGAAAACCTTAAAGATAATAAGACAGAGACTAGGGTTAGTGGTAGAAAGAGCTATTTGGACTGGGAAATCTGAGATATCTTTTCTGAGGTGGCCTCTGGACTAAGACCTAAGTATAGAGAAAAACAAATCAGGCTTCTAGGCAAAACAAGCAAAAATGCCCTAGGACGACAATAGTGAATAAGACAAAGACTAGTGGAAGGTGGGAGAAAGGAGACTGTCTGATGCTCCAGGAAGGGACTTTATAAACTGTGGTTAAAAAGTCAAGATTTTAGTCTGAGTTACAGGAAACCAGAGGGTTTTCTAAGCAGAGAAGGACGAGATCTAGATGATGTTTTTGAAAGGTCACTCTAGCTGCTATCTGGAGACTGGATCATAAGCGGGCAAGGATGAAAGGAGGAAGGCCCATGTTCTACAGCAGGAGACCTCTGACGTGCAAGGGAGAAGATCTTGGCTTAGACTGAGGCGGCAGCAGAAAAGATGGAGAGAACTGGATAAATCCAGGATATATTTATCAAAAATCCCCCTGGGGGTGGGGGAAACCAAACCATTTTTTTGGCAATCTAATCAGAATGTTCTAGTTATAACAAAATAAATAAAATGCTTTGTGTATTACAATTTATGAGACATAAACTTTTAATTCTTTGTTCTGACTTTGAAACAATCTCCAATTTACAGAAAAATTTTAAGTATGGTACACAGAATTCTTTTTTTCCCCCTGCCTTTTACCAATTGGGAGTAAGTTGGTGCCATAGTGCTTCATTTCACCCAATCTCCTTATCCTACAAACAAGGATGTTCCCTCACATAACCTCTATGTCATCATCAAAATTGGGTAACTCATATTGCTTTAGTGAGATGCTTTAATCCTCCAACTCCATTCAAGTTTTGCCAATATTTATTTATTTGCTCCATTTTCCTGTATGTGACCAGTTTGCTGCCCCTTGACCTAAGCAGATAATCCCATCAACCTGACACCCTGCTTCAGACAGGCCCCTCTCCCCGTGTGGATGGCCTCCTTCTCACTTGTTTGTATTTCAATACTTTGTAATGGGTTACCCCTGCGTGAACTCCAACTCGGACTCTGAGACTCCAGACCAAGCCAGTGCTGCAGAGCCCCTCCTCTTCCCTCAGCTGTGGACATCATTTCCAGTTTGCTTGGGCTCCAACACTGTGTCAGTTATTCTGACCTTCCAAACTGTGTAGACACTCTCCTCACTTGACTCTCCGTATTGAGTTGAGTCTATCGTGGACATCCTTTTGACTCAGTTCAGGGTTCACTACCCTACCCTGGGCCATCATTCCTAGTGAGAATGTTCTGTTCACATGATCACCCCATGGAGGGTTCCACGTTTACGCAGGTGGCAGGTGGTCTTCATCACACTCAGGCTCCAGCATTTTACTGTGAGTAGCCATACTCATGGTTGTCCTCTCCATCATCTTGGACGCAGCACCCTGTGCTGGAATAACATGGCTGCCACCTCCCCCAGAACAGATGACTGCCTTTTTCAGTATCACCAAACCATTTTTGAATATAATTGTTCAGGAAGAAAAGAGGACAGAGAAGGAAAGGGAAAGAGGAAAAGAGAGAGAAAGTGAGCATTTTGAAACAAATGTTCTGAAGTTGAATGATATCCTACAGAGAGAGGTAACTGAAAATCACATCATACAAGAATCAAATTGAGTTCATGATACTTCAAAGCTATATTATAAAAACTTATGAAATTAAAGAGTACCATGACTTAACTGAGAAAAATCTCTAAAATTAAAAAAAAATTGGAGAAAGCATATTTAATACTTTCAGTTAAATTTTAAAGAGATTTTGTACAGTTTTTAAAATACAATTTACAGACTTTTTTGAAACAGTGAATATTAAACATTGAACACCTTTATTTTCTAAGTAACGTGTTAGGATTTTAAGAAAAAGTAGAAACATTTTTGGAAAGCTTGCGTTTTTTCCAGAGGAAATCTTAGAGGAAAATAAATGTCAGTCTGATATAAAAACTAAGTAATTTGGGTCACTGTTAAGGAGAAAAACACCAACACCTATTACTTTTATTACCAATAAAGTACAATTTTATTTTTAGAATTAGAATTTTTCTTCCTCTCCATCATTGTGAAAGCTGTTTGCTATGTGCTTTGTATTTGAACAAAGCCATTTGTAATGGCAGAAAGTATCATTTCAAATATCCCAGTGGTTCTAGGCACAAGCGTAAAAATATATATTTAAGAAAAGAATGTCCCTCTGAATTTTACTTTTCTCTCACTCGGTGAAATAATTAAGATTTAGAAAATCACTAAAGTGTGAAAGTGAAGAAAAAAGAAAAAAAGAATACAATTTGGGAGTTATTTTTCACGTTGGCATAGAAAAGAGTTATACTAATAGTTATTACTTGGAAAATTCTTGCTTAGTAAGTAAACTCATATTCTTCAAGTCTGTCAGTCTCTGAAACTAAAAAAATAAAGCAAAACAAAAAAGCAGTATACAAAGAGTATAATGGCAAATTTCAAAAGATTCAGATTTCATATCTTATATAAGCTGTATGAAGTACGGAACTTAAGTGATCTATATAATTTAACTTAAAAATATATCTTCCTCCTAGCTTTGGTATTTATTTTGAATGCATCTGAACGCATTGCTCCTGGAAACAACCTTCCTCATTTTGCTTTCATTAGGAACAACTCTATTCCCACAGCTTTAGAGGCCTTCAGGGGCCTTCAAAACATGCAGATGCCTCAGGACTCATAGGCAAATGCTCAATGGCATGTAATGGGCCACCCTCCTCTAGATGCCTGTAAGATCATATTCTCAGCAAACTGGCACAATCCAGCTAAGGGGTGGGATGTTTTAATACAGTTTCAGGGAAAAGGACAATAATTTAGAGTAGAAGCTTGTCTTGGGATAGCCTAGAGCCTGAGATGAAGATCCTTATTCAGGAGAAATCACTGAAAAATCCAGACCCTCTTTTCCTGAGGATTCTAAGCCTCTGAGTACCATGCCCTAATTAGGTCATGGTGACAGGGACTGGCCACAGTAAAGCCGGGCCTAAGTATGCCAAGACATGGCCCAGTGGATCCCCTAAATGCTACACACACTCCCCACTTTCCCCATTATGTAGTAGGAGTGCTTCCTCCCTGCAATGATCGGGGTCAGTTTCCCTCACCAGTGTGGGAACTCCTTTCTTTGCCAACTGATCTTCTGTCACAGAAAGTCAATAAGTGACAGCCAAAGATTTAAGTTGAGAGTGGCCCCTACTGTGTCCTCCTGTTGGAAGCATTTCCCCTTCAGGAACCAGAGACTAAAATGGCCTCAAGTTGATCACTGGGAGTGATGGTGAGTGAGGTCATTCATTCTTCCACTCTCTGAGTACTGGACCCATATTAGGAATATAGGATCAGCATAATGGCCATTGGTTAAAGTTCCATGCTGCAACCCATAGGATAGTACCTCATCCTCATGAAATGCTATCTCTGAGCTGGTGCCTCAGCTGTGTCTTTAAGAGGTCATTCTACTGCTTGGTTTACCAGCGACTTTTAGATGGTGTGGTATGTGGCATGACCTGGTCATGTGCTCACCACTGTACCTCTTTGACCATAAATGGGTCCCTTAATCCAAAGTAATGCTATACAGAATACTAAGTCAGGGAACCTGACAGTAGGGCTGCCAAGGCCCTGTGCATAGTAAAGGTAAGCCCATCTCTGGAAGACGTATCGACCCTGGTTAGAATAAATGATTGCTCCTCCTAGGATGGAGGTATCCATCTTAGAATGTATTGCTGGTCTTGCCTTGGGGAAGAAGCTAATTCTTAGACACTCCCCAAGCTAAGTGGCTTCAATCACCCAAGGACAATACTATAGAAAAAGTTGCAATTGTGAGCTGTTACCAGCAACACCTACAGCAGCCAGTAAAATAAAAGAGATTTCCAAGCATCTGGACTTTATACCACTTTGTATCATCTCCAGAGAAATAGGGATAGTATTCTCAGATGGCCACAGAGGCCAGCCTGGTAAAGTAATTGAGTGAGGCCTGCCAAGTGGGAGCATTGGCCAACTTGAGAGCTAACACCTAGTTGAAAAGGGAAGTGCCAGCTTATTATTGCCAGTGTTGTTGCCAGATCTTCTGATTTCTCATGACAATCTGACAATCCAGATTTATTTTCATGTGAAATCTCTCAATTTAAAAAATGTTGACAATCACATCATCAGTTTTTCTAAATGAAAACAGATGAGATACCCAAATTAGGATATGCAGAGGAAGGAGAATGATGGAGAGTGAATCTGCAGGAACAAATGGAAGATATCTAGTACAATGACCAATTTAGATTAAAAAAAAAAAACACTCTGGGTCAATAGTGCATAAGTATTGTATTAATATGGTTGGGCGGCCATAACAATATACCATAGACTGAGTGGCTTAAACCAGGGTTCCCCAGCCCTCGAGTTGCAGACTTGTACCAGCCCATGGCCTGTTAGGAACCTGGCCACAGAGCAGGAGTTGAGTGGTGGGCAAGAGAGCAAATGAAGTTTCATCTGTATTTGCCGTCACTCCCCAGCGCTAGCATCACCACCTCAGCTCCACCATTAGATTTTCATAGGAGCAGTGGTTTCTGGTGCCAGAAAGGTTGGGGACCATTGGCTTAAATGGCAGAAATTTATTTTCTTATAGTTCTGGAGGCTGAATTTGCCAGTCTGGTTTGCATTCAGCCACCTTTTCGCTATGTTTTTACAGGGTATTTCCTTAGTGCATGCATGGGGGAGGGAGAGCTGAGAGAAAGAACTAGCTTTCTTGGTTTGTTTTTCATAAAGACATTAATCCTAAAGGATCAGAGCTCCACCCTTATGACCTCATTTAACCCTAATTACTTCCTTAGAGGCCCTATCTCCAAATACAGCCACACTGGGAGGTTGAGGTTTCAAAATATGAATTACAAGGAAGACAAAATCATTCAGTCCATAACAGGCATTGAATAAAATACTCAGATGAAACATAATAAATGAAATATATCTTCCAGCTAGCATTGTTACACCAGTGTTTGGCCTCTGATACAAAGAGCAACTAACTGCCTACAAGGCTGGCGTTAGGTCTGATGCATTTGTGTGTCCCAAGTTGTGAGTCAGTTAGACAGTATTTGAATCGCAACATTTGATTTACTGTTCAATTGATTACCCTAAGTTTTCACCTGTAAAAAGAAATAATGAGGAAACTGGGAAAATTATAGAACTGGAAAATGTGTTGCTATGCTTGTCACTTGAGATGAATTGTCTAGTTCAACGAGTATTGATCCAGTAATTTTTTGCCCTTTTTGACTTCATACTGAGCTCTACATTCAAAAGCGGTATGCAGAGGAACAGAGAACTGAAAGGAATACAGAACTGACAATAGGAATCAGGCATGTCGTCACCATCAGTATCAGAGTAAGTTAAGATGTCTCACCTCATGTATTTTAATATTGTTTTCAATCAGAAACCAGGAAGGGGCCCAAAGAGCCAAACACTTTGTCCTCCAGCCCCCAAGAGGAATCACTCTGTATCTACGTCCACATCAAAGTGTGGGCCACAGACAAATATCTTCAGCACCATCTGGGAACCTGTTAGAAACATAAAATTTGGCCCTTACTGCAGACCTATTAAATCAAAAACTCAGGAGATGAGGCTTAGATATCTGTTTTACCAAGCCCTCCACGTCATTCTGCTGCACAGAGCAATTTGAGAGTCATTGCTCTATATTAATAAGTTAATGGAAGAAGGTAAATTCCAGCGAAAGAAGGGAAAGAAATTGACATTTTAATGAGCTTCTACTAATGCCCCAGACCTTATTAGGAGGCCCAATGGTAGCATCAAGACATGAGTCTAACTTCAAAGGCCATGTGCTCTTTTCATTTAATCAAATTCTCTCCTTAAAATAGGTAATGAGTATCTATTGGGCCAAGTGCTTCACATATATTATCTTATACAATTTTTACAGGGATTCTTGAAAGGTAGGCTGTATTACTCCCATTTTACAGATCAAGAAAATCAAGCCTATAGAAATTAAGTTATCTTCTTACCGTGGCCTAGCTCTTAGGTGGAATGTGGATTTACACTCAGTTTAGATGGTCATAAAGCTCACGTTCTCACCTTGCCTCCTTACACCGAGCTTTTTTCTTAGTTTATTCAATCTTTTACCTCTGGTTGCCATTGCCTACCTACTACTCATCTGTTTTCTGTGTTAGAGGATCCAATCTTCCTCAACTGGTGTGCCTCATCTGAACTATAGAACATAGGAGATGATTTGAGTAACTCTTCTCTCAAGTCTCCCAAAGGTGGTCCTTAACTAGCGCCCGGCTAGATGCATGGGCGAGTATGAGGGGAGCAAATTCACTGCACGCAGTGGAAGCCTTGGACATTAGGGCTCATTTCTCTCACAGAACACCCTGGAGAAAGCCTAGGAGACACATGGAAAACCATTCTTATTAACCCGTCTGGCAGTTCACTTTACTCTCTTCTTTCCAAATTCTTCTCTGAATATCCTCCTTGAATCAGAAAATTTGCCAAAAGAAAGCATGGTAAAATTGAGAAAACACTGAGCTGGGGTCAGGAGTTTTAAACCTAACACTTCTGCTGCATAGATGTACTTCACTTGATAGTTCACTTTTGTTCCCTGGCCTCTGTTTCTTCACAGGAATGTCTGAGGATCATTCCATCTAGCTCTATCATCACTGTTTACGAGAAGAAATTAAGTACTACTGTCAAATCATCCTTCACTCCAGGGAGGAAAAAAAAAAACAGAAGGGAAAATATATGTCTCATTAGTGTGTGTGTGTGTGTGTGTGTGTGTGTGTGTGTGTGTGTGTTTTACATCACCTGGGACCTTTGAATATTACTGCATCTGTTTTTCTTCTTGATAGCTATGGGGTTCAAAAAATGTTACCCCCAAATTATGGCACCTTGACATATTGACTATTTAGAGCTGAAGGAATTTGAGAAAGTGAAAGAAGCAGGAAAGGCAGTCTGACCTCTTACATGCAGCATTTTCTCTCTGAAACAGCTCAAAAACCCTCAGATGAGAGGTGACCTTCTTGTACCCAGAGGAATGGAGCATCCTTCTCTTCAAAGTTGAAGGGATAACAAGAAGAATTTTAACAAAGAGGCCTTGCTAGGTCTCCCCAAGTTTACTACACTAACCTTATACTTCTTAACCTGTCATATTCCTCCACAGCTGTCTGCTCTTCATCAAACCCATCCTAAAAATACCCAGGTTTAACTATTTCTTTGAGTTTTCATTTCCATTTAAAGGCTCCTGTGTCACGTGAAACATATCTGCTAAATTTGTATCCTTTTCTCTTGTTAACCTATCAGTTTCACTTCTAGCCAGTGACCCTAAGAGGGTGGAGGAAGACTATTTCCTCTCCAACAATAGTCACAATTATTTCCTTGGATATGCTTTTTGCAAAAATCTTTGTTCATAAAATATTCTCATCTAGAATTTAAGTTAGGATTAAAGGCAATGGTTACAGTTACCTTAATGGTTCTTAAGAAGTCTTTATGTTGTCCTGAATCTAACCTATTTATAGTTCAATTCAATTCAACTAACTGCTTTGTAGTATTTTCCCATGTGCATCTCCTGTAAATATTATATTAACTCATGGAAACCTGGCTAGAAATTCTCTTCCAGTGGAAAAGTTAATGTCAGGAGTGACAAGGCCTGCAAATAATTTTAGAGATTATGGTGGTATGTCCCTTAGTAGGAAATTCCATTTTAAAAGAGCAGTATCAATTTTTATTTTTATCTTGAACAATATATATGATATAAAGCTTTTTATATCTCTGAAGCCTGAAATTAGCTATTTTGGTTGACTTTTTAAAAAGTATTTCTCCTAGAAAGAAAACAATAAAAAGTATGGCCTTTTTAATCATCCATCTTCTATCAGTCCATGCATCTATCAAGTAAGAAGAAACCTTCATAAAGAAAATCTAAACTAGGCTAACTAATCAAACCTAGGCAAGTATTGTATTTTTGTAGAAAATTAGACTAGTCACAATAAGACTTAAAGAATGTCCCAAATTTCTTTCAATTGGATTGCTTTGTAGGTTCATCAGAAGAGGATTTAAATGACCAAAGGGAGGGAGCAGGGAATAAAGAGTCTCCTAATGCATAACTGCTTGCAGCTGCTGTCTAAGCATCCAGCCTATAAAGATTTACAAACAGTACATTCTTTGTCTCATGTTGAGGTCTTGCAGTATACAAAAAGAAGAGGATGAAATTCAGTGTGGTTACTTTCAGTCTAAGACAACTGGAAGCAAGATAATAATTTATATAAAACATAGAATGAGAAGGTAGCGCTCCAAGAAATAACTGATATTAAGAATTAAATGGAGTGATCTTATAACCATGCCCAGGTTAATCAGCTATAATGTTTATATACTAACAAATACTTCTCCTAAAGCATTTAATCTGAGCAGATATTAGGTCGGTAAAAGTATATTTTTTTATGCCAAAGTTGCAAATATACAAATTTGCCAAAATTGTCTAAAGGTCTCTCAAAATCAATAGTGTTCCTTCTCTTTTTATTGGGAGCTAACAATTTTCAGACATGATTAACTAACTTTGGGAGTTAGACTTTACGGACACGAAGACTAAGCATATTTATGTCGTATAGGTATACAGTGTTTCACTGCAATTAAGTAAAATTAACAGTAATGTTTATCTAGCATGTTGAAATTTGAGCTTAATATAATTGGGCTAACTGGTAGATGTAAATAATTGCCTTTTATCTTTATTACAATTTTTAATTTTTAATATTCTACAATTTTGGTGCCCATTCTTTCATTCATTTATTCAGTAGTTATTAAATACCTACCATGCACCATGCTCCATGCTAGGCAATGAAAATACAAGTAATAGGATGGGCAAAATCCCTGACCTTTGCATTTAAGTGGTAGAGACAAACAGTAAACAAACACACAATTAAGTAAAAAGAAAGTGACTTTTAAACAGAGATTCAAAGAATGAGAATGAGCCGATCATGTGATGCATTATGGAAAGAACCTTCCAGGCTACCGTAGGTGACAGAGGCTGGTATGACAAGTCAGGTAAGGCAGGGAGGTGGGACAGGGCCAAAAAGTTTGGATTTTACTCTAATACAATAAGAAGCCATTGAAAGATTTTTAATCAAGAAAATAACATGAGATAATCATCTCTGATTAATCGTGATGGCCTGGTAGCTATGTGGAGAATGGATTCGAGGGATATTTCAATTGAAGAAGTAAGGATACAGATTAGGTGACTATTTCAGTAATCCAAGTGGGAAATGTTGACTGAATATTTTGTGAGTAGGACCACCTGTATTTATTCTGGATGACCCTCGGATTTCTGAGGATGGAAAATGAAAATGCTGTCTCTTAAGGTAAGAACTATAGGTCGAAAGTTAAGTAGGTGGAACTCAGAGTGAGGAGAAGAGAAAGTGTCAAACATTCCATTTTGGATGAGATAGCCAACCACAGATAACAGTAAGCAGATAGCTATTTGAGTTTGAAGCTCAGTATCTAGGTTTGGACTAGAAATATAAATTTAGGAATTATCGGATATAGATTGTATTTAAATTTGTGTGAGCAGAAGAGATCAGCTAAGGGTAAAAATACAACAAAGTGGAAAGGAGAAATACTAAGAACCACAAAGGAGTCCTAATAAATGCCAATAGTTTAAGCTAAGAGAAGGGGAAAGAACCAGTGAATGGTACCAAGCAAGAGAGGCCAGAGAAAACTGGAACAGTAAGAGCTGTAAAGAAGTACATTTTAGGAAAGACAGTCCTCACTGAATTGTTAAATGTGTTAGAAATTCTAGTAGCAGATACACTTAGTATTGACTAGGCCAAATCAAAATTTTAGCTCCCTCTCCCTCAACTTATTCATTATTTATAATCAATATTAGTGTTAATAGCTTTCCCTGTTTACATAGACTAATAAATTGCCTGTGCTGTCATCACACTTACCCACAATCATACATATTCACAGAAATCCTGGACCTTCTCCAAAATTTATGTTCTCTGATCTATTCATGTGCTCTACCCAGCTAATCTGTTCCTTGTTGCAACAATGCCGCCAAGTTTCCAGAACTCTGAGCCTTATGGTGTCAGATTGCTTGAGGATAAGGATGGCATGGCTGTTTTATGCCAGCTGAAGAGACCTGAGGAGAGAAGGCGCAGACCAAGACTGGTGGCACCAAAGGTGGACAAGCGGCACACAATTCAAATAGGCTTTATATCCCAGGTGTCTTAAAACAGAGGGATGAGAGGGAAAAGGCATGAGTGAAGGAAGGGGGCTGAATTTTCTCCAACAATTTAAAGTAGGTTTTATCTTTTGGAGTCAATTAAATCTAAATATTAGTAAGAGAGCATAATACATGGTGAGCAGATATCACTTAACACCCCCATAGCAAACTAGCAAATGCAGATATTGTCAGGTCGTATTTCAGCCTGGAAGTGGTTTTTTGCCCTCAGTGGATTCAAGGAGTCTGTGCAACTCTACCCAACACCACAGAAAAGATAAAGAAGGCATTTTCATAGATTAGAGGAATGTAAAACCTTCAGCTTTTGCAAGGCTGTGTAAAACTGCAAGTGGGTGGGGAGGGACCCACATAGAAAACAGTTGATGCATGTTTATGTCTGAATTTTGAACAATCAGTTACAGACTGAGATTTCATGCCTGTAACATGTCTAGTGTTCAACAGGAAAGTGATTATTTTTCCATGGATGAGAATGGAATATGAGAGAAACTGACAGATGACCCAGAACTGGAGTAACCTGAATAGGAGCCAAGGGTTATATTAATACCTCAGTGGATATTATGAAAAGCCACTGAACTACAAAAATGGTGGGAAAGCTATTAAACAGTAAGTCACTGTTATAACAATAACTTATAACAGTAAAGGAAACTGAAGAATGGCAGGGGAGAAAGAAGAAGCAGAAAGAGAAGCTGATGATGCAAATGACAAACCTCAGAATAAGCTTTATAATTTTTAAATTATATTTTAAATTATACTTATATGCTGGTGTTTGGTGCACTATCTTCATTCTAGTTTCAAAGAGATATCCAGGTGTTTTCAATTTGGGGATAATGCCCCCACTTCTTTCCTTCCCCCTCATATAATTTATCCCTTATATTTTGCAAGGTCAAGGAGACCTAGAGGAACAATGTAACTGAATATATGACTCAGAGAAAAATATAATTTGGCATTTCAGTTAAAAGTTTATACTTCAGGCAGCCATACTACATATGCAACTGGTTGACACTTAATGACCTGGCCGAAGCCTCTTCCCTCCAAGTTTCTGTAACCACCACTAAGTCTGGCAGTGGACAGGGAACCCATGCCCCAGCTGGTTAGGGTGGCCTATTTGAGGGTTTTATGATTTGGCTTTGGCTCCAGCTCATCAGCTGATAAGATCCCAGAGGCATTGAGCCAACTACAGGGTTTTTTTCAGTGTTGGTCCCTGAAACAGGAATCAAAAATGCACATGCAAGACAATGAGGAGACCTTGGAATCCAAGGCTAACATGTGATGACCTGAGTGAAAGACCCCAAACACCAATGTTCTCGTGTGCCTAGCTCCATGGAAAGAAAGTGACTGCAATGTCTACATTGGAAACTAAATCAGTGCAGGACTGAAAAGAGCAGTTTATTGGCATAAGATCATCACGTACTTAACAAAGGAAGTTTTTCTTGAGTAAAAAGTGAAGGGCAACACAAACTATTTGAATTATCTAACTACATTGCTTCAAGATGAGCTTTGTTCCCCTTAAATCCTTTTCCAAATCCTGCTGAACTTATTTGTATTTTACTAACAAACATCCTAACAATAAGCAAGTTTAGTAAAACACTTAAATTGGGCTATCAGGACAAACACAAACAAAAAACATGCTGCTTTGTTAGCTACATGGTGTTGTTGACATTCCCCTTGGTTTTACAAGACTTAGTAATTGATATCTTAAATGAGGTCTACACTGAACAAAGGGAAAAAGAATAAAGAAAATGTCTTATGAAATGAAGCAGTGTTAATAGTTTAAATTTCAAAGCTTTCTTAATTAATTGTGGGCTTATACTATCTGAATGCATTGAAGATTGAATAGCTGTATCCCTTGTTTTGTGATATGTATGTGTTTGTATATCTGAACCTCTTTTTCTCCCTGACCCCTCTCCTGAGTTGAATTCCTCTGTGCTTTCTATATTTGCTGAAAATATATAGAGAGAAATGCCCCAAAAGTGTATGTATGTTTCTATATTTTCTCTTAATGGCTCAAAAAGTATGTAGGTGGAGAATTTGGCTTTATCTTGAATGAATCATTTCTTTAGAATCCACTGGTTCAGGGTGAAAAATGATTCTCATTTTTTACATGTTGAATCTGCTATTCTTTCCAGAATATTCTTAATTTAGTCACTGACTCATTCAGATGATTTTCTCCACAGGATGTGAAGAGGTGGTATGTCTGGGGGCTGTGAACATCCCCTAAGGCATCACCCACCTAACCCTGGGGCATAATTTGAGTTTTCTGCCACACAGGGCAAGGATTGGCCTTTGTATTTCTGCCATTACTTCTAGAAGCTAAAACAATAAATCATTGTAAGGAAGGGTGTAACTTCTTCCTCTTCTATGTAGTTATATAGTCTTCTGTTAAATATTCTATTCTACTGCCTGTAGGGTAGCCCCATATTCACTCTTTCAACATTGAGTCTGTTTCTAAACTTTTACATGTAGTGGAAAGTATGTTAGAATTATGCGCACATATAGATTGAGAAGTTTACAGTCCAGGGAACAGGTGAAAACCCAAACTCAAGAGTCTGAAAAAGATCTGTATGTAACCTTGTCAGGCAATTGTTATAGGCTGAATTGTGTTCTTGCTCTCACATTCATGTATTTAAGTCTAACCCTTAGTAACTCAGAATGTGACTGGATGTAGAGATAGGGCCTTTAGAGAGGTAATTAAGGTCATATGCATGGGCACTTATCTAATCAGATGTGTGTCATAAGAATAGAAAATTTGAACACACAGAGTGACACCAGAACGTGCTCACAGGAGAAAGACCACAAGGACACAGAGAGAAGAAAGCCATTTATAAGCCAAGGAGAGAGACTTCAGGAGAAACCAAACCTGCCAACATGTTTATGTTAAACTTCCAGCCTCCAGAACTGTGAGGAAGCTAATTTCTGTCGTTTAAACCACCCAGTCTATGGTCTTTTTTTAGGGCTGTCCTAGCAAACCAATACAGTGGCGTAGTAGGAAAAGCTTGGCTTTGAAGTGCTAAAATATGAGTAAATCTTGCAGCACTAGTGTGCTTCAGGGAAATTTTTTAAACTCTATGAACACAGGTTCCTTCATTTGTAAATTGAGGATAACAATAACGACCTATCAAACTTATCTTGATAAAATGAGTGTATGTTAAGTGTTTGACCCCAAGTAGGCATTCAAGAAATATTTTAGGGAGATTGCTACCTATTAGAGGAAAGGTATAGGATTTTCAGTCAGTTAGACTTGGGTTTGAATCCAAGATCTGCCACGTAGCTTTGTGACCTTAGGCACTTTACTTAAAATCTCTGGTCCATGGATCCTGCATTTGGCCTAGATTACAATATACAGTTAGTATCCAGGTTAGTCAGTTAGTATGTATGTCAGTATGTGTTGGTTCTCTTTGGAGATTCTCTAGGAGATTATTTAGTTCCATTTCTTTTTGACTAGCAGAATCGCACATGGACAGTTTTTGACAAGGGGAGATGAAAGACTGAGAGTCTAATTGGAAGGATGAGGTTGTGATTGCGATATTTATTTTTGACCCTTTATCCTCACTTACTACATGATGAGTAAATGCCTATGTAACAACCTTTCTGAAGAAGCAGCAATCAGACTAGGGAGTCAAAAAGAAGGCTTTACCACCAGATTGATATGATGGCTATTAATATCCTCTCAGAGAAGTGACTGAAATCTTGTTACCAAATTTGTAATTTCTACACACAAAAAAATGAGTAAAAGTAAGACTAAAATAAGTAAAAAATTTACTTCCATAAGTTACATATACTTTCTTCCAAAAAGTAAAAATTACTATTAATTCACCGAGAGACCATCATCATCAATTTGGTACAACTCTCCAGATATATTCTAGTTAATGGTAACATGGTACATATGTATGTGTTTCTATTTAAATTTATTTAAATACTTTTTGTGCATAGTATTTGGTAACTGCTTTCCCCCTCCCACCTCTTATTAAGTCATAGATTATTTCCATGTCATTAAAAGGTACACTCAAGATTTTAAACGATTGAATGTTATTCCATTGTTCAATGTGCCAGAATTTTAAAACAAATCCTATTTTCAGCCATTTAGTTCTCACAAACCTTGATTTTAAAAATCAAGATGTCACTTCTCTAGATGCCTATCTGATTGATTGATGACTCAGGGGTGCATAGTGTGAATCTAAAAAGACTGGGTATGCAAATGTGAACTCATGGGAGTGGAGGAAGACATAATCCCCACTAAGGCTCTGGGTAGTGGGAGTAAAAAGCAAGGAAAGAAAAACAGTAAGAAATTCATTCACCTAAATTTATTGGAATGCCTAATGAAGCAACATTTACCTACACAAAAATCTATATCTCACTTGGAATTATTGTATTTTTAGCATCAACTAAAGACTATAATTCCTGGGTTGCGGTTCAATGGAAATGGAGCTTTAAGAGAATCCTTTTTGGCCTTAGCAATTGGAAGGGGATGACTTGTATATTTATGGTATGTCATTAATGATTGTAAGAAAAGTGATTACAATTCTAAATGAGCATTCTATTCTCATTAAAATCATAGACATCTTTTTTAGAGGTAATTTATATTTTTATATATTGTAGTTATCTGTTTATTAGTAATAAAATATCCTTTCTCTCTCTCTCTTACACACACACACACACACACACACACAAACATGCACGCACAAACACACACGCACACACACACACTCATTTCTTATGCTCACTAAACAAAAGTATCTTTCATGGAATCAAATACCCAGCTAGGAAAATGTGTCATGCTTACTACTTCAGCTCAGAAACATGTAAAAGGTGAAGTCTGTTTAGCTTCTCTAAACTTTTCCTTTTTCTTACTCCCAGATCTGTGAGTCACCATTTTGTGTAATAAGTATTTGGAGTAAGAATTATTCCTTGGCAATTCATGTTAGTAGACAAACTTCCCCTTCCTTCAAAGAGATGAGCCTTATCTCTCTCTTTGCTGGAAGAATTCCTTGCAGTAGCATTTAATCTAGTCCAGAATAACTCCTTAAGCTTCTCAGGGATTAACTACACTGATTTTGTTAATACCACCATTCATTTTAAAGAAAAGAGCTGCTGTTTATTTCCTTGGTTAGTCAATGTTGGTAAATCTCATCAGTTTTGTTTTATAGAGGCCCTAACAAGCAATTTTATTAGGATAATTGACTTAATACAACAATCCATGAAGAAAAATGCCTAGTTTAAATTATTTTTTAAAATTAAGTGATGATAATATGTCATTTCACCAGGGAGTGTAAGCACAGAATATCATAATAACATCTTTCGAGATGAGAAAACCAAAACCATCAGTCTAAGAACCTCATAGATTTCCTGACTATAAGAAATATGCTTTTAAAAAAGTATATTTATTATAAATATGCCTTGTGCCCACTTACCTTTTCCCACGCTTCAATAAGCAATCATGTTTTAACCAATGTCAGACTTCAAGAGATGTTTGCATTGACCATCATTTAATATTAAGGTAAGAACAGAAATTTTAGTAGTTACTAAACTGGTGAAATCACTCTTACTCCAAGATTTAATGTTTTTTATTGTTACCATTAACTAGCATAAAATTGAGGGAATTTTATTTTTTTTCAGCACCATTTTTATTTCTATTTTTCCTCAATTTTTTTAATGTTCATAATAGGATTTACTTTCATCTGGTCTGATTTATTCAGCAGATGTGTTTTATAGTTGCTTTGCATTATGTAGCATTGCAACAACAAATCTCTGAAAGGACTATTTCATCTTCACGATCCTTCTAGATGATAGGTTGATAATTAAATTATCATAGGTGCCCACAGCATCTGTTAACAATACATTTCATTGACATGTTTGGGCAAACTAGACCTGGATTCCTGTAATGAGGTATGGTGACTAGTTGACAAGTAACAAGCAGACAAGGGAGGGTAAATAGTTTTATGTCCACATACTTGCATGAGGAAGTGGCTAACGGGTGGAGTGTGTATTTTGGTCAAGAGAATGTTTTAGTGATATTTTATTTTCCATGTTGGTTATAATTCAGCCATTTCAGAAATCTAAATATATTTAAGCTTGTGAGGATTGTTGGCTTTAAAAAAAACTTTTTTTTTTTTTTTTTGCTCATATATCTAATAAACAGTACATGGGACTTCCTTCCTATGGAAAAAAATATCAAGCTTTATTCCAAATAGAACCCCACTGGGGATAATTTATGTGTATTCAATATCAGGAATAAAGGTTTCGTTTGTTTTAGGCAGTAAAATAATTTTGTATCTTGGGGAATCATTTTTCAAAATGTTTAATTTTCTAAACATATTGCAAAAAAATTTCAAGGATGGATTACTGGGATATCACTAAATTCTATTGTGTTTTCCTAATTTTTCTAGATGAAAATAAAATTAATACATAACAACATATAGTGGTACTTGAGAATTTAAAGCAAATAGCTACAGTTCAACATGCTTAGATCTGAGGCATAACACTAGAAATACCTCTGCCTCTTCATTGAAAATTTGCATGTTAATTCCCATAGAATGTTCCTATGAGAGCTGACCCACACCCTTTGGCTGATAATCATTCCTTCCAGGTTCACGTTGACTTTCAAATAGCATGAGATGTGTAGATGCCCCCATGTTCCAAAGAACACTTTGAAAATTTCTCAGGTGTATATCTGAAGGAAAAATACACTCATCTTAGATGACACACATGAAAGTGTTGCCAATGCCGACATCATGTGCTTTTGTTGAGAAGAAAAAGGAGACACTAACAAACCATTTTGTTAAAAATATATTATAAATATAATGCATGTTCAGAAATTTAAATACAGTTGAAATCTGTAAAGTTGAAAGTGCAAGTCCCATTTCCCTTTGGTTAAACCCATTTTCCAAAGACAATCACTTTAAAGAGTTTGGTATATCTATATTTTCTAAATATTTTATTTGATCTAATAAAAAAACAATGTATATTTTTACATATTTTTAGAAAAATAGAATAAAAATGTGTACCTAACTATAACTTACCTTTTATCATTTAATAGTATATTAGAAGAGCTTTATGTCATTACATGAAACCTGCCTTTTTATGTCTGCATGGTATTTCATTTTAATGCATGTTATACATGTGCACTTTATTCCTTCTGAACAGATATTTAAATAGTTTGCAGGTTAATTTCTGTTTGCCTGGACCTTAGCTTCTGGTTGTATTTAGCTGATAGGAAGCATGGCAGACAGGGTACATGAAAAGAAGTTATGTTATTTTTTTCTACTTTCTTCTTCTCTGAGCTGCATTTTCTGAAAGTGACTGAGCTTTTTTACTAAGATAGTTCTTAATAGACAATCTCTTCACCATGCCTCCACTCCAGTTCTGGTAACAAATTGCCTTGCCTTGCCTGGAGGTGATTATGGCTTCCCACTGTTGCTTGTCTGCAGGCCTCACCATCCCTTACTGGTTCCCCTAAACAGTGATAAGCTAGTAAATGTTCAATGTTTGGCAATTTCTATGGGTGTAAATACTTACACAATGCCTGATTTCAGTATACTGACTTGAAATTACTAACTGCAATATTGGAAAGAACTGTGTATAATCAGCTTTTACAACCTGGTTTGAGCCAGCTTTGGACCACCTCCACCCTTATCCATCTTGGCAGCTTTGTAAGTTTGTTGTGTAAGCCATCCAGACTATGGTATTTTGTATGGTAGTCTGACCTAAAACACCCATGGGCCAGAGGTGGGTAATTAAAGAGAGAACAGCATGGACATGTTTTAGATCCTGGCCAAAAGGACCAGGTGGAAGGGGTCTGCTTGACTCCTAAAGGGCCATGAAAGAAGAAACTGATAACCCAGAAAGACCAAGTTCCCAGTATGAGGGTTCTTGAAAAATCCCACAAAAGTGGCAAAGGAAAAGTCGGGGTCAAACATCTTTTAGGCCTAGAAAAGCACAAAGACATCTTAAAATGGTATTTGTTTATGTTTTCATCTACCAATGGGGAAGAACTTCCTTCACTGAATATGTTTTACAGGAACAGTGGAAGACAGCAATAAATTAGCTTTTTAAATGATCCCCTGTAAGTCCCAAATGGTCAAATAAGTGACTCCCAAATGTGACTCTCTAGCTCAGAACTTTTGGTGAAATTCAAGTCCATATTTTTGAATCTCAAGTCTCTCACCTGATCTATCTTCTTGATGTTTAGGATGCTTTTCAAAATGTAAATGTTCAATACTGAAATTAACTTTCTTTATTTCCCCCATCAATTTTCCATCAAAGTTTAATAAAGAAAACAGCTCTTCATGCTCTTGTTTACTTGGGAGTCAGAGTTACCTTAGGTACTTTCTTCTCATTTACTTCTCTTCCACTCCCATCTAAGGCCTATGAACTGAAACTCCTAAATATATTTCACATCCATTCACTCCCCTTTGTCATCCTTTAGTCCTAGCTACCTTCATCTCCTACCTGGTTTATTGCATTAATATATTCGCTGGTATTCTCTTTGACTCTTTCCAGTTCATTCTCTTACATAGCAGCCAGGTCATAAAAATAAAGATCTGGTCATGTT
Source organism: Cynopterus sphinx (assembly GCA_030015415.1). Lineage (NCBI taxonomy): Eukaryota > Metazoa > Chordata > Mammalia > Chiroptera > Pteropodidae > Cynopterus > Cynopterus sphinx. The sequence goes on from CM057379.1 coordinate 191,754,400, forward strand.
TCCTTCTTAAAACTCTTCATTGTTTCCACATGGTCTTGGGATAAAGATGTAAATCTCAAATGTGATCTGTGAAGTCCTGAATAAGCAACTCTGCTTACATCATCAGCATCAACTTCTCCCATCCTCTCCATCACTCACTCACCCCCGTGGCCTTCTTTCAGTCTCCGGAAAGCTCAAAACAATTTCTGACTCAAACTTTTGAACATGCTCTGTCTGATATACTCCTTCCTCACTCAATAAGCTTCAGCATTGATTCAATTTCTTTCCTGATTCCCCAAACCAGAGTGTATTCCCATATAAAATGCTCTAATAGTACTTTATCCCCCTTTCCCACCTTACCACAATTTAAATGTATATTTATGTAATTGTTTAGTGTTAGTCTCTGACACTAGACTATTAGCTCCATGAGGATAGGAAAAGTATTTCTCTTATTTCTGATTGTATCCTCAACACCCAGTTCAAAGCCTGACACATTGAAGGAACTCAATAAACATTTACTGAATAAATGACTGAGAAAATGTTTATACTGGAATCATATCAGAGAAAGTCCAAGGGAGTGTATCATCAAATTAAAAACTTAAAAGGTACTTAGCTTCTGTGCTTCCTCTAACTTCTGAGAAAAAAACAAATTTACTTCGAGCCTGTACATCTGCCCTAAGAGTCAAGACCCAAATATCAAGAGGGAAACATAGAGATAGAATTGTTTTAATCACCAACTTGATACAAACAAGAATATGCCCACCTTTCATCTAAGGTCTAGTGGAGATCTTGCGGTATTCTACCAAGAGCATCAATTAGGGGCAGGGGTGAGGAAAAGCAACATAAAGATTTTAATATCATTTTTTTAAAGGCACTCTAACTCTAATATATGATTACATTAAAACGAACTAGTTTATTTAATGTGTACCATCCATAACATGGTGATTTAATTCTGTATAGATTATAAAAAAATTGCTTCAACTTTTACTTTTCAATGTGTGGACCCAGTGTAGACGTTTATAAAAGAACCACTGCAGTCCTTGCCCCCAAATGGTGACATAGCACTTTAAGCTGAGGAAATTGGCTTGAATTTATAGTTTGAAATCCAGACTGGATGTAACAAGACCCCAGTGAGTCAACATGCATAATTGTTCCAAAAGTTTGGATAAAGGCCAATTATTAATAGTTTACCATTTTCAATGAGGTTTCAAAACATGAATAATTTTAGACTCATCATTAAAGAACAGCAAAAAATCTAAAACAACAGTAACAAAGTCTAGTTAAAGATGTAAAATATACATTCAGATTCGTTTAAATAGTCATTATAACATCATCTATGTCCATTGAGAATATAAAATCTGACAAGTCAGGAATTTAAGACAAAATGTTAACTGTTCAAAGTAGGATGTGGAGTTACAGAAACTTGTCAACAGACTTAAAATTAGAATTTATATAAATTACCATTTATTTTTAGACCTTTTTCTCAAATGCCAGGCCAATATTTATAGAACGTGGGCTGAGCTGAGTGACAGCCAGTACCGTGTGGCATGTGGCTGTCTTAGATCGTGTTTCCAAGATGATCTCTACTCTAGTCCTTCCCTCCCAGCCAAAAGTATCTTTCATACCTGCATAGGTTCTGGAATTTTCCCTTTAGACACTGACATTTTTAAATTTTATAGGGTGAGAATATCATGCTTTCTATGAAAATCCAGACTTTGCTGAGAAAGGCAATAACACATCAGCTTGTTATCAATTCTAACTTACCTGGAAATAAAAACAAACAAACGAAGAGAGGGTTTATTATCAATAATGCATTCTTACCTACTCAAATTAAATTCTCTATTGTTTAAAATAAATAGCATTTGCTTTAGCCTACTTAATATTGATTAATGTACATAATGCAAAAGGCATATGTGACTTGCAAGTTGTAAATCACTTTCACACATGTTGTCTCTAGAGACAGAGCACGAGAATATTCTGAACAAAAAATAGGAGGGAAGCATGCTTGGTATAGGTGGCAGAAGTGAAGAACAGCTCAAGGACCTTGTGTGGTGGTAGGCAAGAAAGTAAAGGAGGGAATGGAACAGAACATACAACAGGCTTGAAACAGCCTTTGTCCACATTACAGTTTTTCCCAAGGATGATTCTGACATTGGGTTTGCATATGCTTATTGGTTTAAGAGAAACAGAGTTAAAGTGATTTTGAAGGGCCAGGGAGAGAGTCTACATTTAGTTTTTTATTTCTATATGATGCCACTGTGACCAACAGAAAAGCGAAAAGTTTGGTAAAGAATTAAAAGATTTCTTCAATATTTCTCAAATAAAATTAAAAAAGAAAATAAAACAATTTTGCTGTTTTCTTGTTTGAAATGATAAAAGTTGTGGCTTATTCTTGCATCCAACATATTCAATTTTAATCAGAAATCCTCAGTACCTAACTAGCTTTCAAGAGTTTATATCATTTAAAGAAACACACACAAATTTCATTAAGGTGCACACTAGAGATTGGCCAGCTTCACTTTTCAGTTGGCTTATGCTTCCTTTAGCAGCAAACGGTGGTGGTTTTACTCTGAATTATTCTTGTAGAAAATAAAAAGTAATTTATCTATATTTTGATTAAACAATAATTTTCCAATTCGAAACCAACAAATTAACCCTCTCAAATTTCTGCTTATAAACATATGTGATATATCTAATGAAGCCTTATGCAATGAAGTGGTAGTGTCATGTCTGGTTGAATAATGCATTGTTGGATGTGATGTGTGTTTTGATAGGCCATACCACATCTGGACACCTCAATACAGAATTCAATTTAAAGAAATTCATATCAAGAAACAGGCTGATACCAGGCTTCGTTAGTAAACTATAGAAAATTTCATTTTTGGCAAAATAATTTAATTATCAATGATAAACTAAAACTTATGCTACGTAACAGAGAGTTATCAAGATCTAAATAGTTTAGATTTCCATTATTATGTAAACTCAGTTTGGTCAAACTTTCAAACATATTCTCAGTGCAGCCATTTGCTTTACCTATTTTAATGGCATGTATGATTTTCAGCCTTTTATTACACCGTTTTATTTTTAAAAGACTTTCTTAAATATAGAGAGTTAAGTTCATCATGATGGCTTACAGTCACCACTGGTCTGGCAAGTGTCTTCTCTTGATTTATTGATATTATTTTTCTTATTTTCCCCAACTCCCACTCCAAAATTCCTCAAATTAATATGTTTGGTTTATGAGCAAAGATTTTTATCTATCTTTGAAAAGTATATAGTAGTTTTTATTATTGAATGAATTTCAAATTACATAAATGGCACTACATTACAGAACGTGTTTGTTTCTTACCTCCAGCATTAAATACTGTATTTTCGAGATCTCTCCTTGTTGATATATGTAGCTGTAGTGCATGGCTCTTGATATTGCATAGCATCAAAAAGTCGTCAATAGTACCCATTTGTCGCATTTTACCTTGCCATGGACATGTGGATTGCCTCTAATTCCCAGATCTTCAACTTGGATAACTGAGGAGGTAGCAGTGCCATTCTTTCTACAGAAAGTCTAAAATGAGGAGCAAGTGTAATGATGAAGACAGTTATTTTAGTCTTGAATTTGAACTGCCAATGGAGCATTTCAGGGATACACAAAGGAGGCATTTGGTTCTATGAATGAGCCTTCAGGCCATAAGAGCCACAAGACACTGATTTAGGCTAGACATCGTGATTTTAGAGTCATGAGCATAAAAGGTAAAATGGATGAGATTATCTTGGAAGAATGCATAGTATGAAAAGATTCAAGGGCTCTTGACAGGACTCAAGATTATTTCAACACATAAGGGTGGGTAGAGGTGGAGACTGTCAAGGTAAATGAGTTGCAGTTGTCCTGCATAGATATGAGGCACCAGACCAGGGTCAGCAGACCACTCCCTGCGAGTCAGATCTTGACAGCTGCCTGTTTCTGTAAAACATATTTTACTGGAACACAGTCACACGCATCTGTTTCCATACTGTCTGTGACTGTGTTTGTATTACAGCGGCAGAGTTGTATAGCAACACAGACTGTGTGATCTGCAAAGCAGAAAATATTTTGTAACTGCCTTTTCACAGAAAATCCTTGCTGACTCCTGAACAAGAAAGTAAAATTAAGGGGCAAGGGGAGTGACTCTGAGAGTCTTAATATTTTTCTTTTGTACCACAAGAAAAATAATATAATCATGAGAGTACCTGTGTGCGCAATAGGCATACATTTCATAATTCTATAAAAATGCTTTGCGTTCCTTGACTCTTTTGACCATATCAGTTTCTTAATATCAATCCACTGGAGCTAGATTTGCTCTTCTGAGAAAAACGTGACTGTGCTTCTGTTTTTTTCCTTCCTCCCTATATGAAGTTTCCATGGTTTATATATTTGAGTTCCTCTGGGTATGATTACCGTGATTTTCATGCAGTGTAAATGCCTTGGTAAAAATGAAAGCACTTTTCCATTATCTTTTTAAAAAATGCATCTTGAAAGTGACAGAAGCCTTAGGAGAAATATCGCAAAGGGTATCTGTCAACTCTTAGATAAGCAGCTGCTTTCTACTTCAAAATTTAAGATTCTAATCTCACAACATATTGCTTCTTATTTTCTTTCATATTCTGTACTCACATCAGAGCACTCAGCTTTCTGAGATCTGCCTTTGACGTTACTCTGCATCAGAAATAAGTTGCAAATATAATGAGGACCCCAAATTTCCTTTCTATTAATGGGTTTTTGTTTCTCCTCTTTTAATAAGGAGCTTCACAAAAATAATTATATTTTTAGTAATTATATTATCAAGATAAGGCATTGTCAATTTTGTCCACATTAAACTCCAAAAAAAAAAAAAGAACATTTTATTTAGTCATTTTATTTCCTGAATGAGTATATGGATTTTTTTGTGTGTTTAATAGGTTAAAAGAGTCTGTGAGTCATAGGTGTAATACAATGATTCTGAAACCTGACTGAACATTACAATTACTTAAGAGTTCTAAATTAAAGTAATAATAATGATAATGATAATAATAATATTGATACCTAGATCTCATCCCCAAATATTTTTATTTAATTGGTCTGGAGTACATTCTAGGAATTATGATTTCTTTATAAGCTCCCCTATGTGGTTTTAATGTGATGCTAATATTGAGAACTATTGCTGTAAATAAGTGTTTAATGAAACAAATGGGTGGGTTGATGGGAAGAAAGTTTAGAGATCATAGTAGAAATATCAGTCGAAAAATTTGTCACTTGGGAACTACTGGAAAAAAGTATATAAAATCTTGTTGAATTGAAGGAAAGGAAATTCCCAGGGCTGGCTATGAAACATAGAATTGTGACATCTATAATTCAGGAAAGTATGCACATGTTATCAAAATCTTGTGGAGAAGTTAAGAAAATAAGGAGGGAGAAATATTAGAATGTTTACATTTTGCAACCCTTAAGATCTAAAAGTAGTTGAATTGTGAGGCCCTCTCTTGATCACCAAGGAAGTAGACTGCTTTACCCTATGCTACTTGCAGAATGAGAAATTTTAAATGCAAATGACATAAAATGAAATTAAGGTGAGAGCAATACATAGCCTGGTACCATAGTTCCTAAGTTTTAGTGAACATCAGAATCAACTGGAATGGTCCTTTAACACAGATCACTGAGCCTTACCCCCAAGTTTCTGGTTCAGAAAGTAGGATGAGGCTGGAAATTGTATATTCATGACAAGTTCTCAGGAGGTGCTGATGCTGCTGGTATAGGGCTCACATTTGGAGAATTTATCATCTAGCAAGTTGCCACCAGGGATGAAGGTCTGGGCAGGAAACTCACAAAGTGCTTTTTGGACGTAAAGGGTTTAGTACATACTTTGTATTGGCTGCAGGTGACAATACAATAAAAAGTATTGGTTCACTTTGGGTTTTTGTGCAGCTGTGAAGTGCTAATTTAGGTCTATTATTATCTCAACATTTTAAGGTTGTGTCCTTACATGTGAATCTAAAGTCATGAGGAAAAAGTACTAAATCATTTGGATGTTTATATGAGCTTTTCTTATTTCATATCGGTAGCATAAATTCTAAGTACTTTTTTCTTTATTCCACTAAAAAAGAAATGGTCGTTTGACCCAATCATTTCATTCTTTTAAAGAGGGATTGACTATCCACCTACAGATGTCCCCTTGGTTTTAGACAGTGACTACCATCTATCTGGTATGTGGTAATTTAGCTGTGACAGCCAGTTCCTTTAGCCTAGTCATTCTGTACAATGTCTTCATTCCAGCAAAGTTCCTTTGCCAAGTTTGACATCTGATTGGGAGGCAGAGATGTATTAACATAACTAAGGCTCTGTCCACACCTTCAGAAAAGTGTTATCTATGGCTGCTGCCCATACTACGTGCAATACTTCCAGAAAAGAGAGATTTCTCATTCCAAGTATTCATGGGAGTGGAAAACTGGGCAATTCCATGAAGACTCTGTCTCCTACAAAGAAGCCTCTTGCTAAGTCTTCAGAAAAGTTACCTCGAAGGACGCTTTTAGAAAATTCCAATAGGCTCAACAGATAATGGTGAGACATACTTCAGAACTATCGATTTTACAAAAGGTTATCCTTTTTTAAATGCCAAAATGAATGGCAACATTCAATCCTACCCTAAGTACAACAGACATTCAGATGGATTTGACTTCAAGGTTAATTTTTATGACCATTTTTGAAATATAAAACACAACATGATACTCTAAGATAAAGAATTTACTAAAGTGTAAAGAGTTTTTCCATTTAGTAGTAATCATTTGCTTCATTTAAGATCTGAGAAGAAAGAACAAACATTGTTTTAGTCTTTAAAAAAGGGAGAACATGATGGATGAAAACAACCTTTTCAAAAAAGCAGACATGATCGTGAAATTTAGCAAAACAGGTATATGAGAATGGAAGGCTGCATTACCTTGTAAAATCACCTCTGTTGGAAATTCACTGCTAGCAATTGGGAACAAGGTGTTATTTGACTTGGTGTGGCTATTAACCAGCATTCTTGGGAGCACAAATTATAAGCAGTTGGTTATTTTTCTTTTTGGAAACACCTCACTTTTCATAATTCAAATTCAATGAACGAAACACTCTTCCCTATTCCAGATGCCTAACAAAATGAGTCAACATTTTGCTCATTACAGCTACTTGGTTTTGTCAGACTGTGACAGTTCACAGTCTGACAAAAATAAACAAATGCACCATATTAGGAAAAGAAGCTCAGTGACAAAATTAGTAAGCCATTCATATGAATCCTATGTGCCTGGAAAACAGGTGAGAATGGGTCTTCAGTCATGCTTGCAGCAATTCCGGGGAAACTGTTCCAGCTAGGGACAAGATGATTAATTAGAGGTGTGTTTTTCACATCAAACATACACACTTGGCTCAAAACAGTTTGTCCCAGGTGCTTCTTGAATGATGGGAAGAATTGCATGTCTGTCCCCAAAGACGGAGAATTCCAGAGTCACAAGCACAGCTTTTTGTTAAAACTTATGCTACCTTAAAGTAAAATAGACAGATAGAAGTAACATGTTGTGAAAGCAAGTCTACCATGCAGTGAGTGTTGACTAGAGTCTTGTCTTTCTCTGGTGGCATTTGTCTTTGATATATAGGTGCTGAATAACATTTAGGGCTCTAAATTGCAGATTAAAATGAAAACGTTTCTGTATAAAATGTGCTATGTGATCAAATAAAAGAACTAGGTGGTAGTGGGTTTTCAAATTTTAGTATATTCTATTAAAAGGGTAGATTGTCAGGCTGCAGTTCACAGAGATTCTGATTTAGAGCCCAGGTCTCTACTTTCTATCAAGTATCCTCTGATTTTGATTTTGTTGGTTCAGGACTATATTTGGAGAAAAGTGAAGAACTACTGCTTTCATGTTTCTTCCAGAAAAAAAAAAGATCCTGTCCACTTACAGATGTAAAGTCATTCATTTTATTCATTCAACAATATTCATTGTGTCCTTAAGCCCTATGCTCAACTATGGGGATACAGGAGTGAACAAAATAACCAGCCGATAATGACAGCTCAGAGTCAGGCAGCTGATAGTCTTGAGGGGAGAGGTAGACATTTATCACAGCATCATACAGATAACTGTGAAATTACACCTTCCGTAAGTTCTATTAGAAGTGAGACATGGTGTTATGAGAGCAGGAGAATCAATATAATAGGATATATCATATTGACTCCTCAAGGGTAAACAAAACTAACTCTTAAGTTTAAACTCTGAAAGATTTCATTTCATGTTTTGGTCCTAGGAAAGTTTATTTTTCAGCAAGCTACTCATGGCCTGTTGTGTTATACGATGCTGGAAATGGCATTTATGTTCCGCGTGTCCATGCTGAGATAATATCTAGGGCTCTATGCCACAGGCTGAAATCAGAAATCTTTTCTTTGAAATGAATCATGCAATCAAATGAAAGAGCCCAGTGTTAAGATCCGTGAGGCATCCAGCTAAACCTTGCACATCTTAATCTAAAAGTGTCATCTTCATGAAAAAAAAAATGGTGTATTTTGAAAGAACTGGATTGTGAAGATTTCTAAATCTATTGCCAAATTTATCTTCCTCAGAATGCCCGAAGTTGTTAGCTATGCTGATGGGGGACCACAACTATAAAATTCAGCCATTGATATTCATTAGGTTGATTGTGAAATGCAAATTGTAGAAACAGATGAAAATGTTTGCAACTAAGTACAGTTGTAACATTATTGAAAATCTGAAAAGTCACCATGCTAGACTATTCCATTTGAAAGTTAGCACCTCAAAAATGGACTACAGATAAAAAATCCTTAAAAATTGAAAGTCTTTGCTGGCTAGATACTGGTGATTCAAGAACTCCTTCTTCACACATTTTCTTGACAGCTCTTCTATGTCAGATCCTGGGCTAAGTACTGAGAATGTAGTGGAAAGACTCCGCTCCAACCATGTCACTTTAGCAGAGTGTTTTTCATTTTGTGGGCTACCAGGTAAGAGGGGTATTGGGGAGATAGGTAAAAAAGGAGGAAGGAATTAAGAAGTAAAAAATGGTAGTTACAAAACAGTCATGGAAGTATAAAGTATAGCATAAGGAATATAGTCAATAATATTGTAATAACTATGAATGGTGTCCGATGAGTACTAGATTTATTGGGGTGATCATTTTGTGAGTTATATAAACATCTAATCACTATGCTGTACACCTAAAACTAATAAAATATTGTATGTCAACTATAACTAAAAAATAAAATATATCTAAAAAAATAAATAAATAAATAAAATATATCTAAAATATATCTAAAAAAAATTGTATGGGGAATGAGAGAAGGGACTTAAGTTGAATTCTCTACTATATTTGATTCTCTTATTTTTCAAAATCATCTTTCCCCTCTTTTTCCTTGCCAGATACGGTTTGTAAATCTTCCCAGCTCTTTACCATAGCTCTCAATTTCTGCCTTTTTAATGCAGATTTATTTAACTTGATCTGAGCTCCTCCAAATTTGCCTGCTCACATCCTTCTGATACCATATTCCAGCATCCTTAGAAGAAAAAAGAAGGGTATACATAAATAAATATTTACAACATGTTTTATATTTATGTAAACCATTTTCTGTCTCAGACTAATTAGAAATAACAATGTACAGAAAATAACAGAACACAGAATATGTTGGATAAACAGCCCAGAAACACTATTAAAACCTACATCATCTCTCCTCGTTCTGATATTCTATGAAAACAATATACATTTAGGGAATTTTTTCATTTGAACAGTTAAAAGCAATGTGTAAACTTTATTATTTATTATATAAAATAGGTTACAGAAATAATTGTTTTATGAATGAAAAGATTGTAGTAGAGAAATATTCAAATGCTCAAAGTCTAGAAATTGGCTAGCTTCAAGAGAGAGTAAAGCATTGAATTGACATCTGAGGAGGGTCATGCATAAGGAGGAGAAAGTTCTTCAATATCTTACTGATGTGATCTGTTTGAGTGGTTCAAAATGTATGTGCTTGGTAAAGCAGATGAATAAATATGTTCAAGTTGAACCTTCAATCCTGTGGCTGTTTTTAAAGGCCCCTGATTAGCAACAAATTCTAGAATCTTATTTAATAAAAATAAGTCCTCTTTGATTCAATTTCCCCCAGGATAGATTTTAAAATAATAAATATGTAGAGTGTGGATTCTCTAACTTTATGAAACAGGATCTTTCCCAAATGTATTTCCCAAATGTAGCCTCATGCCCAAATGTAGCCTCAGCTCATAACAGTTGTGCCATGGAAGTTCCTTGCAGTGACTGATTTCATGAAATTCAGCTTGGAGAAATTACTATGCCCTAGAAACTGAAGAGGCATAGTTGAAGTTGTTGTGTAAATAGACCCCAGGAGACTGTTGGTAGCTACTAACAAACTCTTTCCTTAATCGCCTTTATTCTCCTTGACTTTTTCTTTTTCCACCCAACTAACTCTCCAAGTGCTAGAACCCCAAACAAGCCACCTGTATAGTACTTGCACCTTGTTTCAAATGTTTTATGTTATTGAGAAAGCTGGATATACAATATTAGACCATTATATACTATTTTAATCTGTTAAATTAATTTTAGTCTCTATAAGAATAATTTGTAGTCTGTAGGTAAGTGACTTCACATTAATGTAATAAGAAAATAAGAAGTTAAGATTCTTCTTTAAAGCTTAAATGTCAGACTGTCCACTACATTACTTATATCAATTAATTTTGTGTATGTATAGTGCTTACCATGTGCCAGAAACTGTTCTAAGCACTGTCCATGTGTTAACTCAGCTAATCTTCTCACCAACAAAAAAGGGAGTATTAAGATTGTCTCCATTTTACAAATGCAAAAAGTTGATACCCACAGAGGTTAAATCAACAAATAAGTAGCAAGACTTTCCCCAAGTGGCCTGCCTACAGAGATCACACTTGCAATCATCACAAGATATCACCTCCATGTTTATTTGGTAATTTGTGGGAAATATGACTGCAGTTCTACAATGTTTAATAAATATTTTAAAGAATTGAATGTTAATAGATGGATCAGGCTCATTTTGCATTCTGTTTCATTGTACTGAGCATTTCCCACTGTAGTAAACATAAACTTTTCCATGTAGACAAAGTCCTTTGACTCAGTTTCAAGCCAGTAGAATATAAAACATAAGATTTTACAGATGAACAAAGCACAGCAAAGCAAAGTTGCCTGGTTAGAGTGCCTCCCAGACAGTAGTGCTGATTCTTTGTCCACTAACTCTGAGCATGAGCCTGGATCTTGCCTAGTCTCATAATTGGTGGAAAAGTATTAAAGGGGTAGGAGAAAGTTTGGGGTGAGATGTATTATTAATAGCCACTTGAATTTCTTATTCTTAGAATGCCTTTTTTTTTTTATGCCAAAATTCAGTTCTTGAAAAATGACCAAAACAAATGTCTGCATGGTTTTTATGAGAAATTTAGATAGACTACCTCTTTGGGGCTAATTGAAGTAAGCCTGCCCCAAATCCATGTGCTTAGATCTTCTGGAGGTTGGTTTCATGATTCTAATGTTTCAATATAACATATCTTGCACTAAAACCGAATTTGGCTTTCAGCATGACTAAAACAAAATAATGCCTATGTAAAATACAGGATTGAACCAGCTGCATTTTCGAACACATAAACCATAAATTTATTAAGGCATTTATAGTTGGCAGTGATTCTGTGTTACAGTGATCCAAAAACTTAATGTTCTCACTTCTCAGCTCCCTCTCTTATACTTGGTTATTAAATGAAACCAAAGGATAGAGGACCCAGAGGATAATTGTTGGGTTGAGTCCATTGGGTTGGGAAGAACTGGAATAGTGCTTTAAATGAAAAAGGAAGAAATAAAATTAGCAAGTATGAAAAACTAAAACTAAGGTAGGTATATTGTTACTCAATTTTGCTTGGAAAATGTCACTCAGGATTAAAGAACCTAAAGGAGGGCTGTCTTCAGCCAGAATGTCTTGACTCCCTCCTGTATGCAAAAGTGATTTATTATAAAATTGTCTCAAATCAGATTTCTGTATCACAGCAAGATTTCAGGACAGTGAACACATATAAGAAGAGAAAGACCTAGGGAAAAGTGCAAATCAGAAGCCCAGAAAAAATATAGAAACATCAGAAGAACACACCTAAATTAAGGGGAATTTGGGGGTTCACGTATAGGGAATCACTTAGGAACAAAATTATGTGTAGAATCTGAGAAAACAAAGAGAGCAAAGAGGAGGACAGATGCAAAGTATCATGGGCAAGAAAAGACCTTGACAAGGAACCAAGCATAGTTTTCTTAGAACTACAAGGGCAGCAGCAAAAGAGATTGGTGAGGGTGGGTAGTGGGAACTTAATGAGGAGTCAGAGCAGATGCTGTGCTGAGAGATGGCCCCTGGCACAGGCAGAACCTGACATAGTGGTGGCGCTATATGTACGATGCAATACATATGCACAATATAATGCAGTTGTATTATTTTATTATGTAACATGTCGTTATGTATTGTGCTGTGTTATATTTAATATGTGTAACATAATTAGGGCAGTACTCAATTTTTATAATATATAGTTGTGCTGTACTGCATTAAAATATATATAAATATATCTATATCTCTCTATATCTATGTCATCTATATCTATATATCTATATCTATCTATATATCTATCATCTATATAGACCTATTATATATATAGATAGATAGATGATAGATAGATAGATGATAGATAGATAGATAGATAGATAGATAGAGAGACAGAGACAGAGACAGAGACAGAGACAGAGACAGAGATACACACACAATAGGGGCAGTATGCTGGTAGACAACAAAACATCTCCAGAAACAAAGCCATAGGGACCAGAGCATGTGAGAACATGAGGCAATGTGATGTGGTAAAAAGTGTACTGGTATAAAGCTGTGAATCCTAACTGTAGCTTTGACTGTGCTACATGTTTATGACTTTGGGAAAACTTCTCCTCTAGGGGTTTTAACTTTTTCACCTGTAGGATTAAACAGATTGAACTGAATGGGCTCTCAGGTCCCTTCTTGTTCCAAGGAGGGATGAGTCTCAGGGTAATTGGGTGGGTACAAGAAAAAAGGAGGCCTTGTCTCTGCCTGGTGCTCAATTTTCCTACCAGGTGACCCTCGGTTTGTACATATACAAAAATGCCTACATTTTAACTCACTGTTTCGAAATTCTCTTCCATCATTGACTGATCAAGAGTATATATGGAGTAATTTCACATCTTCTTCTTTGGCCTTTAGTCTACAATATGCAGTTGCCATGGATGTATGTTCTCAATGAGCAACCTTGGTTTTCCAGTTTTTCCTGCTCCTTCCTTATGGAGAAACTCCAATTGTCTTCTGAAACATCTACTTTGGCTAAGGAAGGGATAGATACAGGGTAGCACAGAAAGTGGTAAGAACCACAATCTGGTGGAAATGACCGGAATGTAGCCATCACGACACTGGAGTCCCTTGTGGTCAATCTCAATGAACAAGGGGTAAAGATGTCCCAGCATATTGGGTCAATAATATCATCATTGACTAAGTGAGTCCAAAGATCTGCTCATGTATGTCCGTTATGGGCTGAATTGTGTGCCCCGCAAAATTCATATGTAGAAGACACAACCCTGAGTACTTTTGGATGTGACTGTATTTGAAGATAGAGTCTTTAAATAAATAATTACGGTTAAATGAGGTCATATGGGTGAACCCTAATTCAATATGACTGGTATCCATAAATGAAGAGAAAATTAGGACACACACAGGCCTAGAGGTGACCACATGAGGACACAGAGAGAAAGCAACCATCTACAAGCCAAGGACAGAGGCCTCAGAAGAAGTTCAGCTTGCTGACACCATGTCTTGGACTTCTGGCTCTAGAACTGTGAGAAAATGAATTACTGTTTTCTAAGCCACCCAGCCTGTCGAATTTTGTCATGGCCCCCTGGCAAACTAATATAAGTACAAAGTAATTTTCACCAATTCAGCTACAGTAATTCTTTTGTGTATCTCTATATCACCCCTAGCACCTAGTTATACCTTTAATAGATGTTTCTTATAATAATATTTTACTTCTAGTCTAATGCCTTTAGAGAAGAAATGTAAAATATTGACATTTTAGAGGATTATATTTTAATAGCATTGTGCTTTTAGGAGTCATGTTTCCTTTGAATCTTGGAAAAGGTGATGGAAAAACTACATAAATGAACTTGACATTTCTGTCATTTGTATTGGTGGAATAACACCTTGCTGATGTGTCATTGCTTAAAACATCTGGATAGATTAATTTATTTTCTTTTCTGAAGAGTGTATGGATTAAAAACAGACACAGCGTGGAGGGTCTAACATCCAGGTTTTGTCCCACCAGCAGGGAGCCCAGTACGGAATGAAGAGAATGAAGTTTAACGAGGGACCATCCTCACGGCCTGGACAGGTTCCCAAGAATAATCAGACCGAGGGAACTAAACCGTCCTGTCAGCAGCACTTCCCTAGAGAAGATATCAGACGGGCCAGCAGCTGTTCGACTCCATTTACTGTTCACCCAGTACCTGTCTGAGAACTTTAAAATCATGTGAGGTCAGGAGTTCAAATTCCACTTTTAATAGTGGTGTTGTTAGGGCCAGGAATTGAGGGTAAGGACTGGGCCCAATGTATTTATTTGTCTTCTTTCCACTCAGAAGCATGAGAAAAGCTTGCCTACAGCCAGTGCCCATGTGTCTGTTGAATTGAATCTAATATAAAAGCGCATAGTTTCCATGGCAATGGGTGCTTCTCATTGGTAGGTCGATGTGAGCGAGTGTGTGTGTAAACGCATCAATATGAGTTATCTAGAACTTCCTATAAGTAATTTCTTAAGCATAAACTTTCTTCTTAGTGAAATAAACATTCCAGTTATTTCGATTAGAAAAACAAAGCAAACAAGTCTCCCAGAACTCAGTCATGTGATAAAATGAAATCAGAATTCAGAAAGGAATGGTTCATCTGAGGCCCTTTCTCCAAGAGCTCACCAGCGACCCCCTCCCTTCTGGAAGGGCTAAATGATGATGCATTTCCAACCAACTGCGTTCAAGCGTCTGGAGAATTAGGGCTACATCATTGCCCTAGAATATTAATGAATGTTCTTTCACCAAAGGATACCATAAACAGATGTTTTTCTCCCCCTTTCTTAACAATAAAACACTTTTGTTGTTGTTTTTGCTTTTTTTTTTTTTTTAAAGGGCTCTCATGTTTCAAAGGAACTTTCATTCCCTTAGGGGCTATGGGGTTAATATTTATTATGTGGTATCGTATTGCCATAAACCTGTCATATATTATCTCACTTAATTCTTAAAGTAACCCTTTAAGGTAAGAATTGGTATCCATAATTTAAATATGAGGAAAGAGAGACTCCAGAGGGTGACAAATCTTCCCTAAGGCCACCAAGGGAATAAGGACACACGAATTTCAACCTGGGTTAATAATCCTGTCAGGCCTTGATCCTTCTCTTTCACTTGCTACTTCTCAAATTCCCAAAGAGCAATGGTTACACTCTCAGCATAATCTATAAAAATTAAATTACTTTTCTGTTTGGTTATTAACAAATTATGAAAAACTGGCTAGAGAGATTTTCATCAAATTTGGAGGGATGATTTGACTTTAAAAAGTAGACTATGCAGCACATGTGAACTTCACTTTGAGGGAAATTGAGGAGCCCCACAGGGATAGTGCCTTAGGACAGAGGAGAAACTGATTTTTGTTTTTTTGTTTTTTTCAAGGACAGACACATGACATTCAAAAAACAGGCGTTTGATTGTTATCTAGAGAAGGGATGCTTCATTGAGAGCAACTGAGAAGGATGCTGTGTTGATCTGCTAGGACTTCCATGACAAAGTACCACAGGCTGGGCAGCTTGAACAACAGAAATTTATATTTTTATTCTTCTAGAATATGAAAGTACAAGCTCAAGTTGTTCACAGGTTTGGTTTCTTCTGAGACCTCTCTCCTTGGCTTGCAGATGGCCACCCTCTCATTGCCCTGATACAGTCTTCTCTGTGTGTGCACATGTCTGTCTGCGTCCTAATCTCCTTTTCTTAAAAGGACACCAGTTATATGGGGCCTACCAATATGACCTCATTTAACTGTAATTATGTCTTTAGAGACTCTATATTCAAATATAGTCACATTCTGTGGTACTAGGGGTTAGGACTTCAACAAATGAACTTAGGGGTAAAACAATTCATCCCATAACAGATGTCCAAAGAACATCTGAGTGCCAAAAAAAAAAAAAAGGCAGTCGAGATATCTTTCAGAGTGCCTGAAACAGAGGTTTGTGACATAGTCAGGGGACAGCATGCCAGAGGGAGCCTGCTCCTTCCCCGAAAGGGAACCCAAAGCCCAGTACGAGAAACATTTGGATGCCACTTAGGAGGGACATATAATTTGTCTACGATGTCATGGACAGAACAAACAATGGTTTCAGTTATGAGCCCAAAATGAAATTATACTAAGAAACCTAATATTAGCTCAATGTCTGAAGTGTGTTAAGTTACTCAGACGGAAAAAGCAAGGTGGTGTTAAGGAATATGCTGTTCAAGGGAAAGTGCTTTCAGAGCCTTCACAAGCCTCACCAACAGCACAAGATCTGGGGCTCAGACACAGTTAAAAATACACCTTCAGGAGTTACATCAGTGATTTCAATGTGGCATGATAAAAGGGAAGCAACATATTGATGTCTATCAATCATTTCTTCAGCTACCATTTTTCTCTCAAATCCCCAAAATATCCTGAGTGTCTGTTTCTCCAGGAGTAAATCACAAAGCCAGCGTCTCAAATTGCAGGTGTTCATTTCTGATACGTTTCAGAAATTAACATAGAAGGATTCAGAGAGAATAGCAGTAAAAGTTTTTTTGTATGTGCCCCAATGTAATTAAAAATATAAAAGAGACATTTAGACAAACTTTATTACAATTTTTAAAAAATTGAGATTCTATATGTGTGTTATCCAATAGAAACATAATAAGGGCCATATATATAATTAAAAATGTTCTAGTAGCCACATTGAGAAAGTAAAAAAACCACTGAAATTAATTTCAATAGCATTTTATTTGACCCAATATAGCCAAAGTATTATCTTTGCAACATATAAACAATATGGAACTTATTCATGAGGTATTTTATGTTCTTTTTTTCCTATACAAACTGTTTGAAATCTTGTGTATATATATTTTTTCTTACATTTTATTTCAGTTTTCATTGGAAATACTCAATCTTCGTTTAGGTTTTTTAAAATTCACAGTTAGAAAAGTAGATCCACATTACCACATTGCACAAACCTAACAATAAAATCTTCCATAATCTTACTACAGCCCAGAAATAAACATTTTCACTGTTTTAAGTACTTCTCTTCAGCCTTCTTCTCCACATTTGTTTTTATTTTTATGTTTATTTTTTACAAAGTTTGGGGTCATATAATATATATGTGATACTTTTTCCATGCCTCAATTTGGCAAGTCTATAGTCTCCACTTATTCAATGGAGCACTAAGAGATGTGGAGGGGTTTTGCAAGAGTGCGTTAAAGCCTCTAATTTTAAGGACAGGAGATTACATGGGATTATCTGGTGGCTTGGTTTAATCAATTGAAAGGATTTAAAAGTAGGTCTGAGGCTTCTGAGAGAGAGAGAGAGAGAGAGAGAGAGAGAGAGAGAGAGAGAGAGAGAGAGAGAGAGAGAGAGAGTATATATACACATGCACACATATGCTGGCCAGGCAAGTTCAATGACCGCAGGGCAGGCTGTCAGGAAGGGCAGGCAGAAACTCTTGGGCATAAGCTAAAGCTGTCCTTGAATTTCTTCAGGGGAGCCTGAGTTCTGCTCTTAAGACCTTTCAACAAATCAAACCAAATCCACCCAGGATATTGAATATAATCGCCTCTACGGTCAGTTGATTATAGAAGTTAATCACATCTATGAAGTTAGTCCCAGCAGCACCTAGATTAATTTTTGATGGAATAACTGACTGAATAAGTAGCCTAGTCAAGTTGGTGGCTACAACTAACAAAGGGTTATATATAGTGATTTCTCTACTGCCCACACAGCATATTACATTCTTCATCATAGTTTTCAGTTGGATTTTCAGTTTTTATAACATGTTATTCTTCTGGATCCCAATGACAAGAAAGGAATCACCTCAGTAGATAAACATAAAAATATTATAGATGCAGAGCACCATGCCTGCAGCAATATTTCACCCCACCAAAATGTGAGGAACATCTGCTCTGTAAAAGGCACCGTACCAGTAGACTTTGTGGAGGTTACCAAGATGAGTCAGCCATAAGGAAGATGTATGAGTTATTGTAAAGAGGACAAATGTGAAAAGTACTTTCAGTGAAACATGTCAATTCAGTGGGTATACCAAAGGGAGTAGGTATTTCTGACTGCAGGATAAGGTCAAGCTTCACAAAAGAAGGAGCATTTCAAAATTAAGCACATTAAAGGTATTTGGAGTTGGAACTCACAAGAAACAGAAGTACATGGTATTGAGATAGAGTGAGGAAAAGGTAAAAAAGATATGGCCAGTTGTCAGAGCATCAGATAGTGCTAGGTTGAAGGATGTGAGCTTATTCCACCATAGGGAAGGAAATGTGGAGTGGGCCTGGAGCCTGGGTTCACTAGGGTGGGCTTGGTGCTTTAGTCTGCAGGGTTAGGCCTGGGACCTGGGTCCAGATTCACCAACCTGGACCAACCAGGTGTGAGACTGCTGGGGTGATTCTGGCTCCTGGGTTTCTGGCAATCAATCTAGAATTGGGACCAGTTAGGAGCCTGGTTTTGCTGATGCCAGTCTGGAGGCTGGCCTGGCAGTAGGGCAAACCTGTAACCTAGAGTCTTAGGCCTGGCCTTGGAGGTTGGATCAGTCTGATGCTAGAGTGAGTCGAAAGCCTGTATCCTCTGTAACTAGTCTGGAGCTAGGCCCAGCTGGGACCCTGGGTTTGCAGGCACCTGCCTGGCAGCTTTAGAATTTCTGAGGTCTCCAAGGCATAACCAAAAGGCAAGAGTTCTAATAGAATATGGATGGAATCTTATCTGTTGGCCTTCCCTAGAAAGCTTTATTGCAGTTGAGGCTTTTTTGGACAAGATCGCCATGGAAGGTTTTACTTTCTAGAACAGTGATTCTCCACCTGACATACAAGACCCACTCCTGGAAATTCTGATTCAGTAAGTGTGTAGATCAGAGGCACCACCAGCAGAAAAACTATTCCCCTAGCCTGGTCCTGAAGTGTAAACCTGTTTCAAAACAGAAGGCCAGAACAGGTTTCTCGAGGCCAGCCTGCTGAAGGACCCTACCTTGAGACAGCTTTGGAAACTCACTCCAGTCTCTGTGGAATTACAGGAGTGTGGCCTGAGGTCTGAGAGTATTTAGTCTGGGGCTTTTCATACATACCTGTCTGGGGAAAAGGACAAAGTAGACTTGTACTGAGACACTCTGGGTGTACTTTGAGTTCATATTCTTCATCTTTGTATAACTGAAATTTTAGGTACGTCTTTTAATGTTATTTAGCATATATTTTTTTCCTGGGCTAGAGAGTGGCTTTTCTCTAAGCATAATAGATATTCATTGTTCACCATCTAATAGGCTACAGATTAGTCACAGAAGTACAATGACAGAGTTGACAGAAATGATTAAGAACTTTAGAAAAATAAGTAAAGTCTAATTAATTAAATATGTCAGCAACATACAAGTTCCTATTTTTTGGAGCATAAGAGCATCTTAGAGGAATGGAGGGTATATCTTGCATTGTAAGTTAATGTGATCTTTTGAACTCAGTAGAAGCATATAATTGTTCTTGGTCAAAATTAGGGTTTCTCAGCCATACCTCTATCAACCTTCTGGTGTGGACTGTTATTTGTCCTTGGGGCTACCCTGCACCTTGGAGAATATTTAACAACTTTGAGGCCTATATATCTACTAGATGCCAGTAACATTCCCATACCTGCATCATGAAAATAAAAATGTCTCCAGACATTGTCTAATGTTTCTTGTTGGGCAAATTCATCCTTAATGAAAAACTATTGAGGCTCTGTCTTTTCAGACTATAGTCAACTGTTTGGATTACTTAATGGTGATCACACTGAGGAAAACCAGAGTAGTTCATCAGATATATGTCTTGTGCTATTTTGTGAATTTTGTTTTGTTCATAGGTGAATATTAAGTCTTCCAAATGTCTGTGATGAGGAGACTAATGAGTAGGCTTTGAGGAAAGCAAACACCCAGAAATTGTATGCAATATTGAGTACATATGTCCCTCCTCACCTCATCCCCCACTCCCCAGCAGAGAATTGACAGCTTCATCAGATTGTCTGGCCCAGGGTTTCAAGACCCAAACAAGATCTAGGACCTCTGCTTTGTGGAATCAAACAAACGAGGAGAGTGTCAGAAGAAAAAAAGAGAAAAGCAGAATGCAGTAGTGATGGAGTACCAAATTCATAATGACATTTTGCTTGTAACACAAGTAGCCATCATATGCTTTAAAAACGCAGAAGGAATTACTGGTTAAGTAACACCTCATTATAGATTTTTATTTTCATCTTTGTACAGAATTTCCTTTTCAGCAGTGCGATATAGTAATACGATTTAATCAGTGTTTTGTGTAAAACATTGTGCTTGGTAGTAAAGGCTATTATAAAGGTGTTTCTATTGGCACACAGCTTTTTTTTTTTTTTCCTGAAAATAGAGTGATCAGGTTATTTGCCTGTTTGTTCTCATAGTCACTCCCTGCCTTTCCCCTGCTTGTCTCTGTATTGCAGAAAGCTACAATTTTAAAGCTCCCTTGTCAACTGATTTGGGGTAGATTTGGATACTAAAAGGAAATGGAGAACTTGGTCAAGGGGAGAAAAATTAGGCATAATTTGGTGACAATTCTGGCTGCAGCTATGTTACCTCTACTGCTACAGCTCACCCGCTATAATCAGATCCTGCTGGTTAGCCCCAGCCATGCTTTTGGCCAGTGGCTCTGGATTCTGGATTCTGGCAATACCACCTTTACTACTTTCTCTCATTGTCTCATCAGCCCCAAGAATGAGAATGGCTTTCTCCTATGGCTAATCTTTGATATGCCCCATTAAACCTATTTGTTTTGTCTGTGCTTTCATCACCTACATAATAAACCCCCTCTATTAAACTCCCTCTATTGGAAATGCCTAGAGTGGTTTGTTTTTTTTTTTTTTTCCCAAGCAAATCCTGAATTACACAGCAGGATAAAATAAGTACATAAATAATTTTAGTAAAAGGCAAGCTAAAGGAGACACAATGAAAGACAAAAATGCCTCGAGTTTTAAGAAAAGGAGTATTTGTAGATATGGTGAGAAGGTCCTTGGAAAGGCTTCCTGAAAGAGCTGGTCTTTGAAATTGTCCTGAAAGGGTGGAGAACACACTGACAGTAGAACTGGCGGGTGCAGAATGGGGTGGGAAAAGCACAGTTCTATGCTGAGGGAAAAAATAAGAAAAGATACACAAACAAAAAACCAAAATTATTTTGTGGGAAGAGAGTCAGGAATAATATCACACAGCCTGTATTCTAGTAGATTTGTTTAATATCTGAATAATTCTGATCATCTTTAGCTTTGATTTAAACATAGATGAGAAGTGACATTAGGCAATTTGGGATGGATGCTGGCTGGATGATAGCTGGGCAGGGAAGGCAGGCACGATGGATATATCTCTCTTTTGGAAACAAACTCTGAAGTAATTACTTGCCCAAACTAGACCACTTTGTTTTAAATTACAGATGTCACTTCCTGTAATATTCAAGGCCTCTTGTGAAAGAAAGGTTCTGACAGGAGTCAGATCAAAGATAAGACTGAAATAAAATGAAAAGTTCAATCAAAATAAATACAGCTTTCTTTAATCAAAAATGTTGGTTGCAATTTTTGTCAAGACAGGAGGGTGGTAAACAGTGCCAACTTCAGCCAAAACCAAAAAAATAGACAAGGATTTTTTCTGACACCCCAACTTCCAGTTATTGTGAATTTGCTTGCAGATTGGTATTTTTATTTCCTTACTATCTCACCTCTACTCAGTGTCCCCAAGCTCTACTTTATCTCAGAGAAAAAGTAAGCTTTTCTAAATGTCTTGAGATGGAATCTTATGCATCTAGACTAAGCCACGAGTATCTCTCACTGAGATTCCTGCAGTAGCCTTCTCACTAATTTTTTCATGTGTAATTAACTTCAGTCCCCTCCTGTGTTTTTCCTTGTTGTGTTGTACATAGATTTGTGTGTGTGTGTATATGTGTGTGTGTGTTTGTATATATATAATATCTATTTGTATATATATATATAATATCTATTTGTATATATATACAAATCTATGTACAAATAGCTATAATATAAATATATACATATAATTATCCCACGCCCTACTGTGCCTTTAAATCCCTTCATAGCTTCCTACAATCCCTTCCTATGCTCCTGGCATCATTCTGCACTCTCTTTATCTCTTTCTCTTAACTTTTTCCTCGAACTAACTTGAACTTCAGCCCTCACCTGAAGTTCTCTTCTCAGAAGACTTCTTAGAAACTTCCATTTCCCTAATCCTTTTCCAGTTTAGGTCCACTTTCCCATAGCCCCTGTGTTTTCATTATTACATGTATCTCACTCACAGTTAGTCAGTTACTGTATGTCATTTCCCATTAAACCGTAAGCTCCATGAAAGCTGTGATTGCATTTGTTTGATTCAACTCTATATTTTGAATGATAAGTAGTGTTGATGGCATGTAGTAAGTTCCCAATAAAGATATATTTAATTGTTACTAATTATTAATGAAAAGATTAGATTTTGTTTGTTTTTGAAATGAGGTTTGTGGGCTTCTTCTCCATATATTATACATTTCACAGGTTAGGAAGGCTCCTACCAGGTTATAAAACAAGTTCATGGAATAAGAATGAGAATCTCAAACCATTAGCTGAGAATGCTATGTAAGAACACCTTTCCAAGCCAATTTAGGATTTCAATTTTTTAGGGAAGATTGTACAAATAAGGTACAGTATTTTGCAAAAAAAAAAAAATGAGTATGTTTCATATTCCAAATAGAAAGGTTTCCTTTAAACTAGACATTAACAATCTTTATTTTTATTTGTGCAGCTGCATATAGTCCAAATGAAAGATATTGTCTGATTAGTAAACCAATAATCTCAGCCGGTGATACTTAGCAAGAAATTTGTGCTGCTGTTTTATCATAATCTAAACTAGTGCAGGTATGCTGTAAAGGCTTCCAGGGTCCAAAAATTTCTCCCATTTTTCCAAAAGCATTCTGAAGTTACTATCACAGGCCACATAACAACAGTTTTGCCTTTAAAACTCTGCATCCTCATGTCCTGCTTTCTCTAAGGAGGCATAAATTTACTCCGCCTCACAAAAAATCAGCTCAGATGTCTTAATAAATCAAGAGTAAAATAAGGTAATAATAAGTTCTTTTCTTCGAATCACATAGCATTCAAGTAACTGGAATCAGAACAAAATATTCCAGAATGGGGGTCACTTATGTAACATGCAGACTGGATCTAAAGCGTAATATTAATGAAATCTTTCCTCAGGGATGGGGCTGGCCAATCAATCATGGTGCTCAAAATTGTTTAAGAATCTCCTTCCTTCACATATCCTAAGATGCCATCCTGTCACAAGGGACCTTTATACTCTGCAAGGCACACATAAGTAAAGACATTATTCTGAGCTGTGAAATCTTGTGCAGAGGAAATTTACAGGTTGAATGTGGTCAGAGGTAGAGTTTGGTATTAAAACCCCAGGAATCTCTTGGTTTTAATGCCAGACAACACTCCCCATTCCCTCTGAGGAAATTGGCTTTGAGAAAATCTAACAAGAAGGCCAGTGTGGCATCTCACTGTGGCTTTCAGAAGGATCCTCTTAAGTGGCATTTACAAAAGTGGCATTCATTTGAAGGTTGCATCCTCAAGTGAATAGATCTGCTAAAGAGACATTCTGTGAAAATGGTGAATGGAAGTCTTAGATGTTGGTCAACGGTATTGGAGTTTGTGAGCTGATTAGAACACTCCCAGCTGATCAAAATCAAACTGTTATTTGTGATTTTCTATGGTTTTCACAGCGGGAAGTACACACTAAAAATACTGTGGAGGCTGAATTTCATAGCCATTATTGTTTTAATTATAGGTCCACTGTCTCTCTATTAAATCTTTCTGAAATTCACATCAAAGGAATATAAAATGGCCCATTAAATATATTTTGACTAAGAAGCGGATAGTTTTAAATGGTAAGACTTAGTAAGTGTATTCTTTTATTCCCTCTTATTTCCTAAATGACTAATGTTCAAACAAAAATATTGAGATGTACTTAAATACAGACCAAAAATTGAGTTCTCACTTCCTGTTTCCAATGTTTCTTAATTCCAGAGCTTCTTTTCTTCTAGTAACTTTATATCTTTAAGTTATTTTATTAAAATTTTAGTACTAAGAAAACTTACTCTAAAGACAGAATGAAGTCAACCCTAAGATGAGATTTGATCTCATCATAGAAATATTAGCATCAGAGTGAAAAAAAAAAAAACAAAATTAACTGCATTATTTTTTCGCTTTTCTACATGATTTAAGAGGCATGTTTCAAAAAATGAGGTAATGCATAACACAGTGTCTGGCAAGCTTAAAAATATAACTACTGTGATAAAAATATAGCTACTGTGATTATTATTATTCAGCTTTATGATTTATTTTATAATATTGGTTTATAGCATGATATTGATTTAATGTTAATTTTAATGTCACATGTTTAATATACTAAATTTAGCTGAGTATTCCTTTAGCATACACGTATATACTAGCATATAGTTTGCTCAGCTTGAAATCTGACATCAGAAAAAAGGAGGGGCAAAAAGATATTCTGATTTTAATATCACCAGACCTAAAATTTTGTTTTAAAAATTCTTTACTCGATTTCACAAAATTGTCCTCAAGTCTAGAGAAGCGCTTTATGGATTTATTGAGCATCAGCACAAACTAAATAGTAATGAGCTCATTTTTATAGAATGAAGCTTAATATACTTCCAGCTGTTGAAAACTTGCACAGCTGGTTACTGGCTGCAACACAGAGCTCTCATCTGCCAGTGAAAAAAAATAAATATCAATTTAAACTTGTAACAAAAGACTCTATGTCTTTGAGAAAACCATTTTCCACTGAAATTCATATGTGTGACAACGTAAAGCTAAAACATGACTAACCCTTTTAATATATTTGTACCCATTTATTTTAAGGAAATTAAGGTTAAAGGCTTGACAACACAACTTATTCTGGTTAGATCATAAGGCTCTCTAGGAGGAAATAGAATCTCAAAGCCAAATCCCAGATATGGCAAACTGGAGTAAACCATCCTAGATTCTGCATAAGTCAGTGGGGAGAAGGGATGGAGCTACTGTTTCAAGGACCAGAGTTATGTGATGCTCAGGAAAACTGAGTCAAGGAAAAGAAAGTGCTATGGCCGTCTATTAGAGATTCATTCGTTTGTTCAGTAGTATGAGGCATATCCTTAAAATTAAGGTAAATTTAATGAAGAGCAAAGAGTTCTCATTCATTCTAGGACAAGTAACATCTCATTTTTTGCATTTACACCCCTTTCTGTGTTTTCATCACAGCCTTATTCAGCATCAATGATAATTTTTCACTCCTGAGGTCATCCTTGATTCTCCTTTTTCTCCCTCACTCCATATCTAACACATTATCAAATCCTGTCAATTAAGCCTTTCTACAACCTTCACCACTACCTGCTTGTCCAAGCTCCAATTATCATGTAATATCTGGAATACCACAACAGCCCCAATGGTCTCCCTACATACTTTACCTATAGCAAATTGTCTACATAGAAGCAACAATGATATTTCTAAAAACTTAAATACGAATATCTCAATACATTTTCTGAAACCCTCCAGTGGCTTCCTCAGACACACTGAGGCTTATAAGGTCTTACATACTTTGGCCCTGGCTGTTCTATCTCCTTGACCTTATCTCTTGTCAATCTTCCTTTCATTCTCAGTGGTTCAGTCACACTGAATTCCTTGGCATTTCTCCAATATGTCAAACACATTCTTGCCCCAAAGTATTTGTACTTGCTGGGTTTTTTTTTTTTTCTGCCTGGAATGTTCTTTCTTCATATCACCTACTGCACATAGTCTCTCTCTCTCTCTCTGCTGTCTCTTAGCTAAACTTTTGACTTTAGCTAATGTCCTTTTGAAATATTTTTTCCTTCTCTTTGTTGCCTTTTTACTATTCAATCCATTTCTACCTATTGCCACTGACTAGGGGCAATAGTTACCTGTCTAAAGCACAAATCTGATCAGCTCCTCTTCTACTGTAAAGTCTTTCAGTAGTTATTACTGACTATAAAAAGAACTATACTTTTATGACCTTAACGATCTGATCCTAACTCTTCCTTTGATCTGTTCATCCTCCACTTCTCAACCTTTACTTTATAATTCAGCCACATGAACCCAATAATTTTTCTCTTTACTTGCCACACACTCTTACCTCTTTTCCTTGACTCATGTTTTGCATCCTACCTGCCATGCTTTCACTTCTGTCCTGGGGGAGTTCTACACCAGGAATCCATAGTAAGAAATGAGTAGAAATAGTGTTCATTAGAGAAGAAAGACTTAAATCAGGTGTTGAAGAAGGAATAGTAGATAATTAAGAGAAAGGAAGGAAGGAGGGAAGGAAGGAGGGAAAAAAGGAAGGAAGGACGGCCTTCTTAATAGGGTGACACTTGACAAGGCAAAGAAGTAAGAGTGTAGCTCTTGAAGTCATCACTCTTTCAGATTTGCTGAGACTATTAGAGAATGCACAATAGAGACATGTGAAAATAAGAATAGAGAGTGGCATGGCTGAAACCCACTTACAGAAGTCAGGCAGAGCGATGAGAAAGGGGCTTGAACTGATCAAGGTTTCACAGAATATTATAAGAATTAAATAAAGTGGTATATATAAAATTCCTAGCACATATTGGTCACATAAGAATCCTTCAATTTGTAAGCATTGTAGTTAGCAGTAAAGTTTTATTGCAAGTTTATGATAAAAGTAACAATGAGAACAAAGTTCTCCAACTGGAGTGGGTGGGAAATCTTCCTCCCAAGGCAAACACTTCTGAACCAAATCCATTTTTATGGATTTAATAAAATTGCTTAAATCTTTTTCAAATATATCCGGTTTTATGTTTAATTAAAGTAATCGATATTAACGGATAGTTTTATGGAATTTCTTCTTTCTGGGATGGTTTTAAGTTTGGAAACATATCACATAAAACATGTCATTGAACATGATTTATAATTTGCTTGAAATGTACTCATGTACTAAAGAATGAAT
The DNA here is from genome assembly GCA_030015415.1 of Cynopterus sphinx. NCBI lineage: Eukaryota > Metazoa > Chordata > Mammalia > Chiroptera > Pteropodidae > Cynopterus > Cynopterus sphinx. The sequence continues at coordinate 191,781,748 of CM057379.1, forward strand.
TTAACTATGCCAGGTACTCTTGCATTGCAAACCAAAATAGATCAGTCCAATTTTATATCTTGTGACAGAAGAGTAAAGATGTGTATTTAACTCAAAACTACTGCATTGTAAATGTCTTCAAGATTTAAATGTAAGAAGTGGCAATATTCTTTCATCAGTAAAACAACTGTATAGAGCTCAAGTCATGACAAATGGTATGTCTTAGTGGATTGAAGGATATTTTCTGTGAACCATGTTGTATACAGGAAATATAATATGAGCGCTGGCGATGTGTCTCGTATGTCTACATTAAATTAGGGTCCCACTACAGCCTTCAGACTTTAGAGACTTGTAAATCCCCAGTACGTGACTTTCACTTTTTTGAAGAAGCTGACTTTATAGTTCTCTTGAGTACTATGATTTTTGTGTTACAAAGAGTGACCCGCCAAGTAAAATCAGAATGTTTTGAAATGTTTAGTGGGTGATTGGTTCTTGCGAGCTGCAAAAATAAAATTTGCCCTGCCTAAGAGAATATTAGAACTTTGAAATTTCATTTGTGATTTTGTCAGTTAGAAAGTCAAAGATGATAAATGCACAGTGATAGCTCAAGTCCTTAACTATTCGTTTAGAGACAATAGAAATCTAAAGAAACAAGACAGGTTGATATTATTTGGAGCTTCCTTTTGTTGAAGTTTCTGAAGTAGATAGGCTCTCAGTTCCTCCTAACCTGTTTTCTATTTGTTGGACAGTTGGTCATCCACGTAGTAGCATCCTTCTCTCGCTGACTCAACCTTTATAGAAATTATCTGTGCCAGGACTGGCTACATAGTTTTCAGGGCCTGGTATGATGCAAAAATACAGTTTCTAAGTAAGTAATTTTAAAAGGGAGATAATAGAGCATTAAACCAAGTCTGGAGCCCTCTGAGCACAGGGCCCTGTGACACTGAACAGGTTGCATGTCCAGGAAGCCAGGTCTAGTCTATAGTTAAACAGCAGTAAGAGGACCCAGCTTCACCATTTCACACCCCAGTTACCTAAGTATATTCGGTAGTTTGATTAAATTATACAGCAGTGCTTAACAAACACTGCCTCCTGAATTCCTTAAACTCCATTCCAATTTCTTCCAGCAAATAAGCACTGATATTCTTTTAATTATAAAACTTAATTAAATCATATTGGGGGGAAAAAAGAATTACTATTTTGCTCTTTATTACTTTTGTGCAAGAGAAGACTGCCATAAATGTTGTGTATTTATTAAGTGCTTTTCTACATGCTGGTGATATAACAGTGAACAAAGTAATTCTTTTGCTCTTATAGAGAGACCATATATTCTAATGGGGATAGTTCAAACTTCAGCAAATATCTCCATAATTATTTTTTAAAGAATCTGTAACTAAAAGAGCCTTTTGAAAAAAAAATAATAATTGTGCTTTTAGTTTCTATGAGCTTAATTAGCATTGGGCACAATGAAAAACAATTTTTTGTTTGTTCTGTTCTTTTTTAGAGAATGAACTGTGATGATATAAGGCAATTTGACTCAGTAAAAACCCTTTAATTAATTTGTATCATCCAGTGAGTTTATTTTTAAAAAGAATGACATTTTAATAACAAAATGTATGAGGACTAGAAAATTTTATCATTTTCCTTTAAACATGTCAATAACTCTTTTGTATTATTTATTTTATTTTATTTATTTTAATTGCAGTTGACATTTAATATTACATTAGTTTCAGGTGTATAGCACAGTGATTTGACATTTATATAACTTACAAAGTAATGTCCCCAATAAGTCTAGCACACACCTGGCATCATACATAGTTATTACAATATTATTAACTATATTCTTTATGTTGTACTTGACATACCCATGGCTATTTTGTAATTATCAATTTGTACTTAATCCCTCCACTTTTTTCACTCAGCCCTCCAAACTCCCTCCCTTCTGGTAACCATCAGTTTTCTCTCTGTATCTATAGGTCTGTTTCTGTTTTGTTTGTTTATATATTTATTTATTTTTAGATTCCACATGTAAGTGAAATTATATGGTGTTTTTCTTTCTCTGTCTGACTTATTTTATAAAAAAAAAAATGCCTAGGCATAAATTCAACCAAGGAGATAAAAGACCTGTATTTGGAAAATTATAAGACACTGAAGAAAAATTGAAGATATAAATATATAGAAGCATATACTGTGCTCATGGATAAGAAGAATTAACATTATTAAAATGTTCATACTATCCAAAGCAATCAATAACTTTCTTTTTGTTATCATTCTTTGGTTGTTTTCTTCCTGTGATTTATGTCCAATTGTTAGGTAAGTTTTTCTGTTTTTAATAATGTCCTTCTTTCATAGAGACCATATACAAAGAAACAAGAATTAGAAACAACCCCAATTTCTACAGTATTTTACTTCAAAATTGACTTTATGCATATGGTCATTTTGTTTCTGTAGGAATTCATTTTTAATAAAGGATTTATTTAACTCTCATTTAAGGAACTCCAAATAGACCCCAAAAGCCTGCTGACCACAGTCTGAAAATATGAAATGTTCTTTGGAGGGTTTTGGGTGTGGAGTGAGACACATTTTCATAATATTTAGTATGTCATCATCAAGTAATGTTTACAAACCCCAACACCCTGGGGATGTGTGCAAGGTTTAGCAAGCAGATGTTAGCAGTCAAGGAAAAATTATGACTGCTGCCTGAAAATATTCCCTCTTGCCTATCAGTTACATACAAGATTGTCAAGATCTCTTCGTTTTGGTGTGTGTAATTTGCTTGGTTTAGAGAATGGTTAATCTAAAAACAGATTTGGAAATTGCTAAAAGAAGTCCTCCATAAATGGCCATCTAAGAACCTCTTGTCCATTTTTTTATGACAGATTTTTCTACTGGAAAAAAAAAAAAACCTAGCTGTGGGTACTCTAGCTTATACTTCATTTAACATAGTACTTTTTAAAACTCCAGACTTTCCATCCTGCCTCTCCACTTCTGAATATTGTTATAAAAAATGCTAATTGTATCACATAGCAACTTCGAACACTTATTAACTTCAAATTTTTAGAACTCACATCTGAGGAGATAAAATAAGGTTTTTGCCTTGATGTATTAATATTTAGTGATCAAATTTTCCCCTTTTTAGATAAAGTATAAAGGTTTTGGGGGCAAGTTGTGGTGGTCTTTCCAGAAGGACAAGTTAGAACAAACGGCTTTAAATTGATGAACATAATTTAACTATAACATGATATTGCTTGTGGACAGTCTTAATATATTTAATAAAATAAGCGGGAACCAAAGGGTACTTTTACTTCTGAAAGTTTTGTTGTAAAGAGTAATTTTGATTGAATCTTTTTTTGAGGGGGGAGGGAGTTTCTTCTTCATATATGAGAAAATCTCAGGAATAGCAGAATTTAGTAATAGACATTAGGTTCTGAATGAAGATCATTTGATGTTAAAAATTGCCATTGCTTTCAACTTTGAGCTTATATTGATGAGCAATTATTTAGCATGTGAATGGTAATGGTCTCTCTCTCTCTTTTTTATACATCTTACCTTTAAAAAAAATAGTGAATCTTTAGCACCTGTAACAGAAAAGGAAGTTAGGGAAGAGAAAAATCAAATTTGAAAAGTAGTCAGATATACCAATGGAATAGGACAGTAAAGCTAGAAATATACTCAACTGCATCTGGAAACTTAGTAGATTATAATATTTAGAATATGAGACTAAATGATGAAATTGACATTTTAAATGAATGCAAGAAAGCATAACTTTTTGCCAAGTGACTAGATAGCCAAGTCTAAAAGATAAATTTGCATTCATTTCTCACATCATACATGAAGAAAAATTCCAAATAAATTAGTAATCTACAGGTAAAAAAATAAAATCATGCATATCTTTGGAGAATACTTGAATGAATCCCTTTATAAATTTTTATACTATAATTTTAAAACATATAAACAATAAGAAATTAATGGCAAATTTGACTGCATTTTAAAAATCTTTGTCTAAAAATAATACATGGAAAGTAAGAAGAAAAATTGCAAGTATTATATTTGCAACTTATATCACAGACAAAGGTTTAATACCCCTAACATATTAAGAGCACCTAAGGAAAAAAAGGCCAACAACTTGATTGTAAAATGAGTAAAAGATATGAGCAGACCTTTCACCAATAAAAAAAATGCAGGACCCATAAACATATAAAGGATGCTAAATCAGACTCTCAGTAGAAGAAATACAGGATGAGAAAAAGGTATTTCTCACCAATCAGATTGAGAAGAAAATCAAAACTTTGACAGAATACACTATAGATGCCACTAGGAAAACAGACACTCTTATACACTATCTAGTAGGGAGAATGCAAAATGACAAAAACCTTATTGACAGAAATTTAATAATAACCAGAAAGAAATACATTTTCTTTATTATTTGACTCACCATTTTTCTGAAAACTATTCCAAAGATATACTGGCAAAAACATAAAATGAGTAATAGATTTTTTATTGCAGGAGAATTTATAAGAACTAAAGGTTAAAAAACAATTCAAACTCATATAAATGTTTCTCCTACCAAATTCTGTTTTAATGCATTAAGAGCAATGGATATGAATGAATGAAGAATAGGTGGATCCAATTGCCCATTAAATGTTAATGACTAGTGGTTAGAAAAAAAAGTTTTCTCTTTCAGGTGCTTAGAGAAAAAAAATGTTTAAATGTAAGTTATTACATTTGGGTGGGTGGGGAGAGTTTATGGAATCCAAAGTATCTCTGAAACCCAAATTTGTGCAGATCAAAATAAGTTTCTTTGAGACCCCAAATAACTTGATTTCAAAAGTGAAGTGATTCTAATAAGCAAAAGTAAATATTCTAAGAGAGATAGCCAGGTGCTCAATGATGCCCAGACTCTGATATCAACTTCATCTTGATACCAAGGAAGAGAGTAGATTTTTTAGCAAAGAAAGCATGTTTACCTACGGCCTGCCGAGAGAGCTCTGCATCTCGGATTTGGACAAGGCCACAGTGATCCAACACTTGTCCACCTTCAGAGTAGGCCAGGCACTGCTGGCTGACCACCAGGAGCCTCAGCTTCTTGGTGGGCTGGCAGTGGGGGAGAAGTCATGCCAATTTGTCCATTTAGCAGAACACCCAGGGGGCAGGTCCTTTCCCTCGGGCTTGTGAATAATAGGAAGTACAATTCAGGCTCTTGAAAGCCACGCAGGGCTGCTTCCTGAGCCATGGTCTCTTTCCTTATCTTTATTGATTTATGTCCGTCTGCTGAGTGGGGTGAATGGATTGGCTTTGGCCTGGCCACTGGATAGTGTTAGTTCTCTAAAAGCAAAAAGTTTTACTTTCATCATAAAATGGGGCATGGGGAGAGGTTTGAGAAGTATAGCTGGATGTGTATGAGTACACAGATCCCAAACATGTGGTCATGACATCAGCATGGGTCCCAGACAGCCAGGTGGTGACATGCTCAGAAGTTATTATGTTGAGAACAGATCTGATCTTACTAAACTCTTGTTTCTCTGACTCAGGCCTCTCTTCCCTTTGCTGTGATGGAAAGACCTTTACTGTCTGTGCTCACCTCTACGTTTTCCTCTGCCTGGCATGCAAGTGGAAATCCAATTAATGAAAATTAGTTTGATGGGGAGAAAAAACTGGTTTTATGACTGAAAATGAAAATGACATGTAAATGTAAGGATGCAGGCTTACAGAAAAAAAAAATGTTAGCTCTGCTGCAATGCACATTGGAAAATATGATGAGCTCCATTATTCAGAAAATAATCTCCAGGCCAATTTTTAAAAAGTGGACAGTGGATGAGAAGATTGATTTCTGGTTAATAATATCAAAGGTTATTTTCAAATTTCTCATGGTTAAAATAAATATTATTTTTAAAAATCATTTACGTGTTAGATTGGTACAGCAGGTATCTTGACAACCAGTTCCAAATTTGCTCTTTCCTTAAGAGAACAAATACTGTAATTGCCACATCCTTGGGGGATCTAGCTAAAGAGATCTCTGGTCTCTTTCAATTTGGTAGGTTGACCTTATTTTAAAAGTTACCTGAATTGCTTCAATCAGAACTTTCATCAAGACCAGCCTCAAAAATAGACACAATTGGTAATTAACAATATCATGTTACTCTAGGATTGTTCAAAAGAATTCCAGTTTGCCCCTGCTTCTTCCTGCCCGCACTTGATGCCTCAAATCCTATCATCTAAGCTTCATCTGTTTGCTTAAAATTCTGATCTTTGTCAAAAGTTTAATACCAGCTGAAAGACTAACATTTAAAGCTGTAATGGTATTTCTAAAATAGACCCATGGGAATTCTCATGTGTATCCTGTTACATCTCTATATTTTTACTTTTGCAATCATATAACATTTTTATTAGTTATAAAGTCAAAATTCTTTTGCACTGGTCATTGGCATCATTTCTTGGGAAGTGAGATTTTTTTCTTTTAAAGTTTTGTGCATTTTCCAAGTTTAGAAACACAGAGCTGCCTGCCAGTGGTGATGGGTGAAGTCTAATGGCAGTTTTTTTAGGAGGAAGAAGGTCTCAGTGAGAAAAACTGGTGCAAGAATGATGAGGACAGTGAAGACAGTGTCCTTCCTTCAGCCTTTTGAAGTAGAGTTAGGTTCTCAGCTGCAGACGGTGGGCAGATAGTCCACAGCATGCTGAGCTAAGAGTGAAACCAAGAATGAATGTAGGACACAGGGTGGGGACTAAAGCTAGGAGTGAAACCATCAGCAAAGGCCTGGAAGCAGTTCCTTGGCATTGTATTTCTTTAAAAAAAAAAATTATCCATGCTGATTCTCTTTTAGCTGTTTATCTTGAGACTTCTGCACAGCAAGCTGAATGGAACGTGGGGCCAGGAAGATGGAAAAGCTGAATCACCAAAGGTTCTGTCACTGGTTCAAAATCAAACAAAAAAGTACAGTAATGTCCAAGTTGAAAGGCCACAGAGTTGTCAGGCTTCTTGCTCACAGCTTTAGCTCTCTGATGATTCATTGTCCTCAGTTCTATCTCAGACATGCACTCCATGACCCAGGAGTTCTGATCAGATCTCAAAGGAAAGTTCCACACTTTTAAACGGTCTTACTCTTCTCCCTCCTTCTTACTTCCTTGGGGATTTAGAATCTTACTGTTTTTATTTCATTTTTTTCTTTGTTTTCAAATTTTAAATGAGATTATAAGTGAACCTGGGTGTCTTATGACTCCCCCTTTTTTTCCTTCTAGCATACAGAAAAAATGGCCTTCAGGAAAGACCTATTACCCAAAGACTCTTCACTTCTGCCTACTGTGACTCTTAACTTCTGTACCATTGACACCTGAGGCCTACAGACTCCTCCAGATGATGTTTTAAAATGCTTTAAATAAAACCCATAGAATTACATAAAATCACAAAGGAAGCCAATGATATTGAATTTGTTTTCAGAATATTAAAAACCCCAAGTTATTAATGTTAGCAATATATGTGTTTTTTTTTTAGTAGCAGATTTCATGATTTATTGTAATTTCAAAATGGTGATGAGATTAAGTGGTAAGTGAAGGGGTCTACAGCTATCAAATGTGAGGTAGAAATATCTGTGATTTTTATTTCTGATGAATCATAGTTGAAGTCACCGTGGTTTGTTGTTTACAATTGAAGAAAATCATAAATTTCAGTTTGAGGTTAGTGAAAATAAAGATGTCCCCTTTTTTCCCCTTTTAAATCCAAGTTTACAGACTCTGAATTCAATTCAGAGACTCCAGATTAAGAAACCCTGATGGACGATTTGATGCAATATCAGACCTGATCAATTTCCTTGGACGCTACTTGTGAGGACAGGTTTTGTATGGAAGATTCAACTAAACTTCTCAAATTCTCTCCCCACCCCAGTTCCCCCCATGTTTTAATTCTTTTATATGCAAAGTATACCTCAGTAAACTTTGATATTACGCCAGAGATTGGCAAGATTAATTTCAGTCATGACTTCATTTCCTTCTATTCTCTGGATGTGCTGAACAGCAGAGAGGCTGGGATTGGCCCTGCTGCCTCAGCCAAAGGGACTGAACAGCCTCTGTCTTGGGGGCTTGGTTTTCTTCTTCCTCTGGCAACTCTTTAAGCAAGGAGAGTTTATACCATGCCATTCCCACATATTTATATAGTTTTTCTTCAAACGACTTTTTGAAATAGATGTTGCCTTTCCAGGAGAGAAGCTTCTGGATGCTCTTCCACAGAGAACAGATCATGCTTTTCCTGACTGCATTTTGGGGAACAAAATCCAATTCCACTGATGATGGTTTTTCCGTTGGAATTCTTGGCCATAGACATAAAGCATATGCCCACCTAATTTCATTTTCAGTCCTCCCGAGAATCTATTTTGAGTATATTTACTCTACATTTCTATTCTTAACCATTCTTATAAATTCAAACATTGTTTCACTTATTTACTCATGGTTGGTAAGAAAAGTTCTCTTAATAGCTAGATATTGGCTAGATGCCTGCCACTGTGCAAGCCCGAAGCAAAGGAAAGAAAAAATCCTGAAGAATACAGGCAAACAAATTCTTGAATGTTATAACTAAACCAAGTTTATCCTAAGAAATCAACGAATTTAAAACATTTAACAAATGCAATGGATACTGTAATTATATATCAAAAAGGAAAAAAAAAACATTTCCCCAAAAGATATACCTTGCATATAAAGTGGATGTTGTTGTTAATTAAAAGTACTGCTACATTTTCTTTTAACCTTGACTCAAAGTCAGTGTTGTTCTTCATTGTGGATGTGGGTGTTGCTTCATGTAGTGTATATTACTCTGTGCCATGTCTTCGTGTCATGACTTGCAGGCTGTTGACATTCAGAGATGTTATATCCTCTTGTTCTACACTGCTTTAGTTGGACAACATGGAGAGACTTGCCAAGGGTGTGCTGGTAAATGTTTAACAACTGGTCCTCCAGGGGAAATAAAGGCCAACTTTGTAGCATTTGCCAATTTCTGTGGTGCATATCCTCCCACCATAGATGATTTCAGGCTACCAAAATGACTTCACTAAGCCCAGAGTTGGGAAAAGATGAGTACAAGTGACTCTTGTAACCCAAGGCAAACCAGCTTTAGCTGCTCACCCTAGAGTCATTTATTCCTTAGTGCTGAGAGCTGTAATTGTCTATATCTGCAGTTGTGTTTATCTTCTGTTTACAATCAGTTTATACAGCAATATTACAGATGACAGCGAAAGAGTAAGATAGATGATGGTAGATACATGATGGACAGACAGTCAGACAAATAGAAAGATGATAGATGGATAGAGTATCCAGATGAAAGCTCTCTCCCTCTGACACCCTCTCTCTCTCTCGAAGCTGATTTCTGGGACTGCAGTTTTGGTAACAGCATTGTATGGCCTTATTACAAGCAAATCTATGTTCTTTTTTTAATGTTCATTGCTACTCATGTCACCTACTAAATGACTCCAGAAGCTAAATGTGACATCTGTTAGACATTCAAATCTTACACCTACATAGATCCAAGTCTCACACCCATTTTCTGCAGGCCACACATGTTCCAGTTAATTAAGGAAGCCATAAAAAAATTTCTTCCAATGAAGCAGAATGTGTGGCTCTTAATCAGATTTTATTAAAGTATTACCTAAAATAAAATAATCTTCAAGGAGAAACATTTCATCTTTAAAACACTTTTCACACACTACAATCCTATAGTTGAAATCAGGGTACATTATGTCTACAGAATTCCCCCAACCCATTCAATCTATATTAAGGAAAATGGTGTTGATATAACATGGATCTACATTGGCTTTTAATGCTTAACCACATCTTTTTCTAAAGGTTTATAAACTCTTTATTCTGAAATTCTAAAAAATATGTTGACCAATGGCTTCTAAAATTCAACTCTTCTTTTTCTTCTTTGAAAACTGAAATTGCCAGGGGCTAAATGGTTAAGTTGCCCAATTATTCTCTTTTTCCTCATTGACAAAACATGAGCCTGGACTCTGAGATCTAAGTGTATATTGTATATTAAGATGCAGTTCACATACCATATAATTCATTAATTGAAAGTGTACATTTCAATGGTTTTTAATATATTCACAGTTGTGTGATCATCAGCCCCTTCAATTTGAGAATATTTTTATCATCCCTAAAAGAAACCCTATATTCATTAGTAAGTAACTTATTCTTCCCATCCCATGAGCTCAGGGAATCACTAATCTATTTGTCTGTATAGATTCGGCTATTAGGGACATTTTCTAAAAATGAAGTTATACAGTTTGTGGTCTTTTGTAAGTGGTTTCTTTCATTTGGCATTACAGTTTCAAAGTTTATCCAAATAGTCCCTTGTATCAGTACTTCATCTCTTTTTGCAATATTATTTGCAAAAAAAACTTTCTTCCAATCTTATTTGCAAAAGAAAATTTCCCTGAAAAAGATTGTCTTTTCTCTTACTTGTTTGTATCCTTTGGACAGAATGAATGTTTTAATTTTGATATGGAGTCTAATTTTTAAGAAATATTTTCTTTTGTTGCTTGTGCTTTTGGGGCCATTTCTAACAATCTATTACCTAATTCAAGGCCACAAAGACTTATGCCTATGTTTTCTTCTGAATTTTACAGGTTTAGCATTTACATTTAGGTCTCTGGTCTGCCCTGTATTAATATTTTTCGATATAGTGCATGTGTGTAGTTTATTCTTTTAGATGTGGACATCCAGTTTTCTCAGCACTATTTGTTGAAAAGAGCATTTTTCACCCATTGAAGGGTCTTGGCACTCTTGTTGGAAATCAGTTGGCCATCAGGTCGAATCTTGGTTTAAGTATGTGGAAGACAAAAAACTCAACTAGTAGCAATTCAACTTTCTTTCCATTTTCCAGGTGTTGTTCTGGGTGACTGGAATCCGCACGGCACCAAGTGTGGAGCTACGGATCCATGCATGTCAGGGAAGGAGCTCCAACGAAGTGCCTCAGCACATTGTCTCTGACCTTGTTTTTTTCAGCATTGTATTGATGATTTGAATGGGGATGCATGTTTATAAAACTTTCAGAGAACTCAGAGTTTAAAGGAGCTATTCAATACTATAGGCAATACAATGCACATTCAAAATACTTCTCACTGGCCAGAAAACTAGATTGAAATAAACAAAGTGAGGGCAGCTTGAGAAAAATAGGAACGCTTAGTTTCAAAAATTAATTACGTAAGTATTGGGTATAGGAAACTGTCCTGGAGGTTTTAATTGATAGAATTGTAGTTCTTAGATTTAGAGGTTGATAGTCCCATTGTATTCTGCACTAGTTCTCCCATAAGTTTGGGGAAACTCTTAAAAAGACCCTGGAATTCCCTTGATACCACCATTTAATAGCTCTGCAAGAAGCTTATGTAGCTAATAGTTTTTGACTATTATTTCTAAATAAGGTACACAGAGTTCTAAGTGTTCTTAATTACAAACAGGATACAAACATACACACACATATCTGTATACACATACATAAACACACACACACATACATATACTATACACTCTTACATACGCTTATGCATACATATAGATAGATGATAGAGGATAGATGCTAGATAGATAGATTGACAGACACGAAATATACAGTTTCTGAGTAAATTTGTCCAATTTTTCTTGTTGTTGCTCAATCATTTTAAGTTTAAAAATTTTTGGTGAATAGTAGTTCCTATGTACCTTTCACTTGCTTACTGTTTTGATATATATGTTTGTTTTCTACATATAGATTAGAGAAAAACCTTTTAACTTACATAAAGTTGAAAAAGGGTTGTTATTAGAAGTTACTATGGGCTCTAAATGTCTACTCTAAATCAGTCTTTAAAAGTAACGGAAGCCTTCTTTTCATCTCTCTACCTAATACCACCATCACCCCGAGAGAGTTGCCCAGTGTTTCTTTAAGAGTTCTGTAATGAGGTCTTGGACATCCCTCTCTGTCATGTGCCCCTATCAATAGTTGCAGGGATCTGAAACTGAATAGTTGAAGACTCTACGCCTTTAGACAAAGGGTCCAGATTCAGTGTATTTAACTTCAACTTTATCCCTAATAAAGCTTAGTGGGAATATATTGTTCAATTCTGAGTGAAAAGACATCAGAGTGACACTAATAAACTAGGGAAATATCCTGGGGAAGGCAAAAGGCACTATGATATGAAAGTATGTTGGATGAAAAATGTTTGGGAAAAAAGGTCTAGCCTGGAGAAGAAAATATTAAAGATATGATAGATATATTTAAATATTAAAGCAACTATGATGTTTTATAGCAGAATGTGTAAGTTTTTACTTTGTTTTCAGACATCAATACTAGGAACAATAGATGTATTGTGTTTTAATTAAACTAATACAAAATGTTCTAACGACTGAACAGGCCAAAGAAAGGTCTACCGTGAGAGGGATGAACAGGATCTCTGAGCCCTCTAAAGCAAAAATTAGTTTACCTACTGGGGATACTATTAAAAAGATGGGGGAAATGATAGGGAAAGATCTCTTCCAAACATAAATGTTTATAATTCTCTCCCTGTTCTCATCTAGCCGTAGCCAATATCATATATGGCCTCTCTCCACAATGATATCAAAGCTTATTTATCCTTCTCCAACTCATTTTTTCAAAATTAGTAAAATATCTGGTCTTTGGTTTTACATTATATTCATAGAAAAAGCTCATTCCATTTTATAAAAATTTAGTAGCTTGGATTTAAGTTCACGTTTAATGAAACTTGCCCCCCCTTTCTTCCTTCCATTAATAAGGTACCATCCAATAATCACTTCTTGGAGGCCTGGGGATCAGTCTATGAACACTATTGTTATCCCCCAAATAATGTTGTTAGGTTCTCTATCTCTGTCACCCCTTCAGAGATGCCTGTATTTGGGAAAATGGGTTCCCAAAAGAATCCATTTGCCTGCTGATGGTAGACGTTGGGTGAGTCAAATACCTGCTTCTTCCCAAAATGTGTTATTGGATGACAACAAAATGCCACAGTAAAATATCTATTTTTGAATTATACCCCAATTGGTCATGTCATATTGTAATATGACCAGTCTCATATGCATCCCAATTGTGAACAAAGCTTAAGGAAGAATACACCCATTCTTTATGGTTCATAGGCTTGTTTTAAAAAGAAAATCTGATTCTAGAGTACGAGAGGAAAAGTGGTAGCCCATAGACAGACAGACACACACACACACGCACATACACACATGCACACACGTGCACACATGCACACATGCATACTTCTGGCTATTCAGTAACAGTATGGCTTTTTTTTTTTGTTACTTTTTTTTCTTTAATTTGAGATTAATGTCAGGCTTCATATATTGATAAATTGTAAAACAACTCTTCAATATTTTTTAATGAACCCTAACCATTTTTCTTTTAAACATGCCACACAAAATGTTAGTTACAGATTAACAACAGGAAAAAAGAAATTATACCTTTTTTCAGGGCTGTCATCATGAAAATATAATGAAATGTGTTCATTTCTGATGGATAAATCAGTATGGGTACATGTCCTTCATAGGATTTGGTTGAAAGGAGGTCTGTTTGTCACCTTTCTCTCTCCTTCCACCAACATGATAAAAAGTGTTGAGAAAGAAACATTTTTATATCTTTTAGTTGATGAAAGAAGAAAAGATGGCATATTCTAGGCAATTAATCTCAAAGGATGGGCGAAAATTTAGAATAAAGCCTCAAATGATTTCCCCTTTCAATCTGAAAATGACCTTTACAGAAATATTTATAATCCATAATATAGGAACCACAGAGGATCTAATGCTTTGAAACAGAGGATAAATATGCATCATCAATTTAATGCATCCTCTTAAAAAAGAAAATATTTTTGAAAACTCTTGGGAAAGCAGCAGGGTGAAGTGCAAAGAGACTTGAATTCTCATTTCAGCACTGGTAATTCCTAACTTTGAGATACAGAACAGGTTACTTAACTTTACAGAGTCAGTTTTTCACTGGTGAAACTAACATTTTTATGTCATAGCAAATAATTTTTGAGAAGATTCAATAAGTTAATATACATAAAGTGTTTGGCATGATATTAGACAGTAGGTATTTACTTATCTTCAACTAAGAAATAAGTCTTTGATTATAAAGAATATTAGGTAAATTGGAATTGAATCTCTTATTTTTAAATCATTTTTATGATCGAATACATCATTTTTAAAGGCAGCACATGCATTTGTGGTTCAAAACAAAAATAATATTATATGATTTGTGAGTGTATATTTATAAACATACATATTCATACACACATGTATAATTCATTTAATAAACAAAAATAGTGCTGCTCGATAACTATTAAAGGCTTTCTGTGAATGCCTTTTAATATCCTCTAAGTTATAACATCTCAAACTCAATGAGTTTGGACGGTGAAGTATAAAATTTTGTACCATGAATTCTTCAGTCTCACTAGGGGCACAGAAAGCTCACATCCTGTTGCAGACAGTGGACAGCCCTTCTAGGCAGCTCACTTAAAAAAGATGAAGCTGGCACTTCTGCAAAGTGACCATTAGGAAGCTTTTGCTCTGCTTACAGGGAGCACTCGGTAAGTTTTGATTTTAAGGGATCCCAAACTAGTTCACACAATCTGAAAAGCCGGTGAGTGTTCGGCAGGATAACTAGGTGTAGGTTTGTAGAAAAAATGCTGGAATTAGAGCCGGTTTGGGAAACTTGGGATTTTACTACTTGTTCAACCTTGAAGGTATTGCTTAATTTTATCTGAATTTCCATTCTTTTATCTACCAACAAATACTGGTTTATTTGCTTAAAATAAAAATAAAGCCTTATTTTTTGTACTTCCCTCCTTGCTGTCTCTGCTACAACCACACAGGTCTTCTTTAAGCTTCTTAAATATACCGAGCTCCCTTTTCACCTCAGGACCTTTGCACAAGTTTCACATTAAGCCAGGAAGTCTCCTCCTATCCTGTGTCCCTCACTTCTTGTTTTGGATTAGCCTAAATAATACCCCTTCAGAGAGGCCCTCTCTAACTTTTCCTATTATTTTGTCTCCTACCATTTGTCATAATTTATAATTGTTTCATTCATTTGGTTTGATTATAATTTGCTCAGCTTTCTTACTGAAATTTAGGTTCATTGAGAGACTCTAGCTGTCTTGTTCACCATCACATTGAATGTCCACTAAAGGGCCTGATAGAATTAAATAAAAGGTGTTGCATAGATGAATTAGCATTTGCACAGTTGTTGTATAACCTAAGATAATTTATGACATACTTTGTGATCTTGAAAAAGTAAATATTTTTAAAAATTATTTTTAGTGGAAGATTTGACACAAGATACATCTAGTTCACGTGTTAAATTATTGTGCTTGAGTTGTGAAAGCAAAGTATGACAGGGCCACTATCTGTGTGGAGTCGAAGTCATTTCTGACACACCGAAGGGCTAATTTATAGAGGAAAATCCCCTCGAACAGACAAGATGTCACTCATTTGGAGATATTCACAGCTTTAAAAGCACCAGCATACATTTTCAAACTTTAGTTTTCTAGAGACCAGCTGGGTAGGACAAGGAGCTGACCCGAGCATGTAATCAAGATTACTTTTTTTCCACTCCACTTAGAATATGGCAAAGTTGTCATTACAAACCTGGTTATGTCTCCCTTAGACAAGTTTAAGATAGGTGGCCTTTTATTCTCACCTTTTCTTAAAGCAAAAGAAAGCTGCTTCAGTGGGCCTAGTCTCTATTTTCCATAAAAAACTAACAATTTGAACCCCATTGGAAAAGGGTAGTTATTGAAGGATGCTTCTACTATATTTTTTCAATTAATGACTACAGTCCAGGTCTCTTTAAATGAATCCAAGCAGACTATTGGAGAAAGGAGGGTTCTGCAGATGCCTTCTTAAAATCAGAAAAAAGGCCAATAAAAACTAATGATCTAACAACAAACAAATGCCAACTCTGTGTCACTGAATCATCTTCTGTTGGGAAATGTTTGGATTTCATTAGGCTTTTAAGTACCACTGGCTGATTTATTATTTTAATTTTTTATTTTCTTAGTGGGTTGTCATGAAACTTTAGATCATTAATATGAAGAATAAAATGCCAAATAAGCTATAATTTCCTACATGAGTACAGTAATGATGATAATAAAAATCACTGAAGGTTCTTATATTTATTTATATCAACTAAACTTCAAGATGGTATAAAAATCATCCTTCAGAATATTAATCACCCTTTTCCTACTTCATCTTCTGATCTCTGCTGTCATTCTGATCTCTTGCAGCTTTTTTATTTTGTGATACTCAACTCACATCCCACATCTAGGCTGAGCCTTCTTTCTAACATTGTTCAAATCTTTACATTCCTTTCCTTTTTTATTTTTATTTTTTGATGAGAGTGTTCTGTGCAATATTTATTGCACCATCTCTAAGAATACCATCATGAAAAATCACAACTAACTTCTGAAACGGGATTAAAGTTACATGGGAAAAATAAAATACGGTTGCTTATTTCAGGAGTCTGGACAAGATGGAAAGTTTAAGCACAAGTGAGATTTAGTATGTTTTCTCTAATTAGGCAAGCGATTCTCTCCTACATGTCCTCAATTAATATGTGCTACTAGTTCTCCAAATGACTATGCTTTGATGTTGGTACATACTTACTTTCTCAGTAATGAAAAATGCTAAACTAAATTGTTACATGGTTTCGGGGGAAATTCTCTATAAAGTCCCTATACTCAGTGAATAAAGACCCAAAGAGAATCTGCTGTGCCTAGTAACCTAAATAGCCTAATTAATTACAGTTTCATGTCTCAGAAGTTGAAACACTTAGATTATGTATTTCATCTTTATTTTTGGTATGCAATAATATTACAAACACTGAATAGATTACTGCAGATGTCTAGGCAAGTTTTTTCAAAGTTTTGAAAAATTCTGACCCAAAGTAAGAAGCAAATAATATATTAGCCAAATACATACATGGATATACATCGTGGGTCACAGAGGGTTTTGTAAATCATTGTAAGAGTTTCAGTTTCTATTCTAAGTGTGTGATGGGAAGCTTCTGAGGGAATTTTAGCTGAGGAGGAACATAGTATGACTGATTTTAACCATCTCATCCAGGAGACCAGTTAGGAGATTGTTCTGATAATGCAGATGAAGAATGATGATGGTGGGGCCAGGGCAGTAGTAGTGAAATAGGTAAAAACAAAACAGTCCATTTCTGGATATTCATGAAGGCAGAACCACCTTGAAAGATTGGATGTGTGATCTGAGAGAAAGGCATAGAAATCAAGGATAATTTCCAGGTTTGACCCTGGAGGTGCTATTTATTGAGACTGGAAAGATAAAAGAGGAGCGTATTTAGAGGCAGAAAACAGTTTTGTTTATGTTTGAGCTGCCTATTGGACGTCCAAGTAAAAATGTCTGATTAGAGGCCAGAAATTAACCAGCTTCAGATTTATGAGAGAAGACCTGGCTGGGTGTATACATTTGGGAGTTGTCAAAATATGTTGGTATTTAAAGAATTGGACAAGGAATTCTCCATCACCAAAGGAGTAAACATTGACTAAGAAAGAAAAGATCTTATTTGAGTTCTCCTAAAAACAACTCTAAGACAATTATTCATATAATTTAACTGAGAGGTGGGAACCCAGAAAGCACAGGTCAAGAAGTGAGGAAAGTGACACAAGGAAAGGAGAAAAACCAACTAAAGGAATAAAGGGTGTTTTATAAGCTGGTTACCACCAATTCCACTGGAACTGAAGGACTATTTAAAACACATGAGGAGAGATGTTGATCTGAGAGATGAGACTCAAGTATTGAGCCAGCATCCCTGTCTTCATTAGTTGAGAGATATTTCTGAAGGTGTCGAGTTGTTGGAGAAAGTTCTAGGCGAAGAAGCAGAGAGATAGACCAGGGGACATGGGACAGGGCATTGAAGGGTCTGTCTCTGGGTCCAAACTGAGTTGTTTGGAAGTTTAGAACCTGAGGAGGCTCTAGTTAAGGAGATGGAGAAGGAGTGACCTGTGTAATAGGAGGAAAACTAGTAGAAGCTGGTGGCTGGAGGTCAAGACAGTAATTCCAGAAAGGAATGATACTGAATCCTTGTCATTGGATTTTGCATCATAGAGTTTGAAAACCATTTATTGGGGTAGGCCAGGATAAAAGCCTAATAGGATAAGGTTCAAAGGGAGGGGAGAAGTTGAAAACAACTAGCTTGGAAAACTCATTGGAGGAATGTTGTTATAAAGAGAAGCCATTGAAGAAGAAGGAGACTGGAGAAGTTGCAGAACATTCTTACTGAGAAATCCACAGAAGGTAGAATGAAAAAAAGAGATATGACAGATGTGTTTGAGACTTCAGCACAAGTAAGAGACAAGTATTCATTGGTTTGGCAGTGGCAATAATGAATGAGTCTATATTTAGGGTCAATGGCTATAGTTCTTGCATGTGCCTCATCAATCACCCTCTCTCCTTCTAAACCTAGAAGATGAATGGGATCGAAATCATATTTAACACAACTATTGAGATTTTGTTTTCTAAAAATATCATTTTAAGGTGTAGTAACTCGAGTTGGAAAACAGTGGTTATACTTGTAAACCAACATAGCGAGGATTTTTCAAAATATACTATAAGAAAATAAAGCATTTCATATGAACTTAAAAATTTAAAATACTACTTATATGTGTGCATAAAATGATTATTCCAAATATAAATTCTGAAAGGCATTTGGTATTATTAACCTTTTAAATTTCCCCATGTCATTCATTGTTTTTGTGTTTTCAGGTCTATTAATTGATTTTATGAATTAACAACCTCTGATGACTTTGGAGCTGCTTAAGAGCAATTTGACCTGTTAGAAAAAAATTCTGTGTACAAGCCCTTGATAAGGTGGCATTGACATGTAGGTGTTTATGTTGTAGAACAAATAGGAAATAGTGACATAGCAACTCTTGTAGATTGGAACAAAATTGTTATAAGCTTATGCAAAACACAAATGAAAAAAAATTGCTCAGAAGAAAAGCAAGGCAAAGGCAATCTTCATTTAAAGGCTACATGGAATGTAGCTTTCATTCAAAATGACTTTCTTTTATACGACAACTAAATGAGAAACTTTTTAAAGTTTATTTTGTGAATACTTAGGGTTTTGTGAAAGACAATAGTTATGTTTTATTTTCAAATACCATTCACAGAAAATTTACAGATGTATGTAGCGATAACATTCCTCACAAAGCACATGTCTAACATCGATCTGACACAATGATTTGAATTCACCTTTGAAACATAAAGTCACAAAAGATGAGTCAGTTTACTCTTGAGTTAAAATTTAATGAAGCTAGTTATGGAGAAAAGATACAACAAAATTAAAGTTGTGGTCATACCACAAATGAGTGCCTTCCAGTATAAGGTTTATATTATAAAATTAAACATTAGTCAGCATCCAGATGTTAGACATCAACACTGTGTGTGTGTGTGTATGCCTGTATAAACTGAATTGGAATTGTATATAATAAATAATAGCCATTTTCAGGAAATAAATCACTGTAAGGTGTTATAAGAAATAATGTATTAATTTAAACTTCAACTCCCATTTTCTTTTAAAACAACTTGGAGGTACTGAAGGTAAATTTTCTTCTGGGGTGAGGGGGTGGGAAAGAGTCTGCTGTTAAAACTCCATCTTACATTTCCCATCCTGTCTACTCGTAGCTGACCTGAAGAACCAGCATTGATATGCATGCATGAGGCCGGCAGGAACATATATGTAGGCACTGCATATGTGGTAGGGGGAACTGGGCCCCTTTCCTTGCATTTGCTCCAAGGGGCCGGCCACTACTCAGCTCCAGGTGATTCATTCTAAGAGAGAATGCACAAAGTTTTCTAGTCTTTAAAGAGGATCCTCTTCCCCCCTTTTAAATCTGGGTTTTTATGTCATATACTTTAATTTTAAAGTTCAATTTTTAAAAGACATTTTTCAGTCCACACAAACCAGGTTCGAAGGGTAGATTTCACCCATAGGCAGCCGTTGGCAACCTCTGCTCTATGCAGACAATATGAAGGCAACACAGCAAGCTTTGGGCTGGATTTTACATTTTACATTCCTGGTGAACTGCCATAGATTCTTAAATGTACTGAAGGCACTCTTTGTCAACAGGGTCAAGAAAAAGGAATTAGAGGTTTGTCAAAAATCACACATGTGAAAGCCTGGGGAAGAGCATGACAGAAGCTTCTGGGGCGTAGGAAACATTCTAGATCTTGATGATCTGGGCAGTAACGCAGTGTATGTATGTGTGAAAAGTCATCGTGCTGCACATTTAAGATAAATGCACTTCACACACTTGAGATGTACATATCTATATCATCTATATCTATATATCTATATCACCTATGTATGTCTAACCTATGTCTATCTTATCTATATCTATCTATCTATCTATCTATCATCTGTCTATCATCTATCTACCTATCTAGATATCTCCTCTCAACCAAAAAACTACCAACTTTAGAACTTTAAAATAATCAGATGGCAACTTCAGTGTAGGAATGCACAGGGCAATGACATCCCTTGGGCTGTGCAGCTGAGACAAGCCAGTCTAAGCAACACATGTTATATTTAGTGGGAAGCAAGACTTCATAAATCAAAAAGATGAAAACTAGTCCTATCTAGTTGCTCCCCGTATATTTCTATGCTACTCAGTGGCTGGTAGGCTCCATTTTTTTGGTCTAAGTGGAAACTCACTTAGGACAGGCTCCATTAATTTCTTCACATGAGTCACAATGAACCAGAGATGTGATTGAATGGAAGGTGCTCTCAGGGTGCAGATTTCCTTAATACAGATCAAGAGCACATCTGATTCCTCACATGTCTACAAGAACTGAGAGTGGCTAGCTTCGCAGGCGAAACATTCTGCTGCGGGCGTTTCGGCACCTTCTGGATGAGCATCCTATCGGTACATCATGAAACTTCCTTATGGTCCTCTTTCGGAGTGGAGATGGTGTGGAAATGGGTGGGTGCTCTGATCACATGCCTGTCTGCTCACCAGATGCAAACAACTGACATCAACCCCAGCACATTCCCAAGTGCATATCTCAAGACTAGGAGGAAATTTTTGTAAGGTCCCATGTCCAGGCATCTCATTGCTCTAGCTGGTTCAAGCTTCAGATCTGCTGGAGTCTGTGATTGTATCCTTCAGTTCAGCCAACGTTAATGAGTTCCCGTGGGGCACACAGAAATGAGTGAGCTATAATCCTTGCTGCATTAGTTTGCTAGGACTGCCATAACAAAGTACCATACACTGGACAGCTTAGAAGAACAGAAATTTACTGTCTCTTAGCTCTGGAGGCTGGAAGTCTGAAATCAAGGTGTCGGCAAGGCTGGGCTCCCTCTGAAGGTTCTTGGGAAGAATCAACTCCAGGTTTCTCTCCCAGCTTTTGGTAGTTCCTTGAATTGTGGCAACATAATTCCAATCTTCACATGGCATCTTCCTTGAATCCATGTCTATGTTCAAATTTCTCCCTTTTTAAAGGACACCTATTATATTAGGTCAAAGGCCCAACCTAACCCAGTATGACCTCACGTTAACTACATCTGCAATGACCCTATTTCCAAATAAGGTCATTTATTCTGAGGTACATGGGTTAGGACTTCATTATAAGAATTTGAGTAAGCGGCACAATTCAGTCCCATAACACCTGCCCTCCAAGAGTTTATGATTCAATTAGGGAGAGAGGCATATACATCACTGAAGTCTGTGAAAAATGACTTAAAATGATACTGGAATTTGTACCCAAGGAATTGTTGAATACTATCTACCTATCAACTGTTTGTTTCAAAACTCATCAGCATAGTAATAAATAAAACTGGTTTATAGGCACATCAGTATTGTACAGATATTTCAACCAAGACAAAAAGGTGAATAATAATACTACTCTAGAAAAATGTTATGTAGTTTTTAGTATGAGACAAAAAGTAAAAAGGACTCAATAATGAACTCCATTCAAGCAAGGAAGAGAGAAATAAAAGTGACATGATGAAAGCACTACATTCAGTCTATCATGGCCCAGAGAGCAAAGTGTTCACCGTCTACATTGTGTCTACCTGGCAGGGCAGAGTGGAAATTTGGGGATTTTCCAGTTAATCTAATCAGCTTGAGTATTCATTTGGATAATTCAAGCTCCATATGAACAGAGCAGATGTTTAAGAGAATTATCCAGAACATTTTTCTAAACATGTGGTTCAAAGAAGGGGGCCTAGAAATTAGAGGTCAATAAAGATGGTTTTGAGACTTTTCTCCTGAAATTTTCAGGCCAATCGTGATCATCACAGAAATATAGACATCAAAAAGAAACCTAGGTAAAGTTTAACATGTAAGAAAGAGAATTCTAGGTACGATGGAAGAGTCTTACCTTGGGGACATTAATGTGAACCCTGCACTTGCAGCTTTCAATATTGAGCACATCATTTAACTTGTTCCCATTACTGATGGCTTTCTACTAAGATGGAAGGAAATGGCTCATTATCCGAATGTTACTTTATGTTCTACAGACACTGCCTATTTCCTTGGGTGTATTTTGTTGCATACTTTCTTGTCATGTGTTCAAATAATAAAGTGTCAAAAGTTGTGTCTGATGGGAGGGATGCTATCTCAGGTTTTTCACAAAAGCAAAGTTGTTTTTCAAAACTATTTTTTCTCCATACCTTTATTTCCTTTTACATGTAGTACTTAAAAACAAATACCAGTCCAATGATGCCAGTCTTTTGCTGAAAATAGTTCAATGACTTCCCATTGCCCTTGAAGCCAAGCACAAACTCTAAAACATGATTTGCCAAATCCCACAGGTTCTGACCCTAGTTTACTTGTCTAGTCATGAGGAATGTTTTCTCCCCTTCTTTCAGTTCCTTAAATAGTCAAAGCTTTTTTTTTTTTTTTTTTTGCCTCTGAGCATTTGTTCCCACTGTTCCTGCTACTTCTGTATTTCCTCATCTCTGTCTGGTTCGTTCTTACTCATTTTTCTAGCCTCAGTCTAGATGTCACTTGTTTTAGGAGTCACCTCTGATGCCAAGTCCATATTTAGCACTCTTCCTTCTTGGCATCTGACTCTTCCTCATGTCGTAGCACTTATCATACTGTAGCATAATTGCTTGCTTAGTTGTGTATATTCCTTTGTATACTATAATTTTTTCTGACTGCAGACAATGGTTCTTTCTTGTTCAATATTGTATTCTCAATGCCTGGTGGGTAAAGTTGGTACAAGATGGTGTTTTGAATAAATTTATAAATTAATGGAGAAAAAAATATATAATATTTGTGATATCCCTGAGAAATGAGTAACTACTAATATTTATAAGTAACTAGTATTTATTAAATATTTCAAATATCTTTTATGTTCAAATACAAGTAAAACTCATTTATAGTAAATGGGTTACCTTTCAGAGTATTAACTGGGAAGAAGCACAAGGGAACCTCCAGAGGACCAGAAAATTTCTCCTAACTTGATCTGGGTGTTAGTTTCATGAGCTTCTGCACATATAAAAATTCACTGAGATGTGCACATAGGATCTGCATGCTTTATTGCATAAGTTAATAAAAAAGGAAGTAAAACAGAAAAAAATTAAAATATTTTTCTATCCCTATAATATCAAAGATATATTTTACATTGTGTTAGCTCAAGAAAAAGTGTTCTGGTTTTAAAGAAGTTTGTAATTCTGTTTACAGGGCAATCATTTGATAAGATTGCTTCAAACCTCGTAGCACAGGTAGGGTAGGTCAACTAAGACCTTCCCTTCTACTTCTGGAGGTCATGGCCATTCCAAACCAGCTAAGGGGGTGGGATCGGTCTTGAGGGAGTATCCTGTGGAAATCAGCTCCCTTCCAGGCCTCCCAATCACATGAAAATCACTCTATTGTGTTTCTTGCCCCATAAGCACCAACCAGATTGCACTTCCGAAGCCTATTTTCAAATGGGTCTTAGCAAACCTAGGAATCTTTCTGATCATTAGTCACCCCAAACTGAACCTACCACCAATAGTAACTGAAGATCCCACTCTGACCAAAGATGGAATTCCCCAGTTCTCAAACACTTCATCAAGGGGACTTCCAATGAACTCAGTAGAATTCTTGTGCAATCAAGACATCGTTCCAGCAATTGCCATTTAAAATTGCTTCAAGAATTTATTCCATACTTCTAGGGGAATGGAGTTAATTTTCCTCTTGTAAAATGAATTAAATTTGTATGCTTGTTTATAGAATTATTCAGTTACCTTCATTTATAGTTACATTTGCTCATCATGTAAATATTAAATTTTTAAAAAATATATATATATATATATATATATATATATATATATATATATATATATATATATATATTCTGGTGCCATATTTGAGACCAACTCTAACACTTCTAAGTTAACTTTATTCTCTCCTGTCTTCCCCATCAACCCTGTCTTTATTTGCTGTATTTCAGCCTTGCAGTACCTAAAATCTTGTCTTTGTCTACAGCCATTCGGAGAGTTGAATATGCTATGCAAATTGACTACAAATGCGTCTTTCTATTTGTCTACATCACCATTCTGTCTTTGTTGCATCCTGCAGTTATTCCATGTGGAATAATGGTCAAAATCAATCACAAACTTGTAGTTGTCTTTGAGGAATATTTATCATTGTTATTAAATGATATACAAGCTCTTGGTATACTGTTTATGGAGGCAGGAACATGCTCTTCTCTGAAGATTTTATCTTTTAAAGGGCACATAAAATTTCAGACTCGCTTTTCAGCTTCATAAATACGCATATGGTTGCATAGAGTTAACACAGATATCCATCTTGAGTTTCTTTTGGTTCAAGCAACCATGGAACTAAATTCCATATAACCTATATAAAAGCCTGTGTATTTCAATCAACTTTAATGGGGGAAAAAAGTTCAATTGCTTAATAATTCAGGGCCAGAAAAAATTATAACATAAACTTTAACAATAAATTCAACAGTTATGTACCCTCAGAAGAGTAAGCTGCAGATTTTCAGCTGTGTGCTGAATACATTAAATGTTTTTCAGAAGTTTCTAAAGTCTAACTTGAAGCCATATTAATAAAGATTCTAAGTCCTAACCTTTGAAAACCAAGACATAACAGAATACCGAAAGTTATCTATGTATACATACACATACATATAATACTATTGGATGTAGGTACATAAGAAATTACCCCCAAAACTTAATGGCTGAAACAGTAATCATATTGATGTTGCTTAGGAATCTGCAATTTGGGCAGGACTCAGCAGAGAAAGTAAATACAGAAAGTTTATGAAAATGGCAAAAAAAAACAAAAAGCATTATTTAAAAGTACTATGGTCAGATAGGACTTTTGCCATAGTAATGATTTCCTCTTTTTCTATCCCTCTGTCTCCCCTTCCCCAGTAAGGCATGTAGCCCAGTCCTGTGTTTACTATCCCAGCATCACTGGGCAGGAAACAGAAATAGTCAGGGTCTCTGGCTTTTGTGTTTTCAACTGTTTGAACACTTGAAGGAACTTCTGCTAGATGCCTGGGATACAAACATTACTGACAGAGGGATTCTCTCTGAGGGAAAAATATCAAGATCAGAGAAAAAAGAATCTATCCCCTACACATCAGTCAGGATCCCCTGGTGAGGAAAACCTAAATCTCACCATGTATTTGGAAATTGGCTCTCCAGATGCTACAGTAAGGAGACAAAGTGGGCTCTGGGGTGATAATCTAGAAGCCTTAGTAACAGGGAAGCGCCACCACTGGACTGCTTGAAGGGAGGGCCTCTGGGAGGTGGGGTTCAGACCCTGGGAGGATGGGACACCGCCCAGCTATTGCTGGCTCTTCTGAAGGGCTTATGCTGTGGAGCTGAGCTCTGAGCCATCTACTGCTTGGAGGACATATCACCAGTCCTGGGCAATAAACTGACAGAATGGGCAATCAACAGGAAGGAAGCCACTCTGTTCCTCCCACCTCCCATGCCCCTCTGCTGCTGCCAATTGGCAGAACTAGCAAAGGGGCAAAGAAGTCTGGGGAATACAGTTTTCAGAATCCCAGTCCCACAGGACAGAGTGTTAAAAGGGCGACTTTGGAACTGAGAGGCAGTAGGTAAATAACCAGCATATTCTTGTACCTAAAAAAAAAAATGTATTCCTGGATTTAGGAAAGAAGAAATTGGGAGTTGATAAGAACCAGAATTTGGTGGGTTTCGAGAGAGAGTACAAAGAGGGACAAGGAACTTCTTAGCAGAAATACATGCAGATGATTGAGTATCGAGCGCCCCACCCCCACCATGCTTCGGTGCCACATCACCCCTGCCCCTGTCGACTTAGATATGCCCAGATTTGTCTTAAATTGATCAAGGTTAAATGTTGGTTCCCCAGGCAAAGTAAGGACTTGATATAGAAATTTGGGCCTTAGAAAAATGATGAAAGTTAATATTTCGAGTATGTCTGCATTTGTGAACTTATACCCTCTAAGTGTATTTTCAATTGTGTAAAATCTTCAGACACAGGGGGCATGCTGGAAAGATAACTCCAGTTATTTTTGAATTATTGTTTACAATTATTATTTCTAGAAGCTAGCATTACGACTGTTTCTTTTTCTTCTTCATACTCTGTTATTTTCCTAAATTTCCACAATAAGCATATTTCACTTCTACAGTACAAATTATTAAAAAGCTTGTAAATGTAAATGTTACACTGTTATTTAGTATTGTATTCTATCTCAAATACATTTCTAAATTGGCCTGATAAAAAGTCTAAAGTTTCTTTTTTATTTTCATATTTTGTGTTAGAAAGATTAGACACTAGCAAGTGAATTCTACTTCTCAGTGTGTTCTCGTAGGCCTCAGGCACCTTCTGAATACAAAGAGAAGTGTAGTCTTCATCTTCTACTTTTATTCTGACAAAAAAATATTAATTCCAGTAATTTTCTATTTTGAAATTTTCATAGACTCTTTCACCTGTTCATACCACAGTGTGGCCTTATTAAAGTAGCATATGATCGATCTTGAAAATATGGCAAAAATGATTTGCTGAAAACCTTGGAAAACACATTCCAAAAGTTCAAGCCAAGGCCTGTTTTTGCCAATAAAATGCAAATAATGGGTCAAAGTCTGGGTGATAAAGATGATTAGAAGGAAATAATAAAAAAGAAAGGTCAGGCCCTTCGTTTTTTGTATAACCCTTTCACCATAATACTTATGAAACAGAAAAACTCCTCTATATTAAAAGAAAGAAGAAAGCAAGGAAGATAAAGAAAGAGAGAGAGAGAGAGAGAGAGAGAGAGAGAGAGAGAGAGAGAGAGAGAGAGAGAAAGAAAGAAAGAAAGAAAGAAAGAAAGAAAGAAAGAAAGAAAGAGAGAGAGAGAGAGAGAGAGAGAGAGAGAGGAAGGAAGGAAGGAAGGAAGGAAGGAAGGAAGGAAGGAAGGAAGGAAGGAAGGAAGGAAGAAAGAAAGAAAGAAAGAAAGAAAGAAAGAAAGAAAGAAAGAAAGAAAGAAAGAAAGAAAGAAAGAAAGAAAGAAAGAAAGAAAGAAAGAAAGAAATGGAAAGAAAGGGAGGGAGGGAGGGAGGGAGGGAGGGAGGGAGGGAGGAAGGAAGGAAGGAAGGAAGGAAGGAGGAAAAGACAAGACTGAGATTATTTGACTTTTGGAGAGGCTTGACTCTCGGGACATTTAGGCATTATGCCGTGAAATCAGTAGTAAATTCCTTGTGTTATTAGTCCAGAGATATCCAGATAGCAAGATGCCTGGGATACCAGGACAAAGTAAGAGGCACTTTCAAAGATGAATTCCAGTTAGCGCCTGTAAACAGTCCAGCACCTAAAAGCAAATTTTAGGATGAAATAAAAATACAGGTAAAAAGAAAACGACGGCATGTCTGTGATTGTCATTGAAACAGATATCAATACTGTTAATTCCAGGAAAGATTCCTTATTCTCAGCTGGAGCACACATTAGCCAGGACTTCCCACCCCACTCAGAAGTGAGGCTTGGCCGTGTGCATTGGACAATGAAATGTGAATGAAACTGATCTTCGTCACTTCTGCCTTCTAAGACTATGAGCCAACGCACAACCACCCCCTTCCAAGCCCCATTCTCACTGCCCCCCCCCACACACACACACTCTCCTCCCTTCCTAGTACTTGACTGGCTTTAGCCTGAGCTCAAAACAGACCGCGATGAACGAAGTAGCCCTGCTGACCCTTAATGGACGTGTAGCATGAGCAAAAAATAACCTTTGTTGTTTTAAGCCACTAAGATGTGGGGGTTGTTTGTTATTGCAGCACAATTTAATTCATCAAATGTTCCATACCCATCCCCGAAAGCGTTTTAAACAACCTATGCTTGTGTTCCCCATTGAGGGAGAAAGGGTTGCTGCAGGTTATCAGTTCAGTGATTCGGAGCAGAGGTTTAGAAATTTTGATAACCTACCCTATTTAAAATGTAACTCTACATTATGCTTCCTTTTTAGTATAGGTATTTTACGGATGCTGTCCCTTTTGAAAACTACTTTTTAATTTTATATTCTTATATGTTCCTTTACTCCTAGTTACTTCTTACAGTCTCTTTGATGAATGCTTAATGTACATTCCCATGAATATAACTGATAGATTCTGCTTTTCCGACCGTTACATTTTAGAATTTAGGTGTCTGCGTCTGTGTCATAAATCTAAGCAAGCTTTTCATTTTGATGATTAGGTACTTCATCTGGCAACCACACAATAACCAGAAGATTATACTCTTCTTCCCTCTAAAAAATCCCACAAGCAACAGAACTAGCAACAGGAAATTAGTGTGTGACAAAGCGGCCATGGCTTGGCTCTGAAAAGTAAGCTCTTTAAGGATAAGACTCTTGTCGCTACGAATTCGTGAAAAAAAAATATCCAACTATTTTCTTGAAGTCAGTTGTTCTTCAAAATCTGGTAAGGCATTCCTCCAGGCTGCTAATGATCTCCTTTATTCAAACTGCACATTGAACTTTTCTTATTTAAATCATTCCGTTTTTTAAATTTAATTTAAGAATTATTTTTGCTGCATGTGGATCTTTTTGAGAACTGGCAAACCAGGTGTCTTTGAAGCTGCTGTTTTTTCATCCGCTGGGAACAGTAACCTAATCCCTGTACTCTGACTAGATTTGAGCTAAGGGGACATAGCTTGCTTCTGTCTCAGGATAAGATTGGAAGAGGTGGGCTGCGGGTCTCCAGCTGAGAAAAAGGGAAGATGGGGAAAGATAAGAGCTGCGGTTTCAAATATCCTTAATGGGAATTCTCCGCAGTCATTTTTCATTGGAGCTAGCTGGGTGCTGTCAGAGCTTTGATTACTGCCTCCTCTTCTCTGGGAAACCTTTTGTTTGGTCCTCCTAGTGTCTGGACTTTGGCCAGGCTGTTTTTTTGTGTGTTTTCCAGGTAACTCTGGGTCTGTCTCAGTCCAGTCCTGGAGTGATTCATATGTCTGTAACCGATAGACCACTGTCTGCTTTTCAGCAATCTGAGTTTTCCTCACGTATCCATGCCCTGAAAGGCAAAAGTGAGATTTTTTTATTCTCAGGATTTTTGGTTTTTTGTTTGTTTGTTTTCCTGGCTGTTGTCTTATTGGCTCAGAAAGCCTGGGCATCTTCATTAGTATTTTTATTGGTTTTTTTGTTTTTGTTTTTGTTTTTTTTGCTATTTGTCTTTTGCTTATGAGTAAAATCAACATGTTGAAAAAAAAAAAAAAAAGAAAGAGAACTGAAAAGGAATGCCATTTCTTATGATTTACGATTTATGAGTCTGGAGGACCTGTCACATTGAGCCTCGGAGTGATTTTAATTAGCCGCATGACTGAGATGCCCTGTCAGTGTGGCACATTAAAACGGAGCTATCCGACGCGTGATCAGCTGGCAAGGGGGAGAGAGATGTGGTGAGGCCAGTTGCAGACACACACCATGCTGCTCATTTCTGCCTGTATCTCCACACTGCTAACAACAACAACAACAACAACAACAACAACAACAAAATTGCAGAGACATATTTTCCAATCCTTGGTGTGTAGAAGCTGCTGAGAATATTAACGAAGCCCCACCTAATTTGTACCTGTGGCTAATATAGCTCCAGAAAGTGAGAAATAGGAGAAACAGAACCAGTTTTCCAGTCGGCTACAAAGGAACTTCTGTTAGGAATTTCAAGTCTCGTGCAAATGGACTTGTCCAGCAAGGGCCTCTCCCAAATCATGGGCTGCGGCCCATTGCAGTCGTGGAGCAGAACAGGTTGTGCGACAGTGCCAAGAGCATGTGGTGGAAGGGGTCCAGGCCTTCCTGAGATGCTCATGAACCAGTCTGAACAGAGGCTGTTGTCTGTACCTCCATGGCTTCAGTGACATGATGATCTTCTCCACTGGGAGTCTTGGGGGTGACCTTGTATTTAGCCAAAAGGGCTAAACAGGTTCTGGGTGTCATCGGGAAGACTGCAGAAAACATAGGAGAGAAGCCAGCTTACCCTGTTCCAAACCAAGAGGCCCCTTGTTTGGAGTGCCATGTGCCCTTCTGGGCGCCACGTTATGGGTGCTGTTCTGGACACGGGCCACTTCGGGCCTGGGGCTGACCATGAGAGATGGCTTGTGAGGCTTTCCAAACCTGACGAGACACAGACTGAGCAAAGACGTGCTGGGTGTCCCTAAAGCACAATCTAGACAGATAAGATTGTGGGTACAAGTTAGAGATTGCCAGGCAATTTCACTGGCTGTTCTTTCACTACTTTCCAACTCAAAAACCCCTTTCAAACCACAAGAGTTCACTCACTGTTTCACAAACACAGCCTGCCCTTTCTGGTTCCCATACTCACAGCTGTTTTCATGTCACCCCCCTCCCTTCCATGTTTCGATTCTCACTGCTAAATTTAAATTCCAGTCACCAAAAAAAAGGCCCACTCTAAGCCATCCCAGCCAAAGGTAGCTGCCCATTTTTTGGACAATCATCTACTGCCAGGCGAAAACTTTTACATCAATGTCTTGAATTATTCTCTAAATGTTATTCTTATTATTTAAATTTTTGTATGCATAAACACGTCAACAATGGTCTGTGTCAGTTAGGTGGCTGCATATAGAGAAAAAACTTAGGCAAACGATTTAACGAGATAATTTTCTCTCTTAAGTAATAGAAGTTTGAAGGGAGGAAGGGAGTCCTGCTTATTAAAGATAGACTTCTTTCATCCTGCTGTCAGCCACCCTGCTATGCAGTTTCTGTGCTGAAGGTTACTTAATGAGGCGGTGTGGCTGCCCAAGTGTCTGTCATCTTGTCCGCAGTCACAGCTTAGGAAGGAGGAAGAGAACAAAAGTCCCCCTGGCTGAGTCAGCAACCTTGTAAAATGTCTTCTCAGAAGTCCTAGGGACACTTTGCTTATATTTCATTGGTCAACATGTTGTCACAAGCCTACCCTGGGCAATAAGGGAGGTTGGTAGTGTTTTAGCTGGGGTCAGTGCCATCACACATACACCACTGGCTTACATACAGAGGAAGAAAGGAAGACTAGATATTGGGGATCGGCTAGCAGTCCCTGCCACATGGTCTGACAAATAGTTTTGTGCTGCATCCAGGACACATCTGAGTAGTTAGAATAGCAAAAAACTAGACATTCCAGGAAATTCTAATGAGTTATAGAAAGATAATGAACTGATGCTTTCTTTACAGACCAAATGAGTCACCTCTCATCTCCCTTGTGCATGCCGGGTGCGTCTCTTTTGAACCTTCCTTTGTTTAAAGTATAAACTTCTTGCACAGAGAGTCCTCTTCCCTTCCTCTCTTCCTCACCTTCCTTCTCATCCCCAAATAGTCATCCCTGTCCAGTGGGAAGCACAGATCCCCAAATCCTGTTAATTTTCAGCAGCTTCAGGCAATAAAGAAAGGCTGTGCAAGGTTCAAGTTTGCTTATTTTTTGGAATGAGTGGGGGGAAGTTCTGCCCGAGCAATAGTTGATAGCAGGGCCTCATACCTATTCTTCAGAGCTCTGATTGCCATGGCTTTATAGGTTTTTGCAAATTCAGCTCTCAGAAGGTTGTTTCCTCCTTTCCTGTGATTATGGCCCACAGCCATCACCAAGATCCCCTGCTTACCTGACAGCCGTTCACCCTATATGCAATCAACAGGCCTCAGCGTGGTGTGATTAGGGAACAACCTGATGGCCTCTGTACACTCAAGACAGCACTGGGCTCCAATACTGGCCATAGCTCTGTGACTTTGAACCAGTTACATACTCAGTTAGTTTTTTGGTTTTTCCAGTCTGTAAAATGGGAATAGTAATGTCCACTTTGCTAGTTGCCATGGAATTAAGATGAGATACTTAAATGCCTGAGAAGGAACAGGTGCTTTACAAACAGTGTAAATTAATTAATTGTACTTTTGATTAATTTCTCTCCTCTCTCCCTAGTAACAGGAGCTGAAAGATGGGGAGGGAAATGGGAGCAGTGCCTTTCCTGGCATGTCCTGTTGCTCACTTTCTGCCCTACCTTTTCCACATTCTCTTGTTAAAGGAACTCTGAAGGTCTTAGACAGGACACATGATGGAAAAAGATGAAAACATGTTCATAAGTGACAGCTTTTAAGAATTACAATAATACATAGCCTAGAAAATGTCATTTTATCCAAATTTAAAAATTATAAATAACTTTTATATAGTCTTATCACTTATAGTTGAATGATGCCCCAGAAAAGTCTTGGATGAGAGTACTAAATCCAAGCTTTGGATGAACGTTCCTGTGGCCGTACACTCAGAGAAAAAAGCGAGTAAGGAAGGAGAAAGGGAAGAGAGGACTCAGAATCCAAAGGTTAGGTCAGTTTTAATCCCCAAGTTGATAACACCTGCTTGTCTGGTCTAGCACTTATTCTATCTTACCAGCAATTTATCTGAGGTCATGGCATTACACGTGGAATGGCAAGATTTACAGAACAGTTCAGAGACAAGCCTCTGCTTTTAAAAGTCTGTCATCTAGTGAAAG
Organism: Cynopterus sphinx; assembly: GCA_030015415.1. Classification (NCBI taxonomy): domain Eukaryota; kingdom Metazoa; phylum Chordata; class Mammalia; order Chiroptera; family Pteropodidae; genus Cynopterus; species Cynopterus sphinx. The sequence continues at coordinate 191,814,660 of CM057379.1, forward strand.
ACACAAGAGAAACACAAGTGAAGTTGATCTAAATACCCCAACTAGCAGATATCCCAAATCATGTGGGGCTGGAGTGAGGTGTTAGGACCTCCCGTTCAGCATTACTTTAGAGAGTAAAATTTGCAGAGAAAATTTATTTGGCCTCACAGTCAGTTCTGTCTTATACATTTGCTGGATCCAGCTGTATTCCCTAAATGCTGAACATATTGTTCTGGCTGATTATATTCTTGGCACCCAGCTCCGCTATGCCTTCCCTAGCGCCAAGAGCGCACAGCACAGCAGTAGCCTTCCATAAAAGGCCTATAAAGCCATTAGTTTATTCTCCCAAAGATCCAAGGTACTTGCTAAAGCACAAGATTTGTTTCAACTGACATGGCCCTGAGTTGAATGTGTCGCAACACTTCTTAAGGAGACAAGGTTCCTTTGACTAATAGCCTCCATATTTGTCAAAACTACTGTAGGCCAAAGGTTAGCAGCAGTGTCTGGCAGGACAAAAGCAAACCTAAAAAGCTAAAATAAGAACTAGGCCAACAAGCCCAGTTCCTGCTCCGGCTTCCTCTCTCTGCTACTCAAAGTCTGGGTCCATGCTGCCACAAAGTGAAAGTGTATACAGTACACTGGATGTGTAAAAACAAGGCAGAAACCTCTGTGATTCTCTCACTTCAAGAGGAGGGTGCCCAAGACTTCTTTGCAACAGTTCTCGGGGAATGTTATAGAATTGTCAAAAACATTTGTTTCTACTTGTGGTGTTTTTAAAATACAAAAAGAAGATTTTTAGGTAGTTTGGCTTATGACATTCAAAAGCTCATAGAGAGGGTAGAAACATTAAAATGGAATGCCAGGAGAATGTAGCAGAGGGACATTAACTCAGCTTGAGAAAGGCAGGAAAACAATGTTGGGATGGAGGAGTCACTACCCCAGGGACCTCCAATAGCTCCACAGTCTAAGTAATCAGATGTACATCACCCAGATTGCCTCATTAAAAACCTTCATTTTGAGCCATCACTGAGATGGGAAGATTAGTAGGCAGGTTTCCTAGAGGATATGAGGCCACAACTAAGGTTTAGAATGTAAACTGAAATAAATGAGAGGGTGTCACCATTGGAAAGGCTAGGATGAAGCTCTCACCTGAGGCTGAATACTTCTGGTGTCTCAGATCTATGTGTATTTAAAATACTAATTTATCAAAGCATGCGATACCTCAAAATGCACTTGTCTTCTATCTCTGGCCCTGACCTAAAGAGGGAATGAAATGCTTTATAAGCATAGAAGATCAAGAATAAAGAGAATTTGTCCCAGCAAAAAGCTTTAAAATGTTAATACTCTTTGACACAAAACGTTAACCTAAAGAAATTCATTCTAAGTAAATATTAGGAGAATATTTATTTACAAGGATATCCATCACTATTTTCTCTTTTTTTGTAGGAATGAAAGACTGGAAGCCATTTAGATATTTTGTCCAACAACAACAGATTGTTGTGTGATACATTCATATAATGAAATAACTTATAATCATTAAAAAGAGATGTTAGGAAAGAATAATATGGAAAGATGTTAATGGCATATTGTTGAGTGAGAAAAAAGCAGGTTAAAGGAATATATGTTGCAAAAGACACTGTTAAGAGGGTAACAAGATAAAATATTTGCAAATCATATATTGGGTAAAGGACTTATATCCAAAATATATTAAAAACAACTCACAAACTCAACCATAAGGAAACAAACAACCCAATTAAAGACACCAGTTGTTGGTGAGGTTGTAGAGACATTGAAACCCTTTCACGCTGCTGGTGGGAATGTAAACTGGTGTAGCTGCTGTGAAAAGCAGTACTGAGGCCCTTCAAAAACTAAAAATAGAACTACATATGACCCAACAATCCAACTTCTGGGTATACATGCTAAAGAACTGAAATAAATAAGGAGCTCAAAGGTATACTAGCACTACCACAGTCATTGCAGCAGTATTTCTAAGTACAGCCAAGACGTAGAAACAACCTAAGTGTTTATTAACACATGAATGGATAAAGAAAATGCTGATACACATACAATGGAATACTATTCAGCCTTAAAACAGAAGGAATTCTGCATATGCAACAAGGACGAACCTGGAAGACATTATGCTAAGTGAAATAAACTAGCAATAGAAAGACAAATATTGCATGATTCCAATTATATGAGGAATTTAAAATAGCCAAATCATAGAATCAAAGAGTGAAATGATGATTTCCAGGGGCTCATCGGAGGGGAAATAGAAAACTAATTAATGGGCATAATGCTTCAGTCAGGCAAGATGAATAAATTCTAGATATCTAGAACCATTGTGTATAGTACACTTAAAATTTGTTGAGAGTTTAAGTATTCTTACCACAATAACATTTAAAAAATAATTTTAAAAATAAAAGGTGAATAGATATATCATAAAATAGGTAGATAGATGGAAATAATCATATAAAGTGTGCTCAACATCATTCATCATTATGAAAATTCAAATTAAAATAACAAGAGATGCCACTGCATATATATGAGAATAGCCAAAATCCAAAAACCTGATATAGTAATTGCTGGCAAGGATATTGAGTAACAAGACATCTCATTCGTTCCTGCTGAGAATGAAAAATGGTACAGCTACTTCAGAAGATAGCTCAGCAGCTTCTTACAAAGTTAAACATACTCTTACCATATGATCCAACCATCAGGCTCCTAGATATGTACTGAATTGATTTACAAATATTTGTCCACACAAAATCACATGCAAAGATTTACAGCAGCTTTATTTATAACTGTCAAAAACTGAAAGCAATCAATATATCTTTCAATATGGGATGGATAAATAAGCTGTAGTAAATCCATACAATGGAATACTATTTATTAATAAAAATAATCTATTAAGTTATGCAAAACCAGAGATAAATCTTAAATACATGTTGATAAATGAAATACGCCAGTCTGAAAAGTTTGCATGACATGTCACTCCACTTATATGATGTTCTGGAAATAATAAAACTCTAGAGACATCAAATAAATCAGTGGTTTCTAGGGTTTTGGAGAAGGTGTTTGGTGAAATGGGTGAAGTGCAGGGAGTTTTTTTAGGGCAGTGAAACTATTGTGTGTGATACTGCAGTCGTGAATCATGACACTATGCATTGGCCAATACCTATAGAAATTTACAGCACAAAAAGTGAACTTTAATTTTTGCAAATTTTAAAATATTATTTAGGAGATCAGGGGATTCCGGGATGGAATGCAGACTATGATAAAGGAATCTCTCTATATTACAATATATGAAATGACCGAAGTGGGTAGGGCTAAAAGTGCTGACCTATATAACTTTGGAAATGAGTGGATATTAAAATGAAAGGCAAAAAGAATTGGACATAAGCACTGTACTCTAGTTGGTAAAGTTGTTTTCCATCAGGGTAGGGATTAACATTTCTGAAATCACTATACATGCTAGAATTGAACAATTAAGTAAATGGATGGCAGATGATGGAAATTAGCTTTCTCAGATTGGGAGTTCACAGATAAGCAAGGGAAGGAGTCAAGAATATGGTACTGGATTAGAGTTGGATGCATCAGTGTGAACTCATGTTCAGTTTAATATAGATAGATACAGGTATATCCATAGGAACAAATATAGATATTTGTGTGCACACCAGTTGATAAACACATATACATTTCCAGCTGAGAAGTCCTAAAAGCAATGACCTCCAAGTAGCAATGAGCAAATCAAGCTCCCAGATCTTATTTTTTAATATCGTTGTCTAAGGAAAGGAACCAAGACCCTTGAAGAAATAGTTAATTCCAAGTCCAGAACACGGATAATACAAAATGTTTCTGGACATCTTATAGTACCAGAAAGTAAGGGAATACTCAAAAAACCAACAACAATGGGGGCACAAAGGGATGCAGCAGCCAATGGCAGTGTTCTCAGTGGTCAAAGTTGAAACAATTGGAGAAACAAAATAAATAACATAGTATTGAATTAAAATCCAAAGTAGTAAATAAATATCCATGAGTCCACACTGGTATATAAATAAATGGTTAAATAAATAAATGAGAGAAAAGAGACAAATTATCTATGCAAAAGGATTCCAAATAATATCTGTCAGTATTCCCCACCTTTGAAGAGTGGAACATAACTTCTTACCTCGTCAGTGTGGTCTCTGATTAATGACTTTCTTCCAAAGAGCACAGTATGGAAAGAAAGACAGAAAAAGAGTAATTTTACTGTGGAGAAAATGGACAAATATGACCTAAGCCAGATGACCAAGGTCAACGTCAATAGCGATGAGTCCTGTTGATAGTATGTACCCTTGACATGAGGAGAATGGCACTTCTGTGGTTCTCCAAAAGTTATAACCACAGTATTGTGAGAAAAACATCAGAGAAATTCTAACTGAGGGATATTCTACAAAATACCTGACCAGCACTCCTAAAAATTGTCAAAGTCAAAAACGAAAATGTAGAAGTCTGAGAAACAGAGTCTGTGGAGACTAAAGAGACATAAAAGTTAAATATGATGTGGCATTCTAGATGGAACCCTGGAACAGACAAGGAATACTAGGTGAAAACTAAAGAAATATGAATAAAGCATAGACTTCAGCTAATAGCAATGCATTAACTTGGTATAAATAATAACAATTCATCAATATCGGTTCATTAGATGTGGCGTTAGTACCATCTAATAGAAGATACTTATCAATAGGGGAAACCAGGTGCTGGCCATACTGGAATTCTCTGTGCTGTCTTTGCAACTTTTCTATAAATCGAAAACTATTATAAAATTTAAAGTTTATTAAGCAAAGAGTATATGCTGTAATTTTTCTAAATTTGTATACAGATAGACATGTACACATAGAAAAAAAGGTGAAAAGGTTATGTGTCAAAATAACACTGATTATTGCTGGTGATGAGATCAGAGTATTACTCCTATTTTGCTCCTCTGTATACATAACTTTACAACACAAAAAGAAAAATAATTTTAAGCCTTCATTTGGACCAGAATATTTCCTTGACTTAAGCACAAAAAGAGAATTTTATCTGATATTTTAAATTTCTAAAAATATTTAAAAGGCATACAGTATTAAACAATCTGTCAAGGAGGAAACACAAGATTTACTTTTTGGTTTAAAAATTTTTCCCAGTGTGTTCTTTGATAGTAACTAAGGATAAAATTGACGAGGAATACTTATTCTTAAACTAAGAGTTTGATGAAATATAGTCAAGAAAGAATCAAAAATTAACTTTCAACAGGAATTCCAATTCCCCATTTTAATTAATTTATTTCCTCATTCTAATTTCCTATGTAATTTCAAATATTTAAAACCACTAGAGAGGTTGGTTTGGTTTATTCTGCTTTAAGTTATTAGATCCCTCTTTGAGCTTATTTGGTATAGACTATGCACTTTTTTTTTCATGATTATTTTATTTACTCATTTTCTCATTCTATATTCATTGAGGGCTTACCATTTCTCAGTTACTATGTTAATAGCTGAGGAATATGAAACCATGAATAATAAATAGCTTCTATATTTAAAGAGATTCTGATAGGAAAGGTCACAGTGAAATAGATAAATTATTACACTTACAAGATTGAATAAATGCTAAGAAGAAAAGTTCAAATTGAGAAAATGAGAATTTATAGAAAGGAGCAATTACATCCCCTGCAGGTCCTCTAACAGCGTGCTGCTTACACATCATTTCTTTATAATGTTAATGAGATGTTGTAGGAACTTAACTCGTGTTTATATCAATTAGCCTGTGGTAAAATTAGTTTCCTTATATTTCATTTCACTAAAAGTCATAGAACCTCTAGACAACATTAAGTGAGGACTTACTTTAGAAGGACGTAGGTCAGGATTTGCAAAAAAGAAACTCGAGAAAGCATTGGACCCTCACTGATCTGGGGGGTGAAAAGATGGAAAGGGTATTTATCCTCCTTTCTTCATGGTTCAATGGGGGGGAACTGCAGCTATAGGGTCACTCCTGGCCTCCTTCCCTGTCCTTACTCCTCCCACTGAGAGTTCGTGAGTTTGAGAACAGAAACTGAGAATACTTAGTTTAACCCTTCTGTTACTTCTTCTTTTTCTTTCCTGTTAACCTGTCTCGTGTCAATTTTTTTTAAGTTTGAGAATGATTGGCTTACAATATTATATTACTTTCAGGTATAAAACAGTGATTTGACATTTAAATACCTCAACAAAGTGATCACCACGACATCTAGTAACAAGTTGTCCCTGTGCAGTTAATAATGATGTTATTGAATATATTGCCAATGCTGTCCATTATGTCCTTGCGACTTATTTATTTTATAATTAGAAGTTTGAACCTCTTAGTCTTCTTCACCTTTTCACCCACCCCCACATCCCTTCCCTTTGGCAACCATCAGTTTTTTCTCTGTATCTATGAGTCAGTTTCTGTTTCGCTTTGTTTGTTTTGCTCTTCTGTTCACATGCAAGTGAAACTTTATGTGATAGAAATATTATTGTCTTTTTCTGTCTGACTTATTTCACTTAGCACAGTACTCTCTAAGCCCACCCACGTTGTCACAAATGGCAAGATTCCATTTATTTTTATGGCTGAGTAATATTCCACCATCTCTTTCTTAACCATTCACCTATAGATGAATACCTAGGTTGCGTCCATATCTTGACTATTGTAAATTATGATGCAATGAACTTGGAGGTGTGTGTGTGTGTGTGTGTGTGTGTAGTATGTAGTATTTATATATGTATGTATGCATATACATGTGTGTGTGTGAGTGTGTGAGAGTGTGCGTATTTCGAATTACTGTTTTATTTTCTTCAGATAAATGCCCAAAGTGGAATTGCTGGGTTGTATGATAGTTCTATTTTTAATTTTTTAAAGAATCTCCATGCTGTTTTTTATAGTGGGTACACCAATTTACAATCCCACCCACAATGCATGAAGATTCCCTTTTCTCCACATCCTTGACAACACTTATTATTTGTTGTCTGTTTGATAGCAGCCACTCTGATGAGTGTGAAATGATATTTCATTATGGTTTTTATTTGCATTTCCTGGATGATTAGTGACATTGAGCATCCTTTCATGTGTCTGTTTGCCACTTGTATGTCTAATTTCGAGAAATTTTTATTCAGGTCTTCTGCCTACTTTTTAATTTAGTTGGTTTATTTAATGTTGAGTTGTATGAGTTCTTTATATATTTTGGATATTACCCACATATTGGATATGTCATTTGCAAATATATTCTCCTGTTCAGTAGGTTGCCCTTTCATTTCATTTGTGGTTTTCTTTGTTGTGTAAAAGCTTTTTAATTTGATGTAATTTGTTTAGTTTGTTTAGTTTTCTTTTGTTGTACTTGCCCCAGAAGGCATATCCAAAAAAATGTTTTAAGACCAATGTCAAAGAGTTTACTGCCTATGTTTACTTCTAGGAGTTTTATGGTTCCAAGTCTTATATTTAAATCTTTAATCCATTTCAAATTTATTTTGTATATAGTGTAAGAAAGTGGTCCAGCTTTATTGATTGATTGATTCATTGATTGATTGATTGATTTGCATGTCTAGTTTCCTCAACACCATTTACTGAAGAGAATTTTCCCATTGTATATTTTTGCCTCTTTTTATATAGATTAATTGGCCATATAATTTTGTATTTATTTCTGAGCTCCCTATTCTGTTCCATTGATCTATGTGTCTCCTTTTGTCTTAGTTTCATACTGTTTTGATTACTACAGCTTTGTAGTATAGTCTGAAATTAGAGCGTGTGATACCTCCAACTTTGTTTTACTTTCTCAGAATTGTTTTGGCTATTCAGGGTCACTTGTGGTTCCACAAAAATTTGGAGGATTTGTTTGAATTCTGTGCAATATGCCACTGGTATTTTGATAGGAATTGCAATAAATCTGTCATCATAGATTGCTTTGGCTACTATGGACATTTTAACAATATTAATTCTTCCAATCCATGAGCATGATATATTTTCCCATTTACTCATGTCATCTTTAATATCTTTCATCAGTGTCTATAGTTTTCAGAGTACAGATTTTCACTTCCTTGGTTATTATTAGGTATTTTATTCTTTTTGATGCAATTGTAAATGGGATATTTTATTAATTCTTCTTTCTGATAGTTTTTATACGTGTATAGTAACACAACATATTTCTATATGTTAATTTTGTATCCTACAACTTTACTGAATTCTTTCATTAGTTATAATTGTTTATGGAGTCTTTAGCATTTTCTATATGCAGTATTATGTTATCTGCAAATAGTACCAGTTTTACCTCTTCCTTTACAATTTAGATACCTTTTATTTATTGTGTCTCATTGCTGTGGCTAGAAATTCCAATACTATGTTGAATAAATATAGTGAGAGTGGGAATTTTTGTCTTGTTCTGATCTTAGAGAAAAAGCTTTCAGTTTTTACCATTGAGTATGATGTGAGCTGTGGAGTCTCATAATGACTTTTATTATGTTGAGGCATATTCCCTTTACAACCATTTTATTGAGCTTTTATCATAAATTAATGATGAATTTTGTCAAATGTTTTTTACTGTCTATATTGAGATGATTATATGATTTTTATTCTTCCTCTTGTTAAAGTGGTATATCAAATTGATTAATTTGTAGATTTTGAACTATCCTTGCTTCCCTATAATAGATACCACTTGATCATGGTGTATGATTCTTTTAATGAATTATTGATTTTGCTAATATATTAAAGAAAATTTTGCATCTATTTCATCAGGGATATTGGTCTGTAAATGTGCGTGTGTGTGTGTGTGTGTGTGTGTGTGTGTGTGTGTGTGTGTGTGTGTGGTGTCAATGCTTGGTTTTGATATCATCAGGGTAATGCTGGCTTCATAGAATGAATTTAAAAGCATGCCTTCCTCTTCAATTTTTTGAAATATTTTGAGATTAAGTGTTAATTCTCTTTAAGTGTTTGGTAGAAGTCACTTGTAAAGCCATGGTCCAGGACTTTGCTTTATTGGAAATTTTTTGATTACTTATTCAATTTCATTAGTGGTAATTGGACTGCTCAGGTTTTCAGTTTCTTCCTAAGTCTTAGAAGATTGTTTCCTCTATAATGTACAATTTGGGGCATAAAAATTTTCAAAGTATTGTGTTATGATTCTTTGTATTTATGTGGTGTGGGTTGGCACTTCTTTTTTATTTCTGATTTTATTTATTTGGTCTCCTTTCTCTCTCTCTCTCTCTCTCTCTCTATGACTATGGCTAAAGGTTTATTACTTCTTTTTCTTTGCAAAGAACCAGATCTTTGTTATATTGATCTTTTCTATTGTTCTTAGTCTCTGTTTCACTTATTTCCATTTTGATCATTATTTCCTTCCTCCTACTAACTTTGGGATTTGTTCTTATTTTTCTATTTCCTTTAGGTATAATGTTCGATAGTTTATTTGAAATTTTCCTTGTTATTTGAGATAGGTCTGTATCTCTATAAATTTTTCTCTCAGAACTGCTGTTGCTGTGTCCCGTAGATTTTGGAGCAATGTGTTTCCATTTTCATTTGTCTCAATGTATTTTTTCCTATTTTCCCTTTCATTTCTTTTTTGACCCATTGGTTGTTTAGTAGCATGTTGTTTAGCCTCAATGTGTTTTTTCCAGTTTTCTTCTTGCAATTGATTTCTAGTTTCATTCCATTGTGGTCAGAAAAAATACTTGATGTATTTTCAAGCTTCTTAAACTCATTGAGGTTTATTTGGTGGCCTCACATGTATTCTGTCCTAGAGAATGTTCCAAGCTTTTTGTGCATCTTTAGATCTAAAATGAGTCTCTTACAGGCAGCATATGTATGAGATGATTTTTTCATCCATTCAGCCACTCTCCATCTTTTGATTGCTGCTTTTAGCCCATCTACATTTAAATTATTGATAGATGTGTACTTATTAGCATTTTATTAATGATTTTCCTTTTGTTTTTGCAGTTCTTTTCTGTTTCTTCTCTTATGCTTCCTTTGTGATTTGAGGACTTCCTTTAGTATTATGTTTGCACTCCTTCCTCTTTACTTTTTGTGTATATATTATAGATTTTTAGTTTGTGGTTACCATAAAATTCATATATAACACCATATGCATATAGCAGGCTATTGTAAGTGAATGATCACTTAAGTTCAAACACATTCTAAAAGCATTACATTTTTACTCCCCAATCCATGATTTATATTTTTGATGTCATATTTTATTTTACAGTTTTTGCCCATGTGTCCCTTAATTAGTTATTGTAGAAATAGATTATTTTACTGCTTTTTTCCTTTAATCTTTACACTAGCTTTATCAGTAATTAGCCCACTACCTTTGCTGTATGTTTGCCTTTATCAGTGAGATTTTTTTTTCATTTATACATTTTTTTTTATTTCTAGTTTAAACTTTTTTTTTTCAGCTTAAAGAAGTAAATCCCTTTAACATTTCTTGCAATACTTTCCCACATGTCAGGATCTATCACCTCCACATTCTCCATTCTCCATTTTTTTCTGCCCGTCCTATGTCCTCTCACTTTTGAAAACTCCAAGTTTCTTAGTGTTACTAACTTCCATAAGAAGTCAGAAGAAAAACAGGTAGGTTGACCTAATTCAAAAAGTAGTGTAATTTCTGAGATCTAAGCCTCATCCAGAGCATTTATATTAAACAAACAAACAAAAACTCTTATATACTTCAGCAAAACTCTAGGTCATGTGACAAAGGGGTGAGATAAAGTTCACACATTACTTTATTCTATAATATATAATATAAAAAAAATAGTGCTGATCCTCATTTGAGTATACTCTGTTTTATGAAACAGCATTTAACATTCCAGGGTAAAACTCAAATATAAAACAATGAAATAGCAGTATCCTTATTTTACATATGGAAAAACTATGAGGCAGCTCTAGTTACCTTCATCATTCTCTTGTGTTCTTGCTTTCCTCACTTGGGAGAAGCATTATTGATAAGCACATAGAGGTCAATATTTTCTCCATCTGCTTCACATGTTTAAGCTATTTTCATGACTTGGTTGCTTTGTTCCTTTTTCTTAAAATAGGACTATTTTCACCCTACTTTTACTCTTTTGATCATTAATAAATAAACAATGCAAGGCAAAGGGGATTATACTTTCTCCCCTATTATGGTCCAGTTTAAGATTTAAATCTACATAATTCTGTAAGAGTTAAATAAAAGTTAAGAGTGGAGCGTCTGTGTCATTTCCTTTACTTGAGAGTAATTAATAATTATATAGATTGTTTCTGACCAACAGAATGTTTCTGTCCACTTCCTTGTTCACCAAAATCTCTTCCATACTTCAAAGCTCATATCTCCATCCTCATTCACCCTTTCATGAAGCCCAACACCAATATCCACTTCCTTATGTTTCATAGAACTTATTGCCGATATCACACACTTTATATTCTACATTTCGGCATTCTCAACTTGTTCCACATGTGTAAATACTTCTGCCCAATAAGACGCTGAGTTCTCAGAAATGAGAACATTGTCCTATAAACATTAATACACTGTGTGGTTCAAGGCACATAGTTAAAACTCAGTGACCTGAAGGTTGAATTCTTTACATTAGCAATGAGACCCCATGGAGAGTACTGAACACTCATGGAGTAGCTTAGACACTTGTCCCTTTGAAATTTTTCAAATAGTTTTCTAAACTGGAAACCCCAAAATAGTCACTGATTACAAAGCATGACAGAATTAATGAATACAGCATTTAAAGTATTAAACCCCAAATCTAATCATTAGTGAAGGAATTCCATATTTTTTCATTCAGCTGATGTTGTTTGGATGTTTCCTGTGTCTAGTATGTGGTTCTGAAGGGAAAAATTAAAAGAACACATGGTTTCTGGGCTCCAAGAAACTAATAAATGTAGTATCAGGAAATAAGTAGATTTAGGTGTTTTCAGGAATGAAGAGAATAGTTAATAAAAGAAAAAGTTAGAGAAGACTAACAAGAATTTACCCATTTTATCTTAATCATTATTATTATCAGTTTGTATTTAATTTGGTGGCTAAAGTATGCAAATACATTGAGTTTATTACAGTGAATTAAAGTATACTTAACAAAACAAAAAACATATACTTTTGTGTGTTTAAAAAAGAAAAAAATAGAATTTAGATAATTATATACTGACTAATTAGGTGTCACTGATGAATAGGGAAATAAATAAAGAGTGCCTATTCATGGCATCATTTCATCATTTAAACATCAGTATGACACTTTGAGAGAAAGAGTAATTGCATATAGCCAAGACAATTTCCATGGCTGAAAACACATTAAATTATCTTTATCTTTGAGTGGATTTACTTTATATGTGTCTCTGCAACAGAATCATAACAAGCTAATGGAAACAAAATAAAATAGAGCATGTTATTCTGCCTTTTTACTTTGGGAATAAGCTCAGATCTGAACATACTGATGAAAGCCTTCAGGCTCTGCTGCTGTTGAGAATCAATATGAAGCTGTTGATGGAGTCTGCAGTTTTTGGTTATGGGCTGAAATGAGATGGAAAGGAGGTGATACCGGTCACAAAATCTTAAGTGGAGAACAAAATACTAGCAATATAAATCATTGACTATCTTAATTACTTTGTTCTTTATTTTATTATTTTAAATTTATATATAATTATAGTTGAAATTTATATTGATTTCAGGTATATGACATAAGAATTAGACATTTATATACCTTAGAAACTGATTACAATGGTAAGTCTAATAACCATCTGTCACCATAGATAGTTATTACATTATTGACTGTATTTCCAGCACTATACATTCTATCCCATGACTTATTTATCATACACCTGTAAACTGTACTTCTTATTCCCCTTTACTTTTTCACCTATCTCCCACCCCTTCCCATCTAGCAGTCATCAGTTTGTTTTCTATATTTATGAATTTGTTTCTGCTTTGTTTGTTCATTTTTTTTTGTTTTTTAGATTTCACATATAAGTAAAATCATATAGTATTTGTCTTTGTCTGACCTATTTCACTTCCTTTAGTATGTTCACTTAATATAAAACCTCGGAGGAGAGGAGTAAAACCCCCAAATCATTGAGTTTTCTCATCTACATTACGAAAACATACATAGCTCTATATTGTCCCTTCTATCTTCCTTTATTCAACAGCATATGCACTCACTCTGATCAAATGTCGCCTCAGAGGGGATTTTCCGGATCACACTATCCGTAGTTTCAGCACCTACTTCCACTCCTCCATTCCTCGCTTTGATTCCAGTCAGGATAATCCACATTATGGTACCATAACAACCAATCCCCAAATCTCAGCAGTTTAACAAAATTGTTACTAATGGAAAAATCCACTGCTAGTTTGCTAGCTGTCGCAGGCAGTCCTCCTCCATAAGTCCTCATCAATATGAGCCAACACACTTGGCACAGCAAAGTGAAAGGGAGGTAGAAAGACAAGGCCAGCAAATAACTGCTTCTACCCAGAAGTGACAGAGATCACTTTCACTCACATTTCATTGGCTAAAGCCAACTAAGTACAAGTGGGCAGAAAACTATACTATCTAGTGGATATAGTAATAGCTGGTGCTTCATGCTTTATTTTTCTTTACCACACTTTTCACCTAACATCATCATATAATATATTTCATTTGTGTTGATTTGCCTCTCCACACTAGAATATAAGCACTGTGAGGGCAGGGACTATCTCTATTTGTTCACTGCTATACCCTCAGACCTTAGAACAGAGATTATCAATAAATATTTGTTGGATGAACAAATAAGAGTACAGGAAATAAAATGCTTTACACAGAGAGTACAGGTTCAAATGCCTAAAGAACCTGATTAGTAATATGACAAGGGAAGCAAGCAAGGTCATAACTGCCACTAAGTGGGGAACTTTTAGCACTACCTAAAACGTACTACTTGTTGCCTTAATAGATTATGGGCCTAGAATATCCAGATTCTCTTATTAATAAGAATTTGAAAATCTGGATTTTTAGATGAAAATTCTGATGTTTCACCATGTTATAAAATAGTTTTTAAAACCACATGCAGGTCATACCTAGCAAACATAATATCAGTGTATTTCTTTTGCTTCCGATAGAAAGACTGAATTGTGTTTCTTAAGATCTGCAAAGACTGAGTTAAATGGAGAAAGAAAGAGAAGAGAGAAGAAACACAGAATTTCCACATTCATTTCTCTATGGCCTGAATTGCAATTTGGAGGAATCTTTCTCTATGACTTCCCTTCTCATCCCTGCTTCGCTTTACCCAAGAGTTTAGATAACACTCTATTTATATTTATATCACTAGTTTTACTTATTTATTGTCAAATACTGTGAAAAGTAAGAAGGGATCAACCCTGCCTTCACTGATGCTATTTTGGGTCTTACGTAACAATATCTAAATAAATAAGAAACCCTAGTGAAAGGTCTCCAAGGTTAAAATATTTAGAATGAAAAATTGCTGTGATTAAAAGAGAATAACCAGAATAAAAGATCTCACGTCTTCTTCACATATCAGATGAGGTCTAAACAAGAAACTCTCAGCAACCAATAATTCGATCTGATTATAGAATGAGTGTTTCTTTTCCTTTGCCCTAAAGTTGAACTTTGTATATTGAAGGGCTGCCAAACACATTTCACTCTAAGTAAATGTTGTTTTCCAATTGTATTACCCAAGAGGCTTAAATTTGGGTGAAAATGTTCAATAATCAAATTTCTATGTTTCTTTGGATCTAGCTTGGGGAGATTCAGCACACAGTGTTAATGCTACTTATCTTCTCCAGAGGGAGTTATTACTGAGCAAGTTTAGTCAAACTTTATAATTCTTCATTTCAGTGGCCTTAAGCCCACACTTGGGAGATTTCCAGGTATGGAATCAGTAAAAACCATCCTAGACATTGCAATTTTGGACACAGTACTGGATTTTAGGTAATCTGCTTTTCCCAGGAAGCGACTGAATTAAAATGGACCTGCCCCTCCTTCTTTGGAGAGAATTCTACCATCATGCTCCTAACTCCTAAATAACCCCACATGCTATTCTACCTGCATAGAGATGGCATTTCAGATCTCTGTTGGTGTGTCTGATATTGACTTTAATTCAAGACTAACTGAAGAAATAAAAGATATTCAATACCTCTTACCCTGCCCCATCTCATTTTCCAGTCAAAATCCTCATAAAAAATAGACTTCTGGTGGACTTGTAACATAACTTGTAAATGGCCTCCCCACCAGGTCATCCCGAACGTCACTGGGTGCCGTGAATTTGAGTTGCCTTGAAATAAATGAGGTCTCTAGTCCACGGTTTTTAAAACAAAATTACCAAGATTAAATGTGAAATTTTGTTCTTACATAGGCAAACAAAATATAAATATCTCTGGAGATAGCTTATGAGCAAAACAAATTACTTTCATGGAAGTATAGAACTCAATTATTTTAGAATTTGAATATTGATTTGATTCTGAAAAAAATTACACCAAGACTTTCCAAAAGAGTTCTCTTCAAAGTGGCTACTTATTTAACACACATACAAAAAAACTCCACAATTTCCATCAATATGGCATTTTAAGATTATGCTTTGATATTCTCTTTTGCATGCACACAAATACAGTTTAGAAAACATGCAAGCCACCCGGTGGGCAGGTAAATGAATCTTTAATATTCATAAACTGGTTTAAGATTAAAAGGTCCTAGAAAACCACATGGAAGCAGACACAAACAGGAAAAGAATATGGAGAAGAGAGAACTTGTAATATGAGAAAAGCTTACAAACCAAAGTGCTCAAATACATAATGAAATAAAATGCTGAGAAAGCCAGCCAACAAAATCAACTGTAGGAAGATTAATTCAATCCAGGTAAGATTAAAATAGTAAAGAAAGAAGAAAAATATCTAAAAGCTTAGACTCTTCAAAGTGATAGATTATGGGGGGGAAATGAAAAGTGACAAGAAATGTTGAAATAAAGCAGGCAGAAATAAGACAATAGGTGCTTGAGCAAAGGTACCAACTAGGAATCTTAAAAAAGAAAAGCATAGTTATTATGATTTTGAAATTTTAATAGGTAAGACAAATAGGTTTATCCACAAGTGATAAGTCTGTGATTGGAAGATTGTCTTAAGGAATTAATTCACTAAGAATGAAGGATAAAGGAACAAGCAGATTAGAACCAGGAAAGAAAAGTTAAAGACATGGAGTCTAGATGGAGTGGCTCCATATTCCTTTTAACAGAAGTTCTATAGAAAGAAGAGTACAGGAAATAGCAGAGAGCCCTATCAGAAGAGATGAGATGGGAATGCACCAAGACTTAATTTCCAGTCTTCAGAGTCACAGTGCATGTGATATACTAAGCAGGATGACTGATACCGAATCTATACCCAGACAGAAAAGTTACATGGGTATTTCTGGATATTTTTTAGAGATTTTAAAAATTAAAATATAGCTCATATACAACACTATATCAGTTTCAGATATATACCATAATTATTCAACATTTATATACATAAAGAAGTGATCATAGGTACCCATGCATATTTTCTTTATATGTAAGTAGGAAACATGAAAGTCACGTGTTGTCACCAAAGATACTAATTTGTAACCTGAAGTGATCTCCACGAACGTCTGATATCTCATATGTTTGTAATATAGAAAGTAATAAGGAAGAATTAAACAGCACGTATGCATGAGACAAAGAAAGCATCTCCTTACATCAGGCTGTTGTGCACAACATGAGCATGGTTCGTGTCGAGTCTCCTTAAATGCCCTTATAGACTTCTTTGCTATGTAAGATGCTCCATCTGAACAATCATCTAAGCTGGCCCGGGCAGTGGGTGAGAAATGCCAAATCCATGCCTCATGTGATTAATCTGTTATGTTATCTGCTAAGTTACTTGGAAACAGCAACTATTTCATTATTTTAACAAGGGTCTAGAACTGACCTGTCCTGAGTGACTTCAGTGTAGTCTCTGTTTGACAATCCATTAAGATGATGTAACCAAAAGCAGTTCATTAATCTCATACCGTCTTAAATTCCGAGTTACAGTGGATCAGATCTAAATGAGATTCCACGAAACAAAACTAGAGAAAGGTTTGTTACGATGTGTAGAACATTTTATTACTTCAGACTTTGTTGCCATGAGGTACAGAAAACTCACCTTCTTACAAAAATAATAATCGCTTGGGCTCTTAATCACTCTTCAATACCACAGCTGAGTTTTAAATTTAGTAAAAAGAATTTGAATCTCCCTTAATGCATAGGTACAGGCTGCTAGTAAGAAAAGGTATTTTTATATAATGCTATATTCAAGCAAATTGAAAGTCCATTCCTTAAAACTTTGGACCAGTGCTGTTCACAGAACTTTCTGCAATATCAAATATGTTCTAATATTTATGCTGTCCAATCTGGTGTTTACAGGCATAATTTGGAGATATTGCAGATCTGGCTCCAGACCACCCCAATAAAGCAAATGTCTCAATAAAGCGAGTCACATGACTTTTTTTGGTTTTTCTGCATATAAAAGCTATCTTTACACTATGATAGTCTATTAAGTGTGAAGTAGCATTATGTCTAAGAAAAATCACATACTCTAATTTAAAAATGCTGTATTGCTAAAAAATGCTAACCATCATCTGAGCCTTCAGCAAGTCATTGTTTTTTACCTTCAATTTATAAAAAACATACAATATCAGCAAAGCACAATAAAAAGAGGTATACCTGTATTAACACTTGAAATATAGCTAGTATGACTGAGGAACTGAGTTTTTTATGTTATTTAATTTTATGTTACTCTAACTTTAATAGCTACGTTAGCTGGTGGCTACCATATTGAATAGAGCAAGTTGGGACCATACATTGCACGCTAGGTAAAATAAATTAGGTCTCAGTCTTTTTTATTATGACAGTAGTAACATAACTGAGAGTGCAAATATATTACAGCAGCACGTACAGATGATTTCACCATTCCCACTGACTTCTCCAGGCCACACTCTGAGGTCAATGGGATGAGTGTTATTGTCAGTTTTATTACATGTGAGGAAACTGATGCTTTCAGACAAAGTAAGTGATTTAAGTGACTTGGGGCTCAAACTACTTGTTCTTTCCACCAAACCACAAAAGAAACTATGAAAAAAAATCATGACTTCCACAGAGTACCAATAATCCTGTCTGAAATAAACCTCGATAAACTTGGTGGGAGGAGAGAAAGAGGTAGAAAGAGATAGAGGTAGATGGATAGATAGAGGTAGGTAGGTAGGTAGGTAGGTAGGTAGGTAGGTAGGTAGGTAGATAGATGATAGATGATAGATAGATAGATAGATAGATAGATGATAGATAGATAGATAGATAGATAGATAGATAATATATATTATATATTAAACTATACAGCCAATACTGGACATTGTTGCAAGTAAGGAGCTAAGTCAAATACAGCACAAGCATGTTATGCTGCTGCCAAAGTTCAACTTAATAACATTCTGACATGAGTGGGGCCCAACATAAAATCCAGGCATTGCTGCTCTGTCACTGCTCTGTAAACTGTGGCTCTCTCTTTCTCTCCCTCCCTTCCTCCCTCCTTCTCCCCCTCTTTCCTTTCCATTGTTTGTGCCCTTTTTTTCTCTCTGTCTTGTGATCTTAAGTCAGAAATTTTCTGTATTAAAATGGTAATTCTGATATAACAAGCTAATAAAACCTTGGTAACAGTAACAGGTTTTGTCTCTGGAAAATGTGATGCAACTTGTAAGAAGAAAATCCGTCTTCTTTTTAAAATTAGCATAATGAAATGCATTAAATTGAATATGTATGACAGGTAATAGCTTAGAGAAAAAATGAATTTTGTCTAGTCAGTGTGCAGACCTATTAATAAGACCCTATGAACCTGTTTTTGTGATAAGTCTGTGCGGCAAGCACTCTTACTAGAGAGATGGGACCCATGTCTCTGAGAAAGACCCCGGCACTGCCGAACAGCTTATAGTTTATACATTTACATTGGAAAGGCAAACTTTTAAATTGTCCCATCAAAAAACCTAAGCCTGTGGTTTCGTGGATTCTAGATAATTGAAAACAGGACTTCAGTGTACGAAATCCACCTCTTCTGGGCTCTTTGCCATAATGCACTCCAATCTGAAAACACTTGTTTTAAAAGAAGCCAGGAGAAAAAGAGAGATGGAGAGGAAGAAAAATTATTATCAATATGTTATAGCAAATGTACTTGTCACTTGCTAAATAAAATATGCTTTGCTCAAGTTGCTCTTCTGTTAATATCATTACAGCTACCCAAATGATAGCTACGGTCCCTAACCTGCCCAGCCTGCTTTTGCGAACAGTAAAGGAAAAAAGTCACCTGAGCCAACGCGACTGGGGTCGCTAAAAACTCCTTGCCACCAGTGACCACAGTTCATAAACCCATAATATTGACCACAGTTCATAAACCCTGCAATATTATAAAAGTTGCTAAATATTGAGAAAAATAGTACCCATTTCCTAAGCAAGAAGATTTTTAAAAAGAATGCTTATGAGGAATTTACAGTTTTGATTAGAAATACCAGCAAAACAAAACTATAGGGAACACATAAACATTGTACATGCTGTTCTGGAGGTGGAGATAGACATCAACGCCCAAATGATTGAATTCTCTCTTCTCTGGTATTTATTTTAATGAAATGTCTCTGTTTGTTATTTATTTTATTGATTTAATTTTAATAGAAAATATCAAAACTCTAATATTTTAATATTTTGCACGTTTGAGTCATTGTAATGAGAAAGACTGAGAGAGAGAACAAACACTCACACAATTGTGGATATATTTGAAATTCTTTCTATATTCTTCCCAAACCCTTTGCCCCCTCCATGTAATTAGTTTCAGGTATATTTTTCATTTAATATTCTAATTTTTTTAACTAAGTATATACATAGCCATAAAATATTTAGTATTGCAGTGTTTTAAGTAACTAGATTTTTATTGTTCTATTTTTTCCCCTTAATTGCCAGATAGAGCTGCATTCTATGAGTTTGTCATAATTTATCAATTCATTCTCTTGATGATGGACAGTGAGGCTTTTTTTGAGTTTTGTTACTGCCGACAATACTGCAGTGAACATCTCTGCACATATCTGTTGGTGTACGCAGAGCAGGTTTCTCTCTTAGAGCCTACAATTATTGAGTTCTAGAAGATGCCCATCTTCAGCTTTGCTAGGTCTAGATACTGCCAAATGCTCTCCAAATGGTTATCTAGTGTTTTCCGTATGTGTCTCCTTATAATTAACTCTCAACACACCCATACAACATCGCATCATGACACCCTTTGTGCAAAATCCTGCAATGTCTCCCCATTTCACTCCAAATGGCCTACAAGGCCCTAACTGATCTTATTCCACCCCTGTCATTACCTCTATGTCCCTCTGTTCTCTCTCGTGTGCTGCTCCTCAAACACATCAGGTTACTCCCAGCTTCATGTCTTTGTTCTAGCTGTTTGCTCTGCCTAAGGTGCATTTCCCAGCTGTTTGCTCTGCCTAAGGTGCATTTCAAGTCTTTGTTAAAATTTCACCATGACTGTCTCCTTGTAACCGTTTTCTTGCTTGACCTTTTTCTTCTTTTCATTGTAATGCATTATAATGCATCGTATGATTTGTTAGATTTATTATCTAGCATCTCATCCTCGCCCTAGAATGTCAGCTCCATCAGGGCAGGGGTCTTTGCTGTGTGCTCTGATATATTCTAAGCACAATATGATACATGGTAGGCGTTCAAGCAATATCAAAGAGAGGTGAATTGTTTACATGTGTGATTCCACATTATCCTTTTCAGGGTGTTATCTGAAAAGGACATAAGATGTTTTGATCGGTATTATGTAGAGACCATGGTTTGAGTAGGGACCGAAATTCAGTCTTTTACTCGGAATATGAGCTTACTATGGACAGGGACCAGGTCTATCTTTTCACTATTATATCCTTAGTTCCAAGATCAGTCTGTACCTGGCACATAGCAGATGTTCAATAAACATTTGTCAAATGAATGAATGAACAGAAATTTATTGAGAAGCTTACTCCACCACTTGGAAGTTGGTTATATGGGAAGTTTGTTAATGAAACTGTGATGCAGACATGACCATCAGACAAAACAAGCAACTGGTACTTCCTACTTCTAAACTTATTCCTTGGGCCATAAATTGCCCTCATTGGAAATCTTTTCCTCTTACACGTTTCTGTATAAAATCTTATTGGGGAAGCACAAGGTTGGAAATTTCTTCAGCTGAACAAAGCCTAGTAGAGTGTTTTTCATTATTATCTGATGAAAAGAACCTCTCACGGGAGGCTGCTAAAAACACAGATCCCTTGACCTAATCTCTAAATCAGAATCTCCGGGTGAGAATCTGGAGAATAACCCCCAGAAATCTTTATAATCAGGTGAATTAGGGAAATAAGACCTTGGTAAGCAGGGTCCATTGACAGGGCACAGATTAATACGATGCGTGAAATGTCAACACAAGGAGACAGGGCCTGCTATAAACTGTGTGTAAAGTGATAACAGAATAGCTGGTGGATGCAGAATGGCCTCCTATATTCAAAATGAGTCCCAGAGTCTCTACTCGGTGCCTACCTAACATGGTCATCAGGGGCTCAGGGAATTTGGGGGTGACTCATGCCCTGTGTTTATGAATTAGTCATAAGGAGACTAGCTGGGAGGCAGGAGGCTGCCTGTTGACTCTCAGCTATGACGTTCCCAGCTGTTCCTTTCTGCTTACTCCCATGTCACAGGCCCATGAAGAAGACAAAGTAGAAAAGTCTGGGTCACTCAGCAAAAGAGGGAGTAACACTGTGAACCACAAAAAGAAAAGGTGGGGCCCTAGGGATTTGTGAAGAAATGTGGCCCAGGATTGTTTTATCATTCTCCCAACAGAGAGGTCTTTCTCTATTTTGAGGTCACCTACTATATATTTAATATATTCAACCAGAGTGTGTCATAGCTATCAAGGTTCTAAACAGCCTTTAAACTATTGCCCTTATTCAAGGAGAAGAGAAGTTTACTACCCTCTGCTGTGCTTGTAGTCCATCGAATTTGCTGGTAAAGTTGGTTAGTAGATGTAATTTTTTGTGCTTCAGCTTTACAAGATTGGTATTCCAAATCATCTTTCCAGAATCTTTCCAATAGAAGACATTTCATTAAAAGTTATGGAAAGAGAATTTTGAGGGAAGAAACCTATAATTTAATCAAATGAAAACCCTCTCCATTTTTACTTTTGGCATATATTTTAAGTACTCATGTGTTTTAGGTCATTTTTAGTTATTTTGATTTTTTCCCCCCTATTTTGGCAACCAAGGTGAATTAAGCTGATGGGATGAGAGGGGAAGGGTACATTAGGAACTCTGTGGGATTTCACAACTCTTTGCCAAAATCAGCACAAATTTATTATGGGGTGGGCATGAAGCTTCCCATCTGTTAGTTTTTCTCAGAGTGCTGACAAGAACATTTCTAGCTTGACACTATATATATGTATGTATGTATTTTTTTTTCTCCATTTACTCTGAACAGAGTGTTGTCTTAGTGTTCAGAGACAGACAAAATAAATAAATAAATAAAATGATGCTTTAGTTTTCTAAAATGGCATTGTAAGTAATGAAACCACCCAAAATGTCAGGCTTACAGATGTTTTGTCACCTTGCAAAATATATATAAGACTCATCCAATGCTAACTACTAGAATTGCTCTTGAGCTTTTGTTGTGCTCCCCTTCTATATGCCCATTACAGGGGAACCCCAGACCCTGCTATGGACAGACACTTACTTTTTCAATAAAGGCAGGGGAAAGGGAGAACTTCGGATCTGTTGCCCACTTCCTTTCACATGAAAAATGCGCAACATCACTTTCTGGGAATAATATGGTAGGCTAGAGGGTGATTCCATTGTGCTTCATTTCAGGGCTATATCAGTCCACCAACTTTATGTCCTTTCACTCCAGCTCTACGTCCCTCTTTCCCCTCATATTTCTGTCCTAGCCCTGCTGATGACAGCCTATCTGGCAGGTCTTAAGAAATTTTCCCAATCTCACAGAGGAAGCCAAGCATCCTTCTTAATACACTCTGATCTGAGCCCATAATTCTCCTTCACAGTTTTGCACAATTCTTATTATTTAATATTTTTAAAAATTACTTACTTAATATCATTTGTAGACAGAATTCTGGGACAGCTGCCAAGATTTCCACCTTCTGCTATTAAAGTCTGGAAAATCCCCACTCCCTGAGAGTAGGTACGACCCATAAATAGGATGGAATGTTCCTGCTGGATCATGAGCCATTACGCCACAAAGGTGAGGAAATTTTGTAGATATAATTAAGGTCCCTAATCAGTTGACTTTAAGTTAATCAAAGGAGTATTAGAATGGGCTGGACTTAATCAGGTGACCCCTTTGGAAGAGGGCTTAGGTGGTACCTGAAGTTGGAGACACTTTCCTGCTGCCCTTGAAAAACCAAGCTCACATGATTCTTGCAGCTGCAAAAAACTAAATTCTGCCAATAACCAGAAAACCTGGAGGAGGACTCAGAGCCTTCAAAGAGATCACACTGCTAGCCAATGTCTTGATTGCAGCCTCATGAGACTCTGAGCAGAGAACCTAGCTAAGCTGTGCCTGGACTTTTGATCTACAGAACTGTGAGATAATAAACAAGTAAGTGCTGGTTTAATTACTAAGTTTGTGGTGATTTGTTATGCAGCAACAGAAAACCAATACAATATCTCAGGGTCAGTGTCTCTTACTCACCATGTGTTCAGTGTCTATCACAACATCTGACACTGGAACGCTTGCTAAGTATTTACCAAAGGACAGACTGACCTGAATAAATGGACAGGTTCAATAGATTGTGCATTGCCAAGTACACAACAGACTATAAAGAGAAATTTCACGAGGATAAAATATAAATCAGCCAGCTTCAATGAGCCTGGCTGAACATCTTCTTAGTCACTCTCCTACCTGACGAGAGGAATCAAGTGGGAAGAGAGATGAAAAGCCTTCAGTAAGACTCTCTCATATCTGTGTCTGTTTTCAAGTCCGTTTGCTGAATTTCAAATTCTCCAAAACCTCCCTTCATTGACTGAACCATTTGAAAAGTAACTTATATCCTC
This sequence comes from Cynopterus sphinx, assembly GCA_030015415.1. Lineage (NCBI taxonomy): Eukaryota > Metazoa > Chordata > Mammalia > Chiroptera > Pteropodidae > Cynopterus > Cynopterus sphinx. The sequence goes on from CM057379.1 coordinate 191,838,722, forward strand.
CTCCTCTCTTCATCTCCCACCATCACCTCCAGAAAACCACCTGCTCTGCCACATTGGACTCAGTTGCAGGTCTGGACCATGAATTCTGGGCAAGTTACCCAAGCAAAGTCCAGCAAAGCTCAACGACAGGCTCGTGACTCAATGGGAAGCAGTGTTTCTCCCTGAATCAGCCCAAGCACGGCCACATCTGAAGGAAGGCATGGCCACAAGTTTAGCCACGACCGGGTGATGTGCGGACACGTGGATCTTGCACCGTCTCAGATGAGACAACTCGTCTGCTGATTCACTTGCACCTGGGGCTTTCCTGGCTGGACATCTGGAAAGGGCCTTTTTTGTTTTTTATTTTTTGCTAGCTCAAGTTTTATGTCTCCAAAGCAACCTTTTAAAAATCATCTTAGATTTCTTCAAAGTGTCTGGACATGGTGTGGAATGTGATTTATTTTTGTTCACATTGCAGCAGACTCTGTGTCATAACTTGCTGAAATTTTGGGTCTGCCATCAATACATCAACTGACACCAACTTTCAATGAGTAGCAATGTAGAGTGGTTGAAGAAAACAGGAGAAATGACTGAGCCACTGCACACCAGCCAGGTAAAGCTCACGTCAGATAACCTGGATACACCTCTCTGGAACTACACAAGTCGATATGGCTGAGGGGTCGATTAGCAAACATCAGAGCACACCCTGAAGTGGAGGGTTTGAATTTGGACTTATTTGAAATGACACGGAACAAAATTTATCTGTTGTGCTTAACAGTTTACAAAAAGTTCCATGTGCATTACATCATACTCCCTCACAACACACGATGAAGCAAGGAGCACATGTGATCTCAGCCCCTTTTTATACACGAGGGATGAAAGAAGCTCCAGGATGCTGTAGACAGAAAACTGGATCTGAGTTTGGGATGCGTTGGAGAAAATAGCCACTTTAAACTTCTAATTATTCATTTGTAAAATGAAATTAAAAATTCCTCCCCAACAAGATTATTGCTAGGATAATAAGAATGTGTTTGCGAAAGAGCCTTGACTCTGATTCATAATAAAATGGTCAGTTAATTTTCTTGAATCTAAGGCTCAGAGATACTTAGGAATTTGTTAAGGGTACCTAGCTTGTAAGAAGAGCTGGAAATCAGATCTTTTACTGGCCTCTAGAACTTGACCCATGAAGTGCTTAAAAGAAAAAAACAAAACAAAACAAAACAAAACAAAACAAAAAACAAGCTCTACTGTTGTCATTTGTATTCCTGTTGGACTCTAAATTTTTGGTTTGCTGTTTGTCTGTTATTGGCCTCCCTCTCTCCAGTCCCTTCCCAATTTAGCTGATCTTAAACCCTTTTTTTCCCAGAAATTTTCTTCCAGATGTTTAGGATAGATTGTTAAATGAAAAGAGGCAAGTTCATAAAACACATCTAATAAGAATGATACTGTTTCTATGAAAGAAAAAAGATAATTTTATATAAAAATGACATAAGATACACGCCGACATATTAATAATGGTTGTCTTTTGAGTTGTGCAATTAGAAGCAACTTTTATTCTAATTTTTGCCTTCTAGAGTTTCTAAGCTCTCTATAAAAGATATGCATTGCTTTAGTAACAAGAAGAGAAAAAAAATCTCCATTCTCTTTAAATATCTCTCAAATCTCCTTTGAACAAATTCAGATCTTTTGTCTCTGGGTTACAAATTACCAGCGGCTGTATCCTTGACATCTGCATTCTCTGCATCTCTTCCCTCCCACAACACCACCCCCCACCTCGCCAAAAAAAAATCCATATCAGTTTCATTCTTCTGCATTAATCCACAAATTCCAAGCTCTTAAAGCTTTCTAACAAACTCAAATCATGGAAACAGCTGTCAGCTCTTCCACTAAATACATCAAATCCTTCCCGTAATTAAAGTAGTAATTCAGATGCTCACCTCTGAGTACAAGAAGCCCCAACTTGTAAGATATAATTCGTAATTAGTCCCCCTGATATTTGCCTTTTACACTAATGCGCCCTTACAAATTAGACACCATGACCTTTTCTCTTGCTAGACTACAAACTCCCTGAAGGCGGGAATTGATTATTTCCATCTTCTATAAATTTCAAGAAGACCACATGTTTCTCTCTGAGCATCTAAGTGTATGTTTATGAACTGTAAATCAAGCCTTGACAAATCAGCAGACTGAAGTGCTGAATTTACACATGCTCAGACTTGTAAATTTAGCCACTATTAACTTTTAATAAAAGTTTCAACTTTTTTTTTCTTTTTTTTTCCTTCTCACTTAGGACTTCTTTAGGCCAAATTGAACATTTATCGCTCCAACTGTTGTTGGAAGTCAGACAGCCAGACAACCAAATGCATTAGAAAGATTTTCTTTTTCTGTTTCATGTTTATTTCCCTCAAAAACAACTGAAAGATGTTTCTCTTTAAGATTTTAAGAGATTATCTGTCCTGTGTACAGCAACTTCACACCCAGAAAGGAGTCCACGGTAAAGAAAACAGAAATAAAGAAATTTTAAGAAGCAGAAAGGAGCCTCTAATCAAACATGAAATTGGTTAACCCAATGTTTGTCACTAGATGCTGGTGATGACGCCTTCTCTATGAAACAATGTGAAAGGATAGGTAAAGCAGTTGAGACATGGAAGAAAACAGCAAATGCCTTAAGTGTCAACAAGTTTTACAAAGTCAACAATGCCTCTTGCTAGAATTGAGACTGAGTCATGCATCTAAAGAAGTCCTGGATAGAACTTCTGCCATGGAGAACCAGCAGGCCATCCACCCACCTACACTGAAGATGTATTTTATCTTATGGAAGGGTCCTGTGGGAGTTACAGGTTAAGTGGGAGAAAGGGTGGCCTACTTGAGACAAAGTGGAGTAGGTGGTCACTTATGAAGCAGGTCTTAAGGAGAAAAAGGCCTATCAGCCCAGAGATCTCCAACTTTCACCATGAAAGTTCAATCCTTTGGATGCATAAAAAACCCAAATTGGCCTTTTAAAATAGGGGCTTGGATACCCACCAAAGCATAATTTTCCTTTGAAATCTTAGCATCAGGCATTCATCATATGCATGTTATTCAGTCACCCATCAAGACTCTTGAAGAACACACAAATAATCTCTGATAGAAGAGAGAAGAGTAGAACATTGTCTGAGATAAAGATGTCAGGCTCTAGAGAGGGCATCAAAGAAGGGGAGAGCTTGTCAGTGGACAGCAAGTAAGCCTGGAAAATATGATGCCAGATTGGAAAATACAAAGTCAAACCTTGCCTATCTGTTTTATCTGGGTCAGTCTCAGAGAGAAGCCAAGTCAAAGGAAATTATGAAAGAAGAAAAGAGGAGTTGGAGATATTAGAAGAGATTTTAATATGTTAAAGTAAATTCTCCTACTCCAGTCTCGTTCAGTCTTGGGTTTGTGTTGTTGTTGTCATCATCCTTGTTTTTGATGACAATGGTGATGTTTACTTAAGAAGCAACTCTTCTCTTCCCACAACATGAATTCTATATTATCACGATTTTCTACTGAATGAAAGAATCCTCTGCCCACATATTTTCATTCCTTTTTTTTTCTAAATTTTTAAAAAATTTTTCAATTAGAGCTGACATGCGATATTACTTTTTATGAGTTTTAGGAATACCGCCTTGTAGCTAGACATTTATGTAATTACATGGTGATCCCTCCGGTAACTCTATTACCTACCTGGCACCATACGCAGCTGTTACAATATTGTTGGCTTTATTCTCTATGCAATGTTTATATCCCTGTGACTATTTTGTACCTACTAATTTGTACTTCTTAACCCCGTCACCTTTTTCACCCAGCAACCATCAGTTTGATCTCTGTATCTGTGAGTCTGTTCCTGTCTTGTTTGTTTATTTTTTTAGATTCCATAATTTCATTCTTATAATTCTTTTATGTATCTAAGTACGATAGTAAAATTTTCCTTAAAGCATTCATGGAGAGATCAATAGCCTGGCTGACTAGCCACAGGTCCAACAGGACCTACTTAAACTTACTTTGATATTCCGAATGTTTCAGATTATATCAGAAAGTCAAGTATACCTTACAAAGTCAGAAAGCATTTTTTATTCAGAACCTTAAACATGTCTTTTTTTAAAAAAAATTAGTTATTATGGTAAACATGTTGAAAAACCATATAAAATCATTTTGCTCACTTTTACTCAAGGGTCTGCTGCATCCTTCAGGCACTAGGATTTGCCATCATCAATTAGCTGTGTAAATCATACCAACAAAATCCCTCTTAGAACAATTTTTTCACCAGCATCTTATTTCAAACCTCACAAAATGACTCATCTAAATGAGGCTGGGGAACAGCTAAATGAGTCACTAATATTTAACATTCAGGACAGAACAGGAAATTATCTTTATGTTTATTATTGGAAGGAGACATTGGAGACTTGTAAAAAACTACTAAGAAATACTTGAGTCCCAGAAAATGTCATTCACCGATTTGTCTAAATGTTGCTACTAAATTTGGAAGTGCCTCAGATTAAAAGTGAGAATTGGAAGGTATTACCGTAATGCACACGAAATTGCTGATAACATCATTTTAATTCTGATATTTAAAAAATGGGAATTATGAGTCTCTGGATGAAAGAAATGAGGCCTCATTTTCATTTTGATGTAATTTTGCATTTGTCCACCTGGTCAAATAGAATATAATTAACAAGATATTCTTTCAATGTACACTTTTAAGTCCACTATCTGAAAACAAGCTGGTAATCAAACCTTTTAATTTGACACATCTTATAAGTTTTACATGAATTTTATGGAAAGATTTTGTAAAGAAAGATTGCATGATCTCAACAAGGTCTATAATTCATGGAACTAATAGCATTCTACCCTTTTTTGCCTTCTACAAAACTCATGGTAAATGCCATCTCGATCATAATGTCTCCACCTGTCCTAACCAAAAGAAAATTACCCTTCTAGAAATACTGTTTCCATAACTCCAGACTTAACCATATAACCTAGACAAAGTGTATAATAAAATATCAGTTTCCTTTTTCTTGAATTTGGTGAGAACATTTTTCTTAACTTGCCAATTTCTACTGCTGATTAGATGTGTTAGTCTTTTCATGAAAAGACAGTTCACTTCCTTTATCTATCTGTTCACATTCCCCATAAAACACTTCACTGCACAGTAATAATGACTGTTGCCTATGGACTAACTATGACATTTCCAACAAGTCAAACAGCCATCCTTTGACTGTCTTGGCTATCGGAAAAAGAACGTGGATAAATTCAATCTGCTGATCATTCTAAGTTATACATTTGCTGAGATTTTTCATTAAACCTGATAATAACCTGTGAAAGTGGGCCTTTTTTATTTTTGACCTGTCCTTTTTCCTTATTTTTTTAAAGATTCACTGTAGAGAGTGAAATAGCAAAAGCATGTAATCTCTTAGATCAGACAAGCTAACAACCACAGATATCGTGTTTACTTTATCTCATTAACATAATTCTATTAAATAAGAACTGAGGTTACTATTGCTTCAGATGGGTGCTTACGAGCGAAATAATATTTTCTCCAATCACAACAAGAATTCTCTACAATATTCTCCTTCAGATGTAAACAGAAGAGCAGATTTTGATCTTTCAGTTGACAGGTAAATGTCCTGGGGAAAGCTATTCCTACTGTCTCTGCAGATTGGTTTATATACTGTTCTCTGTGTCAAGTCAAGGATGGCCCTTGTAATTTAGAATAAAAGCACAGTTTAGCAAAATAAAATAAATTTTTTTTCAGTTGCCTAGTTTCTAATACCATATATGCTGAATTCTTTCAGACTACACATGAAAAACTAAGACAAAAATAGACCCTCAGCAAATTTAATAAATCATTATCTCTTGTACATTCTCCTTTTTCTCTTCTCCTCCCAAGCATTACCTTTACTCTCCTTTATCTTTCCAAAATAACAACTGCACAGAGAGACCCTGTAATAAACTGAACCCTAAACATCCTTTAAAATTGATCTTTTTTTCATCCCATTCATGGAATTCTGCTAGGGCAATCTGATAAACTATTGTTTTCCATGGTAACACTAGTTTAATAAGTTACTCCTCAGTAGATGATATATTTGCATTCCAACAAAAGTTCTCATTACCTTAAACATTTCCATGTTGTATTTTGAATATAAAGAAGGGTATCCCGAAGTGTAAATGTTCTTGAAAGTTTTGATGCCTTCTTACCAGTAATGGACATATTTTGGTATTAGGAGAGCTCTGACATAGTTGATGAAAAAGCTAAACCTGGTTCAGGTATTTTTTTGTACTTAAAAGTACAAAAGGTCAGTCAGTGAACTGGAATCACTGAATATAATTTGAGACATTTGCTATTTTCGCTCTCATAGAGTTTTCTTCCTCACCTTCACCTTCTATCTTCTTTCTGCACAAAGTCCCTTCTACTACCTATTAGTTCTAACTTCATTCCTAATTCAATTACTTAAGTTTCCAAAGAAAAATGATAATGTTGGGAACAAAATCTCTCTGATTTTTGAGTAGTGAAAGGTCAGAGAAAAACCTATTGTTCCAATTGATTTAGCAGATATGGTAATTTCCACAAAAATAACTCTGTCTTTCAAGTTAAGTAGTTTGGACAGATCACAAAACGAGTTGATTGAGGAAGGTGATAAGGAAGAGGAGAATTTCAAGATTTGTAAAGGTTCATTTTCTAGGACCCTTTTAATATCACAGTTCGTAAGGGCCATGTGACCTACTAGCATTGGGAAGACAGGCTCATCTCCAAAGACTTAAATGATAATTAGACAAAAGCTTCCGTGAATGTGTGAACCTGTGGTGGCAGTATTCCTCAGCCTGTACATTGTCCATGTGCCAGAGATTGAAGATTTCCTGGCACTGCAGGGAGCTGACCTTCTAATAAATCTACACAGTCCAGGGAGGTCTGGTCTGCTGTTCATAGGCATTTGTATTTTGAACTCCCAGGAAAGAAAAACAAGGGCCTTTAATTCTATATCAGAGGCACACATTCACCCACAAGTGCCATTATTTTAGAAATTAATGGTGAAACTCAGAAATCCTACATTGTACAGGAAATCATTATCAATTTCAGGAACTCGCTGCAGAGAAACACCTTTCGAGAGAGGGTTTCTAAGGTGCTGTTCTCTCTGACAGCACTCCTGTCAGGGATGTAATGCCAACATCAGGTTATTGTTACATTATACTTTAAAATCATATCTGAAAACTTAATTCTGGAACTATGTAAACCCCTCTCTGGTAAGTGATGTTTCAAGTTGCAGCTTTAAAAGGGTATAAAAAGTAATGCAAATCAACTCAATTCTTTTTTTTTTTCACACCCCCAAAGTGTTTTTCCTCTGGTGCTTTCCCCTCATACAATCACAAAGGTGTAAATGAAGGCCTTTTGATGGTGATGAAGTTGAGGAGATGTGTGATACAGGTCAAGAAAACTATCTCTGTCACTGTCACTCTCCAGTGAATGAAACTGCTTCCGACACTCTTTTGGGGGCTCTGTAGGAATTGATTAGACACTGGATCAATAACTGGGACACAACCACAGTGAGGCAGCTCAGTAAATCCATGCCTCTGGGCTCTCTCTGTGCTTGGCACACACACAGCAGTCTCCTAACAGGAATCCCAGCTGTTTTCACACATGATAACATTCCTGAGAAGACCTGGCTTTAGAAGAGAGGGGTGGAGAGAAGAGTCAATGGCTCCCGCTGAGGACACTGAGATCTCTCAGATTTCCCAGGTCTCTCTTTTTAGTTAATGATAATAAAATCTGGTCTCCATACAATTTCCTCCTGCAGACAAGTTATGCTATAAACTGTTTTGGCACTGGCTATCCAAAAAGCAGAAGTTGAAAAGGTGGGGGAGGTAAAAGCATTGAATATAATATCTTTTCTTGTGGATTTTTCTCTAAGCAGTGACAGGTTACACCAACAGTTGCTAACATAAGCAGAGACATTTCTGATTAATGCTTTAACAGGGGCAGCAAGATCTGACACGGAATTTGTCAGAAAATATAAGAAGGCCTGAAACAAATTATTTATTACTCCAGAACCCTGTGCAAGTCAGCCACAACAGAATAATAGAGTTTGGCTGTGAAAACAAAAGGAGTGAAAAATTTGAAAGAATTTTTTTTTTCACCAATTGGTGAAAGCATAAATGATGTGCTTCCCTTTTCTAGGATAGAAATGTATACAAAGTGAATTGAAGGGCATAGATAGACACAGTATTGAGAATTCCTAGTCCTGGCTGAGATTTTCCCCATTCATCTGCCTACTCATCTTTCCTGCTGAGGGTCAGGAGGGGTTGGTGAGGGCAGGGTGCATTTACTCAGAAGAGAAGAATAGCTTTCCAAGCTATGCATAGACACCAGAGTGCTGTGCTCAGCTGCTGTGTTAGAGAAGAGAGGCGAATAAGCAGGCAGGGGACAGGAACATAGCAAGACCTTACAAACCATGAGTCTGAAGGAATGAACCTTAGTATCATGCTATTTTCTTAGCCCATCATAGATCTGGCATTAAAAAAAAAAAATTAGACTCCAGGAAAGAAGAGGTTATGAACTCAGGTTCCCTACCTGAGAGTCAGAACCTGATGGCCCAGGTTGTCCTACCCAAGATGGCACTTCACTGCCGAGCCCTAGTTGTTATCACTAAGACACAGAAGTCCCCACTGCTTTGCTATCAGCCTTGAGCTTCTACCCAAGGCTTTCCTTCTCAGTTCTGACCATCCACCCTACCTGGAGATTCTGAGACCAGAAGCTTATGTGTCCCCTTAGCAGAGCTAGCTCTTTCTCTAGGCTTAGACATTGCTCTCCTGTATTGATCAGTGCATTGCCTGTGGCCTAGAATATAAGGAAGGCATCTCCCAGAATAACCACCTCATGTGCCTGGCTTCCTCCAATTATGCTTCATGGGGCAATGGCATACCCAATTTAGAAAAAAGACTATCTTATCCAGCCCACTTTAGTCATGGGGCCCATCAAAGGAACTGGATATCTCCCCCAACTTTCCACTCCAGGCCCTTATGCAAAAGGGATCCTTATCCTCTTTTACTGCAAAGGGGTCTTCTCATTTTTGACACCTTCTATCATAACTTTGCTATCATGGAAACAACTTTAGGAGTCCCTGCTTCAGGATTTCCAAATCTTAGTCTTTTTTCTTTTAGATCATTTAAGTGTTCATATCACAGCAAACCATGATGAGAAAACCAAATGGAAATGCTTTCCAGAGCAAATGAATGGAACCATTAAAATAAAATAAACGAGGCTATATTCAACTGCAAAATTTGGCTTTCATTTCCACTTTAACACTGCCTATCAACACTAAAGCTCAAATCCTAGCCTTAATTATTATATAAACATAACTGCGCCCAAACATCGTGGTTCAAAGTCTACTTCGCCTGTTCACATTGCAAAAAGGATGACAAATCACTCTATAATTCTTCTAAAATTTTTATAGGGATTTGGGATTGATTAACAACCACATTTTTAATTTTACTGCTAACCTGTTTTTAAAAACAGTAAAACTTCTATCTCTAGAAAATAGGCACATTAAAAAGTGCTGAGTTCATAAGGGGGGTTTTTGAAGACGCACCTCTCCTCGGACTAACATCCTCTGAACAAATAATCCAATTACCCTTTGCTCAGTCATTATTTCTGAGAGTTCAGTGACAAGGGAGATATTATCAAATAAATAGAGTGATGTTCTATTATCCAATATTTTGAGTTATCAGAGTTGGTGATGAACTGCTCACAGTAGGAGTTGTCTAGGCTCACCTATTAATTACTAAAATCACAGAGTGTGTAATGGGCCCTGACCACAACTAAAGGTTGAATTTCTACTATTGAGATGACACACAAGTCAAGTCACAGAAGATAGTTTGCCTATTCACCTAAAAGATGCAGAAGAAAATTCTCCCCATGTTCTTACCGTACACACACAATGTGGAGTTGAAAATGCATATATTCGTATAACTGCCTGAAACAACCTATGCACAAACACATTACTTGGTCCTGATGTCTGCACCATCTGACACCATTAAAGATCTGACAGCCACTGTTAGGCTCATCCCCATTGACTTTTTAGCTCCTGCCACACCCATTCTTGGATGGTGGTAGCTTTGTCTGACCACTCTTCTCTGTCAGTGGACACCAACTCAGCTTCCCTTTTCTGCTTGATCGTTTTTACCACTTCCTCATTATTCCCCCAACCACTCAAATGAGCTTGAGAAATTAGTGAGCTGGACCAGTGTGTCTCAGGCTTTAACATACAAAAGAACGATGGGGAGATCTTGTTCATACAGATTCTAGGCTCCACCCTCAGCTTCTGATTCAATAGGTCTGGGCTGGGACCTGACATTTGCATTTCTAACAAGCTCCAGGTGATGCTGAACGTTGCTAGTCACTTTGAGTAGCACCAAAGTAAATAAGTCCTTTACTACTCATAAAACTGAAAGGTCATATGGAGATTGAGAAGAGAGAGGAGGAGGATATAATTCCAACTGGATAGTAACTATTACCAAGGAGCTGAACAACAGTAAGAAAGAAGAAATAAATAGTCCTACTATGGGGGTTCAAGGTGATAATAGAATAAAGAATTGATGTACTGCTGTGGTTTTCCTAGTGTGGAAATACAGATTAGCATGCAGATCTGAGTATACAATTTGGGAACAACATAGAAGTTCTGCCCATTGTAATTATAAATAGAATTAGAATGTTGGATATATATATATCATAATTCCTTGAATAACAACTAAAAATCAACACAAAAATATTGTAGTCAAAAGGCTAATTGATAATTTGAAATAGAATACTAAACAATATTCATATGATAGTAAAAAGAATAAGGAAAGGAGAAGAGAGGAAGAGAAAACACAGGGGATAAACAAAAAGCAATCATAGGGTAGACTTTGAATTCAACCATATTAATAAATACATTAAATTAAATGACTCAAACACCAATTAAAAGACACAGATTGACAGATTGAATAAAAAAATAAAAATAAATATTATTCTATTAGAAACACTTTTAAAAGAATGATCCAAAAGTTAAAAATAAAATAATGGAATAGGATATACAATGTGAATGATAATCAAAAATAAAAAAACCTGGGGATATACAATGTGAATGATAATCAAAAATAAAAAAACCTGGGGGTTATATTAATTCCAAAGCAGACTATAAAATAAAGAATATTTGTGGGGATGAAAAGGAACATTAAATAATAACAAAATAGTCAATTCACCAAGAAGACATGAATCCTAAATGTGTATATACCTAACAACAGAACTTCACAATAACTATCCATTCAAAAATGGATAGATGTGCAAGGAGAAATAGACATATCCATAATTATACTTGGAGATTTCAACACTCTTTTCTCAGCAGCAATAGAATGAATATACTTAAAATCAGCAAGTGTATAGAAGACCCAATACCATCTATCAACTTGACCTGAATCCCATTTACCAAGCATTCTACCCAAAAATAGCAAAATACCTATATTTTTAAGCATGGATGATTTATTTGTTAAGATAGACCATATGCTGAGCTTTAAACAAGCCTAAACAGATTTTTAAAAATTTAAATAATTTAAACTATGTTTTGTGACTGTAACCAAAGTAAAATAGAAATAAAACAGAAAGATACCTGTAAAATCTCTGGATACTTGAAAATTTTAGAAATCCAACCTATGGATCAAAACAAAAATCTCAAGGGAACTTGGTAAATATTTTGAACTGAGTGAACAGAAAAATATTAATAGGTAAAACCAAAATGTCAAGAAAAAATATGAGACTTTGGGTTAGGCAAAAAGTTCTTAAATGCAACCCAAAAGCACATCACAGAAAAACTGATAAATTATCTTAACCTTTATAATAATCCATGTTGATTGTAGCTTTAGTTCAGGGTTTCTCAACCTTAGCATAATTGAAATTTTGAGCAAGAGAATTCTTTGTCATGAGAGGTTGTCTTGTGTACTGTAGAATGTTTGACAGAAGCCCAGACTGCCTGTAATGTGCACCCCCAAACCCCACCCAGTTGTGACAACAAACCTGTCTCTAGGCATTGACAACTGTCTTTAGTGAAGACAAAATCATCCCCCACCTCCTGACTTAAAAACTACTGCTGAAATTTACTCATTTTAGTTGCTGTATATCTTTTCTTTTCTACCTGCCACATTTTGTATTGTTGAGCTTAATTTTTGCCAATCTAATGAGCATGAAGTAGCATCTCATTTTTATTTCCCTGATCTATATTAAGGATATTTTTGTATGTTGATTGTCCATTTGGTGTTCCTCTCCTGTGAATTACCTGTTCATGTCCTTTTTCTAACCTTTTTTTCTTAGTGGGAGTAGTTTTTTTTGTATATTCTGATACTAGTTTTTTGTTAATTATATGCATTGCAAATGTACTTTCAAAGTATGTGGTTTGTCTTTATCCCCTGTCAGCCTTTGATGTACAGAAAATTTAAAAACACTTTATATAATCAATTTGCCACTTTTTCCTTTACTGTTGGAGCTTTCCACATCTTGTTTAAAAATTCATCCCTTTCCCTATAAGTTATAAAAACTTTCATGTTTTCTCTGGAAGTTTCAAAATTTCATTTTTAACACTTTATCTGCAATTAATTTCTATGAATAGCAAAAATTTAATTTTTTACGTATAGACAACCAGTTGTCCTAGTATCATGCTTTGCATGGTATATCTTTTACCACTAATTAGCAATGCCACCTCTATCATAAATTCCAGTTTTCCTCTATTATCATATTTCTCTTTCCTTGGACAGTATCACACCATTTTAATCACTAAATCTTCAAAATAAATTTTTATTTATGTTAAGAAAAGTCCCTTGTAACGTGTTCTTCTTCAAAATTGGCTTGACTTTCACTATGCCTTTTTTATTTTATATATATTTTAAAATTGAGTTGTCACATGCTCTTTATAGCATTTTAATTGAGAGTGTGTTGCATTTAGAGATTAATTTGGGAAGAAACAATATCTTTATAATAAGGTATGTTCTTATAAATGCTTTTTCTCTTCATTTATTGGCAGTGTAATTACTTTGAAATAAAGTTTTATAAGCTTTTCAAAAATGAATTTCTAGCCCAAATTTTGTTAGAGTTGTGTGTGTATGTATGTATGTATGTATGTATGTATGTATGTATGTATATATATATATATATATATACACACACATATTTTTTTGGGGAAGGTTTCAGCTATGAAATGTCAATTTTAAAAAATTAAATTTTTTCTATTTGTCACTAACATAGAAGCAGGCAATGTTATTTTTATATGTTGATATATCCTGCAATCTTGTTATACTCTGTAATTAATTCTAATAATTTGTCAGTAGATCCTCATGGGTTTTCTGTGTATAACGTCTTTGAATACTGGCAATTTCCTTTCTTTCTGTTACTTATAATTTGTTCTTCTTGCCTTACTCTGATGACTATGATCTCTAAACAATATTAAATTGAAGCATGGACTGTAGGCATCCTTGTTTCCTTGCCTTATTGCTGGATTTAAAGAAAATCTGTCTCTCTCTCTCTCTCTCTCTCCCCCTCATACACACACACACACACACACACACACACCCCAGTGTTGCATAATAACTTTTTTTTACAGTGTTTGCCAGTACCACTTCTTCCTTTGTCCACTCCTAAAATTTCCACATAACTCAATTGTAAAAGGATTGTTTTACTAATAAATGAACAGAGGGCACTTTTAACATGTACTCTTTTTACCCAGTAGGGCCAAGACAAGAGAATGAGTGTTACTTAAGACAAATCCCTCACTAGAAAAACACACCACTTCATTTATTTACATCAAGGAAACCAACCCAAGCAGTAGGACTTAATTGCTGGGGAAGTGGTGTGAGCACTTCCATGTGCCCATCAATTCAGGGATACCTGTAGCTCATTATTATTACCTATCACTCCCATCTCCTTCCTCTCTCCTGTCCTATCCTGCTTGACTTCTGTCCAGTGATTCATGTTTTAAGGGAAATTTTAAAAAGCCTCTATTTCCAGAAAGGGCAAAAGCTATAAATTTATATGAAAGACAGTATGTCTACAGTGTTGCCAAGAAAAATTAATAAATCAAAATAACAGATGGGTTAACCAAAATAAAAAAACATATAATTCTTGGGTGTCATGCAAAAATTATGGAATGTCTGAGGATTTTTTATTTATTTTTTTTTATCCTTTCCTCTTTAAATTTAGGTTTCCTATAGGATATCTCTATGGCCTTTCAGCATTCTCATGATTTCCTTTGGTAGCTTCCAGATTTCTTTTTAAAATATATCTGATGACTTGCAGTGACTACTTTCTCTCTTCACCTAAACAACTCAACATGAAAATTCAAACATTTAAAAAGTGCAGAAATTGTAAGAATTTGAGACATCATAAGAAAGAAATTTGAAGGACTGTGAACCACAAATAACATCAAGAAAAGATAGAGATGAGGAATGGCACTTAAAAGCTAAGATTAAGCTCAACATAAAGACAGATATAAAACTAATCTGAATTCTTAGAAATAGATGTGTTTTTTTCTAAATAGACAAAAAGACAAAGATTTTCACTTTGGTACACAGCTTGTTCTGACTTAACATCTATTTTCTTTGAATATATGATAAATGCTAGGAAAAAATGTTTTTTGATTATGCAAGAGTGGACAATTTACCTTTTCAGGTCAAAGCCTAAAGTTGATTTTTAAAAATTATTAAGTAAATTAAAAAAAAAATGTAGTTATGGCAAAAAGTGAAAGGACACGAATGGCCCTAGTTTTAAGTCTAACCTCTGACCTTACCGAAGTGCAGAGAGGTCAGGTGACTTTCCCAGGTCACACAGAAGGCTCCCATCTTCGTCAGCTCAGTCTGATTCTCATCCTGTTGCATTGTCTGCTTAACCATTGTTCTTTAAAATATGTGCAAAGTAGATATTATTTCTGTGCTCAATTATCACAGTATAAGCAATTCAATTCTTTTGCCACCAAAAGAAGTTAGCTAAGAACAACAATCTGTAAATTTCTGAGTTCACTTTTATAAAGTACATCAGAAACATTAAATATCTAGAATTATATAATTTGGAAATTTAAAAAAGATAGTTATTACAAAAATCACAAATGAAAATGAAGGCCCTTTATATTTGTGGGCTATTAAGTAGAAAAATGGTGAGAACTGATGTTTCTGAAAGAAATGGCTGGTGATATCTTTTAAAATACATTTAAACATGATTAAGTACCTTTTAAAAAATTGGACAAATAATTTAAAACTAGTCAAGTACTTAAACAATGTGAAGATCATATCTAAAGTCTAAATAAATGTTCAGTCATTCCAACAGGAGCACATCATAAAGAAAAACATACAAAGAAAATATCAGATTGTTTAAATGTGCTCTTTATTCATGGTTTACTCACTGAATCATTGTTTATGGTTTCCTTACTGATTCTTACAGGCCACATATTTCTTTTAAATTTTTTCTTTTTATGTTTCCCATGTTCACAATTCGTACAAAATACCCATTGAAGGAGGCAGAATAATGTTCCAAATGTTTCAGAGCTCTTTGAGGAGTTAAATTGGTTTTTGCAATAAACTTTGATTACTCGAAGAGCACAGACGTGCTTGAAACTTGACTGCAGGAATAGGGGGCAGGCTAGTTCAAAAAGTGTCAAGGGAGATTTGAAGCCTTGGAGGGTTGATGCAGTAAATCTTTAATCCTAAAACCCAGGCCAACCACTAAGCCAGGAAAAAGCCAGACAGCACTGGCCATGGCTATAATGGGAATGGGGTGGGGTTGGGGGGAGATGTGCAAGGTTGTGGTTTCCTGATAATTTAAGATGACATAGGCAGTACCACAGGGCTTGCTTCATTATATTATTGTGAAATTTGGACTCAAATAGAGTGAGGCAAACCCACAAGTTAAAGTGTTTTTAAAGTAGCTTAATAATCATTGAAAGCAGAATAGAACACGCTCTCAGCAGCATAACTGGACACAAACCAAAATTTTGTGAACAAATACAAGGAGTATTATGGGGTGAGGATGGGGGATGGAGAGGGCTTGGGGTGAATTACCCCTAGAAAGATGTGCTTTTTTTTCCCTTTAATTATTAAACCTGGTGGTAGTGTTATATGATACAATGTTTTTTCAGAGATTCTGTAGGAAATGTGCCCTTATGAAGGATTTATAAAAAGCACAACATATAACACAAAGCTATTTGATCTCTTTTTAAAAATCAAAGATATTAAACTTTTTAGATCCTTCCCCCCTTTTTTTTCTTATTTAAGAATCAGCTGCCAAAAGATTTGAGAATCAGATGCCAAAAGCATCAAATCCCACCTGGGCATACAGCCAATTGAAATAGATTTTTCTTCTCAATTTTCATCTTCTGGATCACTTGATAACCTGATTTCGTATCATGTTATGCTGCAGAGTTAAGAACGGCTGGTTACAAATCAGGGCTCTCTGTGGAGTGGGGACTGGAGACAGAGGATGAGGGATAGGAAGAGAAGGAAGGGGACCACAACCCATCTTGTGGTTGGTCAGTTCCCCAGCCTTTCCTTATGCTGTCTGTAAATTTCATCCAGATATAAGCTCATCCCACACTTATCATTTGGATCAGACCATGGACACTCTAATGGAGGATCCAGACCACAGCTTAAAAATCATTCATATACCACAGTGTCACATGCCTTCGAATGACTCTGCCAGGGGCCACCTGCTGGCCTGGGGCATCAGCTCTTCCCCTGAAGTCCTAATCCATTTCTTTAGCAGCTACCGTTTCTAGCACCTTTCCAAAAATTATTCATGCATTCATCGGTATATTCAAAACATGGTTTTTGTTTTGTTTTGTTTTGTTTTGTTTTGTTTTGTTTTGTTTTGTTTTGTTTTGTTTAGTACCTATAATGTAAAAGGCCCTGTGCTGGCACTAGAAATGCAGCATTGAACAAAACAGTCACTGGTTTCATGATGTTTACATTTCAAGGGGGGAACTGTTAATCACTAGAATAGAAGAACATCTATAAAGTGGAACATAGTACGTTCTGGCTGAGGCTGGGACCACAACATAGCATGAAGTTCTTGCACTGCGAGGAATCGTGCTTATTATTATACCAGCACTGTGGGAAAGTACTATATGTTTGCTTCCTCATTGGGCATGAAGTTGAACTGGATACTTTCTAAAATACCTGTTAAAATCTAGATCATTTGGTTGGCTGCTTTAGTTGATGGTAGACGTTCCGCTAGCTTCTGTCTAGAGTTTAAGTTCTGGCAAAGAAAAATACCTGTATTCAAGAGGTCTCTTGAAATGCCTTGAATTTGGGGGGGGGGGGTAGGGGGAAGAGGGCTTTCTAATAAGTTATATAATATAGTGGAAGGTTCTACCTTAGGTTCAAATCTCAGTTCCTCCACTAACCTTTCTGAGCTTCCTCAGTAAGTGGGGATTAATTCATCCCTCTCCGCATTTTTACAAAGATTAAATATATTTTTATTTACCAAATATGTATGGCGTGCCTCGTGTACATGGCATTATCCTTGCTACTGAGGGTGTAGTAGCTATCAAGACACGTAAAGCCATTGCCCCTAGAGGTACCTTAGCTCCTTGCACCTTTTCCTTGTCTCCTTTTTCTGGAGTTGGCCATTTGATCACTTGCGGCTAGAAGACAGGGTCCAGTTTCATGTGAAACCCTCTGGCCTTCTCCAGGTAACCCTTGACAACCTTTGACATTATCGGGGAGACCCTGCACTGAGCTGGATCTGTTGCCTGTCAGGTGGACAGCAGAGGAAGATGTTCAGGATCCAGTCAAGCCAATTCCCTGAGGTGGGAAACACTGGGAAGGGTTGCTAGGTCTTAGCTAATGAATAAAAATCACCTTACATTCAAAGGGTCCCCTGATAAATACATTCCAAGCCTACTTGCAAATCTTAAACCATGTGACTTTATTTACAAAGCCATAAACATTTAAAAATCAGTAGACTCCCCTTTACTTCCACTTCATTCTTCTTTTCCTCCATACAGTGACAATACTGTTTCCAGCACTAAATATTGTTCAATCATGTATTTTTAAGGAAATCTTAAACACAAGAAAAAAAGTTTATCCCTGGGACAAGTTAAACTTAAAAAAAAAAAAAAAGAGCCAGGACATGTATAAATCTTGAAAACAAAAGGTTAAGGAATAAAAAACACAAGATAGTTGCACTTTTTGCGTATGATTAGAGAAATTCACCCACACAGTAGCCTATGAAACATACAGGAGGGATGACAGTAAGACTGATGCAGTCTGTATTGCTCAATGGTTCCTTAAATTAATGAACACCAGATACGTTGTCCAAGTTTTTTATTTACCACTCCACACCCTCTGTGGTAGCAGAGTTTAGCATTCTGGAATAATAACTTGCTGAATTCTCTGCGATTTTAAAAAAATGTCTAGAAACATGATCGTGTTAAAATTAAGTTACAAAGAAAAGAGAGGAGACAGTAAGAGAAAGCGAAAACTGGGTTAAAAGAAAGCTGTTGTAATACTTCCTGAAGTTAATCTAATGATAATCAGCTCTCAGAAAGGCGATTATATTCACCCTGCCTCCTGTCATCAGGGATATATCTTTACTGCTATTTCTAAGAGAACCTAGAGGTGCTGTGGACAGAGCTGAGGACTGAAAATGAATAGCAATATGTATGCTCTGACCTTGCTGTGAAACAATTAATTTGAATACAATAAAGTTAAACAGCTGCAGATAATTAGTTTCCTGGTTGTTAGTTTTTATCTGTTTTTATATCCAGGCTGGAGTATGATTTAGAAATCTGATGGACTTTGAACTGTATTTTTCACCTTTAAATTTAAGAATTAAATATGACAGCTTTGAGCGGGAAAGCACATGAGTGATATTTGACATGGGGGCTGGATTTTGCTTATTTTGCTTTATTTTATTTTATTTTATTTTATTTTTAAAATGACTGAGGAAAAGTAAATCAGTTGTATTTTTTATTTGTTCAAGCTTCAAAGTGCTGTTTTAAGAAAAAAAATCTTTGTTTTACATCAAATTCTGGGTCTTTTTCAGCAGAGATGAATCAAGGGGAATCAGAGCAATGTGAGTTGACTTTTTTAAAGGAAATGGACAAGAATCTGGTGTCAAATGTTTTTTTCCAGAGTTCTATATTGATGATAACTGGAGCTACTTTCTAGAATTCATAGGAAGTAATTATGAACAGATTTGTTTTTGTGGTATTCACATTCCATCTCATTTCCCCACCACTCACCACCCTTCCAATCCTCCATTTCCATGGATGTTATTTATTTTTTTTTCCAAGGATAACCACACAGGAAAATAATGGACTCAACTCAGGGACATCAAAACAGTCAAAGCAGTCTTTCTGAAAGCAAGGTCTTGTATCATTGTTTCACTACTGAATGAAGAGTATTTGTCTTATGTTGAGCTCTTGAGAATGCATATTTATAAACACTCAGCCAAAAATAATGGACTTGTCTTTCCTTATGTGGGAACTTGCTTTATGACCTAAACTGCCCAAACAAACATTGAGCCATGGTCCTCTTGGCCTCTTAAAGAGAAATGGTGGAAACAAGAAACTGTCTCTTCAACCTGAGGATTGTGTTTTTTTTCCCCATAGATCTTGAAGTTAATAAGAGCAGTATGAATACACATTGTGGGTCTAGTGCAATTATCAAAACTATCATATATAATTGAATTCATAATCATTTCCATTTCTCATATTGATAATTTCAGGGTTTAAGGAAAACTGCATTAATTTTTTTCTGTAATCTAAAATATCCTTCTTTGAAAAGCTATAACTAATATGTCATTAAATTAATAGTATTCAAAAGAATCATATTCTCAATACAAATATCAGACTATTTAACTTTGAATATTTCCACAAATTTCTCACTGGTTAGAGAGATCAGAACTTAGTAACTGGCTACATCTAGCTGGAAGGGAGGCTGTCAATATACTCATTATTTAGAATGGCCATGTGTTTAGTTAAAAATCAGGGATTCCTTCACTGATATAGGAAAGGAGAGCAAAATGAATTACGAGTAGAAATGTTTGTACACTACCCTTTCAAGCAAATAAATAGAAATAAGAGAAACTTTGCTCAAAGATTCATTTGGCCTTGAAATGCATTTCTCCCTAGCTGGGAGAGTAGGAGACTTAAAGATTCCAGCACTCAGTGGTAGAATGAAAAATCGTAATCAACATATTTAGTTTACACACAGAGGTCAGCGTTCTTTTGCCTGGACATTCATTCAAACCACTCAGGAACAGTCTATAGACACACTCTCATCATCAGACAGCTACAAGCTTCAAACACATGCTAATTATAGGGCTATGCAAAGAGAGGGACAGATTAATCTGATTAATCAACTAAAATAACTAGACCTCTGTTTTTCAGACACATAAATGATATGTTTGGAGAAATCAGATTTTTAACAATCATGGTAAAATCTCAACTCACCTTTCCAATAAAGAATTAGATCATGGATTTATCTAACTATAGCAATATCTCCAATATTCAAAAAAATGAGGCGATCCATATGAAAATTCTAAAAATCTATATCATATTAGCCAAAAATAAGGTATTACTATGTTTGAAGTGCTAATTGATGTTAGAACAATATTAAATATCAAAAATAGGTATATCCATAGAGCAGAAAACAAATTGGAGGTTGCCAGAGGCTAGAGGTGGGAGGAGAGAGAGAATAGGGTGTGGCTGGTTAATTGGTATAAAATTTCCTTTTAAAGTGATGAATATGTTTTGGAACTAGTTGAGGTAGTGGTTGCAAAATATTGTGAATGTACTAAATGCCATTAACTGAACATTTAAAAATCATTAATCTATGTTGTGTAAAGGTTAACTCAATCTAAAAAAATAAGTTAGAGCAGCACATCTCATATTTTGGAATGTGTTTTATATAAAATTTGTGATGCAAATATACAAATAAAACAGACTTGATGCTAGAAGGGTAAGCTATCTAAAACCACTCATTCCCAAATATTGTAAGTTGTCAATTTAAATTTAACATGGCACCATTAAACCCAAAACAAGAGTTTACACACATGGACATGTAATGTGATTGAGAAATTTTCAAACTTAAGAGCTTGAATATCTATCTAGAATTAAATTGGTACAATGTGACCCAGAAAAGTGAGATGAGACTGACAAAACAATTCAATTAGTTTAAATATCAGGAGATGTTACCTAATGGTGAAGTCAACTGTAGTCTGAAAAGTGCTGCCAGAGGAAATTATCCAAATCCCATAATTTGAGCCATTAAAAATGGATCTGAAAAAAAAAAATAACTATCCAGAGTAAGGCTGGAAAAACTCTCTGAACACTAACTTTACACTGGCAAGGGTAGGATAAAATGATATAATAAGCTTTAGTTTCTAAGTCCAGTCTCCAATGACTCTGGCTTTCTTATGCATTATACATAAAAACTTAGATTTATTTATGTTTTTCTCTAGTAAAGAATTTATTTGGGGAAAGACATGATACACAGAAGATGACAGAAACTTCAGAGAAAAAACACAAACAAGCCTTAGATTCAACTGCTGAAACAAGTCAAATTTATATAGCTGTTACACAGATTTCCTTTTTAAGTCTTTGGTCTCAACATAAATGAATTTTATGTTTATCTTGTTCTGCTCATTTTTAATAAAAAGTTTAAATAATGATGGTTATATAGGATGAATGACATTTCAGGTCATAGAAATATATGAAGTCACCAGCTCTTTCCCATGGAGAAGAGCAGCAAATCCTGCCTGAATAAACACATTGAAAAAAGAAAACAAAACAAGACAAAACAACAACAACAAAAAAAATAGAATTCATCCTTGTACTCATCTCCCCACCTGCCTTTGGAAAACTTAGTTAAGAAGGTGGTTGAAAGAATGAAAAATGAGTAATACACATTGCTTCCTCACTCAGACATTCCTTTGAAGGCTTTTGAAGATAATAATCAATCCAAATCACAATGAAGTTCTTTTGAAGCCTTCCCTGAGATGCTGGGGTGCAGGAGGTGGGCTATGCATTTACACTAGAGAGGAGAGCTATGAGTGATAAAAGCAGTAGTAGCTAATATTTACTCATCAATTTCTAAGGCAGAGAGAGATTAATTAAGTAACTTGCCCAAAGTTGTAGAGTTGTGATTCTGGGCTCAATACCTAGGCAGCATGGGTATCAACCTCGAGGCATTTCTGCTTCCTGGAACACAGTAAACACATAGTACCCAGCCAGACCAAGAGGATTGGAATAAGCTTTCCGGTGAAGGTCATGCCTGACACAAATCTGTTGGGATAAATAGCAGTTTAATGGGTGAAGAAGAGTTAGAAGTGTGGCCCAGAGCTGGGAACAACATGAAAACATGTTTCAAGCTTTTAGATACATGGTAAATTCAGATCATCACAAGTTGTGATGTATTATTGGACTTTGAGACAGAAAATAGATGAGTTTAGATAAATGGAGAAGAGTCAGATTATAATGACTTTTATGTTGCATGGTGAAGCTTGCATTTTGTCCTAGAGAGAGAGAAAGTCAAAAAAAGACTTTAGCAGAGGAGATTAAAAGACTGTTAATAGATTTCTCTGATGAGAATGTAGAGGATGTGAGGTTGAAGGGAGGTAAGATGGGAATTAAGATCAGTTGGGGGCTCCTGTGATTGTTGAGCTGAAAAAAAGACAAGAGTGTGAATTATAGCACTAAAGAGGTGGGAACATATTTAGGGTACATTTGAGAGATAATTCAGTAAGATTCAGTGATGTAGGTGATGAGCACATGTAAAAAATGAAAGGGTAATTGTGGAATGTGAGCTGAATTCTTAGTGTTCTTAAAGAGATGAAAATTCTCTGAACGTATTTTATTTCTTTTTGCTTGCTCAACAATGTTGTTTTCATTGTTACGTTCATTTGAGACTTAATCACAGGCTATCATTGGATTGTCTGGGTTTTACCAGACAAAATTAAAAGAAGTAGATTTGTATTTTTCTTCCTTTTTAAAAAATTATTTAATGGGTAGATAAGCTGCAAGATACGATAGGGTCTCAGCAATGGCCAACCAGGGAGTTGGAAAAGTAAGAACAAATAGACTAAGCCTAAGATTTACTGAGCTCTTGGGTTCTCTCCAAGGATGGAAATCAACAATCCAAATGAAACTCATTAAACTAGAAAATCTGGGATCAATGAAGCATAACGTCAATTTGGGACAAAACAGCTAAATTTTCTAGGGGTGTTCCATGAAGCACATCTATCTGGATTGGTGCTAAATCCCAGCCAATGACTTGAGAATAAATAACTTATAGCTGCAGGGCTCTGGCAAGAGTGGAGAAAGAAAAAGTCTGCAGGAAAAAAAAAAAAGTAGTTCAGGGAAGAGTTTTATTCTAGCAAGATCAAGGGAGGCATCCTAGAAGGAAAAGATGCGGTTAAGTTCATTCGCAGGAACCTGGCAAACATGCTGGTGATGAGAGAAGCCTGCCATTTCAGCCATTCTATCTCCTTATGCAGATGAGGCTACTTATATGTTTGCAAACTTAGCTCAGATTGGCTAATCAACTAGATAGGAACATGTAGACACTGAAATGTGCTATGTCACCCTCCTTTTCAAGTGCCACACTGATATACCATGCTTTTTTTTCAGAACTGAACCCTAATTTGGCAACACCAAATGCCAAATTGTGTCTTCACCCCAATTAAAATACTCTCTTTTCATTCCCACCACATTCCCCCAAGGTCCTGCCAGATGCCTAGCTAGTCAAAACAAGAGCCGAAAGAGTCTAAAGACTGATAGGTACCCTTGTAGGTTAGCCCACCCAGATAATACTGGCATTTTAACAAATGTTTTTACTGTAAAGAGGGAATGTGGTGGGAACGTTTTGGGCACTGGCAGAGTGACTAAGAGCTGTTTTTAAAACATGTTTATTAGATGTTTGTATTTCTTAAACTGAGCCATATAAATTAAATTATTGCTTAATTTGCTTACATACAGATCTGCTCTATGCATTCTTCTCAATCTCTCCCTCTCCATTTCTCTCCTTCACTCCCGCCTTGTCTCCTTCCTTCCATTTCTGTTTTTGTCTCTCTGTGCCTGTCTCTCAGAGCTATATACTCCCCAGCTATATAGAAATACTGAATTACTGCATATCCTTTAGTATTCCCATATAGAGTTTATAAAAGCAATTCTTTGAAATATGTTATCTTGTGGGATCTTGGTATATGGTACAAGACTTTGTAAATGTTCATGTATGCTTTAAAAGGATGAATATTTCACCAATTGTTGGGTGCAATGCTTATTACATGGGTTATATTAATTGTTTTCAAATCCTCTATATCCCATTGACTCTTTGTTCTTGGTTATATAAATTATGGATTGAATTATGATAAAAATCTCCCACTCCTATCTTAATAAATGTTTAAATTTGTTCTTATATTTCTGTCAATTTTTGCTTTATAATTTGAGGTTATAGTAAGTATGTATAAATCTATAACTTCTGTTTTTTCATGTGAACCAAAATCTCTTATCATTTTGTAGTTTTCCCTTTATTTTCAGTAATACATTTTTTTCTGATAATCATATAGGTGCACCAGCAACATTATATAGTACTTGTCTATTATTTTACTTATTGCCACCTAACAAATTACCCCAAAATGCAGTGACTTAAGATAGCAATTCACATCTATTATCCTCTCAGATACTGAGGGCTCTTGTTCCAGCATGACTCATTTATATGTCTGGCTAGTTATTGTTAGTTATTGTCAGGAGGTTTCAATTCCTTCCCACAGGGCTTTCCCATAGGCTGCTTGAGGGTTCTTATGATATGGTGGTTGAATTCCCCCAGAGAAAGTGATTCAAGGCAAAGAGCCAACTAGATGATATGATCTAAACTTAGAAGCCACACAGCACCAGTTCCACCACACCCTATTCACTAGACCAGATCAGATCCAAGAAAAGAGGAATTAGACTCCAGCTTTTGAAGAGGAAAGTGTCAAATAATCTTTTAAATCATCATAACAGATATATCTCTTACTATTATTTTTTATTTTGTCGTTTTATGTTTTAGCTATGCCTCTTATAACTAGAATTTTATTGCAATCCAATAACCCCTATATTTTAACTAGAAAATATAGTTAAAATGTTTTGACAATGGAGCTAACATTGAAGCCATAACCTACAAAATGCTGGCAGAAATTTGCTTTGTGAATCTAACCAGGCTAATGTCCAGTCAAACAAGCAAACAAAAAAAATTGACATTCTCCATAGGATTCATATGAGACTGAGAACCTAATAACAATACTCAAAATGCCCACGATACAATTCAAAATTACATGTTCTATGATGAACCATGAAAATCTCAATTCACTTGGGAAAAGATAATCAACAGATATTAATTCCAAGATGACAGAGATGTTAGGATTATCTGGAAAAGACTTTAAGCAACAATTATAAAATATTTCAATATGTAAGAAAAAAATACTGTTGAAACAAATGGAAAGACAGAAAGTGTCAAAAAAAAAGATAGAAGTCAAAGATAAACCAACTGCAAATTTTAAAACTGAAAAATACAGTAACTGAAATTAAAAGTAAAACTTCTAAGATAGGCTGAATAACAGGGTGGCGATAACAGAAGAAAAAATGAATTTGATATAGATAGAAATAGAATACAGATAGAAATTGAAATTATCCAACCTAAGCAACAAAGAAGAGAAAATATTGGGGAAAAAATGTAGAGAGCTTCAGTGATCTATGAGATAATACAAAATATCTATTTTATCAGTCCCAAAGAAGAGGAGAAAGAGTGTGTTACACACACACACACACACACACACACACACACACACACACACACAAGAAAATAATAAATAGAAGCTTTAAAAACTAGGCAAAAAGCATAAACATACTGATTTAATAAGCTCAGAAAACCCCAAACAGAATAGACTTCCAAAACATACACAGGTAATAATAAAACTGTTAAAATATCAAGACAAAATAAAAATTCTGAAATTAGCAGAGAAAAATAATGCACTATTATAGAGAACAACTAATCAAAACACTGTGATTTATGTATGATAATCCATGTGGGCCAGAAAGAATTAGAACATTTTTAAAGTGCTAAATGGTAAGAACTCTCAGCCGAGAATTCTATAACTAGCAAAAGTATCCTTCAGGAACTGAGGTAAAGACATTCTTGAAAAACTAAAAATTAAAGAGAATTTCCTGAATCTGATGAAGGCTATCTATAAAAAATTAACAACAACAACAACAACAACAATAATGAATGGCTAAACTTATATTTAACAGTTAAAAACTAAATGTTCCCCCTTAGGATCAGGTACATGATAAGGATGTCCACTCTCACAATTTCTGTTTGAGAGCACATTGACAGTCCTAGACAGGGCAATGAGTCAAGAAAAAATAATACAAAGGAAGGAAGGAAGAAATATAAACATCTTCCTCTTCATAGATCAAGTGATTATCTACATAGAAAGGCCCAAGAAATCTATAATAAAAACTTCTAGAACTCCTAAGTAATTTTAACAGTCACAGAATACAAATCAACACACAAAAATCAATCACATTTCTGTATGTTAACAATAACCTATAGGAAATCAAAATTTAAAAAAATAATGACATTTATAACAGTGCTAAAAATTAAAATATTTAGGCTTATGTAAATTTAACAATACATATGTAGGATCTGTATGCTGAAACTGCAAAACACTAATAAAAAAATCAAGGTACACCTAAGGAAGTAGAGATATATTCATGCTCATTGATCCATAAATTTATCATAGCAAACATAAAAAATGGATCTACAGAATTAATATAATTCTAATCAAACTATCAGTAGGATATTTTGTAGATGTTGACAAGCTGATTCTAAAACGTATATGGAAAAGCACAAGAACTGAGATAGTCGAAACAATTTTGAAAAAGAATAATAAAGAATTTGGAGGAATTATACTATCTGAACTTGACTTATTATAAATGTACAGTAATCAAGAGAAGGTAATATTAACATATGAATAGATATAAAGATCAGTAGAACAGAATACAGAGTCCAGAGGTAGATCCATACAAAAAGGTCAACTGATTTCTCACAATACAAATTCAATTAAGTGGAGATATGGTTGTCTTCTCATGTAAAAACAAGCCTGGACTCAAACTTCATCCCCTATGAAAAATTAATTCTAAATTGATCATAGATGTAAATATATAACATGAAATTAAAGCTTTTAGAAGCAAATTTGGGATTAAATCTTCATGAAATGGAATTTAGCAAAAAGTTCTTGGGTATGAAACCAAAAATAGGACTTATAAAAAAAAAAAAAGATAAATTGGACTTCATTGGAAGGAAGAATATTTACTCTGTGAAAGACACTATTAAGAGATTAATAAAGACAAGAGAAAGACTGAGAGAAAACATTACCAAATCACAGATCTAACAAAGAATTTGTATTCAGAATATATAGACACCCAAAAATCAACACTAAGAAAATAAACAACTCAATTAAAAAATGTGCAAAAGACTTAAACAGACACTTATCTTAACAAATAAGATAAACGGAAGACAATTAAGTTCATGAAAACACCATTAGCCATCAAAGAATTTCAATTAAAAAAAACACACACACAAAAAGGTAATTTTACACACCTAGTTGAATGGCTAAGATTAATAAAAAACAACTAACAATACAAAGAACTGGCAAGGATATAGAACAGCTGGATCTCATATTACTGGTGGGAAAATAAAATGGTATAACCCCCTTGGAAAACAATTTGGCAGTTTCTTAATAAGTTAAACATACCCTTGCCATTTAACCCAGCAATCACACTCCTGAGTATTTACCCTAGAAAAATAAAACCGATGTTCATGCAAAAATCTGTACAAAAAGCTTATAGCAAATTTACTTCTAATTGACAAGAACTGGAGACAACCTAAATGTCCATATAATGGTAAATTAGTCAGCAATAAAAATAAAAAACATAGGAGTGAATTATTGTTACACACAGACTGAGAGGAATCTAAAAGGGATTTATGATAAAAGAAGCCAGTCTCAAAAATTATGTACTTTATGATTCTATTTAAATGCCATTCTCAAAAAGGCAAAGCTTTAGTGACAGAAAACCCATCAGTAACAGAAAACAGATCAGTGGTTGCCAGAGTTTAGAGTGGGTCCACTAAGGGATATAGCACAGAATGGTTTTGGGGTTTTGATTGCGGTGGTGGTTACGCAAATATAAACATGTTGAAATTCATGGATCTGTATGCCCCCAAGGAGCCAATTTTAATCTATGGTAATTTAGAACAAAATTAAAATTTAGTAAAATTAAAATCAAATAAAAATTTAGAAAAATAAAAAGAAAAATAATTTAAATGATATTATCCAGCACTATTGGGCATTTTGCACATAAGATATTTTTCAAAATATTAAAATTATTATATTATTGGATATATAATATACCCATTATAGCTTCTAAAATACTAAAGTCTTTAAGAGAGGTTTTCTAAATAAATGATTCAGTGTTTGGCTCTAACATATTTGGAGCTCTACGAATTTCTATATTTAGAAAAAGAAATGTATTTCTCAAACTCTGTCAATTCCCTCAGCTATAAGATGGAGATAAAAAGGTATCTACTTCTCAAGATTGTTGTGAAAATTAAATGAGGTAACACATACAAAGGGCCTGGTAGGGCCTGGCACATTGTGGCACTTATTCATTATTGTTGTGGTGGTTAGTGCTGTAGAATGCTTATTGTACTGTATTGAAATTGGCTTTTTACTTGTCTGTCTCCCCAAACTAAATTGTTGTCCTTGTATTTCGAGCATCCAGTATAAGACTAGACAAATAGTAAGTCTTCAGTAAAAGTTCGTTGCGCTGACTTAGTTATTGGAGCAAATGAATCACGTAACTTTTAATGATTAAGAAATACTTGATGGACAGGAAAAAGCAGGATTTAACCACAGGGCAGTGGGAATGAATTGGGGCTGGAAGTCATGAGCTATCCCAATAGCGGTTTCCAAAGTCTCATTTTGCTTGTTATTTTGATTTGGTTTTGGCAAAGGAAACCTTTCATGCAAATAAAATCTTACTCAGAAGCTTAAACAAATAAAACAATTTAAACACGCACACACACACACACACACACACACACACACATCTGGCTGAGGAGACCTGCTGGGTCTAAGATGACTCTTGGGGCCTCAGTTTGAAAAGCCCAGGAAAAAAAGTATCCTTTAAGGCCATTTTCCAGCTCTAAAGTTACATGAACTAAGTTTTAGAGAGTGAAAGTGGAAGAAATTGTGTGGTTCCCATGTGACATAAAACAAAGGCGTTCTTGGAGAAAAAGGGAAAGTGACCTCTCAACCCACCATTCAATTATGTCCTAATAATGTATATAAAAGTCTGTGCACCCCAGAAGGAAAGCAAGGGAAAATAAATAACTTGGAAGCTATAAGGATACCTTCTGCGGGAGGTGACAGAAGCGTGAACTAGAAATGGCTAAAGAATTGGCCATTGATTACTTGCTACAACGAGAAGGCCAAAGATGAGTTGGTGACTAACTGCCATTGTCAAGTGCTTTCCCTCTTTTTCGCTCTGCCATTTTCTGCAGGCCTGCAAGGTCTCATTTGGTCATTGCAAGATGATTCCACACTTTCAGAGGTCACATTAAAAAAAAAAAAATCAGTGAGGAAGAGGGATGTTTTCCAACTACTTGGCCTTTCTCGAAGAGGGTGATTTTAAAGGAATAGAGAAGTTCTATGACCTTAACCATTTGGAAGAAAAAAAGAGAACTGAAGTACAACTAAGCTCCCAGCTACTGATTCATTCAAGAAGCATAAATACTTAGGATACAATGACATCTGTCATTTAAGGCCTTGCCTGTAAGGGTTTTCAGTCAGGGTCTCAGCAGCAAACAGATGGCATGCTCAAATTAAGATAATCTGAGGAAAGTTTAATAAAAAGAGTAATTTAAAAACTCCTGGGTTTCTACAACTCCTCTCACTGCCCTCACTCAAATACTTGATGAGAGGTGGGAGGAGAGGAGGGCTCAATTTTAAGAACCTGGAAGGAGAGAGCCACATTGAGCAAGTTTTTCTGTAAAAGGTCAGATAGAAAATACTTCGGTTTTTGCTGGTTTTGTCTCAGGCTCCCTCAACCACTCAACACTGCCAATGCAGCACAAAAACAGCCAGAGAGAACATGTGGATGAGTTGAGCCCGGCAGTCTTCCAAAAAAACTTTATTTATGAATATCAAAATTTGAATTTCATGTACTTTTCATCTACCACCTGTATTCTTAAAAAGAGAGAGAGAAATGTTTGCAACCATTTAAAAATGTATACAAGTCACAGGCCCTACACAAACAGGTAACGGGGGAAAACATGTAACTGGCTTCTGGAGATAACCGAGGAGTTAGTCATCTGCCTCTCCTCTCCTCTGGAGTGCCACAGAATTTTAGGTTCCTCTTAAAGAAGATTTGACCATGGTTGCTGGAATACATGTTTTATTTCACTATAGCTTTTAGGAGTCTCAGGTTTGTAAGTAATAGAACCCAACTCAAACTGGCATAAGCCTTAAAAGGAAACTTACAGAAAGGATTCTAAGTCACTATCTAAAGAAGAGTTGATGAAACCACTGAATGGTGGGGAGCAGATGGCTCCCAAATTTCAGGAAAAGAGGAAAATGTGCACCACCAAATCCCTTCTCCCTCATCTCTGGTTTTCTCTGTCTGTTGACTTCATTTTCTCATTGCAAGAACAGCTTCCTCCACGAGGTACGTACTGGATCCCAAGTTTTACATCATTTTGCCAAAGCCAAAATTCCCAAAGTAGGGAATCACTGGTCTAATCATTCCTGGATGATTTTTCAAGTCAGGGGCTTGTTAGATTACTTCTTCTCCCAATATCAAAAAAGAGGGAAAGAAAATGAGGCCGTCTCATAGTTATCTGTTTCTTATCTTTCTGCATATGAGAGTTTTGAGGGACTTGTATTTCACCTCCCATAGGACCTAGACCAGTGTCTTGTGCATGGCATGCCATCAGTAGCTTTGGAATTAAGGATGAATTTTGCTAGTAACACTTTCTTTGGATCACTTAAAACTTTAAATGCTCTGGTAATACTTCAGAATGTCCATCTTAGTTAAGATTATCTCATAGCTCTTTTTCTATTTAAAACGTGTTTAAACCTTATTTTATTATTAAACATAATTATAATCACTGAAGCACAGTTTTTTTTAATAAAGTAGTGGCACCCAATTCTGAATATAATCAAGGCATATAAAAAAATAGCTCTTATATCAGATTACCTGCCATTTTTTTTATTGTTAATGATTTAATTATCAGATGACTATCAGTATGTTTGACTGAGTTTATACCTTTCCAAATTATCTCATTTAGCATGGCAAACATAAATAAAACTAGGTAATATTAAAAAATCCCAGGGAGATTTTAAAACTAAAACATTCCCTCTCTAATCATAGATTCCTTATTGTCTGTTTCTCTATTTCTCTTTGACCAAAATTTCTCTTTTGTCTCATTATGATCTCTCATACCCCAATTCTGGTTCTCTCTCTCTCAGACCATTGGCCTCCTTTTGGCTTCAAATGCTACCTATGAGATGGAAGCCAGTGTTAGTCTGTCCAGTGAGGATGTCTTACATTCAAGAATTGCTTCTATCTCTCAACCTCCCATCTGTAGGGGAAGGGAAAAATTTCTCTCTTTCCACTTAGTTATTCTGGATGAGCTAAAAATTAAATTGACATGAGACATATTAACAGGAGAAAATAACCAAATTTTTCCATATGTATGTATGGGCATTCCATAAAAAAATGGGGCCCAAGGACAAACTGGGCGTGCATATATGACCTCTCTAAAGAGAAAGTGGGCAGTGGTTTATGACTTCAAAGGGAAAGAAGGCAATTCACAGGGAAATAGAAAGCAAATGTTTGGTAAACGAATGTTTGACGGGCTATCTTTAACAAAGGAACACAGAGATGACTTTGATCAAAAGGGTCTTGCTAGGCTCCTTCCTGTCTATCACATACTAGTTCATATGAAACTGTAGTTATCTATGATAATAACTCCTTTCCTGGAGCAGGTCCTTTATCATTAGGCAGTCAGGGGGGAAGTCAAAGTTTCTTCCTGAGACTCTTGTTTCTTCAAGATAACCAGCTTTAAATAATCAGTATCCCCAAAAGGCATATACTGGGGTGGCAAACCCTGCTCCCCTTCACATCCATGACAATTTCCCCAACTCCAGTCTTACAAAATCTTATTCTAAGCAGTCAAGTATTGTTGGAGAAAAGTATAAAATTGTTATGTACAAATATATACCATATAGTTTGAGTTTATTCATATACACATATATTCATATACATATCATATTCATATATATATGAATATATTATTGGTGTCTTTTGTCCTTTAAAATTTTCACTTACTCCCATTTTAAATCTTTCTGCTCCCATCCTATCAAATAATCTAAGTAGATTTAAGCCCCTCATCTTCTTTTATTTTAACTTTGAAACTACACTTTCTCAGAGAACAAGGTGCCTTTTAGTTTTACCAGAGACTTCTGTTCTATTTGTCTATTTCGTCTCTTTGTTCTGTTCTAAGACTTTATCTTAGGGCTGCACAACAAATGCCACAAATAAGTAGTTTAAATAACAGAAATTTGTTTTCTCACAGTTCTGGAAGCTGGAAGTCCAAGACCTTGCAGATGGCCACCCTCTTGCTGCATCCTCATATGGTCCTCTGACCATGATGCTTTTCTCTGTGTACTACATGCGACACTCCTGTTATTCTTTATATCTTATTCTCCTATTATAAGATACCAGTTAGGGCCCACCTAAAGACCATATTTTAACTTATTCACCTCTTTAAAGAGCCTGTCTCAAAAATAAAGTCACATTCTGAGGTACTAGTATTAGAGCTTTAATGTATAAATTTTGGGGAAACACAATTCAGTCTATAACATCTTGAAGTTTCATTTATAATAATGCTCCTCTGTAATGTAAAAACCCCTCACACACACACAGATATCATTTGATTTTTTACCTGTTTCTTATTAATTTACTAATGTATTTATCCTAAAGAAAAACTCTCATTCCTTTCTTTTGTTTATATACTTCCTCTAGCCTAGAATTTCTTCCTCTCTAGTAATTTAAGCATAACCCTTATTTCAAGTACTAATAAAATTTTACCTTCTAAACTATCTTTTTCTAACTCCCTTAAATACCAGCAACAATTCTCTCCTTCAAATTCCTACTCCTACCTGCCTTAAACTTCTGTATTATACATACATGTCCTGTTAACCTAAGTAGATTGGAAACCTCTTAATGAGTTCATAACATACTATGTAAAATGGAGAAAATTAAAAATCATTATTTGAAACCATAATTCTTTCTGAAGGGATTAGCACCTATAAAAAGACACAAAGGTGCTTTTTCCAGGCTTTGTTGTTTATAGAATAGAAATTTGGGGCATATTGGTATTTTCTGGACATGCACAGATGAACTAAGAATCAAATTTTATTCATTTTCAACAAATATTTATTCACTGCCTCTAATGTGATGTTGACAATCAAAACCCAAAAAAACAAAATTGGTCTTCAGAATCAAGCAAGAATTTGAAGTTCTTAAAGGCAACCGGGGAGGAAAGAATGAAAAAGAGAAAACAACTGCCAACATGGGGTAGGAAAGGTTAGGGTGCTGCATTGTCTGATTGTGCTAGTGATAAAATTCCTGGAGGTAGAATGAAGCTCCTTAAAAAGAGCAACATTGCATTGTACCGTGCTTGCATTCTTCAAAAGTAAACGCAGGTGTGTAAATCAAGGAAGGGGTCTGAATTTCATGTCTGCAATGAGTCTACAAGGAGGAAGAGTAGTAGCCCGATCAACATGGTGGATTGAAACATGTTCTGTGTAAGAACACACGCAGCAGAAGCAAGGTGTGGGAGTCAGAGACAAGCACAAAAGCATAAAACCACCTAAGAATTTACAAAAATGCTGCAGAAGGAATTAGACACTTTAAAAGTTTTATTACAAAACATTTGTCATGCAAAAAAAAAAAAGCATAGAGATGAATACAATGAATATCCATGTGCCCACCAGCCTGCCTAAGAAACACATTATCAATATATTTGAAGCTCCACGTATCTTCTCCATACCATCTTCCTCCCACTCCACTCTAGTATAACCTCCATGTTCAGTTTGATGCTTATTGTCCCCAAATGCATTAAAACTGAAAAACTAGCAAAATGGGATTTAGTTCAATCTTGTCTACATCTAAAGGAGAAAGAAAATTCTGATGTGTAGATTACAAATATATAATCCCTTTGTGTATCCCCAGTGCCAAGCAGACTGTATAGAATAGGTACAAACCAGATACTCAATAAAGATACACCAACATACATAAAATACATGTATAAAATACACTTTATTTATAACTATAATGTAGACATATATCTTGAATATTTGTTCCCCAGTGATTTCAGGTTTATGCAACTATTTCATTTAACAAATTGTAAACCAATGTGTTTATAAAAACAGTCTTGTTGGGGTTTTAAAAACTTAAATACGTAATATACTCTATGATTTCCCTGAAACTCACTAAACCGATTTTCTTTTTGGCACTAGGCACTCAATTACAACATTTAAAATTAAAAGTTCAAATTGCTTTGGGTTTCCTGCTCAGTAGCGATTAATTTTGAAATTCATGTTTACAAGGACATGTTTTTCTCGAATCTCTCGGGTATCAACTGAACGTATAAGCACTATCATCCAATGTTTGAGGTCATCTAAGATATTATTTTTCTTTGTGAACACTGAATACTTTTATTAGCAAAAATCTTATTTAGAACATTGGGCTGAAGGATGGAAACAAAAAATTCATTTATTTTCAAGATTGTCTGGTGTGTTTGGGGAAGAATACTTAATTCCATTTCTTTTAAAAGATGATACAAGCAACCAATAAAGTATGTCTTTAAACGCCGAAGCAAGAAAAAGCAATGTCCTTATCTAAGGAGCTTGCACTGTACGATTGCTGATAAACACAGTGCTGTTTCTGAAGGTGATTTTCAAAGTCAGCTACATGCATCCATAAAGAAGCATGCATGCAAAGAAATTTGAGGAGCCAAGCCCAAAGGAAAAGGGGACTTCACCTTGGCTATCTCTACCGCAACATGGCTTTTATTTAGTTTAATCTTACAAATTTACCCAAGATTAAAGCAGTACACATTGAAGGAATTGTGGAACATGCAGATAATATGTTGAGAATCCTTAGAACCAAAGATATATTAGGCAGGCATCATCTTTCCACAAGGTACTCACAGAGCCATTGGAGGGAAGAGAGCCCCTACTCAGAGAAAATCATTCCTGGAAGATAAGAGTGCTCACAGGAGGCTTTGGGTTTCGGTCCCAAGATATTAAAGGATGAATTGACACACTAATCTGGGATTTCAGGATGGATAACTTCTAGGTGGAGAGAAAAGTGATTATATAGAAAATCCTAAAGTTTGTGTCAAGAGAAGTAAAAGTAAACTGGCCTGGCTGGAATGAAG
Organism: Cynopterus sphinx; assembly: GCA_030015415.1. Classification (NCBI taxonomy): domain Eukaryota; kingdom Metazoa; phylum Chordata; class Mammalia; order Chiroptera; family Pteropodidae; genus Cynopterus; species Cynopterus sphinx. Next base: position 191,874,272 of record CM057379.1, read on the forward strand.
GGTGTTGGAATGCTGTAGAGAGAAGGAGGCAGGATAGGAAAAATAGGATGGAGACAGAGCATGAGGACCTAAAGGTCAACTTGAAACCATTTTTTTTTTTTAAGGTTGGGGGAGGAACATGATGAAAACAGCATTTTAGGGGTATACAGAAAAACTATAGTGGAATGAAGAGATGTAGGTTTTATATTCCTTCTTTTTCTTCTGCTTCCACTTGTGGATAATGGAGTCACTTCCTGTGATATCTAGGGACCCCACACTAAATCATCATCGTCTCCTCATTATAATTCCTACCACCACCACCACCAGGTCCTTTTAATCTGATTTTCAGGCACTTTGCACAGTGCCCCAACATCTAGCATAGAGTAGTATGGTAATAAGTGCTTGTTGAATAAACATATGCCTGAGAAAATGGGTTGTGGCTCTCATGTCCCCTGTCCTTTCCTTTGCGCTAGGCTCACTCTGCTTTGGCCTTTCCATGTGGTGTTTGTGCTAGTTTCTCTCCTCTCCAATCTATTCTTTCATAGACAATCAGAACTACTGTCTTCAAGCACAAAAGCAATCCTGTCACTACCTTGTGAAAAAGCAAAAACAAAAACACAACAAGCCTGTGGATTCTTTCAGGGGAAAAAAAAATACAGATTACTTAACAGGACAAGGTTTTCTATGATATGGTTCCAGCCCATCTTTTAGCCTCACTTCTGAATTCCTCCCTCTGCTTCTGCTGCTACATCCAATCCAATTAGTTATCTTTGCTTGTGGCCCTTCAGGCTTTGCCACTATCACGAAAAGTCAAGTCAGTCTAAACACACAAATCATTTACAACAGCCCCTGGTATATAGTAAGTTCTAAATAAGTATAAATGGTTGTTACTGTTATTATAATTAATGTTTCTAGGTGCTTTTCCTTCTGGGTTTTCTAAGCACTTTCACTCCTGCCCATGACTTGCCATCTCATCTCTTTCTGATGAAATTGTGTTTCTGCCATAAAGCCAGTTCCGATATTGGCCTCAAAGGCAAGGAAACTTTCTTAATTGTTTAGTCAGAATCTCTCCTCACTCCACCTACCCATAGCTCTCTCTAGCTCAGGTAGCACTGAAAATATCCTACTCAATAGTGGCACACACACTTTGGATGAGGCAAAATTTAGGGATTATGAAGAGTCTATATGAAGCTGATGCTACTGGTTCAAACAGCCATAAAAACCATCCTCAGATACTGTGCTCATTCTTGTAATATGAGCAGGAAGGAGCCGAAGAGAATTAGAAAAAAAAAATAAATACCAGAAATACTATTTCGTAAGAAATAAGGTTGAAGACATCTTAAGAGGAAGTAAAAGCTTTGTTCACTTGCAACGAACTCGTACTATCCTCAGAAGAAAGCAAATACTCGGTGTGGTAAGGTGTGCTTGTTCTTATGCAATTCATTAGGAAATTAAATGACTTTGATTTTCCACCTTGAGGAAATAATTGACCTGTCTCCTTCTCTCACCAACCTAGACAGCTCAGCTCATCCACCAGCCCTTTGGAATCAGCAAAACTGAGGTAGAACCAGCTAGCTTTTGACTCGAATGTGAAGTCTGCAGTTTTAGAAAAGGAAGAAAAATTTCTTTCTTGCTAGGGAATGGAGAAACGGGAGACACAAAACCACAAGAGGAAGTTTGGGAAGAGGGGAGAGTCAGAAACGAGAGGCATTCTAACCCCTGTGAGGCCCTCCTCGTGTGGATAAGGGGATGAGTTAATCAGATGGAATCACAATTCCCAGCTCTGGTCTCCATTGCTTTGTAGTATCTACTCAACCTTTCAGTAAAAGAACTGCCCTAAGCATGAATCACTTTCTGTCTGCTCTGAGGAGGAGCACAAGAAGTGGACATTACCCAAGGGGCTCCTGCAAGTTTAAGCTGAAGCAGAACTCACTGCCCACCCTGCTGCAAGTTTCTAAGTAGATCCACATGCCACACAGAAAGAACCATGGACCAGCAGGCCTCCTGGGCTTCATCATCTGGGGCATTGCCCTGAAAAGGGCTGGGGGCAAAGGACCATTGCAGCTGACAAATCTTACTGGTTTTAGTCTTCACATTCCACATACCTGTGCACATCACAGGCCTCAGGGCCTTCCTAGTGGGTGCTGTTTGAGTTGCATTGATTTCAGGAGGCCCACAAGGAGACAGTGTTGAGGAAGGATTGGTGACATTGGTGCTTGTGCTACACAGACCCTCAGGAAGTGGCCATGTACCAGCAGACCACACCAACCCAGTATTGTGAATCATCCTTTGCTAGTAAAAGAACAGCTTTAGGCTTTGCAGGATGACCATCTCAGGTTTCTATTTCACCTTCTAGTTCCAGCAGGAAAAGAGACCATCTCCGTGGGTTTCCTGTGGCATGTATTACTGTGCACATTCCTTTAGAATTGCCTCAATTTCTTGACATAGGAAGAAATGGGAAAGTCACCTAGTAAAACAGAAACACCTCCTAAAACCATCATGAAGGAGTCCTCGACCCCCTTAGGATTCACTTCCAGAATTTTCACTTCTCCCCAGACCTACAGATCTCCATGGCGGAGGATAGCCAGTGCCCATGGGTGACAGCACCATTCAAGAGTGGTTCTTGCTAAACTGAAGGGTGCAGCCCACAGATCTCTCCTCAGTGACCACTAGACCTTTCTGGATGAGTCCAGTGACACTCAGATCCTTCCTAACAGCTAGTGGTGTGATTTACCTGAGTGCTTTTCCTTTCTCAAACTTATACCACAGAGTCAAACATCCTCTGTCTATGTCCCTCGTAGCCCACATAGATGACTAAGCAGCTACTCTGCTAAAGTGATTTCACCCAAGGGTTAATCACTGCTAATATCTCAGGAAAACTTTTTCAGCGGTCGTCATGGTAAGAAGACCAAAGATGTGCTTGAAAATGTTGAAAATGAGACCAACACAGAACATTCACTGAGGTGCCTCTTCTTTTCCATCAGATTTTGCATTCCTTGAAGACAGAAATCATGTGTCTGCCAAAGGCCACTGAGTCTGTGTGCTGAGTAAATGCTTCATCCTTGGTTGTTGATGCTAAGATTTTATAAGTTATTTATTTGTTGATGTCCTCGTACATGTCAGGTACTTGTTTCTGTGATATGACTTCAAAAGCCCAAGGGATGAGGAAGCAGATCATTCCATAACTCTCAGTGGGACGAGTGAAAAACTCCTCAGCTCCCAATGATCTTCTCCTTGATTCTAGCCATAGGACTTAAAATACAAATACGTGTTCACTCCTTTCTTATTGATTAAATGTAAAATGTTTGCCCTGGAAAATTGAGACTGCCCTAAATCACATTAGCAAATAATTCCACTCAATTTAGTTAATTAACATTTACTCATCCTTTCTATTTGCAAGGCACAGGATTGGTTTTGGGGATGAGAGCACCACTTATGAATCTAAAAAACCTGCAGTTTGATGATGTGTATTCCATCAGCTGCATCCCAGCTGTGTGACTTCAGTCTCATTAACGAGCCTCTCTGAAACTGTCTCCCTTGTATGTAAAATGAGAGTAATAATAATCCCCACTTATGCTACTACCAAAAGGGTTCATTAAATAATGTCTGGACTTTGCACAAAACTTCACCCATGGTAAGGACTTGATGACTAACACTATTATTACTATTTTTATTGTTCTAGACTTTGCATTTGGTCTTCTTACCATGACGACTGCCAAAAGAGCTTTCCTGAGATATTAGCAGGGATTAATTTAGCAGAGTAGTCAGTCATCTATCTGGGCTATGAGGGACATAGAGAGTTCTTGACACTGTGGTGTAAACTTGAGAAGGAAAAACACTCAGGTAAATCACACCACTAGCTAAGCTATTAGGAAGGCTCTGAATGTTGGGATAAAATGGAATTACTTAGAAAGAACCAGCAGTCACTGAGGAGAGATCTGTAGGCTGCACCCTTCAGTCCAGCAAGACCCACTCTTAAAAGGCACTGTCACTCATGGGCACTTACTATCCTCCCCCATTTGTAGGTTTGGGGAGAAGTGGAAAGTATTGCCACTTTATATCATTTCTGCCGCTGTCTCTTTTTGTCTCACTTAAAGGGAATTCTGCGGGAGTAAAATCTGAGGTCAAAACACAGGAACATTTAAGACATTGTTCTCCTTGAACAAATATTAACTCATTCATCATCTCATCACCCATGAGAATTGGGAAAGCAGAGCCCAAAGAGAGGTTGGAATGTTCTCATCCCATCTATAACTGACAGTGCTTATGAGATCTATTAACTGGAGGATTTAAGATTTTAGGAAACTTTTCTAAATGTAATCTCTCAATGGCTATCATAGGATTTGCTCAAGATGAGTTTTCAAATAGAAAAAAAATGTAATGCCACACTGTTGTGATAATCGAACCAGCCATCTCACAGAGCACAGGAGAAAGGCAAATAGGAGGAGGGAGAAGAGGAGGGAAGGGAGGGAAGACCAGGAGGAGAAGCCCTTCCTTACTTCATGTTTGTTAACCAGTTAATCTACTACATATTCAGTGGGGGCAAAAAAAAAAAAAAATCTTAGTTGAAAAGATAGTTGTCGACCACAAACATCTGAAAGTAAAACATTCCACAGATTTTTACTGTGTATGTCCACATTGCAGCAATGTGCAACAAGTTGTGCAACTGAAAGTTGTTTCAAAAAATAGCGATGAAAAAGCTTGGTCATTTAGGACAGGAATAGAAAGTGGAAACTTAAAAGCTTGGCTAATCTCTGTGCACGGTGACTGAGTACGTCTGGGCTCAGACTTCTGATAAAGGGTGACCCCTGCAGTTATGGGAAAGGATGTCAAACTCTTGAGGGATCACTGTGGACCCCCACCTAGGAAGCCCCTGGCCAGCTTCTCTGTCCCCGTGTGTCACCCCTTACTCTCTTTCCTCAGGACCCATAGACCTTGTCATTCTTCTGCCTTACAGACTTTGCTTTGTGATTTCTCCATTGTCCTAGACAGCCTTGAAATGGGCCAGGCCTCCAGAGTCCCTCCTTCCTTTTGTTCCTTCCACATCCCATCCTCAAGCCTTTTTCCGTTTTAGGATTTTACTGATGACTACAGAGAAACAGGCTGGACATAACATGGGAAGTTACATAGTCGACATAAACTTTGAGGTTATATAGTCATTGTCGTGTGTATGTAGAGAACATTTTTATTATAGATTATGATAGAGAGTCTACTTCCTCTGCTGAAAAACCAATAGAGCCATTGACCTCACTCTTTACCTGTGAGAGAGTCCAGGGCTGGGAGTAATAACAGAATGCATAGTGGGAAATTCAAATGTCTCCGAGACTGATGAGCACGATTTACATATCAAGGGAACTCCAAGGAGATGATCTCCAATTCTGTGTGTCCCTTTGGCCACTGGAGAAGTCGTCTTAGGCTGGAGATGATGATGATGACGATGACGACAATGACGACGATGACTACGATGATGACGATGAAGACAATAATGATGACAATGTAACCTAAACAAGTCCTTTTTCTCGATCCCATATAATCCATTCTACCTGACCACAGAGGGGATCAACCATACCATTTTGTACTGTTTCTCTGGCTGAGTAAATAAACACAAACTGGGGCTCCATGTTCCCCAAATGGCTCAAAATGATGGTGTTTTCCACAGTCCATTGCATGGCCAGGAAGCAGGTTTCTCCACCACCATTTTGACCTGCACCTCCCACCTTCCCAGAACAGACAATAGATGATACTCTAGTGAAGTTTCAAACATTCAGAAAACTGTCGCAAAGCCATCGAGGAATATGGAGACATGACTTAACTTTCTATGTCACAAGAATGGAGCCCTCTGAGGGTGACTGCATGGGCCTCCTGCAGTATCCTCACCTTCCTCTTCCCCTCCTCACATCTTATTTACCTTCAGAGCCCTGCCTCATTTAGTTTTCCTGGCTCCATCATCCTTCCACTAGGTGTCCAGTGACTGGTGTTTTTCATACACAGAGCAAATTGTGGAGGCTGAGACTGGATCTGAAAGGCAGTGGTTTTTGTGTCTGTTCCATCATACAGAGGAATGGGATCCAGTCCAAAGAAAACTGAGCTCTGGTTCTGGGAATGGGAGAGATGATAACAGGCAACACCCTGGGATAGAATTAGATTTCTCCCAACATACCTGAAATCATCCACAGTTCATTACCATGATAAGTCATTTCCTACTGAAGACTATGCCATTAACACCATCTGAGAAATTCATATTCTTCCTATTAACATGGCTTTGACCTTGTTTGGGAGAAATGATTATCTTTACCTTATTATACTGAGTCTGAACTGAACCCCTTCATGACTTGAGTTTCCTAATTGTCTCCTCACATTAATGAAAGATGAATGATGCAAGCTCAGACCATTGCTCTCTAATCTAACAATTTCTGACTCCATACTAGTTACCTTTTATCAGTCACCATTATAAGAATAAGAGCAATCATGCATCATCTTGCTTAAGCCAAATAAAAACTATGAGAAAGGTGTCTTTATTGCTAGAGAAGGACACTGAATCCAGAGAGGTTAAGTCATTTGTTCAAAGTCACGTAACTTTTCTAGGGTGAATCGGATTTGAAGTCAGATCCATTTGATTATGTTATTGCTGTTAAGTGCCACTGTGGCAATGACAACAGCACAACACAAGGCTACTACTTGCCTTCTCACACATGTGACAGGCATTGAGATTGACTACAATTCTTCTCTGTGGAGCTGGTCTGTGTTCACTGCAGGATCCTTCTCCGTAGCTCTTTAGCAGCCACTGAGCACTGATCAGAGTTTTTATGTTAGGTTGTTATATGCTTTGTCATCCTTATCTTGGGCTATTCCTTCATAAGATCACTTCAACATCAGTACCATTTCTCACCTCCTAATGAAGACACATCACGGCGGGATAGTGATCACATGCATCTGAGAGAATGGATTTCCTGGTTGAAAACCCACCATGATAGCTGAAAACAAAGAAACAAACAAAAAACACTTCTCTGTGCCGGAGTAAAAATGTTGGCTACCTCCCTTTCAGGTTTAACAACAGGAAGTTTCTACAAAGGAGAGAGAAATGAAACATGCAGTAGGTCTCCCGTCCCTGACCACCTGTAACTTCTGAAGGTGGTTATGCGGACTCGTGCGCACCTGCACGTCACACGCACATACACACATTCCACAGCCCCTCCTTCAGCTCTCACTTTGCATATGACATTCAGAGTGGAAATACTATAGCACCGTTGTTAAAGCCCAGTACACACCCACAGTGTCATCAATTTTATGACTTCAGTGAGGGCAGTAATGTCAATCCCCATTACAGAAAGAAAGACAGAACCCAGATAGGCCAGGAGCTCAGTGTCTCCACTCTAAACCCCTGGCAGAGGCCATAGCCAAAGGTAAGGCTCCCAGACCTGGGATAGGTTCTTCTTACGTGAGATGCTCCACCCCAGAGAGTCAAAATATGTTATTTACCTTCTAGTTTTCTCAGAAAATATTAAAATTCTACATTCTCATCACTGATCCAGGAAAATACATAAAAACCTGTCCGCTTCTGATTTGGAAGACATCATAATGAAACAAATGCTAAAATGTCCAAGATTTTGCTCCTTAATAATTAAAGTTCACGGATGATTATAGCAAAATTGATTCCATTGAGTTCTGATTCACATGTTTTAAAAGTTCATCAATATGTTGTTTCTTTAAAATAGACTTGATACCCAAGGAAACTTTTGAGTCTTTCTTAAATAAGTTTCTGAAGCATTTCCCTCTTATAAACAGGAAGGCAAGTTTGGCCTGGGCTAAGTACCCTTGGATACCAAACACTGGAACAATCTCACACATAGATGGCAAACAGGGTTTAAATGTGGCCAAGCTGACTGTTCCCACTTTGCATTCCAGCTGCCATCCACACCACCTCACCTCTGTCCGCCCGCCCCCAGTTCCTCAGTGGTGATGAGGGCTGGGAAGAAGGCTGATCTCATGTGTCTACCAGTCACGTTACTCATCAACACCCTCATAATTCCCAGATGCTCTCATTCTCCCTGTGGAATAACAAGAAGCAATGTCTTTTTGGAGCCAACACTCTAAAACTCAAATGATACTGACTGATGCCCTGCACAGGGGCAACGAGGTCCTTACAGGATTCCCTCTGAAACCAAGATGCTAGGTCTGGGGACAGAGCAAACAGACCCTTCCGACCAGACACTCAAACCATCACACATAAGTGCTTTCTCAGCAGAGCCGGAGAAAATGTCTCCTCTGCTGACTCGGCTGACAGCTGACTCGGGTGGAAGACCCTTCCCTTGTGAAAAACAAAACACACAAACAGGAAACCTTTAAACGCCTTCTTATTATGATGTTAATCAAGGCCTAGATCAGACAAATGGGAAAAGGACCAGCCTAGGGCTGCCAAACTCATTCTAAAACTGAGACTCATTTCAATTCTGGGGCGGATAGGGTTGCCTTGGAAGGGAATTTGGCTTGTTGGAAATAACAGTTTTACGATGCCTTCCTATAAGTCTAGACAAGCAGATGGACCAGTCCTAAAAAAGTCTTTGTATTTATGCCTCAAGAGATATTTATCTACATCATAGGGTCTTTGGAACAAAGAGAGCGGTTTCCTCTTTCTACAAAGTTTGGCGTCATTATTATTTTGAAAGATAATCATGCTCGCCTGTTGCCAGACAACTGCTGAGTTATGCTTTCTATATATTTTTTAAAATCTTTGCTTTTGTAAAGAAGGTCGTGGGGCTTGGCAGGGTGAAGGGTGCTCCAGACCCACTCATCCACTCCCTTCCTGGCTGTGAGAAAATGTAGGCCTGGGAATTTACACAGCTTGTTTTCTATAATTCCATCTAGTTTGAAACCAAAAAGGACATATTTCTGGAGGACAGACCACAACATGAGAGGGAGAACAGCTGAGGGGGTGGGGATTTAAAAATCTGATAGGTCAGCATTTGGCTCCAAAGGAGCTGAAGGAGGGAGGATTCCACAGTGTGTGTGTTTTCTCTTTCAAGTCTCACTTTTGTTCCCTGCCATCAGGAAATGCAGTAGACATTTGTCACCAGCAGCTCTTCGGAGACTTCAATGTTTCTTCCTCCCAGGGTCCAAAACGGGACTTCAGACACGAAGGAGTCAGATTTTGCAAACCAGCAGAATTTTTGTGCAGTGTTTATCAGAAAGGCTAGAGGTTGTGAAGGCAGACTTTGGGAAATAGCTTAACAGTTCATAAATCAGATGTAATTGAAAAGGATAGGGTCTCCTTTCTGAAAGCCCTGGCAACCTTTTGTTTTATAATCTCTTTACTGGGACAAAATTGTAATGCATATAAGGACCAGGGGTCTAATGAAGTCAGGTTGCCTCAGGTCACTCAATGTAATTTGTTTTTTTCTGGCCAAATCATAAGACAGAACTGCATTCTGCTCCTTGTTATATTTATACAATACCATCTCTTTTGATATTGTCAAGTGTGTTATGCCAGGCTGCATAACATTACTGATAACAAAGTTCTTTGGGGAAAAAAAAAAATTTTTTTTTTTATTTGCCTACACCTAAAAACAGCAGCTGAAATCAGCTGGAGTTCTTGGCTGGCCAGCAAATAAAAAAATGCTTTTTATATGAAATTTCTAAGAAGCCCTAGAAACATGATGCAAAGCACTTTAACCCCCTTTGCTTTTAAGCTAGTTGAGTTTTTATGGCCTTAAAAAATTATTTTTGACCTACTGATCAAAATGCAGTTTCATATGAGGACCTTAAAGGGCTTGCCTAAGATTCTCTTTTGAATTCAATGTATTATCAGTTGGAGAATAAGAAGCAGGTTTGGGGGATTGATAGTCTTCCTAACCTCAGGGAGAATCTAAGATACTGGGAGCTCAGGAGGATAGAGTGAAGAGTGGCTCATGAGTAAAGATCAGGCAAATACCTAAGAGAATAGAGTCAAGTTTCAGAGGGCTGTCATTTCCCAAATGCCAGCCAAAAGGTAAACCAAGAGAACTGGTTTTCCTGGCTGCACAATCACAGGAAAAGCCTGATCAAAGCTGGAGGGCAAGCAAAAGAGTGGTTAGGTGCCCAAGTTCTAGGTTCTGTGTGCAAGCCCAATCAATCGATAATGATCAATTGTATTTAATGACAAAACTTTTTTGTACCAGTGTCTCTCCTTAAAGGAGCAGTGTTAGCAGAATGTCCCTTTACATGGTGTGCCCTCTTCTTCAGGGACCATGAAAATTATATGCTCTCTGACATTACCTAAGGAATATTGAAATTGACTCATGTATATCACAGTCACATGGGCGGTGGGGATTCATGGACCATGAGCATAGCACATGTTCTGGTGTATGCCAGGTTGGCACATGGCCACCTTTTGTGTAACCTGGTTACCTCATAGACCTGGTTGTTTGGGGTAGGCCTATGTTATTAAGAGAAAAAAGCCCATGCTTAATTCTATTTTGAAAAAGCCACCACAGACCTTGCTTCTGGTTAGGGACTGGTGCTTTTCTCTTAATGACTTCAAGTCTTATTCCTCCAGAAGTCTACCCTCATCTTGACAATGGCTGCCTTGACAATGGCAGAACGAACTTGGCCTCTGGTGTGGTAAAACAGAATCATCTGCTCAGATTATATTTCAAGCCAAACTCAGTACCTTATAGCCTTATTGTATAGATTTATTTGGCCCTTGGGACCTCCCACTGACAGTGCTGAAATGCCATACTGACATTTCACTTCAGACTTACAACTACCTACACTCAAAGCAGGATTTATCCCTGACATGTGACTTTCTCCTGCTCAGACAGTATGCTGTGCCTTCACCTGCCAATAATCTTCCACATCCTAAGGGAAGAAGTAGGGGCAGGAGAGGAGTAAGTACAGAAAGAGGAACCAAAGCTCTGTCTATATCATCAGAAAAAGAGAAACCATAGCAGACAAGTTCAGTGGGAAATTTCTGATGAATCCATCAACTTCAGTTCATCTACCCAGGGTCATAGTTTGGAGAGAGATTGAAATAGGAGAACCACATAGCGAGGCTCTTGGGTGATTCCTCTGAAACAGCAGCTGGAAGGATTTTATAACAAGTGTGATACCACACCCATACTTGCTACCACATCCACTGTTTTGTTTCTATTTGCCAGTATCGAATATCACAAGATGCCTATTTCTGAAAGCTTTCAAGCCCCTCAGCCAGAAGACCAAAGAAACTAATAAAGTTTAGGGCTAATTTTTATTCTACCCGCAATTTGGTGAAATGAGGAATGTCTAATTTTCTGCCAGACCACGAATGCGGGTTTTCAGCCACATGTGCACCAGTGTTAACGTGGTGTGAACACTCGTCCACTAGAAAGAACACTTGTCCATTGTGTTGGTGCACATCCCAACATAACGCCAGACTCTAAAAGGTAAATAATAATTGCTTCTGATGATAACATGGAGTAAGTAAAAGGTCTTCTCTCTATTCTTCCACTAACCCAAATTCTGAAGGTAAGGTCTCATGAGATTGCAGCTGTGCCCTCACATGCCCTTGGGGACCAAGCTCCAGCAGAGTAGGATGGAGACTCATCACTGTTGATCTATAAGTTTTCAGGGCCCACACTGGAGAGGAAAGATGGGAAGAGGTAAGGAAGCTGTCTTCTTTCTGTTCAAGATGCATTATTCTCAAGGATCAAAAAAGAGAACGGAGCTTAGAAAAACTCACGTAGTAAATAATTTTCTTTGAAAACCATATTTAACCCAAGGTCTCCAATATCCCCAAGGTTCTAGTTCCAGAGTGAACCAACTTCCAAGAGAATAATCTAGAAGTTTAAACTTGCACTGAAGATATATTTTTGGTGCTTTATTTCCAGCCCTTGTTATAAGGGATGGAATTATTATAGAATTGTAACACTTTCCCTTATAATTCCTTCCTATACATACATAATAAGAATAGATGAATAATTCCATCATTAAGATGTGATGGCAGATACCTCCATTTACAGTGCTTTTTCTAAGGAAAATGATTTAACATTTTAAAAACCAAGATCTGCTCAGTAAATCAGATAATAGGGTAGACTATAGCTAGTAAGATAAATGATCGTTGTGTGAGGGAACTGCTAGTGTTGTAAATGACACCTCCTGCAGTGATACTAAACACTCAATCAGAAACCTGCCACGGTTGATGGTTTAAAATCAGCTTTTTCAAATCCATAATATTGAATGGGTTTTTTTGTTGTTGTTAACTGAAACTTTTTAGTTGATAATAATCCAGTCTCTATCATGCTTTAAAAGGGAACCTATTACAAACCCCTCTTAGTCCTCCTTATGCCTTACATGGCATGGTGAGTCAGCAATGTTTTCTTTTCTTTTCTTTTTTTTTTTTTAATGCCAAAGCATTAGAGAAGAAGCTGAAGGAAATTGTCTGTAACTGCTCAAGGCAGCATCTTTAACCCGCCAAATACAGGGTTGCCAGCTGGCAAGCTCTAATACTCTTTAGTCCTGCAAAGAATCACGTATGTGTGGCTGAATATAGACACAAGTTGTTTCTTTTTAACCTGAATCAACTGCGGGATAAACAGCAAAGTGTATAAACCCTGTTAAGTTGGCTGGCAGTGTAAGCCACAGAGTAAATTGTGAAGAGGAAGAAGCTTCCCCTTTATTCTTCCACCTAGAGCATAGTGTCCAATGTTGTTCCGCAAGCTTATGAGCCATCTGCTCTCCTGTTCTCAACCTCCATCACCCCCAGCTCTGGATTTATATCTGCTTTTTCTAGACAGCTCATGTTCCAAAGCAGTGATTCACAGATTTCATTCACTTGACTTCAACCTTCACTATTTTTGTCCCAAACACTTTTATTATCATTTCCCAGTATCTTACTATCATATCATAATTAAAATTGCAATACAATTTTTCATAATTAGAAGGTCACCATACAAATAAAACTAATAAAATCAAAATAATGTCCTTAAAATTTAACTAAATGCTATTACCTACTAAAAGCTCTGAGCCTGAGGCCTATTCTTTTTCAATGGGAGGCTAATAATATGTGTTAGAAAGGTGTTAAAGACACATTAGCACCAAACTGAGACTTCCCCCTTAATACATTCAAAAGGATGGAAAGAGAATGATAAAGGAAAAATCTCTCATTGTGTGTAATTCCATTTTATTTAATGCCACGTCAATTTGATTTAATCCCATACAAGATCATCTTGGGTACCATTTGGAATCATCTTGTAAATTCTACACTTTGGGAAAGAATATAGCAGAGTTTCCCAAAATATATATCTAGGAGATAAACTATAACAGATTAAAAATACAAATTTTCTGGCTCCACCCACCGAGTCTTCTGGGGGTAGGTCAAAGGAATCTGTGTCTTTAACAAGCTTCCTAGGAGATATTTATATACACAAATATTTGAAAATCATTAGTCCAGATTTGTTATTTTCAAACATTTATTAGCCAAGGAATCTTTTCTTCCAAAAAATCCCACATGGACTAAAACAAGAAAGCAGATAAAAGTAGAACCCTCTAGTGGGGCAGGGAGCCAGAGTTGTAGCTTCACCTCCTTCCAGCCCATGGCAGTGCCTGGAGCATCTCCATGGAGCTCCCAGCGTTCTGCAGAACAGGATATAGAAAGCTGTCCTCTATCTTTCCTTTCCACTCATCCTTCTCCATCCTCTGCTTCTCCCCACATTTAAAAATGGCCTATAGCATATTTGTTTTCAGGTTGAGAAATCATCTCTACCCTCCATATTTCCTGGTAAAAAAGTACAAAAGCTGAATACAAATGTATTGAATGGAATCGAATCTGACTCCTTTCATTACAAAATATACAAATACCTAATAGTTGAATGGATAAAAAAGATACAAACATTTTACAAGATAAAATGAAATAATTAATACACTAGAAAATATTCAGACTCATGATAATCAAATAAAAACAAATAAATAACATGTTACTTTTTACTTGTCAAAATACAAAGACGTTTTAAATGATAGTGCAAATGAAGATACGGTAGGTCAACATTCTTGTTCACTGGAAAGCTAATGAGTACAGCCTTTCAGGATATATTTTAAAATACTTCTTTTCTTTAATGCAATATGTTGCCCTCTATAAACCTATTATGCAGAAACAATTTGAATTTCAGGCAAAGATTTATGCACAGTTCTGGAACTAAATAATGGGTGATGGTTCTACAACACTGTGAATATGCTTAATGCCACTAAATTGCACACTTTAAAATGGTTATATTGATAATTTATGCACAAATATTTATGCCTAAAATATTTAGTTTATAATGAAAATTTTAAATGGCTGAAGGTCCAGCAATAGGATTATGTTGGTGTTTCTTAAAAAATGCTTATGATAACTTAAGTGGAAAAAAAGAATGTGAAACTATATATACAACATTACCTAAGTCATTTCTTTAAATATAGAATAATCCAGAAATAAATATATTAAAATATTACCAGTAGTGAATTCTGGAAGAGTAGTAAGAATTACAACACCTTCTTCTTTCTCTTTACACTTCAAAAAGGTTTTTTTGAAATTTTCTAAAATTATCATATTATTTTAATAAATAGAAAAAAATTAAGTAAATAACTTCAAAAGAAAATAAACTATGAGCTGTATGCCAATCTCCATTAAGATTCCATTGATAAAATAGAAAGTGTAAACCTCTAATTATAAATTATTTTTAATTATTAAATTTGACATGCACAAAGTCACAAAATAATAATAGCTAATGTGTGTGTAGTGCAGGAATTGTTTTAAGTACTTAATATGCATAAACTTATAACCCTTTTAGATGAACGCTATTATGATTCTCATTTACATCTAATTTAGCAGAAGCGTAGAGAAGCTGAGTCACCAGCCTAAAATAATACAATAGGTGAAACTAGGATTTGAACTCAGACATTTTTGCTCCATAGTTTATTATGATCTTAGTCATTATAGTACACTACCTCTTGGGGCGGGGGGGAATAGCAGGCAAAGAAGTATATTACTGTCCTCTTACTGCTCTTAGGAAATTACAACAAACCTAGTGGCTTACAACACAAATTTGTTATTTTATAGACTTGGAGGTCAGAAGTCTAAAATGTGTCTTCATGGCTGAATTCTTTTTGAAGACTCTAGGGGAGAATCCACTTTCTCGCCTTTTTCATCTTTGAGAGGCTGCCCAGATTCCTTGGCTGATAACCCCTTCCTCGATCTTCAAAGCCAGCAGGGTAGCTTCTTTTCTCCTCTCCGATTTCCACTCTGTCCTCACATCTTCTACCTTCTGACTCTTTAAAGAATCTTGTGGTCATATTAGGCCCACCTGGTAATCCAGGATAATCTCTGCATCTCAAAATGTTTCATTTAATCACATCTGCAAAATCTCTTTTTATCCTGTTAAGTAACATATTCACAGGTTCCAGGTTTGGGGATTGAACAACTTTGGAGCCATTTATTTAGCCTATTGCAAGAAGGAAGAAAGGGAGGAATGAAGGAAGAAAGGATGGAAGGAAGGAAGGAAGGAAGGAAGGAAGGAAGGAAGGAAGGAAGGAAGGAAGGAAGGAAGGAGAGAGACAGAGGGAGGGAGAGAGAGAAGGAGGGAGAGAGAGGGAGGAAAGAAGGAATAGTTTTGTTTCAGTTTCTATTCACATGTAACAGAACATTTTTTTCATACATCATATTTTTGTGGGTCAGGAAATTGGGCAGCACTCATGGGTAATTCTTTTGTTTTAAGTGGTATTGATGTATATCTCTCAATAATATTCAGATGGTAGATAAGATTGTCTGGAAGATAAAGTTAGGCTCACTCACATGATGATGATGACGATGATGATGATGATGATGATGATGATGATGATGATGATGATTTTGGTGAATAATAGGAAGGTTGAGCTCAATAGGGACTATCAACCAAAGTACTCAGACATGAACCATCCAACACAGTTGTCACAGGATAGTCAGGCTTATTATATGGCAGCTCAGATATCCCAGAGAGGGTTCCAAGATGCCCTAGAAAAACCACAAGTCTTTTTGACCTAGCTTCAGAAGCCCCAGAATTCTACTTCATTCTATTGGTCAAGCAAGTCTCTAAGTCTGGCCCGAATTCAAAAGGAGAGGAATCAGAGTCCACCTTTCAACAAGAGAAAGAGCAAAGAGATTGAAGCCATCTGTAATTTCCTATGCTAAGTATAAAATTTCAGCTAACAAGGAGTACATAATGAAACCATCTAAACTGGAGATGTCAGGAGTGGGTAGTACTAGCACCCGTCAAATAACCACAGAATTTTCTGATATGTTTAGATTAGTTTGAGAAATGACTTTTAAATCCCTCTGATTTTAAACACTGTAAATTTTTCTTAGATGTTTCTTTTTAGTTTTCCTCCTACCATTTTTTGATGTCAAAGTCTATGGAAATTACCATCAAAATGAAAAATCAAAACTCACAAGTTTATGTTTTCATATGTTTTATTTATAAGGCTCTGTCCATAAAACAAATTTATTTAAGGCATGCCCAGAGAATAAAATCATATCCCCCACCTCTTATTGGAAGATGATGACTAAGTCAGAGCCATTTTTTTTTATTTTTGCTCATCATCATGTCTGAAATATAGCCTTCTAGTTCTTCTTTGTCTTAATAGAATGCATACCTGTCTAGAGCTATTTTTCTTTTCCAACACAGTACTGGCCTTAATACTGATAAATGTGGTATGTTTGGAAATTTTAGAATCTATCTTTCTTTTATTTTCTAATTTATTCAAAGGAGTATCAGCATGGTTAATGCAAAAAAAAAAAAAAAAAAAGGAACTAACTAGAACATCTCTCTTCTCAAACCCCTTAGATGAGTGATACACTGAAATTCTCCCCAAAATAAAGACTCATCCCTGCAAAAGAATATTGTATCTCCCCAAAATTAGAGTATTCCAGGTGTGAAGCATTGGTTAACATTTAAATCAAAACAAATAACAAACAAGGTAAAAGGGATATGTTGGTTTTCACAATGCATATTATTAAAATTCTTTTGCAGGTAATTGTGGCCTCTTGGCAACTGTATATATTAGATATTCTGAGAAATGTATTAAAGGGATTTTCTGTGTAAATGAAGAAGCAGAGGATTCAGTTCCTAAGAAGATAAACTAATTTGATCACAGATACTGAGCAGTTAGTTACCCTGAAGAGAGCTTTGGGCCAGTGCCTCCCAGCGTCCCATGTTGCTTATGGTCTATTAGTTGAGGAGATAGACTTTTCGGTGGGATGAAGAAAAGATTAGAGAGTCCAAATGACAGAGTGACTAATTCTTCTGGGTGGAATTGAGGAAGGTTATAGGGGGAAGGTAATGTTTGAGTTGGCCTTGGAGATGAGAAGGACTTCAGTAGGCAAAGAAACAGTAGAAGGGATACTCCAGACAGGAAGAATACCCTGATCCAAGCCACAGAGGCCTGAAATCAGGGTGTGTGTATATTCAAGGCTGA
The DNA here is from genome assembly GCA_030015415.1 of Cynopterus sphinx. Classification (NCBI taxonomy): domain Eukaryota; kingdom Metazoa; phylum Chordata; class Mammalia; order Chiroptera; family Pteropodidae; genus Cynopterus; species Cynopterus sphinx. The sequence continues at coordinate 191,891,687 of CM057379.1, forward strand.
TATAACAGCCACACGTAGGGCAACTTACACAATTCTGAACAGAACAACTGCCAACGTGCCTTGCAAAACAACATTCTAATTTTACTTTGGTTTCCATAATGACAAAGTGATTCATTAGTTCCTATTACACATAGCAATTTCAAAACGATAAAACTCTGAGAACCCTTTCTTCGTTATAAAAGTTCAAAAAAAGAAGAAATTTGAAGTAAATCCACTCTTTCTAGTCAGTAAATATGCAACCTCAAGAGGTTCTTGACTACTCTGCACACAGCACCTAACTAGCCTTGTTTGAGCAAGCTTAATAATAAGTACATCTCTGCTTTATAAATACAGCGGGGTCTCATATGTGCACCATAACTTATTTGATAGGCATAAATAGATCCCAAGCCAACTTATACCTGCCAAGGCACAATCAACTACTTTTGTTAAAAGGATAATTCAGGTGAAACTCACTTGAATAAAAAAAAATAAATAAGTGATTTTCAAAATTAATATATTAAAAGGCAATTGTTTTACATTTATTTCACCAATAGCTTAACTTAACTTGTGATTTTTAACATGAAGTTTAATGTACTAAAAGCTATTTTCATACTGGAATATATTTTGTGCATAGAGCAAAGTACCCCAGGAGTCATTTGGTGGCCAGTAACAGAAAGTGATTCTGGCTAGCTTAAGCTAAAAAGGAAATTCTTGTAAGGCTATTGTTCAAGTCACCAAAAAGATGAGAAAGCTGGAAACAGAGATCAAAAAGTGCTTTCCCCCCTCAAATAAAAAAAATTTTAAAATAAAAGGGCAGCTCCTAGAACTCAGATAGTAGGAATTGATAGAGAATGCCACTGATAGTCATTCTTTAGATCTTTTTTACTCACTTTAAGCTTTGAAGTCCCAAGATAGAAGGTCTGATTATTCCAATTTGGGAAACTTGCCCAGAGAAGGCCAAGGACCATATATTATAGTCCTTAGAGGCCACATGGAGAATGGTTTCCTCAAAGGACATTGGCAGTGTTGCCAAAGAGGGTAGAACAGATGCTAGTGGCCAGAAGACTGAAATAGTCACTCCAGCCTGTAGCAATATTCTGTTTTTGGTCCTGACCCACTATATCAATTTAATATAGAGCTTCCATTGAGCTGAGAGTTTTGTCTTTGTCCTTTTCCACCCTTACCTAACCCAATCTATTTAGGAGGTCAGCAGAAACTTTTTGAATCTGCTTTAATGGAGAATCTTCTAGATAGATACACATTTGTTGGTTAGCTGAGGTTTCCGTGTGATGCATTTTACACACTAAGCAATTTATGTACTCCCCCACACATAACATAAATAACATCTGACCACAGAACATGAACAAATAAAACAAAATATTTATTTCAGCTGGCTTGTTCTCCTATATTGATGCAATAGTCACATCATACTAATCGGATCATTTAAATATTTCCAAACATTTGATTACACAGATATTTTTCATGTACGTTGCTGGTAGTTTTAACCAGTGTGTAACTATATCTCAGTGCTCTATATGAATTTACGTAGGTTTTTTGTTCGAAGTTTATAGTACATAAAATATGTTGCACTTTTCTACAGAAAATAAATTAGTTCTGTCAACATGGGCAACTGAGGTAAAACAGAATGACCTCAACTGCAAATATCTAGAAGTGCTGGATAAAATAAAAAAGGATTTAAAAAGTGACAATTCTTTTTGAAGTGCCTAGGTGAGTTTATAAGAAATAAAGAGGAAATTTCAAAGCACAAAAATAAAAAGAGGCCAGAAAGGCCGAGAATGCACAAACCAATGCCACCTTGGCCCTGGGGTGGAAGGTACAGAGGGGCCTACAGCACACTGAGAAATCAGCCCTGAGCATCCATACAAATGCATCATGAGATGTGTTGAGTCTGTGCAAGGTGGCAATTGCCACATGAAGATGGAACCCTAAGAGCTACAAGCTCATGCCAGAGAAGCAGCAGTGAGGCTTGTCTCTGTCCTAGAATCTGGGTGGGGAAAGGACAGTTTCCCACAAGAACCTGAAGCCCATGCCAAACTAGACTTGGCCACTTACCTTACACTTTACCCTGAGATATGAGATTCCCTAGTTTGAGGCTGACATAGACATTGCTCCTGACATAGTCATTATACACACACACACACACACACACACACACACACACACATGTATGTATGCATGCATGCATGTATGTATGTATGTGTGTGTGTGTGTATATATATATATATATATATATATATATATATATATATATAAAGAAACAATGCAAAACTTTTCTAGAAGGAAACTCCACTGAAGTTACAACAAGGGATGCCCACAGAGGAAAATAAAATCTGCTAAAGGTAAAGTTACACACCCCCTCAAATTATGTAATACATGAAATAAAGATCTAACTTGACTATCCAAAGGTCCCTCAGAAAATTCCCACAGAAAAGCAAATATAATTTCTAAATAATTTTATACAATCTAAAAGGACACGTAATAGAAGTTTAATGGCTGAAGAGATTAAGAAAGAAATAAAATCCATGATGAAAGAATAAGACACAATGACAAAAGAACATACATAATTTTTAAAAGAATCAAATAGAAATCTGGAAATACAAGATAAGATCTGAAAATTCAGTGGATTTATTAAATAACAGAGTGAATCCTGATGAACAGAAAATTAGCTAACTGGAAGAAAATATATTTGAATATAGTATGGAAAATAAGAAAGTCAGAAAATAAGAAAGATGAAAGACGGATAGACTGAAAGATTCAAAATACGTACATCTAATAGGATTTTTAGAAAGTTCATAGACAAAATGAAGAAGATTGAAGAGGTAACATCCAGAATTGAAAAATGATATAATTATGTTGAAGAAGTTGTACAAAGAGGTCAGCAGGAGAAAAATAGAAATAAATCTACACTTAGATGCTCTGGAACAAAACTGTAGAACATAAAAAAAGAAAAATCTAAAAATCAATTTTAAGAAATGACATATTTACTAAAAAACAAAACAAAACCCCAAACAATTGGACTCACAGCAACAACAGAGGCCAGAAGAAAATGAAATATCTTTGAAGTGATAAGGGAAAATAACTTTCAATCTATAATATTTTATCAAGTGAAACTATCATTTAAGAATGAAGGCAAAATAAATATTTACAACAAAAAATGAGAAATATCTCACACAAGCCCTCATAGAATAAAAGGAAACTAAAATGAAGAGAAAATGGGAATAAGGACCATTAAGCGAAGAAGTGGCTTTGTGTATAAATCTAAATAAATAATGAATGTAAAAGAAAAATGACAAGATTTTATTTGGAAAGTTTAAAAATAAGGTAGAACCAAATACCAGATATGAAAAATATAATTACTTATAGTCAAAAGGTACTAAGATCTTTTAACTGGTCAAAGGAATTAACTTTAGACGATATAACTCAAATATGTATATCAAAAATGTGCTGGTAACAACTAAAACAAAGCAAAAAAAGAATAGAAATAGCATGGAAAAGACAGTAAAACTTCTATATCAGTGTAAGAGAAAAGGGAAAAAAAGAAAATTCGATAAAATCAGTCAAGGAAGGGAAAAGAAATGTTAACTAAAAAACCTACAAAATCCATTTTTAAATCAAATGTGTAACATATTGTAAGTGCTTTTCTGTGGGACTTGTCTAGCTTCTATGATTGATTTAACAATACAAACAAAATACTAATGTAGGTGAATACCTCCTTGAGGAGATATACTAGAACTCAGCAATGTTGAAAAATGTAAAAAAGAAAAGAAAGTGTTAGAACAATATATACCAGGCAAAATCTAAACAAGGGAAAGCTAGTATGTGTATATACACAGTAGACAAAACAGACTTTAAGTATTTGGGGGAGTAAAGAAGGTCATTATCTAATAATAAAAAAATAATTCTCCAAGAAAATAACAATCTTGTGTATGTTTTGTCCAACATTTTTTACAAATGTATAAAACAAATGTTAAATACAAAGATGAATACACAACCACCGAGAATTTGTTTATGCCTCTTTGTTAGAAGTGGATAGATCAAAGGAACCAAAAGTTAATGAATATACAGATATGATTTGAGCAACACAATGAATATGATTGAGCTAATGAAAATATATAATACCCTATTCTAATCATTAGATTGCAAATATTATTTTTAAAAATATAAAAAATATAAAATTGACTGGACAGCAAAATAATCTCAAGAAATGTGAAAAGTTGATATCACATGGGCTACTTTCTCTAAATACACTGCAACCAAAAGATAGCCTCCAATGGAAAATTGTAAAGATATGGATAATAATGAACAGTGGAGCTTTCATTATATCTGTAGGTTTTTTTAAGAAGGAGAGGAAGAAATCTGAAACAAATATAACAAAACATTAGCAGTGTTTAAAATGGGATCATGAATGCCTGTTATCTTCTGTGTAATTGAAATATTTCATATTTATTTTAAATTTTAAATGGAAGCTACTTATTCTGTTTCACACAAATGTTATTTATACTTCAATCAATAGAAAATTGGGGGGGATTTGTTTGTTTGGTTTTGTTTTCTTTGTGGGATAGATGGAGTCTAGACAAAATGTTTCCATCTGTGAACACAAGGCATCACCCAATGTGGGACACCTCATTGTCCCTGACCTCCATGTCTCATTGTCACTAGAGGTTCAAGGCCAGCTACTCCCAGCCTCGACTCTGAGGTCACTTTCTGGCCTGTCAAAAATAATTCCTGCTGTTGAGTGGAAAAGGCTGCAAAGCCCATCATTTGAAAAGAGAACATATTGCAAAAATCGCCCACATACAGCGTCAACCCTCGGGGCAGACTATGTGGTTGACCACACTTATACTGACCCCTCTTAAAAATATTTTATTAAATACTTTTGATATAAAAACAAGATCTGCCTGTGAGTTGAAGTTTTGGTAAACAGTCCTACCATTTTAAAGTGTGTATATAAAAGAACTGTCCTAAGCAAAATTAAGAACTCTCTACTCCCTGAGACTCAAATCTTAGGCAATCCACAGACCCTCTTTCCCATTTAAATCCCGGGTGAACCCTGCTATCAGAGTTTTCTACTATTATTGTCAGACTTGAATAATGTCTGCCCTCTTTTTGGAGGAAATACAGTCCCATGAGCTTGTAATGTTGACAAATGACTTTCATTAGAAGGTTATTTAAAAATATATACACATGTAAAGCTAGATATAAACTCGTTATGTTAAACAACTGGTGCACCAAAACAAATTTACAAATAAGAAATAAAACTACCAAACTTACACAGTGCGAATTAACAAGATCAGTTTAATGTGACAACTTGTGTTGTGGTGGTAAAACTGCGTTGCAGTTAGAAAGGACTGGCTTCCTGTGAGGCTCAGCCAATGAAAGGCACAAGAGGCCTTTCATATTTGGAGACAGCAAGCAGTCAGGCTATTTGCTCCTTTCTGTTCCTGATTCTTGTCTACCACAAAAGACCCTCCCTCCAAGGTCCTGGCTTCTCTGGTAGCGTATACCATGGCTACCTGTTGCATGGAGCAGCCCTGCTTTCCTGCCTCAGCAAACACTACCCACCCCTACTTCCCCTCAGAGAGAAAGAGAGCTGAAATATTTAATGTTTAATGTTTCCCACAGAAAGTACCAGACCACAGGGCATTCCTTGTGAATCTTCAGACTAGTGGGAAATGGGAGGCTGAGTTTCTGAAGGTCTAAATCAGTGCTCCTCGACCCCACTTGCTTATCCGAATCATCAAAAGGACTAAGAGAAATGCTGCCATTTCTTATTTCAGATCCCTCTGGGTAGTGGCTTGCTGCTGCCACCAATCCCTGTGTCACCTCCCCTGTCTGGTTTTTTTATCTCTTTCAACACCATTTTTTTAACTAGTTTCCTATATTAAATTCCCTTTATTAAACTACCTGGCATGAGCTCTCTCTTCTTGACTGCCCCCTATGGATGCATAGGTCATACAGAGGGGTGAGTTGAAGGGTGATCAGATTTCTTTCTTTATCCACTTGTTTTTTTATACCAATTATTATACTTTTAACTTTCCTTTTATACTTCAAAGTGCCTATAAATAAACCAAAAAGAGAAATCACCCCAAAAGTTCATGCTATTGTTTTATGCAGAAATCTTTTCTATTCTCCAAATTTCCTGTGGCTCCATAAATCACCAGAGGGGATTCAACAGGAATATGCTTATTCCACAAAGAGAAGGCAGCAAATGATGGATGAGTTCTGTCTGCAGACTTCAATTTGAGGAGAATGGGTAAGGTATCCCAGATATCTCATCCCCATCATCCCCAAAGCAACTAGTAATTGAAAAAAAAAAATCTAGACGTGTGTTTGCTTGGAATGATGACAGATGAATTGAGGTAACCAATTCTTTTTTCCTTCCTGGAGTTTCCCTAACATTACACAACTCCTCAGAATTTTTCTTTGCTGAGCCATATAGACCACAGAACAACCAGGAAGAGGTTAATGCACACTAAAAGGTGTGAAATAAAGAGGGGAGGGATTTTAAATGAGAAAGTATCTCTCCAGGGGGTCAGGATGAGAGAAAATAATTTCTGATAGGATGACCAATACGCCTTCTTTTGAATGCCTAGTTTCTTGCTTTCTCGGGGGTAGCTTTTAAGTTATGTAAATGTCAGCTCCTACTTCTGTCGCTTCTCCAGGGCATGGGATATTCAACTGGTAAGGAAAATAGAGTTTCTCCTGAGAGTCAGAGAGAAAGAGAGTGGGAATATTTAATGTTTAGTGTTTCCCACAGAAATTACCAGACCACAGGGAAGTCCATGCCAATCTTTAGACCAGCAGGAAATGGGAGGCGAAATTTCTAAAAGCCTAGACCACTGGGTCCCCAACTCCACACACAGATCAGAATCGTCAAAGGGACTTTGAGAAAGACTGATGCTAGGCTCCACCCCAGAAAACTAAAATGGAATCTCTGGAGGATAGATCCCAAGCACTAGTATTTTTAAAAAATCTTCTATATGATTCTAATGAGGAACAAAGACAGAAAGCCACTGGCTTGGACCAAGAATGAAGAGTTAATTCTAATTTATATAATTACATATATGAATATATGATTGCTATATGTAATTATTGTATATATTGTTGTTATATATAAGTATATACAATCCTTGCATTGAATTGGGTTGTTTTCTACACAGAAGTTTGTCTATTTTTCCTTTCTTTTGAATGACACTGATATGTTATACTACAGCTATAAAGAAGTTGAGATTTTATTTTGCTTGCCACCTGATAAAAGAAATAAAAAGAAAACGAAGAGCACAATTTCCTTCTTTTCGGGGTCAGGGGGGAGAAGAGGTGGTGGGAGTGTGCTGATTATAGCGAACCTGCCAGAATCTCTGGATGTCTGGATTGTGTGACTCTCACTCCAAGAGTGGCTTTCAAAAGACCATGTATCAAATCCACTGTCTATCAGTCATCCGTTTTGTAAAACCACTTGATAACATCAGTCTGTTACCACATGATATCAGACACAAACATGTCATTCTTTGTCACATTAGAAATGTTCTAGCGCATATTGTCCAGAGCCCACGGCTCTTGTGGAGTTGAAACCTTATCACTCACTGCGGTGGAGCACATTCTATGTATGTGTCTCCCAAGACAAATACCTGGCATAAACTAAGCAATGGTTCCCCTAAATATTTTCGATAGCACACCCTCATAGTAAAATCTCTGTCAGCACACCTAATAGAAGTTTAAGTAGAAGTTCAATGTTTTCTCCATGGCCCGACGGATCACATTACATCCCCCTGGGGTGCTCAAGTTTCCCTCTGGAGACCACCCATCTAGTCTACCGTATAACACCTGCCACCTGACAAAAACCTATAACTTTTATGATTTGAGCTGCCCCCAAATATAAATATCTACAATTCTTACTGAGGGTTGCACAGCCATACATACAAGGTAAATAGCTAATTCTTCACCACCGCCATCAGTTATTTCATGAAAGAATCTAAGGAAATATGTTAGTTACCAAACATTTCCCATTATCGTAGGGAAAGGCCTCTAGGGCTTCTGGGGTTTCTGAGGCTCTGATCTGATCCCCCAGACACAAAAAGTGCCTGTCACTTTTGACCTATTTGTAGCCAACTCCATAAGTGGTTCAGTGGACACTCTGAACCAGAAAAGTAGCCTCTAGACTACCTCGTCTAAGTGAGATGTTCTTCATAAAAAAACACTGGGGAAACTCTGGCCATAATTTCAAAGCAAATTTTCTCTCTTCACGAAATACGTGTGAAATAGTAAATGTTCTCAATGAGGCAAAATTTATGAGAAAAAAATACAGTACAACAAGGCCTTTGGTGAGTGCACTGATTCTCGTAAAACAGACACAGAAAGATTTCCTGAGGGTCACTGAAATAAAGGAAAGGAGCTGAAGTGAGTAAGTGAGGGGAAGCAAGTCATGGCAGCTCAAGATCACACAGTTTCATTTTGATTTTGCAGCTAAAGAAACTGATCGGCCCAAGGTCACACAGCAGTTAAGTGACACAGCTGAAGACAGATTGCAGACTCTTAGCTTGCTGTTCCTTCTTTTAGTCTAGAATGTAATTACTTCCTTAATCACTCTTTGCCCATCCCCTTTTCTATGTCTTAGGACAAGAGGGTCTGAACATTTCTCTTGTCATCTTGTGAATCATCCTTCCTTCCCAAGAACCCCTGCCTTCTCATTAGATGTTTCTCCTTCCCTTCCCATGCTCTTCCCACAGGAGAAAGCTCTGTGTTCCCAACTGCAGGGGTCCCGCCTGTCCTTTTATCATTGCAAAGTGTGGCTGCCTGTGTCTAAAAATAAAATGTCATTTATTTGTTTGGTACCAAGAAAACCAATTACGACACAGTTCTCACTGTGGAAATACTCTCAGACAATATTTTAACTTATTCCCAAGTCTTATTTTGAAAGCACTGTAACGACAGAAATACAGAATTCTGGAGATTAATAGGACTGCAGAATTCATCCAATGTGGTTCTTTACCATTAGGGGATCATGAAACTCCCTTTGAAAACATGATGACTACTATCAAAAGTCTCCCCAGAAAAAACATACATACAAAGATATATATGCAGATGTAACAGAATTCATTTAAAAATCTGCGTATAACATTGTGCACGGGCCCAGAGGCCAACCCCCGGGTTTCTGATTTAAATCCCCCTTTACCTGACTGAGAAAGAAACTGAGTCTGTAAGAGAAAAATAATTTGCTATGAGCAAAGAGCCAGTTAGTGGAAGCAATCGTCCTAGATCACAAGTCCCAAAGTCCTAGACAAGAGGCACACTACATCACAACAAGGATTACCACATGATTTATTGCCTAACCCAGGGCACTTGTGAAAGTAGAAAAGGTGGGTTATTGACAATTAGGCTAAGACAACAGGTGTAAACTGGACCTGTTTGGGGGCAAACCAGGACATGTAGTCACGCTGCTCATGCCGAAAGCAGAACGTCTCTTGAGCCCGATGCTTTTTTGGTGTCAGAAAGCCAAAATCTCACAGAAAAAAAAGAAAATGTGACTCACAATAAAGCCTCTGAATCTTTGTTCTGCAATACCTTGAAAACCCCAAGCTACTACCTACCCCCTTATCGGAGCTCCCATTAAATGCATATCACACAGCTCATGAATATAACATACAAAGAAATTATTATAACATTTCGTAACAACAAGACTTAGGTTTTCTTGAGCCCTCCCAAGGGGCATCTCAATCAATTTTAGCTTTATCAGCAAGACAGTAGCTAGTCAGAACTTTCCTGTTGCTGCTGTTTGTAAAGTTGGTTTTACCCCAGAGGTTCACTCTGCCTATGCAGAGAAAGGATAAGGAAAATTGATTTTATTGCAAAGAGTCTCCCTAAAGGTGTAAATAATTCATATCAGTCTCAACCTTCAGTCATTATCTCAAACAGTAAGCATATTCCAAAAGACTCCTAGTTTCCAGCATTTCCCTCTGGCCAGACAAAGCCACCTTCCTTCCTCTGCATGTTGGCTGGCCTTCCTTCAGAAGGGTCAAGAGCTTATGTCCGCTCATCTCCTTGTTCTTAAAATGTTAATTTTGGAGTTGTTTTTAAAAGAATCTGTTTTTCAACTTAGTGACACTCGAAGTATCTTAGCAGAGTCCCAAGTTCCAAATTATATTACTGTAGCCTATCTTGGGTCCCATACCAGGGGCTCTCACTGCTCATGTGTTAAAATTATGTAGAGAACTTTTCAAAAAACTGCCATGTCTAAGCTCTATCCAGAGAGATTCTGATTCATTGGGTAGAAGCTGGGCTCAGGCATGGTGATGTTTTTCCTAATTTTCCCAAGTGATTCTAATGCGCAGCCAGAGATGAGAACTAGTGCCTTAGAGATAAAACAATGGGTGCTCCATGAGCCATATCAAGTGGGTTGCTCTTTTTCACCTAAAGCTAGGGGAGTACGTGGAGATTTGATGCTGTCTCATGCCCGAGATGAGCCAGTAGGAGGAGGAGGATGGCTTAAAGAACTAAAGGAACTCCAGTATATGGGTACACCTGTTCATAAACCCCCTAGTTCAACCCACGTAGGTCTTGAGGATCAACAGTAAGAATCCTCAGAAGAGTTTTCACCTTGGCACTAGGGTGAAAAAATACATTATCTTTCTCCATTTTCTAAGTCAATTTGCAAATGGTTTACCCACATCTGCCAGGGTTGGTGGGAAATCTGACTTCATTTTTTTCATGCAATCCTTTCCTATCTCTTTCTGCCCATAGTCTGTCAACTATATCTAAATGTCATAAGCCTCAAGAATTATATAGTCCAAAAAAACTGAGAAAGCACACCTTTTCCTCCCCATTCCCCACCTATAATCACTATCATCCTCAATTATCATTCTTAAGGCCACTGGTGAACACTGATCTTTTCTGTCAGTCAGGCCCTGTTGCTACCAGCAGAGGATCAGACATACCCTTCACCACTGCCATTCAAGCTTCTTCTGGACCAACACAGAGCCACCATTCTCCCTACTGAGATCTTGCAGATTCTAGGACATTATTTTAGAAAAGCATCCTGGTTTCTGTTTCTTAACATGACAGTGAAATCTCTTTATCATCTTCATGTTTTCAACAATTAGTACCTCACCAAAAGTCTACAACAATTTTGGCCATCGAACTGCCTTTTATAGGTAAATGTTAAAACAAGAGAAAGTTTAATTCTAAAGATTACAGCAGATTAAAGCAGATTCATCGTCTGCTAATTTTATAAAGAAGAGCGACTCTACACCAGGAAGATAAAAGAACATATTTTTTAGCCATTACCATGTACCAGGCACTTTGCTATAGCTTTACTCACATTATCTCATTTAGTACTTTTGATGCTTTATCTCAAATTCACTGGAACTCTGAGGGGTTATCACTCCAATTTGTAGGTGAAGAAACTAAAGCACCAGGACATTGAGATACTCGGATAACTAGTGACTGAGAAATGCAAAATGCGAACCTGGTATCCATGACTCCAAGTTCCTACTCTTCTCCTTTTTTTGATCACAGAAAAATACTATAATAATTATATGGTCAAGATTTCTTAGGGGTTGTGGGGGGTATAAGGCTGCATCAATTTTTTCCTAGTATATAAGGACATAAAATAAATCAATTATCATTTCATGCTTTACAAAGAATCACAGAATGAGTCTCTAGATTGTTTAGTTTGATATTAACTGACATGCTGTATGGGATGGGGCAGCATAAGACACATGTTAAGGGAATCAGGGACCTGGAAAGTTGGTTGGTGGGGACAATGGTGAAAAAAAAGGGCACACTGTGAGATGTGCTAATACAGGATATTCAGAAAAGAAATCTTTCTGTTTATTACGAACTTGCCTCATTCTTTTTATAAGTATGCTGGCCTAAACATATATGTCTCAATGCCAGAGGTAGAATTTGTTCAGTTATGTGGGCATCACTTCTAGTAAAAGTTTGGAGACAGGCATTTTGAAAGCCTATCTGGGTCCTCTCTTTTAAAAAGATAGTAGCTGGAAGAACCAGAAAAGTCAAATAGCCTCAAGCTCCTTTTGTGAGAGAATAGTCAATGGATGACATCCAAATTAGTTATCTATAGCTGAGAAAAAAAAAAATGACCCCAAATGAAAGCCTTAAAATAGCATGTATTATCTTATGGTTTCTGTAGATCGGGAATCTGGGCATTGCTTAGCTGAGCTCTTTGCTTCAGTATCTCTCACAGGCTACAGCCAAGGTCTCAGCCAGAGTACAGTCCTCTCAAGCCGTGATAGACAGGCCAGGATTCACCCTCAAACTCACTCATGTGGTCATTATCAAGATGAAGTTATTTGCAGGCTATTGGGCTGACAGCCTCAGTTCCCTGCTGGTTCTTGGCTGAAGGCTACCTCAGTTCCTTGCCATGGGGGCCTCTCTCTAGGGCAGCTCACAACACAGTAGCTGGCTTCATCAGAGCAAGCAAGCGAGAAGAGAAAGAGAGTGTGAGAAAGACAGAAGTCACAGAAAAACTTTTATAACCTGTGATGGTTAATTTTATGTTCGATCTGGCTGGGAAATAGGTGCACGGATATTTGGTCAAACATTATTCTGGTGTTTATATGATGATGTTTTTGGAGAAAATATACATTTAAATTGGTAGACTGAGTAAAGCGATTACCCTTCTAATGTGGGTAGGCCTCATCCAATCAGTTGAAGCCCTGAATAGAAGAAAAAAACCTGACCCTTCCCTAAATAAGAGAGAGTCCACAAACAGGGACATTGGCTTTTTCCTTTCTTTGTACTGGAACTGAAATATTGGCTCTTCTTGGGTCATAAGCCTGCAATCTTCAGATGGGAATTATACAATCTATTCTCCTAGGTCTCTGGCATTTGGAGGTCATCAATAGCCAGAATTGGTTAAGACAGTCCTCTAAGAGTATGTGTTAAGTCTCAGAGCTAGTGACCAGAATGGCAGAAAGAGGCCTGGACTTGCACTGAGGGGAGAGGGGTTCAAAGATCTGCAGAGACACTTGCTACCTGGGTCAACTTGGATCACACTACACAAGTTCTCTGAGATGCTCCTCTGCCTTCTCATCTGTGAAATGAGAATAACAGCACCTTATTCACAGAGATGCTGGGAGCAGTAAACTAAATCACGTTTCCTTACGGGTCTTCCAGAGAGCTAGTGCTTCAGGAGGTGAATAGATAGAAAAAGATTTCACTACTCATTCAGTTTGGGAAATGCCAGGTTAGTCTCCTTTATGGACTCCTAGAGTCTATAACGAGGTGCTGAGCATTCTGGGTGTGCAAAAGATGATGTATTAGGCAGTGCTAACCAAATGTATTCAACCACAGCACTTTTTTTTCCAACAGAATTTAATGAGATTTGTGTTAAATAATGAATTAGACAAATCCCTACCCATAGAGCCTGGGAGACCACCCAAGCGTAATCAGTGTGTGTGACTCCGAATCAGATCATTACACAGTAGTCATGGCAGCAAGCCACACTGGGGCAGGCTAGGACAGAAAACATGTCCCAGCGTTTGGGGAGCAGAATTAATCTTCTGCTCCTGGATGTGTGTATTTTATGGTTAAATGGTGGGTTTACTATATAATGTTCTGATAGACTATATCAAGACGTCATCAGGCCAGACCACATTCCTGTAGAAAGGGAAGGGGGTCACTCCTAAAAAGAGAGGCAAGTCCCAGTACCACTCATCTGTAAAGAGTCAGACAGAAATGGCATTCTGAAGACAGTCCTTAGACAAATAGAAGGGAGAATTTCTAGCGTTTCTTTGGATCTCCTTCTGAACTTTGAGTTGGCTCAGTTATCTTGGTGGCATTCCTTATTTAAGGCTAAACTTCAAACACAGGGACTCAGCCCTGAGGAAGGTAAGAAGGCATGCCTGCAAGATATCTCAAGCTGAAGATGATGTCTTATTTTACAGAGTAGATTTTTAGTTTTATGTTCTTTTTTTACTTGATGTTTTTGTTAAAAATCTAGCCTTCAGTGACAGCCTTCATGGATGGTCTAGGTGTGCTGGAAGGAGCTGAGGTTGTTTGCTGGTATATGTGGTAGGAGAGGCAGAGTGTCCTATGAGGCCAGCATGATCATGCCCAGTCTGAAACTTGAGGTGAATACCCAGTTCGCATTCCTGACCTTTTCTTGAAGACTGGCCCTGCCTCATGGAAACAAGCCCCAGTGGCCATATCTTTACTTGGTAACAAGAACCAGAGCTGATTTATTCAGAGCTGAATGCCTAAATGCAGCTAGGCTAATCAGATTGTCACTCCTGGGATATGGAGATTCGTATGAAGATGAACAGCCGCTGAGGGTGGTGGAGCTGAGCCACAGGGTGTCCTAAACTGGAGGTCCAAGAACTCCTGCAGCTGAGATCTTTGAAGCTTCCCTTCTTGTCACCCCACTGGCGTTTTGTTTTGACACTTGGGAATTCCAGGGAAATTTTTCTTTTTAATTAAACTAGACAAGGTCTGTTTCTTTCCCTTGAACTAAAAGAACCTTGATTAATGTACAGTGGTAGCAGTCATTCTTTGTGAGAACTTCCCAAGGTCAAGGAAGAAGGTGGGGTATAAGAATTAAAGCTAGTAGGCTCGATGACACTCTCCATCTGTAGCTTTACCACACAATGATAACTTTGAAGAATCACCTAAGGGAATTGGGGTAGTCTTACTAAGCTCAGGATATAACCCACAGGTCAGAATCTGGGGAGAGTTTGCCTCAGGGGCAGGAGCCATGATGGACAAGCAGATGAGCCCTCAGAAAAAGGCAAAACATGAATTTATAAGCAGGTAGCCTGCCTTGACTGGTAGTCAAAATAGGGGAGGTCTAGCAGCTTCTAACAGAGATTTACTTAGCCAAGGAGCTAAAGTTCAGAGGAATGACCTCAGGCTTAGGCAAACCGAAACTCAGGGCAGCGACACCAGTCCAGGATGGCCTGGGTCACAGGTCAGAATAGAAGCCGAATTACCAGAACTGGAGCATAAGGTCAAAGCAAAGGAATCCATCAGTGCATGACCTATACTGCTGCACTCCTTAATTTTCCAACAAGAGACAGGTCTGGTCCCAGAGTGTGGCGTGCAGGGCTGAGGCTGCAGGGGTTCAGCATAAGCAAACAAGGATCTGAGGACAAGGAGTCCAGGGTTCACACCGTGATCTCCCCACTTTCCTTTCTATAGTGTCACAGCCCCAAGGGATCTGCTCAGTCCCTGAGCTGCCAAGAAGAAAGGGCAGCAGGGAAAGATGAAGTAAGTCTGGGGAAAGGGCGCTATCATCACCTGCAGTGTTCCTCCTGCACATGGCAGCCATGTGGGGGTGGAGAAAGGGAGAAATGCATTTGTTTTGTTTATTTCTTCATGGCAACTCATAAGGCCTAGCCAAACACAGATAAAAATGAAGTACATGAAAACTTTCCTAACTTTCTGACTCACAAATGTTACTAAATGTGTAGATCAGATGGAGATAAAATCCCCACGTCACACTTAACCAGTCCTCAAACTCTGCTCTGTCCTTGCCCTTCCAGATAGGAAGATCTCCCAAATGTCTCCTAGATGGGCTTGCCCAATTGCTCAGTATTTTCTCAAATTAGCTAAATGGAAACCCAGAATTCACTTTTCCATGTCTGCCCAGCTCAAAAGACCCAAGGACACATGAAGATGCATGGTCAAAATTCAATAGATTAATTATCACACTTTTATACTCTATCTTCTCCCATCCCTCTCTTCCACTACCTCTGTGACAGGGCATGACTGAGATTCCTGAGGATAAAGCTACGATTCCTTGGGGGTGCATGCTTCTGATGGGCTAAGATCAAAGTTCAGAAAGGAGGGCATGGAGGCATTGGCCCATGTATGGGAGGAAGGAGAGGATTGGCCATGCATTCTGAAATAGACCTACAGGGCTCTTTAGAAGCTATCTGGTTCCAGTACACGTCAGCTCAAAAGACTGGTTTACTTAGCAGCTGGCGAAGTGGAAGACAGTTCTTAATGAACATTTCTATGAGGGACCCAGGATTAGGTTCATCAATCTGTTCATCCCCACAGTTGAGCCGTGCTTCAAAAACTGGTAGAAGGGATAGAAGCAATTGTAGAATAGAGAGGATCCACATCAGCTGGTTTTAGGAAATCAGTCTAAAGGTCAAAAGAATTTGTCATCAAACTTAACAAAAGAAATAAAAATTTCTCCTTTCTTTCTGTTTTAATCCACATTTTACTGGGTGTGGGATTCCTAATCTTGTTTTTTGTTATTGTTGTTCATTCGTTTGTTTGTTTTAATCTATATTTGGTAAAGTTGTTATTTGCTAGCATAAGAAGAAAAGAAAAATAAAGAAAAGAAAAATAAATCAAGTGTCCCATCTCTTCAACTCCTCCTATTGTATGTATTTCATTCTGAGGGCAGGGTGGGGACAAAGCTACTAAATTATTAGCACTTCAAACCTCCTGTGATAGGAGGTGTCTTACTCAGTTTGGACTGGTACAACTAGAAATACTGCAGACCGGTGGCTTAAACTGCATTTATTTCTCACAGTTCTGGAGGTTGGACAGTCCAAGACAGGGTGCCAGCATAGCTGGTTCTGGTGAGGATTCTTTCTGGTTTGCAGATGGTGTCTTCTTACACAGAGCAGAGAGAAGCAAGCTCTCTCATGTCTCTTCTTACAGGGGCACTAATCCCATTCATGAGGGCTCTAACCTTATGACTTAATTACCTCCCGAAGGTCCCACCTCCTAACACCATCACACTGAGCATTAGGATTTCCATGTATGGATTTTGGAGGGACACAAAGAGTCCCTAACAAAATGTGTCTGTGATTTTGGTCCCAGTCTTCCTGATCTAAAGCCTTAAAACAGCAAGTGTGGTCTAGGTATTTGTAACTTGCAGTAGTATATATGGTAGTTTTTGTGTGTTCAGTATAGAACTCCCTGTCTGTAAACCAACTCCCACCTTCCCTTGTACCCTTGCCCTCATCTCCATGCAGGGGCTTATGGCCTACAGAAATTCATTCAGAATGCTTTGATTAAAATCATTGGTTCCACAGTTGAGGAAGTTAAAAGGGATTCTCCTCTGTATGTATCTCTTGGAAAAGGAATTTAAGATTCAACTACTCTCAGTTATTAATCCAAAGAAAAAGAAAACTGGGCAGAGTCCTGTCTCCTGTCCCCTCCTACGTTTCATTCATCTGCCGACCTGATGGAGCTGACGAGCTGCTCATTTCACTTTTCACTTCATTGATTCACTCATTCGACACTTTCCCGGCTGATTCATTGGTCTTGAAGCTAACTTGTCAACATTTTGCCTTACCAATTCAGGAACATAGGGTGGAAAAAGAAGGTAAGTGCTGGCCACACCATAATAAAAGAAAAAATGATTCACTCCTTGCCATTCACCTGCTTTCCATAGCATGTCCAGGAATGCCCTGTAGCAAAAAGCTGGGGAACCTGCACTCAGTCAAAACATGTTTTTGTGCTTTGTCACTGTATAGGGCAGTAGGGGTCTAGCAGAGCCACCCTATCTCATTTAGAATTATTCTCAATATTCAGGGACTAGATGCAAACAACTGTGAAAGGCAGCTGGTAACAATGGAGCAAATGCAAAGCAAACACACGGGCATTCTGCAATGGATTTTGAGTCTGACTATCAAATTTTATTCATTCCCTAAAAGCCCAGCTTTCCTGAGCCTGTAAACATAAATAAGGTAATTTTCCTATTATTTACGACTTCAAGACTTCCTTTTAGGGAATCCTCAAAGGTGCTGGTATTTTCTGTGCTTGCTGAGTCAGTCAGTTTCTGCCTCCATGACTTCAGGCCATCAATCTCTTCTCTGTCCACCGGCCACTTAGGCCAACTGATAGTTGCCCTTTATTCTTCTAAAATTGCTGACCTGCCTCTGGCAAATGCCAATACTTGGAAGGGAAGAGAAGAATGTGCTCCCTTCCCTTCTCCCCACTTGTCAGGTCATCAAGGGACTCTTTCTCCAAACAGGTGAGACAGAGCTGTGACTTTTGATAAGATTTACTTTAGGGAAGAGAATATTAACCTTGCTATTCCAAACATAGTCCATGCACCAGCTGCCACACACAGCATGTCCTGGGAATTTGATAGCAATTCAGAATCCCAGGTCTCACCCACCTCAGACCTCCTAAAATATCTGCCTTTTAACAAGATCCTCAGGCAATCCACGTACATATCAAAGTATGAACAGCATGAATTTCAATACAGAGGAACTTTCGGTCTGCAGGCCAGGCAACTAGCATTTGCTTCTCCAGGTCTCGTGGTTTAAAAGGAGCACTCTGGCTTTTGATTAGAGAATGAATTGTTAGTGGACAAGAGTGGAGGCCCACCTATGACTTTCAAAAATTATGGTATCTTCATGAAAAAAGTGTCTATTCTTGAGTTGCTTTACAGGAGATTGAGGGCTAAAATGAATATGCTGGCTAAAAGGACATGCAGATCCAGCCCTCGCCCTGGAGGAAACACTGTTCAAAGGGGAGGACCTAGAGCTTTCACTGACTAGCTGGGACAGGAGTGGATGAAGGGAAATTAGGCAGCAATATAGTTGATCCCAGAGCTGGATGGCCATGCAGAATTATCCCTTATTGAAGTAAAGGAGGCCAAGCCTTCATAGCTCAGTCCTTCCATGTAGGCTGCCCTCAGGAAGACAGCATGACTTTGGATGACCAGGCAGGCTCTTATCAGCCAAGGACAACCACCAAAGAAAGATTGGTTTCAAGATGGCATTGCCCGCAGTATCAGCAGCTGAGGAATGAGTGCTCTAAGTCCCAACAGTGGGTTGGGAGTTGAATGTAAATAGCACAGCATAGTCTACTACACATAGTCACTAAGGCCCTCAGGATCTGGCCCTGCCTACTTCTGTAACTTGATTTAATCCACTCACCGCCTGCTGCTCTCTAGTCACACTGGCTCTGGGACTTCACACTTTCTGTCTTCCTGTCCAGATCAAACTCTCCATGGGCCTGTGTGTGGTTGCCTCCTTCTCTTTCAGGTCTTAGATGAGAGCTCACAGCCACAAAGATACCATCTTCGACCACCCTATTTAAAATAGCTCTCATACCTCAACTGTTTGTAGCCATTAATGTCTCAAGTTGCTCATTTCCTCCACAGAACCTATCAAAAATGGTATTATTTATTTGCTTACTTGTTTACTTGCTGCTTGAATGTCTCTTGAGGGCAGTGATTTTGTTGTTCTTTAGTCCTTTTCCACAATGCCTAGAATAGGGACAGAAATACAGTCAGCGCAATGAATGAACAATGCATTCTAAATTTGAGTTGTTGTTTTTTTTTCCTTTCTTGCTTGTAGAGACATGGCTTCCTCTGGCAAGAATATACTGTCTTTCCTCATAACAATTTCCACATGACTTAAATGTCAGTGTCTCCAGAAAACAATTCACATCTACTCATATGACCCTCTTCTCATCCCTATCCTGTCACTCTCATTTCTCTGAGCACAGAGGAGGTAACAATAATAGCGATAATAGCATAAATATTTGTTGAATACCTACTATATGCCCAGCACTGTTCTATGTAAACAAAACTAACAAAATCCTGGCCTTTATGAATTTATATTCTAGGTGGGGAAGACAGACATAAACAAAATAAATAAGACAATTATATGCTATACCAGGAAACAGAGATAGTGAATATTAGGCATTATTACAAAAACTAGAAAGGATCATCAGAGAAAACTTCTCCAAGAATACGAGGAAGTATAGCTGAGTCCTGTGAATATTCTGAGTAAAGTCTAGTTTAAGCTAAGAGATTAGTCAAAAGTAGAGTGCTTGAGGTCAGGGTGAACCTTGCTTCTTCAAGGAGAAGCAAGGGAGTCAGTAGAACTCGAATAAAGCGAGTAATGGGAAGACTAGTAAAAGAGATCCGAGAGACATTAGGGCACTAGCACATGTAAGGTCTTCTAGGTCAACATCAGTGAGATTGGAGCCATTGGGGGTTCTGAAAAGAGGAGTGACATAACCCAACTCAAGTTTTGTGAACAGGTTATACAGAGCAAGTGTGGAAACTGAGACCAGGTGGGGCCATGGCAGTGACCCAGATAAGACATGATGGTAACTCAGACTTGGGTGGTGTCTGTGTAGGTGGTGAGAAATGGTTAGGTTCTGGATATATTTTAAATATAAAGCTATCGTGATGTGTTCTTGTATTGCATATGGAATGAGCAAGAGGAGTCAAGAATGACACTTAGGTTTTCCACCTAAGCATAGAGTTGCCATTCACAGAGATGGGTAAGATGGCAGACAGAGAAGACTGATGAGGGGAGAGTAGAAATCAGAGGTCTGCCATGATAAGTTTCAGATAGCTAATAGAGATCCAAATGGAAATATTAAGTTACCCACAAAGCAGGAGGAAACCCT
This sequence comes from Cynopterus sphinx, assembly GCA_030015415.1. Lineage (NCBI taxonomy): Eukaryota > Metazoa > Chordata > Mammalia > Chiroptera > Pteropodidae > Cynopterus > Cynopterus sphinx. Next base: position 191,912,042 of record CM057379.1, read on the forward strand.
AAGGCTCAAATGAAGGAAAGAGTTCATTGAGAATGAGCAACTGCAGCAAGTGATATGATGGATCAATGAGAGGCTTTAAAAAAAAGTGATAAAGTCAAAAAGAATTCAGCTGCAATACCAAAACATGGATTTTATACCTAACAATACTCTTAAAGTCTAAACAATGTGTGGACTTTCATTGCACATGATAGCTGCAGTTGGAAATATCTCTGTATCCAAAAAATAAGAGAAGCCAACATTTGACAGTTTTTTTTTTCATTTTTTTTCTTCTATTTCTTTTGCCCCTTTCCTCTCTTTCTTTTTCTCCATCTCTTCTCCACCCTCAATTCTTTGTGTCTCCTGCCAATTTCATAAGGTTGCCACTCTAAACATTCTCACTAAATCAAATAGTTGACCTCTGGTAATATGATCTAATTAAACACAAAATAAATCTATCCTAGGTAATAATTTCTTCTTCTCCCAAATCAAATTTCCTGCTCTCAAAGTTTTATAAAAATAGAGAAAATATTTAGTGCCACTTTACATTTCTTTGGGGGAAGATAAGAAAGCAGAAGAGAACCTTTCACAATACACAAGTAATGTATAAGACTATTTTAGATCTTAGAAAGACCAGAGGTGAGTGTTTTCATCATGAAATAAGAAAATGGATATACTTGAAAGGGCAACAGCACTGTTCTTACATATATTCACTGAGAAGGTAAAAAATACATAACTTTCCTAAAACCCTTTGGCAATAAAAAATCATTTCTACACATTCTTAATTGGTTATGGATATACAACAAAGCTTTAAAGTATTTGGGCTTCTCTTTTTAAAATTATCTCATTGCTTATCGGTACCCATATTTGCTTTTAAGCTCTTCTATTTGGAGCATTTCTTAATTTAATTGGAAAACACTGATTTCAATAAATTGCAAAATGATTTATTACTGTACTTGAGATTTTTTAACATAAAAGAATTTAAAAGTATTAGTTCGCATTGTTTTGAGCAAGATATTTTTTCTTTCTTAGTTTTTCTTTCTTCCTTAGTGGTACATAGTTAATAGTGTGCTGTATAACTGATGTTACCTTCAATTTGATGAGTTACAGTTTTATAAGCCTAAGTGTGTGGGAGGGGAGGAAGAAACTGTAGATATAATGCCATTTATATTAGTACCACAAATGGGTTAACAATTTAATATCAAGAATCTTATTTATATTTGTAAATAAAGCTTATTTATTTATTTATTTATTTATTTATTTATTTATTCCTTTGACAAGTCGTTTTCAAGAACATATTTGTTGAAGGCACACATCAGTTATACTGAGTGAGAAGAATACCATAACCACACTTAGTGCCTGCTCTTAGATATTTCAGTTTACCTGAGGGTATAGACTTTAAAAGAAATAATTAAAATTAAGTGTCCTGAATGTTAGTATAGGAGAAATTAGGGTTACAATAGGAATATAGAAGAGAGAGACTTAAAACAAGGAATCTCAATCAGAAGAAATGACATTTTGGATTTACTCTAGGAAATAACTGAAGTTAGCCAATGAATATGTGATATGTGTGTGTGTCAGGGTGTGGTGTGTGTTCAGATATTCTTGATACCTTATTTGCTTGTGATTTACTGAGCCTCATTTGGAAAACATATATTATAATCCTTTTTTTTTGGAAGGAGAAGCAGACCAACACCCAGTTCTGTCATCTACAGTAGCTACACATTTTCCTACAAATAAAAAGGCACAGTCTATTCTGAGAAACCAACCAACATCATTCAGAGGTTAACCAAAGAAGCAAAAACTGACAGGTACAAACTAGGGTAAGTCAAACATTAGTTGCAACCTGATCCTCATTCCAGACAGTATTCTGATATGCAGAATTTAATTTTACCCCGCACTTTTACATAACTTTGATAGCCATGGTCAGTTTCATCTAACATTATTTGGCCCAGCTGAATCTAATTGAAAGAAAACAATTTAGAGCTTTTCATAATAAACTCTACCTTCCAAACAGTTTGTTGGCCCACCCATGTGGTCAGCTAGCCAAGTCCTCCTTGTTTTAGCCCTTTAATCACACAGAGGATCCCTGGAGGACACGCTCCAATGAGCCTAGAGAACTGATGGGGAAGAGTGAGTCTGTCCTTAGCAGGCACAGGGCAGGGCCTTTCCAATGTTTGGACCACCTCCTGTGCTTTTAAATTTTATCATTTACCCTCATTTTCAGAGCTGCTTTATAAAATCCATGGGAAACAGTCTGCAGCTACTGAAAAAGTAAAAAAAAAATCACCGTATATTTGTTCACAGTAGTTGTGAACTAGGTTCAATTCTTTAACATTTATTGTGAGTTTTCTTCTTTAAATAGAAAGAAAATGAATAAATCTAAGTATTTCCTAAGAGACATAGGAAAAGAATATTCAACATTTATGAGAAGCAAAATAATTTTTAGAAGTTCGAGATGCATTATTTCATTATGCACATAAAAAGATTTTTTAAACAAATAATGATAATAAAACTAATAATTTAATCAGTAACTGACAAGTAGACCTATGGTTTAAAAGGTCAAAATGCTAATTAAAACTACAAAACAACTGGCTAGTGATTACTGGCAGGATACGTGTTATTAGACTTTTTCTTTTTTTTTTTTTTTAAGTGGACATATATAGATATGGAAAGAAATTTCAGAGAGAACACATTAGGACAGAGTGCCACAAATTCCTTTAGAATGTGATCTCTCCATTTTAATTAAGGGGAGGGGGAAAGAGAGGATAATAATGGGGCACTATGAACCCTATACAAAAATTAGACTCCTATTCAATTTTAGAAATGTTTACAGAGGATAAGTTATGTTGAATGATGTAAAGATGAGGTAGAGAAATATGAGTTATAATATAAAGTGGAACATGAGCAATGAGAGTAACTAAACAGGAACAGATGAGACAGTGTTTAATTATCATGAACCAGGTAGCATTATGCCAGGTAGCATTACAGTGAAAGAATCAAAGAGGTTTAATCAGGGAGAAGTAGGAGGGTGAGTCCACAGAGAGGGAAGTATGAGAAGAGTTCTTGTTGAGAACATTTTAATCAGTAATTATCACCAGGTGACTAATGTCTCAGGCTATAAAGTAAAAAGAAGAGCCCTGTTTAGTGAACCTCAAAGACAGACTTCAAATGTAAAACTGTGAGTTCTTCTCACTGTTCATATGTGTGGATTTGCACCAAACCACCCTATTTATATCAGCAGTTGCAAACAATGACCTTGTGGCCAAACATTTCTGGCCACTAAGTATTATTTATCCTGCAGAGTGATTTTGTATTTGTATGTTTATGTTTTTGTCAATATTTAAATATTGGTACTATTAACACTTTTTAAATAACAGATTTCTAGCTTCTCTTGAAAAATTAGAAGATCTGGCAACGTTGGGATCATTTGCTCATTTTGCCCCAATCGATACCAGCCTATTTTATCTCTGTTACCTGTCTCTATAGACATTTTAGTCCGTGACCTCCTCATCTTTACTTGTCACCAGCACCAGGCATTTTTCCAGACACCTGGGCAGAGACAGAGGAGGCCTAAAAATATACAAGATGACTGAATCTGTAACTTCTTTCTTACTAGCACTGCCTATTATAGCTATTTAAAAATTCTAACTATTTATTTGCCTATTTGTTTTCCTACTAGAGTCAAATTCAACCAGGAAAAATAAAATACTAAACAAAAACTCAACTAGGGCATTATCCATTATTTCCTTCCCAGCATTTAATATCACCAGTAATTGATTAAATGAATCTTATAAGCCACAGACAATCCCACAATAACCAAGCACTGGACCAGAGGTCCAAAACACAATCCAGACCAACACCCATGGAAACTGATGAATCACTGGAATATAACCCATTTGCTTTGTGGAAACTAACTGATTCTGTTCCAGTTTACCTGACATATAATTTGACAACTGGAAAGGAAAATGTGGGTCTGTCAAAATGGCAAGATACTTCGGAACCAAAAAGGAAACTCCAGGATAAGTGTAAGGGTGGATCAAAATAAGCTATATATACTGAGTCAAATTTTACTCACTACAACACAGATACTTAGGGTGGGAGGGAGTTGGGGCAGGTGGAGAAAAGATAGCTTTCTTTAATTTCTATAGCGATCTATTGCTAGCAAACCCTTAGTCCTGTTGATGATTCTTTCGCCGGGCTTAATGCTACAGAACAAATTTGTTTTTAAAATTTTTTTTTTAATTTTAAGGCTCAGTCTCTTCTAATATAAAGCAGATACATTTGCAATCCATTCAAAGTTTGAACACCTCCTTGACCAGTCTTCCTTTCCCTTCTCCTTCTCAATATCGTACCTGGTAGGAAGGCCTATGGGCACAGGGCTTTATCCTGAATCACCTGGGAATGATATTGATGATTTCATACAAGGTAACTGGTCTGATCTGGTCCTAGCTACTCTGCCATGCATTGCACCCTAGCTTGTGGCCAATCTTACAAGTCCTTTTAGGTGTAAGACTGTTCTGTATCACAATTCAATGCTGATACTAACCACCAGAGTTAGTGCCAGGCACTATGGACTTAAGGACACAATCCACAGCAAGACTACTCTCATTTCAGATGCCAGTTACAAGTTCAGGGATCCCCAGGCCACCACATGTGTCCTCCACTTGGGTTTGCTAACTTGCTAGAATGACTTACAGAAGTCAGGAAAGTGCTATATTTACAATTACAATTTTATTATAAAGGATACAAATCAGGAGCAGCCAAATGAAGAGACATATAAGGAGGGTCCCAAATCCACATAGAATCAGGACATGTCATACTCCTGGCAGGTCAGTGTGTTCACCAACCAGGAAGTCCTACTAAGCTTCTGTGTCCTGAGTTTTTATTGGGATTTTATTATGTATGCATTATCCATTGAATCTTTGGCCACGTGACTGAACTCAGTATCCAGCCCCCACTTTTTTCTATGCAGAGGTTGGGAGGTTAGGCTGATATCATGCAGTTTCAAGCCCCAACCTTCTAATCATATGATCGATCTTTCTGGCATGGCCTGTACCCATCCTGAGTCACCTCATTAGTATAAACTAACAGCATCTACCATGAATAATATACTTCTCTCACTCTGGAAATTCTAATAATTTAAATAGAGGTTTTATCCCAGGAACCAAGGATAAAGTTTAGGTAAATTCTCTATCAAACAGCAGACAGGCACCCAGTACTGAAGTCCAGGTCACTGCCGTAACCTCCCATCTTAACGTCCCTGCAATGCATGGCTTTTCCATCTAGGCTCCAGACTTCTTCCAGTCCACCACTTCTCTCAGTTCTTCCATGCCAACTCCCACCTGGACATCTGAACTAGTGGTTGCTTCTCTGCAAACACCCTGCTATGCATAAGACTCACCAAGGCTATATTCAGGAACCTCCCTCAATCTGAAATGGAAACTTGAATCAACAAAAAAGAAAGAAGACTGTTAGCAATGGTAAACATGTGAGTAGATGCAAAGTGTTTCTTAATTTTGTAGTTTCATCAAAAGATAAACAACTATGTAAAAAAATTTATTGTGGGTTTTATAACACATGTAGAAGAAAAAAATGAATGAAAACAATAGTGAAACACTTAGAAAATGGAAGCATACTATTGAAAAGTTCTTACATAAAGTGGTGTAATATTATTTAAAATAGACCACAAGTCATAGGAATGCTGTAACAGAGAGAGGTTACTTATAGGCTTTGAAGCAAGAAGCAATGATTTTCAAACCAAGCAGAGACACCTGCATTAGATAATATGTAGAATTTTTCAAATTTTACTTATCCTACTTATGTTGAAATTTTACCTCCCTCCCCTCAACATCCACATCAACCCCCACTTCAAACTGTAACATACCCCTGGGCTGGAATAAAAAAAACCTTGAACCATTACAGATGTTTTTTCCCACTAAAGAAGCTTAATTTTGATAGATATAATTTGTTTTTCTATGAAAGAATTCATTTTATAAAAGGAATCTGTGAATATACCATGTAGTGAATGAACAGAACACCTCTGTTGAGGGGAATGGGATTGGGTAGGGTTGGAGGGGCTTTCACTTTTACATTCTACATAGAACATGTCTCATATTTTCTTGTATTTTGTGTTTTTAATATTTTAAACAAATCGAAAGGTACTCTTGGTTAAAATACATCCCTTCTCTTGTTTGCAAGCAGGGATGTAATTTCATCTTCAAGAGGGATGTAACTGGGGTCACGAGGGAGAAAAAGGTCACTGCATAGTCAGCGCCGGCGATGTGAGACCCAGGTCACCTTTATATCCATAGGATAATATGTGGAGAACACAGTTCAGATGTTGACGCCATCAGAGACTGTTGGGTTGACAGCATCATGTTACCTGCCCCCTTCCCAACTCAGAGCTCCTGTGGAACTCTCCTTTCTCTGAATGGTCTCAGCCCTTCCAAATTCTGCCGCACCATTTAGCACTCAATCATACTCATACAATATCCGTTTATGTTCCAAGAGTTTGTCTTTGGTTTGAGCATTTGGTTTCTCAGCACATTTCCCCATAGACACTGCATTAGAAATTATGGCTAAGTCTTCAGAACTGCCCACAAAAGGCTCTTTAAAGTTAATGTATTTGAAGTACATATTAACTATGTTTAATCAGCATTTATAACCATGTTTATTTGGAGGAAATGCATACCGTTTTGCACCTAGAGATGACAGGGTTGCACTGGGAAAAATGAGAGCTGAGAGTAACAGTGGGTGGGGAGGGTGGTAAGGGGGAGCCAGGGGCTGCCTAGCAGGGACACCTGGAGCTTCCTAACCCTATGGACATCAGAAAAAGCACCTAAGATGGACATTCGTTGCCCATAACCCATTCATCTTTTACCTGAAAATGACAGTTTGATTTTACTTTAAAGAAACACCCCTCCCCATCTCAGTGTATGTGCTTGAGGTGGGCTTACTTCCCCATGACTGCAGGGTAGGTGCCTGACCACCATATACAACACAATGTGTGTCCTAAACACACTTGTATCCTCCAGATGACCTAGCACAGTGCTGGGCACTAATAACACAGCCACGCCCAGGGAAAGAAGAGGAGAAAGCTGTTCTGAGCAACAACTATGTGCTCGGCTTTCTACAAAGCTTTGAGTGTTATAAACCTTGCTCGCATAATAAGTGTTGCCAACTAGGGCAGCGGTTTTCCAAAAACCTGTTATGTTCTGGATATAAAATCCTACTTCATGTATTAATTTACAAATAACCAACTTCAGTTTTTTTTTAATATGAGGATGAAACAATATTTAATTTCCCTTAACTACTTTATGATGGTATAGAGCTTATTTATCACAGGAAATAACAAGAACAATGTCTGGCTTGCCTGATTCACAGATCAAAAACCCTGCCTTGAGAGTTTTTAATATTAAGAGATAAATTGTGTAATTGAACTTTGCAAAGCATATGCAATAGCATTATTATTACTATTATCATTATTGTTATTATGACTATCATTGTCATCTCTTCTTTTCTTATCCATTCAAAAGAATAAGACATCTGAAAAAACAGATTTGGACTGATTAAAACCATATTCCATCTAAGCTATAGACTTCTCCATAGCCAAGATGAATGAATAAATTCAACTATATTACACACCCACATAAACATAAACACACACATACCACTTGCAAAGAAATCTTAAGTATGATTATTTTCAATATAAACAAATTAAATGCTAATTTTCCTCCTAGAGAAGTGATAAATTTTTTAAAACTTGGCAACAGAACTTTTTAATAGGTATTTGCATTTATGTTATTGGTTGACACCTTTGCATTAAGCCATAAAATCATTCATGTTTATTCTATGCATTGTTATTTGGGGGTGTTTGTTTGTTTGGTTGGTTGGTTGGTTGGGTTTGGGAGAGGGGGTGGTTTGCTAAAATAATTTTTCTATTCCCTTGAATTGTTACCTGAGTACCACTTTTAAAAACTGGCTGGGATTTGCACAGCCTTGAGTTTGTCTGGCAGGAACCTCAGAGGCCAGCTATGAAAGCTTTATTTCCCTGGTACAAGTCTGTTCCTCATTATCCCAAATATATCTTTTCTTAGGAACTGGCAACCACGTTCTTTTAAACATCATCCAGTCTGAGGCAGTATAATGATCTTCCCCATCTGAGGGCCCAGTGAGAGCCAGCAACAAGGGAGGGAAGATAACCCAGTAACCCCTTGTCCCTGACTAGCACCCTGGGCATCCTGTGTCATTATCTGGAAGAGAAGGCAGAGACCATCTCCCTTCCCACAGAGCAGATAAAAAACTCAGCCAGTGGCCTAAAGCCTTGCTTTCAATGAGGCTGTTTCCCAAGAAAACATATGTGGCTCCTGAGTGCCTGCAGAATGAGCATGGCCAAATCATGAATACTTTCAAAACCAGACATCTTGCTTCCATTTCCATTTGCTTAAAAAGTAGATCACTGAATGAATAACAATATGCTCCAGGTCCAGTGCACTACAGAAAGAAATTTCTAAGAAAGGTAAAGGAATCTTGATCTCATGTATTACACCAGAAAAGCACATTATAATATAGGATTACCGTGATGCCCAGCAAAAGGCAGCCAAGCTAGAACAAAGCTCCGGGAGGGAAAGTCAACATGAAATGAATTTCATTCTTGAATTCAGCAGCAACTCTGGCTATAATTGGTCTCAGCCCTCACCTCCAGGACAGGGAACATCTTAGAAAGCATGCTTCTATTTATCTGATTTGGGAGTTGGGGCAGGTGGAGCAAAGATAGCTTTTTTTAATTTCTATAGTAATCTATTATTAGCAAGCCAACTCTGATTCCAGATCTGCTGCTAACGAACCCAGAAGCCTTGAGCTCCACCAGGCGCTGAGGACAGTATCTGACACACAGTGGACACTTATGGTTTAATTTATGCCTACCTCTCTTGTTCCTAAGATTTCTTATCTGGAAAATTGTTTAATTAATGGAATGAATAAAGTCTACATGCTTACAGTGCAGGTATACCATTACAACATGTTTCCTGGTTTAAAAACAAATCATGACAATCTTATAAAAGATGGCATTGATATATATTATAAATGTGTGTATGTGCACATATATGTATCTGTGCATGTATTTGCATATGTGTATTTCCAGGAAATATATATATACATATACATGTATATGTGTGTGTATTATATATATGACAAATACAAAAAATAAAACAATTAATTGGTTGCTGCCTCCTGATCCAAATATATATAACATCAATATTTAGGGGGAAAAACATATCATACCTGAAATTAGATTAAATAATGTCTGGGTTTTCAAAGTTAAGTAGGAAGCCATAAGATATCTGCCAAAGGAGGTCGAAGGATACTGCCTGACCTGGAGAAGCAGTGCCATCACCTCAGGACCTCTTAAAGGGGTCTCTATCACAGCCCAAGAGAAGAAGTGGCCTTAACAGTTGCTGATGTACAAATTTCCACGTCTGTACTCTGTGAATCTGCCCACTCAACCATAACTGACTGGGCTATGATAGACCCTTGAAGACTAGCCAGTCTCTAAAACGGCTAGTAGCCTCTGACCATGATCTAAAGACAGAAATGGGCAGTAAGCTGAGGAACCAGAAGAGTAAACACAGCAAGACCGAGTCATGTTAAGGACAAACACTAGAATAATCTCCCATGAACCACTGTTCTGTCAGGGCAGTGGGATGGCAGCCCTTTGAGCATCTTGGTCATGGTAAGACTTGGACATTCCATGGTTTCTGGTCTTCCCACGAAGCTAGTTATTCTATCTCTCCTGCATACAAGAGGTCATATGGCTAGGATTCCTTACATCCAGGTATATTCTCTAATCCCTAAACCAGCGCCTTGCAAAGAGAAGAGCACAGTTAGCACGAGGACTCTCTCTAACAATCTCCTTTTCTTCTAAGAATTTTTAAAATCTTAACTATTTTAACACCTGAATAACTCTCCCACAGTGAATATCTCTGCCACTCTCATACACATTTACCCTGGGCTGCCTCTTCTTAATAATCAACTGTTTCACTTGTCTTGTCTTCCAAATCAATTATGAGTTTTCGAAGGAGAAAAAACTCTGCATCTGGTATAAAGTCACCAGCCATCTTCAAGAGGCTTTGTGCTGAAGATTGCAGCTCATCAGCTCTTTTTCCAGTAGGTGAGCAAACATCCTCTTCCGCTAGAGCTAAAACAACCCAACCTTGTTATTGTTTATCTTTTCTTTTTTTACTTATCTCTCTCAATAAGCCTACAACCACAAACCATTTGTACAATATGTCCCATATGTTTAGGGGAACAGAAAGCTTCCTGGTTCATCCAGAGGCATACTGACTCACACCTATTACCTCACACTTTTTATCTTTTTCAAATTTTATTATGCAGTCTCTTTAATATCTACATTTGTTGTATAGACCTTAAGTCTTAAAGCATCATCAGAGATACTATTTTTGAGAATCTTGGTCCACCAATACCGATGGTTCTGTGGAATTTTTCAAAGTTTCCCAGGAAAGCAGAAGAAATGAAAGGAGCAGTGTGTGAGAGATTCTATGCCACATGGCTCCCCTTCAACATGGTGACCTATTTCTCGTATTGGGTACAGTAGATTGATTCTATAGCCCCAAGCAAAATGGAAACTTACTTGTATAGTGAGATTTGAGGCATTTGATTTAGCCTCATGACTACAAATAGCCTCTCTACCTTTATATAGTTTCTTCCCCCTTTGAATTGAGGTCTTTGTGTCTAGACTTTTAAAGACCAGCACCATGGGATTAATTCTGGATGCTTCATTACACAGCGTTGTCTATCAGAACTTGTGTATAAGACTCAGGGAGTCCTATTGCACAAATGAGACATATCAGAAAGGAAAGGTTTGGTGGTCAGCCTGGGAGAAGAGGCATACAAAGACCTTGGAAGTTCTTTCCTGAGAAAATTTGACCAGCATTCCCCAGTGGGGCAGACAAAGAACAGCATAAAGATAAGGCCACATGGGGTTGGGGTTGGGGTAGGGATAACAGGTTTCACACAATTGTCCCTACATTGGAGGCAGAGGCCAATGAAGACTTTCAACAGTCCCAGGCTTGCTGAGTGCATCTTACCTTGACTTCTAGATAGAAAACTGCAGAGCCAGTTCTCCATTATAAGTTAACTATTTGTTTACAATATTCACTCCTTAATTTCACAACCCGTGTATGTCAGGTGCTTCCCAGTAAAAAAAAAAAATTCCTCATGAAGAACTTTGCGCAGAAATAAAACACTCAAGATAGATAACACAAGGTTTATAAAATAATGTAAGTTGCATAAAAGTACTAGAAATGGGTCTGTATCTGTTTTTCTCTTATAAGCTCCTCTATTTAGTAAAATGTCCTGTTGACAATCAATACTGAAAACCAATTGAAGATTAAGAAAAACTGAGTCCTAATTAAAGGAAACGTAGATATATGTAGATAGATGCTTTATTACGTTGATTTTTGTATGAGGCCATTATTGGCTATGTGTTAGATTTAGAGGTAAGTAATTTATCACACACCTATAAAGTGTTCTTCTGTCCTACTTAACCCACCTTCTTACTTCTGATTAACTAGATGTTTGATTAGTCTTCTCTGAAGATGTAGGAGTGTTCGAAATGGATACGAGCTCCTCTAATCATTCCTACTTCCTGCCAGAGACACTAGCATGTCCAGGAACACACTGGCTGACTTTTCATGGCACTAAGTTCCTTGGCAGTTATCTTCAGTCCTCTCTTATTTTCATCTTTTTACTTTCCTTCCTATCCCAACTTTCCAACTTCCTTTTCCATCTTCCCACACAGTAAAATAATTCTCCTTGCATTTTTTTTTTCATAAAGATCTGTGTTACTCTTCTATTTTCACTCTTCTAATGCTTAAACAGGTCAAGTGCAGCCAGCCTCATCAAACACATAAGCCACTTGTCAAAATGGTTTAACATGGTATCATATTCTGAACTGACCTTAGCTTTGGCTCTGTAAACTTATCCTTAATGCCAAATGTCACATTTAATGTAAAAGCAATAGCTGTGTTGTTTAGATGTTCCTGACACCATCTAAATCCATTACTTCATTGAGATATTTTGCTCAACGTCTTCTTCCTCCTATGCGTGAATTCATTGTGCCCAACACTGGCCATCCTTACTCCAGATCTCAGACCAACTGTGACGACCCAGTCAACAACTCTGAGACTGAGTCCTCCTCCCTCTTGATTTATGAAGGTTTACTAGCAGGAAAATAAGGATGCATTAAAGAGAAAGAAGACTGGAGAGTATTTTACTCTTCACTTATACTAGATTGAACCAGAAGAAATTGCTGTTTATGTCAGTTAAAAGCAGTCAAATGTCAACAATATTATATGGTTCAGTCCAATACATGAAACAATACACTCAAAGTTCAACAAAATAAGTCATAAACTCCATTGTATACAACGATTATGAAAATAAAAGCTGTCTTAAAAGATCAGTACACTGTTAATTATACATTAAATACCATATGCATGGAGATGCGTTTTAAGAGTTTATATGCTTGAGGGCTTACCCCTTGATGGCTTCTATTTATAAATACTGAAAAGAATAACAGATCCTCTGCTCCTCATCTGAGGAAGTGAAAGCACCACACCCAGGCCAGCAAGACTGATGGAAAAACATGTGAATGAAGGACACTTTTCTTATTTTGCTCCACAATCCAAAGGGCTGATTCAAGAGGGTGCTTCATTGCAATTGAATTCATCCAAACATGAACCTCAGAGGGGGCACCACCCTCCCACAGGGTCTGGGAAGAGGAACCGGCCCAGAGAGACATGACTAACACAAGGTCATCCAGGGGTCCACTGTCTAAACAAGTCATGAACCTCAACCCTACCAATGTCTGACCTTTGCTTCACCAGTAGCTGTATTTCCTCTTTAAAAGACATGACCATGCAATACACAACTAAAGACCTTCATTGCCCAGCCCACCCATTAAGGGAGGAAAATGGGCTCCTTTCAGCAGATCTAAGCCCTTTAGAAATTCTGGCATTTGGCAGACAATATTATATCTCTCATTTTTTTTGTTATTGTAGTTTGTTTTGCAAAGATCATCTTCTTTATACCCCTCTGAGTTTTAAATAAAAGAATCTGTCTTACAAAATAAAATAAACATGCAAGCACACACATATGGTGTTTGGGCTGTATCTCAAGTATACAAATCAAGCAAAACTTAAGGCTCAAATATCTACACTGAATTAAGAGTATGGTTAAAAAGTCATTCCAATAAATCAAATTTTATTTAATAAATCCAGGGAAAGCACTACTGTAACTTTACAGTATTATAACATTTTTGTCTCATTATTTCTAGACTTTCAACCCCAAACATGGTTTTTAAACATCAAGATAATATTTAAACCCCTTTTAAAAGAAATTCAGCTTAAAAGATGGGTGGGAGCTGTATAGACACTAAACATACATATCTGAAAAATATACAAAAAATCTTGCTCCCATAACTGTGATTCCATCCTCACAAGTTTTCAAAACCACTTAAACAGCTTACTCCAAGTCCCTTTAAACAGGAGAACAAATGGGAATTTATCGGTATACTAATCTAACCAAACATTTCATCTCTAAATTAGTAGAACGAAAGGCTAGCATACTTAATCAAATTCACAGGCTCCCAAACCTCATTTCAGGCACCAGTTTACATATCCTATTTGACCATATTTTGACTAGAACCTTTAATAAGAACAATTTGCTAAAACTCCTCTTCCTCTCCACACTCCAAACTTCATTTTGCTTAACAAACATTTATTGAGCACTTAGAAAGTGGACAGCACAGGGCTAAATGCTGATGAAAACATAAAACTATAAGAAGCAATCATCAGCTTCCACGAAACTAACATCGCATAGAGAAATCACAAAACCATTGTCAACCTGCCATGGTGTGTTCCTAGGGGCAAATATATATAATAGTTTTTATATGAAAAACCAACTTTACAACCAAATAGATTTGAGAATAGCAAAGTTGAACAAAATTAAATACTTTTTTTTTTGATAGAATTTCTCACAAATCTGACTGGGCAAATAGGAATTGGGTGGCTCTGATATGAATTGGGCTGCAGGATGCTGTACTTCTTGTGCTACCTGATCAAGAAACCATTCTTATGAGCATCATCTTCCACCAGTCACACCTGGGGAAACACTGGGTTAAGTGATTAAGAATTTATTATCTGTTCTATTAATTTGGGAAGTTTAGAGGACAGAGTCCAGGTGGAATGTTGGAGAACTTCCAGGGAAGACTGAATTCAAACTGAGTCCTGAGCTAAACTCTGAGAGAGGAATAGAATTTGGATAGGAACAGTAAAAGGTGAGACAGAGATTTCCTATGAGAGAAAATACGGATGCACAAAAGTTCGGAACCAAGAATGAACATGGCACGTTTAGAAGTCAGCAGAGACAATAGTCTTACTAGAGAGAAGGGCTCATGTTGAGGAATGACAGCATAAAATATAGAGGTTGAAATTACTAATCTGGCATTAGGTAGACTTTCTAATTCTAACAACCCTGAAAATTAGGCATTGCCCTGTCATTTTACAGATAAGAAAACTGAGACTCAGAATAAGAAACTTACCAAGGTCTCATAATCAGTAACTAACTAAGCTGGAATTACAACCCAAATTTGTCTGATTACAAAAACAGTGAAAATCTATTAAGAGCTTTAAAAGTCAAAATGGGGGTGGGAGAGGAGAATTTTATTTTACAGACAGTAGAGCTTTCCCAGTACCCGAGTTGCTCAGAAGGAGACTGATATGAAACTGGTGTTTTAGGAAGATAAGCTCAACAATGGTTCTCAGGACAGATTAAAGGAGGAAGGAAACAGAATCTGGGATGCCATATGGAGGTTGTTCCAGTGATTCCACATGAAGAGAGAACCTGGATGAACCTGGAGGCAGGGGAAGTGAAATGGCAGGACCTGATGGCATCGGAGCAGAGCTTGGCCATTCAAAGAAGGGTGGGGCTAGGGACACTTGGTGACTGATTGAATTAGGTGTTAAAGGAGAGAGAAGAATCCAGAAATGTTTTTTCCACTTCTTTCTTGACTCTCTTCACCCTCAAGTGAAGGTGTGAACTCTGAGCTATTGAAACAGCTGCTGAATAGAGAAGGGAAGAGCCAGTTAATCCCGGCATTTGACAGAGTTTCATGATGTGCAGTGGGGCTGGGTTATCATGAAGGATCCACAGACACAGCTACACATGTGTTTCCTCCATCAATGACTATTAAAAACCTTGAGAAGTTTACTGAGGTTTACTACTCTTCAGAAGTTTAAATCTTTGTTTTACAGGAGTTTCCTTAGTCTCAAACTCAGTTGAGAACTTCATGTTTAAAAGTCAAGTGTCTAGGGTTGTAGTCTTAAACTGAATGACCTTGAACAAGTTTCTTCAATGTTTTCAGCTCCAGTCTCTCATCTTCTAAATGGAAACGATGACTTAAAAAATTCATTTGAGGCAGTAAATTCTACAATTCTCATAACCTGCCCCAAATGAAAAAATCTTTCTCTAGAGTTAAATGTCTTTGGGATAGGCTATTTTATGGCCCTTCCTACCTCTCTTTTTAAGCAGCCTTATGCATATGTGAAAACCCTCACAGTCCTAAGACACAAATCCAATCTTTATTTCAGGTTCCAGGCCTCTAAAGCCAGGCCCCATGGAGTGACTAGTGACAATTAGGTTGTGACAAACAGCCGCATTTCCTTCTAACACAAAGGGAGCTTTGCAAAGTACTCCAGACATTTATTAGATGAACCAGCCTTTACAGAGAAGTCACAGCATTTTGCTTCCATATGAATATGTGAATGAACTGAATCCCAACAGTCATTGCCTAAATCACAATTATAATGTCTCTATCCCTTCTGGTTATTTGTTTAAAATAATATTTCCGTGGATAGATAATAATCACACTAAAATAAAAATAAGTTTTCCACAGAAAGGTCTAACAAGCATTGAGTTCACCCTTTCCTCCTTATGAGACTATGCTTTTTTGGTTGCCTACAAACAAAACTCTGTGAGAATCCCAATATGAAATCTTTTCTACATCCAAAATCCTGCCAGTATTTCCAAACTGCTTCACCAATTTATACCTTCCCAAGCCCTTCAAATAAAAGACGAAAATATCTGAAATTGAGAAAGCTATCAAATGACTACAAAAGGTCAGAGACCTTGGCTGGGAATCCATAGGATATGCATGAAGTGACTATTGTCAGAATTATCAAGCTGGATACATCACTCTTGCTGTTTCCTCATGTGAGCCCAGCAAGGTGCTGCTTTATGTCAACTGCATGAGTCAACTCCCACGGGAGTCTGCTCAAATGGAAAACTATGCATGGGCCACAGCGAGTACTGCTTCACATTGTGTTCTCCCTGGAAATGAGAATGGGACTATGGCCAGAATGGGGGGGAGGGAGGTGCAGGTAAAAGAGAGCCAACTAATTCAGAAATAGTCAATAAGACAGGAGTCCATCTGTCAAAATGGAATGTTTCACAAGTACTTTCTTTTGGAGGTGGGTAGTGATGGAGCTGGAGGGATTCTGGTACCTATAATTAGTTTTGCCCAGAAGAAGATCCCAAGACAATGATTTAAATACAAGTAGTTAAGTGAAAGAAGACCCTCTGAGCACCAGAAAGAAAATAGGAATGAAAACTAGAGAAAGAAAACAGTGTATGGTTCAGCTGCTGTGGGTATTCAGGCTTCATCCCTCTGAGTACGTCTAGGATCCAGGGTGGATTGTGTCTCAGAATTGTCCCAATAGAGAGTGACTAAATGGGGCTATTCATCCTCAAAATCTGATTTATCACTGATGAAGGCTACTCCAGGTGTATTAACTCCCTGGGAATTCTTACCTGTCCACATTCAGGCCAAGAGAAAGCACTCAAGCAGGGTCACTGTGCTTGTAAAGGGACATTGTCAACCATGTGCACGGAGAAAATAAAGGCCTAGGAGACATGGGAGGGGCTAAAGTCGACTGAAGAAGTGGTAGGCAGAATTAAAAACCAATAGGGGAGGGTTGAATAAGTGGGATGCAGAGGAATTTTAAGAATATTGGAGGGTTGAATAAGTGGAATTACCTGACATGATTCTATAATGCTGGATACATGTCATTATGCATTCGTCCAAACTCATGGAATGTGCAACACCAAGAGTTAGTCCTAATGCAAACTATGGACTTTGGGTGATTATAATGTGTCAATGAGGTTCACCGAGGTAACACAAGTACCACTCTAGTGGGGGATGTTGATAGTGGGGGAAGCTGTGTATATGTATATAAGATATATTTGTACCTTCCTCTCAATTTTTCTATAAACCTAAAACCATTCTGAAATACATATAAAGTATAAAAAAAGACTAATAAAGTTGCAATTCTTTCAAATGTCATCCAGCTTTAATTGATATCATCTAATGGACTGGCAACCTTTTTAAAATGTGACGGGTGGGGACAGCTTTACTGGGTGTGGTTATTATGGTCCGTCCCCCACAGCCACACTTGGATTACTGCATGGCCACATAAGTATCTTCCTGTGTCCAGGCCTGTCTGACTACTACCTCATCTATACACATATGCCGGCTTTCCCAATCATATAAACTCTGTGTTAATAAAAATCATAAAGTCATTCAGTTAAATGCTTAACTAAATGCCATACATTTTTGTAAAAAAAAAAAAAAAAGAATCTAAGCAAAACTCCTTTGTCACACCCTGCATCACAATTTTAATGTAACAAACTAATCAAAATATAAAATCATTTTCAAAATACATTAGAAAAAATATACAAACAACAACAAAAATAAGGTATAGATCAGTGTGTAACATATGCTGCTGTTGTGTAAAAAGAAAGAAACTAGAGATCAAGAGATGGAGATAGATAGGCAGGTAGATATGTATAAATATATAGGGACATGCAAATATCCATGTCTAGACAGGATATCTCTGGAAGGATACACAAGGAACTAAATACAATGATTGCCTCTGGGAAAGGAAAAGGAAAAGTAAAGTGAGAGGGAGACTTTTCACTGCCATTGTACATTATTTGAATTTTTATTATGTGCATGCATTATTTTTTTTGTTGTTGTTCAAATTGTGTGAGATAGACAGTTACAGTGGAAGGCAAAGAATAATAAAAAACGTGGTCTCAGTTTCAGCCAGACTTTCTCTTTTCTGCCCTCAAATGAGCAACACTTATTCCTCCAATTTTTAGGCTGCTCCTCTGGTAAATGCTTTCTTCAACACTACTGTATCTTTAAATCCTGTCCAGCTGGAGCATCACTTACTCCAAGAAATTTCTCCCTCAATTCCAAGCCGACTTGACCACCCACCACCACCAAATCCTACACACTTTATTTCACAGCAAGCACATTGGATCTGAATAGGACCAAGGAAATCATTTGTGCTCCCTTTGTCACATGCCTGGGATGGAGGTGCTGAGTAGAACCTGGAATCATTCTCCCTAACGAGTCTCGTAAGGCAGGCATAGGAGCTGGAGAGCTACTTCTGCAGTACAGCAGTTGTCTCACCAAGAGCAGCAACTGCCAATTCCAGCAACCATCAGCTGAACCAGGGAATAATAGAACCACAAGGACCCTCTCGGTATCATTGAGCTGTCAGAAGCTAACTTTAGAGGGCATATACTGCACAGAGAGGGTTGGCACAGGAAAGGAGATAATCGAAACATGGAGAAACCTCTGGCCTATACAGGAAACAACCTGGTGACTCAGAGAAGTCACAACATTAGATTACAGAAAAGGAAAGGCTTTGGGGAGTGTTTTCCAGTAACCAGAAGGCCTTCTGTCTTCTGTACACAGTAGAAGACATGGACGTGCCCATTTGGAGCATGAGACTGGGACAGGGCTAAATGGCCCTGAAAGAAAAAGAAGAAGGTAGTTGAGGACTGAGGTGGGGGTGAGGGGCAGCTATGGGCCTCCACGTAGAAAAAGAGAGATGCCATCAATGCAGAAGGGGAGTAGGCAAAAGAAGACTGCAAAACAGGCAAGAAGGATAAGAATTTGTAAGGAATCTGCTTAGCAGTATGTAAGATGGCAAAACCTTCAGAGAATTCTACTTCACTAATCAACATCTCCTGCTATAGACTGAATGTTTGTGTCCCTACTACAACAAAATTTATATCTTAAATTCTAACATCCAATGTGATGGTATTTGGAGATGGGGTCTTTGGGAGATGACTGGGTGTCCTTATAAAAGAAGACCCCAGAGAGATTCCTCACCCCTCCTACCATGTGAAGACACAGCAAGAAGATGGCCATCTATGAACCAAGAAGCAGGTCTAAACCAGGCCCTGAATCTGACAGAGCCTTGATCTTGGACTTCCAGCCTCCAGAACCGTGAAAACCCAATTTCTATTGCTTATAAGCCACCCAGCCTATGGTATTCCATTATAGCTTCCCAAATGAACTAAGACACTTCCTAATTCCTGCCCTGGTTGGCCTTCACTGTTTAGTCTTTTTCTTCACCTTTTCTATATTTCAGTTAGCAGAGATTTTATTAAAATTCAGGCTCTTGGGATTCCAAATCCTTTGGCCTTTGTTTTACTATTAGTGAACATATTTGTTTCTTTACACACAAGCAAATCTCCAGGTCAAAGTGCCTCCCTAAAGATATATAGTTATTTTCCTTCTTCAGTGAGAAAATGCTGTTGTTTTCCCAGCTGTTTTTACAGCTAAAACTGCAACAGACTTGAGAGAACTTGTAAGTCACAAGTCAAAGTTTATTTCCATCAAGCTTTATACTATCTATGTCTAGTTGTCTCTCTTTGCTTTCAAAGTTTTCATTTTATCCAAATGAAGTAGTTGGTGGCTCTGAAGCTGTTTCGTGCTCAATATAAAGTTTACTTCTGTCCAAGTCTTTACTTTTCTGGCCTTGGTGCTGGGTTCACAGTTCCCTTAGAAAGAAAACTATCCAACTATTTTTGGAAGAACAATGCATTTTGGCAATCTACCAGGATGATTCCATGTTAAAGTTATTGCAGCTTTTCATATTCAGCGCTGCACACATGATAAATTAGAGCTGAAAATTAAGTAGAAATGTTCCTGGCATACCAAAGGCACCCAGTACACTGTCACTATTGTGGAAATAAGATGCCCAATGCCACTTTATTGAACACATAATGGCAACCAATTCAGTAATATCAAAATTCCTTTTGATTTTTCAGACATTTACATGTTAGAGAAATATCTATTGTTTACTGAAATTGAAGCTTGAAGCATGTTAGGTTAAAACAAGTGACTTTTGGAATCTAAACAAGAAAATTTTCTAGGGCAACTAAAAAATATAAAATCACTTCTTAATTTTCTTCTTCAGTCTGTGAGAGACATTCTGTATGATGTCTTCTTCCTTTGTGCTGTTAATTGAATAACTAAAGATCTGGGGCATTTTCTGAAGTAATAGAAATAAGAGAACTACAGCCTTGGGAAGTGAGGAGGGGAGGGCAGCATAATTGTACATAAAAGCATAGCACTTGGCTCAAAATAAACTGTCAATAGTGTTTATAGAATCTTGCATAATGACCAGAAGGTCCAAAAGAACAATATGAGAAATTGACTTGAAAAATTAAGAAATAATTACTCTGACTAATAACCTAGCTGGGCATAATAGAATTCTCCTTTCCTGTTATTCTGGCTTTGAAAGCCTTTAAGAAGAAACAGAGCTCCATATTGACAATGCCTGAACCATCTGCAGTCTCTTTTGGCCAGCAACGAGAGCTGGATGAAAGGCAGAGATAAACAGAGTGGCCAGTGAAGTACAATAACGCACTTAGTGCTGGGAGATTGGGCCAAAATAGGATAAGGAAAAGCATAGAGGAAGACAAAGACCTTTATTATTATTTTTATTATTATTATTATGAATTATTATTATGAATTATTACTATTTAAAACATACTCTGGAATCCATGGCCCAGTTGGATAAAGATAACTAGTTCTCACATAAATGAATGAATGAATAAATAAACAAACAAACAAACAAACAAACAGAAATTCTGCATTTTCCATCAGTCCTTGATCCCAGATCAATCCCAAAGTAAGACCTAAAAAAGAATAAGTAAAGTCTCCAAATCAGGGTTGGGAATGAACAGATGAGTGGAAACTCAGAGCCCAAATCTTTTCTTCAGACATAGGAGAGGCCTAAATACCCCTAAAATACCCTTTGAGTCCTTTTTGCTCATACTAATAAAAGCAACAAGAACAACAAAATACAACAATAATAGCATATACATTGAACATATACTATGTGCCACACACTACAACTGCTTCACATGGAAATGCTTATCGAATCCTCACAATCGCTAAGTGTAATAGAAACTAAAACCTCGACTGACAGACAAGAAAATTAAGATTCAGAGAGGTTAACTAATTTGCCTAAGTTTAAGTTTATACTAAGTGGTAAAGGCAAGATTCAAACACAAGCTTTGGGATTTCAGAATATACATTACTTGTAAAAGGGGGTGTCCCCTTCCCACTGTCCCAGATTGGGGTGCTTGGAGTTTCATATGACCCCAAAATACAAAGAGGAAATCTTCTCCCCAGGGGTGGATAGAAGTCCTCTTTGGTTTACAAGTATTCTGAGCATGGCAGGAAGGTATCCTCTGAGGGCCCCTGACAACATGGCTTGAGGCAGGGCCGGTAGGGTAACCACTCGGGTTTTAGCTGGATGGTCAACAGGAAAGACCCAGGTAAATACACGCAAAGTTCTCTCATGTATGAAGACCAGAAAGTCAGCTGGGGAGAGCTCGGCTTTAGCACACTTCTCAGGCACTCACAAGTGCCCCTCATGGCAGGGTCTCTCCAGTTCCAGGGGTGTCAGCCTAGCAGCAGATCCACATTTGGAAAACTTTCTTGAATCGGGCCTCCGGCTTTATTTAGGCAACAGGCTCCTCTGATCCTGTGCCTTCCCTGCTGGTCCTGGGCTCTCCTCCCACATGCTCTTTGTCTCTTAAGACTAACCCCTGGTAGGATGCTTCATTAGGAAGAGTGTAGGATCCCACCAGCCTAGAGTAAAACCTTAGCAACTCCCAACCTAGAATATAGGTACGACTTAGTGTTTGGAAACACAGCTTTCATTTCCAAGGAAGGGGTGGGAAGATTGCTAGAAGGGATCAAGGAGAAAGAAATAAGGATTTATATTAAAAGCATAACCATTGGCTCTCCTACCTCTCAGATACCCTGACATTAAACTGATCTAAGCAAAATGAGAGCAAAACCCCAACTACCCAAAGTCTGTGCTCATAGCTGTGCTCTCATTGCTCTCCTGGCTGCCTCCATCACGGCACTTCTCACACTGCCTTATGTGGGTCTGTCTTCACATTAGACTCCACAGAGACTGAAGCAAGTGATGAATGTGCAAATGGCAAGACATCACAATGAAAGAGCAGCAACATGTTAAACTTCTGACTTGTTGCACAGAGTTGTTCCTTTAATTGCTGTGCTGCACTTTAGTTGGAGTCCATGCCTTCCATATGAACATTTAATAATTCATTCATTCATTCATTCATTCATTCATCTATATCCAATGAATTTTCTGAGTGCCTACCATGTGCAAGGTGCCATACTAGGCACCAGAAAACGAAGGGCAAGCAAAAGCATGACATGCTGAGGATACAATAACAAGATTTCTTCCTATCTTTTTCACAAAGCTGAAAGAGAAAAGGAGGGAAAAAAAAAAACACAGAGAGAAGTTAGATAATGAATAGTAGCTGCCAAAGAAGGAGGACTAGAGAGATGCTCAAGGGAGAAAGAAATATCTTTCAAAGGAGATTAGAAAAGAAGGACACTGCCAACAGACAAGAAAAGCCCCAGGAAAGACATTCTAGAAGCAGAGAGTTATAAAACAGTTCCTTAGCAGTGAGAAAAACCAAGTCGGCCAACTCATTCCTATATCGCTGAGGGCAAAGTAAAAGGGTGCCTGACTTGTCTGCATACTCTCTTAGAAAGTCCAG
Source organism: Cynopterus sphinx (assembly GCA_030015415.1). Taxonomy (NCBI): domain Eukaryota; kingdom Metazoa; phylum Chordata; class Mammalia; order Chiroptera; family Pteropodidae; genus Cynopterus; species Cynopterus sphinx. Next base: position 191,935,004 of record CM057379.1, read on the forward strand.
CTGTGCTCCGGACAGAAAACGCCTGCCTCGGGAGCAGAGCTGAGCTTTGCAGATTGATTAATAAAACATGGACAGCTAGAAAATAAACACAAAGCCCAAGAATGCCTTGCTGTACACTTTGCGGTCAGCAAAATACTGCTGCTCTTTTAATATAAAGCTCTCTTCCATACTTGCCGACTCATCTTCCTGAACTCCACAAATGCCATCCATGTTGCAATGTTCTTTTAACAGGCTCCCTATCCTTCTGTGGATCCCTGATGTGAATTCCCTTTGAACAGGATGTTCAAAGATATTCAGAGAATCTTCATAGAAGACACAGATCTAAATAACTATTGCTCTTATAATATTATACTTTTTTTTAATGAGCTCAGCTTGACCCATGTACCTGTACACTCCCACTCATTCAAACCTACCTTTCAAGTTTCAAGTAAAATTGTCTCCTCAAATTTCCTACGCCTAACACTTAATTTCACAGGAATGAATGCCAACTGGATGGCCCTAATTATCAGAGAATCGTTTGTATCGAAATTCTCATGGCGAGATTCTGAGCTGGTAGAAAAAGGACAACAGCCATGAATGACATGAATGAACAAACATTCTAAGTATTTCAAAATGTTCCTGGTGTCTAGGTGTGATGCTAGCATTGTGTGGATTTTGAGCCTTAAGTCTAAATTTAGTCACCTGTCCGTGAAAGAAGTCTCTAAACATTCCTCCCAGAAAAAAAAATCACAAATGCAATGGCTACCTTGAGTCTAAAATAGTTGAGTAACTTTTTATGAATTAATCAAGATCCAAGTGAAAAACTACTGAAAGACAAATTGACAATTTTAGCTTTTTTTTTTTTTTTTTTTTTTTTTTTTGGGGTAGGTCACAAAATCTCCCTAGAAAAGTTAGACTAGGTTAGAATCTCTTGTGGCATATTTTGGAGGACAGTCAATGATTTATCAATTGGGAAATGTAACCTAAAAATCTAGATTTTTGACTTCGATTTAAAAAATTAAAAACCCTAGGCCCAAAATTCATCATGGCATTCATCAGCCAAAGATGTACCTTTGTAAGGTGGCCACAGTTCTCACCACCGAGAACATCCACGGCTGCCTAACAAACCACCCTAAACTTACTGGTGAAAAGCAACTGCATCTTTATTTTGCTCAAAAATTAATTCTGTGGGTCAGGAATTTGTACAGGGCATGTGGGGACAGCCTATGTTTCCTCCACAAAGTCTAGAGTCTTATCTGGAAATGTTTCAAAGGGGTTTGAGCTAGAATCATCTGGAGGCTTACTCACACAGAGTTTCTAGAAAAATGAAGAAAAGTCAAGTACTCCCCCAAAAGGAAACTTGAGAAAAAGCTCAAAGGCAGCGAGTACCTATTCTCCCTACAGCGGGACTCGTGTCTGCCCTGCTGTCTGTTGTCTAGATGAGGAAACAGAAATAGTTCCACAGTTCATTCTAAGAATTATTTCCTAAGCTTTCCATTCTGCTGAACGCATTGCCTCTTGTAACAAGTGCTCGTTTTATGTGGAAATAATGTTCAGGAAAGTAAATAAGCTCATCTTTCAGAGAAGAGTGATCCCAGGGTTGGTCTCCCAGCACTAGATTCTGAGCCCAAGAAGACTCACATTAAATATTGTTCTAGAGTTTAATAAAGCTCCAAAATAAACCATTTGCTTCTGAGACGTACAAAATGCTGTGAGCTTGGAGGTCACAACAATAGAAAACGCAGGGATGGTTCTCAAGCTTCTGCTTCCCATCAGATATTGCAACTCATTATCCCCACGGACATGTCAGCGTGTGCTCAGACCTCACACCACAGGATTCTCCTATGGGAGAGTTTCCCGTATTGACTTAGTGAGCCAGCTTTCAGGTCATGCCAGATGCAGCGAGGCACAGCCCAGAGCGTGTGGACTCCCTCCCAGCATGCAGCACGGGGGAGACCTCCAGCACCGATCCGCTGGGAAAGCCCTCTTTCTACATCTCCAAGACAAACAGATCCATTCTAGCATCCCCTAGCAGCTCAAAGGCTATCGGCTGGGACCTTGGATTCCGTGAACTCACTGCAGGCCTTGAAGGACCTTCAGAACCACTTGGCTCCTAAACCCCCTCCTCTATTCAACAACGCTTTGGGATAATCTGGACCCTGTCGACTCTAAGGCCTATGTCCTGAGCATTCCAACAAAACAGAATGACCTTAATAGAAGCAGTGTCTTGTTTTTGAAAGTAATAAGGAAACACAATTACAGTTTTTCTAAAGCTTCCAATTTTCTCAAATTTTCCATTTGGATGGTATGCGTTAGGCCCATCCTTAGTGATCCCAGCTAGTCATTATCATTACTAACAACAAAATATAGCAGATGTTTATTTGGATAATGATGCTGACTCAGTAGTCTAGAGGGAGCTGCAGTCAACACTGTGCCTGTGATCATTGCTGGTCTTAAATAGGGCAGCCCTGAGGTTTACTGAAGAAACTTCTAGAATTCACTAGCTCCATTTTAAGGTGATATTATGTCTGTGTGATTGTGTGTGTGTGTGTGTGTGTGTGTGTGTGTGTGTGTGTGTGTGTGTGCAGGAACTCACTTGAAATTTGTGCCCTTAGAAGAAATGGAATGTCTTATTTCCTGAGGCATTCTGTTTAGCTGCTCTTCTAGCAATACTTCAACGTGTCTCATTCTAAGAAAGTCAAAGCATCTTGCAGGAATTCCTGCGGCAGCTCATGCAAGCCTAGCAAAGTTTGCATGGGGAGGTATTATTCTTTCCAGAATCAGTGTCCCACCTCAGTCTCTAAAAGAGCTCTGAATGCTAACCCAGGAGCCCCACCACTTCAAAGCTCACAGATGCTGAAATTAGATTAGAAGGTGAAAGTTCAGGAAAGGAGATTTCTTTGTTTCTAATTCTTGCCATCTGGCCTGAACCTGACTTCAGGGAGAAGCAGGCTGGCAGTTGACAGCTTAGAGCATGGCTGGTCTTTAAAATGCCACCCAAACCTCTTCTTCGTAATTAGTACCTGAATTTACATAGATTTGCATAAGTTATGTACCCATCAGATTTTTTTTTGGTTCCCATTTAGGATGAAAATAAATTTGCTATTTTTAAGATGTCAATTCTAGCAGAGTTTTTCTTCTTCTTCTTTTTATATGGTTGTGTTGTTTGTGCCCTCTCTCAAACTCTGAGTCATCACTCTAATAGGGTTCCCCAGTGGCAACTGCAAAGTCGTTCATTTAATAAATGTGTGTTGAACAAATGAACGAAGCCCAGATCTTGGCCATCAGTCCCAGTTATTGATCAGAGAAGATGAAAACTCCGGTGACCCCACAGCCAGTCTGATGTCCACAGGATAGTGGAGGGGGGACTGGAGTGCTTTGAGCACACTGGTCTGTTTGTGTGTCTGTATGTCCATCTGTCTCTTCCTCGAGGACTGGAGTGGAAGAGAATGAGAGTGGGAGTGGGATAAAAGTAAGTTTGGAATTTTTGCTCTCAGAGACAGGCCCACCTCCGGTTCTGTGAGGGTCTTGCTGACAGTAATTCATGTTGAGACTCTCTGCTCTTATTTCTGACAACACTGCTTTTCTTCTCAGCTATCCGAAGGCTTCTGGAGAGGAGCAGAGTAAATTACCTCAAACCCACATCCCACACTAAAATGAGATTTTTGTGTGTGTGCAAAAGAGGAGCTTTCTCTTTCCCCTACTCCAGTGTTGGGATCTGTAAAGGATCCTGGGCTGGGAGTTCGCTACCTGAATGTACATCAACAGCGCTTGGAGAAGGTGAGCTCTCCCTCAGAGAGTCAGATTAAACAGGTCAGGAGTGGATTCCAGGAACCCAAATTAGGTGTTTAAAAAATACCTCCGGGTGAGAAACCAAAGGGCAGGACAGTTGATGACCCCTAACAACTCAGTCGGGTCACCCATGAAGGAAACGCAGTCAGTTCAGATCCAGTAGGAAGCCGAGGCCTGGAACCAGAGGTCTCTCATGTTTCTAAAGAGATTTTTCCAGGCCTGAGATGATGAGGAATGCGTGTCTGTATTTAAGGTGGTAGCATCTGGAGTGAGATAGAGAATAGACTCTTTACGAGGGCAAGAGCATGGTCTTACCGAGCTGCTTCTACAGAATCTGAAACAAGGTGCCCCAGAAGCCCATTAAAGGAATGAACGCATCCAATAATGTAGGGTCCTTCTCAACAGCCACTCCCCACTGCTCCAAACTGGCCCTGAATTCTCCACTCAGGTTTCTAGTAAGGTCCAGACATAAGAAATGTGAATAAGAAATGGATAATCCTTCATCTTAATCTTCCAGGAGTCAAAAGGGTTCTTCAGACACTTCACCAGAGGTCACAGATCCTGAGTCTGAAAGCCATCAGGGATTGATAGCCAGTTATAAGGTAAACTGAGGTGTAATAAAAATTTTAAGAGTATATTTGAGCAAAAGTTGAATCCAACTGGGCAGCACCAAACTGGAAGTGGTTAGGAGCACTCCACCCACAGGAGCCAGAGGAAAGATTTATACAAAGAAAGGAAATTATTTGATTGGCTATAACTTAAAAGCCTAGTTGTCTGTTTGCAAGTGGTTGTTTAGGTTTTGTAACCTTGAGGTATTTACAGGCTTAGGTTTTGCTGGCTTATGTAGATCCTCATGGTATCAGAGCAATGGCAGTCTAGTGGCTTCCTTGAATAATTAACTAGCCAAATAGCAGTTTGGTCCTCTGAAGGTGCCTCTGGGATCCCTGGATCATATTTTGGTTTGCAGCAGAAAAAGTATTAGACCTTTAATCTAAGACCCCCTGGAAGTTCTCAAAGCTCCAGACATCACTAGCATGCAAGACTGCCAAAGTCAAGAGCGTTTCTCTGGGTACCCTTCACTCCTAGTGTTCCCAACACTGAACTCTATGCCCAAAGTACAGTCTACGCCAACTGAAGTGTGTGCTAACTGGAAAGGTCCATTCCTACTAAAGATAACCAGGGAGTCTCAGCTGCGTCATGCCTGGGCACCAGATGCCCACACCAAGACAAACGGTCTGTGGGCTCTGTTCGCGCTGCGTGGCTTCCTGCATATTAACACCGGGACCTTGGTGTACTTCTCAACCCACCTCCCCAAAAATACACACTGAATGCTTATTTTATATATGTCTCATCTCATCCTCACAGAGATGCTATAAGGTAGCTGTCACCATCCTTGACAGATGAAGAAACTCCTTCAGGTCCGTTAGAAAGCATCGGTGTCAGGATTTGAACTCATGTCTGTCCAGCTTCAGAGGATCTGCTCTTTCCACTAAGGATGCAGCCTCCCAAAAACAAGCAAGAAGAGAGCTGGGCAGCTCTCCCTGTTCTAGAATGACTGGGCCAGCCTGGCATTTGAAAGTACAAGCTGAGCCTCACACCCATGGGGATCCCTCAGGAATCGGGGGAAGCAAAGTGTATGTCCCTAGGCTGCCAAGGGACCAGAAGCAGCTCTGCCAAGTGGCTTAAACATACACAGCTCCAGGAAGAAATGTCCTTAGTTAAAACTGCTGTTTTGAATTTCCATAGTTATGGCTTTGCCTGGCTTCTACAACAGATGAATCTGAAGAATTCGTCTTGCAGGGCGTGGGAGCTGCGAGCAGAACTGCCTCCTTGAGATGGCTGGGCCTGGTTTGCTTGTTTTGTTTCTAGTCTTTTTTGCTTGTTGTTTTTCTGATTCTGAGGGATCCAAAACCACAGTGAGACTTAGTTGTCTTCCAAGGAACATTCTTGCCACAGATTTGAAACATCCGTACTGTACCCGTGCTGTCTTGAGTGTCAGAAAGGGAGTCATTTAATTTTTCATGGAGGTATTTCTACAGTTTCTACCAGCCCGTACGCCAACAGGAGCCACAAATTATTTGTTTTCTTCTGATTTTCTTCTAAGCAATTCACAATGTTATGTGCCAGCAGAGAGCTGTGAAGAGGGGAAGACGTGCTCCGCAAGAGTGCTGGATGAATTAGTGGCTGCAAGTCAGACGGTCTGGCCGTTCTAAAGTTGGGAGCTCAGAGATGTTATTTGTAAGACCTTGGCCAATCAAAGCCTCTGGGGAGCTCAGTTAATTATACACATGAGCTCAGTTAATTTTCACCACAATCCTATAAAGTCTTAGGATTCTTCCTGCATAGGAGGAAGCTGACGCTAAATGGGCTGAGGTCGTTTGCCCCCGTTCTCCCAGCGAGCATCCAGCGTTCCCAAGCTGCCACTCCTACTCTTCCTATCACTTGCTTCCACCCCAGGCAGTGAGTCACTGAACCCATTAAGAATGGTATTTGCTTCTTGGCTCACTGTCAGATTAGCTACAGCACAGACCCAAGCAAGAGGTTCTCAGAGAAAAGTGCGATAACCCCAGAGAGGTCTGGAGACCTGGCTGACTCTGAGGTCATTTCTGAGTGACAGAGGCTCTCAGCGCGGTGCTGGCTTACACGTGGCCCCCTCAGTGCTAAGCAGACCCAGAGGAGATGGTGATGTATGTGAAGCGAAAGTCATTTTCATTTACCCCAAACTCTCCTGAAAGACGAAATGTGCTAATCAGCTCCCAGCCTCTCGAGATTTCCTGTTTTCTTTGGTGCTTTCGCATCTGCTGCTCCCCTGCCTTGGGTGAAATTCATATTCACCGAAGAACAAAGCTGAAGAATTATGGATGAGACCACAACAGTGTTCTCTTTCTCACAATCTAAAATAATTCCTAGGTAAGTCTCTTCCGCAGCCTGTTTACAAGGATCAATGATAAACAGACTCCCCTCTGAGTTGGGAGTTTATGATCACCCACAGAGTAGAAAAGTCCCAAGAGAATATCAGGAACCATTCCTAAAGACTCATGACCAAAATGTCACATCCCCACAAGCAATCAATGACCCTGCACTTTTTACCATTCTCAAACTCTGCTCGTTTCCGAAGAGAAATGATTCCCTTGTTAACAGAATGGGTATTTTTCTTTCTGATAAAAGATGAAGACAGTTGTATTAAAATGAATGTATAATGTCTTTCCTTTCCTTTCTTTCTCATTTTCTTTTTCTAGAAACATATCTGCTTGCCTAAAAAGTCAAATGCTCAAATGAGAATTTTTTTATCAATACAAGATTTGCCATTGAAATTACTTTCTCTACGCATTACGACTACAAAAAAGGCAACTGAGGGAAGACCAGCTTATACACATACATGTACAGTCTCATCTCCTCCTGCTGAAACCAAGACATCTCTCTGATTCGTGGGGATTGTGACTTGGGTATTGATTGAGCAGCAAATGATTTCAGAACGAGCACTCTCCCCCTTCACGTCAAATGTGGTTTGGCTTAACTCCAAACCACACGGGGAAAGTGTAAGTCACCCCATACCACGGAGTTTGTGTTTACAAGAAAATCTCCAGCCTGCTTTCTGTGTCATCCAGCATATATCGTCAGCAATTGTACTATATCCCTTAGAACCCTATTTCAAATATTATTTTGACAACACAGAGCTCACACATTAAGATCCCCTAGCTTATAATGCAAGAATGCATTTAATGCCAGCAAACCAAGGACAAGGAGGGGAATAGACCTGGTTGAAATTAGAAGTTCCTACAAGCTACCTTGTTTGGTCAATAAGAGGTGGGTTTTCCCCCCAATGTTTGCTTTCTTTTGATGAAGACTGGGTGTACTTTTATGCTGGGTCAGTGTAGTCAGCAACACAAGGACAAGGCTGCAAGCCCAAATGAAGCTTAGCAAGTTAACAATACAATGGACAGAAACAAAGACTTGTCCAAATTTTAGACAGGCTCCTCTGAGCCTTTTCAACTAGGCCTTGTCCTTGGACTTGATCATTAGCATTCCTCACCCAGTTTTAGCAAGAATCTAGCTAAGTCAACTTGTCTTATCAAATTCCTCATCCTCGATCCTTGACATCTGGTCACCCTGGCCTGCTTCCAACAGGATCCCCCAACCCTTGATGTTTCCTCTTAGCAATTTCCCATCCACTGACACCCTACCTCTACCCTCATTCTGATCACTGGCTACAAATACCCAGCTGTCTGCTGTTTTCAGAGCTAAGCCCAATCTCTCTCTTCTCAATGTGTATGGCAACAGTCCTGAATAAAGTCTTTCTTACCATTTTAACAAGTGTCAGAAAAAAATTTTTTCCTAACAATAGTCAGGCTATGTTGTGTGTGTGTGCTGTAAAACAAAGCATTTACAATCTTCCCCAAGTTTTATAGTTCAGTTTCAGCCACGGGTATTAAAATATGATCTGCTGCCTGAGACCCAAAGGCTCCAAACCCCTTATTGCAGTTTCACTTAATCCTTTCTCCCTCTCCCCATCTTCCCCCACTTTCTGGAAAAAGAAAGCTGTACCTTACTTAAAAATGCTGTTAGCATGAAAATAATCCAGAGAAGGGTGCTGGATACATGGGGAGAGGGGCAGTAGCTCTACTTTGGACCAAAAAAAAAAAAAGGCAAGTGGTGTTGTGTATGTGTGTGTGGGGGGGTCCTTTGACAAGAGGGCTCCCTCCTGCACCCAGTGGAAGGTAGTGTTGGTGAATGGCTGGGTTCCAGAGCAGAATCACCAGATACCAGGATAAGGTTTTATGGGTCCTAGAGAAAGGGGTTAACAGCATCCTTCTTGGGGCTTTAGAAGCAGAGAGTAGGGGGAAAAGTCCAAGGGAGAGTAAAGAGAGGAAAAAAAATAGTTAAGGAAAAAAGATAGAAGAGTAAAGAAGGGAAGGGAGAGCTTTGAGCCTCGGAGTAAATTCTGGCAGAACCCTAGCAAATGCCTGCACAAAGCCAAGCTAATCTTATGACACTGTCGTTCCCTATCCTTTCTGAAGCCAAGGGGTTGCTCTCCAAGCTCATAGAAAAGAGAGCCTGAAGGCAGTGGTTTGCCTATTCGCCAGCTTGTACATATACAAATCAGCCTGAGTTGGTTATTCCAGCTTCTTTTATGGGCTGTTACTCAGGCATTTTATTATCATCAGCAGTGGGTTACTGTGTGATTTATCGCAGAATATTATTCAACTGTCACTAAGTGAAATTAGATCATTCACAAGTTTCTCTTTTCTCTGCCTTTTCAGTGCATTTAGTTGTTCGGTAAAATCACATTGGACAGCCGATATGACCCACAAAACAAAGACAGCTTTCCTTTGTTCAGTCTACACCTTACACAGAAAGCTTCTTCCTACTAGTTTCCCAGAGCTCTACAAACTCTGCTGACATCTTTGCACCCACTGCCTTGGCTGAAAATGACACTGAACGTTGCCTCTGTCTTTCTTAATGCACTGAACGTGTGATTCCTGATGAAAATGAGGGTGAGCACTGTGGACTCTGGTGAAGACACATGTTGGGAGATGTGAGAACATAAGCTGATCATTGTCCCTCCGTCAGTGCCTTCTTTCTACTGTTCTCTGAAAGGAGCTAGCCATCAGAGCACTGCAGATCACAGCTGTGCCATTCCCATGCAGGGAAGCCCACTGGGCTGGGTGTTCCTCGTTTGTGTCTGCAGATCTCTCCCCTCTGCCCAGGCTGTTCCCTGGGAGGCTGTGCTCTGCGGATCACATATCTCCAGCTCACTCGCCCTCTGGCTTTCATTAGGTTTGGCCAATGAGAGGCACTGGCAGGAGATCAGAGGGTGAGAGTCGTGAGCACTTCTGGAAGTGAATTTCCTCCCACTCTTGCCTCCTTCCTTTCTCTCTCCCAGGCTCAGTTGTGCAGCGGTTGTAATCCTTGACACAGGGCCACTGTTCCTCTCTTGTGGGACAGGAGGGGAGCGCTCCAGCTCACACAAATACCTCAGAACCTCTCCCTGCCCTCCTGCAGACACGCAGGGAGTGGTGCCACTTCCTGCTGGTGCTGTGCCTTATTACCGTCCCCGGGTGGTTGACCTAACCTTGCCCACACATTTTTTTTTTTTTGGAGTATCCTTTTTAGATGATCTTTTGTGGGGGCCATCTGTTTCCTACTGGGACTTTGACCACTACATGCACCTCTTTATTTATTTGTCAAGATTTTATACTTATCTCAACTTTCCAAAGCACAGCTCCATTCTGAAATGTTTCTTTCCCATTTAAGAGTATTTTCAGACTGAATTATAAAGAAGTGGCTATAGGTTCGACTTCCAGAATGGCCACCTGAAGAGCCCTGAGGAGCTGTTGCCCAGTAAAACAATTATAACTGATAAAAAATATTTAAAAAAAAAAAAACACTTAAAATCTCTAGAAGTTATCCTAAGGACATACAGAACACGAAGAAACATTTATTCAAGAAAATCTACTAAATCTCGGTAAGAAGAGTGAGTCTGTAGCACTGAGCCATGACCTGCTAGTTTCCTTTCCCCTCCACTTCAGCTTGATGGAAGCTCCACTCTGATTGATCTGCCGAAAAGATGACACTCCCCTTTCCTCCACCTCCCAGCTAAGGGGTAAGGGCACCAGCCAACTTTAAGTTGGGAAGACTAAATTCCTGGTAAATGTGGCTGAGAGATTGTGTTTCCCATCTTTCATTCAGCCCCCACTCATGAGGGAGAAGATCTGTACCAAATGTGGCAGGCCAATACTGGGGACTCAGTTATCATTTCTTCCAGTTCACTCTCAGGACAGAAGCTCCACATCAGGAGAAATAAGCCTAAAGACCAGAGGCTACCACTCCCTGCCCAGGATCCAAAGAATGACTCACAGATTTTAAGCAAGGGGAGGGGTGATTCCTAAGAACAGAAGGCTCCAAAGCTCTCCACAAAAGAACTGACTTTATTGTAAACAGTGTGTGGGGAAGTTTAAGCCCAAAAGGTGCTTTTAAAAACAATGAGCTTGTTAATAATGGTAAATAATTAAAGAATGCTGGTAGCTCTTACTAAGCTAAGGGATAGGCCAGCTAGTTAACCAGAGGAAACCAGGGAAATAGCCAAGAAAAGAACTCCTGGAATCAGAAGAAACCTCAAAGATCGGCCTCAAAATCTACTGCTACCTGAAGTATTGGATCAGACTGTGAAACAAGTTATACACCAGGCATTATCAAAAACAATAAATTGGTTGGCAGTTGGTGAAGCCTGGCATTTGGTGATATCAAGTGAGGAAGACAGTTTATCAGGGCACTCAGGGAAAGAGAAAGTCAAGAGTAAAATGGTAGACATACATCCAATTATAGTATAATCATATTCAATGTAAATGGATTAAAGTGCCAAATCAATAGGTGAATATTGTCAGACTGAATGAAAAAAACAGGATGCAACTATATGATGTCTACAAGAGACACACACTAAGACCAGACAAAATTAACTTTATAAAAAAAATGTTACTAGAGACATAAACATCTTATAATTATAAAATTGTCAATCCTTCAAGAAGATATAACAATTATAGACATGCATACACCTAACAATGAAAATTTCAAAATACATGAAGCAAAAATTGACAGAACTGAAGAAATAGGCAATTCTATATTAATAGTTGAGACTTCACTACCCCATTTTCAATAATGAATAGAACAACTATTTCTCCATAAGACCCTAGGAAAAGAAGAGCAAACTAAACCAAGCAGAAAGAAGGAAACAATAGGAATTAGAGCATAAACCAATAAAATGGAGAATTTTTAAATGAAGAAAATGAACAAAAACAAAAATTAATTTCTTGAAAAGAAAATTGACAAAATTTTAACTAGAACAACCAAGCATAAAATAAACTCAAATTACCAAACTTAAGAATAAAATAGGGGACATTCTTACTAATCTTACAGAAATAAAAAATATTATGAGAGAGTAATAGGAATAACTACCTGCCATGGACACATTTCTTCAGACTACAAAAACTAGATGGCTTAACTGGTAAACTCTATTACAAGAAGTAAATAAGAATAAATAAACTTCTTTACAAGCTTTTCCAAAAATTAGAAGAGATTGTAATACTTCCTAACTCATTTTATGAGGTTAAAATTATCCTGATAATGAAAGAAAGACATCATGGGGAAGAATATACACACAAAATCCTTAACAAAATACTAGCAAACCAAATCCAGCAACATACAAAAGGATTGTACAAAACAATCAACTGAAATTTATTTTAGAAATGCCAAGTTGGTTTAAGATTTAAAAATCATTACAGCCATGCCACCCTGATGTGCTCGATCTCATCAGATTTTGGAAGCTAAACAGGGTTGGGCCTGGTTAGTACTTGAATGGGACACTAACTAAGAATACCAGGTGCTATAGGCATTAAAAAAAATTTTTGAAAATCAATTAATGGAATATACCATACCAATAAAGAACTAAAAATATGTGATTATCTCAATTAATAAAGAAAAAGTATTTAATAAAATTCTTGCTGATTTCAGAAAACACTCAACCAAAAATAAATCTTCCTCAATCTAATAAAGAGCATCTATATAACTCACAACTAACATTATACTTAATGGTGAAAGACTGAATATTTTCCTCCTAAGATCAGGAACAAGACAAGAATGCCCACTACTGCCATCTCTATTCAACACTGTGCTGGAAGTTCTATTCAAGACAATTAGGCAAGAAAATGAAATAAAAGTCATCCATATTTAAAAAGAAAAGATAAAGCTATTTATTTACAGATGACAAGATTTGTATATAGAAAACCTTAAGGAATTCACTAAAAACAAACAAACAAACAAAAACCATTAGAACTAATAAATGAGCTTGGCCAGTTTGCAGAATATAAGATTATTATACAAGAGTGTATTTTCATATATATATATACACACACACATACATACATACATACATATAATAAACAATCTGAAAATAAAATTAAGAAAACAATTCCATTTATAATAGCATCAAAACTAAAATACTTATTTAACAAAAGAAATGCACACCTTTAACAAAATAAAATACATTTAATAAAAGAAAAATGGAAATTATTGAAAGAAATTAATGCCTAAACAAATAGAAAAATCCTATGTTCATGGATTGGAAGACTTACTATTGTTAAAATGGCAATACTCCTCAAATTGATCTACAGATTCACCACAATCCCTATCAAAATGACAGTCTGATTTTTTGCAGAAATTGATAAGTTGATCCAAAAATTCCAATAGAAATTTAAAAAAACTAGATGTGCCAGAAAGTTTTTTCAGAAAACAAAGTAGGAGTATTCACATTTCCTGATTTCGAATTTTACTACAAAGCTACAGTAATCAAGAAAGTGTGTAAAATATGTGGTGATAGAAAGAAATCTAACTATGGAAAGCTAACATACAATGCAATATACATAAATATGACTTACTGTTAAATTGTACACTTGAAACTTACTAGATTTCATTAACCAATGTCACCTTAGTATACAAACAAACAAAAATAGGCCAAGTCAGATTTTAAAAAAAGAAAAATAGAAAGTGTAGTACTAGTATAAGGATAGATACAGAGATGAATGAAAATCCAGAATTAAACCCTTATATTCACAGTCAATTGATATTTGGCAAGGATGCCAAGACAATTCAATGGGGAAAAATAATCTTTTCAACAAATGGTGCTAAAAGAACTGGATAGTCACATGCAAAAGAATAAAATTACATCACTACTTCACACCATATTTAGCTTAAGATGAATCTAAAACTTAAATATAAGAGCTAAAACTATAAAACTCCTAAAGAAAATTTGAAAGAAAATTGGTTGCTTACTTATGACACCATATGCAGGAGAAAAAATAGAAATATTGAAAATAATCACAATTAACTTTTGTATTGGTAAGAACACAATTTAGAAAGTTAAAAACACAAGCAACAGAATGGGAGAAATATTGCAAATTATATATCTGAAAAGGTTCTTGGATATAGAATAGACAGAACTATTTTAATTCAGTAACAAAAAGACAAATAATCCAATTAAAAATGAGCAAAGAATCTGAATAGTTCTCCAAAGTTGATATGCAAATGTCCAATAAACACATAAAATGATGCTTAATATAATTAGCCATCGGGAAATGTAAATCAAACCCACAATAATATATCCCTTCACATTTACTAGCATGGTTATAATATATTTTTTAAAAAACAGATAATAAGTATTGGTTAGAATGTAGAGAAATTGGAAACATAATACGCATTTTGAGGGATGTAAATGGTGCAGCCGCTATGGAAAGCAAGTTGGCAGTTCCTCTTAGTTATCCTGTGACTCAGCAATTCTATTCCTATGTACCCAAAAGAAATGAAAACATGTGTACTCAAACCACTTATGCATGAATATTCATAGCAGCATTATTCATAATATCCATAAAGTAAACACAACTCAAATATCCATCAACTGATGAGTGGATAAATAAAACTTGGAATATCCATGCAAGGGCATATCAATAGGCCATAAAAAGGAAGGAAGTACTGATATATGCCGTGGTACAACATGGATAGAACTTGAGAACATCATACTAAGTAAAAGAAGCCAGTCATATTGTATGATCCACTTGGATAAAATGTCCAGAACAGGTAAATCTTTAAAAACAAAAGTAGATAAGTAGTTGATAGAGCTGGAAAGAATTAGGAAAAGTGAGCAGTGACTGCTAATAGATATTAGCAATAGATATTGCTAATAGATTTCTTTGGGGGAGAATTCAAATGTTGTAAAATTGATTGTGGTGACGGTTGCAGAACTCTGTGAATCTACTAAAATCCATTGAACTGTACATTTCAAATGAGTGAATTATACGGTACGTGAATTGTTTCTCAACGAAGCTGGGTCTGTTTGCTTGTTACGTAATTACAATCTTCTTCCTGACTACAGAAAGCAGACTATTAACACAGAGTGGCGTGTCTCACCACTCACCTTCACACTCTTCACTCAGACCAAATTTCTGCTGCTCAGCACATCCCAGGTCACCCAGGGTAATCTCAATTTAAACCTCTCAGCCCAACGGAATTATTAAGAACTCTCTCTTTTACCCTCAAAAAAGTCCAAGTTTGGGTAATCGATTAGATAATCATCTTACCTGTCACATAATTTATGTACTGTACATTGTTACTTGTTTAATTGCTTGTCTTCCTTGCTAGACACTAAGTCTTATAAAAGGCAGGGACTATGACCACATTGGCCACTGTTAAATTCCCAGCACCTAACACAGTGTCTGGCAGAAAGTAGGTGTTTAATAACTATATATATGCAGAATAAATGAATAAATGAATGAAGAGAACGATTTTTTTAAATGATCACACCTAGTGCAAGCCCCTAACGTTTTCTTTTTTTGAAATCATCGTCCCTTAAAATTGTCCTCAGTATTTAGTTTTTAAGCTGATTTTGCAATGAATTAAAATATATTAGGAAGGCAAGTATATGATAGGATGGTCCTATAACCTAGATTCTCTTCAAAACAACAATGTTTGCTTTTGTGGGAGCCAGGGGGAATATTTAAATGGAAATATGTTATTCTCTTCCATTCAAACAGACATAACACCTGAAAAGTTCAGGACACCAAATGGAGTAAAGAATTTTTCCTAGTTGAAATCTGAAACTCAAGGTAAAATTCCCAGATGCAGAAAAAGCCCTATCTATTAGAAAATAAAACAATAAAGTCTTAGAAAGCTTTTATAGCAAATTTAAGTTGAGAAAAGATTTTCTGTGTTCCCTACCTACTTTATTGGCCTTCATTTGACCTCTCTGTCATGCATCTTAACTTAGACTCAACACATAAAGATCTAACAGATCCATAAGCCATCTAATTTCCCCACACTGTGCCAGGATATTTTTTTTTTCCATAGGTCTGAAAAATAATTTGCAAAAAAGTTAGTTTTCCATTTTTAAGAGCTGGAATTACAGTTCAAACTGCAGGAAAGGATAAGGACACATTTAGGGGATGATACTCTGCACAAATTCACTTCTCTACTTGATATAAGAGGATGAAAAGAGTAGTAAAACATACTCTTCAGAATATTTTTGGCATTCATTAGTCATATTAACAATGCCCAGAGGTAAATGTGCCCAAATCTAAAAGGTTTACTGTATATTCTAAATTTAAACTTAATCCAAGTTACTTTCGTGCCCTAAGGGTGTGCAACCAATGTTCTGAATCCAAGGGAAAGAAATGAAAGGGATGGAAAATGTCCAATGAAGAGGTTAAATATACTTAGTAAGGGCGGTAAAACCACATGAATATTCATTAGGTTAATTCAAACCTTGACCCATCATTAAAACAAAAATATTTTCAACCTTCAGGAGAAAATAAAGTAGGGTGGTCATTTTTTCACCTCGTTCCACTTTGCATTTCTTACTGCTGGTTCTTGGGATTTCAAGATTATAAAGAGAAACTACACTTTCCATACTTTTTGATTAAACATCCCAAAGCAAGAAAAAAAAAAAAAAACAGTGACTTAATGCAAAGCTACATTACGTGAAGAGTCATTTTCTCCTCAAGTGCTTAGGGCTGGCTTTGTCATTTCCTTCCACACACTGCAGCCACAGCCGGAAAAAGAATTGTGAGCTATGAATCTTTAGCCAGATGGAGAAGTCTTTTCTCGGCTTTGTCATTTTTGCTTCTCACTTAATGCTTTTCCTTCTTTTCCTGTTCTTTAATTTCCCTGTGCAGCCTCTAAAGAAATGTATTTACAAAACTATTAACTAACTTCCTTTGCAGTGCTATATGTTGAACTACAAAAAAAAAAAAAAGGCAAAAGCGTGTGGAAAGAGCTGATGTAGAACTTCACGTGAAAGTCCTTTTAGAGTTAGAATGACACCTTCAGAGTTCTGGCTCTCCCTTCTAAGCTAGATTGGAAACACTCATCAGCTATATGTTCAAAAACTTTGGACAATAGTGTATATGAAATTGCCTTTCTGATGTAATAAAAATCTAGGTTAATTCTTTTTCAATTTATTACAGTTGACTCTTGAATGATGAAAGGGTTAGAGGTGCTGAATTCCTGCAGTTAAAAATCTGTGTATAACTTTTGACATCCCCAAAACTTAATAGCTTACTGTTGACCAGAAGCCTTACCAAGAACGTGAACAGTCAATTAACACATATTTTGTATATGTATTATATACTTTTTCTTACAAAAATATAAGCTAAAGAAAATGTATTAAGAAAATTATAAGAAAGAGAAAATACATTCACAGTACTGTGTATTTATTGAAAAAATCATAATAAATGACCTATTTATTAAAAGTCAAAATAAGTGGACCTGAGCAGTTCAAGGGTTAAATGTACTTTCATTCTCAAAAGAAGAAATATTTTGTTTTGAAGATAGGTTGATGTGCCTCATTATAAAAAATGTTACACATCAAAATCTGAACCAAGAAAACACCTCGTTTAAGCAGTCATTCACAATCCAAAAGGATTAATCTTTTCATGAAAGGATTCATCATTGGTTTCTTTTAAGTACAGTGGTAAGGTTTTTCAATATAATTAAAATTATCTGGTTATAGTTCAAGATTAAGACACAAGTGCTTAGATGTTCACATCTTTATACAGCAAATGCATTATTTTTCTAAGTAGATAAGTAATGAATCTCAGTTTTCTTCTTGTTCTACTGTCCACCACTGTATTATTACTAATTGATATTTTACATAAATTTTGTCCTGTTCAAAATATATATCTCAAACGTGTTTTTATAATCATTCACCAATTTATTTTTAATGTCACCCATGCAACTAAATACTTATTAAACATCCACATGTTTCAGGTTTTTATCTAGCACAGTCAAGGGCTAATACCACTTTATACCTCTCCTTTGCTCTGGGAAACACAGGACCTGCTGACTCATCTAACTAAAACTCAAACTTTAGTTAAAACGCTTAGTGGTATCTTTAATAGATTAGAAAAACTTGCCATGAATATGATGGCATACAAGAGTTTAACATATGATAAAACCAATATCATAAATTGGTAGGGAAAAGATAGACTTTTAAGTAATTAGTATTGGCATAACCAGATAACTCTATTTTAAAAAGAAAAATTGATCTATTTCTTACACCATAAAATAGGATAAATTTCAAACATATCAGAAACAGTCAAGTGAAACCATGCAATTATGGGATGAAAACATGAATAAACTGCTATAGTATATGACAGTGGGAAAATTTTTTATAACCATGACTCAAATTCCAGAAGCAGAAAGAGAAGGGACTAATAAAATTGATTTAAAAAATTAAAGGAAAAATAAAAACCTTTACATGTGAAAAGCCTCACAGAGAATATAAAAAGAAAATAAATGACAAACTAGGAAAAATACATACAACTTATATCACAAAGGGTAAATATCCTTACTATACAATCATCTTTTAAAATATGAGAGGAAAAGACTAGCAACCTTATGTCTAAGAAGCAGTTCATTTGCAATTATAAATGACCTACAAAAAACCCAGCATTGCTAATAAAAGTAAAATTTCAAACTTCACTGAGATACCAGTTCTCATTTACCAGACTGGGAAAATCCCAAAAGTTTAACAATATACACTTTTGACAAGTCTGTGGGGATATAGGCACTTTTGCTCATTGGTGAGAATGCAAAATTATACATCTCTTGAAGGGAAATTTGCTGATCTCTTCTGGAAAATTGTTGCTAAAATTTGACCCAGCAATCCCATTTCTAGTAATCTAACCCAATGATACACTGGCAAAAATACAAAAAGAAGCACGAGACTATTTGTTACAACTCGATTTGTAATGATAAAGGACTTGAAAGCAAACCAAATGTTTATAATAAAGGACTAAACTGAATAAACCAAGATACAGACACAGATTGAAGTTCAAAGCAGCTGTGAAAAAAAATGAAAATCATCTTCATACTATTCTGGAGAGATCTCCAGGTAAATTATTAAATAAAAAGACAATGGTGAAAAGGTGGGATTATTAGGAAGGAGGAGGCATATATAAATACCCATAATGACTTGCTCATTAATAAAAAATCAGTGAGAGAATCAATACAACTTTTTAATGGTTACCTATGAGGGGAGAATAAATTGTTTAGAGAGGAAAAGACACAAAGCAAGAATTCTTTGAATATATCTTGATTTGTAGATCTGGTTTTGGCACATTATAAATATTTTACATAATTATAAAACATAATTAAATTTAAATGTAATTCTTAAAATTTGAGAACAAAATTAATCAAATTAACAAAACTGTATATCAGATAGAAGGGAAAATCATACAGAGGAACAATTCCAAATGGCTCTGAAATGCTGTAAACTGACAATCTATCCCAACTAGGACATACCCTGAGGACAAAAATAACAACAAATAAATCTTAAACTGCTTTCAATGATCAAATCCTTGATGGTAGTGGTCGATATGGTTATTATATGGGTTTATTATTCATGTCGTGTGAGATTGAAGACCAGGGCAGTGAGCAACTCTAGGTCCCACACTGGGGTTTCTGTAAATCATTTTTAGCTCAAAGGAATCACACTCTCTTGGGGAAATGGCTGGTTCCAAGTCTGAGAAAGGAAATACAGAGAATGAGCCTAGAGCATGTCATTATACCATGAAGCAAGAAAGCTCTCAAAGGTTACTGAGATTACTCAAATGACTCAGGAGACACTGGTCAAAGGTAGACAGCTTTGAGCATCAACAGGGATACTGACAGCAATGAATTAAAACACATCAAATATGTTTATTTCATAATAATAATATAAAAAATTGATAGGTCACCTTGGAAGGATGCTAACAAGTCAACTAATGTTTTTGAAAAATGATTAAATAAAGGAGAGAATTAAGCCTTTATCAGGTCTCACCTATTCTAAGTGTACTGGGGTAACAAAACGCTGATAAGACTAATAAATGAAAATGGAATGATAGAATTTAAATAGCATCATTTTGCAACCCTTAACAAATTAATAGATCTAGGCAATGAAGATCTGTGGCTGCCGGTTTAACAAAAAGAAGACAACTTGACTTTAGGTATCTCCTTGTAAAAGTGCATAGTACCACTTAAACTGTGTTCTTGTCAAAAACAAAGAAATCTGAATCTGATTAAGCAATCAGATTAATTAATATCTAGCTACTAATTTATAAGAATTACATGAGGAACATATTAAACAGTCCTTCAGTGATACACTCAGAGAAATCCAGACTGTGGAGAATCTTGTGGGATAAATCACCCAGTTTTTCCAACAAATACATTACAAAAAAAATAATAAAATAAAATAGAGATGAAGGGAGAATTTTTAGATTGAAAGAGATGAGAGATATATCAACCAACCCTATTGCATAGCTTTATTTAGACTTAAATTTGAAAAAAAAAATCATTTAGAAAAATCTGAGCTACTTAGAGAATTATGAAAATAAATAAGATATGTGATTATATTGAAAAATTATTGTTATCTTTGATGTGACATCAGTGTTGTAGTTAGGATTGAGAAGGGAGTTTTTAACTTTAGATAGTAACAAGTAAAATCATAGGAAATCTAGGATTTAACTGAAAATAATTGGGGCTAAGGAGCTATTTGTTAGGTGTATAGCTAAAACTAACTGGGTTATTTGTTGATAACAACTAAAACTGGATAATGAGTGCACAAAGTCTCTATGCTATTTTCTCTAATTTGCATATATTTAGAAATTTTCATTGAAAAAAAAATTTCTTTAAGAATATACAAGGGTTTAAAGTGCCCAAACCAGGATACCATATTTTAGTTAACAAACTTTATGTGTTTCTTTCTTTAGTTCAGAATTATTTCAGATTTACATATACATTCAATTTTCAAGGAAGGAAAAAAAAAATGGTTCAAAGAAGTTGGCCTGAGCTGATTATTAGGAGGGGAAATGGGTTAATGAGAGAGTGATTAGAGTATGTTGAAAGAGAGGGACTGGTTGAAAAGAGGGGGAATGGTTAAAAGAGAACTTTGGGATAGTGTTTGACTCTGAGTAATGTAAAATCAGTCTTCACAAGGAGAAATAGACCCGGGATAGGCATGACCTACATGTTTCCTAGTGAGGAGGCTGCGGCAGGTCTGACCTTTCCACACTCCAGCAGTCTGGAGCCAGAATTCCATCTAAGGGCTAGAGCAAGAATGACAAAGGCTGTGTATCTGAGCCCTGAGTCATAGAAGACACTCAAGGGCCAGTGTTAGCCAAAGTCTTCAGAGAGAACCTGAAGTCAGACCAGGAAAACCAATTTCAGTCTTTACATCTCTAGGACAGAATCAGGACCCAAAATGGAAACTGAAATGAAGGAAGTTTAGCCCAGAATTGAAAAAAGGATCCCTGGTGATTGCCTCAAATGGAATTTAAATGTCCAGTTTCCCTTTACTGGCCAGCAGTGCCATGACACAGGGAAGAGGGATGGACTCGGTGGGTTGATCCTGTGTTCTTGATGTGGAATGTCTTGACCTAAGTCATGGGCTGGTGGGCTGCAAATGGCAGCACTCGAGGTCAGTTTAAAGTGGACACATGGTTATCCTTCAGTGCTGATGCAGAGCCAGTCCATTTATCCCTTCAACAAGGATTTGCTAAGCACCTTCCATATGCCACATAGCATGGTAGGCGCACAGTGAGCCAACACTATGACTACATCAATATTAGACATGTATATAAAAATGAACAAAGATGGGAAGGAAACACGAAGCTGAACTTATTTTGTTAAAGTGGTACAATTAGACATTATTTACTTTTTTTTTTTTCATTTCCTTTAACATTGTGATTAAAATAGTGTTCTTTGACTTGACAATAAATATTCTTAACAATAGTTCTTGGCCAAAAATGGCAAAGCTGCTGATAAACAAATTAGCACTAGGATTTAAGTGACTGATAAATGATTTTAGGGGTTGTTCCTCCCAGAATGTTGCTTAAATTGGAATGATAAATCTCTCCCAGAAGATTTCAGGAAGAAGAATAAAAATAGGAAAATCACTTTGGGGTAAGGCTTTTCCCCAGAACTCCTCATAATCTCTAGCAAAATACTCTCCAGCTTTGTAGGAAGATAAAATATGCTTATTTTTCCCCCACAACACATCAAAAGATGGTAAGCATATTTCAATCAATAGTTACAGTAATTTATTTGTTGAAAACAATGTAAAAATGAAAATTTTCCTTCAAAGGAAATGACCATAATGTTTTGGCTGTACTATTAATTTGATCCTTTTTGTAAAGAAAGCACATGAGCTATGAAATCACAGCTGGATACAGTAGACATTAAAACAACAAAGTATGAATAATTCCAACGATTGTCCAAATATATGATTTCTCTCTAGAAAATCCTGACTAAAAATAAATAAATGAGAATAACCTCATTAATTTTGCAGTTTCTCATCACAGTTCCTCTTTAAAGAATAAAATTTGTTATGCAATAAAACAAATGTGCATATTTGAATGTTTAAAACTATTTCCAAAGTTCCCCGAAGATTCATTCTCTTGTTTGACACTAACATCTCCTGTAAGTAAATAATTCAACAATTTTAAAACATCCTTCATAAAGAAGCATCTAAAGGATCTTATCTTGCCCCTAAACATAAACTGAAAAGCAGCTCTGTGGCATCTTTTTTGCTAAATGTCATCACTAGTATCTTTTATTCCCTCACCACCAAGACACAGGAGCAAAAGCACAAACAAACCAAACACAGTTTGGGAGAGAGATTCAAATAGTGTTCAGGCCTGAAAAATGTATCCCTGCCCACATGACCAGCCCATGAAATACATTCCATATCTGGGCATGTGATCACAGAAATACCTAAGAGAGAAAAAAAAAAGTCTTCCCCACCAACCTCCTAAAATACCTAGAATTCTGACCGTTGAAAACTGCTTTGGCTTAAGCCATTGCTTCTCAGTTTTTCATCCAAGAATCCCTGATGGGAGAAGGGAGTGAGAACAGATCCTAGGGTTATCTGAAGACCAAGCCCAGAGTAATTTCCCAAAAGTAAAACTTCTTGTTTTCTCATTCTTTATTTTTAAGATATGGGGAATTTTGATTTCCATGGTAATATATGCCTCATCTGCTTTAACATGAAAATAATTAAGGGTTTCCCCCTCCAAAAAGAAAAAAATCTTCAAGGAAATTTTCAAGGAAATCTTCAAGGAAAATGTGTGTATCCTGTGAATTTTTCCCTAAACACAGGACAGATTAGAAAGCCTGGATGGAGTTGAGGCATTAAAGATGCCAGTCAGATAAAATGAAGTCGGTTCTTTGCAAGGGTATTCGTATTTAGGATTGATTTTGATCAACAACGAACATGAACAAAATTCATGAACATAATAATCAGTGTGGCGTGAAGGGGTTTATGAGAACTGGCCAGCCTTCTAACAAGGCCCTGAGGTAATGAAACTCAAACAGAGCAAGTTTACACGGCAAGTATAGGAAAGCCAGGTGGGAAATCTGGACCACTACCTATGGGGGTGGTCTACATGCAAGGACAAAGGAAAAGGCTGTGCCAGTAAGAGATAGCAAGCCTGGAGTTCGAAGAGACAGACAAGAAGAGGAAGGTCTCTGCAAGAAGGATGGAGGACTCAGAGATAAACTTTTCCCACATCTTATGTTTATCAAGAGCACCCGGACCATATCGCCAGGAATGAAAACATAAACATCTGCTTAAAGCATAATCAGTGCAATGAATTGGAAAGTGGCTGGTGTAGGGTCCTTCTGATGGTTCTCTGAGCCCATGCAGAATAAAACAAGCGATAAAGAGAAACAGACTCCTCAGCCACAGACACATTTTCTCCTCGCTGTTCCCACCAAACACTGATTTGCAAAAGAGGTGATTTCCTAGGCAGCAAATATGCTACTTGTCAGCTAATCACAGATAAATAAGGGAAAGTTAAAGAAAACAAACTATACAAGTGGTGATTTCTGTTAATAAAAAGACACACAAAGTACAATTACAGATGAACTAGCCCAAAAGAGGAGGAAGGGACAATGCCCGGAACACAGGTCACAGAATATGCCTCCCAAAAATCTGAGATATGCACATTCCGAAGCACCACAAGGATGACATAAACAAGAAATCAATACTTAAAAACTGGAGATTACCCAGGATTTGTGTAAAATAGCATGCTTACTCATTCTGGAAGACTCAAGCTGTTTATCCTTCTAGAGATAGAAGGAAAAATGTATCCATTTGCTTCTCTCTCTCTTTCATCTCCCTAAGTATTCTCTATATTTAAGGAAAGTTTTTCTAGAAGAATAAGAGATTCTCTGACATTAGAAATACAGCTTACTTTGCATTCTGTCTTTTCAAAATTGAATCATAACCTCCTTGAACGCAAGAACCACCCTGTTTCTCATTTTACTTCTTTTCTGTCTCTTCCAGTCAGCACTTGGTACGAGAAAATCCAAAAATTCCCAACTGGCTTTGCAACGATCATGTCCAGTGAGCTCAGAGGGTGTTATGAAATCCTTAAAATACAGTTAAAGATTAATCAATATAATTAGCTCCACAATGGTATCCAAAATAATTGCTTGCCATACAGCATGATTTTGTAGAAATATATAAAACATTACTCACACAATTTTTTTTTTTAACTGGTAGGTAAAACTTTTGCCCCAAACAACTGCTTTCTCCTAATCCAAAAATGTTTGGAACCATCACAGTAGCCTCTGCTTGCTTAACTGTCCCCCAGGTAGAATATGTAACTTTTTCTGAGGTTCCTTGGAAGGACCTTGCAAGAGCTACTCCCTCTTCCATAGCTCTCAGATGGGTTAAGAGTTAATTTCTGCATAGATCAACTTTCTCTCCCCTATATACACACATTAAAAAAAAAAAAAAAAAAAAAAACACACTTTTTTTTTTGTCTTCTTTAATTTTTGCCCAGATACCTCAGAAAACAAATACCTGGCTCTGTAGTGGATACTGTGACTTCAGGACTGAGAACTAACCCTGCCCACCCACCCTGCCTCCCAAAACACTAGGAGTGCTAGTGTCCATGAGTCTCATAGCTGTTTCTTTCCAGGGATTGCTCTCAGGTGGAGAGTCACCTTGTTCAAGATCACATTCCCTTCCTGGGAGTGGCCCGTATCCAGTGACAGTCAACGGAACAGATGTAAATCTTGGCCTCTGGCCTTAAGATGGGACAACTCTGAAGGGCCTGTCTGCTCCATGGCATCAGCTGAGCCTTCTGTTGTGGCTGCATCTCAGCCCAACTTCCCCTCCCCAGTCCTTCCTCATAGGGGCACAGCCAGAGCATGCTCCCCAATAAACTCAAACAAATCTCTGTCTCAGGATCTGAGGAAACCCAATCTCACACACTCTCCCTCTTTTTTCTCTGCATTTCTTCTTTGTAATTAAAAAATGAACTTACAGTGGCTGATTGGTGCTAGCAAAGCATGGGTGTCAAAATATGGTTTTAAAGTAAAAACATTCTTTAACTTCTAAAGCCTCGAAATGTCCTGAGAATTTCCCATCAGTAATTTCTAGAAGTCTCCAAATTTCTTCTGATCCTCATCTAATTAAAAAGGCCACTGGCAAAGCCATGCTATGTATCTAAAAAACTATTTTTAATAATTTGGTTATTTTCAGTTATAATTAATGGATTGCAAACACAATCTTCATTTCTAAACTATAATATTTTTTATTTTTCTCCTGCTTTTTATTGTGCATGTACATTTTTCATCAAATTTTGAATGCAAATAGATTTCTATGCTAGCTGTTTGTTCCTTTCTTTTATTATTTTTGATAGAAAAAAAAATATATTTTCAAGTTCAAAACAACCGACTTTGAAATTGGCTGTTGGAACCCAACCCTGCCCATAAGAGAGCCCACGGATCACTTCAAATGATTGGCTTCAGAAACAGAGAGAAACCTGACACCCTTTCAGGAACTTGAATCCACCTTCTGGCTTCTTCTGATGATGCAGCTGCCCAGTTGCCTGATTATAAAATAGCAGAAGCGTCCCAGCTGGGCTGCAGAAGTTTGATGTCCTCGACTTCAGATCATTGCTTGGATCACACCCACACTGACCATCTGACGGGACAGCACGGCCACATGTGTAACGGGCAGTGATTCTTTTCTGCTTATGGGGCATGTGAGGTCACCTAACAATCTAAAAGCTTCTTCTCACCCCCTTTTTTTGCAGGTAAGGTAGGCCCAAACATTTCATTAAATATTGCAGTAATTTTTTTTTATCTCCAGTACTTTCTGAAGACCAGAATTATAAATGAACAAGTCCAGAGCTTACCATCTACGTGAGAAAAATAATTGCAGTCGGAGACATACCAGCCAGATTAAAAGGGATGAAGAAACCAGCATATATAAATACTAACAATGGGAAGGTGACTTTTCAATTATTGATAAAGAAGCTAGATTAATGAATAATCGAAGCTGTTTTCTTCATGTATTTAAAAAGGTCAACAGCAGAATCAAAGCATCCAATAGAATCAGTAAATAATATGAAGACTTATTTGGCTACTAATGAAATCTCAGGAGCACTGGCTGGAAAATGGAAGCCACCCCAGGCAAAAGAAGGACACCGTGGCATGGCAGCCAGGGGAGGCCTGTGACAGTCCCAGTTGTGGCATGCCCGGGCCTGGGGAAAAGTGCTCTGCATGAACAGACCCTCTCCAGCAGGAGGGAAGCAGGCATTTCGCCTGGAGTTAAAGCCTGAACCCCAGACTGCTCCCCCTGTGGGTACAAGGGGAGGACCTGGACAAGTCCGATTTCCTGGAACAGGGGATGCAGTCATATTTCAAACCCGAATACCAGAGAGAGAGAGGTCAGGGTAAAGGCAGCTCTCAGCAAAGGAGCCGCATGGGCACATGTAGAGAAGCAACTGGCCCAGGCAGGAGGAAGGGCTCCATTGCTTCCTCTGGTACTTTCCACTTACTGTATGTATTGCTGTGCTTATAGGATAGTGTCTCTTAACCTTTTGTTCATTAGCAAACCCCTAACGTGAAAAAATAAAATAAAATAAATAAAAAGTTAAATTTAAGCTCTAAGAGAAATTAAATACTAATGAATAAGATTTTGTTGAGTAAAGTTGAGTTTTAGAGGGCCATGACCATTTTAATCTCTAAGATTTTTGCCCCCACCCCCAAAGAAAACAATTTGCATCCCCTACAGGTCATACAGCTCATCAATAATGCATGTCTTAGGCTGATATGTCCAAGGTACCGACAGATCTACTAAAAACATTTAATAAGTTTAAGTTGACTTTAGTAGAATTGACCAAATTTAATTGTTTTACAATATAAGATTAAAAAATTACCTACCATCTCTGGAAAGTTTCACAGAAATCATCTTTCTTGTGTGGTTTTGAGTCATCATCATGATTTTAAAAATAAGTTCTATATTCCTGTGAAACATACGATTTTCTATGATTTGTAAATAGTATTTATTATTTATACTGTGTGCTACTGAATCATGTTTCTTTGTGCACAAAAAGAAATCTGTTGAGCATATTCTTTCTTGAGGGACATTCATAAAATGAAGACTCTGGAGATGTAAGCTTTAATGTCTCGGCTTATATATTCTGTGATTCTCTGTCCTATACCACAATCACACATTGCCGCAGTGACAAAATTATACAGAAAAATAGGTTGTTTCAGAAACTTGTTGTAACACAAAGTAGGGTCACATAAAGACATTTCTTCTTTTGTCTTTAGCTGAAGATGGTATTTAAACTGGAGTTCTAAGCCATCTGAGGGAGTTATTCATCTTTCTCTAGGTATCTCCTATGAGTACATGAGGTAGACATGTTAAACTTCTTGTTTGTTTTCTCTTGTTATATTATTTAATATAATATCAAAATATACAGGGGCCTCAGCCAAGTCCTCCAAAGAGTGGAGGGAAATCATTTTCTTTCCCCTACACTCATGAGTTCACACCCAGTTCTGTTCCATACCAGTCAGCATTAGACCATTACTTTCTTCCATCAGAGCTCACATTCCTTTTTTCATTCATTCAGCATATATGGTTGAGGGCCTACTATGTGCCTGGATCACTGTTTTAAGCAACGGAGATACAATGATGAAAGAGAAACAGTCTCTTCAAGTTCTTCCTGGGCAAGGCAACAGAAAAAGAAAACTGAAAAAAAGCAATGGCCCTTCTACTGAGTGTTTTTTTTTTTTGAAACTGACTTTATTTCATTGTCTGTGTATTTGTGTTTAAGATCACTTTATCATGAAGCAGTATTTTAATTAACATGGCCTAATAGAAAAAAAAAAACAGAGGTTATACTTATGAAATAAAAGATGCATTTATGCCAAACGAAAGAGAATGAGGTCAAGGCACAAAGTTTCTCCATACATAGACCAAATGAATAAATGGTGGAAGAATTGGGACCACGCCACTGCTTTCAACTACGTGGGTAAGCCAAATTCTAAAACCTGCATCATGGCAACCAAGAACATATTCATTACTCTGAGTAGCAATTTAGTTTCAACAAAACTTCATCTGTCATATCAAATAAATGCTATCGATTTGAGGTTTGTTGGTTTAAGAGTTTTATTCTTAGTTTATAAATCTGTTTCAGTTTTATAATTAGAGTAATAAGCATTAAGAATTTATACTTAGTTTTATATTTGCACATACATGAATAACATTGTCATTAAATTAATTTAAATTAATGATGACATTGAGGAAAACTGTTCTTGGGTTCATATAAGCTTTGGAAAGTGATTTACTTTATTAACTGTGGCTGTTCCTAGCAATGGAGTTATCATTCCGGCTCCTACTGATTGATGGAGCTACCCCTTTTTTCAATTGTTTAGTTGGTCCCAGACTTGAAAGAAACAGTCCTTTTTTGTTATCTAGAAGCTTGAGGGGACACTCCTGGCCTTCAGTGTACAGGGACTGTAATTTCCTTCACATTTATCAGTGAAAGAAAATGGTCAGCTGAAAGTTGGCAAACATCTGAAAACAATAAAGCGGAAAGGAAAGCCCAATTCAGTCTGTTGCCTTAGGGAATGGGGAAAAGGCTGCGTTTTCTGATAACACAGGGAAATGTGTGGAAGACACTGAAAGACTGCTGCCATGCCCATAGGCATGGAGAGGAGCCATTTTTTACATTCTAGATCTAGAGGATGATATTGAAATCTACACCTGGCCATCCTTCAGTCTCCCTATCTCGAAAACACAGGTGAGGAAAGCAGTGCTTTGTTCTACATGATTCCTAAATGCTTGTCCTCAGACCTGCAGTGGGCCATGGCAATTATCACCGGTCTTTGACAAAGTGAGAAAAATAAGGTCATGTCCACTATGGCTTATAGAAGCATTTGGTGTAAGGTTATTAACTGTCTTTTCCCAGTAAGTGCTGTTCCTTAGGGGTTACCAAATGAGAGGAGGTTTGGGGGAATGGGTGGAAAAGGTGAAAGGGATTAAAAGTGCAAATTGCCAGTTATTAAAATAGTCACAGGGATGTAAAGTACAGCATAGGGAAAATAGTCTAAAACATTGTAGTAGCTATATATGGTGGCAGACGGGTATTAGACATCAGTGTAATTACTTTGTAAAGTATATAAATGTCTAATCACTATGTCACACACCTATTATTAATATATTATATGTCTACTCTAAATGAAAAATATCAAAAAAAGATCCAAAACAAACAAACAACAAAAACAACTGCTCTTTGATGTGACTTCTTGCTTTTTTATGGCTGAAATTTCCAGAGATACATTATCTACACACATGTTCAAAGCAAACTTTCCCTCCAGATCAGGAATCAGACATATTTCAGAATTCTGGCCTTCCAGAAACACAAAGTAAAATGATATGTTACATTTTAACATTTTAAAATATAATAGACGTTTAAATAACCTTTCTTTTATAAAATTGTGTTGAGATATTATTTCTTATAATTTTAATTTTCTACTTATTTGTACATATAAAAATTGTAAACCCTATTTCAGTCCTGAGGATTATTTGGTTTTGCTTTTTTGAAGTTTTATTGGTTCTTTAAATCTAAAAGTCCAAGAACCAATGCATAGTGGCAAGTGCTTGTAACTTAGATGTAGAGAGAATGGGATTTCAATCCAAGCTCCTCCACTGTCTACATCACCCTGAAAATACTTACTTTTTCAAAGCCACAAGCCCTGATATACAAAATAGAGATGATAGGGCATCTTTTTTTTTTCATAGAGTCACTTGTAAAGATTAATGAAAAAAAATATAAATCATCTGAAAACAATAAAAGTTATCATTATTTGTAACTATCAACCCTTATTTTTCATACATTCAATATAAATTCAGTGGTCAAGATATTTAATTAGGAAGACTCAAGAGCCTTTAAAATCAGAAACAAAGCACAAGACCGTAATTTCCAACCTGACTGGTTACTATATTTTTCTTGGACTAGACCAGATTCTATCTACACAAGAAAGAAAAAGAGATTAGTATACTTAACGGCTTTTTTGCCTACAAGATTACAAACAACCAATTAAGCTGTTAGTTTTGAACTTAATATGACATCACTTCAGACAACAGCTCCCAACATCCTTTGATGAGAACCCATTTACCCAGGCATGCACATGCTGAGAAAAAACAATAAACATTTTTTAAAATAAATTTTCAACATAAAAAAAAATCTTTAGAGAACCAAAGGAAACAGGAATTAGAATTTTTGCCTAAAACAATAAAAAATGCTTATTTAAAATCAGATGTATTTATGCAGTTAAAATTGAATGCATGAAGCTCACTCATTTACAGGAACCCTATAAAGACATTGCTAATGGGTAAGTAATCTTTGCTGGTCTTATTTACCTAAGGGATTTTTTTTTAAATGATGAATAGGTCTAAACATAAGTTAACTTCTCTAAAAAATATACACATGTTAATAGATTGAAGTGGAGGAGACTACGTGTTCTTCCTTGCTTGAATAATGTTCAATGACTGTTTTTTCGCCATTGGGGAAATAGCTCAATTTTATTCTAAACAGACTCCAACTGAGAAAATAACACAAGACACTGTTTTGTTTATCTGGGGATTTGAGAGCTCTGAAAGTTCATGAGTAAAAGAACCAACACTCTTTCTTTTCACAGATATGTCAAATTGACTGCTCCCTAAATCAAAACATGGCGTAGTACAAAGTGGAGTCTTGATGTAGCACATTTCTGACATGTTCTTCATGAATATAAGTTTTTAATTCAGCAAGTTAATTCATGAATTCATTTAAATTCATCTTGGCTTAGCAAATAAGCCCCTTACCTGTTCACTGGCTTTTTTCTGAGCTGTGTTTTCCTTTCCCCTCACAACCTGCTGTGGCTTAGCAACTGATAAATGAGGCCTTGCTAGAACACCATTTGAACATTAAATAATGCCTAGGAAACCGTGTTAGGTGAAAACCACGGGCTCTGCACAGAGAAGGCCAGAACAGTCACAAAATCCCTCAGATAACTTCAAAGCAAGGGCAGTAGAGAGCAGAACCATATACACTAACCCAGTCAACTTGGTTCTGCCTACTGAGCCTATAGTGATGGTAACATTCCCCTAATTCAACTCCAGGGAAATGTTTCAATCCCAAACATTCCCTAAACATACATCCTGCAAACTTATATTAATCCAGAAAAAGAGATCCTTGCCTTGAAGCTTTCAACTTCTTTTCTTTGAAGGTAGTTGGCTGATTTTAGACAACTTTTTTTTAATTAAGTCAATTTGACATGTAACTGTTTAAAATTTACAACATGTTACTTTGATACATTTATAGATTGTAATATGATTGTGAATATAGCAACACTTATCACATTAGATAATTATAGTACAATATTGTTATCTATATTGATTATGCTGTACATTAGATCTTTATGGCTTATTTACTACTCATTATAAGTTTGTACTTTTAAACATTATCACTCATGTCCCCTCTTCCCACCATACTCTGGTAACCACCATTTTCCACTGTTATTTATAGGTTTCCCTCTTTCAGATTCCACATCCAGTACTTTTCTTTGTCTGACTTATCTTATATAGCTTAACGTGCTCAATGACTATCCATATTGTTGCAAATGAGAGAATACCCTCCTTTCTAGTGGCTGAATAATATTTTATTATGCATACAAACCACATCTTTTTTATCCATCCATTCATGAGCATTGATGGGCATTTGGGTTGTTTCCATATCTTGGCTATTTAAAATAATTCTGCGATAAACATGGGAATGCATGTATCTTGTTAAAAATCCTGTTTTCGTTCCCTTTTGGTACATAGCTAGAAGTGGAATTGCTGGGTCATATGGTAGGTTTATTTTTAATTTTTTGAGGAACTTCTATATCATTTTCTATACTGGTTAGACCAACAAACATTCTCATCAACAATGTATAAATGTTTCCTATGCACCACACCTAGCCAGCACCAAGGTCTCTTGTCTTCTTCGTAATAACCATTCTAACAGGAGTTTGGTGATAACTCATTATGGTTTTAATTTGCTTTTTCTCTGATAATTAGTGTGTTGAGCATGTTGTGTGTCTGTGCAGCAAAAGAAACAATTAATGAAGTGAAAAAAAAAACCCTACAGAATAGAAGAAAATTTTTGCAGGTTATATTAATACAGGGTTACTAATAAAGAATTACAACCAAAAAAATCCAATTAAAAAAATGTGCAGAAGAACTAAATAGACATTTCTCTAAAGGGGACATCGGATATAATTTCTAAACTGAAGGGTTGATATTATAATGCCTTTTTTCTTTTTCAACAATTTTAGGAACCTGATTTAGTTCTTGAAAATATGACAGAGATGTGGCAGAAAAATTGCTTCACTCAGTATTCTCCATTTGCCAGAGGCCAAATTACTCCATGTGCATGTTTTCATTCACATAAGCACAGAGGGTCACTGGTCCTTGGCACTCTAAAAAATGAGCCCTTTATATGCAGAGGGTTTCATTTTTAGCGATAGCTCTTTTCCCACAGCTCGAATGGACTTAAAAGTTAAACTTTACGGTGGTGAATTTGAAAAAGTAAAATAATCAAAATTCAGAGCAATTCCTATCTTTACCCCCTTGAGAATGAAAGACAGTAATACCATATTTCTATCTGGTAAAATTCTGTGGATCAGTCTTTTTATATGTAGGGGGTAATAAATCACAAAATTATGTCAAACATTCACTTATCAAATTGTTTTCCTTTTATCAATTTTATTTCTTATTTGATAACTACCAATTAAAATGCTACCTACTCAGTTTAGAAATCTATAGACTTTCAAGTGGTTTTCATTTTGGAAAACAAAATCAATACAGTACAGACACAAACCTCACTAGAGGCAGATAGTCAAAATAGCCAAAGTAGATTCTATTGACATTATCCAAATCCTATGATCCTTCAAGAATGAACTTAAATCCTGACTTCTTGGAAATTTTCCCTAACTACTTAATCTGTGATCTCCCACAGTTCTAAACTTCCAAGAAACTTAATATTTGTAATTAGTCACAGGCACATGACTGACTATATGTTGTCTTGAGTTCTTTTTATACTTTGAATGTCATTTTACTCCTCATGTATCTACTTTGCTCCCTCTCCTAGCTTATCACCCAGGGACCAGGAGTTCCAATTCTTTGTATCTTCACCCTAGACAATCTTTTCATTCAAAAATACATTTTTACTATAACGTGCCAGTCAGCATGCTAGGTAAAGGGGACACAAAGACACCTTGAGTCCACCTTTGACTTCACAAGCTTACATTTTCATAAAGGAAGGAAAACACATAAAAACTAACAACTAAATAAAATAACACGTCAAAGAATCTCAAAGGAAGATATACGTACAGTGAATGGTACAGAGCTGGAAGGAGCCAGCTCTATGGTAGGTTATCTAAAAATACTTGTTGCTATAAACTAACAATTTACTTTAAGACAGACATTACTATGTAAGACAGACATTTTCCTTCACTTGTTTCACAAATATTCATTGAGTGGGTAAATGTATTAATGTTGGGGATACAAGAAGAAACAAGACACATGTGATCTCTACCCTCATGAAACATAACTTTTGGGGGAGTTTAGATAAAATACAAATAAACAAACAAAAAAATGATAAATTATAAGTGCTCTGAAGGCTATGCACAGAGAGTTGAAATAGAGTTCAGTAGTCAGAGGAGAAGCCAGCCCACAAGAGTAGAAGGAAAACTATTCCGAGAGTAGGAGGAGCACGTGCAAAGGCTCTGGGGCAAGAAAGACCCAAAGGAAACTGTACAAATGGAACATAATGTGTGAAAAGGCAAATGGTCCAAATTAAGGTTGGAAATGTAGGTAGGGGTGAGATCTTGCCAAGCCTTTTAGACCACAACAAAGATATTCACATTTTATACTAAGAATGAGATACTACTGGAGATGTTAGCAATAAAATGACTTAGCCTTTAAAGAGGATCACTCGATATGTTAACACTGGTCGAAGGGTCTATAGATTAAGATTGTAATTTTGGAACCAGACTTGTGTGCCTTAAACAAATTCCTCACCAATTCTCTGCCTCCATTTTTTATCCATGAAATGGGAATCATAAAAGTATGTGCCCCAAAGAGTTTTCTGAGTACCTAATAAGTTAATAAATATAAAAAACTTTAAACAGTGTTGGTACACAGTAATTGCTATATGACTTAGTATTTTTTTTTCAATTCTAAGGAGAAAAGATGGATTATTGAAAAGATAGAACAGGAAAAACTGAATAGCCATTTGTCAGAAAAAAAAAAAGAGTAAGTTGGTTCTATTCTCTACACTTTACACCTAAATAAATTTCAGATGATTTAAAGATGAAACTGTAAAACATAAAATAATAAAAGTACTAAAGAAATAAGAGAATTTAAAAATTAGTTTTGGAGCCATTATTATGTAATAAAAAACAAATGTTATAAAAATGCATTGTTAAATATATATAAAAAGACATTAAAATCAAAATTGTTAGTGAAATTAGCACAGGCAAATTAGAACAAAAACTAGAAAAACTATTTGTCATTCATATCACAAAGGGTTAATTTTACTACTATAATAGAGCTCCCTCATCAATTAGTAAAAATAAACAAACAAACAAAAAAAAACTACAAAATAGAAAAACAGACAAAGGACAGTTCACTGAAAAATAAATACAAGTGTTCACTGGGAAATATGAAAATATGCTTACCCGAGTAATAATAAGAAAAATGTACATTAAAATCACAGATGATATTTTTCACCTGCCAAATTGTTAAAAAAATGTGTTTGCAGGTGTGTGGAAACAGGGGCAACTAATAATACACAACTGATGGCAATGTAAATTACTTCAACTGAATTGTTGATGTCTAAGAAATTTGTAAATGCATATACTCTTTGATCAAAATTTCACTTCCAGAAAAAATATTCTATAGATATCACCTCAATGATTGAAGTATTCTATATGGGTTATTTATTATAGAATTGTTTAAATTAATTAAATATCAGAACAACATAAGAATCTCTCAATAAGGGGCTGGTTCAATATACCATGACACATGTATGCAGTGGGAATACTATACAACCATAAACAAGAATGACAAGATCTTTCTGTACAGATGTGAAACAATCTCCAAAATGGATTTGTAAGTGTATAAAGTAAGGTGCAGAACAGTACATCATGTGATACCATGTGTGAAAAAAAGAAGGGAAAATAATATAGAATTGTTCATGCATGTGTAGACTGTCGAGAAAGATTTGTAGAAATCTGGCAATTTTGGTTGCCTCTGGACATGGAACCAGGATGACTGCAGGATAGAAATGAAAGGCAGACTTTTCACTACATACCATTTTTCTTTTGCTTTTAGAATTGTTCTCTAAGTGGAAGCCTTCCATATTAAAACTAAATTATATTTAGAGATTATTTTATTAAAAATTATATATGTATGAATATGTAATGTATAAAATACATGAATTATGTATAAATACTACATATGTTTACATACATGTGTATACATATACAAAGATCATTCACTGCACGGGAAGAATGAATTGGAGGAAGACAAGAACCAAGGAGAAGTCACATTTCTCCAACTAAGATATAGTGGTGCCCTGGATAAAGGTTGTGGCATTAGAGATGGAAAAACATGAACAGACTTTATATGGGGACCTAAAGCAAGTTCACTCCTAGAGCTGTATCCCTATATGAACAAGTTGTTCAATGTTAACACAATAAAGAGGCGAGAAGGGATCCATCTTAACACTGACCTTAATATTCGACACCAGCACCCTTACTTTTAAGAATAGCTCTGATGCTTGCACTTGCAGTTCAGCTTTTGCATATGTGTAATCTGTACTGATGACTCACTTCATTATTGTTTGAAAACAAGTTTTCTTTTATTCTAAAGGGTTAAAATAAACTATGATCATCATCTGTTAATTATATCCTCCTTTGATTAATTTTCCATATTGGATCTGAGGGGCTCTGCTTTTGGTGATAGGAAGGAGGAAAAGAAATCAAATAGATTATTTGGACAATCCACTGTTATGATGTTTATTCTTTCTATGACAGGCTGGCTGATGACAGAATAACATATCCCCTTTAGAGTATTGGCCTCAAGACTAAATTCTGTTGTAAAAAAAATTTTTTTAACATTTTTTTTTACAAGGAGAAGGAGGAATGCTCCTTTGCTCTCATTTGCTCTCGTTTCAGAAGCCTGGAACATTGCTGGGCAAGGCCTCGTTATCTGCAAAGGATGAACACAGAGTTGGAAGGGCAGGCCTGCCAGGATTTGGGCAGAGGAGAGGAGCTGGCAGGGACCTGGCCATAAGTCAGGCTCAGGGAAGCCTGTTAGCAGTTTGGGTGCCAACTGCTTCATGTAGTTCAGGGGCTGGCTGGCTGTCTCCAGCATCGACAGAGAGAACTAGAAAAAAACAAGGCAAGCTTCAATTCTCGGGCAGCTGAAATATGGGCAGATATCACGCAAGAATAAAACACAAAAACCAAGATTTCAGAATGGGGCATAAGGTTGGGGACAGAAGAATAACAGGGAGGTTTATTGCTAAACCTTGAGGTACTGGGATGAAGTTTGTTAAATCTCAGATTGATATTCTGCTCAAATACTCTGATTAATATATTGAAATAATACCATCCGGTTGCTAATTAGCTACTTCCTGCAGCCACTCTTCCAACCTCAACCAACACCCCCATCTCCTCTTCCAACCAGATGCAAACACCTAGACCCCTCCCCCACAGCCCCTGATCCCAAAGTCAACCAGTTCTTTTTTCATTGTTCCTACCGCCCTCCATGTGGAGCCCCTGTCAGTAGCATTGGCCTCTCAGTGGGCAAATGCTGAGCCCTTATTTGTATCCTCTACCCCAAATTGTGGCTGCCCATCAGCCTTTGCGTGGAGTCGTCCTCGCAAGGCCATATGCTGGAACTTCAGCCTCCACAGTAGGCAACCGCCATCTACCAGTTGTTACATATATTTAATGTTGCTCCTACTTTAATCTCTTCTGTTTAGGCCAGGATTGGTACCACACACACACACACACACACACACACACACACACACACACACACACACACACACAGCTAAACCTACAGCTAAAAGTGAGGGGCCAGATGAGGCCAGTAATACCAGCTGTGGGGACGGAAGAAATGAAATAGTTGAAATCCAAGCAAGAACTGATTTTAAAAATGAAAGTTTAGCTTCATGGTCCTCAAACACAGGTATGCAGCGTAATTCCATGGGGAGGGTGCTTAAATATAGGCTCCCAGGCCTAGCCCAGACTGTGTGAATCAGAACTTCAGAGGGTGGAATCCAATATCTACGGCTTTAACAAGTTCCCTATGGGATCCTCATGCTCAGCAGAGTCTGGAAACTCTGATCTAACCTCTCTCTAAAGTGATATTAACCTTGGATTTCTTGACAATTACTGCCCACCAATCTCACCTTCGCCAGATTTGTTGCTGGTTACTAGAACTGTCAAGAGCTGAGGGAAAACTGGGAAAGACGAGGATAAAAATAAGGACAAAGATAACAGTTGAAATAGAGAACAAATACATGAATACTGAATTGAGAAAAGTGTAAAGCAATCTATCTACTAGGTAATTTTAATTTTAATTCCTGTCTAAATTACTTTTAATACTGAACACAATCGTAGGTTTGGGTTTTTTTTTACAAAGCTATGAAAAGATGAAATATTATCTTCATAATGTAATTTCCTTGAGTCCATGTGGCTATTTATTATTTAAGATAACATCATACAGAACAAATGAAAAGAGCTGAGAGGATTCTGTGAGAATCCTACAGGAAAAAAAACCAGTGTAAAGAAAAATCATAAAGGATTTAGAGTTCATGAAGAATCCACCAAAATAATATGCAGTGTAAAATTTATCATAAGGGTATAAAAGTTTATGACCTTGTGTAATACTCAAAATAAATGGGAAAAAAGTTAATGTAAGCGTACCTGCTTTCCTTCCTTTGGTAAGGGAGTCTGTATTTTGTTCCCATCATTCCCACCAATCCCTGCTTGGTCAGTGGCCTCGTGGCCTCTGCAGAGATTCCCCTTCCTCTCTCCATTGTTCTTCCTATCCTGTCTATCTACACGGGGTGCTGCTGTCTGGATGCTCCCTCTGGTCAAGCAGTGGCGGGAAGTGGGACCGTTACCAAGGGCTGAGATGCACAGTGCTAGAACTTGGTACTGGTAGAATAAATTGATCCAATAAAGGAAGGCAACTTTCAAATGCAGGGGAAATCCCACTACAAACACCAAATCCAAAGGGTTACAGAGCAGCAGTTTTGTGATCAAACTCCTGTTCACGGGGACAGGAGAAAACTCAGAAATAAGAGTGGGTAAGTGGTGGGCAAGATGAGATACCTACAAGGTCAGTCTTCCTAAATCACAGCATTGACCATGCTACTTTCCTGCTGGAAAACCTTCAATGGCTCTTCACTTCCCATCCTATAAGGGCCCTTTGTGTTCTGGTACCAACTCTCCTTTCTGGGCTTATCCCCCGCTGTTCATTCATTCAAGCACAGAACAAAATGTGTGAAGCTCCTACTGTGCGTCAGATTCTCCCAAGTGCTGGAGTCAGAGACAAGAGAGAGTGCTGACTGTTTCCGTCTACTCAAAATTCGTAACAGGAGGGCAGGCAGACCAATCACTCGGATGTCTAATAGGCATCTCCACATTACATGTTCAGAATTGATGATCTTCCCTCACAAACCTGTTCTTCCCACAGCTCTCTCCACTTCAGTAAATAGCAATGGTCTTTCTTCTATTTCTTTAGGTCAAAAGCCTTGAAGCCATCTTTGACATCTCTTTTTCTCACATCCCATATCAGCAAGTCCACCTGGTTCCACTTTCAAAATATACCCAGAACCTATCCCTTCTCACTGACTTCACTGCCATCACTATAACCCAAGCCATCATCCTCTCTTGCCTGGATTATTGTTCTAACCTCCAAATTATTTCCCTGCTTCTATCTCCTGCTCCTCTACAGTAAATTTTTAATACACCAGCAAAGCTATCCTTTATATTTTAATATAAAGCAGGTCATACCCATAGCCCATCTGCCCAAACACCTTCCAATGGCTTTTCATCTCATTCAAAGTAAAAGCCGAAGACATTACAGTGGATTCTAAGACCGTGCATCCTCTGGCCCCACTACTTCTCCCATTGCATCTCGTACCACTTTTCCTCTAGCTTACTCTGTTCCCACAGGTATGTCTCTCCAGCACTCAACCATGTTCACCTCAGGACCTTTGCACTGGCTGTTCTCGGCCTGGGACAAGATAGCTTCATGGTTCACTCTTTCACCTCCTTTAGGTCTCTGTATAAACATCACCCTCTGGGAGACTTTCTACACTCACCTTACCCCAAATAACACCACCTCCCAAAGAGCCCTCTACCTTCCTCACTTTTTCAACATTGTACTTGTTGCTCACTGATGCATACTTATTTGTATTATCTATTTATTCTCCATCTCTTCCACTTGAATATAAGTGCCAGGAATTCAGGAACATTGTCTACTTTCTTCACTTATATCTCCTGCACTTTGAATAGTGTCTAGTATACAGTATGCTCAACAAACATCTTTTGAATTAATTATTGTGAATAAAAAAAACTGTTTTCCCTTTCTCTCCTTCAAAACCCTAGAATCGGTAATATTATACTCATCTTTGCTCTCAAATTAAATGCCACCTCTTCAAAAAGATTTACTTCACCTGCCCTAGAAAATTTGGTTCCTCTGGTATATACCCACTTTACATCACTTACTGAATGAATACGTAAGTGAAAACTAATGAAATGGCTGTATGCTTCCATCCACCACTGGTTCATATTTATATTTACATTACTAATTACAGGTTTTTCAGTGGCCAATGAGCCCATGACTAAGCCAAGTCGCACACTGCATTTACTTTCAGAACATGAAGTTCAACTCCAATTCTAGCCTATTGCTGAATCTTCCCCTCAGTCCATCCCAACCAATACTACCCAGCACTCCTCCAAGAGTCCTTTACTGTTCCCCTCACAGCCACACAATTCTTCCACCTTCCACAGCACTTTCCCATAAATATCTTAAATAAAATATAGTTAGTTTACTGTTTGCTGTATTAGCTTATTTATATACCTTTTAGGATACTTCATAAGGCACATAAGACAGACACTTAGTAACACCTTTGACCTCCAGTTCCTTTTCCAGAATATAACATGCCACAAGTTCAAGAATATCTAATTGACCATGAAAACCATTTCCCTAAAAGAACAACTCCTCAAAAAGAATAACTCCTCAACTAACCAATCAACATTTAGTATGTGTCCAATACTGGACTGTGTTATGGAGTAAGAGACAAAATCAACCCACATGAAGCAATGGACGGTGTAGTGGAAATCAGATGTTTTATTCTGCCCAGAATCCATTTTCCCTGCTGACTTTCCTTTGGGAAAACATACCTTGTACCTATTCTCAGTCCACTGGAATTAAACCTACCTTCAGGAGTAGATAGTGATCCTGGCCAAGCCAACATGGGTCTATTCCAATAGAGTCTAGTGTTAATTTAACAGGACCTGGAAAAGACAGTGTGGGTTCAAATCCCAGCTCCCCCAATTACTAGATATGAACATAAGAACTTGCCAAATTATTGCTTCTCTGCTGACTCTGGCTCCTTCTGTAGAAAAAAAATGGAGAAAATAATTTCTAGCCATAGAATTGTGAGAGAGCTTAAAAATAAGTGTGACGTGCTCAAAATCACGCCTGGTACATATTCAGCATTCAGCAAATACTAATCATTTCTATTTTAGGGACTCTTTGGAAAGAGAATCTCTCTGCTGGGGCCATCTTGCTAACACATGGCGAGAGCCTGCTTGAAGTCAGTAAAACCAGAGAGCAGAGCTGAGAGATAAGGAGAGATGGAGCCTGGACACAGCAGTTGATCCAGTTCATACAAATGTCCCTGATGTCAGCTAATGCCTCGACTTCTCTGTCCTGTGAGTCAATAAATTCTTTTTTTAAGGTAGGTTGAGTTGGGCTTTTACCTCTTTTTGAAAGAGTTCTGTCTAACACAGACAATAGTTCCAGGAGATGGATAATTAAGTGCAAAATGGGTGTCACGGACCAGGTGAGTATAGAACAAGTCAAGTTCAATGTGGGCTATAGTAAATAGAGAGGAGAAGGAGGTCACCCACCTCAAATTCTGCCAGCTCCAACAGCAGTGTCAGAAAATGTCTGGGGATATTTGAGATATCATTGTCTGGCAAACTTGAGATATCATTGCCCCAGATCGTTATATTGTTAATCAGAGAAAAGCCACCTTCTAGAAGAATAATGCCATTTCAGGGCTTTTCAGTAAAAATCTCTCCCCTCCCATATCCAGGACCTAGAGCTCTGTCCTTTACTGTGACAGCTTCCAAAACAGCAAAACTGATGCTTTCAGACAGAGGGAAAAATGGCCTTCGGTTTTAGATCTGATGATCACATTAGCTGGATCTAGCTGGCATTTTCAGAAGAGACAACTTTAAAGCAATTTCTTTCAGGAAATTAGAAGGCAAAGGATCCTTTACCTTGTCCTGCAGTTTCCATCCAGAGCTTCATGCAACCCTAAACCCTGAGTCCAGGGAGCAGCCCTTCTTTGGGACATCCTCTAGTTTCCTGGGAGGAAATCCACTTACCACCTCTGTTAACCATTTTTTTTTTAACAATTCAGCATTTTCACCTTTTCACCCTTTCCTTGAAGAAATCCAGCTATCTTCCACTTTTCTGTAAGGTGAAGATATGAGTTCCCCTTTTCACAATGCAGGGAGTGGGTTACACAGAGCATGACAAAAGCATTTTATAGGTCTAGGTTTTGAAGTTGATAAGAGGATTTTCCCTTATCAAAGTGAAATACCAGAGCCAGAGCAAGTGTGTGTGTGTGTGTGTGTGTGTGTGTGTGAGAGAGAGAGAGAGAGAGAGAGAGAGAGAGAGAGAGAGAGAGAGAGAGATAGAGATTGAGAGAGAGAGAGAGAGCGCGCACGAGCGTGCACAGAAGCCAATTCAATTCTCCTAAATTATTTCCATTTTTTCACATGGAGCAGTCAGCAAAGACATCTTCATTTAGAAATTTCATTACAATTTTATTACCTTAAAATTGCTCCACACATATCAACAACCATAAAGAAAACATTGGAAATGGAAATGTCCACTGCGTCACTCTTAAGGTCAGTATCTGTTGCCAAATTCCTCCTTGCTTCATTAAGGCTGCAAAGCTTCGCATTCAGCTTTGCTAAACCAAAAAGAAAAAGAAAAGGAAAAAGAGAAGAAACTATCGAGAACTCTAAAAATATTTTGGAAAATGCCTTCTAAGAAGACGATGTAAAGACATAGATGAGAATATCAGAGGTCACTAGGATTTCACTGTTTATTCTTACCTATGTCTTTTTAAAAGCAGGCTACAAACTCACATGCTCAATTCCCTACCACTGATACAAACAGCATTAATGTTGGAACACGAAGGCTCAAACACGACTGTTTAGTCCTGGATATCATTGAATTGTCAATAGCTTATTTCTAGCATTAGTGCCAGGAATAAAGGCCCCGCTCTACTCCTTAGCTTTCCACTAGAAAATGCTCCCTTCCTCTCAGACACACCTTTCTTACAATGGCTACGGCTCTAAATGCAGAATAAATTTTCTCAACTTCTTGCTGAGTATGGAATAAATTGGAAGGGAGCAAGATTGAAGGGGAGTCTGGTAAGAGGCCTGTGACATTCATAGGCCACTGCAGGCTTATGGCCATAATGCCGCACTGTGGCTGCCTGTGACATTCACTTGGAAGGACGTTCTGCTCAACCCAAAGTAGCTCTTACCTGTAAATGTGATGCTTTGGGCTCAGAAAGCCAAGGCTAACTGCCTGACCTTTCCTAGACCTGGAACAGAGAGTATTTATAGTTTATTATGAATCCATCCAATGCCATAGAAACTAGAATATATCATCAATATAGTGGCATGATTAGGCAAGATTTAAAGGAAAAGA
Organism: Cynopterus sphinx; assembly: GCA_030015415.1. Taxonomy (NCBI): domain Eukaryota; kingdom Metazoa; phylum Chordata; class Mammalia; order Chiroptera; family Pteropodidae; genus Cynopterus; species Cynopterus sphinx. The sequence goes on from CM057379.1 coordinate 191,978,175, forward strand.
AACAAACCCTTTCTCACCAGATATAACTGGTTTATTACCGCTAAATTAAGCCAAAAATAAAACCCCTGTGCTTTCGCCCCAAATCCTGAACAGATGCTTTCAATATCCTTCCTCATGCAGTTCTGAGGGCCATTTGAGGTTGCTAGCTCCCTTCACTTGATGCTGGCCCAGAATATCTCAACCCCAGAAAATCCAGTGACACCTCCTTTAACAAATATGTCTCCCTGTTATTGTCCAGAAGTAAAATACATAGATACTAGGCCCTACCTACCGATAAAAATTTTAAATAAATAAATACATTGCCCAAACTGAAATATCAAGAGGAAACACAGGGAACATCGCTTAGAATATATGAGCTCAGCTGCACTATAGGATATCTCAGATCCTGAGAGCTTTTGGAATGCATCTGGCATGGTGCATTTCTCTTTGTCACTATAAAGCAAAGTGCAATACTCATTGCTTATGCAGTAATTGTATCCATGGAAAATTCCACGTATAGGAAAGCTATACAGAAAACTCTTAGCCTTTATATGTAAAATAGAGTTAGGTTTTAGACTCTGATCATTGCCAAGAGATTTTTCATCTACATAAAAGTTTGTCAAGAAGTTCAAAGTTGTACAGGACAGCCGTTTGTTGCACAGAATGAGCCCCTGCATAGCAGGACATGTAGCGCCATTGTCATCAGCCAATCGTTGAAACACCTAATCCCTCCCCTGCCTGGACAAAGTTCCAAAATGCCATCCAGAATCAGTACTCCCACCTCCCATTGAGGATGCTATGCTGGTCTCTGCTCAGTTCTCAAAACAACTCACCTCAACTTCAGAATAAAGCACGTGTTATTTCTATAGCAGGCAGAAGCTTACAATTCTATTCTAATTCTTTCATTTTAAAAAACCTCTCAGAATTTAGTGATGTCCTAGCTACACAAGGCACTTCCATAGCTGGAACCCAGGTCTCCTCAGTCTCTTCTGAATCCTGTGTTCATTCCTGAGTTCAATGTCAAATCGGACAATCATTATTCCTCCAAAGAATCACTTTCAACAATGGCATCTTATGTCACTAAGTTTTCAGAGGGCATAGCAATGTCACCTGCTACTATGCTTTCCTCAAACACCACCTCTGTCTAGAGAATTAATGTCCCAATGACCATGAATAACACTCTACGTGTAAAAAACCAGTGCGGCGCCTGGCACACCAGCATCCAACAACTTCCTTTTGACTCCTTCGGTTCAGGACACAGGGACACTGAAGCTTTAGAACCATTCAGAAGTTCTTTTGGATCTTTCCAAGACTTTCCCACTGTGTGACTTTTGGCAGTATTCGAAACAGTCTCATGAGATCGGTAAATTATCCCCTTCACAAGTAAGGAAACAAGGCCCTGAGAGTTGAAGGAGTTTGCCCAAGACCACATAGTCAGTGAAAGTGTGTGTGTGTGTGTGTGTGTGTGTGTGTGTGTGTGTGTGTGTGTGTGTGTGTGTGTATTCCACTATTTTGGCTTCCCACTCTCAAAAAATATAAGATCCCTTTTCTGCATTTTTTTCCCTACATGAGTTGGTATTCTGTTTGTTCTTTATCCTTTTGGGTCAAACAAAAAAAAAGAGGGAAAAAATATTAGCACTTCTGCATGTCTACCAGATAAAAGTATTTTTAATCAATAAAAATGCCCCTAGTTCAAGGTGCTTTGTCTGTGCCATTGAAGAATGTGGCTATCATATTGCTTAGAAGACAACTCTCATTTAAACCAAACTAACAAAAAGGAAGTTACTGCAAGCGTGTTATGATACCTCTGGAATTTAACTGGGCAAACCAAACCTGAGAGATCTGGAACGAGGAGAACCGGGGACCTTACCAGCTGTGGTCTCTTTTCTTGTGGTCCTAGGGTTGCTGCTGGTGTGACTCCAACTCTCAACCACTCCTGCTTTCTACGTCTCTCATTTCAAGACTGGATCCTGATAAGTATCAACCTAAATTCTCCAGCTTGGGACCAATCATTTAGGACCTGCAGATAAGGTCACATAAAAAATGACAGAAGCTAGGAGTCCACTTTGAGAAAACTGGACATTTCTCAGGGGAAAGGGGCAAGTCAGCCATACTAAGTGTGTGTTACAAGAGGAAAGGTCAAAGGTAAGAACATTTGAATAAGGGAAACAGCAAAACCTGATGAAAGACTGGATATAACAATAACCGCATAAAAGTCTTAAAATTCCAGGGAGCAATCAGATGTTGAGAGAGAAAACAAAGCACTCTCTTTATATTGTCATCTACTTAGAAGACAGTTAAAAATTAGGAATTCAACTTAAGTGTGATCTAACCGAAGTCAGATCTGGGGCCCAAAATGACTCTGAGTTCTCAGCCACTCACCTAGTATTTTTAAGTGTCCAATATAGATGGGTCTGAATTGGCTTTTGCCAACTCTACCCCCTTGAGTACCCCTACAAAACTGAAAAAGTACTGAGAGCTGAGAATCTATATTAGTTAAAAAAAAAAAACAATATTCAAAGTCATTTTCAGGCATTAGATGAACCAGCCAACATGTTGATCAATTGCATTTTTCATTTAGAACCTAATTGTTTGGCACTACCTAGTCACAGACATAAACTATTTCAAGCTTGCAAATGTGTTCGCTGGATTTGATTTCTAGGGGCAGAATGGGAGTGTGCCTACAAAGCTCATGAATATTAATATATGGGATCATACTTTTCCCCCAAATCCCTCTCACCCTATAGCAATTACTGAACGGCTAATGGGAACATGTAACCGTTCGTAATTACTTTTTGTTTTTAAAAAGAAAAGCAACCAATTCAGGTACCTGAGCTAAAAGTAACAATCTAATTTATACATGTAGGCCTGTATCACAAAGCAGCACACATTTATGCAAAGAGCAAGCTCAGCCTTGTATTTTATAACTCTAAATGAGTTGTCTGGCACCTTTAAATAAGAAATTGGCATGCACAGGACCCGAGGGCAGAGAAAGGGAAAAACTGTCGTCCATAGATTTTTTGTTGATGTTCTTTTCTTGCTCTCCTTTTCAGAATAAATTGTGCCCTTTTTATTTGACTCACTGCCCCACTAGTGCTACTACTGTAACAATAAGCTTGTAATTTTCCTTGAAATACGTGCCCAACCTTCTGTGACACTTTTCAGACGACAAGAGTCATGAGATTTCTCAAAGAAATTAGACGATCCCCATTTGTAGTTCAGATCTCACCTTCTAAAGCTTTAAAGAGGCCAGGTTGCGGTCGTTAGAAATATGTAGATCTTTATAATATTCCTCAAAATATCGTTGGTATTGGCTGGAAACTACAAACAGGCCTCTTTCCCCTTGTCCCACACCTAACCAACCCCACTGATCTCTCAGTCATCATTTGTAGCAAGAGGTGCACTTTACAAGAGAAACAATATAAACACCACATTTGCAAGTGACTTACAGAAGGTAAAGCCTAATAAAAGACACAGGCTCAGCCAGTGCTTCCCCTCACCCGCCCCTGGAGAGAGGAAATGCAGTGAGCAGAGGCCTCTCTTCCCAACCGCGGGAGCCCGAATGCTGGGCCAAAGCAGAATGAGATCCCTCATCAAACTCAACTCGTAAGTGTAATGGGTCTTCTTCTATAGCTTCTATAAGTATATTGGGTCCCCAGTAGGACATCTTGAGCTTATTTTCCCATCTCCACACTCCCACACGTCTGTGTTCTCTTTCCTTCCAGCTTTTTCCACCACATCCTCACTCATACAACTCGGAGCCAAATGCTTTTGCACTAACCTGGCCTGCATGCCCATCATCGGTGGAGTGGTGCCTTCCCAAGTTATTCATTTTCTGGCTGTAGTGGATTAGGAGAGGTGAGCAGTGGTATGTAAAGAACAGTACATTCACCTCCAAGAACTTTGTCAGCTAGTAGCTCTTGGCCTTTTGTCCGCCATGACGTGTCTGCCATGAGTTTTGTGCAATTTTCTAGGAGTTAGTTCCCCTTTTCTTCCCACCGACTCCAGAAACATGGGGGTGAGGACCACCAGCAGAATATGACAAACACAAATAAACATTAGAGTAGAGTGAACCAAAATAAGTAAACATACATCCACTATAAATAATGGCAAATTAAATAAATATTGACCACATAAGAAGGATCAGATCAGAAGAAGGGTGGGTATAGATACAGACATGAACTTAAGAAAACCCCAACGAGAAAGACAAAAGAAACTTGTCTATACAATGTTAAAACCTTATTTCAACACTTCCCGAAGATAGTAAGGAAGACTTTATTCAAGAAAGGACTACTGCAACAGGGTTTGTAATAAGGGGGAGAGATTGGACTCAACTCCAAATCCAACAAGGATAGGTGGGGATTTATAGCCAAGGAAGCAGGCAGGGGGTGGTCAGTGGATGAAAAATTACTAAGAGGAGAGAGACATCATCGGTAAGAAGGGATTTAGACTAAACCGACTTGACCAGAACCTTGAGGTGTGATCAGACATCACCTCCGGGAAAGTGGAGGGTGAGGAACCTGATATCCAGGGTGTGGATTCCGGCTGCTGAGGATAAGGCCCAAAACCCGGGAGTCTGACTAAAGTTCAGTTAAGCAGCGTTGTTATCCATAACCATGGCTTTGCACATATAGAGCTTCTTTCTGTAACTCTCCTATGCTCAGAACTCGGAAAATGCTATTCTCTGTGGTATGATGAATCAGGAGGTATTGTTTTATTTTGAAACAAAAATAGGAACAAGTAAAAATATTGTGCCAAAGCTCGACCGTGCAAGAACGCATTTTTGTCACCTGGGAGTGCATGTTAGGTGGACACCCAGACAGGCTTTTCCTGTAGCAGGGCCATAAGAAGCTGACAGTAGGAATGCAGCCCTGGCAGCCAAGTGGTTAACATTCCCATTCTCAGGCTGCCCTCGAAAGAGCCCGCTTAACCAGTCAACTATTTTCCCTGCTCCTACTGCATGAACTGATGGTCTTACACACATGTTTCAACTTACTCCATGCTGTGCCAGTTATTGCAAATGCATCACAATGAAAGGGTTTTGTATGAAAAATATTTGAAATGATTTAAAGTAACTGCAAACACATGCATACTTGTTTTGTTACATTCTCTCCCATTGTTACTGAGGGCCATGACGATCTTTTCCTCCTCCATTGTTTTTTCCCTTCAGTTAGGCATTAGGGATGAATTTTTATTGCATTCTGAACTCTTCCTCACCTCAAATTATCAGAGCTGTGTTCAGTTCGGCGCACTGAGTATAGCGGCACTTCTCAAAATGAGGTCTATAGAATGGTATTTGGTAAGCTTAACATTTTTGAAAGTAGAATGTCATTTTAGTGACTACCTTCAATACTTGATGTACAAAACTGAGGCTATTTTCCTGGCCCCTGTGATAGCACAGACTAACATAGTTTTGCTCATGTAAAAACTATAAATTATATTTTTAGTGTTAAACATGTTTGATCAATCCATTTACAGGACATGTCCACTTAGAGATTTATTTATTTAACAATAGTAAAACATTGTCTTTTTAATATAAAACCTGTGTATGATATATATTTGAAATTTGATAGTTTGGCACCTTTTTAAAAGTGTTTGGGATAGCATTTATCTCTCTTCTGTTGATTGTTAGTAAAATCTATTTTCCTTTTTACTCTACTAATTTCTTCATCATCAGTATTTTCTTATGTCTTAGAAAATTAACTTCTTTTTCTCATTTTTCCTTTACTTTACCCTACCTAGTTCAGAATATGGTTATCATTGTTTGTTTACTTGATGAATTTCTGTACCTCCATCATCTCGAATCAGATCCCACGTTTATTTTTGTTTATCTCTGTGGTACTGGGAAATAGAGTGTGCCAATTGGATTCTCTGGGGGGTAGACAGTGAGGGAAAGTTCTTATAGGAACTAAGGGTTTATTGGAGAATAGGCTCCATGAAAGAAAAGAGGAGAGGCAGGAGTGGGCAAGAGAAGCCATTGATAGCGATGCAGACCTGATCAATTCTATCTCTACCCTATTAGAAGAGTCCCACTTTGGGGGGGAAAGGGCAGGTCCTTGGGTCACCATCTTGCTCCATTGTTGGCTACGAGCATCTACAAGAAGAACAGGGCCTGAATTCAAAAGCTGTGACAGATGCTCAAGGTGCTATAGTTGAAGGTGTCCACCCAGTACTCCCCTCACATTGCATGGCAACTCCTTTCCTGAAGAGGGAGTTGAGTGGTGCACTACTGTTTCTGCCAACCTTGGATTCTATCTTACTTTAAACAAATGATGATCACACAGAGTATTTTGAAAAGGAGTTAGATATTATGTCAGCATCCATAAAAACACACACTCCACTATCATTATTTATCTTTCTAATAACATATACAAACTTACACACACATACATTTGGCTTGTTAGTAATTGTAATTGTATTTTCACATAAATATTTTAAAATACACAATGCTATAAATCCAGTGGACAAGGCATGGAGTGACCAAAATGAGTGGAAAAGAAAAACACATTTCTTTAGATAGGAACCTGCTTCATTTAGAAAGTTTGATTCTATATAAGTACTAAAATGATTCATTGGTATTGAAAAAAAATGTGAATACCCAACACCTATTATTTCACAGATACAGAATGTTAGAGAAGTGATTTTTTTGGAGTTCAGCTTACCTTGAATAGTTTAACAGAAATTGTATATTTATTTTTAAGGATTTACCTAGTCAACAAAGTATTGAACATATAAATCTTAAGAATGTTTTCAAAATATTTGGAATTATTCAGAAGTTTTTAATCATTTATACCAGTATCTTGTATTTATGTTTCCTTCTAAGTGCTGTGGGAATTAGTGAGCATTAATTATCCCTGGACACCAGCTAGTAGAGAACACTTATCATAGTTAATGGTTAACATCTGCATTAATACTACATGTACCTATTAATTAACCCCCTTCGTGTGGAATGTTTATGGTGCATGACATTTTCTAATATTTTCCTTGAGATAATACAAAAGTTAATGAGAACTGCACATGTGCATCAAGGAAAGAATAGAGCCTTTGTCCTAATCTTATTAAGTTTCTCCAGATGTGATAATATTGTCCTTTCTCCAAATGGCTTTTTTTATTATCACTTTAAACTAATAAGATTTAAAATTAGAAAACAAAGTAATACAAGCAAAGAACTTCCTGAACTTGCATTTATTTTTTATTTTCCTTAATAATCTTAAATTTCCTACGGGTAAAAGAATGTGATTGCAGAATCAATATACAGCTGATTATAAATCTAAGGACGTTTTTCTTGTACATAAACTTGAGTTATAAAGCTCAGAGTACTTTCAAGACCTGGAGAGAACTAGATAAAGATTCTATTGAGCATTACCTAACCCATTTTAAAACACCATCTGCTGAATGCCAACTATGTGCCTATAATATGCGAAATGCTTCCATGTATACTGTCCTGCTTAATCATTTATTCACTTAACATCTTCATTAAGCATCTTCCATACTGAGCAATAGGACTACAACAGTGAGCAAAACAAACATATTTACTTTGATGGTGGATCTTTTAATCTGATGGGGGAGACTGATGCAAGATAATTCTATCAGTCATGGCTGCAGAAGGAAATACCCTGAAGTCCTGTGGTATACAATAAGCACTTATTATCACACTTACTGTGCAGGTCAGCTGGGGCAGCTCAGCTCCATATGTCTCTCATTCATTCAAGACCAGCAAATGACAAAGTGCATGTTCTTTTCAAGGCAATGGCAGAGGTACAGGAGCACAAGACCTGCCACACGAGCACAGCTCAAGCCTTTACTCATGTCACGTCCACTAACATCCTATTAATCGAGTCACATGACCAAGCTCAAAATAAATGAGGTGAGAGCTATACCCTGCCCACAGTGGAATAAACATTTTGCTAAACACTAATCTAAATTATCACAATAATTAATCACAAATTGATGAATAATGACAAATTCTGGAGTATAATGACAGAAAATTGAGTATGCTTGGCCAGGGTTTTATAGGACAGCTGGATCTCATCTGGTCAGGAAGACTTTCCTGAAGACAAGAGAAGATACAATGAGCTGAGAACTGAAAGAAAGGTAAAAATTAACTAGGTCAAAAGCAGGTGTGAGGAAGCAGCCAAGCAGGGAAACTGTGTGTAGCATAGCAATTTCAAGGAACTGAAATAGGGGTCCTCAGAGTGTTGTTCGAAGCATGAAGAGGAAGGTTGGGGAGGAAGCATGAAGCTGGAGAAATGGGAAATGTGAGATGCTTCAGGGCCTTGCAGATGGTATTCAGAATTTCATCTTTACCCTCAGACCAAGGGGAGGCACTGGTGGGTTTTAAATAAGTGAGCGACATGACCATATTCAGTTCTGAAAATTGTTCCTATTGCACTGAAGGGAGCAGCTGAGAGTAGACTGAAAGAAGCTAAAGTCATCAGCAGATAAATGGTAATCAATGTCACTGGCATAGCCCACTGCCTATGTTTATAAACAAACTTTTATTGGAACACAGCTATGCTCATTCGTTTATAGATTGTCTTCTTTGGTTGCTTTTATAGTCTAATGCAGAGTTAAATAGTTGTGACAAAGACCACATGTCCCACAAAGACTGAAATATTTACTTTCTGGCCTTTTACAGAAAATATTTGCCAATGCCTGCATAGATTAGATGGCTTAAGAATAAATCTTCAAAAGAGGAGACAGAAGACCTAAGACGTAACCTGATAGAGAATGACAGAAAGAAAAAAAAGAGCTAGTAGAAGAAACTGAGAATCCTAATCTGTTTGATAGTTTTTAGCCCCATTTGATAGATTTAGAAACATAGTTTAGAGAGTGTGAGAAACTGCAACACATAGCCACAAACTTCTTCCCTTTGCAATGTGATGTTGTTGCTTCTCCCATCAAGAGGTAGAGTAAACTTCTCCATGGCCTTGGTTCTGTGTGGTTCTAGCATCTGCCTTTGACCAATAAAATGTGGCAGAAATGGGTAACACTGTAAAAGTTCCAAGCCTTGGCTTCAAGAAGCCTTGTGATTTCCACTTTTACACTCTTGTTGTCCTTAGACTGTCATAGGAGGAGGCTTGAGCTAGCCTTCTGAATGATGAGAGTCTCCACAGAGATAGGCCTAGCCAACAGCCAGCAACAACCACCAGACATGTAAATGAGGCCTTCTAGGCCTTCAGACTCCAGAAAGCAGCTGTCTGACTGCTGTCACCTGTGTGAATCCAAGTAAGCCTGGCAAAAGAGCCACCCAGCTAAATTTAGCCCAAACTGCTCATCTACAAGCCACTCAGCTGGGGTAGTTTGCTATACAGTAAAAGATAACTGAAGCAAAGATATTAAGTGACTTTCTCGAGATCACAGGACCATACAGCCATTAAATAGCAAAGCTGGGATTCGAACACTGTCTTAGGACTCTAAATCCAATATGTCCTCTGTGTTCATGTTCACGTTAAACGTAGCAAGGTAACACCAGACATGCTATCATGTTAGTTTGTCTTCCTGATGGTCTGTCTTAATGCACTGACTTGGCTGATTCTTGAGTTGGATAATTTGTCATTTGAAGAAATCTAGTAATGCCCTCTTCTACAAAACAGAAGGTAGAGAATTTTTAAATATTGTGCCAGCTTGCCAAGTGTCTGAAAATTCATTTTCTCTTTTTTGGGGGGTTGTAGGGCATGGGAAGTGGGGCATCTTACTATAGAAAAGATTACACTCAGTCCTCCCACATCAGATTTCTTATTTGGTTCAGTACATTGTCCTAGTTGGATTGCAAATAATATTTCTGGGGGGAGCGTTAGCAGTCATTTACTCTACAGTGTGTAAATCTGTCTGTGAATGACTCTTACAAGGTGAGGCACAGGATAACTAAGTCTTAAATAAAATGGAGGTAGCCAGGGACAATCATTGCTTGGACATACTTTAAGACAGAGAGAGAGTTAGATACCCCACTGGGTAGCAGCAGCCAGGAGGTAGTATAGAGTCACTGGGCAATTGAAGGTTTACAATTAAGAGAATGGGGAGGAGGGAATGAAGGAGACTGAAAGGGATCAAATCTTCTTTTACAGCCAACTCAAGGGAGCAGCTATTTAAACCTGAGCTCATTCAGCTTGCTAGAATCCAGGTCCATGCAAAGAGTCAGCGTTGGTGTAAAAGGAGAGGAAGGTGAACTTGACCCTCACTGTACTATACTCCATCTTCCAACCTCCACCACCACCCCTGAACCCCTACCCTTGCCACCTTCACTGCATCTCTGCCTATAAACATTGCCTCTGTCCCAGGAACTGTCATTCTCTCTTTTTCTGCTGTCTATCAAAACCCTTGATTATTTTCATATTAATTAGTTTAAATGAACATGTCTACTTGTCCCAAAGAAATTGCATTTGAGGTCTAACTATAGGGGCAGGAAGAGAGGGGAATGTTGTGTTAAAGGAATTTTGAAGGGTCATGAGCATGTCAAAGAAGCTCTTTCTGGAGTTAGAGAAGGTTATGGCTATGCCAAACCAGGTTCAGCTTGGATACACTTTTACTGCTGTAGAAATTAAGGCCTCCCTGACAAAGAAACCAGTGAATGAGGGTGGTGTGGCAAGCTGGTAGTTTGGTAGGATTGTCCCTACTCTGTATTCAGGTGAAGTTAGGCTTGGAGAAAATTCAATTGGTCAAGGAAGCCAAAACAATGTTATATGTTTGGTAGCAAAGGTGACAGATGGTTAAGGATAGACTGGAAGATCATGAGATGAAGAGTACCAAGTCTACAGATAAAGGGATAACCTCAGCACAGAGAAAAATCGATAGCTTTTAAAATGATGTAACAAATGACAGATGGCAGGATAATCATGAAGGACAGAAAGCATGATTCAAAGAAGAATTAAGTTACACCTGTCAGAGTGGCTAAAACCAAAAGACTAGGTGAAATGTTGACAAGGATAGGGAGCAAATGCAACTCTCATACACAGCTGATGGGAGTGGTAGGTGGCATGACCACATTGAAGAACCTCGTGACAATTTCTTTAAGGTTAAACATTCACCTACCCTAGGACCCAGCAATTCGCCTCTTAAACATTTACTCAAGAGAAATGAAAATATATGTTCTGCAAAAGATTTGTATAAGGATGTTTGTAGCAGCCTATTCATAATAGCCCCAGAATGGAAGCAACCCAAACGCCCATCAACAGGAGAATGAATTAAAATGTTGCAGTATTTTCATAGTATAACCTCAGTATTAAATTTATACATAATCCTCAGCAATAAAAAGAATGAACCACCAATACATGCAACAATATGGATAAATATCAAAAATATTAGTCTAATCCGAGAGTTGGCAAACTACAGTCCACAGGCCAAATCTAGTCCACCATCTGTTTGTAACTAATGCAGTATTGGAGCACAGCCGCGCCCACTCATTCCTGCATCGTCAACGACTGCTCTGGTGCCACAATAGCAGAGGTGAGTAGTTGAGAGAGAGACCAAATGGAATGCAAAGCCAAAGATAATTACTATCTGGTCCTTCATAGAACAGTGTTGCCAATCCCTGCATTAAGTAAAAGAAGCCAAGCATAAAAGAGTACATACTATATACGATGCCATTTATACTAAATACAAAAACAGATGAAACTAACGTATGATGATGGGGGGAAGGGATGATCGAATGGAAATGGGCAGAGGAAACTTTTTGAAATGATGAAAACATTCTACATCTTCTTTAGGGTGGTGGTTACAGATTTATATATATTTGTCAAAACTGACTAAACACCCAAGATATAAGTATTTGACGAATAGAGGTATTTCTTTAGGGGGAAATGTTTGAAATAAACCAGTTAGCCTTAGGGGAAAATAATTATAGAAGAATTTGTTTAATTATAAAAAACATTAATTTAAAAATCCAGAAAGAAAAAAATTGATTTATAGAAATAATCCCCAACACACACCACCTCACACACACACACAAAAAAACCCTGACGGGCTCTAGAAATACTGGTTTCCAAAACCAGAGCTTCCTCTAATTTGATGAATGAACTTAATTAAGGCGCTGACCTTCTCCAGGCTTGTGTTCATCTTCAAGCTGCAGGTGTTGGATTAGACAGTCATTGAGTTCCCTCCCAGTTCCATCATTTCATGCTTTATGGTCCTCGCCACCAAAGGTCAGGCACTCCTCCACTGCAGCATTGGCCCCAATTCCTCCACCCAAGTCTTTGCCTTAATTACCTAGTTTATTGTGGAAGCTCTTCACTTCCCTTTGCCAGCCTGATTTATAGCTTTTGGTGACAGGTAGGGAAGAATTCAGGAAGGAGACTCAAACAGGATGGTTCCAAGCCAAGGAAGATTGGATCAACTGGAATTGATGATGAAGACAAACACTCTGTTTTTTATCGCATTACCACAAACAATTTCAGAGAAGATACTCTTCGTACCTTCTTGTCTGGACACAAAACCATAGATAGGAGATACATTCTCAAGTGTATTTACTCTTGATAATTCTATTGGGTCAGTCATAAGGGGGAGTTTAGGACAAAAGTGTATAAAGGGGAGGGGGGATCTGTGCTGACAGAATGCCATTGTTTTCAGCCCCTCTGTCCTCCTTCAACCCCAAGAAAAAACAATTTCATGGGACCATACCTGGCATTGATAGGTAGGACCCTGCCTGGTTTATTAATTAGGTAAACCAACTTAAATCAGGCTGAACCTTGTTTTTTTCAGCTATAGACTATAATACAAGCCCTGAGATCTCTTTCATGAAATTTAGAATCTGTTTAGTATATGAAATTTTTTAATCTATTTGCCTCACTAGATAGATTATTGTCAACAACATCCAGAGTCAAGACCCCTTCCTTATCTCTCCACCATGTAGCAGCAAAAAGCTACTTTCATTAAATCTCTCCATTTACTCACCAAACAAACAGGCCAATAGTATCCTACTAAACTATGCATTGGGTTAGATGGGGAAGCCTCATTCTGTAGAGATGAATTTTTGGTAACTTCATTTGGCATGGTGGCCCATGGAGAAAGTATCCTGTGCTTTGTTTTTGCTTTTAAAGATTCCATGCAAAGCAATTCAACTTTCCCTATTCCTACTGCCTATTTCTCACCAGGCTGGTGGCCAGGTCTTTATTTCAAGCTGTAATCTTTTGCATACCTCATAGAGATGATAGAAGTATTTTTGTGGTTCTGAGATTACAAAAAAAAAAAGTTATCGGGTATCTGAAAAGTCTAAACCAGGGCTTACTTATAATCTCTCAGACCTACAAAGGCCAGAAAGACCATGTAAAGAAGTGAAGTGAACCTGGCATAAGATGACAACAGCTGATGTTGGCCTTGGTGATGAGAATACAGTAGAGAGAGGTGAGAAGTGAAGAGATGTAGAAAGCTGGCTGCTGCCCTGGGGGGTACAGACCCCACCTTGCCAGACCTGCTGAATTTTCAAGAAAACCTGGACACACTTAGATCTTCATTTATAAACAATAGAAACTCATTCAGATTTTAAACTCTGTGCAGGCACCACTGTGCACACCAAATAAAAAAAGAAGCATGAGGCTGAATATGGCCCACAGGGCTCATTTTCCACCCCTGGTCTAGGTGCAGTGGGATAATTAAGCATCCATTCAAGAAAGGGATGGTGGAGATGGGAATGGCCAAATGACCCGAACATGCTTGGGTCCCCTGAGACAGGGAAGAAGAATGGGAGAATATAATTTAGTGAAATAGTGAGACCAGAACCTGCTCAGGGCAGTGTACCTGGGGCACCAGGCTTTTAGATGGGGGCAGATATATGAGTGACTGAAAATGCAGCTCCAAGTGCTATGTTTTTGGAGCTTCAGCAAATTTTTCTGTGCCTGAGCATGGTATAGAAGGGATAGAGCTGTTTACATAGCCACCTGACTTTGAAGGCCACCCTTGAAGAAGGACCAAGGCCGCTCCCCATTTTCCTGGACCATATAATCCCCAAGTTCCTTGCAGAATCTAAAAAGCAGAAGGGGAGTTTCCTTCACCCTCATTCTCTGCTACCCATAATAACAATTACTGACCTCTCACAAACTCCCAGGAGAAAAGAACTAAGCTGGATTTCACTTGATACAGAAAACTAAAGTGGTCATTATTTCTTATACCCAAATTATTATTAAACAATTCATACAATTAATTATACATCAACAGTAAATTATATTGATTAAGATACAATGAGTTTAATACAATTAATATATTTAATATAGTCATGAAACATAATGAATATGTTTAATATAAAGTAAAATAAATATAACCTTATCACCTCTAAGGGTTAAAGAAGTGATAACTTCTACAGAGATGGATCAAAGAAGGTTTCTTTTTTTAATATGGATGCTAACCCCCTCCTCCCAGTCACTGCAAATGACAAGAGACTCTCAGAGGGATCACAGGGGAGTGGGGCAGAGCTGTGAAGCTTACACTGGGACATTTCTCTTGCCAATTTTATTGGGCACAATATTAGTTCTCTATTGGTGCTGTAATAAGCTACTATAAACTTAGTGGTTTAAAACAACACAAATTCATTATCTTACACCAAGGGGGAAAAAGAAGAGGCCATGAGGCTACAGATGACACACAGGGCTTACTTTCCAGAATGAAGATCAAAAGTCTGAAATGAGTCTCATGGCGCTAAAATCAAGGTGTCAGCAGGGCTACATTCCTTTCTGGAAGCTTGAAAGGAGAACCCATTTTCTAGCTTTTTCTAACTACTACCTTGATGGAATATCTAATTCTCCTCTGATATATAAACTCTCTCTATTGAACTCCTACCTGGTGTACCAGATGACAAGAGAGAGGAAACAAAGAGAGGGTGTTCAATGCAGTAAAGGCACAAAGTTAATGCTTTCTGAGACACTAAGAAGAAATCTGTCAATCAAGGTAGGCCAAGGGACTCTGAGTGACTCTCTTCTGTCAAGTAGCAGGCGTTGGTCAGAAGGCTGGCAGAGATCATTAACAGGGAAACCCATGGCTATAAACAGAACATAACCTCTGATATGGTTAGCACTCTGCTCCAACTAACTGAGCCTGCCAAACCCAAATTCCATTTATCCACAACACAACAAAGTGAATGAGAAGGCAGTGCAACCACTGTTGCACAAGAATTCTAGTATTATGAAACTTTTCTATACACTTAGAGGTTCTAAAATATTTCCAGTCAAAATTAACGACCTGTAGAAGCATACAGATACTTCTGGTGAAGCCATCCATGCATATATCTTCACTTTCAACTAGAAATAGGTTAACTCAGTCTGGGAACATCCGCCATCTTCTACTTGTCAGTCATTCTCATTGGCTAATATGTCCTCAGAGGAATGCTGAGTTTACCAGAGGCGGATCAGATGTTATTAAATTTACATATGAACTATTCACAGGAAAGACTGGGCCCACAGGCATAACCTTGGACATATGACCTTGAATCTTGAATCTGACATCCCTCTTTTGCATCCTCCCCACCTAGTACGCTTTCCTCCTTTTTTTTAGTTATCCATGTGCCAAGGTTCTGGATAGAAGGTGAAAATGATACTTAGCTCACAAGATAAAGCAAATGACTGCAGCGAATAGTACTGTGAGATGTTTATAACCATCCCAGCCACGGCTTTGACTATATGATTTCATAATATTTTATAAATCATTGCATAAATACATTGCTGCTTAAATATGAATGTTAAAATGGAAACACAATAAAAAGTAAAACAAATGAATGACTACAATATAAATGTCACAATCTAGATAAAATCTCCCGAAACATGTTGTCTGCAGAAAAAAAAATAATAATAAAATGTGTTCTCAGTGATGGAAAAGCCTGTAACCATTGTTCTAACTCAATTGCCTCAGTTTATAGATGGAGATGCTAAGGCTCAGTGAGATAAAGTGCCAGTTAATAGGTGGTAAAGCCAGATAAGTCAAAATTATGACATCAGTTGCATCTTTTTATTTTCTACAATTGTTATTATTTTATTTTTGCCTAAAAAAAAAGAATATGAGCACCCAAGTAGCTGCTTCCTCATGTTCTGTGACATGCTAAGGTAATTATTCCTAGAGAATTCCCAAATCTCACCACTACTGGACTGCAGCCCCTAAAGAGATGAACCGTAAGCAACAGTGGTCAAGATCAATAGCGAATTCATACAAAAACTGGCCTTATCAGACATTTTGGGTCCTGTACACCTAGCAGATGCATTTCCCTGTGTGAAAGATTAGGGCCTGGAACTAGCTGGCCTAGATTCCTTACAGTTCCCAGTGTCACTAGTGAAAGAAAGGTTACAGATTTACTGCTGGACTACAGTGAAATGAAATCATTGTTTGGTTTGTTTGTTCAGTCATCATTTCAAACCAACATACATTCTTTTTTTTTTTCCTCACAGAAGTCCCTTAACATGTTTTCCTTCTTCAGACAACCACTCTCTGCACTATAAAGAAAAAAAATGAGATTAAGTCATAAATCTCTATGCAGTAAAGGTAGTTTCCCTGACTATTTGTCATTTAAAGATAACATTTGCTTTTTAATTTTTTTCAGCTGGATAAATGCCTGTGTTTGTAAATAGCTGCCTAGCAACATTCTTTGTAAATGCTCATCTCTCATTTGGAATACCTATCACTTGGTTCTGGAAATCCTTAAATTCTTTGGGGCTTATGCAATATTCTTAAAACATGGACAAAAGCAGGGGAAACCATGTGAGAAAACTGAATCATTCCAATCTTCTAACCAAAAAAGGAATTTAATAAACATGAAAAGCTGCCTTCATTTAGATCGAACTGATGTGATGCTGAGGAAAAAACATAAAATTCATATCTGGAGAGATACAGAATAGTTTGTCCATTTGTGACAGAGCCCACGACTAGAGCGTGGAAGACTGGGAGTGTGTAAGAAGAGCGAGAACCCTAGAGTTTTATCACCTGTTTATGACGGGGATTTCCTGGTGTCTGAAAGACAAATGATGCCCTAACTTTTTACAGATGATGGGAGAGAATTCTAAATCTTAGGAGCCCCATCTCTTCACTCACATCTTGAGTGTGTGCATGTGTGCGTGTGCGTGTGAAAGGAAATAAAGTGAGTCTGTGATGATCTAGAACTGCCCACACTGCAGGCAGGGTAGGAGAGGTATAGGTAAAGAAATTTCTCTTGGAGTTGGCAGACTCAGACCAAGAATGGGAAGAGCTGACTTTCCTCTTTTACATCTTTCCCACCCAGTACCATTTTCCCTCTTTTCTTAGTTATCAATATGCCAAGGCTGTGAATAGAAGGTAAAGTTGATGCTTGGAATGCAAGGGTCACCATAAAGGAGAGATCCAACACTCCCTTGTTGAAACTTGTTGGCATTGTCTGTGAACACTGACTCAAGGGCAGCTCTCCCTCTGTTGTACCCACTTTCAAGTGCTGGGAAAGAACAGGATACTCAGGAACACAAGAACATAAGAAAAGAGGACAGACTGTGAAAGTGAGACAGAATGAGTGTGGGAGCCAGCTTCCCAGATGGGCCCCTGTGCTCCTGTCTCCTGGTATTCAAATCCTCGTTTAGTCTCCTTCCACACGGGGTACCACGTTGGTTTGTGTGACTAGTAAAGTACGGCAGAAGTGATGGTATGTCACTTTCAAGATTAGATTTTAAATGACATAGTGGCTTTCACGCTGGTTGCCCTCTCAGTCTCTGCCCACCCTTGGAACACTCATTCTGGGAGAAGCCAGTTGCCATTTCTTGAGGACATTAAGGAAACCCACGGAGAAGCCATGTGTCAAGGGACTAATACTTCCACAAACAGTCATATAAGTGAGCCTTCTTGGACAAGAATCCTCTGGCATCAGCCAAGTCTCCAGATCGTACAACTCAGACCCTAAGGCAGAATCACCCAGCTAAGCCACCCCTGATTCCCTGACTCTCAGAATCTATGAGATAATATACATTTGCTGTTTTAGGCCACTAAATTTTGGGGTTATTTGTTATGTAGTCATAGATAACTAATACAATAAGTTAAAATAATACATTTTTAAAAATTAGACCATAAATTCCCTGATGATAATGTTATATTTATTCTTTTGGGGAGGGGGATGTCCTAAAGAGAAACTATTTCATCTCATTGGCAGAATATAAAACACATTTTCTAGCCATGTTGAATTCAGTTTTCAAATCACTTTTACTCACCCGGTTATCAAGCATTTTGTGTAAACACACTACGAGGATAAAATGATACAAATGTAAAGACATACCAGTGTCTTCCAAGTCCTTAACCCGAAGTCCCACAGGGACATCCTGCAGCATGTTTTCTTTTCCTTCGCAGTATTTGTTTGCATTTTATTTAATCTGAATCAATAGCTGTCTATGCTGGATATTTTCCAGTTGACCTTTAAAATCCACTTTCCCTCTGTTCTGCCTGCTTTGTACCCCAGGGGGCTAGCCTTTGGGGACTGAATCAATGGGCTCCTCTGCCCATTGGCTTTCTCTTGATTGCAAGCATTGGAGAAATAAGCAGATGATCAGAGCTTAAGAGGAGATGAAGATACTTAGATCATTGGCTCCTTCCGTACCATGGATGGGCTACTTCTCTTTACCCAAGACCATGTTCCTATCAGGCAGCCCTCTGAGCCTTCTTCTATAGCCTCGACTGGACCCTTTAGACCAAGAAGCAGTATGGCTGCCTGCTGTGCTAGCCCTGAGGTGCTGCTTTACCATTCATCGAAACCCAGCTCACACCTTTTAAATAATTCCTTTATTTGTCAATCATCCAGTTAGAATGTGCCATGTATTCCCTGACAGTGTTAAACAATACATCCACCTTTAAAAAATGGGAGATCTCCCATAAAAATCAAGATATCCACATGCCTCTTAAAAATCAGAATATCTGGCAATACTGGGTCCATTTTCCTAAACAGGTGCTATGTGTGGCCCCTTATGACAGGCCATGAGCTTTCAAGTTACCCATTAGTCCCCACCACTGCCTATTAAGTGATCCGCTTGGTCAATTTTTAAACATTCATATGACCTAATTTTTCCTTTTATGCTTATTTTAGTTTGTGAATTCAGGCTAAATCTCTGGCAGGAAAGAGATAGTCTTGAACACAAATTACTATTATATAGTGTGGCATGTTGGTGCCAAGAAGTGATTAAGAGAATAAGGATGATGGCAATTAAGTGGATGGAACATTCATTTCTGTCTATGCAAAATTTCACAGGGGAAATGGACCTTGATGCCTCACTTTGAAGAACAATACCACACTTGAAGCATTCTGGGGTATGAATAGGCTAGGAAACCTCGTCATTATTTACACTACTGCTCGCATGGAAAAATAAGTTCTGGGATCCAAAATAGCTGATTTAATAATAACACTTTTGAATATAATTCATTAATTAAATTGATGACTTTTTTATATGTAACTCTAAGTATCAAAATAATTACCTTTTAAACAAGTTACATCTAAATAGAAAAAGTCTAGGATTAGTGTACTTGATCTAAAGGATTTCAATGGAAAAACATTAAAATTGGGGGGGAAGGGGAAATGGTGTTCATTATTGCCAAGGTTATTTAATATCATCACGGAATAACTAATCAAAGCAATCAGACAATAAAAATAAATGAGGTGTAAATATTAGGATAGTCAAAATTATTATTCTCTGTAGATGATATGAGTTTGTAGATTAGAAAACACAAGAGAATTGACATAACTACTGGAAACAATAGAATAAGTAAGGTGATGAGTTATAGCTGTTTTTTAAATCAACAACTTTTCTATATATTCATTTATTCAGAAAATATTTAACAACTACCTATAATTTGCTATGTGGCATTGGAAGTATAGAAGTGAACAACCCAGATTTAAAAAAATTTTATCGTTATGGAGCTTATATTCTAGTGAAGAAGGACAGACAACATGTAAGATAAATAAGTAAAATGTATGATATGTTAAATGGTGACTAGTGTTAAGGATAAAAATAAAGCAAGAAAGGAGAGTAGATGGCCAGGAAAGGCCTCACTGAAAAGATGTCACTATGTAAAGATCTCAAGAGAGTAATGGAGCAAGACATAGGTACATCTGGTGGATGAGAGTGCCAAGCAGAAGGGACAAGTAAGGGAGGTAGAAGCCAATTAGAAAATATCATGGAAGGAAAATTCCATTCACAAAAAGCAAGAAGAAAGATAAAATACCTAAGAATTACTATTAAAAGAATATGTACAATCTAGATGAAGAAAACATTAACACTATAGTAAGAAATAAAAGAGGAGCTAACAAAATGGACAGTGTATCCATCAGGGTCACCTAAGGAAGGCAGAGCCACTATACGTGCTATAAAATAAGGAATTGGTTACAGAATTAGACCTTACTCAATTGTGGAAAGAGCTGAGAAACCAAAGCCCGAAACAAGAAAATTTAGGATGAGAGGAAAGTTACCAGCTCTCCTGAAGCACCTGGCCCAAAGAGAAAAGTCAGAGCTTTGGGGAGAATTAGGAAGGAAGGTGATACAGCTGTCAAAAGTGGTAGGAAAAGGGAGACTAGCACATCAGCCTGGGAAGACTATTGCCTCTGCATAGCTACCAACACTGTGAATTCACAGCCAAATGTCAGTTGGTGGCGTTGGTTTGATCTCAGTCAACAGTCCAGAGTCAGGAATAAAAGCAAGAGAGAAAGAAAAAAGAGAAAAAGAGAGAGAGGAGAGAGGAGAGAGGAGAGGGAGGGGAGGGGAGGGGAGGGGAGGGGGGGAGGGGAGGGGAAGGGAAGGGAAGGGAAGGGAAGGGAAGGGAAGAAGGAAGGAAGGGAAGAAGGAAGGAAGGAAGGAAGGAAGGAAGGAAGGAAGGAAGGAAGGAAGGAAGGAAGGAAGGAAGGAAGGAAGGAAAAAAAGAAAATTTCACATAAAATTTACAAAGGAAAAGAGCAGCCATGCAATAGAAAAATAGAGATTATACAGTTGACCCTTGAACAGCACAGATTTGAACTGCCAAAGTCCACTTATACTTTTCAGTAAGTATTGTTTTCTATCCTCATTTGGGAGTCCAGAGATGTAGAGGGCTGACTGTATGAAATAATCTACACTATTTTATATAGGAAACTTGAACATCCACGAATTTTGGTATCCAAGGGGGGTTCTGAAACCAATCCCCCACAGACACTGAGGGACAACTAAGTTTGGAGGGAGTCAAAACTTAAACATGGATTTTCAACTGGGTGGTGGTCAACACCTCTAACCCCCATAATGTTTGAGGGTCAACTGTATATGTTAAAAGTTTACAGAAAATATAAGTGCAAACAGCCAAACAATTATTTTAAAAGATTATCAGATGTTCAACATCATTAATAATCAAAGAAATGCATATCAAACAATAGTGAAATGTTGTTTTGTACTGGTCCAGCGAGAAAAAATTAGGAAGCTTGAAAATACCCCGTGTTCCCAAGGGTCAGGAAAGAGGCACGTCCTACTTCTGGTCTCTCAAATCACTTCCATCCCTCACATAAGTGGCTATTCTAGGTTGGTTTCTCTGCCCTTCACCTTTGCACTTCTAGCTTGGATTCAGTTCCTTACCTTTCCAATCCAAGGAGAGCTGGAACCAGAATGTAGCATTAAATCATGCTACAAGTGATGAAGAAATAATGAAATCGAGTTGAGAGAGACTTTTGCTGCTACAAACAATGACCACTCAGAATGTGACCTCACTCCTAAATTCCCTATCTTGCTCCTCAGTGTCTTCCCTGAGGCAAGGCCAGCTTCCCCCTCGAAATCCCAAATCTCTTAGTCTCTCCTATCCGGAGCCTCATAAAAGTTTCAGCCTCAACCACAGGTGGAGATCCTTCTCTACCCCCATCTGAGGTCCTGTCATTTCATGTCCCAGGATGACTGACACTGGGATGACTCATTTCTTTGTGGAGACAAAATCACAATAGCCAATAGTAAGTTTCTAAAAAATCTTTTGATGGCATCAAACAATAATATAGCTATCCGTCTCAAAATACATTCAGTTCGTAGTACTATATTGAACACTTAATATCTCCACTTGCAGCATCTACAATCAGGTCCATAGTGATTTCGAGTGTTTGTCAAGCACTAGGTACGTCCTTGCCTTACATTCATTCTGATGAAGAAGCAAAATCGAAGTTGTTCCCAGTATGAACTAGTAGCCCCACAACTTCCAGCAACCAAAAATGGGAGACTCTCCAAAGGGTCTTATCTACATCAAACACTCAGCTTCATGTACATTCAAATTTTCTATGCTGTGCATATATTACTTCTATATTTAGAACAAATTAATGAATGCCATTTAAAATAATCCCTTAGTCATTTAGGTTCAGAGGACACAGCGTATCTCCAAGGATACAATCATTTTGAAAAACGGATCATCCTCTACACACAGTTGGGACATGACAAAGGTTTATTTTTGACACATTGGCTTCCCGTTTGTGTCTCCTCTCCTAGCAATGAACCCTTCCTTCTAGATGCATGTCTTCTTTCTGGTTCTTAACTACCCACCAAATTGCCATGCTAACTCAGGCATAACCCAGGGCCTTCCCTACTGTACTATCACCCGCTTTCTTCTACTTGCTACTTGTGATTTAAATCAGAAAATCAAAACTGATAGTAAAAGTCTCCAACAGCATTTTTCTTCTGAGACAGGGAATCGCAGACATTGTGTAACGTGAGAGGCATGTGCGATACGTCGAATCTCACCACTTAATTTATCTGTAAACTTTCTCCTTCTCTCCCCTTTCATTTGCTTCTTCTATTGCTACGGACAGATCAAAAGGAGAGTGCTCTGATTTTATGAAGAATTCAAGAGCAAAAGAAAAAAAGTCAGAGAACTCAACTTAAAAGATTGCAACCAGGCAATCAAGACAGCTGTAGAGAACAATCTCACAACATGGAAATCAGGACCCATCCCACATTTATCAGGCCCACAGCTGGCAATTAGGAAGCTGAAAGTGAGCTTTGTGACACATTTTTATAAATTTCCACAAATAAACGGTCTCAACTTGCACCATGTTTTCTCTCTCCTTTTTTTTCCATGTGAGTTTTTCAATCTCCACATGTTTTCGAAATAAAGAACCCTTTTCTTCGGTCGTCAACAGATACACCCTGCTGAGAATTGCAAATGGAATACAATCTGTTTAGCTTAACTGAAAGCTGGATCTTGTTCATAAGATTTCAGACCCTGCTTTATTTACTTTCATAAACACCATCCCTTGCCCACAATTCACAGAAAATTACACATGCTCACAGTGTTCTTTCTGTAGAGCTTTCTTTCTCTTTAATGATCTAGAAGAGAAATTTCATGTAGGGGTGTAAAAAAGAGGAAACAATTTGGCAAAAGTTTGAATGCATCTGATGATGACTTCAAAGATCCTGAAGGTTACATTAGGAAATTTGTGGAATATTTGAAGAATAAAGCAGTGGATTTATTCAGGAAAACAGATTTTACTTAGGAGAGACTTCACCATTAAATAGTCACATGCCATCACCGTCCCCAAAGTAGCTATTTCATAATATCTTTAAATATACTTTGCCTTTTAGTGAAACACAAAGGTAGGCAGCCTCTATGATGACCAAAATGATCCCTACTTCTTAGAATTTCCTACATAATCTCCTCCTCTTGAGTAACTTGCCTCTAACCAACAGAATATAGCAATGTTGACAGGATGTCATCGTGGGATTAGGTTCTGAAGACTGGAACCCGCCTCTGGCTTGTAGACTGTCTCTTGCTGGCTTTGACGAAGCAACCTGCTATGTTGCAGGGCATAGAGCAATCTGGCCCAGCCTTGCAAGAAATCGAGCACAGCCTCTGGCCAACAGCAGGGTTCAGAGGCATTCAAGTCCAACAGCCCTTAAAGAAATGAAGAAATAAACCCTGCGCACAACCACATAAGTGAACTTGGATGTAGCTCCTTCCCCATTTGGGCCTTCAGGTGGGACCTTAGCACTGGGAGATCCTTTACTGCAGCCTGTGAAAGACTGTGAAGCAAATGACCCAGCTAAGCTATACCCAGATTCCTGACCCAAATAAATTGTGAGAGAATACATGTACGTTGTTGTAAGCCATTAAGTATTGGGATAATTTGTCATGACGTAAGAGATAACTAATGTAAGTACTTATTTCCCATTTTGGAAATGTTCATATTATAGACATAATGTTCATTTTTTATAGACATAAGTTACTGTTCTGAATGAAGAAGGCGCTCTGTAATCTGACAAGTTCAAGTGACCAAAAGTAACCTCACAGGGTGACCTGGTCGTAAAGTTCTAACTGGCAGGTCATGGCGGGTAGCCTCGCCCCAGGCCTATAACTTCTCTGGTGAAAGGTTTCTCTTTACCTTAAGCAAGCCCTGTTCATAACTTCTCTCTATCATCTTGTTTAAATGCTTGAAAATGCTCAATTACTTCTCTTGGCTTAAATTACTAGGGCTTTGTCTCCATTTAAAGTGAAAGCATCTCAGGGAGGTAACTCAAATGCAGTGCTATCAATTTACACCTTTATCTAAGTCTATAGCTTAGCTGTTTGGTTTCAGACTTCTCTGAAAGCAGTTTTTGAAAAGAGAAGAGACTGGATGCTGAAGGGGTAGAAAAATTACAAGATTAAAAACTTTTAAAAATTTATCATGTGCTTGCCTTTCCTGGTTTAACACCAAGAAAACTGGCACTGAGGAGAGAATTAAAAACGCATGTCCCCCTTTTTGTACCTCTCTGCCATATGTTTTTACTATGCCTCTGTTATATTATGATATAATAAGAAATATATATTTGGTCTTTTCCAAGATCTTCTAAAACCCTTGGAATTTCCTCAGTGCTAAGGGTAAGAAGAACATCTTTTGTTATTCATGATAAGGCCCTTTCTACTCTACATGAGTTTATACTCATTAAGTGATTTGGTGAACCCTTAAAAAAGGAGGAATCATAGTCCCTTGCAGTGTACTTTAAGTTTTTTTTCTCACTGAACACCCCAGAACATAAATAGACAATGTTCACATAATGTAATAAGTCTATGGCATGTTTTGGTAAGAGGTACAGAAGTGATAATAACAACACAACAATAATAATGATGGATAAAATTTAGTAAGGACCTACTATCCATTCATGTGCTTGGCATTCTGCTAAGTATTTTCTGTATTTTATCTATTTACTACACATCCTAATAGGATTCCTACTTTAGAAACAAACAAATAAACCTCAAGCCTAATGGAATAAGTAACTTGTGAAGCAGAGTGCCAGTTTGGTTCCCTGGGAGGCAGACTCTGAGGTGGAGATTAGGATGCCAGAGGTCTTTAGGATGCAGTAGAGTGTTTTGGGATCAATCCCCAAGAAGGAGTAAAGGAAGCAGGATGGAACAGAAGAAGCTGAACTGGAATGCAGCCTCAGCAAAAGCCTCAGTCAATCCCATGGGGATCTCTGAAGCTGGGATGGCCATTAAGCATTGTCTGAGTTGGGGTATGGGGACTGCTTCAACCAGTCATTGGCTGTAGGCTACTCCAGAAAGAGGACATGACCTTGAACAAGGTGGTTCTCTTCAGCTGAGGCAATCTCTGAAAAGAATTGACAGTTGCAACCTTCCTGCCACTTGCAGCAGCTGAGGAAACAACGCCCTCATTTCTGCAGCATGATCTGGGAGGCACATCACAGCATCCACTCACAATGTTGACTACGGTTGGAGCCCGTTTTTCTAAGATGTTAAAGATTGCTCTTAGGGGAAAAAAAATGTTTTCTTTTAATTAGAGCAGCCTCTTTGTAAAATGAGAGGCCCCTCTGACCTAATGCAAATGAAAAAGAAATAAGACTAAGAAGGCACTAATTTGCTCCACAATACACATCAGCAAGATTCACATACTGTCTCCCAGCAGCTTGGGAGAGAGGCACTTGTAAGGGCCCTGGAGACTCCGAGAAAAGGTCAAGGACAATGGAGAAGAGGCCCTAGAAACATGGCAACAGGTGACACCTGGAGACAGGAATTGTGACTGAGAGGTTACCCTCACGGGACTAGTCGAGAATCTGAAACACCAAATATTTCATTTTAAGCTGCTCACTGTTAGATACTATTTGGTGATGGCCTTACGTTATACTGAAAACTTCAGCAAATGTCTTTTCCACACAACAGGTTTTTGTTAGTGGTGTTTTGGGGGGATACAGAAGGAGCTAGTCCATGCCTAGGGAGAAGCAGGGAGGCATGGTGGATAACTGAGAATTCAGAAAGCAGAAAGTTGCAAGCCTCCCTTGGAAGCTGGAAATGTTGGGAAGGACATCGTACCTGGTATTACATGTGGACTGGGGATCAACTCCAATGATTTTGGCTATGAAAGAAGAAGTTTATCCTCAGAAAACTGGAAGGCATTGAAACATCCAAAATATATTTTCTCGAAAGAAAATGTGAAAAATTTTGCTTGAAGTCATCAAGGAGGACTTCAGGGAGGAAAAAAACAAACGAGCTAGGAATGGAAGAATGAGGAGGAGTTTCTTAGATAGACAGACAGAGGTAGAGTAGGTGGCATAAGTTGCCTTTCAGGCACTTCACTGTTTCAGGATTCTATGGAGGTTCCATTATAGAGTCACGATTGATTAGATCATTGGCGCCTGGTGATTACCTCAGTCTCCAGCCCCTCTCCCCTCCTCCCTGGAGGTCAGAAGATGGTTGGGCTGAAAAGTTCCAACCCTCTAATCATGTGGTTGGTTCCTCTGGCAGCCAGCCCCTACCCCGAAGCTATCTAGGAGCCTACCAGGCCACCTCATTAGCATAAACTCAATTATGATTAAAAAAGAATGACTTGTATACAGAAAGGCCTGAGGTGTATTGGGAACTATGCCAAAAAGTCCAGTGAGCCCGGAGGATAGAGTATCAAAAAAGAGCTTGGAGTAGCAGGCGAGAGAGAGGCTGTGGGGCTTTGTATGCCAGGCTACAGCCCCTCCCTTCTCAGACGAGTGCATGTCCACCCACTGGAGCACAGGTGGCTGGCCAGAGCGGATAGAACAACACAGATGCATGGAGCTCATTTTTCTGGAATATAAACCTTACATGAAGATATTAAGGAAAGGACATTCTCCTTGGATTAAAGCAAACATGGTACTATTTAGCAGTAAAATCCAAAATTTGCATGTTTTTAACATAAAAATAAGGTTTCAAGTACTATTCCTGATTGATTCAGGCTGTTCCTGCTACATTCTCTGCCTTCTGCTATGAGAAACGTCAATGAAACTAACGTAAATGAAGGGAAGTTTGAAGCAGGAGAGTAAGATGATGGATCAGCAGTTACGTTTAGTTTTTCGTTGTTTTAATTTGTATTTCGTTGTTTTAATTTGATATTCTTTCAAACATTGTGTTGATTTTAAATAACATGGGGAGGGGATGGAGACAATGACAGGAAAAAAATGGAGACAGAAATGTGTGGTGGAGGCTGGCTGCCCAGGGTGGGCTCAGTGGGACATCTATACTTTGGTGAAATTTCCAACAGGTCCTTGGTTTGCTTGGTCCATAACTTTGCTGTTTGAAGATCTGGATGTTAATCAGGTCACGGGGTCACCCATAGTGAAGCAGATCCTAGAGGGCTGAGTCCCATTCACTAAACCACAAGAGATTTTACAAACCCTACTGACAGTAGGTTCAACATCAAAGAGGAATGTCTTCTCCTAGTGGCTAAGATTGCTGTGTCTTTTCTCTAAATACTTGGAGAGCCCTCCAAGTGAAAAACCTACAGATTCTTCCTTCACACCAGCAGAGAAAGATTGTGTTCTTCTGGGACCAAAGAATATTAATATACCTCTTTTCTGAAGCCAAGAAAATCTACTGTTATACTGTTCTTTCCTGCAAGATATCTCTATGTTTGACCAGAAGAAATATGAGTAACATACAAATTTCTGCTTGAATTGTCTTTGTTTAAAAATCTTAATCTCTAGAATATTTTAGAGAAGATTTATCATTTGGTTCGAATTCCAATGGACTCTGGGTGAGATCGACTGTAGCTTTTGGTTGGGGCCTAAGGGGGAGTAGGGAATGGACAGGCTGCCAGCGCTTCCGCAGAGAAAAGTCTGAAAAAGATGAGGACAACCTCCTTTTCTAGAGCTCTATCTCAGAAATGTCCTACAAAATGTTGGCCATTAGTTCTGGGCATCCCCTCTGTTGTCTACCTGCAAACAAGTGGAGGCATGATCGTTGAGGGCTTCAGACACGTGGGACACTGGAACAACCTTTGGGTAAAGGGTTGAAACATCGTGGGCATTATAGTTTGGGCACTGCATTTGAAAGGGATTTAAAAAGCCAGTGTACCTTTTCAGTCGATTTCTGTCTCCTTAAGTCCTAAAATTATCACTTTATGGTAATTTAAAGAATCAAAGTATGCTCTAAGGACAGGCGGGAGAGGGGTTCGTAACTTGGGAAGTTCCTGACACACCATCGTCCTCCTGCCCTTGAAAAAAACAAATTATGCATTCACGAGGTTGTGTAGTGGACACACAATCACAGCCAAAGGACCTGGAGGGCTCCATGACAAACATCCCTCAGACAGTGGCAACGGGGCTGACTGTGTCTGCTTCACTAGGGCCTTACCTTTCTAGGTGTGTTGGAGACAAGGGAGGCTCTTCTCAGAAGGACAAACACAAACGTGCCTCACATTTTTGGTCTTCTCTTTCTAGACTGTAGAGTAACCCCTTCTGCTATAAAATTACTTCAGGGAAATTAAAATGAATCAGAGCAAATATTCTCTTATATTAACCACATTTTAGTGTCTCAGTGAGATGTGGGGAACTCCAGAGCCTGATGAACTGTGAGGGTGCCATTTACTCCCCTTTCCTTGTAATTTTGGAGTCCTGGCTCCTCATAGAATGACTACAGTTCATGAACCCAGTGAACCCAGGCGCTTGACTGAGGCTGCTTTACAGAGGAGGCGAAAGTACACAAACATAGTAGTTTCTCAGTAATTAAACACCTGTTGGTTAACTGATGCTTGATCAGTGATATGACAAATTAAATTGTCTTTTAGAGTAAACTACCTCTAAATAGAGTCCTTCGATAATCAATTCCCCTTGGCTAGGGCCCAAGACCTGCTGACACTGAGCAGAGCAAACAGCTTTTATTGAGGTCTCAGAATGCTTCCTCTGGAGGTACCTTTGTCCTTCCCCACAATTAGCAGCTCTGGGAGAGAGCAATGGAGTAACTACTTGGGTGCCCCCTTGACATTGAAAAATCTGAAGGAATTTTTTTCCTTTTCTCTAAAATCCACTGTGATCAAAGAAGACTTAAGGGTGTCAAGAAGAAAAATAAGCTAACACAATTTGTATCGAATTTTGAAAAATCTTTCCCTGTAGCCATGGGTAACTGGATAAGAAAATACTAAACAAGTCCCTTTGGGGATATTATATGATGGTATTCAATTTTATATCCTGCCTCCTGCATTGGGGATTTCTTCAGATAGCCTCTGAGAGACAGACTTACATAAATAGAAGCATTACTCAGTGGTGAGATTACCCCTGGCTACGAGACAAAATTACTTCTAAATAATAGATCACGGCATTAAAAAATAAAAAGATGCTGGTTTCAGTGCTATTAGAAAGACAGCCTAAGTATTTTCAAGTTTATTCATAATGCTCCTAAGAGTCACACGTAAAATTATGTCAGATACAGAAGGAAACTGTGATCGTGGACATACTTGATTCACCATTTTAGCAGAGCAACCAGATTCTCTCCTGCACTCCCGATGCTCGCTCTCCACCCAGATCTAAGAGTGACGAAGGAGAGTGTTGACATCTTGCTCCGAGAGATGTGGAAGAGGAACATTACGTGATTAGTTAAAATTTTTCCTTCACTGGGAAGTAAGACTCCTAGGTACCTAGAAAATCAGAACTCCTTCTGTTAGCAGGCTACCTAATTAATTAGGGTCCAAACTGTCAATGTTCAATAGGCTTAAGAACACTGATTATAATTTTGAATCTATCACTCTGCTGGATAAAGTACCTTCTGGATATATAATTACATAACCAAGGAATCTTAAAATACTCTCGGGGTGCCCTTTCCCAGTCAAGTCACATCATTCGCGTAGTTAACGTAAATTTTTGACTGTATAACCACAGAAACACATCAGAACTTCTTCCCCTATCTATGCCAGAAATTTTCAGACACATCCTTAATTCTTCATCTGAAATATTCATCTTTTTTTCTTTTTTTAATCTAAGGAATTCTTCTTTTCTATCAGGCCAAATAATGTCCCCAGAGACGTCACAGCTGTAAAACAAGTTCCTCCCCTGGTGAGGACAGAAGGAAGAAGACAGACAGGAGAGACAAGAGCGTCTTATCTCTAGTCTAGACTGCGACTTCTAGAAATCCTAGGATGCCCGCTCTCACAGTCCCTGGGATCTGAAAACAAGCCTGCTGTAAAAATGACACTCAGCAGGTTCCGCACCAACCCCCCACTCCTGGTGATATATATTTCAGACAATCCAGGATTTCTATATTCGTGTTAAGCATTTTATATCACCACTCTTGTGGGGACCATCAGTACAACTTTTGCTAAACCGCACCCCAACCCAGACCCATGACATCATGAGTCCGAGGAGACAAGCAGAGCACCACATGAACTGACGATGTATTTATCATTGCCTCTTTAACTCTCAGAGGCTTCCAGCACCCACCCCCACCCCACTCCCACCCCCACCCCTGAATGAACATTCTACAAAGGGAAGGAGCATTCTTCTAACTCAAAAAGGCACCAAGGTAGACCAGGCAGGGATCTGTCCCTCAGCTAGAGGATGCAGTGGTAGCAGCATAGCTCACCCCAGGCTCTCACATTCTTTCTGAACAGGCATGAAGGTGACCATCCTCCGTGATGGTTCAAACAGAAGCTTCAGAGGGAGAGGAAATGAGTCCGTCACCGGCTACGTTGCTGGGCACAATAGCAAAAGGGAGCAAAGGCTTATGGATTCACCTATGACCCATCTTGGAACTCCCAGAAATTCTTCAGAAAGGGAAGTTTTGCAAGGAAGCTGGTTCCTGTATGAACAGAGGAGGGTGAAGAACCCTTTGGATGGGAAACTGTGCTGAAGGTTGCTGCATTTTTCCTCAGACTTCCAAAGCCTGGAACACTCAGCTTTTGCAAGTAATTACAAAACAGTGTGAAATGGGGCTATAACTGGGAAAGGGCCCAAGCAACCAGAAAACAGAGGAGATCAATAAGATGAGGAAAGCAAGGGGCTGGAGAGCCAGGAAAGGCTGAAGAAGTGGTGAGGCCTAAGCTGGGGCAAGAAAGTTAAGTAGCAGTCATCCATCAGGCCAGCTGGGGAGGAGGGATTCCAAAAAGAAAAAGTGGCTCTCGCAAATGCCCAGAGGAACACAAGCACAGGATGAGTTCAGAGGATGGATGGTGGGTCTGTGTAGCTGGAGCAGAGATGGCAGAATGGAGGAAGGGCTGAAATACGGGATCCCTGAAAGGCATTTCGTAGACCCTGGATTTTTCTGTAAAACCCAGAGGCCATACAGCTTAGTGCCCCTGCCTCATGGGGTTTGCATTTGGGGAAGATGGCAACAGCAGCATGGCAGAGATGAGCCTAGAGGAGGACAGGGCTGTTTTCAGGAAGTCGGTTCAGCCATCCAGGGCAGATGGTCTTTGCCAAGGCAGAGACAGTGGCGATGCAATGAGGGCTATTGAAGAAACACATCCTCTGAGCAGGAGGAATCAGAATAACAGCTTATCTCGATGGCTTCCGAAATCATACCCAGCTCATTCATCCTCACACAAATGTACCAAGACAGCTATCACCAACAGTGTTTCGCCTTTCCGTGAAGAAGTGGGCTCCAGGTGGTCCCTCTAAGGGAGACACCGCATTCCCAGGTTGGTGTTCTTCCCACTATGCCACAATGCCTGCAAAGAAGGAGCCTACATCTTTGAAGCTGCTAAACAGACTCAGAGAAAACATATGCAATTCAAGAGAAATCCCTCTAGCAAGGAAGAGAAAAATCTCAAAAAAAAAAAAAAAAAAGTGGTTATTTCTGTTGTTAAAAATTTCAAAGAATCATATGTAAGATCTGGTTTTGTGGTAAGAGTTGCTTCTATGAAAAAAAATTAAGTATTATATTATTTTATATTCTCTTTTTTATATTTCTATAGCTAGGACTTATTTTTACCCAAGATGTGATTTGGAGATTTATATTTATCTCTTACTGCCCTCAAGAACATCTGGCAGATACATAAAAGGTGAATCAGCCTGTTCAATTCTACAAAGGGGAATCTATATATCTATTTCTCTTTTGAACAAGCAATATTAAAATAGCTAAATAAATTGATAAGTGGCTTATCTACCTAAGATGTGCATGCACTGTAATGAAATAGTTCTGTGTCCTGCCAGTTAACTGAGCGTGTTCACATCCCCAGACACAGAGCCAAAGAGGAGTAAACAGTAAAGACTTTTATTGCAAACACATAATCTTTGAAGAACAAAATCCCCTCCTCCCTTGGCAGTGACCAAAAAGGAAAAGTGTAGGGGTGATTCTTCAAAGGAGACCCCTAGGTTACTGCTCTGACGTGGTTAGCAGAGACTCATTTAATCCTAAAGGGTTGTCCAGCCAGAGCTGCGCTAACTACTAACACGTTTCCTTATCTGCAGTTTGAGATCCTCAAACATTCGCTCTTTATTGGAAGAAAAGCATGAGAAGGTAATAGTCATTAGATGATATCTGTAAACAGCTGGTTGCTGTCAAAGCTAGAACTGAGATATAAGATAAATCCTTTCCCAAGGACTGGCCTCATTCTTTTATCTTGCCCAAACACTATGGAATTGACAATCACCATATATAAAACCAAATTCTTTAGGCCCCAGCCAAAATCTGTTCTTCCTAGCCTTTCTCACGTTCATAAATGTCACTTTGATTCACTCTGGTGTTCATTTCTGTAAGCATTCCATCATCATCAAGCTTAATCTATTACCAAGTCTCAACTCCATCCTCATAATCTCAAGCTACTCCTGTCACCCTAGCTCATGACACCATGTCATCATATGAGGTGAAGAGCTTTGAGAACCCCCTTGCCGGTCTGCCCACTTCTACTCTTACCTTTCTCCACACAGAGGTTAGAACAATCTTTAAGTGCAAATCAGAAATCACTGTTCCTGGGAGGTTTCCCTTTGCTCCTAAGAGGAAATCTGCACCCTGAAGCATTTCCTATGTTACGCTGGACTTGAGGTCTGGCCCCTTCTCCCACTTGACCTCACACCTTTCTTCCCTGCATGCATTACTCTCCACAGACATGATCTTTGATTCTATAACTACACCAACCAATTTTTCACCTCCAGGTCTTAGCACATGCTGTTCCCTTTACCTGGAGTCCTCTGGTCCCTGGTCTTCACCTGGCTGACTCCTAGGTCTCAACTAAAATATCCAGCTTTTCCTGACCCATCAATCTAAATTTGATTCTAAATTATGGCATTCGTCCTCAATACATATACTTCTTCTTGTCACCACAGCAATTTGAATCTACTATATTTGCTGTGTGTTTATCTTTTTAATGTCAATGTCTTCCACTATACTGTAATCTCCATGAGAGAAAGACCAAGTGTGTCTCCTTGATTCACCTGTTTCCCCAGAACCTAGCAGAGTCTAATACACAGTAGGTGCTCAATACTAGTTGAATGTGTGGATGAATAGATGAGCTGAAACCAAGGTTTAGGGGTATTTTTGGTAAACATAGGGTTTTCATTTAAAGGGCAATAGTATTTAATTCCATTTTTTTAAAGATTAGCAGAATACGGAGAGAATACAGTTGAGTTAAACATACTTGTATTCAAATACGGCTTATATTGCTAGTGGCTGTGCAGCATGGGGAAGTTTTTCCCCTCCGCATCTTGGGTTTTTAAGCTGTATAATAGAGATAATATGACCTATCTCATAGTAGGTTAAATTTGCTTTCTATTTTTTCTTAGAACTTTATTGTACTTTCCAATTTTTCTATTATAATCACAAAAGAGCAATAAGTATTATTTCAGAAAATTCCCATCTCACAAAGTTGCTATGAAAATCGTTATCTACTAACTCACATTTAGATAGTATATTGACTAGTGTTGAGTAAAATATTTGGTGATGTAAAAGAACAGTATTGATTATTTCTTTGTGGCTCAGGATTCAGGAGTGGCCTATCTGAGTGGAAATCTAACTATGGGCAGTGAACATACAATTCAAAATATATATGACTTACTGTTGAACTGTACACTTGAAACTTACTGGATGTCATTAACCCATGTCACCATAATAAAAATAAATAAAAAATAAATGAAAATAAAAATTAAAAAGAATTCAGCAAATGCTACAAATCGAGCTTCTGCTTATTTTGGTTTTCTCATTGTTGTTTCTTTGTTTTTGGAATACTGATTGTTAAACATTTACTAGCACACCCCTGAATTTACACTGTACATACCTAGAGACAAATATAATTACAAAACAAAATTACCACAAATTAGCTTCAATAATCATGGTGTTGGTAGTAGTGTTGGCATTGTTATTCTGAAATTGTCTTGTGAGTAGTACGAGATGAACAAATGAGTAATTATGTTGCTATTGTTAAGAACTGGCATTTTGGAGAAAAGGGAAAAGAAGCCACAAATGTAGTAGAATAAGTAAAAACCCTTAGCATTGAATTTCATTGGAAGTATCAATGTGAACGCATGATAAATTTTATTTTATTTAACATAATCATGGGGGTAGACTCAGCGAAATCCAACTGTAGGAACTCTAAGGCAAACTACACAATTTCTTCAACAAAACAACAAAATCACAAGAAAAATATAGAAATGGAGGAAAGTATCTATTGATTAAAAGAGATGTCAAAGATATTTAATCTCATTATATGGACTTTTTGAATCTTGACATAAAAAAATAAAAAGGAAAGACGGGAAAGAGTTTGTGAACAAGAGAACGTTCTTAAAGCAATTAAGGAAACATGAAGAATAATCATTGACTATGTGATGTTATTAATTTTTTCTGTTGATTTTGTGTGATTCTGGACATACATTTTAATAGCATCATCTTTGTCTTTTATAAATACATCTCAAAATGTCTACATATAAATTATATTACTGATATGCCTAAGGTTTTCTTCAAAATAATCAGAAAAAGTAGTAATGAGAGGCAATGTAGACAAATAAAATTGCTCATAAACTGGTAATTGTTGAAGCTTAGTAATGAATGCATGGAAGTCCAATATATTATTCATTTATTTCGTTATTTGTTGGAGATTTTTCTTTAAATGTTTTCTAAGATTAAGACTTCTACACCTCTATGCCTGATAGGTTTTCCTTTCCTCAAGTTTCTTTTTAAATATAAGCATATTTTTATAAAGACTACTAACTGGACTTATTATGGTCATCATTATGTAATACAAATACTGAAACACTATGATGCATACCTAAAATTAATACGTTATGCCAATTATACCTCAATGAATATATAAGCATGTTTCTGATTGAGGTAAGTTTTTGTGGATGTTTTTACTACAATCGTCAACTAAAAATCATTTACTGAATGTCTCATGGAAGGGCTTCAATTTAACAAAATTTGCAAATTGCTAAAGCATAGACAGAAAATCATATTGAATTAATTTGAAAAAAAAATCAACTCAGTAGTTAATTTATAGACCAAAAGACTTTGGTGGCAATTAATGAAATGCTTAATTAGAAACAACAAGCAATTGGAACTTCTTACAAAGTCACATGCCTTTAAAAAGCGTTATTGCTGTTGTATAATATTATATAGGCCCACATAGAAAGATTCTTTAAAACATCTGCAATCCAAGTACATCTGCTACAGGTGAATAAACAGAGCCTCCATAAAGCCACAGAAGAGACAAACAGGCTGATCAACTCAAGGGGCACTTGTATGAATAGCCCATTAGGAGGAGGCATGGGCAGCACTTCTACCCACAGTGCATTTCTCAAGAAAATGAAACCACAAAGAAGTACAAAGAGGCATCAGCCAAAACCATCTCCCTTTGCTTTTAGTGTGAACTATCCTTTCCCAATTCAGACAGACAGCAAATATTTAACAAGGAAAGAAGAGAAGCAGGTGCAGAATTTGGTCAATCGGTAACGACTCCTCATACCATTTTGAGTCATCAGAGGGACATTTAGGTCAGTGACCTGCAGACACAGATAGTGCTTTGATCACCATGAAAAGTAGGAGGCATTTTAGGAAGAGACCTATCCCTGGCCCCAGCCCCAGAGTTTCAACAAAAATTTAAAAAAAAAAAAAAGAAAGAAAAGAAAAGAAACACATGTCATGGCAAGGTGGTAGTGAGAAACCTCGGCCATCATCCAAGGTAAGTAACGCAAGTAAACCCTGAAAGTGTCCTGAAGCCAGACTTCAGGTGAGAATCAACAAGATGTTGGCCTTGGAGCTCCTGAGTGTCCTTAAAGATTCAAGGCAGGAAAAGAGCACTGTTTTCTGAATGACCTAAGCCGATGTCCCTGCAAATGTGTCTATTGCATCAGAACCCTCTTGAGAAGCTGCTAACTACAGACATGGCCAGGGCGATGAGGGAATCTGAGTGTTTAAAGAAGCTCACTAAAATTTTCATGCCCACTAAAATTTGAGAACCACTGCACTGAGCCAAGCCTGAATGGTGAATGTTATCACAGATCTCAAAATACAGTAAAACAAATGTTTATTATTTTCCCATTATGTAAAGTGTGTGTGAAATTTTGTCATTACATGTTTCATATCTACGAAACTTGGAAGGAAGTAGGAGTAGAGGCTGGGGGTTATTCAAGGTCTGAGATTTTCTCTAACTCCCTGTCATCTTGCTAGACTTGTTTTTTTAGTCTCTGAGTCATCCAGGTCATGTTCATATTCTTTAAAAAAGTTTGATCATGAGAAAGATATCGGCTCATCATTTTAATTGATTGTCTGTGATATAGAATACATGCAAACATCTAGGACAAAGCTGTATTCATGTTGCCTATTATGGAAAGACTCGTTCAGATTACAGGGTATAAGCAAGAGCCTAGAACTGGGGTGAAGTTCCACTTATCAGCTGTGTGACCTTAGGTTCATGCAACCTTTCTGAGCTTGCTCTTCATGTTTAAATTGAGAATAATGACAATATCTACCAGGATGAGATGAAGTACTTTTGATATCTGCTGAATACCCACTGAGCATCAATTGTTATAATTATCCATTCCTCTAACATCGTTCTGTCACGTAATTAATCTTGAGCACCTACCGCATGTAGGTGCTGGTGGGCACTGGGTTATCCCCATTCAAATATATCAAATGTAATACTTACATGACCATGACAGCCAGGGAGGGTTCCTCCTCGAAAGGGGTCCTTGAAAAGAGTATTGAAGAGAATTCTTGAGCTGGGAAGAGAGAGAGACAAAATGAATGTTATGTTTATCCTATGCATCCCATGGGAGGACAGTCAATACAGGATAATTGGTCTCTTAAAATCACTTATTCTCAAGACACTGAGAATTCTATGAAAAACTTGGGTCAAGATGTCTGCTTACAGAGGCATGTAGGGATCCCACTTTTAAATCAGCAAGCAACTAGAAAAAGATAAACTACTTTCTCTTTATAGTTCTCAACTGGCAGACTTCTCTTGACTTTTCAAAACCTGACTACAACTTTAAAGATGCTGTAAAATCCACTTGATTATTTTGTCTGCTGTTAGTGTTCTTCATCTCACTGGTTGTAAGCTTCATGAAGGCAGAAATAGTTATTTTATTCACCAATAGATCCCTAGTGCCTGACACTAGTAGGTACTCCATAAATAGTTGCTATTAACACTAACATAATACTAATAATATAATTAATTAAATGAATAATTGATCGATTGATCATTTAATTAGTGATATAACAAATGTTACTAGTAATAATTACTGTATGTTGTTGATGGCTAATAAGAATACTGAAAACCACAGTTATTAAGAGGTAAGGGAGGACGTACTTTGTGCAGTGACAGATAGTGCTCCCTGTTGCCTGCAGAGTCTCTAGAACGAGAACCTTTAACTGACAAGTTTCAACCTAACAGTCAGTCCTAAGGCCTGGCCTAGGTGGTAGCCAGTGGGAGAGGTAAAGCATTCTCTTCCCCAAGACTCCTGGAAATTCCTACACAGGAAAAGAAATATTGCCCAGGTCAAAGACTGACATCCTATGGGCTCCTTCCACCATGCCATCCCCAGGTCATTAGGAAAACCTTAAAAGTTTTCAGAAATCAAAAGGAGCTTTTCATCAGGAAGCCCTGGGACTTGCCGACTGCTCACCTTGAACTTCGCAACTGGCCCAGAAACAACTCAGGAGTCTATCACCACCCGCTATGAAACTAGATAAATCAAACATGGGTCTAGGCCATTAAAACTGCATTAAAAACAATATAGATGAGGAACTGGAGCCGATGAGATGAGAGCAGAGTTGCTGGAAAAATCATTGTCTTAAACCAAGGCCTGGCTGGGTTTGGCCACAGCATCTCACCAGGCCTTAATCAGCCCTAATCACTCGGATCCCACTGGTCTCCTCAAGTCTAAAACAGTTAAGATCAGCACTTTGTATCCTCCTGTCTGGAAGGTGAACCTCCTGTGGAAAAGAATCTGGAAGGGCACGTGCTAAAAAATTAACAACAGTGACCTCTGGGAAAAGAGATCACAGAAAAGCAGGAGATGCTTTCAAATGCATGCACTTCTGAATCATATAAATTTGTCAAAACCAACATATATTACCTTTATAATTAAAAAATCAATTGAGTCTTCTTTTTTTTTTTTTTAAGAGTTTTATATTGCAAGTTGAAAGTTGGAGTCTCAGCAGATGTGACATATCTATGTCTAAGTTCTCAGTGAGAGGTAATTCTAGCTTGCTCCAGTGGTAAGCATGGAAAAACACATATCTCATCCAGTGGTGGACACCAACGTCACATCATCCCAGGAACCAGAGTTTTGCCTCTCAAATGGGGCTCCACACCTGGGATTCTTCTGTATGTCTTTAGCCTCTGGGCAGCCACGTTCAAGTGTCTGCAACTCGAATGGTTCTGCTGTAGAAGGGAGTCTGCTGCGTCCTCTGCAAGTCAGCTTGCTCAAGACCACAGCTCTCCCAGTCTACCTCAATGATCCCTTGTTTTCAGGACACCCAGAATCCTGCTGAACAAACTGGTTTAAGCCCTTGCGTCCTGTTCCAAAGGGATACAGCAGAGGGATTTATGAGAAGTCGTGTCTGGAGGCAGGAGGAAAATATTGGGTAATGTGAGCAGCTTGGTCCAGAGGCTGGCTGTGATGTGTAACTAGACATCCGCCCTGAGGCAAGGCAGGGAGCCGGGTCATGCTACCTGGGTCCACAGAACCACAGTGGGCCCCATTCACAAACGACACCACCCCACAGGCCAGAGCCGGACAGGTTCCATGCTGAGGGTGCCTTTTCCAAAATGTGGCAATGAAGACGTGTAACCAGAAAGAGTCTACGTTTGCTTGTGGTGAGTGTCTATGACTGAGAATGAGGCAAGGCTGGCATTGCACAATGACTTTCAGAGTTGGAAGGGACTATGGGGTATATTCAGAGGGTGATTTCAACCTGGGCTTCTCAGAGCCCCAGCGGTCAGAGCAGGCGCTCAGGGGACAAGGGCAAGGCTGGAGTGAGTTACCTTATTATTTTTACCTGGGCTGTCCATCCTGGCTTTGTCCAGAGTGATTTACCATTTTTCTATTTTATATCTATTTTATCATTTATCTATTTTATATCTGGCTTCTTCCCTCTGAATACCAGACAGCCTTGTGGTCCGACCTCAATGTGAAGTCATATTCAAAGAAACTACTGTCTCTCAAAAATAAAAAAAATGTCATTCAAAAAAATTCAAATATATACTCAGCCTCTAAAGAAAAAGCCAAACAGAAGGAGCATATTTTTCATGTGCACCAAGATATCTTTAAAATCCATTACTCCAATCCCTGCCATTCTCAGTACCTTCCACAGAGATGGCAGCTGCTTCCTGAAATCTTGCTCTCCATCCTTCTCTCGAAGCCAGACCGAAACCTCTCCACAACATCCAGCCTGTCTGGTTCATCCGCCAACTCCCCTCCCTTCTCTAGCTCAGTTCTCTATTATGTACCTCAACTTAACCTCCCTGGCTTTCTTGGTTGGGGTTTGGGTTTTTTTCCCCCATGGCTCATACAGGAAACCCGAGGCACTGGTGCAACAAGTATGAATCCTTCTTCTTTATGAGGAAAAGAAAATGGAGAAAGACTAGATTTTCATCGAGTGTTACTTTTTCCTTGTTGCATTTTTAAAAGGATGCCACTGATTCAGTCCATTCTAAATGAAGTCTCTGAGAAAATGTAACTGGCAATCATTCTGCCTGTGCACATTAAATGACAAGGGGTCCGTTACTTTGCAAAGCGATATGCGTAATTTTTAGCCACCTTTCATTTGTGCAAGTTCTTCCTTAGCCAGGTATTTGACAGGGTTTAAAGTCTGCACAAAGGTTCTTATGCTTAAAAATATTTCTCCATCAACTAAAAGAAATGTCTCAGTATCTAAAGTGCCCATACTGACTTCCCAAGGACAGATTGAATATAAACGTATTCTCTAAAACAGGTCAACCCTTCAGGCACTAACACTAACCTCATTTCTCAAATTCACTAGCCAGGCAACCAGCAATACCTTGAGATCTAGGACTAGAAGTAGAAAAGGAAAAAATCCAAAGAATGACGTGACCAGGAGGTAAGGCCTAGAGGAAATTCACAGCAAAGTGGAGACAGACTGGTACAATGGAAAGGGACAGAGCCAAAGCCAAGCAGTGTTAGAGACCCACTGCCCGAACCCCCATACCCTAGAGTAATTGGCCTTGAACCGCCAGGCATGGCCATCTAAGAAGCCAGGAGCTGTCGTTGTCATTCAGCACTGTGGTTCCAGATGGTCCTTCAGATTAGAGTACTTCCTGAGGGCACCTCCTCAAGCCAGGGCTCCTGACCCGGCAAACCCACTAACTCCTCCTGTCTTCTCTCACAACCCCACCTGCCAGCTCTTCACTGGGTTCCAAATACCCCATCCATCCTATTCTCCCTGCTCCGTCTTCTGTTTCCAACTTCACCCTCTCCAACCCTGCCCTACTGCTCGCCTCTCACCTCTTGGTGGGCACCAGGGCCTTGTCCTGACCCAGCCCAGTCTGCACCCATGATCCAGTAAGCTCTGGCTCTCCAAAGACTCTCCCCTCAACTAGCTCTCGTCTTTTCCCACTTATCTTTAATTTCTCTTCATCAACTACACCTGGTGTCTTCTGCGTCTGATAAACTTTAGCTGCCTAACAGTTTTACCCAGTGACACCTTTCCTGCCTGACACAAAACCACACCGCTGAATCCTTTCATCCTTAGGGCTCCCAAAATGTTGTTAAATGAGTGAACAAATAAATGAATGAGCAAATAATTTAATGCTTTGTATAAGACCTGGCAGGACATGTTGCAAAAAGTACCAAATGGAGGTTCCCTTGAGTGACA
This sequence comes from Cynopterus sphinx, assembly GCA_030015415.1. Classification (NCBI taxonomy): domain Eukaryota; kingdom Metazoa; phylum Chordata; class Mammalia; order Chiroptera; family Pteropodidae; genus Cynopterus; species Cynopterus sphinx. Next base: position 192,019,554 of record CM057379.1, read on the forward strand.
TAAGTGACTGGCTTAAGTGTTCAACAGCAGCAGCAGCAAGTTGATGCCATCACATATCTGTCTCTGGAGCCCTATCTGACTCCAGGAACTATGGACAGCCTCTATTTTTGTCCAATGAACATCCACTCCCTTTCTTCTGATTTCCCTCAGGGATTATCACTACAACAGAGAGCTGGGCTGACCATGGTCCTCTTGGGCCAGCCAGGCCTCTGTCCTCTTGGGATTTGCACATTGAGTTGAGTGACCCCGCAACGCTGTGCCCCATACAGACTGGCCCACGGTTTAAGAGGCATCGTGACGTAATGTGGGCTCTAGAGCCAAGTTACTCTGGAATGAACATGGAGCTACCATTTATTATCCACACACCTTTGGATTACTTAAGGCTACTTAACACCCCAGTTTCAGTTTCCTTTTCTATATAAAAGCGATATGCAGTGCCCATCAGGGGTCTTCTTAGTCAGGCTCAGAAGACAGCAACAGCCTCTACGTTTGGCATCAGTTTACTCAGAAGCATATCAGACATGAGAACAGGAGCCCCTACAAGAATCCACACAGTAGGTATCAAGTACAAGGAGCCAAGACTCACATGAGTGGGAATTGCTCTGACTTTAAAACCCCACGCCCTCCCCACTTTCTTCCCCAAAAGCCAGCAGTTCTTGTAACGATTCCATAGGCATAGCTTGCAAGTCCTCGCATAAGGACGTGCCATTTGTGAGAGTCAGAACAGCTCTCAAAACGATAGCTTCCTAATAGGTACTTATAGTTTTCCCAGTCTAGGAGCCATTAACCAATCAGGGGTCATTTCTGCCACAAGCCATGCCGCCCAGCATCATGGTTGACATACATCATTATATCTGGTTTCCAGAGTAACAGTCAGGAGTTAACCAAAGGTCAGATTGTCATGCCACAGGGGACTTGGGTTTTATTATATTAACCTTTCTACCCACAGGATGATAACGGTATCCACCTCACAGCATTCTTGCAAGGGTCAGATGAATTATTACCTGTCAAGGGCTTAAAACAAGGGCAGGACCATAGTAAGCACTCAGTAAATGCTAGCTACTGATCCTGTCGATTTCTGGAGCTGCCTGTGTTTTCTCTCCTTTACAAGATCTGACGATCCAGTTTTCCTTCCGTTCTCTTAGCTACCATGAATCCTTCCAGTAAACGGAGTTTCTGGTTAAGGCAATCAAAATCATTTTCTTGTACAACTGACCAATTCTGTTTATGCCAACATAGCTGCAGCAGAACGAGCCTGTCTGAACCAGGTGGTTGAACCCTACCTGACTCCCAGGTCCTCTCCTAAGAGCCGGATTTCTAAAATTACCACATGGGAGTCTAAAACTCTCTCTGTCTCCCCAGCCCAGAGCCCAAGTTGACTTCGTTGTCAAGCATAACAAAGGAAGAAGCCACCTTACTCTGCTTAGTTTGAGATTTTAGGTTGCTGTCTATTAGTGACTGGAGGGCAAAATGTCATCAGAGAGCACAGGTCTCAGTAGAGGGTTGGGTCAGAGAAGGTTACAGTAGCTTATTCGGGAGCAGGGAGGGAAAACTCCAGTCAACAAACCAGGATGCTTGTGCTGTATGACCCTGGGCCGGAATGCAGACCTCGGTCCAGGGAGGAGTGGGTTATAGTGAATCTGTCCCTAAGAGACACACCGTAAATGGCACATTCATTTCTTCCTCCTGCCATTCAGCAGCTAGGAACGATGGTATCGACAGATCTGTGTCCCTCAGTGTCACTGAGGTAACCGTCTGGTGGTAGAAGCAGGATGAGTCATTGAGAGGCATTTCTGCTCCTGTCTCCTTTTTATGGTCATGGTGTCTGGCTTTGTGAATTGATAATTCCTCCCCTTGTCTCAGCTTGCTCAGGTCTCTCTCCTCCGTCGTCCTGCATCAGGGCTGACTTCCACCTCCTATTCCTGACAAGAGGACTAAAACGAGAGCAGGAAACCACTGCAGCTTCCCTGTCCTGGGTCTGCTTGGGCGACAGTAACTGTGTTTCTTGCTAAAGTAACATTTCCTGCCTGCTCTCTGGGTCCAAGGAATTTTACCTGAGAGGACGACCTCTTTAGAAAAGGTGGGAGGATAAAGAGAGACAGCAAACTAGCAAGTGTCTGGATATAGGGCAAGACTCCACTGCCATCTTCCCTGTCAGAAGAAAGTCAGCGAGGCGCAGCCTCCAACCTCTTTGTGCTACTGTCCTTGCTGCTTTAAAATAAGACTTCCCAAGTGCCAGTCACTTCATATAGGACTCCTACCTGTGCTTTGAGTAACCTATTTTATTTCAAAATCATTCCCGCTCCTTTTTAAATATAAATTCCTAATTACCTCTGCAAAGTCAAAACATCCATGCAATCATAAATTTAATGTGCTATTTTTATTACTTCCTTCATAAACGCTTAGAGAACTCGTACAGTTTGTCAGGCCCTACTCTGAGTGCTTCACAAGTATTAGCTCGTCCTCACAACAACTGAGACAGGAGCTGCTAACATTCCCATTTTACAGATTAGGAAATCAAGGCTTAGACTGATGAGGAAGGACTCACACAGCGGGTAGTAGAACTGGGACCGGAATCCAGGTATGACAGCTCCAGAACTTGAGTTTACCATGAATTAACCGCTACACTATCCTGACTTTTTAGTATAGATTAAAATAACTCATTAAAAACAATTTCATTTTAATTAACATGCCACCTAAAATTACCTCATGCACCTCCAGTGCTACATACCCCACTTAAAGAAATACCAGCTGAGAGGGAAGAACTCTGAATCTGGAGAAGACACTTCATTTCAATTCCTTTCCCACCATTTCCTTGCTGCGTGGCCACATTTTCTGACCAGCATAAGCCTCCGTTTCCCCACATGCTGATTATGGATAATAATTTCGATTTCTCTTACAGGTGGTAGTAGAGACTAAAGAATTCCTACCATCACAAGTGCTTTGGGAAATATTATTGCCACGAGTCAACATCATCCCCTCCGATGATGAATAAATGTTCAATACTAAGGAAATGGTGCCCCTACTTTTTCATTACAAGCCGCCCTTGCTTGTTGGGAAATCTTTTCAATAAAAAGTAGATCCTTATGTTCCTTTGTGCGATAGAGGTGGTTGCTGCTGCTGCCAATTCAAAATAAATTACTTCATGAGGGAAGGTCTGTTTATGTTATTTCACTACCTGATGACTTCCTGTGTATAACATTTAAATGTGAGCATCTCAGCCAAAGGCCCATAAAGCCATTTCCCCCACACTTCACACTCAGCCATGCTAAACATCTGCTTTTCTTGGCCACCTGAGTTGATGAGTTTTACTCTGCACCACGGTGAGGTCCAGATGTCAAGTGAGGACCGGACATTTTCTTCCCTCATTGCCTGAAGAGGGGTCTGGGTTTAGAGCCCCATTTCTCTACAAGAGCTGGTGGCGAGAAAAGCACTGCAGCTGGGCTTCATTACCCTCAATCAACGACCATGACTTTTTTTTTTTTTTTCTTTTTCCAAGGTAGCAGGCAGGGGCAAAGGTTGCATTCTCGCATTTTCAGCCAGGTTGGAGCTGTGGCCATCTGGGAAGATGGATATGAATACAAAATCCTCAATGAGGAAACTAGGTTTTCCGTCTTTGAGAGCTGTTATGAGTGTGTGTGTGGACAAGGATCTGATCTCTGTTCTCTTCTGCTCCTCTTCATTATCACTGCACAATGGGAGTAAGCAGTGTAATGCTCATGGAGTGTTTTGATATCCTCACAGGAACAGTAATCTGTAATGAATTAGGAAAATCCTGATATCACAGAGGCCTTTGGGAGGAGGAGGTTCTTTGCTTCGATTCCAACAATCCTTCATTATCAAAGGACTCCTTTTGAGCCTTGTGCCCCTGTTGACCTTAGGGAACATATCTCAGTATATCAGAGAACTTAACCTAATCATTGTGACAGGAGAAGCAAGATAAACACAGAGGAGACATCTCCTAGATCCCACATGGCTTGTCTCTGGGCCTCCGTCAGCCACACCAGAGCCTCCTAACAGGGAAAGAAAGTAACTTTCTTCCTGAAACAATCGGGATCATATTTTGAAGACCAGACCTTATTAAAGAAATGACAACACGTTGCAGCTGCACCAACACACTGATATCCCAGGTGCTGCCCTTCAGAGCTTTTGTATTTAATACAAAATGCCTTTGTGGTTTGGGAACACCTGAGCAGATGATGGTAAAAATGGAAAATGGGCCAACAAGCTTGCATTCTTTCCTGAAAGAGGATTTGCACACAGGGCACTGCCTATCTGTCACATCCCCATGCTTATAGTTGGGTCCTGACAGCTTTCCTAAGCCGTCTCTGCTGCCTATCTGGCGAGAAATGATCACCTTTTTAAATGGTCCTGGTCGACTATAAATAACTGTGTTCATTTAACTGCTTTCTATTTTCCCTTCAATCATTCCTTTATTACAAGAATGTATCAAAAATTGTAATTTTTTTTAAAATGGGATTCAAAATGTTACCTATTTCTCCCACATGTCCCAATGCCACTGACTTTTGCTGTGGCCTATGTTCCCAGGACACGGGCCCACACATCTTCCTGGGCCTCAAACCTTCAGCCTTTAGATGCGGACCCACTGTTAGGTACTAGTGATAACTATTTTAAGCATAGTGTCAGACATGTTCACACGCTGTGCCATTTGATCCCCAAAGCTCTGAGATACGCTGAATGCCCCACTTCACAAGCAGGAAAATCCAAACAGAGGTCACAAACCTTGTAGCAGTTGATCCAGGGTTTACACCTGGGTCTTCTCCGAGTCCACATGCTCTACGTTAAATGAACTCTTTGGACTTCTCTTCCCTCTGCTCTGAGCCATCTCAGGTGACTTCACTAAGTATAATTGACAAAGAACAAACGGGTTTGAACTGCGGGGGTCCGCCAACCCATGGACTCTGCCCTCCCCCCATAAATAGTCAGCCCTTCCTATCTGTGGGTTCGTATCTGCGAATTCAACTCAGTTCTGGTCAAAACAGTATTTTCACATTCCCAACCGCAGATTCCCATCAGGGATGGAAATACCATTTGGGTGTTTGTGTCCATGGATGTGAAGAGCTTACCTTGGAGTCAAAAGTTATACGCAGATTTTCAACTCCACGGGGGTCGGCCTTTCCTCTTTGCAGTGAGTGTCCTCTCTCCTCTCCATCCGTGCTTGGAAGCTCGGCCTCTCCCGGCTTCTCCAAGACCTGTCTTCCTGCATCTTCTGTTTTTTTTTTTCTTTCTACTGACTCCCTCCTTTTTTCCTCTCACTGACAAACCCTTGGAAAGCCAACTACGTGCTTTCTATTGCTCAGTTCCTATCTGTGGCTCACTCCCTTGAAATTGCCCACCCAAAGGACAGGTTGGTTGCACAGCTGATCTTTTTTTTTCTTTTTACCACGTTCTGATTCAATCTGGACCTCAAGCAAACAAGTACGTGCTGATGATCTGTATGCCAAGAAGAGGTATATCCAGAGGTACATTTTTCTCCATGTATTTTCCAACAGCTTACTAATTATTTTTCTAGGTCTTTTGTTTTTCTTTTAATTGTTAAATGCTTAAAGGTACCTAGAAGAACTGTGTCCTCTGGGTTTCAGTAGTGGAACTTAGGACATGTATAAATCAAATTAGAATCAAATAAATAGAAATCAAACTATTTGTACCAAATGGAATCAACTGTCCTAGTTTCCTAAATATAGGGAAGCTCCCATAAGTTCAGATAGCAGAAGAGGCACCATGTTATTTAGGAAACAATTTTTTTTTTTTTGAAAGTTGGCTAATATTACATAGAAGCCCGACTTTTCATAGATGGAGGGGAGATGGAAAGAAGAAATTGTTAGCTCTATCACAAACCTGAGCTGTGTTAAGAGAAAGGTAAGAAAAAAAAACACTTTGATGCATTGCTGATGTGAGTATAAATTGGTAACACTTTTTTTTTTTTGAGGGTGGGGAAGATTTATCAATATTTATCAGAATAAAAAATGCATCTGCTCTGTCTCAGCAATTCCACTCTTTTAGAACTAATCCTATAGGTTTTCTCATTGCTATGCACAAAGAAAAGTGTGTTGTAATATTCATTGCATCATTTAAAAAATGAGGCAGCTCAATATCCTATGACATGATCTCCAAGACAAGATATGAAAAAAGCAAATGCAGAACAATATGTATAATGTGCTAATATTTATGAAGGTGGGTCACACTCACACTTGTATTTGAAAAGACTCTAGACCCATAAGCACACGCATACACATTTGGACTTGAAAAGATTGTCTCTGGCAATTTATACCAGAAAATTATCTTAGCTTTTGTCTTTAGGGAGAGGAATTAAAGGCTGAGGGCTTGGGTGGGAAGGAAATTTACTTTCTCACTACATTTTTATGGACTGACTTAAAATTTTGCCTTGTGCAAGTAGTGCTTTTTTAAAATTTTTAAACAAAAAAAAATTTAAAGGTTGGGTTAACTTGAATATCCTTTTTCCTCATTAAATGTAAAGAATTGCTATAATTTAAACATTTTTCTGAGTTAAGTGTTAAGACTTGCTGTAAGATTTGCAAGGCATGGGTAGGCCGACTCTGAATTGAGATGTTTCAGCCACGGATGAGGATGAAAGAGTTTTTTCTGTTGCCTCCCCCTGGTTTTGAGTTTTGCTGTTTTCAGAACTTTAAATAAAGTGTAGCTGTAAAGAAGGCACAAATTATCCATATACAAGATCCTGTCTCCTTACCTCACATTCACACTTCTTAGGTCATACAGTGGTCATCACCTATACCTGGGAGAGGTTGCGAGGGACAATCTCACTGCTCTGTGAACTGGTTCCCTGTCCTACAGATTCTGGGCCTCGGAATGTAAGCAGTAACATTCAGCAGCCACAATCCAATCTGCTCCTTCTGTGATATCCCCCTCCCCTACCACTAAGTCAATATTACTCTATCATTTCAGCTATCCTGTCAAGCTCTCTATTCCCAACACTCCATTGCAAGTTTATGGCACCCCAAGTCCAAACCTTCCATTTCTGGCTCAGAAAAAATTTGCTATCTTCTGTCAGGAGCACCCCCTTACACAGGCATCTTCTCAACAGGCAATTTCACACCCCAGAAGAGAAGAGGAAATTCCAGAGACCTAGATCCCCAAGCAATCTAGGAAGCACCCAGAAGACAGCCATTTGCAGACATTCAGGGACTTCGGGCAGTTCTGGTCCTCGTAACAACTGTTATTGGAGAGGAGGTTTTACAGCAGCCACTGTTGTCAAATGGAGATAAAATTTTAATAATAAGAATAACAGGAGCAAATTGATACTTTGACTTTTCTGGAATAGCCATCCAGGGATATTCCGGCCTTAAAGTTCTATCAGTTCAAGCAAAAGTTCATGCTTCCACCCCCACAGAGAAACACTTTGGCTCTTAATCTCTTTTACAAGCAGCAGAGGACTTGAGAAGCAATGACATCTGGAGACCTGGCCAGGTTGCCTACGAATGAGCAAGCGCTGAGGAATTGGGGCCCTTCTCTGTGTCTCTGTTTTTCTCACTAGATTTTTTCCCCAACTTCCCTGTAGGTGTGGTAAATACAAATGCATAATTCTCAGAAACCATAACTCACTCTTTCCCTGGTGCCAAAGAATCTTAAAATGCTAAGACGCTTTCGATAATCCACTCTCCCGTCTCACTTCAGCTTCTGGCATTGATCAAGAGAAGGAGACGGCCTCCTTTGTCCTCCTCAATCTTGTTCATGTGCTATCAAGACTCACCGATGGAAGCTGAAAGACTTCAGAGCACACGATGTGAATTTATATCTTTACACACCTAGTGACTTCCTGAGTCCTCATGCAGTTTGAAAGAGAACATAATGCAAGTAAAACCTGAATTGATTTTAGCCTGATTTTTCCCATGAAACAGGGACTTATAAATCACTTGATGTGTCAAACTCTGCCCCTTTCCTCTGATTCAGCAATCACTCTTAGGAACTTGGGAGATCTAAACTAGACATTTGTATCTACCATGGGCCCTGACTGGGTTATTTATTTAATTCAGCTGAGAATTTGAGGTGTTATGTTCTATTAATTCACAGACAACCTACTTTAAAATTAATGATGCAGGACCAACTTTTTTGAGATGTCAGACATGATATAAATACAATGCAGTAAGAAGTAATTCTCTGTTTTAGCTTAACCTTGTTATGGTCCTAACTATTCACATAAGAAAAAAAAATAAAAGATTTCAAGTTCCACAGACATATTTTTGTCTGTATGTTTACTCAAAAAGGAAATCAAGAAGTCTACAGTTTCATTTTCATATTTTAAATTAATCAAGAAGATCTTAAGTCAATTCTAAAACCCCAGGTATTCTGAATTAAAGCTAAAATTATAAAAATTAGTTATGATTACAAATTATATCTGGCTTTTAGTCTATTTAGAAGTTGTCTTCAGTGGAACACTATGCAAGATGTAATTGAGCCACATTTTGTGTTTTAAAAACGTTCAATGCTTTTTAAAAAAGGTTTGTACCTTCTTCCCTCTTTTTCTTCAGATTACCTTGTTCAAGTTCTATGGTGCTAAGACCTGAAGTTAACTATATTATTTATAATGAATTTTCAAAATTCAAGTGCAAGGAGAGAATAAAAGCTCTTGACCAATGTTTGCTTATTGGAGAAAAAGCGGGGAAATGAGTAAGCAGACAGAACTTTATGATTCAACGTGATGGCTTGTGCTAAATTCCTCATAAAAGGGTAAATTCTCAAGGGTTACCTTTCAACCTCAAGTCTGGAGGTTGGCTTTGCATATTCCTACTAATGGGAACCATGATCCCATGACTCAGAAACACCAAGCCACTTCAGGTACATTGCTTTCCCCAGCCAATATCTGTGTCTTCTTCTTTAAAAAGTGTAGTTTTTTCCTATTTTTACCACTCAACTTCGAATGTTCTCTTTCAGTGTCAGCTATGAAGTCAACAGAAACCAATTGTAAATGACTTTTAAGATATTGTAATTTTTCCATCTTTGTAGGAACGCTCTGATGAAAGAGGGAGAAAGCATGCTCTCAGAACACCATTACTGTATGTTTTTAGCTCCCTCCACTCATAGTGTTCCAATCACTTAGAAGATTCTCCTCTCTCCATATCCAAGTCCTTCTACTCTTCGAATCTCATTAAGGACCATTCTAATTACACTCCTTCTCCTAATACTTAACAGAGTCAACCTCACATTAGCACTCCAGGAATTGTGGAAGGATGATGCTATCCTTTTCTGCTCTTAAAGGAGCTCTAAATTGTAACTGTTCAAGAGTTTTGTGAACCCAGAGGAGGTAGCTCAAGGTAGGGCAGAGGCTAAAAAAGATAAAAGTTAGGTTAATAGTATGTATTCTAAAGCTTAGCTGTAACTGTTATCTCTGAGGAGGTGTACCCATGCCCACCCCATAGGTAAACATCTGCCTCCTTCTCACCCCTCCTCCCTCTTCTGAAATGCTACCCACAAACGTTTCACTCTGGTTTACTGAAGTCGTTGGAAGAGGAATTTAGAGGTCAGTTTCTTTTTCTGAAAGTATAGTCTGTTTTCCAAAAGAAAATATTCCTGTTGGATAATCAAACAGATGCAGGTGTAGGGAAAGTTGTAAAGGCATTTGAAATAGACCAAAAAAAGTAGAAGTTGTCTTCGGTGGAAAACTGTGTATCGTCTAAGTGCCATCTTCCAGGGATTTTGACTCCAAGAGGCCTTCGTGCCTTCTATCAACTTTCAACTATTTTATTTACAGCTCTGTAAATTGTAGATAACTGACAGTGAAGCAAATGATTCTTGTCAATAGATATGCAAATGAATTTTTCCCGAAAATGCAATTGATTTTCCTCCCCGGCTGTAGAACGTGCCCAGTTTTGCTTATTTGTAAATTTATTGATGCATTATTGCTGTTTCTTTGAATTCTTCTTTGAACCAGTTGCCACATCTTACTGGTTCCTTCATTAATTAATGATTAAAATAACATTTCTAACATATGTTCGTTTTACATCAGACATTCGTGATTACATTTTATTTTGAAAATTATCCTTTAACGCAGGAATCTAGAGGACAGTAGTTTCCATGGAGTTTGCCTCAGGTGAGCATCGAAGAACCCATCTATCTCTCTGGTCTCTGTTCTTGTTCTCTTCTAAGTGTGCTCCTAATGTCTTCTCGGTCTTTTTAGTCATTTGAACTCATGACAGGCTCTCAGCCAGCCAGTTCCATCTGAAGGAAAGAGGGAAGAAGATTCTGATTCTTCAATTTTCTCAGCATATAACAACTACAGAAATAATAATTAATAATAAATCTGTTTATTTCTAGGACTGATGACCCACCAGACCAAAACTCCAGGGTGTTATACTAAGTCCAATGGTCAAAGATCCCTCCACAAAAGAAGGTGGAAGGGAATTGCCTAAAACTCCATCCTGCCAGTCTGTATTGCTTTCCTTTTCCCATTAAAAAAAAAAAAAAAAACCTGTTGCTAATTTGTCTTTCCACTCATGAAGATGGTTTCTATTGATCCATTCTCCTCTTTCATCCTGTTTCTTTCATGGCTCTCAACCAGTTGTGTGAAACATTAATTGAGTATCTGCTATATGCTGGGCATTTTCTATTTGCTGGAGGTTCATAGACCTCAAAGAGTTCACAGTTTGGAGAGAATCACCTTCACAGGAATATGACACCCTGTAGCACTTAATAAACCTGTACATTTTCAGAAGGACTGTCACGCACATGTCCAGCCTGTGGCTAATTAACACAGCTGAAGTCTCAGGACTGTCCTCAGACCTTGAAGTCAAGTGTCCTTGACTTCTTCGGCCTTAAATGTGAACAAACACAACCATCTTCAGACCAGAAGAACCTGTCTGTACACAAAATAGTAGAGATCAAATATCTCAGATGAGTTATGAAGTTACAACTCACAATCCAGAAAACGTGAATGTTTAGTTGGCTTTCAAGATGACAGTTCATGAATTACAGGGTTAAGAAAGCTATCCTGAAAGGCGTGCAAATGATTTGGACACTGCATTGAGACTCAACATTGATGGGAGGCAGTTCTGCTGGGGGGTGGCCGTTCTAAAGTGAGTGGGCAGTTTATTTCCTTGACCTTCGAGAGGCTTTCAGAGTTTGTTGTGTTTTATGAGTAATTCTTAAAGTGCATTTTAGAACTCTCTTTCCAAATGCTCAGGCTTCACCAGGCTTTTAAACTTTCTTTTTCATTATAGTACAAACAACTCTACAAGCAGGCCTCCTGCTTCTCCTCTCAGGCTATGCAGAATTATTCATACTCCAAAACTAAAGAACATCAGCACGAAGGAAAAGCAGATGAAGGAGTGAAAACAAATTAGCAATCCAAACAGCCCTCTCCCTGCCTGTCAACTGAAAGCCTTAGGTGTCTCCTCCCAGAGTCAAGGGGTTTTTTGAGCCAAAGATTAAAGGATACATTTCAGGGCTCAGAGAACAGACATTCTGTGAAGTGTATACCCACCCAAGGCAACCAGGACAAATTACGCATATGCAGAGCCAGGGTGTGCCCTAACCCCAGCATGAGTCCCCAAAGCCAGATCAGCCGGGCTGCATGTTTGGTATTCTGCAGCCACCAGGCACAGGTCTAAAACTGCATTTTATGTTTCCCTTCATGCTTGAGTAAGAATAAAAAAAGAACAGAAAAGAAAAACAAGAAAGAAGAAAGATAATCCATTAAGCTATCTTTGGAAATATGGTTAAACCTTTCCTTAAAGTAGCTATTCCCAACTGGAGTGATTTTGCCCAACAAGGAAACTGTTGGGCAAATGTCTGAAGGTATTTTTGATTGTCACACAGAAGTGTGGGAGCTGCTGCTGTCGTCTATGGGGTAGACAACAAAGAGGATGCAGCTAAACATCCTATAGTGCACAGTACAGCCCCCACAACAAATAGTGGTCTGGTCCATATGTCAGTAATGCTGAGGTTGAGAAACCCTGTCTTAAATATGTTGAGCAGCAAAAATAGAATTTTTAAAAAGAATTTCCTCTCTCTCACACACGCACACACGCACACACACACAAACGGCTGGCTTCGTGGATGTGAAATTCATGCAGTTTGCAAAGTGCCATACACTCAGAAGAGTCCCTGTGTTTGATGCAATCATCTGGTGTTGTCATCTTGAAATCCTTAACAATTTTGAACAAAAGACCTGATATTCTCATTTTACCCTGGGCCCACAAATTACATAGTTACCGCTATGTGCAAACACACATGCATGAGGGAGACTTAGCAGTTCACAGGAGCAGAGCCACGCGTTCTCCACTGCGCCCCCTTTTCGGCCTCGAGAGTCTACGTCATCATAGCAGTACCTGCTCTGGTTCTGTTTTTAAAACCCCTTTTTGGATTATGGCAGAGCTGAAGCTGGAAAATCTATCTGTGTCATGGATTTCAAAGTGCCTGCAGATTCCCCTGTTTCCTATCAAACTATCCAGGAAATCTACACAAGGCACCAAGAGCCAGGCAGTGAACTGTGTGACATAAATAGACATTTTCTCGAGAATTCGGGAAAAACGCAGTAGAAACTGCAGAGGGTGTTTTTTCCTGCAAGGGCAGTGGGCTCTGCTCCAATAACCCTTGAAGAGATGACAAAAACCATCCAGGACAGGCATCTTAATACCTGTAATCAAATAAAATCAGCTTTTACATCTATCCTCTCCCCGAGAGTCTTTTTTTATGTCATTATCCATTGTTAACAAACCTATGAAGACACTTAAAATGTCCTATTAAAAACCCCAGTGAGATAAGCACCATCACTTTGCTTCTTATTAATTACTTTTAATCTGCTACCATAGGCCCATCAGCAGCAATTTACGAAGCAATAGTAAAAGGATAGAAGACGCTATCCACAAACAACCTTGCTCACTTTTCCAAATGGATCTCTCAAAATGTCCTGTCTGTGGCATTGTCTGTGATGCTTATGCAGAAAAAAAAAAAAAAAAAAACCACAGGAGCGACAACAAATTCAGTTTTTGAATGCCAAGTCAGAATGAGAAACTCTGCCTAAAAGGTCCAGGGGCCCTCAGTAGAGACCGACCAAACGTGTCTCTGCTGCCATCTTCTGATCAGCCATTGGCACGCGCGTGCACTAGCATCTGCCACTTGGGAATCCCCCTGAGCACTTTTAGAACTGCACTTGCAAAGTAAATGGGCTTTGAAAAAATATGAAAGCACGAATCACAGTTGCTCCACATTAGTCAACAGTTGAGGACATCAATAATAATTTCCAAGTTTGCAGGCAATTAGACTTAAAACCCGACACACAGAGCAGAATTCAACGCCGCGGGCTGTGAGCAGGCAGCCTTGGCTGAGCAGTGGGACTCTTCAGGGACCTGTACGAGGACCGTGGGAAAGGCAGAGGGAGAGAGTTGACAGGCTTTGATGGAACAGCTTGATTCTTTAGAGGTTTTTGTTCGTTCCTAGGAAGGAGAAAGATCAAAGGCTGTGAGCTGCTTTTCCAGGTAAAATAGAAATACAGCCATTGTACCTTCCTAGGCATCACCTAAGACGTACATGCCTAGTTCTCTCTTCCACTGTGTGCAGAGTGACCTGGACCAGATGATGGCAACCACAATGATGATGGCAACCATGTAGAAGTCCTCAGGGCAGAGACTAGATTCAATTCATTGCCGTATCCCGAGGACTAGATCAGTGGTTTGCAGTGTTCAAAAAATAAACGCTTACCAAAGAAACAGTCATAGCTCTCACTTATTGATGATCGATTTTATGCCACGTCCTTTACAGTTCTTATCTCATTTTGTCATTACAATAATCTATGAGGGATGTATTATTGTCCATGTATTATTGATAAAGTGATATGAATCAGGCTTGCCAATGGCCACACTGACCAAGAGAGAAAATTCATGTAATGTTACCAGAAACCCACGGAGATGTGGCTGCATCACAGTAGTAAAGTCGTCACTGGGAAATCACTGCGTGCCAGCAGGTGTGCAACATTACCTCATTCACTCCTAACGACAGCTCGGTGAGATTAATGCTACTGAATATGGTCATTTCACAGATGAGGGCTGGGAAGTTTAAGCAGTTGACTGGGGTTTCCACTCAGGACTGCCTCACTGGCTACAGCTTCTCCTCCCCACATACCCTGTCTCTCATGACACTTGTCAGGCTGCACACCTCCCTCCAGGAAGTCCCCCAGGGGAATGACAACGATGCGAGCTAACTCCTACGTGGAATGCCCACCAGCTGGCTAACTGCAAGACATTTCCAAAATATTTCGTAGTGTAGATACAGAAAGAAAGAGTCTTGAGGTGGTGATCTAAGGATTCAGGTTGTTTGGTTTACAGTGGAATGGGGTCTCCTCAATACAATAACAATACAAAACAATAACAAAAGGTCACCTGGAAGAAGAAAACATGAAACCATGGCAGCAACGTGACTTCTTCACTCAGCTGTCCCATAAAAACGGCAAATTTCAGAAATTTAAACAAAACTCTTGGATTTCCACAAATGTTCATAGCAACACTATATATAATAGCCCCAGAGGGGAAACAATTCAAATATCCATCGACCAATGAATGGAGAAATAAAATGTGGCCTATTTATACAATAGAATATTATTTAACAATAAAAAGGAATGAAATACTGGTAGATGCTACAGTGGGAATGGACCTTGAAAACATTAGCCTAAGTGAAACAAGTCAGATGCAAAAACCTACTTATTGTATAATTCTACTTACACTAAGTGCCCAGAATATATAAATCAATGGGGATCGTAAAATCACGTTAGTGGCTGCCTAGAGTTTGAGTAGGGGAGTAAGGGGGCAGATGTGAAGAATGAATGGCTGCTAAAGGGTACAGAGTAATGAAAATATTCCCAAATCGATTGCAATAACAGTTTCACAACTATTTATTTAGGTAGTGAATCTACTAAAATCCTTTGAATTGTGCACTTTAAATAGGTGAATTATATAGTATATGAATTTTATTCATAAAGTTATTAGAAAGAAACAATATTCTATATGTATTTAGAAACAAAGTGAATTATTTAATTATTGGGGTTGGGGGAAACCCTTGGTGTTCCACCAAAACTGATCCAGTCCCTACTTCCAGTCTTCGTCATCTCAACAGACGGTGCCACACTCTTGCACAGCTAGAAAGCTATGAGTGAGCCTTGGTTTCTCCTTTGCCTGTACCACCCCAAGATTAAAATCCATCAGCAACTACTGTCCATTACATCCCCAAAATATATCTCAAAATACACCTGTTTATCTTCATCCTGCACCATAATCCAAACCACCACCTCTTTCACCCCTAACTGATTTTGCTTCCATTCTTGCAATCCTCCAATCCATTTCCTGTCATTTGCAAGAGCGACTGTCTTAAAATCGGCATCAGATCCTGGCTCTCCCTGGTGCAAACTCTTCCACTCATTTCCTCTGCCCACTGCGGGGACATAACATCCACCTTTCCCATGGGCCTCAGCACTCAACTGTTACGATGCTCTTAGCACACTGCTCTCTCTTCTGTCCCTCAATTATGGCAAAGCTTTTAACACCTTCAGGTTTTTGCACTGCTATTCACTCTGGCTACAGTAGTCTTCCTTCGAATATTTGCTTGACTGGCTGTCACTCATCCTTTGGGTCTCAAGTCAAATGTAGAGAAGATGTCCCTGACTGCCCCATGTAGAAGGGTCTTGCCCAGTTCCACTCTGGGCTCATTTTTATTGTTTTTATTGTAACTTGTAGTTACTTGTTTATTTGTCTACTCTTGTCTTCCTCCATTACAAACTGTTTAATGTTTTCTTTATAATATATTAATGTTTAATACAAACATTTGTTTTTAATGAAACAGTAAATAAAAATCCATAGAAATCCCTACATTTTGAGACTGGTTAGAGAGGAATCCAGCAAAGAGACTGAAAAGAAGCTATGTCCCCAAAAACTTCTCCAGTTTTAAAAAAAATTAATGATCATGGGAAAAGCAGGATTATAGGATCCCAGTAAAACTATGAAAGACCTTACAATAATTTTTATATTTACCAAACTAAAACAATAGTACATAAACAAAGAGATTATCAGTAACATTGTATAGAGATTAAATTCATAATAATGGCTGTGGTTTAATTAATTTCCCCACTTATTATTCTAGTTTACATTCAATATCTTGGGATTTCCATCACATATAATTCGAAAGAGGTACTTATAAGTTTGTTTGGTTTTATATGCAGATAATATGAGTTAAAGAGGCATTTTTATTCTGGGTGTGGTTCTCCATCCAAAAGTTGGATGGTTTTCTAAAATTGGATGTCTTAGAGTCATTGAGTCACTTTTCCCAGGTTATGACTCAAAGTGTCTAGCAATTCATGTATATTCTTCCAAAATTCATACTGTTGCAGAAAAAAAATTACTGGGTATAATAGAATCAATTATTTAGTGATATCAATAAAAAGGTTATCTATATTTCAATTAAATGAGGGACAAGGAATAAATAATGGGGAGACGAAGTCGTGGGACGGATGTCCTGGAGAATTCAGATCTAAGACTGCCAAGTCCTTGTTTTTCATCCCCCTGCCATGCCGAACCATGCTAGACTATGCTGTTTCAAGATTCTGTCTCAGGAGGTCTGCAGGGAGGTCTAGAGATCGGTGCATTTATAACTCCAAAGGCATCCTGATCTTAAATCAAAGTTGAAAAAAAAAAAACTGGCATAGACAAGGCCCTGTGAAAAGACTGGGTCACAGGGGTACAAAGATAATCAGGTTTTGGCGTTACCCTAGAGGAGGTCTTGTCTGGGAGCGACAGTTATGTAAACATGTGTTTCAATGCAACATGATAAATGCGCTGAGCACTTTGCCATGAAAGTACAGCGAGAGAGCTGTCTCCAAGTGGAGTTATATTTCTTCCGAAAGGATGGGGGAATCTTGAGGACTAAAATGGAGCAATCGTTCGCCAATGTTATTTGTAATTTTCTATGTTTCCAAATAACTTTTAGTGAACATATTGAAAGTTCCTGTACCTTCTGCTGAATTTTTCTTGGAACCTGAAACTGTTCTAAAAACTAGTCTGTAAAAAAAAAAAACTTAACAACATCAGCAACCTGGCCTATTGAGAGACAAAGACAACCATTAGGCATATCTTTGCTATAATATCTAACTAAATGCCAAAGATGAAAACAACCTTATATGCCACAGAACTAGAGAAAGAAGTAGACTTGAAGGTAACTTGAGTCTTTTCTCGGGCAGAAATCTAAAGACGCAAAATTAATTTTATTTACAAGCCTTTCATGTAAGTTGGTTGACATTTCTCCTTTAAGAAACGTTTCATGACTCTTTATCTTTCCATTTTCTGCCAATTGTCAAATATTCTGTAGGAAAAAAAAATGATATCTGAAATGTATCCAAAAAAAAAAAAAACCCACGTGCAAACCTCTATATCAATCATTAAATGAGAGGAAAATTAACAGGCCTTTGCATAGATATTTAGGAAAGCTTGATGCTGACAGTAGAGTGAGTCAACAGTGGCATCTAGTGTTCAAGTAGGAACTTTCTGCAAAGCCCCTGATGGAGCTAGGAGGATCCTTGGGTTAAAGGTGCAAACCTGTTTCAGATCACCAGCCAACTGACATCATTGAGATGCATGCACCTGAGCACTTATGGTACTGCCTGCACAGATGGTCAGAGGGAAAGCACACAGATTGTCCTGATTCCAGCGAGACCCAACATTGTGCAACCTCAGAGCACTCTCGAATTAAGGAGTTGGTCCCATCCTCTCGACCCCATTCTCCCCCTGATCCCCTGATAAGAGCCCTGGGTAATTGTTTAAGAGCCTTCTCTCAGTGCAGGGTGAAAAGATCTTGCTAACGTTAGGAAGTAGTCCTGGTATTGCATTAACTTTTTCCTGACATCCTGAACTCCTCAATGAATAGTGACTTTGGGGGAAACTATTAACCTACTGCATTCTATAAATAAGGGGCTGTTTTTTATCTATATATGCCCGGATTTTCAACATGTTTTACTGAAAGTAAAAAAAAAATCTTTTTAGGGGAAATAATGAAATATTATTTCCAATGACAATGTTACAAAGCATAGATAGATTTAGATAAAAATAGATATGACCACTCTGTTTAAAGCAGGACTAGGTAGAAAGAACGAATCCTCAGTCTGTCAGCCTTCCTGAACCCCATTCTTCTCTCAGCCCTCTCCATCTCTCTCCCCATCTTCCACATCCACGCATCCCATCACCCCAGCCCCACCCTACCCCCAGCTTCTGAGGCTTTTCTGCAGAGCCCTAGCTCTTCCGAACGCAAGCCCTTTAAACTCGTATTTGTTTTCTTTAGATGACAATTGACAGAAAGCCACCCTCTTCTGAGTTCCTGTTCCACTACTGCCCAGGACCTGAGCAAAGGCTATGAGGTACTTTCATGCAAGATGAATTTACCCAACACGGAAAGCCACGAAGAGCAGGATGCTGGGCGGCATTTTTCCAGTTGGAAAGACAAGCCTCCCTTTCCATGTGCACGAAGGCCCCACCCTCATCCTCACACTTCACTAAAGGCACTGCATCTGGGTGAGGATGGTAAGAGATCTATGTAGAACATTTCTTTGTGAGATTTCCCTCCCTGTCTTCCCACAGAGGCAAGTAACTAGTGACAAGGAGAGCTAAATTCTGAAGGTTCCCTGGAAGGAGAGTCAGTGGTCAGTATGCCAAGATCAACTGCCAGGGCCACATAGCCCTAACAGTCCCATGCTTCAGGCCTGCCTGGGACATATTCTCCAAAGTTTGTACCTGGAAGCTTTCTCTATAATTACCCATTTACCTACTTCTTCATCCACTAAGAAAACAAATGAGCATCTTCCAAACTATCCAAACCAAAAGAGCAGCATTTTTATGGTTGAAAGTCACTTTTATTATTATTATTATTATTATTATTATTATTATTATTATTATGGAATTTAAAACATTGTCAAACAACAACAAAAAAAAACCTGACACCTACATCTCACAGCTGAAATGTCATGGGTGTGGTTTTGTCAGAAAATGAGAAAAACTCTTTTTGGTTCCCTTCACTTGGTCAAAACAGGCATGAGTAACTTGGTAAACTACATGTGACAAATGCTTTGTTATCTCTATGTGAAATTTATTAATGAGCACTCACACTAAGCAATTTCTATGAGACAGGATTTCTTATCATATCTTAGGAATTCTCGGCCTCAGTACTGTTGACATTTTGAACAATTCTTGCTGTGGATGTCTGTCCTGTGCACTGTAGGATGTCTAGCAGCATCCCTGGGCTTCTATCCACTAAATGCCAGTAGCATATGCCCCTAGTTAGGAGAACTAAAACACGTCTCCGGACATGGTCATATGTCCCCTGGGGGACAAAATTGCCCTCCTCTCCATTGAGAACAACTGCCTAATATGAATTAATTATGCCATTCTTGCAAAAATCCCTAAGAATTAGATCACCTGTTTTAAATTCCTCAATTTTATGCAGCTGAACTCAGTTCAGAGCTCGGGCATCCAGCTTCAGAGGGTGTGCTCTCGACTGCTCTGCTGCACCCTCTCCTGAGCTCCTGTCTCTCTACTGCCCAGGATCAGTAAAGCTTTCAGAAGAGCCAGTAATTTTCGTGGCACTGCCACAGTCTTGTGAGGACTTGCTGCCTCTTCCAGGAGCCTGTGCAGAGAAAAAAAAAAAAAAAGACGAAAGTTAAATTAGATCCTTCCAGGGTTTGCCTTTGTGTGTGAAACTATATTTCCCAGGCCATGTCAGTTTGGAAGTTACTATAAAGTTTCCAGAGCAGTCACAGAACAAAATCTCTCTGCCTGCCTCTCAAGCTCACTGTGGAATTCCGCCCTCCACCTTTAAATTTTTTCCAGAATCTGCAGGTTCCTAACACACTCTGGGACCACAGCGGGAGCTTCCACAAGTGGAATCTTAGTAGGGCTGTCTGTATCGACCACTTATCCTGCAATAATTCATTCAAATTTCATAACGAACATTTGTATCCATCTTTCTAGAGAGGAAACTGAGGATTAAAGCCCAGAGTAATCCACATTGTTAGTGACAGAGTTGAAATCTGAATGTCAAAGCCTGTGCTTTTAACCACTAAGAGAAACTGTTCCTTTGGTCGCATATGGTGTCACCAGTCTTTGTGGTGAAATTGTAGGTCTCCGTGCCTGAAGCAGCAATGAACGTGCTACGACCATGACCACTCCTGTACAAGGCACCCACGTTTCACAGACGGCATTTTCTTATGCCACTGTCAACGCCACAGGTGCCAAGGCTGCAAGCATCTCCAGTGTCCCATGAGGAACACAAGAAAAAGTTGATTTAGTGTTTTTATCTTTTCATTTAAATGTCTCCTCACTTTAAAAGTCAGGTGTGAGTCCACAGTGGCAAAGGAGAAGGAAACATCAGTAACAAACAGAGCTAAACTCAGAATGCCTCCCTCCATCATTGATTCTTTGTTCTTGAATCAAACTCTGCCTCTCGACTCTCTCTTCCTTCAGGATACAGGCTTTCCTCATTCATTCTCTCAGCCAATATTTACTTAATATCTTCCATCTGCAGCAACTCCACTAGACACTGGGAATCGAATAATGAGCGGAGATAGATGTGGTGCCTGCCTGCTTCATGGAGCTTGCAGTTTATGGAGAAGACAACCATTAATCTAATAATTGCATAAATAGATTCAAGATGATGGCTGTGTTAAGAACCACGCAGGAAAAAAAAAAAGTGCATGTTGCTGTAAGACTGTGTATATTATAGTGGGGCCTAAGCCAGTCTGTGGAGTTGGAGAAGTTTTTTTTGATGAACTTATGTTGACCTGAAACATAAAGAGCTGAAGAATGAATAGGAGGTAGGAGCAGTAACCAGGTAAGAGGGAGATAGCACGCAGGTAGCTGGCGCGTGTTCCAAATAAAGGACATGCGCCTAGGCTGTGAAGTGGGAAGAGAGAGCAAAGTCTGCACCACTGTGAGGAGGAGGCCATTGTCCTGGCTTGCAGAGTGAGTCTGAAGAGATAAGCAAGGTCCCGAAGAGCAGAATCTGTGGGCATGTTTTGGATTTTGGAATTTTTCCTAAGAATATTTCTTTAAGCAGGAGGGAATGTGAATTTTTGCTTTTTTAGAAGATCTCTTTGCTATGAAAGAATAGACAAAAGGATAAAGAGAGGTACAAATCAATCTGCAGAATATTAATACGTCATTGGTGGCACTCCCCCGAAGCAGATACTGCTGATTGCCTATCCAGTGGTCTTACCTCCATCTTGCTAATGCACAGGATAGTTCAGGTAGTTATCTGCTCAGGTAAAATTATTCGCCTTACCCCTTGTATTCGTGGCTGGCCCAGTGATCCAGTTCTGGACAATCCTATTTTGTAAGTAGAACTCTTTTTTTTGTTAAGTGACAGGCACAGCGAATTTTCCCTTTGTTCCTTTGTCCTTACACCTTTCCTCTGGATATAGATGCTAAGTCTGGAGGTAGCAGCCCTCTTGGAACCATGAAGATTAAAGTCAAGTTGAGGATGAGGAGCAGGAAGCGAGCCACAGATTCCACAGTTGATGTATGGACTGTTTATTCCCAGACTTCTTGTTGCATAAGACAAAGAAGACCTTTCTGCAGGGTTCCCTCTTACTCACAGCTGGGTCCAGTCCTTACTTCACCCACTAATCCCTCAAACATCCTCAGACGTGCCTGACTACTAGAGCGGACATGACACCTGGTCTTTCTCCAGATGTGCTCCCCAAGATCACCCGCATTCGGGTCTAAAGTGGGAGGAGTTAAAACCGCAGAGTCTCTCAGCCAGGCCATCAGCATTAACACCGTCCTAATAAGTCACGTTGATACATATGTACCCTTGGTATGATGTGATGAAAATGGTGCTTTACCTCTGTGGTCTTCCTCTGGGTCTAATCACAAGAAAATTATCGGACGAATCCCAACTGAGATACTTTTAACAAAACATTTGGCCAGTAATCCTCAAAAACAAGGAAGCTGGAGAAACTGTCATAGCCAAGAGAAGTCTTAGACATGACAACTAAAGGCAATGCGGTATCCTAGATGGGATCCTGGAACAGAAAGGGGTGTTAGGTAAAAACTAAGAAAATTGAAATGAAGCGTGGACTCTAGTTAATAATAATGTATCAATATTGGTTCACTAGATGTGGTAACTGGATCATGGTCATATAAGATGTTAATGATATAGGAACCTGGGAGTGGGGTATATGGAATTTTCTGCGCTATCTTTACAACTTTTCTGTCAATCTAAAACTATTCTACAATGAAAAGTCTATTAAAATGAATATTCCCAGTCTCCACGGTAGTCCTACAGAAGCATACTATCTTGAGTGGGACCCAGGCACCTGCATATCTAATAACACCCACAAGTGTCAACACTACTACTTTAGGCTCATTCTGCCACCCCTGCTATGCTTAAATGGCAAGCCCCTGCAGGCCACCTGCTCAGCTCCCCCAAAGAAAGATGCAGACCCTTCCACAGAGAGCGACGTTCAAGATATCTAAGAGTGGACGTTCAGCTTCTAGAACAAAGCACACAATTCCTTTGTTTTATGTATCTTATTGACATCAGATACCTTTGGATAAAAATCACTAGTTTAATGTTTGTCCCAAAATTGGATTCGAACCTCTGTAGTCATGTCACTAATAGAGTTACCTCTAATAAAATATCTGGACTGGATTTTTGTACTTCTATCATACATAAAGTAAAATATTTGGTGACTTTTATTTCCACCCCTTGAATCCCACTGTTCCCATCATACCTCTCGGGGTAAAAGAGTAATAAAACCAATATTTATAAAGGTTTTCCACAGAAATTTTTCTCCAGGCTTAGAAGAGCAAAATAATCATTTTCTGTGATGGAATTCAGACATGAATATACAAAAATGCACCCATTTATTAGCTGAATTCAGATGTAGTTATTTGCCAGCTGGTGACTTTGGAGAAGTAAGTGGAACTCAATTTACACATTAGCAACATGAGCAGTTTGGAAGAGGTGGTTTTTAAGGTCCCTCTGAGCTCTGGAATTTTGAGTATGGAATCTCAAAGCCAGGGGCTAGTCTTGACCCTAATGTCACAGTAGGAAAATTTGTGTCTGTAAACTCACCGTAATAATCCAATAACTAATCATAAAATGTAGGTGTAAAACTTCATCAGTCTCAATCTTTGAGAATCGTATCCCACAAAATGAATTAAAAAGACACAGATAGTTATCAAAGGCTATTTAAAGATGGCTTTCAATCCATTTTGCCTCTATTATGGATGCTGCCATGTGAGACAGTGAGAGACCCAAGGATGAAAGCTGACAACCAGCAGAGAAAAGAAAAGCCCCATAAAACAGATGTTTTAAACATGAAGCAGGTGTTGATGTTTATTTATACCCGGCTGCTGCATAGATTGCTGTTAAAATTTCAAAGTAGGAGTTTTCCCTGTAGACAAAGGACAAAGAAAACAAATAGACAAGTCACGAAAGAACTGAAAGTGGTAAACAAGCATGTAAAATAATGTTCACCTTAATAAACAGAGTAGATGCCTTTTATTTTATTTTTTGTCAATTTTTTTT
This sequence comes from Cynopterus sphinx, assembly GCA_030015415.1. Taxonomy (NCBI): domain Eukaryota; kingdom Metazoa; phylum Chordata; class Mammalia; order Chiroptera; family Pteropodidae; genus Cynopterus; species Cynopterus sphinx. The sequence goes on from CM057379.1 coordinate 192,043,107, forward strand.
TCCTGTATATATACTGTGATGACAGAGATATGGTGAAACCATCACTGCTAGAGAGAGTGTAAACTGGTACAAACCTTTTGGAAAATATCTGATGACGTACATAAAAAAGATTTAAATATCCATGCCCTTGGATTCTATAATTCCACTAAACACAGGACAAAGAAACATGCATGAAGATGTTCTGGCAGAGAAAACTGGAAAAGAACTTCTAAATGTCTAAAAATAGATGAAAGATTGTAAAATGTGTTACATCTGCTCAATTTAATATTATGTATCTCTGTAAAAAAGATGCTCTAGAGGCTACTTACCAGCAGAAAATGTTTATGACCTGTGAAATGTGATAAACTATCAGTTCATATATATACATGTATATATATACATATATGTATATATATGTATCGGGCTCCACCATGTTTTTAAAATTTTAATTTAGTAACCAACATTTAAAATTGATAAAACCTATATAAAAATCACAGTTTTGGGCTCCTGTCAAAAAATCAAAATAACTAGTGAAACTATGCTCTTTTGCATAAGAATGATGATTTGGAGCTGAGTTGTAACTGTTCCCTTTTGGATGAGGAACACACAACCTCCTTTGATCTTCAGTCCCTACTCGGTGATCCTTGCAGACATCTGAATTCATGACCCCTGACCTAAATTTAATAATCAGGATATAAAATTGTACCTATAAATTTCTCATATGCACATGAAAAAGAATGAAATCTCCCAAAATGTTATGCTTGGATTAGAGTTTTAGTACTATGGGTTTTTTCTATTTTGAAGTGTTCTGCATGACTTTTCTACTTTAAAAACTGGTTTAGAAATTGACCTAAGTAAATATGACCTTTCAGCAAATGACCAGTCTTTTAGTAAATATCTACCGTTTCCAGGAATCAGGAGAGAAGGGTAAAGGCCATAGTCTCCTGGCCCATAATCTTGCAAACAGGCGCTATATCACAATGAATCTTGGACCAAATTCTTCTAGGCATACAACACTCTTTAGCCAGGAATAATCCATTTGCTTCCTGTAATCCCAGAGAAGCAACCCCTTTCTTTTTTCAGGACCCACAAGATGGAAATAAAAATCTGAAAAAAAAAAATTGAGTCAAAGTTTCATTCTCAGGCAGACACAATATTCCAATAATAAAATCAGACAACATAGTGTCAGCTGTGAAGTAGGCGAAGGACAAATAGGGCTCAAGGACGTGAGCACTGCTGGGTTTGACAGGTTCTTAACACCTTCTTCCTGCAAAGATGATGGAGGCCAGACAGTCTTTCTAGCTAACTAACCCCTTGCACTGACTACTACCTATTTCATAAATGGAAAAGCACTCCCCACACCCTTTACACAACTTAATGAACCTTCTGGTGTGAATTCTGATAAAGACAATGGGAATGATTAAACAGCCATCTTTGGAAAGGGGATTCTTGATTAGGATACTTTAAATCTTTTATGTCTCTAAGATATATAATAAAGTTGACTTATTCATTTCCTACTACCGACGCTAAAAAATTTTCAAAATAAATTACTGCTTAATACTACAGCTATTGGTTTTCAGCTTTATTAGGCCATTATAAATGTCACCATTTAATTTTTGTGTTCATAATTCTGTTCTAAATTTAATCTCACTAAATATTTAGCATATAGATGAGTAGCAGTCAGATAAACCCCATTTAGTTAATAAATGATCAAAGAATGAGGCTCAAGCTAAAACCAGGGTCCCTGACTAAATTCTCCAAAACCCAATCTTCTACACCCGTATGTTAAAGGACTTAAAAATTGAAAAATCAAGATGCCAAGTGCCCTTTTGCAGTGTGTCAAAACAGGATATGGACTAATACTCTGGAAGGAAATAATAAATCTTTTAAAACATTGTAAACACAAAGTTCAAAGCAACTGGCCATTGTTACTTTGTACATGGTAGTGATTTTGAAATTGAATACACTCCTTTTGATGCAATCTAATCAAACTTAAACATGTTTCATGTGACATTAGTAATAGAAAGTGATCAGAGGAAGTGAATAAATGCATTAATCCAATGAAAAAGAAGCCAAGTTTGCGCCATCTAGTTTTCACATGGGCTGGTGTGGTGAATTAAATGGAATTAGGATCAGGACCAAGACTCCTGCATCTTTGAGGTCTTTAAGGGTAGCCCTGATTGCTGCCACCTCCCTGGGATGTGACCTTGGTTTACTATCTCGGCCAGGAGGTAGAAGCTTTCACTCAGCTTTCTCATTAAGACAGTTTTTAACCCACAAGCCCAGAAATGAATGATGGTTCTGCTAAGTCCCAAATATGTTCAGCCCAACAATTTATTCTGGAAGTGGGAAGATGACCCCTGGGTAGATCCATGAACTCAATGGACCTACAGCAAGTTGATCCTGGGATAGGACTCCATTTATCCCCCGATTCTCGTAAGCCCCCATTCTAAAAGGCACACTCTTGTCCTTGAACATCAATTTCAACTTGGACTGTGGGTCCCACATCCTCAGAATGCTTGTGTGCACTCCTTTCCCCAAGTTATCCAAGTAAATAACCATAGGTGCTTCTAAGGAAGGGCTCAGGGAATCATCGCCACGTACACTTGCAGCCCTCCTTCTTCAGGATCTGGCCTTTACTTCCGTCAGTAGTTTCTGGGTCTGGAAAGCAGCCAAAGTCTGGAAACTTAGCAAGAGGTTCTAACTCTGTATCAGGGTGGCTGCACCCTATCTATCTCTTGATCAGCCATCCATCCTTGACATCTTTTGATGGTATAGCTTGAGCAGCAATACCCTTAATGGCTACCCACCCACTTTGCTTCTAGAGATACCATGTTCTACTAACCATCTCCAAACCTCTCTGTAGGCACCTCTTAGACCTAACCACTCCTGATGAAAGACATGCCCACTTTGCTTCTGACGGGGAGCACTGCCACTGGGCCCCTATTCTTCCAACTCCATTGTTATCAGTGAGCCCACTTCTGGCCAATAGGGCTACCCCTGAGCTTCTCAGTGATGCTGGGACCCCCTTCACTGATACATCCCTATCACTTGGGTCAGTGTGTCCACTGTGCCTTCCTAGATGTTCCCTCTAAGAAAACATGCATACTTTATTGTTTGCTACAATAATGTCCATTAATAAGAAATCTGGTGATCTGCTAATTATAGGGACACATTAAAATAAATAGTAATATAAAAATTTCCATCAGCTACCACGTGAAATCACCTTGCATACACAGATGAACATTTGAGAAGTACGAAAGTACTACAGGTAAACATGGAGACACATTTAGAAAGTAGGAAAACCCTCCAGCCACCTGCACTTCTGTGTATCCCGGTTCAGCTGACCACTTTGTGGACTTCTGAGGTGGTCACTGCAGTCACCCTCGAGCCTCTCTCATGTACTGCAGCGTCCACTGGACTTGAGCACAGATCTGCCCCTTGCTAGCTTTAGGATGAGGGGATGTCCTTAAACGCATCTCTTAGTCAGCTTCTTTACCCTTTAATTTAAAGGGATTATGGAAAGAACATCTGTTTCTTCTTATTTCTTGGAAATACAACACATATCTAACTGAAAAGTAAATACAGAAACCTTTTAATTCCTTGAAAAAATTTCCCAGATCATTCCATGTGTTTTATAATAACAGAGACAATCTTATCCCTACTCATCAATCATTACCAAAAATAAAGACTATAGTTACAATTTATTCTCCATAAATGCAAACAATCTCATCTGTTTTGACATCAAAAAATACAGAAAGATAAAACAGAAATTCCAGAGATGATTTTCCATTTTTATATTTATTTTATTGTTTGTTTTTCATTGTTTGTTTCACGGTTTGTGTGTTTATCTTGCAAGAGCCCAAGGAAGTGAGAGAAAATATCTGCAGGCTAATTTTAAACAACATGAAAGGGATTAAGCACTGAATATAAAAAATAGAACTTTTAGCTTATTAAGGAAGAATTTTTCTGAAACATCTGTTAAATTGCTCTGCAATGCATTAATAAATGGAGAATGTGTATTTCCTCTAACAAATAATTTAAACATTGTGAATACTACAAAAAGAGCTAGTCAGGATACGGAAATTTTCAAGTCACAATCCCCTGGAACAGACTAAAAACAAGTTACTTTTAAACCTGAAGTCAGAAGAGTAAAATCTGTAAAATTAACAATATTGCTGCTGTTCTCAGAAATCTACTGATGAACCCTCCAAGTTCTGAAAATCTTTTCAATAAAAAGAACTACGATTTCTTGGCAAGCTCCTTGCTTAAGGGGCAAGTAACTTTTGAAGCTGGACTTAGTCTGTGAATAGAAGCAAGCTGTATTGGCAGCATTGCTCCATTTTGAAAATCGTCTTCAGAATCAAAGACTTCTTCAAAGCAACACTGCCGGCAGAGCTGCAAGTCTGCACTAGAGGGCCCCAGGCAGGTGCAACACTCAGCTGATAAGCCAGAAACCGATTAAAGAGAAGAAAGTGGAGGTCAAACATTTGTTTTTACGGATGCTATCCTGGATAAAATATCAAGAGCTTTCGGCCTAGAAATGGGCATTATGTAAAAAAGAGGTAACCAGATATCAGTAATGATGAGAGTTAAAGATGCCTATACCACAACTGAGGAGTTTTTTATATGTAGCTGCAGGAAGTTCTGCTTGTGATCACTCTATTTGGAACTCGCGTCTGAGCAGCATTCCTAGACATTTCTATTATCTAGTACCTCAGTATTTCTGAATAATCTTAACTGATACTCAGAATGATGCCTCTGACACCCTCCAAGGTTCTACAGGTTCTTCAAAATTAAAGAAAGGTCACGCAGTACCTGGTATGGTTTTGGTGTGAGCCTATATTACATAACAAATATTTAAAAATTGGTAATCCATATTGGGCTCAATGATAGCTCTCTCCATTAATCTTACTGTTTTAATAACTAAAATAGTCCATTTTCCCAGTAGGATTAATGATCAGGGCTTATTACATAACCAAAACCAAAGCAAGGGCAATGGGTTCTTGGAATTAATCATCCATGATGACATATCCCACCGACCGTCCTTGATGCAAGATCACGAGGGTGTTTTAATGCAACTTGAACATCTCACAGCGTCCAAGTACTCCTGAAGACCAGATATGCAAATCCTTAGATTTTGTAGGATCCAGAATAATTTTTCACTCTCATCTACATGCATTTGTCCAACTCTGGTTGGCTGTTGAGTTCCAACGGAGAATTCCAATTCTGCCTCCTTGCCTCTCCTCTAGGGACTTGCAAAGGGAAGGCAGTGCAGTTCTCTCTAGCCATCTGCCAGGCATGGCACCCCAGGCTTCTTGGGGTAAGTTCGACTGGCAATTTTAAAGAACTCTTCTGCAGCATCCAGAGCAATGAGACGGTCCTGCCGAAAAAATTTAAAATAAATTTGTTTTAAAGATGGGAACCAAGCTATGTCGATGGGAAAACCAATCTAACAACAACAAAGTCCACCCTAGAAATAATGAGTACGTATTTATCAAATTTTCTACAAATTTACAGACACACCTCAATCCTCTACTTACATTATCCAAGAAACATTCCACCACTCCTAGCATCCTTTCAAATTCTTTTTCAACCCTAGGTTATATAAACAATATTTCTCATACTTCTGACCTACAAATGGTTCAAAAAATAGAACTGTCTGAAAATACAGATTCTTGAACCACAACCCAAGCCTCCATGGGTCGGAATACGATCTAGAAATCAGAACTTTTAAAGTCCTCTAGGTGATTCTGATACTGTGGGCCATGGAAAACCAGTGCATAAGATGCCAGGAGCATCTGACACCTTATATTGTGGTGTTGCCGGTGGTGGTAGAATGATGAGTATATGGGATAAGAGAAAGACAAAAGAAATTTAAAGCCAGATTAAAAAAAAATGCATCCACTTACCACAACAATGAGATATCTCTCTGAGAGCTCCCAACTTGTTGGGAAAATAGTGGTCTCTTCGGCCAGTTTTAACAGTAACTCTCGAGCTTTCTTTGTGTTTTTAGAATCACTGATGGTACTGAGTTTCGTCACTGACAACAGAGAGTCTGCTTCCTTTTGAAATCCTAAAGTAAAAATATATTTACCTGTCATATAAAGTTGTCACAGGAAATGACTGTCCCACGGTACTGTCCCTGCAGGAGATTAAGGGACCCATACGTGGATTCTGAACAAATTTCAGAAAACTAAAGCCAAAGACACAACTCCGCGTGTTGCTTCCCAGCTCAGTGGGACTGGCAGGGCCTGTATTAAAAATCTGTTTCTTTGTGTTTAATTTTCTTTGTTAACTTTTTCCTCAGAGTTAAGCCTCAGATACTCACCCACTGACTGCCTCCTGTAGTTTTTTTGGTTTGAAACCCCCTCCTACTCCCTCCTCTTCACCCCCTCCCCTGTCCCCAGAATTCCCACCTGCCCTTGCAGTGTGGGCACCACAAAAGGGCACTTCCAGGTCCCTACTCCTGCAAGCCCAGATTCCCTTCTCCAGAATATGGTTGGCTGGTTAAAATTACTTACCCAAAGATATAAAAGACTCACAGGTTTAAACCTGCCTGGAATAACTTACATTGTAAAAAAAGAGACTATTAACTCCCAACAATATTGGGTGGGGAAGGAAGGCAGAAGTCCACCCTCAGCCTATTATATCCCAAGTAAAGCAACAGGAGCTAGCAACTTGGGTACCCACTTTTCTTTGAAAGCAGGACTAAAGGCTCCAAAATTGATCAATTCATTTTTTCAACATTAAAATGGGCTTATTTTAGAATGTGAAGGCCATGTTTGTTGTACCACAAGCCTGGCAGAATTAAGAAAAATCAATATCCAGTATCTCCTCTAATGCCACAGGTATTGTCCCCAACTCTAAAGCTTTTCTGTCTTCTCACCCTTCTGAATGTTTGTAATGAATTTTACACACACAAAAGTTCTTTCACAAACAATATTTCTTCCAATCTGCCTCATCTTATCAAGCCATTACTAATTGGCCAATCACCCCTCTCTAATTCAGTCAACATACAATGCCAAAAAATTTCAGTGATGGTGCCCATATGATTCCAGCGCCCCACGCTACTCAATCCTGAGGACAGATGGAATAACACATGGCAAAATGTGTCCTCAAGACATGGGCTTGTGATAACAGAAATATCAGATGTTAATGCTGGAGGACACGAGAGGAAAATGATTACAGTAGCTTTAAGGAGTCAATTACTGATATTCCTTTTATATAAACCTTGGTGATGAAAATGAAGGCAAAAATTCGCAACTGCTTAGTTTTACCATTTCATAATCTCTCGGACTCACCTAAATCTTCTAAAATGTGTTTCCATCGATTTCTCACGTCCCTTCGAATCTGTCGCAGGGTGTAGATATCATAGTTGAGTTTTTGCCACTCCTGTAGTAAAATAAAAATTCAGTTTTATTTGTATCCTTTGGCCTAAACCTCTAACTCTCAAACTTAAGCTGTGGTTCTCCTTTTCGCTAAACTTCTAAGCATATCTAAAAAGAAGAGGAGATGGGTGAGATAGAGTTGACAGAAATATATCAGCTACCATTTCTGGAGAATCTGCTATATAATAGGTGATATGACACATTACATAAATTGTCTTAATTAAACTCCTCACATGACCTAGTCTCTCAGCCTCAGTGATCTCATCTGCAAGGTAGAGAAAACAGTAGTGACTATTCCATTTAATATGGTTATAGAGACTAAAGGTATGGAAGAGTGCAGTAACGGCACACGGTGAGCACCAATAAAATCCGTGTATTATTAAAGCCATTTTATAGATGAAGAAAATAAGGCCCAAGGAGGTTACCTGGCTAATCCAATCAGCTAATAGGTACCAGAATTGGTATTTGAATCCTTGTGTGAGTCCCAAGTTCATGAGAAAAATTATGCAAAGAATGTATGTCTTCCTTGGTTATCAGGATAAAGGAGACGTAGGAAGCCCAAATTGCTTGATTCCCCGTCACTGTTTCCTTCACTGTATCTCAGCATCACTCTCTTTCATTTGTACGACCATGATAAGCCTTTAGCAAAACTAGTATAAGGTTATCATTCTGAAAACTTGAATCTTATGGGTCGCAGATAATCACGGTGGCTCCAAAACAAAACTTGACTCTTTCGGGACCATTAGTGAGCTCCTATGTTGAGCTACACATTCCTCTAAAATGTCACAGAAATTTGTTTTTAAGGAGCCTTATCTATATAGAAGAGTCATGTTATAAGGTATAACTTTTCCTCTTTGCAAAAACACTAACCACACAATCATCCTAAAGCACAACTTAAAAGAACATCATTCTAAATGCTCAATTTAAGACTCAAGTTACATGATATTTTGACTCCTCTAACTTTTTCAGCGATGCCATTATTTTCCTACCAAGCTCTTTTCAAGGTTTGCCTCACTCATTGCTAATCACCTTTCAGGACTGGTGGAGCGAAATCAATTTAGCTGCCATTCACAAAGGTCTGTACCACTCAAAAAAGAAAAGCTCGCAAAATAAAGTGTTTTGTTATGACTGTATTCTAGATCTGTATCTGAGGAGATGCCACCAGAAGATGATGGATTCCACCTATTTTCTAGAAGTCAGGAAGTGGAAAATTTGAGTGCTCTTTGCTGGTCCTTCTTTTTTTTTTTTTTTTTTTTTTTGAACAAAGACCAAAGACATGTAAACGTGTATGGAGATCGGGCTCAGAGATAAAGCCTGTGGCCCTAGAAGAGAGCAAAGTTAACTGGTCATCTCAGAAATATACAACCCTGACCTCATCCTTAACAGCATATTAAAGCACACATGTATTGTCCCCTGGAGACCTGGAGAAAGTATAAGTCAAGGCGGGTGGGGGACTCAGGTATTTTCGCTTTCATTAGACGGGCCTTATGGCACTAAATTGGCCACTTGGCATACAGCATCTTGGGAAAGAGCACGAGTGCTAGAGCCAGACTGCCCAGGTCTGAATCCCAGCTCCAATATTTAGTAACAGCGGACTCTGGGCACATTCATAACCTCACTTGTCTCATGGCCTCAAGTGCAATACAGGGAATATGATACTACCTTTACCTCCCACGCACACTTATTGTGAGACTCAAATGCATGAATGCAAATCCCGAAAATGGAGTCTGGTGTACATTCTTCTCAAACAGTGTAGACATATTTAAGAAACAACCCTCCCAGACTCAGGATAGTTTGTTTCTATTACAAGGATTGAGGACATTATATACTATATCATGCAGCATCTGATTTGTGAGCAAAATTTCTCTGCTCTTGGCATTTCATATGGTTTTCCGTTCCGGAAAATTGCTTTATCTTTCTGGACACTCTAAATTTTGTAAGTGATCAGTTTCCAGGCTTACCTGAAAATGTAGAGTCATTTCATGAAAAATTTAGAGACATTTTTAAATCGCTGAAATTGTCGACTATTTCTATGTCCTTACTCATGTTTGCTCTTTCTTATCTTCTAGTTTGTGCTATCTCACTGCATTGTCATGTAAGTGGCATTAAGTCTTTTTTGAGAATACAAATAAATAGAATATTTCACAGAGCAGTGCTGTGCTTATTCTCGATGACACTGACCCTCTTCCTTGCTGGACTAAATGAAAAGTGATCAGACTCTTAATCACGTGTGATTAGAAACCCCGCACAATCAATACACAAAGTTGTTTCACATACTTACACAACCTTAAATTTTGTAACAAACCACTAGGTGGCTTCATTAACTTGCGATTAAAGGTCCCTGCTAATTTTTCTTTTGGCTTCTTAGGCTGATGGCTCAGAACTGTTCCCAAACCTCTGCAGCCAAATCTCTGTTTTTCAGCTACCCATTCATCATTGGTTGATCCAGGCTTCAGACTTTTCTTAAACATTCTCTTCCTCCTCACCATCTTTCAGTTGCTTTGCTATTCCTAGATACCAATGCTGAATGTTATACAAATTCATTCAGTGTCAGTGTCTCTGACTCTGATACTGATGGAAAAGCAACAAAATGACAAGCAAAATCTGCTAAGAATGGACCCACACATGATGCATTAACTGACTTACACATGATAGGTACTTCAGATAGGTGCAATGAAATGATGCATTTCCTATATTCATATTATTACTGTCTTTGAACAGAATAGTCATGGATAATCACATGAAAGTATCTGTATGTTTTGTGCAAAATTCAAAGCTGTAAAAACAGTAAAAGCTTGGGTAGAGTTCCACCCAAAAATTTGGTTTTGATAAAATAAACTGTAAGAGAGGAATCTGAATTCCTCTTTAACACCTGACCGCAAAGAATACGAAATCTTGCCCACAATGAAGAAAACTAACACCTATTCTCTGGTCCTAGAGAAAAACAAGTCTTGTGATGTTCTACAACTTTTAAATTGTAACGATTTCTTTTTAGACAAATAATTTGAAAATAACAATTAAAGATCAGTTAAGATGCCTGGGAACTAAGTCAAACTGAAAAGCCTGTGATTGATAACAAATCACAGAAGATGCTCATAGTTGAATTCTTGAGGTTTTTCTCCTCTCCAGTCATTGACTAAATCAGATTAGGGCTGCTAGATAATAAGGTTGAGGCGACAATATGAAAGGCAGAACAAAACTCAATCTCTGACAACCATCTATAGCTAGTTCTCCTCCAGCCACCAGATCCCATGAGCTGGCTTTGACCTTGAGATCTGATTTAAGCTCCTGGAATCATTTCCTCACACACAAAATTAAAATATTTTATTCTTATCCATACTATGTTATTGTGAGGTTGTGGCTGAATGGGACAGTTAAAAAGTGCTACTTATTTCTTGTTAAAACAGTGATTTACACAATTAAAAAAATATACTCTATCAACAGGTTATGTATATTTTAAACCATCTTAAACTCTTGAGAACTACTTCAAAAGAGATCAATTTATTTTTTATTAAAAAATAACAATCCTATAAAAAGAAAAATTCAAAGAGAAAAGGTATAAAATGAAAACTATAAGTTTCCTTTCTCATCTTCTAGTCTTTTTTTCTCAGAAGTAGCCAATTTTTAACATTTCTTCTTCCCTCCTCCCCATCCCCTTTCTTCTTCTCCTGCGGTAGCTGATACTTCCAATTCCTCTCATATTAATTTTAAAATTCTTTATACTTTCTGCTATGTACAAAGCATAATTTAGCTCTCTTTCACTCTCACTCTCTCACTGCACAGAAGAAAAAGTGAAGAAACAGATTATCAGTAGTATTCATGATCTATCTCCTAGAGCTGGTACCTTGCTGCCCCAGACTAAAGCTGGGTTCTGAGAGCAAGGAAGAAAGGACGATGTGGACACTGGGGCAGCTAACAGGTCTGCAACTAATATGCCTGCCACGAGTAAATACTTGAAGTTTGCTTCTGCAACATCTATGCTCCCCTTCTCCATCAATCTATCAAGTTCACTCAGACCTTCCTTTGGAGAGAGCAGTTACATGCTCAACTCTGAGAGTGCATACTGATTGGTTTAAACCAAAAGACCTCAACTTCAGCTGTACATTAGAATCATCCAAGGAGCATTTAAAATACCGATACTTTGGATCCACTTCCCATACCAATGAAATCAGAATCCTTTGAAGGGGCACCAGGTATAAAGCCCAATAACTTACGCCAACAAACATATCCCATGGGCTCAGCAATGGACACACAACCCAACTCAAGCCAAGGAGATGCAACAAAATCTATGAGGCCTCTGGGAGCAATCAGGAGCAGTGTTCTCTCTTCCAACGAACATCATGTGAGCGTAGAAATTCTAGAACTGCTCCCATCACTTTCACTACCCTGAGAAGAGCCGGCCTAAGGAAGAAGTCGATACTCAGAGGAGGACAAAGATGACAGAATCAGGGAGATAGAGCCTAAGGACATCTTGGGCCTCAGGACCAAATCTCACTTGAAGTCAACCCTACTTCTGAAACTCTGTTATTTAATCCAATTTCATTTAGGTTCAAACAACTGGAGTTCATTTTTGGTCCTTGCATCGGGAAGGTTCATGTTACCAAGTCCACTGATTGAATACATAAACAAAACAAAAAAAACTAAAAATATTGTGCAAAATATTAGTCTCATATTTTCCTACCTCTAGCCCCTGGGGGAAAATGTTCGGCATGTATACCTATTCAGCTGGGGATGTCCCAGGGTGGCTTAGAGAAAACGCAGTGTTACTGGCTTTGCCTGGGTCTGAATCTTTCTATCCCAAGACTGCCTTAGGCAATGCCATAGACATAACAGTCCTTTTCTACATCCAGGGGTTGCTTTATGATGCCTTCCTTGTCCATCAGAGCAGAGCTTCTCACCTTCACAAGACTTAGTGCAACAGGGGAGACTTATTACAACAGTTGTATCTAACTGGCCGGATTCTTCTAAAGGTCCAGAAGGAAAGGTCTAACTATGTCATTGGCTTAACCACTCAGCTCCCTCACTTAAAAAATATGTCGAACCCATCTGGCTGATCTATGACCAGTTCAAAGTTAACTTCTGACTCAATAACTTTGAGCCAAAGTTTATTCACCATCTAAAATCCAAGCATTAGGATGACTTTCCTTGTCTTGTATCTTTCTTAGATGGTAAAAAGTCTTCACAGGAAAATGCTCATACACAGGCTGAAATCTGATTCATCTTTTTCATGCCATACCCCAAGATCTGATAATCGCAAACTGAAGTGGACTTTAGTATATTTGATCCACATAAAAACTCAGCCAGGAAGGTCTTTCTCACATTATTTGTGAAGTTACGTATCTCTCCCTATACTCAACTACCAGTAGAATTCAAATCTAAATGCATCTAATTCCAAAGCCACATACCCTTAAAAAATAAATAACTGAAAGGAAATAGAAAATAATGAATAGTTATTTTTGCTTCCTCAACTCAGGTTCTTTTTCTTATGTATTTATTGTTTGCTTAAGCTAGTTAATGTGTTCGTATAATTCACAATTCTAAAAGGACTAAAGGCTCCGTTCCCCACCCACCAGTGTCATCTCTACAAGTAATACATTTTACCAATTTCTCCTGTACCCTTCCATTTTTTCCATAAATGGTAGCATATTATATCCTGTATTTTTCACTTAAGAGTAGATTTTATCAGTCATTCTGTATCAGGTATAATGTTCCAAAATCTTCTTTAACTTTACTTTCTGACAGAAATAGAATTATAATAAACATATGTATTCGTTTTACAGAAAATGATCCCCTAAAAAATGACGATATTTTCCTAAGTGTGCTTTAAGACTCAAAAATGTCTTAAGACATTTTGCTTCCTAGTCATTCTTTCTAACATCACCATCAGACAGTATTAAGCAACCAGTGTCACGCACTATACATATCTTTTTGGGAATTTCCACTTCAACTCAACACCAGCATTAAAAGAAGACCATATGACTATTCCTGTAACAAGAATACATTACAAAAATTAAACATCTACATCAGGGAACTACAAAGTAAATAGTAGCCAAATATTTTTACTTGAAAGTAGTAAATAGCTTCTTGGTAAAATGAACTCTTTGCACATTATAACTATTATCTCTTTCCAACTTTCAGTTAATTCATATCATCTTATGGTACTTTCTACTTAAAATGAAGAGAGATTCTCTAAAAAAAAATCATATTGACTGCTTCTCCAATTTTGTTTTTTTTCATTAGGTATATAGTGGAAAATATCAGACAAGAAAGACAGACATGTAATACATGGGGGAGTGGAGTCTGGATTTTAACAAGCAGATTCTCCATGTTTGCTTTTCACAGGGCAATGTGAGGTGGACAACGCAGATTAGGGTAGTTTTGCAGTGACTGAAGAGTCCTCAAAATGGCCGCTGTCAGTCTGGGAACAGATATTTAATGATGTACAATAGGGCTCAGTTCTGAGGCCTTGTCATCATTTTTATTAGGGATCTCGTGATGTCAAAGGTCACTATAGTAGGAGGGATAGTTAATATATGGAATGAATCAAGACGTGAATCATATAACAAATAAGACCAATGAAATAAAATCTACAGGTCAAAACTTATTAGAAATAAATAAAAACATACCCTACTCTTAGGCTGAAATTATCAACACAGCCAAAGTACCGGATGCAGAGACCTGCCTAACAGCAGCTCACACAGGCTGGTCTCGGTGGCAGCCAGGAGAAAGATAATGTTAGGAGGAACTTCCTGCGTACTATATAATATGTAATTGCTAGAAATATAATTCCTATAGGTTCTTTCTACATAATATATTTTCCCTGTATCACCTGACAAAATCCAAAAAGGATTTAAAAGCACTTACAGAGAGAGAGAGAAAGAGAAAAAGAGAGAGAGAAAGAGAGGGGTGGGGTACAGAACAGCACTTACTAACTTCCTAGGTGCTACTAAGCTCTTTACATGTGTTTGCTTGGTTCCTTTTCACAAAATGATGTTTCTCTACAAGATGGATATTATTAGAACATCCTAAGAATGAGAAAACTGAGGCTCAGAGAGGCAAAGTAACTTGCCCAAGTGTGCGCATCTGCAGTGAGACGCTGGGATTTCAAACCCAGGCAGTCTGGTGGGAGGGTCCAGGCACTTGGCCACTGCCCATACTGCCTCTTAAAGCAGGAAGGGAGGGTGTCTGAGCTAGGTGGGAAGTGAGGAAAGGAAGTGGAGCAAGGGGACCTGAAAGAGCAGGTGATCAGAGAAAAGACCAACCAGAAGCCACCGCAGCTGTGCCTGAAGAGGAATTAAGAAAACACAATTGAAATTCTGAGAGAAAACAGGACTTTTCTAAAGGCAAAGCAGTCCCAGGCTCTAGCCAAGAATTTTGCCAAAACCAAGAACACCCTCAAGCATCAACTCGTTGGGAGGTTGTGCTCCAGTCCTTCTGGGGACTTCAGTTGTCCCCCCTTTTTGGAGCAAGTGAAAGGAAAACCCCCTCCCACTTTTTCCATCCCTTTCTTCCCCCCATTCCCTCTGTCTAGCTCATGCACACTTCATCTCTGAGGACTGAGGAAAAGACAAAACCATTCCCTTTAAGATGCCGGAGTGGTGAGCGGTAAGGGGTGGCAGAAGATGCAAAGGCCTGAAATTCTGAGGACCGAGGAATAAAGGTCAGTATTGTGGACTGGGCTGTGCTTGTCTGCAACAGAGAGAGCTGTGAATCTCCCCCACACTTTTCTGAAACTATGCTTCAGCCTTCAGGCCTGAGAAAACCCCCAGGTTTCTTAGACTTACCTAAGGTATCTTCCTCTGCTCCTACACTCCACTCTCCCCCCACCCCCACCCCCACCTCTGGATGTCCCACCTCTCACTTCAAAAAGAAACCAGCCACATCGTCTTTCCTTGGAAAAGTCCCTAAGAGCTTGCAGCCCTTTTCTCCCAGGCTTGCAAGATTACAGGGTTACAAGGGCGCCTACTTCAGAACCCCAGCCAAGTCCTCCGCAGAGCTCAAGTGACAAACCACAGTTTCGCTGGCTCACATGATGGCCTTCCTCCTCCCAGAGCTAATCAGCTGGTACCTTTGAACAAACAGCCAAAAGCTTGAACTTCATATGCCAAATCCTAGATAAAAAGTATGTTCTAAGGAACTAGCTCAGTCGTCCTATGAGGCAGCTGGTCTCACTGACGCCAGCAACCAAAACGCCCTTCCCTTAACCTCACTACTTCCTCAAGCTCCAGCCCATTCTCCATCCCTCCCTTCATGGCCCAAACGGCTTACAAGGGGAGCTTCCACTTGCTGCTCTCGCTTCCTCCTCATCCCCTTACTCATCAGCCCCTGGCATCAGCCTTTCTCAGATCTGCTACCCACGGAAAGTACTAAGGTGCTTTCCTTGCCTTCCTCACGTAACTGCGGCCCAAGTGGGGGTGTCCTGTAGTCCTTTCTGAAGGCCCTCGCCTTTTCTGAAGCATTCAGTCCTGATGACCATCCCTTTCTTAACGTGCCTCTCCAGGCTTCTGTGGGGAAGGAACGGTGGAATGAGCATCTATTACGGACCCGCTGAGTACAGCAGGCTCGGTCTCTGCCACCACTCGTGAGGTGGCTCAGAACCCCCATATGTCAGAGGAGAGGTCCAGCATCCTGCCTAGGGTCATTCGGCAGTAGGTCTGTTTGAAATCTGCTGTCCAAAGTGCGCCCACCAGCCGATCTGCCTCACTCTCTTCCTTCCTCCTTTGCCTCTTCTTTTCATGTCATCCTTTCTTCAAGGCTCTGTCTTGGGTCATCGTCTCATCTCCAACTCTCTGGATAATTTCTCCTCATGCCTCAAACTTCTGTTGTCACTCCAAGTCTCCTTCTTCGGCCCTGACCCCAAGCCTCAGCTTTGGATTTCAATTCGCCCCTTTCTGCTGGGTGTCTCCATGTGGATGGACTGCTGCCCACGCTATTCGACAGTCTGACGCTCCCACCAGTCTCCCCAGGCCAACATCTTCCCTCTTCTGCTCCCAGCTAGGATATCTGCTCTCGCTCCCCTTCAATCCCACCTTCTGAATCCAAACCAGTCACCTAATCCTGTTGGTTTTCCCTCTGTCACTGAATTCCCCTCCTTCCTATTCCCACTGCCTCAGCCGTAATTGGCCCGAATAGCTGCAATACTGGTCCCTCTGCTTCCAGAAGCTAATGTCTCCAATCTCCCTCCAACCAGCCCTCTTCCTAAAGGTGAGACGGGGTCATTTCCCTCCCCGAATCTTCAGTGGTTCCCGCACCACCTACTGAATGAAGTTTCAATCCCGAACAGGCTCTCCATGATCTGACTTCCCAGTCTTGTTCCAACCATGTCCTCCTACTCAGTGTGCTCCTGCCACATGAGGCCACCAGTGTGCCTGTGACCATGCCTCACTTCACTGCCATCTCAATCCTATTCACTTTTCAAGGCTCAGCTCGAATGCCACTACCTTGAGAAACTCTCCCCTTTCCTAACAGTTGAAAGTAACTGCTCCTTCTTTTCAAATTCCTCGGCCCTTTATGAAAACTGTTGTAGAGTTATTTCCTGTATATCCATTGTTATGCAGGTGTTTGTAATGTCTCCTTCACGACTAGATTGCAGGCTCCATGGATACAAGAATCTGATTCACCCATTTATCACACAGTCCTCTGACTACAGAGTACTTGATGAACCCAAATGAATGTGACAATCACTTAAAGGTGACGTTCTACTGGTGAATGAGTGCCGATTTTCAATCTAAAAAGCAGCACTAAATCTTATCAGAAAAAAGCTACTTGGACTCTAATTCATAAATATAAACCTGAATAAGGCAGATTTATATAATCAAATGATTTTGGTGCTCATATTTTTTAGAAAACAGCATCCGTTCAAAAAAGATGAAACAAAAGAAACAATCCATTCACCTCTACTCTGTCTGATCAAGCGCTGAATATCTGAAAATACTCTCCACATATGTCTCTTTAAATGGTAAATTTATTCTAGGTCAGAATGTCTGCTCTAGTTCTAGGTCAGAACACATGAGCATTGCAAGGGGCAATGGGACTGCATTAAGTCACCCAGCTAAGGATGTGCCTTAATGAGGCTGCGCTGTGCAGCAGACACATCTCAGGCCCTTGATATGTATTATTCCATTCATCAGAAAATCCAATGAGGTGGGTTTACGAATCCCTTTCTAGAGATGTGTTAAGTGAGGCTGCAGGAGGTTAAACAATTGAGCTGAGACCGCACAGCTATAAAGTGGCGAACCTAAAATTTAAACGCAACTCTTTCTGCCTCCAAACCCACATTCCTCCCAGTACCCTAAACTGCACTCAGTTCGGCCCAAATTTATCCCACCACATTGTCTTTCCCTGTCATTGATGTAGAAACTGGGACACAAAGAGAGAAATGGAACATAATGTGCAGGGACTTTCATTCCAAAAGAGGCTTCTGGCACAGCCAGTCAGGTTTAGAAGACAGACAGTCCCCGCACCCGTTCCCCTGCTACCCCTCACCAACACACTCCTCACTGCCCAGCAGCGGGAGGCAGGACAACGCAATCAGATCCCAGTACAAGGGGCAGGCTGGGGACACTCTGCGGGGAAGGGAGGTGAGACTTGATTATGTAGAGGGAGCTAAGAGCTTCCTTTAAACACAGCTGGTTCTAGACAGTGTCAAGGCCACCTACCCAGAAGGAGCATCCTCTTTCAGGACTGTAAAAGCCTATTCTTCCCATCCACCAGACAGGGTGTGTAAGAAAGAAAGACAGGATTGTGTTTCACTGTTCCTAGACAGCCGGTCCACTCATTAGCCTCTGCTTCCACCTCGGCCCAGATGGCACAGGATCAAATAACAGAGCAGAGGAACTCAGTGTATTAGGGAATAAATAATAGACGAGATGAACCTTGGAGGAGGGGATGGTAAGAAGTGGAGGCCAAGGAGGACATAGTGCCCAGGGACCTGGCACTCAGGTGTCTGGGGGCTCCAGGACCTGAAGGGCCTCCCAACAGGGGTTAGCTTTACTGCTTCTGCCCAGACATCTCATCGCTCCGGAGCACTCACTCTAAGAAAGGCCTATCTGTTGGTAACTAGGGCTAGGGCAATGAGCCTTTTTAGGTGGGTAAATCAAACTCTGATGTGGTTCTCTCTCTCCTAGTCTCATCAGACCCACCAATTCAGTGAGACGAGAACAAGCCTTTGGGTTACAGATTTGCTCCTGGGTCTCCTACCCACTCACTGACCCCCCAGAGCTAGCTATCTACTTGCCTTTCTCTGAATCCCAGTGGGATTAGCTTGCTGCACTGACCACTAGGCTCTGAGTCCCCACACCAGATGCTGATACTTAAAAGATCATAAAGTGAAACCTTCCTAAGGTCTGGCAGCTGGGGCACTTTGACTTTACATACCATGCAGAGTCTCAAATCCCAAATGTCATCCTGGAGTTGTTGCTGGGAGCGCCTTAGAAAGGTGCTTCCTTACTTTGGTGGCTTAATGCAGTCCCATTGCCCCTTGCAATGCTCATGTTTTCTGAACTAGAACTAGAGCAAAAACTTCGACCTAGAATAAATCAAATGCAAATGCCAAATAATGCGTTTCCAACTCTCCTTGTTTATTTTTATTCCACAGCTCCGCTGGAGTTCTGGAAACAGACTGCTTTGCAGCCAGAGGCTCCTGACCTAATTCTTTATCTGGTTTTAACCAGATTAAGCCAAGGGATAGCTTGCAGCTCCTGCTTGGGAAGTGTGCCCAAAAACCCGTGGAAAGGGGCTGCTAAGCAATGAGATTTCAGGTCACATTTGTCTAATTTGGGGGGTCCCTGCCCATGTGTGGCTTTAAACTTAAGACAAGGGCCAAACTCAGGAGGTGATTTGGCTAATGCTGCCAGTGGGAAGAAAGTGACATTTTTATTCCTAATCAACTAGTTGGAACCACATCAGAGTTCTGCTGCTCCAGTCACTGCGGGGAAGAAGGACAATTAGTTGCTGTCACTGAAGGCAAAGGGTAATAAGACTCAATTCCTGTGCATGGAGAGGAAACGGGGACTCGAATTTCTGGCAAGATAAAAATAACCAGTTCACTCCATTACTTTAAGTATATACCTTCCTATCAAGGAAGGCTGCTTCTTCAAAGTACTGAAGCAAATTTAGATTTAATGATGGATGGTGGATTGTACAAATCATCATGAAGACATCGCAGAGATCTGGCTATCCCTCGGCATCTATCCAGCCCTGCGCAGGCTGCCACTGGCCACAAAGGGCTAGGAGCACTTGGAATGTGGCAAGTCCAAACTGAGAAGTGCTATAAATGTAAAATACACAATGAATTTTCACATCTTTACCCAAAAAAAAAAAAGTAAAATATATCATTTAAGAGCTTTTATAATTACATATTGAAGTGATAATATTTTTAATATATTTGGTTGAAACATTTTATTAATTTCACCTATTTATTTTAACTTCTTTGATGTAGCTACTAGAAAATTTTAAATTACTTTGGATGGTGCTGATCTAGATAATACTAAACATAATGGTTTAATTTCAAAGTGTGGCAAAATTTGCAAAGGGACATCTCATTAGCCAAATCCCACCAGAAAAAAAACATTCTTGTGTGGATCCTTACGCATTGCAGATTCTTTCCAGGTGATAGTATAATAGTGTTTATCTCACAGTAGGATTACATACAGGTGATTTTTTTCCTCCTGTACTATCCAAACTTTCCACAATGGTCATGTACATCTTTTATAATCAGAATAGAAACTTTAAAATCCCTAAGACGTATTCTTTTTATAGCTTTCTTCATTAATGTAACCTGGTGTCTAATCATCTCCAAAATGGAAAAGTCTACTGATGGGTACTACAGTAATTTGAATTCATCTATATTCTGGATGGCAACGCACAAACCTAAGCTCATCTGATTTCAATGAATTCCGTTAAATTGAATATCCCATTGATAAATTTGCAAGTGCTTGTGTGTGTCCCAGTATTCAGCTGAAAGCACTGTTGCTCCTGTGGGGCATTTACTGTGTTTTCCAGGCTCTCTGCCAGCCTCAAAGAGGAGGATTGAGAGAACAGAGAGAGGACAAGGTCATGACCAGGAAGGAGTTCCAGGTAGAGTTAAGATATCTTTTTTCAGGGGATGGGGAAGTAGGGGGGCATTCAGCAGAGCCAGAGATATAGGGAGAGAAAGGAAAGAGAAACTAGGAGTTATAATTTGCTTTTATAAACTAACAACCCCCCATATCTGAAAGTTCTCCAATTTTTTTTAACCCAAATACTTCTTATTGCAGGGTAAACCCTTTTGGTAATTATTCTTCCTGCGTACCTTATCACCAGGGGCCCTACTCGCAATTGCTCTTCCTTTATTTGAAAGCTGTCCAATTGTTTATTTTTGCCTGACACTGAATAACTCATCTTTTCCATCTTAAGGTCCCCCCTCCCCCCATAAAGGAGTCAAAGCCTCTGGCCTGAGATCGTGTGTGTGTGTGTGTGTGTGTGTGTGTGTGTGTGTGTCCCACTCCCAACAAGAGTTGGGGGTGAGGAGGGTAAGTTCCCAGAAAATAGAAAGAAGGCAGGTGATCCTATCTAATTTCCTTATCAATTGAACCTCCCAGTACCTAGAGGAATAATACTTGCTCGGAGGAAGAAACCTTATCTACAGAATGCCCTTAGCAGAATGTCTCTGGCCGAAGGATTGCTTAGACTCAAGGCACCCATTCTTCAGGGTATGGCTCCCTGGAGGATGTAACGTGCTACAAAATAACGAATAGGTATACAATGGAGCTCTTGGTAATTTAAATGCTTTCCACTGCGTGAGATTAACCCAGTGAACTTCACTTAGCCTCATCCAGTCAGAGATGCCTGTCCTGTGGGGGAAGGGGGTCCCAGGTCTCCGTCTGCTTCATCTGAGTCTCTCAACTACCTGTGACTTTGAAAGTATTAGTAAAGCTTGATACTCGTTAAGATCTATGACCACGTGAATCTGCTCTGACAATCTGTGTTTTGCTCACCCCACCTCTCCCCAATCACTTGACTCCAACTTTCTAGCTTACTTATGTTTTCATTGTCTACCGGTAGACCAGGAGACTGTCTCTAAATTATCCACATGCTTTTTGAGATAAAGAGCTGCAAACCAAATCACTTCCCTAATCACACCAAGCACACCTCCAGCTGTTACTCCCCTAAGAACACAACCCAAAGTCACGCTGAACCTTCCGCAAGAGGTACAAGATGCTTGTCTATGTCACCTGTCTATGACAATGGAGTTCCTTTAACAGCCTGGAGTTATTATTTAAATTCAAGCCTTGTAGAGCATTTTTCCTGACCATGCTAGTATCTCACTCACTGTCCATTTTTACTCCCCTATAATCTTCAGCTGAGCCTCCTGACACTCCCTCCCCAATCCAAGTGTTTCGGGGTTACTCTAACAAAGCCTCGAGCATGATGTAATGCCACAGAGGCAAGGAAAGACGATCTCTCCAGCAGAAGCAGTCCTGTAATTGCCTGGACACTCACTGGTTAACACCTTGTTTATAACCACTCCAGTCTTCACTGGCTGTTACAGACCCACGGAAGACCCTCTGCCAAGCCAACTGGGAAGCTGCCTGGTGAATGCTGAATTAGGATGCCATTTTCAGTTTTCAAGACCTCTGCCTCATCAGTCATCTGCCTGGGTCCTTATAAACATGGCAGGCTTTCAGTCATTCAGACGAAGCCCCTAACACAATTCCTGTGCATTCAAAACCCAGAACGGAAAAAAGAAAACAGTGGTGTAGCACTAACCTGTGTGCATTTCATGCATTTATCATATTTGGGAATTACAGTTCTTTTTTTTATTTTGGCTAATCTCATATAATAATTATACAGTCATTTTTCAAAAGCGAAAATCATCAGTAAGTAAAAAAAATGTGTTTTGCACCCTTAACTGAAAAGTCTGGAGGAGTCTCTTTGTTTCTAAAGAGGATCTCTTCTTCCAAGGATCAGCGAGGAAGCCCTCCTCCAAGGGTCTGTGAGAGTCCCTTTGTGAGAAAAATTAAATCCATACAATCATTTGAGTCAAGTCTACTGAGCACCAAACCAAAGGCAAATCTTGGATGGCCTCAAGCCAACTAGTAAATATGTTAGGGTTTACTAGAGACCCTGGTCCCGACTACTCCACTTCCTCCCTGGAGCACAAAAGCAGCCCAAGACAATATGTAAACACTGGGCGTGTCTGTGTCCCCAGTAAAACTGGATGTGCCCTGTGGGCTCTAATCTGTTTAGAATGGGGAGGAAAATGTGGCAGGGAGGAATCCAGTCTACCTGCTTTATTCTCAGAAAGGTCCCCAGCCCTCATTCCTGGCATAGTGCATGCATCTCACTCAAAGGTCACAAATGAGGTCTAGCTTATTAAGATGCAGATGCCCAGCGAGGACAATGTGCAATGTGTCTGGGGTTAAAAGAAATATCACTGAGCCACAGTTAAATTTGAGAACTTTTGAGATATGTCCTCCATACCTCCCTCCATCAGAAGAGAAACTGGGCCCAGAGAGCCAGTCACACAGTGAACTAGTAGCAGAGTCAGGAGACAGTAGCAGGATTAGTCCAGAACCCTAGGAACCGCCCACTGGGTCACATTCCTCCTAGTGCTCTACAAAATAAGCATCTGCTTTACTTTTTAACACCCATTGCCAGAGCCCCAGGCAAAAGAGCCAACAAAGCAGATGAGCTTTCGAACTTGCTCCTTCAAGGAGCTTCATTTTTCCATATGATAATCCACACAGAACCCCAACAGAAAATGTATGTGAAAGCGAGTGTGCCTCTCTTCACTGGTCCTTAAAGCTTGTAGGGTACCTCGGGATGGTAAGGATCAAGGCAATTGGGCTGTTGAAGTGTGATTTTATTCATCATCTACTACCCTCTCAGTACCTCTTGTTTCTGTCACTCTCCCTCCGCTACATTTTATTCCTGCCCAAATGCCCAGGGCCCACCACGGCAGTGTCCCCATCCCAACCTCCTCCTCCACACCCTGCGATCAAAACTTACCAGTCTGGAATCCCATTCTTTCCAAACACTAATTTGTAATGACCTACTGTGAACAGCTATATTAATGTTTTTCTAAGACATGACTAATTAGTCTCTGATAAAGAAGTAATGTAGTATTGCTCCCTGATATCAAGTTTGAGTTTTAAACAGGCTTTTTAGTAACTTAACGCAGTGTTTTTGGAACTTTTTGTGGGGTGGCTTTCCCAAAGATGCCTGAGAGGCTGTCTGAGATGGGGAAACCTGGGTTCTTACCATTACTTTGACAGGAGAAGTTTTAATCTTAGCAGTTTCCTGGTACGTTTCACTGGAAGGTAGCAGACAGCTCCAACGATAACAGAAATTTAAAAGCCACAGATATATACCAAAGCATCGACCTATGGTCAAGATCTCAGTCACGATGCCAACACAGAAGCTATTTTAAGGGTGTAAGGAACTGGGAGGCATCTAAGATCAGACTCTTTTAAAAGCTAGCACATGCCCCTGCCAGTTTCATGTGCGCTGACAAAAAAAAAAAAAAAAATCTACAAGACTCCTGGGTCAGAGACAAAGGACCCAGCAATAGCAGGTCAGCATTTTTTATGCCAGTTCTCTGAGACCCGATTGCAACACAGTAACAGGAAGATGGCCAAATGACACCCACATGTCCAGTACGCTGCATTCCAGGAGGGGAACCCCAAATTTAGGAAACTTGAATCTTTTATAATGGGCCATAGGCCTGCGTGCTCTTTGCTCCAGAGAAAGAACTACCTACACCTCCTCGGGATGTTCACTAGGCAAACATCCTTGAAAAGAGAGTCCAGAACGAAAGGCAGACAGAGCCTCTGCTCAGAATGTGCCCAGGGATCAAGACACCCATGGAGAATTATCTCTCGATGTGGAGGGAAGGGGTCCTAAGAAATGTGAGCTTCCCAGGCTGAGAAGAACAGAGGCCAGGGAGTGGGGGGGGGGGGGGCAAACCCTGCAAAGGGACAAATAAGCATTTTCTATTTGTTTAGTTCAAAAGAGCACCCCATCCCTCTTAGAACAGAATTCAGAATCCTCGCCATGGCCTCCTGGACCTTCATAATCTGGTTCTTGCTGGTCTCCCCAGTGTCGCACAGTGCATCAGCTCTACCCCTTGCTCCCTCTGCCATAGCCACGCTGGCCTTCTTGCTGTTCCTGGCATATGCCCACCTCAGAGCCTCTGCAGCTGCTGTTCCCTCCGCCTGGAATGTCCTTCACCTCATCCAGATCTCTGATCCCCAGCCCAGAGTCACTTTCTATATTCCCTCTTATTGTCTTATTTTTCTTCAAAGTGCTTATCACAACCTACTTTGTATTAGTTTCTTGTCAGTCTCCAAGGGCTGACTCTTTGTTTACTATGCCCACAGGCCTACGTCTGACCACCAAACAAAACTATTTTTAATCCTATCAATGACATGCCTGCCTACCTACAATTACAGGTTTGATTGTCTCCTCCTCCCAAAAAATTCCTACACTGAAGTCCTACCCCCAGCACCTTAGAATGTGACTTTATTGGGAGATAGGGTCTTTAAAGAGGTAATCAAATTAAAATGAGGTTATTAGGGTGGGACCTAATCCACTATGACTGGCGTCCTCATAAGTAGGAGACCTTTGCCATGATGAGCAAGGTGTCAGCTGCCATAATTAGTTAAAAATGTAGGGTCAACTGCTACCCAAGCCTGGAGGCAGAAGTTCAATAGTGAATCATCACTCTGGGGAGCATCTGAGATCTTGCTCCCCAGCATATGTTGTCGGTTTGGCTCAAATAAACTCATATTTAAAAAAAAAATCACTCCGAAACATTTCAGTATGTATGTGTTCTCTGCAGTTGCCATCTACCCAAAGATGTTTTCTGTTCCCCAAACATGTTAAAGCAGGCAAAAGATAAAAACTATGACATGGATTAGAATGTTCAGGTGAGGACTGCGGCATCAATGAAATGCTCCTGTTTTCAAGTACTCAGCAATCAAGAGCCTAAGTTCATGTGAGCTGGAGTCAGTTCTTATTAATGACCAGATCTTCCCCGTGTCTGCTGAGACATTCCCACAGAGGCAAGCACAGACAGAAGTAAAAATATTCTAGCGAGCAGAAGGAAGAAAAGGATGGATGAAACTAGCAGAGAGCTGCTTGCTTCCCTCCCTGATTGTTTCATGCAGCCCTGCTCTCGACTTTCTGCCGCTGGAAGAAGACTCCAAGGGGATTGAAAGCAGATGGAAACGAGAGAAAGACAAGACCTTTCAAAACTAGGGCAGGGGAACAGGTGGAGCGAGTGGTATGAACGGCAGCCAGTGTGTCCCCATCAGCCGAGGATGTGCCGGCTAGGAGGGAGATCATTTTTCAAATGCCCCTGCCTTACCTAACCCTGCTCAGCTGGGAAAGACATCGGGCACCCCCAGTTAGTTGTCCACATCCTTAGGCCACTCAGCAACGTGCTCACTGCTGACTGTCAGGTCAGGTAGGGTTCACCTCTTTCAACAATTCAGCCCTCAGGCCCCACAAAATCCCTTGGGACAAGAAGCGGTCCCACTCAGCTAGTGCCTTGGCCTCCGACCTCAGGGTCCTCATGCAGGACCCTTGTCTCTATCCCAGGAATATTGGATCTCAAGCTTCTGGCAGCATTTCCAAGGTGATGAGGCAGCTCCAATCCCAATTCAGGAAAGCCCCAAACCACAGTGACAATATATGTATGGAAGTGCCTGGAGGCCCAGCAGAAAAGCACTGCACTGAACTGACCTCTCTGCTCAGAAAACCTCTTCTTCATTATTTTACTAATTATAACAAATTTGGGTTCACAAGGTCCTCTTTCAAATCATTCACACTTTTCATTGAATTCCTCTGGTTTTCTCCT
The DNA here is from genome assembly GCA_030015415.1 of Cynopterus sphinx. Classification (NCBI taxonomy): domain Eukaryota; kingdom Metazoa; phylum Chordata; class Mammalia; order Chiroptera; family Pteropodidae; genus Cynopterus; species Cynopterus sphinx. Next base: position 192,069,318 of record CM057379.1, read on the forward strand.
AACATCTGCTTCTTTTTAATTGCCAGTTGAGCTGAGTCTATGCAGAGTAAATGGATGTTTAACTAGGTGGAAAGATGGAAGAAAAAAGGATAGGGATGAGATAGTTAGGGAGAGAGCTAGGCTTGATGAGGAACCAATGTAAGGGGGTGGAGGCAGAGGGTAACATGAGAGGAACCCTGGAAGGGCCACCCAGAAGTTAGGAGGGGGTCCAGGCAGGCAGGGAGAAGGGTTCTGCATGTGAGAGTTGACCATCCTGCTGGGTGCAAGTACATCCTCGGGTAGCTCAGCCCCACTCCAAACCCTCCGCATCCTCCACACATTACCCATTCCCTCCAGACTTCTGCCTGGAGAGGCAAAAAGATAATAGTTTGAGAGTATGTCCTACAGTCGTTCCCTATTAGAAAAATATGGAAAGTTGCTGGCTTCAGACAGATAACAGCGTAAGTGCTAGAAGACAATGAGGACATTTTAAAATTCATTTCTGCAAATTGCCAAGACTGGGCCGAAAGAACATTCCTTGGTCTGAAGGTCTCTCTCTTCTTACAAGCTGCTGCCATTCCCACATCTAGTTTTCTTTGGAGTCTCCCAAATTTTAAGTGATTGCTGGGAAAGAGACAAGACAAATGGATAGCAGATCCCAGCCCCAAAACACGTTCTGTGTTTAACAACAAATGTGACTGCAGTGGACTTTTATTGTCACCACGCGTACTTAGCTACAAAACTTTCTGGTAAACTCACCAAAAGTGAAAATTAAAAAGTAAGCTCAAACAGAATGAAGTGTATTCAGCTGTACAAAGGAATAAAAAATATTGTTAGTCCTACAAAAGACTGCGCTCCTTCCTCCATGACTCGCCCAGTATCTGAGCCTGATTACTGGGCAAGAGCACCTGGATCTTCCGGTTTCCAGTTGAAAACCGTGCTTCCACAGCCCAAATGCACATTTCTCACCCACTTGTGGCCAACCATCCCAAAATATTTTTTATGGACTAAAATATGAGGTTAATTTTAACTCAGGTCCATTGAAATTCGTTCTAACTGCTTTAATAGCTGTGACAACAGCAATGTGGTAAGAGCCAGGCGTGGCTTCACGCAGCTTGTAGTTTAGACATGACCAGTATTTCTAGAGGGCGGGCCCATCTGTATTCATGAGCCACAAGGCCTGTCTCTGAGATTGCAAAACCTTCTAATGGCACAGCTCCCTCCTGAACAGTAAATAACATGAACATGTTAACAATTATGTGACAACAGGTAGCTGGGGACGGGGCACCCCAATCAAGGGGGCAGGGGGTCATATCAAGAAAACTGGGGATTTTAAGTCTGAGAGCAGTTGATCTGAGCTGCCATCAGAACTGAGTGGGTGCTACCATTCCCCCCACCCCACACACACACACACACACACACACACCCCGATTCAATCAAAACCAGAAAGCAAGCCAAGTTGCTCTTACAGACGATGCCTCATCAGCCTTCCTGAGATGCCCCCGCTGAGCACATTGACATCAGGACGTCCCATTGTGCCAGTATCCAGGGCACTCAGGGGCTCTGTGCAATTAAGAGCCCTTTTCAGTTTTTCTAAGATGAGCAAGACCAACCAAAGCAAGGGGTGGGGCGGGTGGTTGAAAGGGTGAGGGTGGTGAATCAGCCCGCAGAGGCAGCTTGGTTCATTTCCATATGAATTCACAGGCAGGCGGAGGGATGGGAAGCAAGCTCCAGAGAAAGATTTATCAGAAGACTCTTAACAACGCTGAAAAGATAAATACCAACTGAGTGCTTCACGCACATTCTGCATCAGCCCATTTTGGCAGGATTCCTCAAAGCTGGCTCCAGCTCTTCCTAAATGAACTTTCTCTCTCTCTCTCTCTCTCTCTCTCCCCCGACCCCCCCATCTCTCCCTCCCTTTCCCCTTTCTCAACAATCCCCACAGTAAAACAAAGCGAAACAGTTTAAGACACTGGGAAACTGCCACCAACAGAGTGTGCTGTAAAATAATAGGAAGAGAATTTTATTTTGAATATATGTATGTGAAGTAATACAATTGGTTTTAAACAGATGATCATAAAGATATAAGGGGAAAAAGTTCCCTCCCTCCACTCACTTTTAACTCCCCAGGAGTCACCATGGTTAAGAAATTCACAGGTAACTTTCCAAAAATGTCAGAGCTATGTGTTAGCACATATATGCTTTTATACAAATGATATTATACATACCCTCTTAGCAACAGATCATAACTATGCTTCCAAGTCAGTACCTATAAATACGGCCTCATTATTTTTTGAGCTGCCTGGTATCCATGAGCACAACTATTTACGCTATATTTAACCGGTGCTTTCACTGGGTATTTTTATTTCCAGATTTTTACTTTACAAAACAATACCACAAATAACATCTATCTTTGTTTAACCGCGCGCGAACATCCATACGGTGGACTGACAACAGCAAAACTGCAGGGTGAGTTGATTTCATTTAGATCCCATATTTAGGCTACTCCACCTTTAAAAGAATTTCAAACTGGGGAATGGGACCAAAATGACTGATGAGGAAGCAGAAGAGCTATTTTGATCACAAGGGATACCATTCTGGGGCAACCACTTCCTGTGGGCTCGCTTGTATCTCAGCCAAGAGAAAAATGTAGATCTTTACTGAATGCTGGCACAGTTCCCTTCAGGCAGAGATTCCTCAAAACGCATCAGTTTCTGTGCCCTTAGTCCAGCTTGATCTATTAAATTATAAATCAAGAAAATGAATAAGCCTTCAATCGGAGAAGTGTAGCTATCTATGGGCACAGAGATAACACTGTTATTAGATCAGAAAAATAGTGTCAAGAGGTCTCAGGGGAGAAAATGGGACAGTAGAACTTGCTGAGTCTTGGCAAACCATTAAGTTCCATCTTCAATAATCCGTGTGTTTCGCTCTGACTGCAATATCTAGCGATCGCTATTTTCCATTTCTAATCTGCTGGATCTGTTTGGGTATCTGCCTAGACTCTTCATAGAGCTGAGTGTTTACTTGAAATACACCGCCCCCCCTTGCTCTCAACCTCAGATTTATCCAATATGACATTATTCTGGGTTTCCCTAGATTCCACATTCTGCTGCCTGTGTCCAGTGCCTGAGACTACTGTTCACCTGAGGGTGATGTTCAGAAATTTCTATCTACCACCATCAAGGGGCGAGGTGTCCTGACCAAATGACAGGAAACACTTTATGATGGGGAAAAAAGCACCAGATTATCTCCTCTGGAAGACAATGGTATGCAGCATAGTATACATAAAATGCTTAGAGCAGCGCCTGGTATATAGCAAGTGCACCTGGTATACAGCAAGTGCTCCATAAATGTCTGTTGCCATTGTTCTCGTCTTATTCCTTTCACCAGGCCACCTTCTAGTCTGGTCACTGGCTTCCCTTACAGATTTTAGTTCAGGGGAGAGACTGCACTGACCCATCAAGTTCGTGGCCCACCAGGTGGCTAAATGCATGTGGGTTTATAAGGCAGTCTCCTATGAATTTGGTTAGTGTTAGTAAAATCCCCTATGATGGTTAATTTTGTGTGTCAATTTGGCTGGACCACGGTACCCAGATATTTAGTCAAACAGTCTCAATGTTTCTGTGAAGATGTCTGTGAATGAGATTAATATTTAAATTGGTACATTTGAAGTAAAGCAGATTACCCTCCATACATAATGTGGCTGGACCTTCTTCAATCACTTGAAGGCTTTAATGGAACAAGACTGACTTCCTCTGAACAAGAAGAAATTCTGCCAGTTGACTTACTCTGACCTTGAACAGTAATTCTTCCCTGACTCTCTAGCCAACCAGCCTTCTCCATCAGATTTTTAGATTCACCAAGCCTCCACAACTGTGTGAGCCAATTCCTGAAAATAAACATTTCTCAATGATAGATGATACATAGATAGATGACAGATAGATGATAGATTAGATAGATAGATAGATGATAGATAGATAGATGATAGATAGATAGATAGATAGATAGATAGATAGATAGATAGATAGATGATAGATAGATAGATAGATCTTGTTGGTTCTGTTTTTCTTAGAACCCTAATATACACCTTAAGTTCAAATTGTCCTAGGTCTCCTAAGAAAATAAAGTTTAGAGGCCTGCAAAGCTTATCATCAGATCTTGGGCAGAAGTGATATCACCCATGGTACTGCAAGTCTGTGGGCTTTGCATGACCAACCAGTTCCCTCAGGGACATGTTCATCACATTGACCTAAGAACAGTTGTGAAACTAGAAGGGAATCTTTACTGTGATGAAAGTAGAAATTCTAACTTAATGGCAGCCACTTAGTTCTCATACTGAGCTGAGAGGTGGGGTATCCAAGAAGAACAAAAAATTTTCCTACATTGTTGACACCAAATTAACAACAAGATTAAGAAATACTAGCATTTCAGGTGTATGAGGAACTGACAATACTCTAATTCCAAATCAAACCTACTTGATTTAACATTAGACACATCAATTACTAACAAAATGAACCAATTAATACCTACATCAGGCAGAATTTGAACTTTTGTTGTAACAAATCCTCAAATATAGGAGAATATATTTGACAAATATATTTGAATAACCTAGACACTTTTCAAAAAACAATTACAAGTTGGACTTTTCTTAAGAAAGAAATAAGATGGGCAGCACCTTACATCTTTTCTGTAAGCTTATTTTACGTCCTGATTATTACTCTTCACAGTTAAATTAAAGGACAAAGAAAATCATTCACCCTAAATTCTCAGACCCTTGTAGCTTTCCATTACTATTCCACATCCAAGGGCACTGAACTTCAGTCAAAAGCCTATTTCTGCTTGAATGCTATAAAGAAAAGTCACTTAAACTCTTCGTGTGCGTGTGTTTTCTTTAACAAACAGTTCACCTACATCAAAAGACTACTGTGAGAAGCCAGGTCATGCACGCAGGAGGATGCGTGACTGGATGACAGGCGGGCATCTCTGATGATCTCATTTGTTCTAGGAAAAAACAAAGCCAACACTGAGGTAGGTTACTAGAGGCTTAACTTGGTATTGATCCATGGTGTTTCAAATTTATAAGCAGTCAACCTTAATTTTAAAAAACTACAACTTTTGAAGCACCTTTATGGTTTCGGTTTCTTCTCAGGCAAAACTGGCTTGTGCAAGTTCTAAAAATACAAATAGAAAGATATAATTCCTATCAGCAGAGTACCCTGCGCATGCCTGCCAATAAATACGTGCCTTCCTTCTGGAAATTTCCACCAACACGAGCACAAAAACTCAGGAAGCTCAGAGGTGCAGCAACATGTTGCTGTGACAGTGACATTCTGGATATGCAGAAAGTCGGCCATCTTCCTGCCCTTCTTCCCCAGAAACTGCATTTTCTGGAGGTCCCCAACTTGTCCATCCTCTTTATTTCACTGACCTGTCAGTACTCTCAAGGTACCTTAACTTCTGCCTTTCATGTATCTTTCTGGGGACACAGGGAAAAGAGGCCAATGAGGACAGAGTCTAAAGTATAGTAAAAGGAAGAGGCCAGGCCATTACACTCTAGTAGTATATGGATGCCTAGAAAGAGAAGAATCCAGGTACAAAAAGCTCCCCCATTTTCTGTCCTCTCCATGTCCCTTCTATGGCTAAGCAGCTCAGAGGGAGGCCCTGCCACACATCAGCCTCTTCCAGGTTTATATCCCTAATACTGATATTCAGTGGTGGTGCCCGCCCACAGTTTCAACTGTATCTACTCTATACAGTAGTGAAAACTGATCAATTTGGAGCTATCAGCTGTTTCATTGGCCAATGTGGAGGTTAAGAAAGATGATCTTAATAACAAGTGTTGGTGAGGATGTGGAGAAATTATAACCCTAAGCATTGCTGGTGGGAGTGTAAAATGGTATAGTATGATGGCTCCTAAAAAAATTGAACAAAGAATTCCCATAAGATCCAGCAATTCCACTTCTGGGTATATACCCAAAAGAGCTGAAAGCAGGGACTCAAACAAATATTTGTATACCCATGTCCACAGCATTAGCCAAAAGTGGGAAGCAGCCCAAGTCCATCGATGGATGAACAGATAAACGATATATCGTTTATACACACAATGGAATATTATTCAGCTTTAAAAAGGAAGGAAATTCTAACACATGCTGCAACATAGATGAACCCTGAGGACATTATGCTAAGTGAAGTGAGCCAGTCACAAAAAGAAAAAATGATATGATTCGACTAATATGAAATACATAAAGTCGTCACATTCAGAAAGAAAGGAGAAATGGTTATTACCAGGGACTTGGGGAAGGGGGTAATGGGTATTTATCAACGGGTAAGAAGTTTTAGTTTGGAAAGGTGAAAAAGTCCTAGAGATGGATGATGGTCACAGCTGCCCAGCAATGGGAATGGAATCAGTGCCACTGAACTGACCCTTGGAAATGGTTAAAACTGTAAATTTTATGTTATAAATTATACCTCAATTTTAAAAAAGGAAGGTGGTCATATGTCCCAGCTTGTCTAGGGCAGGCCCAACTTATGCCTTTGGCCTGGCATGCTTGCTATTAGCACTCCCTTTTCCTCTTAAAGACCTTATGACTGTCCCAAACTGAACAATAAGTAGTACGATAGCCCTAAGGTTACATAGCTATTCAGTGTCATCCTGCTAGAACGTGACAGAGGTATGACTCCTATCCACAAATCTGTATAATCCCAAAGCCCATGTTTCTCACCACCTCACATCTTACTAAATAGCTAATGATCTCACCCTGCCTGCATCAAGCTTTTCAATATTTATTGTCTCTTACCTACCTAGTAAGAAACATTATTTTAATACCAATATCTATAAGTGTGTGTGTGTGTGTGTGTGTATCAAGCAGAATATCTTCTGGTGTGGTAAAATGGATTTTCATACCCAGAGTGGTACCTGGGGTGTTAAAAATTCCTAAAGCACCAGCATCTGAAGCACATTACCTGCAGTGCCCAACACGGGTTGACACTAAACAAACAGCTAAGTCACTATGTAATTCAGCTGACACAGGGTAATGGTCAACAAGTACACAGAGTTTCCAGTTGAGGCAGAAAGTCAGCATCTATTTGGTAACTTTCTCTTTGACAAAAAAGATTCCACTGAGGCCTTTCCTACAGCCACCAGAGAGCCTGGGGCAGAGTTTCGTCACATAGAGTTAAGAGTCATGCAGACTGAGCTACGATCTCAGTTCTCCCACTCATTTCTTCCAAGGCCTGGTACAGACAACTGAAAGGCTCTATTCTTATGTGTCAAAATGCCTCTTTCACAGGGTCACTGTGAGGATTTGGCATGTGTCTGGAGAACATGCAGCACGGTGCTTAGCACAGAGCATAAAAACAAATATTGTTACCTAAAAAGCAGATGGTAAGATTTCTGGATTCTCAGATCCTAATAAGCATTTTTATCCTCTCCCCCTCTAACCCAGTCACTAGCAAAGTGAAACAGAACGATTGTATTCAACAATCCAGATCATCTGGACCCCAGGGAGAAAGGCCTTTGGTGGGACCCAGAATTATCTCGAGAGCAGCTTCGCTTTCCCGTTATTTTGCTCCCTCATGCTTGGTGGAACACTTGCAGTACTAGGTCTTACAGTAGCCAATGTTCGCTCATGTGCAAAGAAACTGGATGTGGGCCTTGTCCAGTGCGTGAAGACCTGAGACGGAGTAATGTCGAGCTGAACTGGCATGCCTTGTCTGAGTCATTCCCTCCCACTTTTTCACCTCCTCCAACTGAACATTCCAGTCGACTCCGTTTCATCCCTTCTTTCAGGACTAGGGATATGGCAGGCTCGGTGTCTAATGCATGCACTGCAAACAGCCCCTGGGACGTCTGCTGCTGTTTTAAAGATGCGATAGCAACTGTTTACAATGCCTGGCTACACTCTGCCAGGAGGGACTCCCAACACACAGAAAAGCAAACTGTAAATTGTAAACCAGGAACATTGTATGTTTTTGCCTCTACGGTTTTAAAAAACAATAACACCTGCCTGTTCCCCAGGGTACAGCAAAGTATGATTTTCATCGGCTCACTCCAGCCAAACAAGCATCTGGCATTTATGTGGACCTGGTATTGCTCAGTGGCACTGAGGCAGGCACTCATTATGAGAACTACTTACATTTCTGAGCATGTAATGATTTAATATTTAAAAAAAAAAACATAGAATTTCTATCACCAATTATGCCAAATAAACATCACCTATTTTGAATGAAAACGGTGCTTAAATGTGTTGATGAGAATGATTTAATTTTTAGCATTTACTTTCTTAATCGAAAACATGAAAGTCTTTTTCAGCAGAGTCAAAATGTTGACTCCTAAAGGCACTGTTACCCAACCATCGGAAGGGACACCAATCAACAGAGGTCAGAGGACACTAACCAAAGTGAAGGAGCAAGATGAAACATCTTGGAGCTAATAAAACAGAAGCCCGGAGAAAGTCATAATAGGTGCAATCTCTGTGGAAAAGCCTAACTTGGGAAAGGTGCATTATGTTCCAACTGGGAACACTGCCTGAAACACGGGCACGATCCTCAAACCAAACACAGTTCTCGTTCCCAAGAGGTGAGAATGCCTTTCCTATCATTGGCATCAACAAGTCACAGAATCGGGCTTTGGACAGACTTTGCTCATGCATTTTTTTTAAACTACATGGAATTACATACAATATCCTTCATGGTGTCCATTATAAATGATGTCTCTGGATTCACAAAGCCCAGATTCAAATCCTGGCTCCACACTTTCAGCTTTCGCCTTGGACAAATTGCTTCGAATAGAAAGAATGATGGTACCTATGTCACTGGGTTGTGAGAGGGCATAATAAACATACGTAAAGTGGTTGAACAATATCTGGCTCTGTTTTCATTATTATTAAAATTTTGGAGGACAAGATAGCTCAGTAGGATTAAAATTACTTATGGAACTAAATAAATAAGGTGCGGTGATATTTTCCTTAACCACTATGAAGCTCCCTAGAACAAAATGTCTTATGTGAAGTACAACTAGTTTAATGAGAAGGATAAGGATTTAGTACCATGATTTTGAGGTTTACTATTGCTTAGTCAAACATAAAGTATTTCATGACATCATTCAAAGATAAATGCAATAACTTTTCCACTACTTGGAGGTCTGCAAATGCATCACTTCTGCTAAAAGTCCATTAGCTTTCGAAGCTTGTGTAAATGAAAAGTGGATTTTATTAGATTTAAATAATGTTCCTCTTTACATTTTCTGACACTGCAAGTTGCTTTAAGTTCATGTCTCTGCCTCATTATCCACTTTCCGATATGTCTTCTTTTCTGATTTTTTTTTTTCAATTTAAGGGGGAAAAAAACCCTAAAAATTTAGCTTTAACTATTTGTAGCTCTTCCTCCACCAGCTTCAGATTCAATAAGAAAACATATGTAAGTAGTACACACATCGTTTTGAAATTCTTTTTCATTTTTCAGAGAACTCTAAAGATGGATGTCCCTAGGTCTTTCCAGGCTATTGCTACTCAAGAAAAAACATCATGTTCAGTTTTCCTTAATACCTTGTTGGAGCTTTTGAAGAGTATTATGCAAAAAAAAAATACCTAGGGTTTCTTGTTCCTTTAGTGGGCAGAATTTTTGTTTCAAAACTAAAAGCCTCTGTTTTATTAAAATTTGTACCAATTTCATCCTGCGTGGAAAAGGAAATAAGCAATATTCATAGATATGAAACATTCACATTTAAAACACCCCTCACTAGCTTCCCACTCCTACCTTCTAAATTCATGGCGAGTTCACTTTTCAATCACACTGCACATAGTAACAATAAGTAGTAATAATCTTTGCTGTAAGTGCTCCTTATAGATCAGTAGCCCGTACACATATTTTGTTCAGCTGACATACTTTTTTTTAATATGAGTCATCATTTAAAAACCTGGACATTTAATATGTAAGTTTGGATTTTCAGCTTCTCTTAAAAATCAAAAGTTCTGGCGCTTCCAGATCCACGTTCTCAGCATAGCAAACAGCTCTCTGGAGCTCAGCAGCGGCTCCCCTTAAACAGGGTATGAGCTTCCAATGCTATTCAGTGCTGTACCTTGAAGCACTTTTTCTAGGTTCCTCCAAGGAAGCTCTGTGATAATTCCATTTTAAATGCACACACTCTCTGGTCCAGCTGTTGCAGGAAGCGACACCCAATGGAGGAATCTGGACACTCAAACAACTTTGTTAGAGAAAGAATTTATTAGCCAGCAGAGCATGTGGGGTTTAACAGCACCAAAGCACAAGCTCCCCCTTGGATAGATTTCTTACAGTTTATATACCTCTGCAATTTCCATACAAGGGGCGCGTGATTCCTTTGTCTGAGGTTCTACGAGGTTCTACGTGCACCTCGTGACTCAGGATGGGAGGGGGAGTTTCAGGTGGGGGCTTCAAGGGGGAAGGAATTCCCAGTCCACTGGTCCTATCTATTTACAGATGGTTTATCTTGTAGGTGTTGCAAGAGTTTCCAGAAGGCCATTTAGAGATCTATAGGGTGTGGTTAATCTATAACAGCTGAGTCTTTACTTCTACAAGCCCTTCCCTTTGCATTTTTCAGATGCCTCCACTCCTCTCTTAAAGCCTGAAAAAAACCTATGGAAGGTCATAGAGTATGCATGAATAGCTACTGTAGCATTGTTCCTAACAGCAAAAAAACCAGAATCAACATAACGATCCATAGGGGCTAGTTGATCAAATGATGGTAAATCCATCCAAGAGAATACTAGAGGGCTCCCAAAAGCAAAAAGGTAAGTCTAAACATATTGAAATGAAAAACTGTCTGAAGTATATTATTAAGTAAGGAAAAAAGAGGTGCAGAATAGTACACAATGAATAGATCCATTAATATATGTTTTATATGCATCTCAAATTTGGAGAAGAAAATATAAGAATCTTTTAAAAACCATGTGTACATAATATATATGTTAAAACACAGAGACATTTAATACAATTATATAAAATATGTATATCCTTTGTGTATATTCTTTTACATTTAAAAAAAGAAAGCCCTATGAACAGAGATATTTCAAACCATCTCATGTATTATCATCACATCTATCTACCATTTATTTGATTGTCTGCCTTGGTTACTGAGTTCTTCCAGAGATAAACTTGACTTCAGTTCTCAGGCAAAGAGAAGAAAAAGCCCTTTGGATGATGTACTACACATTATTGCCCTGTTGCTGTTATCACTTTAGGCAGAGTAGGGGGAGACGAGGAAGAGAACTAGTCCTGTACTCACCAACAGAAACCCTGACTGGTCAGCCCAGTTCAGTAGGGTTATGCTTGGCTCTTCCCATCAAAGGGAAAACAAGGTCATGTACTCCTGTCCATACGCTCAGGAAGGGCAGCCAGAGCACTGTTCCTGACTGGAGCAGGCTTTAGGATGTGCTTTAAGTGTTACCAGTCAAGGAGAAAATTGTGCTGGGGACAGGGGAAGCCAGGGATAGGGCGGAGCACAGCTGCTATTGGGATTCTGTGCCCCTGACTTAAACCCTATGAGGGGTGCAAAGCCCAGCCTTCCCCCAGGGTCTCAAGAAGCAAAGGCAAGTATTAGCCCTTCACCCACTGTGGGATTCCACCTCCACACCCACTCTAACCCACAAGGGCACACAAGCCACAGCAGAATAAAAGGACCAGGACCAACCCATAGCAATTTTAAAAGTTACCACTTCCTGTTCACCACCTATTAAAGCTTGTTTTCTTTCTTTTGGGGGGTGGGGGAAAGAGAGGGGAGCGGGGAAGGGATAGTGGCAATTAATTAGTTATAAAGAAAAAACCTAGACAAGGAACAGACAACACTCTGTAGGGCCCTTCTCTAACACAGACACACAGACAGACAGACACACACACACACATACACACACACACACAGACACACTCTATCCCTACTCTTCTCAAGTACTGTAAGACACATAGAAACTTACAGTGTATATTTAACATGGTATCTATTTTTCATACAGGTGTCTACTCAGGCAGGGCTAACTGATGACCTCAGAAGTCGGAAAGAAAACCTAGATTGGAAGATGATACCCACAGTATTATATTATATTGTTTTATATGTAGTACTAGAATACTACTTTTGAAATAAAGGAGAAAACATGATCCTCTTGGCTATTTTCTCTTAACTCGTTAAGTCCTTATTTCAATATTCTAGTATTCCCATACCAATAATTTTGATTAGGAGTTCATGAAAAGTGGTTTCAAGCCTTATCACAAAAATCATCTCAAATATAGCGATACGCTGCTATCTGATCCATAGGCACAATTTAAGAAGCTATAAACATAAAAAATAAAATGAAATGAAAAAAAAAAACAACAATAAAAATGAGTCAGGCCCCACTAATTCAGAATTGGTGAAAATGCAAAGTACCCTCCAACTTTCAGTCTGAATCTTCTAACTGCGGCTTGCTAAATTACTGGAAAGACTACAGATGGACTGGTTATGCCTTCGAGGACGATTATCTTCACAATCTTCAACAGCACTGCCTTGCTGTTTCTATATTACCGTAATTTGGGTCATTAAAGTGATAACTAGAAATCAGTCTTATCTGTTTAATTAAGCAGGTCTACCAAGACCAGCTACAATTAGCAGCTATGTGCTGCTGAAATATCTGCCCTTCATGTCAAACATCTCATCCCTCATTCTTTCCTTTATCATAAGCTGGCCTTCTCCGTCACCGCTGTTTTTTAACAGACATTGTCACCTGCACACATCTCAAAAGGTGCTTACCTCTGAATCTGTGGCCTGCTGATTACGAACGACTATCAGATTGTACAGGATTCTGTCATCGTCCGCCTCCGTGTGTGACACATCATGAGGCATGCTCCACAAATTCTTCTCATCATCCCTTGCCAGAGTTGCTCCAAATGAAGAATATGGATTGCTATCTCTATGGTATTAAAAAAAAGAGGATGTAAGAGTTTTATAATACATAGGTTGAATAATACATATACCATACCTATTAGTATATTTATAAAATATGTTACATAATATATAATGCAATGCTTAAATATATTCCTATAAAAGGTCTGTATTGTCTTTAATAATTAAGCATAGCACAACAGAACAATTTAAAACCACTTTAAACACAACAGAGAAGAGATGTAATCAGACACCTGAGCAGAGGTAATTTTACTGTGTTAAATATGAAATATAGCACTGACTACCGTGGCAGTTAGCCAAAACAAAACAAAACAAAAAAGAAATTCATAAGGACTATTGCTCACATGATTAAAAGGAAAACAATTAACATGAAGAGATGAACTTTTTACTGGTTCTGAATTCAAGGAAGCATGGTAGATTTAAAGTACAATGATATGTAATATCTATCGAATTCCTTACAACGAGAAAATTAAGAGGTAAATATGCATATCTAAGGAGTTTCAATAAATAATGCAGGATGTCGAGTAAGAATTTCAGTAGCCTCTTTTTGTATGCTGGTTTTATGATTTACCCGTCATTGGGTGATATCCATGCGTGGGCCTACAGAGGAGATGAGTGGCAGAGTGTCACACCTAGGACATGCTTGTGCACAGCCTGGCTAACTTTCGTGGGGCCGGACAGGCAGGGTCACTCTGGGGCTCTTCCCTTCATCTAATAATATGTATTAAGCACCACTGCATGCTAATCACAGGACTCAATAAAACTGTGAGCAGCACAGGCATGGTCCCTGTCCTTGGACCTCACTGGAGTCCAGGGAGGGAAACACACTAACGAATGACTCTATATTCTATATTTGTGGTAAGTGTTATAAAGGGGGAGCTCAGGGAGCCTTGAGATCTAATGGGGATGAGCATCAGATAGGCACTGTGAAGAAGGGGTGTTTGAGCTTTTTATGCTGAAAGAGAAGAACAGAGTTTCAGGCAAAGGGAACAACACACTCAAAGGCCCTGCAGTGGGACTGAAGAAAGATTGGCCAGAGAGTAAAAGGAAAGCTGGGGTCAGACCCACATGGCTGTGTTTCCTAACATTATTTAGAAATATGGTTTTCATTCCTAACAGCGAGGTATGATGTAGAAGTTTTAAGCAGGACTGCGATGTGGCGTGAACAGTGTTACGCCTTGAAATATCTCTCTGGCCAAAGTGTGGCAGATGCTTGAGAGTGGTCAAGCGTAGATTTGGGGGATTCGTTAAAATGCACCTGAGTTAACTCAGGTGGGACATGACAGGTATCAGGATTAGAATGATGGTGTGGAGCTGAAGAAAAGTATGCTCTTCAAAAATATGAAGAAGTTAGAAGCTCTCTGGCTTTCCTCCTGGATGGTGAGTCACGCCATCTTCTTAGACAGCCAGAATGCCCAATAGCCATGGGGTGGCAAACACACCTGCAGGTGTGGCAGGAGGAATGGCAAATGAGGACAAGCTGGAGATGCCCGTGAGCACCCAGGAAGGAGGGATACGAGTAAATGACAGGTGGACTGAAGGTAAAGATTTAAAGATTTGTGAAGATTTAACAAACGTGAGAAACTCAGAAGTCAGCCCTCAGGAAATCTTACAACCGGAAGCAAAGTCCCAGTCTCCAAATCGGGATTCGACAGCAGGAACCCTCCCAGCAGGGGAGGCGTTCCAGCGCTAAGATGGTGGGGGACAGGTCAGGCTACCAGTCAAGGAGTCATTGGGAGAGCCAGCCAGTGAACCAAGGAGTGAAAACAGGGGCAATGGAGGAAGGGATCTTGGAACCCAGGCCCACAGGCCAGCTACCTGAACCAGGCAGAGGACGCCGAACAGTGCTCCTTCTGCAGTCCAGAAGTGCAGGCTCTGGGACATGCCAGAGGGATTCAGAGCTACTGGGAAAAGAGTAACTTCCTGGGAACCAGACACAGCTCGGCCTCACCATTCTCAGAGCCACCCCATTTTCACAAGGCTGCTGGACACGGCCTAGGCTGAAACAGAGCCCCACAGCTGGCTCTTAAGACAGATGAGCCAATGGCAGGTGAGGCAAATGATGCCTTGGTGCCCTGCCCATCTGGGCTTTAATGAGCATGTCAATTAAGTCATTTGTTCAGTTGTTTATTTAACAAACATAGAATGAATGCCTGCTGCAGACTGGGTGCTTTGGAGACTCAAAAATAAATAAGACATTGTCCCTGCCCTTAGTGTGACTATAATGCAATGAGATAAGTAAAAAAAAAAGAAAGAAAAGAAAAGGAAAAATTTAAATATAATCAGAATGTCATAGGAGCAAAGAAGGAGTGACAAATTGCGTGTGATGATAAGAAGGAAGTTCGAGAAAGGTTTCATGGAGGCAACAACATGTAACCCAGACCTGAGAACTACACAGCTTCTCACCAAGGAGAGGAGCAAAGGGAAAAGCAGAGGGAACAGCACAGGTGTGGTAGGGAGGGTCAAAGTGCCCTCAGGTTGGGGAATTCCAAGTGTCCCTGCAGGGCTCCACCACACGGTGGACAAATGCAGGGGGACAAATGCAGGAAGTGAAGAAGGAAAAAGGATTTGGGGTCAGGTGGAGGACAGTGCTGAGTTCAGCTTTATTCTATGGACTGTGATAAGGTATCTAGGGGATTTCAGAGAAATAACCCTGTGAAGAAGGAACAGGAGGATGGCTTAGGAGGCTGTCACAGAACAGTAGGTATGGTTTTCACGTCATGCTCTTTAAAGTCCTAGCGCCAAGGCCTGGGGGCCACTGTGGGGGAGCAGTGGAGCAGAAGCTGGGCAGGGCTCCCCCACCCCAGTGCCACACCCCCGCCCCCGCAGAGAGAGAAAGCCCACAATTCACCAAAACCAGAACAGCTGCTCTATGTAAATCTTACTGCTTAGAGCTCCTTGGAGATTTCTTCAGGGCAGAGGAAAGGTGGAGTTTCATCACTAAAAAAATACATATGTAACGCTGAACGCTGAACGTTCTGAAATACTGGTTTGGGTGAGAGTGAACAGGGTGTGATAGCAGTGGGAATGGAAACGAGAGGGAGGATTCCCGCAGCATCTGAGAGGGGTAAGTGGCTGTCCTGTGGCTGGTGACCGGCAGCACAGAGGCACAAGGAGAGGGGTCAAGGCTGACTTGTGAGGGGGATGCCTTTAACTGGGGCATCGCAGAGGAAAGCGAGGCTGACCTGTGAGCCTGCAGGACGTTCAGGGAGAGGTTAGGATCTAGGCTGAGGAGCGAGGGCAGGGCCGCAGATCAGGACCCGAGGGAGCCACGGAATCAGAGGGAGAGTGATGACCGACCTCAGGGGTATCGCTAGCCCTAAGGAGCAGGTGCGATAGGGAGCTGGAGGGAGCAGGTAAGGGCCAAGGCAGAGAGAACGCTGAGACTATGAGAACCAGACACTGGAGAGGCTCCCACACTCCATGCCCCGTTACACCACCACCTGAGGTTGTAAGGGTGGGTTACACTGTCCCGCTCTGCAGCCAGGGATGAGACTACGAAGTCGCTCAACCTCTCCCGGGTCAGGCAGCCAGCTGACATCCTCCCAGCACGAGTGCCTGATGGAGCATCTCCAAGCAGCCACATGTCATAAGACTCGATACCCACGTGCTGGGATGGAATGCACCCACAAACAGTGGCTCAGATAATGACTACACGTGTGACCTGCAAAGCTGTGCAAACCGGCAAATGCATCCGGAGGTTCTCCTCTGGGCATCCAGATGCCGGGTGCACAGTCTTCAAGCTGTGACCGTGGCTGCAGACACGGCAGTACATACACCTCTCAGGCGATGAAACCCTAGTACTTTCCAGAAGCCAGCCTTTTAACTGTCCCCAAATTTGTTTCATTTGCATAAGTCTTGTGTCTTCAACAAGTTGGTAAGTTCCTGCAGGGCAGGAATTGCAAACCAATGTTTCCTTTAAAACCCACATCACCCAGCAGGGTCAGGCACAGAGTAGTTATGTTAAAAGTACTTGATGTCGGGAGCAAACTGAGCTGGGACCTCAATCTGCTAACGAAAACCCTAGACATATCTCACCATTACTGCTTTTTAAAAACCTCCCTAAAGAGGGAGGTTTGGAAATTAGCCAGCATTTACCTGAATAATCGGTAACAACATTAGGTCATGAATAATCGAGCCACTTTTTATTTAATAATCCTCCATGCCTCTATGTGTTTTGAAATTACGATAGCCACCTCCCTGGCCAGTCCCCCTACCCTCTCACAATTTCCCTCCCTCTCCCTCTCCGCCTCCCCCCCCCCCACACACACACACACACACACACGAACGTGCACAACTCCAGGCCCTATAAAACACTGGCCACTCTTCCTTAACCTACAAACGTGAATGAAGATGCACAGGTCACCACCAGCCTGTTTAGAAGCGCTCACGACTCCAGACAAGAGTCACCTCCCGCTTCTCCCCTCATCTGGTCCTGCCCTAATTAGGAGCAGCCTACCCTGGCGTCCCAGGAGCCTCAGACTCTGCCTAGTCACTGACACCCAGGGGACAGTATAAATAGGGAAGAGAGCCGCAGCCTCCTGCCTCTGGGTGAGCAAGGACTGTCACCAGGGCTGAGTGCCTGGGGCTCCTGCCACCTCCTAGGGGGGGTCTGGCCGACTCTGCTCTGTGGCCTCTTCCAGCCTGGACCTCATTCCCGCCAAGTTCTTCTCACTGATTAGAATTACAAGTCAGGTTTCTTTGGGGCATAGGAAAAGATGGATTCTATCGCTAAATAAATCATTAAATTGCTAATTTTATCAAAATCCTGGTCAAGATGAAAGTTAATGCAGGTGGGAGCTCATTCAGACAGATCTGGCGGATGCGGCTGCCTCACCGGATTCTGTGTCAGGCGCTGGCTCGCACCTCCCTGCTCCTCATAGATCCTGTACCAGCACCCAGTCAAGGTCGAAACCCACTCTGCTTTAAAATTTGAAACCCTTAGGGTGGAGAGACCAGACCAAAGGAAAGCCTAAAAAGCAAACTGGAGAAGCAGCTTGGGAACCTCTGGGGAACCTGAGACTGTGAAGGATCCCGGGGCCTGTGCGAAAAGAATTCGGTGCAAAGGCCCAGAGGTCCGGGTGGAGAAGGCCACAGAGGGAAGGAAGGGGCCGCTGAATCCCAAGCTTCGCTTTCTCTCCCTTCCACACATAATGATTTCTAAAAGGGAGCGAAGAAAGCGAGAAGCTGTTGTGGCCCTGGCCACCATCTGCTGATGATAAATATTTTATTAACCTCAGGCATTTAAGAGGTGGCTCTGAAGTTATATTGGAAATTCAAGCTGCTTGTACTCCCAAAAGGATAGGATGACATGCGTCGCAGATTCCACCCCCAATCCCACTTGGGGACACAAGACCAAATTGCTGGGGAGCTTATCTTTCAATATTGTCTACAGCTGAAGAGAGACAGCAGACTGAAACACTGGCCTCCCTGCCCGGGGGCTGAGGTGCAAAGTGCTACTCAGCACGACAGCTGCTTACAAGCATTTCCTCACTACCAACAAGGACCTTGCGTAAGAGACTTGAGAAAGCCCCACAGAATACCCTGCACACAAGGCCGGCTGCTGATGTCATCAGTTCCAGTGACTTTACTGCTCTCTCCACACAGGCCACATGTCAGGGATCACTGGTTTGAGGTCCAAGCTCTGAAACAGTGAAAAGGTAAAATCTCCAGTAACCAGCAACCAAAACAGAAAACTGACTTCAAAAGGCTGTTTGGTGCCCTCCTCTACGTCTCCCTAACCAATCCTTCCTTTCCTTTCCTTCTTTCCTTCTTTCCTTCTTTCCTTCCTTCCTTCCTTCCTTCCTTCCTTCTTTCTTCCTTCATTCCTTCCAAGACAGATACTCTGGCTCCCTTCTCCTACCTACTGAATCCAACGTTTAAACATTAGGTAACCCCAAGTTTAAACACTGTTTCACAGATTTTCTGGAACTTTTCTCAGCATTTCACCACCTAGGCTCACGACTTCCTTCAACTCCAGAGGTATGACATGCTTCAGTGTGCAGGAAGGAAGAGACCAGGTACCTCGTCTCTGGTGCCACCCTCGCATGTGCCCCTACCCTTCACGCTTCCACTCCCACGGCTGAAACGGAGCCCTGTGCGATCGTGTGTCACTCGCTGCTTTAAGTGCCTTAGAGGCTTGAAGATGGTTCTGACAAGAACCCTGAGAAGCAGGTGGGGGGAAGCATTATTTTCCTGTCTTCCACTGGGGCTCAGGGAGACTAGACCCAGCCCTAGGTCTCTCTGCTTACATTCACTCCTGGTCACTTCATCTGGTCTCATGGCTTCAAATCCCATCTGCGTGAGGTAGCGTTCCTAAATCTGTACCTGTATCCCTGGCTCAGCTCTCTCACAAATTCCAGACTCCTGTATCTACCTGCCTTAGTCTCATCTCCACATGTATGTCTAATAGATGCCCAAGCTCAGTACAGTCAATGCCAAGTACCTGAGCTTGCCACCAAACCTCCCACCAGCAGCGTCCCCACGCAGAGGGTGGAAGGAAGCCCCACCCTCAGGTCTCTCAGGCCCAAACCCTTCAAGTCACCCTTGGCGCTCTCATCCCCTACATCCAAAATCTATCAGAAAGCCCTACTGGTAATACATTTTTAAAAATCCGCCTCTACCACTACAACCCAAGTCAGAGCATCAGGGTCCTGCTTAAGAGTTCCTGCAACAGTGATTTTCACTCACCTACCTCAGGGTACCATTGCCTCCGCCAATTCTATTCTTAATACAACAGCCAAAGTGATCCTTTTAATATGTAAATCAGATCACAGGCACCCCCAAACTCAAAACCCCCCCAGGAGTTCCCTTTAACTTAGAGTCTCAGCCAAAGTCCTGCCATGGTCTCTGAGGCCCCACGTGACACCACGGACACTCTGGCCTCTCTGCTGTCCCCTGAACCCACCAGTCGCACCCCCATCTCAGGCCCTCACCCTGGCTGACTCTTCTGCCTGCAATGTTCTCCCCTAGATGCCTCACTCCCTTCCCTCCTTCAAATCTTTGTTTAAACATCAGAAACTCAATGAGGCCTACCCTGACCACTGCGCTTAAAACTGTAAGCATGCTCCCCCTACCCCATTCTTCCTTTTATTTTTCCTACACACTTATGTATCTTCTAATTACTTATTATGTTTACTGTTTTGTGGTGCCCACCCTCACTAGAATAAAAGCCCCATGAGAACAGGATTTGTATCTATTTTGCTCAGTGATATACTTCAAGTGCTTAGAATGGGGCCTGGCACTAGTAGATGCTCAGTAAATATTTGCGAATGAATGAACTTTTGTTTCCCCAGTTCAAAGGGCTGTGAATGGTAAAAACAGGGATGAATCCCTGTCTCCAGACTCACAGAAAAACTCTGAACATTTGAGTTTTTTAAATTTATGAAGGCGAGGCTCTCAGTTCTGTGGGAGGGAACAGACAATACGCACACATGCTTATGTCAGGTGGTGATCAGGGATCTGAAGGAAAATACATGGTGAATACGGCAGAGAGCGAGGGAGGGGGGGCACTGTTTTAAAGAGGGTGGCCATAGAAGGACTTTGCAATAAAATCACTGAGACTTGAATAAAGTGAGGGAGTTACCCACTTTATTTATTGCGCAGAGAAAGAACCTTCTCAGCAGGCGGGGCAAGAAGTGCAAAGGCTCTGAGACAGGCTTATGCTCCGTGCATCTGAAGACCCAGGCGAAGGACAGCGTGGCTGGGGGATGAACAATTTCACCTTATGCACCGACTTTAAAATCTAAACCATGAGGAAGAGCCCCAACCTGGAAACCACCCCAGAAGTCCACCATCGGTAAGGTAAACAAAATGAAGCAGTGAGGACCGCAACCAAGCTCCACGCAGCAACGTGGACAGATCTCTCAAAGTTCAGAACACACACCGTTTGATCCCATTTGTGTAAAGTCTAAAAGTGGGCAAAACTAATGTCCATACTTAAAGGGCACGCAGAGGTGGTAAAGCTATTAAGAAAACAAGGAAATGACTGTCACAATGCTCTAGATATGGTCACAGGGGTGGGAAATGTGGGGCTGGCAACTGCTCCCTCTTGCCCTGGGTGGTGGCTACAGTCATCTTCACTTTCTAGTTGTTCTTTACACTGTACATATTTTTGTATGTGTTTAAGCTCTGATATCATACGTATCAAAACAACTGTTTAAAAGTTAAGGAAAAAAAATTAAGTGAGAAGCGAGTCAGTAAACTCTTATCACGTGTCAAACAACACAGGGGTTCATTAGATATATACTGTCTCACCAGAAGTATTTCCAAAAAAAGCACAAAAGAATAGAGTGCGCAGAATACAACTGGCACAAAACAAATATTTATCGACCAGATTTCCAACACTATCAGAATAAACTGTTTTGCCCAACATTTACACAGAATTTGCCTTTTAAACAAATGTGTAGTGATAAGATCACCTGAAGGTATCTAGAGAATAAAATGTTCCAGGAAACCTAGGTCACATGATATGGACAAGAAAGAAATTTCACCTTCCTGGGAACTTCCAATTTTACTAAGACTGACTAATGCAAGTCACAAAAAAGGGAAAACGGATGCTGTAGGTTGCCTGGGAAACCTTCAAAAGTCATCCTTACATGAATTTTGAGAGGCTGACATCTTGGTAAAGCACTTAGCTCGTACTCATGGGAGCTGAGGCCCTGTTCTAGGGACAGCACCCATGACCCTCCTCTTCTTTCTCCTCTGTCCTTCAAGAAGGTTGAAGTACAAGCTTTGGAATGGATTCCTGGAGCAGGAATCCTCTGCGCCTCTGCAGTCACTTCCTGTGAATCACCTTCTGGCCCAGGGATACAAGCTTCGTAAACTGCAGGTTCTGCAGGATGCCACGGGTGAGTTGTGTAAGCACAGGGAACCCAGCAGCATATAATGGGAAAAGGGTCAGGCCATCTGGGCCCTGATCTGAGCTAACTGACGCTAACACGTTAGCCAACATTTTTTTAAGGTCCTTCCGAGGGCAGAAGACAATTTGATCTGCTCAGAGGTCATATAAGTCCACGCTGTTAAATGAAAAACTCTACAGGGAAAAGATTATTGTCCTTCTAGGTTTCATGGTGATTCTAAGTGTCTCAAATCCACCACCCTTCTTTCCCATTGACAGCTGGTTTCACGAGCCATCATACAGAAAAGTGGGACTAGTTTTTCTCAACCCCAGGCTGTCACAATTCAGGGCAAGTCTCACATTGCAAACACAATTTCTAGCACAGACCACGTAAGCAGCTAGTCACGGGCCCCCCTGCATACTAGGAGGCCACAGCTCTTTCCATGGCTCTGAAATATAAACGGATTTGAATCCCAGCTCTGCCATCCATGCCCCTGAGCAAGCTACTGAAGCTCCTGTGCCTCAGTTTCTTCATCTGTCATGGCAGAAGAGAGATGTAATTACAGTCTACCCTCATTATTCCCAGGTTCTGTATCTGCAACTTCGCCCACTTGCTAAAATTTATCTGTTATCCTGAAATCAATACTCATGGTACCGTCGCAGTGCTTGAGACCCAAGTTCCTGACTGAGGTCCAAGAGGGCGATGCTCTCTGCCTTCTTGTCTCAGCTTTCATCCTGTAAACAAGTGTCCTTAGAACAAGTGGTCTATGTAGTGCCACATTTTTTGCACTTTCGTGTTTTCTGTTGATTCTGATGTTTAGAATGGCCCCGAGCATAGGGTTGAAGCAGTAAAATAAGTGTTAGATGAGCTTCATTCAGGCATGAGCTACAGTGCTGTTGGCCCAAGTGCAATGTTAATGAATCAACAATATCCATTTATACTAATGAATATTAACATATTAACATATTAATATATACGTAATGTTTGACATATACTCATCAATAATGTAAATTAACTGAAGTGTCTTTAAGCAGAAACACACATAAAACAAGGTATGGATCGATCAGCTGATGAATCGGCAGGCGGGACATTAACCTCACCCCTTGGGGCCTTGATGATTCGGTATTCTTCCCTGCAGGAGTATTTCAGTATTTGCGGTGACTAATAGAATAGGACAACTATGAATAACAAGAATCCTGCCTTGTATGGTTATGGTGATAGATATAATGCACTTATGACAGTGCCCAGCACACCGTAAGCACTAAGTACGACCCATAAAAGCTCAGGACAGATGGGGCAAGGAAAGGGTATGTCACAACTTCAGCCTCCCACGCCCTTCTGCATGCTGGAAGCAGCAGGACTCAAACTGAACCATTTCTTTATGGTCAGAGAAATTCAACCCTGGTGTCCACACTCATAGGCTCCTATCAATTCCTTCTTTGGGGGTATGAAACCACCATCAAGAGCAAACCGAGGTTTTATTTTACTTTTCCCTAATAGGAACTCTAGGCACTGGAGAAAAATAAAACACTGACATCTATTCTCTGTTGCCTGCCCACAGATACGTGCAGAAGCTCTGTTATCACGAATGGAGGACGCAGGTGAGCACTGGGAAAAGCGGGGAGAAAAACGAACGTGAAGCCCATTATATGGTTCACTACGGTGGCTTAAGAGAGCACCACAAATAAAATCTCACCCACAGTTGTTAACCTGCTCCCTTTCTTCTTTTGCTTTTGCACAACTGAACAAACAGTGGTGGTGCTTATCAGTTATTAACAGCCCAAATTACAGAGTGAGAATTATATTTCCCTGAATCATAGGAACTATGGTGAAAGATGCTTTGGTGTGTGACATTTACCCTCCGCTTCTTTCACATTCTGTTTTAGACTCTTCCAGGCCTGATGTCTGTATTGAATGTCATATGGCAGTAGGCCCTGTGGTGCCAGATGACCCGGGCATCTCTCTGCTTAAAGGTGACTGCCTGCAGCTGTGCTTCCTGAACCATATAATCTCTTGGGCCACAACTCAAGCTCGGGTGGACTTTTTTATGGCAATAACATGCTCTGATCACTGACAGAAGCCATGCTCTAAAAGCGAAATAAAAACCAATGCTTTGAATTTGCACATTCTTCCCCGCCCCCCAAAAAATGTACCCTGTAGTGGGGCTGAACAGCATCCCCTAAAAAGATAAGTTCTAGTCCTAATCCCAGGTTCCTGTGAAAGTGACCTTATTTGGAAATGGGGCTTTGCGGATGTAAGTTAAGGATTTTGAGATGATATCATCCTGTATTAAAGGTGAACCCTAAGTCCAATGACTGGTGTGTTTTGAAGAGAAAAGAGAGGGATGTTTGAGACAACAAGGAAGAGACACACATGGAAGAAGACAGAAGCAAAGACTGGAGTTGTGCTTCCACAAGCCAAGGGACACCAGGAGCCACCAGAAGCAGGAATCAGCAAGGAATAACTCTCCGTAGAGTCTTTGGAGGGAGCATGGCCCTGCCAACGCCTTGATTTCAGACCCTGGCTTGCAGAACTGTGAAAGTATAAACTGCTGTTGTTTTACGCTACCGAATTTCTGGTGATTTTGTTGCACAACCCTAGGAAACTAGTACTACATTCCCCAAATGTCTCGTTTAATTAGTAACATGAAATCTTGAACGAAAAAGTCATTCACTAGTCTACAGACAAATGGTCAATGATCTGCCGTTCCAAAACAATCCATACGCATCATCATCCTGTCCTCACTACACACTGGTTTTTTGTTGTTTTGATCACTATCATTCTACCTGAGAAATAGAGCCAGAGTAGGGGAAAATGGCATGCAGAACCCCAAACGCTTCATAGATGATTGCTAAGATCAATTATACATGATTTAGTCCTAAAACTGAGGTGAAAGTGAGACACGGTGAGACTGAACAGAACCTTTGGCTCTCTCTGGGGCTGCAGCCTGATGTTAATCAAGGTTGGGCCATGTGTCCTTTCTCCAGAGCCAAACTTGATCTTAAGCTTCCTGGCCTTAGAAATGACTACACAGCCATTCCCTAGTGAAGCAGCCCCAGGCAGCAAGAGCATTGGACAAAATGATAGTAAATCCTCTTCTCCTGGGCCTCCTGGTTCCTTCCCAGTACCACAGCCAGCCTCACTGCCCCTGTATTCCAGGTCAAACAGGATTTCAGCTGACACAGGAGGAAGGTCAAGAACAGAATAAGCCTTCAAGATAGCACGCTGAAATCTCATCTCCCCATGTTACAGAAGAAGAAAATAAGGTTCCAGCAAGCTAAGAGACTTCTCCCAAATCCCATAGCTGGTTAGTCGCTGGGACAAGGACAGTCTCCTAACTCCCATCGGGCTTGGTTTACAAGGCCAGGTTCCTTCCATAGCTGGGTAGAAGAATTACACTAACGAAGGACATAGAAGAAGGGAAGGAGAAAGGGGGCAAAATGAACAGGAACTAAGACTAGGGATCTCCACCAGTTTCTAGTGTACAAATATTAGCAATCACTTTTGGAAAACATCGGGTAGTTTCCCGAACGTTCTAGAAGACAAGGCCTGGACATTGACAAACATGAGTTCAAATTCTGGCTCTCCGACTTATTAGTTGTGACTCGGAATTAATTATTCAAACTCTCAAAGCCCTGGGTTCTTCATTTACAAAATGGAGACGTATTACCTATCTTATTAGGTCACAGTGACGATTAAATGACAGAATGTGTGTAAAGAAATCTCAGCTACGCCATAGCCTACATGCGGTATGCACCATTTATTTAAAGTTAAGAATGCGACACACAGATTCAACTTACAGGTCACCTTGGGAGGTGGGAGGAGGATGCAGTTACGGAGGGGTCGTGGAGGAACTTCCACTCTATTAAAGTTTTCTTAAGGTGAGTGCTTGGTATAGGGGTGTTTGCTTTATTATTCTTCGTAGCACTTTATTTTAAATACATTTTTTAAAATTTACACATAGAAAGAAGTTAACAAGTGAACAGCTATTATTATAATTTTTTATTAATAGACAAATGTTCACTTCTTACTCCATGTTGAGCACTGCACTGGGCACAAAACAGGGGATACTCAGGTGAGTAAGACTTAGTCCCTCCAATCAAGATTCAAGACTCCAACTGGCAGGGGTTACGACAACCACTTTACAACCATGAGAGCAGACAGAAATTAGTAAGCAATCTGAGGGGTAAAAGAAAGACAAGAGATACCATAAGCACTTGGGGAGGCTTTCTAAGGCTTCATCACAAAAGTGGCAACTGAAATGGCCCTTAAAACCTAAGTAGAATGTTAAGGAGAGAGAATGAAAGATGCCTAGCTAACAATGAGCAAAGATACGGGGTGGAAAACATGATGAGACAGATCAGAGACTAGAACTACAAAATCAGAGAAGCCAGAGAACAAGGAAATTTGAAAGAAGGCACAGATGGTCAGCACGGAGGTATGCCACGTATATACCAAGACAAGAACATCAGATTTCTTTCTCTAAGCAATTTTCATGTAATCATACAGGGGACAAAAACTAGATTATGTGGTGAGTGGGTGGTAAAGGAGGTGGGGGGCACAGTTGACCACTTTTAAAGATAACTTAAACCTGATGCTAAGCAAAGGCTGGTAACTGAAGGCCATGGCAGCATCAGGATGAATTTTCAGTCAGGGGAGGCCTTAGTATATGACTAGGGAAAAGGGGGCTGTGGGGAGAGAACTAGTGGGACAGAGAGAAATACAAATGCAAACCATACAGGAGACAGGCATTTCCCTTCAGGTACCAGGTTCCAGAAAAAGCAAAAGGAGCAACGTCAAGAACAAAAACAGACTGGCAAACAACACGAGACTAAGAGTTGTTTTTCCTGAACTAACAAGAGTCCCCAGGGCATTTTGAAAAAGGACTACAGATGATCATGTTTACAAATGACAAATGTCTTCCCTCTACCCCCTGAACACACCTTTTCCAGGCACTGTTACCTTGGGATGCAAAAGAAAACTTGAAAACCATTGTTTTACAATAGAGCAAAGGATTTAGAATAAGAGGTGTCTTTACAAACTCTTATTTTTTTAATTGAAAAAAAAATATTATGACATAAAAGATGAAGTTCTCAATAAATAAAAATTAGGACCACCTGCCCATGATTTAACCACATCAAGATTTCAAACCAGCCACTTTGGAAAACATTCTGGCAGTCCCTCAAAAAGTTAAATGTGGAATTACTATATGGTTCAGAAATTTCACTTCCAGGTGTATAATCAAAGAATCAAAAACATGTCCACACAAAAACTTGTACACAAGTGTTTATAGCAGCATTATTTATCAGATTCAAAAGAAATGGAAACCACCCAAATGTCCATCACATGATGAACAGATAAATAAAACATAATATATCCAGACAATGAAATATTATTCAAATATAAAAAGAAATGAAGCACTGATACACACTGTACGATGAAACTTTAAAACATTATGCTAAGTGAAAGAAGTCAAAGGCCACATATCGTATGATTCCAATTATCCAAAATGACCAGAACAGGCAAATCTATAAAGTGAGAAAGTAGCTTAGTGGTGTCTTGGGGAGGGGACGAGGGACAGGGAAGGGAGGGCAGCAAGTGACTATTTAATGGGTATGGTTCCTTGTTGGAGTGATAAAAAAATGTTCTGAATTAGTGGTGATAATTGCTCAACTTTGTTACTATGCTAAAACCACTAAATTCACAAACTAAAAAAAATAAAAATAAACAACAACAACAAAAAGATTCAAACTAGCCTATGGCTTGAGTAGGAAAGAACATGAAGGTATCCACACGCAGACACATCACTGCTCCACACGTCCAGCAACAGGCTGCTCTTCCCAAATACTGCTATACTGAAATGATGCCAGAATGACACTAAACCACAAAACACCAGTCCACCCATATTCACATGCTCAGAAGAATAACAATTAATAACTAAAATTTATTGAATGTTTATGTCAGACACTATCTTAAGCACTTTACATGGATTAGCTCCTTTTATTTCTCACTGCAACCCTTTGAGGTACATACTATTATCATCCCCATTTACAGATGAGGAAATTAAGGCACAAATAAATTTCATAACTTGTGCCAGGTCAACCAGTTAGGACTCAACCCCAGGCAATCTGACTCATGCGCACTATGCTCTTCTGCCCTAAATGACTCTGTCTCCTTAAAATCACATGCAAAATTCCCTGACTTCCTAGTAGAAAACAAGACAGGAGAGGCTGGAGAGTTAAAAACAAACAAAACTATTGACTCAAATAGCAATTAGAAAGACCAAAGGCTTTGGAGGGTGAGACTAAGCTGAAGGTTGCATTTCACGTTACTACAAACGACGACAAACTGAGTGTGCAACCCAAGTCTGAAATTCCAGATTTTACCCACTACATTTAAGACAAGGGGTAGAGCCTACAGCCATGCTACCCTCAACAAACCCGATCCCATCTGATCTCAGAAGCTTAAGCAGGGTCAGGCCTGGTTAGCACTCGGATGAGAGACCACCTAGGAAGACCAGGCGCTGTAGGAATAAAAAATAAAAAATAAGGGATTGTAAGACGACAAGGTCCTTGTAATGTGTGAGGTCAACCAAGGGTTGCCTCATCTAAATAAATAAATATATAAAAATTTTAAAAATAAAGAAATAAGATTTAGAAACTGGGGATAGATTATTTAGTATCTCCCTGCCCACAATAATCTAATAATCTAAGTGGGGGCACCCTCACGAGAGCAAAGAAAAACACTGTGCACTGTGTGTGTGACCGTTTATATATATATAAAACAACATGACATATAGGTTTACACACATTGGTGCTCACTGAACCGTGAGGGACAGATGGCAAATTCCAAGTCCTAAATCATAGGGAAGAGATATGAATAAGGACAAAGTAACCAAAGAAGACTGCTTGTGGGGGGCTTCAGGACTAGTGTTTAGGAAGGGGCAGGAAGGATAAAGGTCACACATCTCAGGCAAGTTTGAGAGAATGAGAGGTTGGTGAGTGAGATTGTCCCTGGGGCAGCAAAGATGCCTGTCTGATTGAGTTAAGGGGTGCACAGTGTTTCATGGACTGGGAAATACAAGTGGACAGGCAGGAAGGGGTTATATAAGATCTCCAAAGTCAAGGGTTGAGTGTTGAGACTTGAGGGAACAGGAAAAGGTAAATCGCGCTTTTAGAAAAAGGTTGCGAAAGCTTTCTCATAGGAGCCGCACACATCATAAATATATATGCTTAAATACACTTGCTTGCTCAAACCTGGAATTCCGTCTAATGTGCTGTTTCCCAACTTCCTCTTCAATAGTGTGTGTGTGTCCAAGGCGCCTTCATGTCAACCGAGCTAACACAGAGTTGCTCACAACCGCAGAGCCCTGAACAAAACTGTGCTGCTGCGGCCCCTCCCCAAAGCCACTCAGCCCATGGCCTTAGGGGGCCCGGGATTCTTCTCACCCTCCCTAGCCTGACCTGTCACGAATCCGCCTCTTAGGGAACCGGCGGCGGCTGCCCCTTGGAGAAGAAGAAGAAAAAAAAAAAAAGTATCTTTTAAAGTGAAAAAACCATCTCCTTGGGCTCAGTCCCTGAAAGTCGGGGACCAACCAAGGCTCCAACTTTCTTCCCGAGGGAAGCAGACGCTCGCGAGGGCTTCGCGCGCGGGGCCCCCCCTGTCCAGTCCACACAGTGAGTCGCAGCTCGGTTTCACCGGACCCCGGGGAGGACTGCTCTGCGTGCTCCCCGGCGCCCCTGAACACGCTCGACACGTCCCACAGCCACCCAGCCACCCACACACCTGGGGTCTCAGGTGGGTGCCTCCCTGGGTTGGTGCTTTGGGGGATAAAAATAAAAACTCTTACCCAAGGAACGAGCTCAAGAACAGGCCACCCATCCCGCTCAGGGACCCAGGGACGCGGCGGCCGCCTCGCTGCGCCCCGCGAAGCCGACCCGCGCGGCCAGGGGACCCCGCCGACCCCGCGCGCCCCCACGCACCTGACCAGGGGCTCCTTCTCGGGCGCGGCGGGCTCCTCCAGGCAGCGGCACGGCCAGCAGCAGCAGCAGCGGCCGCCGCCGCCGCACACGGCCCGCAGCCAGCCCCGCAGCCCCATGGGGACCCCGACGACGCGGCGGCCGCGAGGACGCGCAGGTGCGGCCCGGGCGGCGCGGGCCGGGCCGTGCGCATCCCGCCGCGGCCGGCGTGGCGGGCGCCGCGGCCGCCGCGCGGCGCTGGTCGGTCCCCCCCCGCCCCGCCCCTCTCCCCGCCCCGCCCCCCGCCCCGCCCCCTCTGTGGGGTTGGCTCGGGGGCGGCCGTGACGTCGGGGCTGCTTCTTTTTTTTTTTTTTTTCCTCCTTCGCTCTCTTTGAAGTCCTCCCGGCGCCGCTCGGGGCGCATGCGCGGCGCGCGCTGCTGCCCCCCTCAGGACGCAGCGGGGACTGCAGCCAGGCGAGCCCTCGGGTCACAGGGGGCGCACCCGGTGGGGCCGAGTCCGCCCCTGCGGTTCAGGTGGGCTCCCTCCCCGCCCCCGCGCCGCCTGCAGAGCAGTGTCGGGCATCCTCCGACAAGCCGGCTCCACGCGGACCACACGGGAGCGGAAGAGAATGTGGGTGGCCCCGCTGGGCTTTGTGTCAGTCCTGTTGGATTCACCACGGTTATGTTTTAAAAAATTGTTTCCAGGCCTCCCTGTCCTTGAATAACCTCCTCAAGAGAGGCGGCCAAGGCCAGTTTCTTGAGATTTGCCAGAGCTATCGATGTATGTATGTATGTGGATGTTTGTGTGTATATGGAGTTGTTTGTGCACATAGGTCGTTGTGCATGTTCCTACACACTTGTAAGTGCATGCACACAAACCCCCCTCCTTTGGTACCCAAGCAGTAGGGTATCACGCACATTTCTGCCCCCGGGCTTGTTTCACTTAGTGCATCTTGGAGACTATCCCATAGCAGCACATATATACCCTCCTCTATCATTTTATCATGAAGTCATCTGGATGCCCATATGTTATTTAGCCAGGCCCCTACGGATGTGCCTTTAAGTGAATTCCAGCCTTTTGTTAGTAAAGTAATGCTGCAATGAACATCCTCCAACGATGTGTTTAGACGTGCATCTATTGAGTAAACGTTTGGCAGTTGAATTGCTGGATAAGCTGCCTCTTTAAATTTTGATGGCTCTTGCCCAATTGCCCTCCAAAGCGGTCAGTCTGGTTTAGAGTCCAACCAGCAACAGATGAAAGTATCTATTTTCCTGTACCCCCACCAATGCAAGGTCCCAGCTGATTTTTATCTTTGCCAATCTGAATTATTCAACAAATACTTACTGAGCATCTGTCGTGTGTCAGGCATGTGCTAGGTGCTGGGTATAGAGCAGTGGGCAAAAGAAGCACTGTTTGCTCCTGCTGTCTTGAAACAAACATTCTAGTAGGGGAGTTGGACAAATAAAAACAGCACATTATTCAGTGTGTTAGAGGATGATACCTACTGTGGAGTAAAATAAGTCAGCCACGGGGATAAGAAGTGCCAGGGAAGGGTATGTGTGTGTCTGTGTGTGGATACGCACACACTGGGAACAGGGGGAGTTCCTACAATTTTAAATGGGGTGGTCAGTGAAGGCACCTGATAGGTGACATTTAAGCAAAGAGTTGGAGAAGATAAGCAATCTAGCCCTGACGTCAGAGGAAAGAACATTTCAGATAGAGCAAAGACCATGTGCAAAACCCCAGAGGAGAGAATAAACTTTAGGGTGCCTGAGAAGCAGCATGGACTCCAGGGACCTTGGAGACCTATGGGCCAGAGGAAGAGTAATAGGAGATGATGGAATGTGGGACCTTGTAGGACTTTGTAACGACTATGGATTTTGCTCCATATGAGCTGAGCAAACCTTGGAGGTTTTGAGTAGAGAGAGTAATATGGCCTACCTAGGTAGCAATAGGATCCATTGGTGGCTACGTTGAGAAGAATTTTGGTTCCAAGAGCGGTTTTAGGGAAATGCAACTGGAGGCCATTGTAATGATCCTGGTGACAAATGACAGTGGTTTGGACCAGGGAAGTGGCAGTAGAGGAGGTAGGAAATGGTTGGACTCTAGGTGGAATTTGAAGGTAGAGCCAATTTGCTAAAGGGTTGGAAATAGGGTGTAAAAAAAGAAAGGAGTGATTGCAGGCTTTTGGGTTTACAAACTGTGAAGGTTAAATTGCAGTTGCCTGAAATAGAGAAGAGTGTGGGAGGAGCCAGTTTGCAGGAGTGAGGAGGAAGAGCAAGAGTTTATTTTCAGAAGTGTCAATTCTCATGGGTGGTGTATTAATTTTTAAACTGTGTCACTACATGCAGGTTTGTCCTGTCCTGGCTACATTAACAGGCCAAAGGAACTTATCAAGTGCATATTTTTTGAGAGACTAGCCGTTGAGGGGAAAGGAAGAATAAAAGAAGGTCCCTAAGGACTCTGACTTAGTTGGGGAAATATGGACCCATCATGAAAAGTTAATAGGACATGACAGAGTACTAGGTGTCACCAGGCTGCACAGGGCTGGTATCAAGCCCAGCACCATGTCATTTATCACTTGTAACTGTGCCAGGATACAGGCTGACTGTTGTTCTTGACAACAAGCTCCCTACAAGCTGGAAAATCCACTTGGTAGAATGCACTGTGTTCTGAAATTGGATTTGAGATTTGAGTCAGTCCACCTGGGTTTAGATAGAAAGTAGATCGAAGCAGCTGCCAAAATGTAAACTCAGCCAGCATGAAGATAAAATTTAGGGTCTGACAGCTACTAGTGGAGTTGGATTTGTTGAGAATAGAGAAATCAGAGAAGGCATTCAGCTCCTGGAAAATAGAGGTACTATTTTTAATCTTAGACAAGTCACTGAATTTTTCTGAACCTTGATATTCTAACCTGCAGAAGAGAGATGATGAATCTGGCCTTAACTACTAGACAAAACTGTGAGACTCAAATGAGTTTGTTTGAAAACCATAAAGCACTATAAAAATACCAGAATTCAGCACTACTAATTAAATCCAAATAATAGAGGCCTATCGGGCAAATAAATGCCAGTTCCCATACTACTTGACTTGCATATGACAATATTTCTTTCCACATATGTGCCTCAGTAATGTATGGGTATCTTTTCAGTGGTCTGTTTCATATGGGATACTTCTAGAAAGCCCTAGAACCCCATCTATTTAACAAACTTGACTGGGCGGTTAATGCTCCGCCTTACTAAGGATCACGTGTAGTGGTTGCCTGCTCTAACAATTATTCATACTTGTGATTTAAAATTAATTTTAAATTTTAAAGTTTATAAATGAAACATTCCTCTAAAAAGTAGAAATATTGTTGTTAAACTTCCCCCTGACCACAATCTACAGTCCTGTCTCCTTCCATCCCTCCCCAGGGTAACCATTATTATCAGTACAAACTATTATCTGGACACTCATATACATAGGTGTCCCTTTGATATATGTATAGTATCATTGTGTGTGCTATTTTTTTTTGTAGTGAGTTCTAATCAGTATAAAAGGTACCCATTAATCTCTCTGCCAAATTTTTTCACTTAACACAGTTAGAATGGCTTAGAGACCTATTCTTATTAGTACACATAATACCGCCTCCTTTTTTCAAATTGATGTGAATAGTCTGTTTTTTAATTGTCTAAGGATAATTAAATGTGTTTTCATTGCGCTCATCTTCCCAGAAGTTGGATACCTTTAAGAGTTCCCTGTGTTTTGGTAAACTGGACCTTTGACAATGCCACCAAACCTTGCAGGTCAGCTTCCAGACAGCTGCGGCCACATTTTGGCAGCCCCATTTCCTGTTTCAGACATCATTGCAGGAGAGCAGTGAGCTTTCCTTTTTTTAGAATGATGCTAGATTGTTCCTACTGCCTGAGTCTATGCCACCACACCTACCACAGGCGACAACAGCTGACATTTACCAAGTACCCCTGGGCACCTGATGTTGGGGAAGTAGGCTGTCCTCTGGGGTGACTGGTGACTCAGAGACCCATCAGCTGCTTGTTTTCAAAGCCGCACCGCTGGTCTATATTTTCAGATTTTTCCATGGCAGGGAGAACTCTAGAGTCTGCTTTGAAAACAACTAGTGTAGTTTGAAGTCCTCCTTCTTTAATAATTTACTGATGACTTCTGTGAGCTGGAGGAAAAGGCGTGTGGGGGGTAGGAAAAAAATGGAAAATCAAAATACTTAAGTTGCAGCATCATATCATTAGTGCATTCCACAGAAAAGCTATGCTTGTGGCAACATAGCACAAGCTAGTGTCATTCAGTTATTCACTCAATAGCTATTTATTGGAGCTACAATGGTGAATAGAAAGATATGCTGTGTCATAACATCTAGAACTGTGCAAGCACATAGATGGCACTTAACAATTGTGTTGAATTAAATGTATGAAAGCCAAAAAAAGAACCATTTTGTGAACTCGGAGTTGACACAAAAACTTATGTTTAATTTCTCAAGTCTATTTACGAGCTGCCCAAACCAGTAGAGAAAATCTAAAGAGCACTCTTTTCCTTAGAGAAAACAGGTATCTTCTGACACAAGCCAGTACCCCTCAGCATCATCACTCACCCCAAAGACCCAAGATGAACAGCCAACATGCCTTCTATCTCTGGAGAAGTCATATTGGGGAGTGGAATGACTGGATGTCACCAAGGTAAAAGTGTTCCTATTGGGTCTCTTTCTGCCTCTGCAGTATGTCTCACCTCTCCTTTTGGTGACAATACTTTGTTTTTCTTTGAGAAACACCCTCCCGCCACCCCCACCCCTGCTCTAGTCCCATGGCTTGGGTATGACAATAAATGTACTCCTCTCATTCCTCAGCCCCTAACCTCCCACGAAAGATGGGCATGTGGCCACAAAGGGCCAATCACCTTTTGTGAAATTTGCATTTTTAACAGCAAGGACTCAAAGATGGAAAATGGGTGAAGTTGAGACATGAATTATTTTCGAGACAGCATCTTGAGGAGGAGATCCAGTAGCAGTTTGCTATTTAGATGCCTGGAGCTTTCCTGCTCCTGTCTTTTCCGAAATCTAGTTGTTCTAGCTGTTTAGTTTTCCCATCATTCTGTGGGTTCCTCCATAATTTGTTCATCAATACTTTTTTCCTCTTTTTTTTGCTTGAGTTAGCCAAGGTCAGATTCTGTTGCTTTCCAAACTAAAGCCATACAATTGCACTTAGGAAGGTTAAGAGGCAAGAAAATGGTAATTTTGATGAGAGAGAGAATTATTTAAAAAAAAAAAACAGTTCTCTTTTTAGGCTAGGCACAACAATCCAAAGTTTGATTTACTTGATTTAGTCAGGTAATATCTTTTATTACTGTTTCTCTGCTTGGTTTCTCCTCCCTGAAGAGAAATAAATAATATCTGCCATATGATAATCCTTTAGTCATATCACTCTGTGGTTTCCCACAATGCAAAATACTTTCTAAATTTTCAAACTATTTTTATTTGATGCAGTCTGCTGGTCAGTTTTACTTCCTTCTGTTTCCCCAAATATATACTCTGAGAAAACCTTAATAAACAGTCTTTGCTCATTCTTCAGTTTTCCATAGACAAATATCTTTGCTTACTTCAAAATTTAGTAGCAAGTCTTTGCTAAACAACTTCATATTTAGGAATAAGTCTAACCTTTAAAAAGGATGTTATTGGAGAGAACAAAAACATGAGGTAAGCTAGAAGAGGTATAGAGCATATTAAGAGATTCTTCAAGAAAACTTGATTCTTATAGTCCCACCATCAAGGGAATCTAACCCTGTCAACTCTATATAATACCTTCATGTCTAGATTTTTGTGACCCTTTTCCTCCAGGTATTAATCAGCAACCAGTTGTAAATGACAAAAAAAAATCACCCAAACTGGTTTAAATATAAAAAAGAAATTTCCTGGCTCAAGTAACTGGAAAATTCAGAAGTAATGCTAGCTGTAGACATAATTGGACCCAGGCACTCAGAAGAAAAATAAGTGTTAGTCTCTGCTATTGATGGAATGTTTATGTATTCCCCAAATTCATATGTTGAAACCTAATCCCCAATGTGATGGAATTTGAAGGTGAGGACTTTAGGAGGCGATTATGTCATGAGGATGGAGCCCTCCCAAATGGGATTAGTGCCTTTACAGAAGAGACTTCAGAGAGCTCCCTCATCCCTTCCCCCATGTGAGGACACAAGAAGATGGCTATGAACCAGAAAGCAGGTTCTCACCAGACATTGAATATGCCAGTGATTTGATCTTGGACTTCCCAGCTTTCAGAACTCTGAGAAACAAAGTTTTATTGTTTTTAAGCCACCAATCTATGGTATTATAGCAACCTGAAAGGACTAAAGTACTCTTTTTTTTTCCTCTGGGTTCTGAGTAGGTAACACTCTTCAGGCCCCTAGTAGCCCTGGATTGCACCATCTTTTCTGCTGAGATTATCATCAGAAAGAGAACCGCTCCACCCAGTCAGTCTCGATCAACAGGCCGGGGCCTGGCTTTCCTTGGCCTGAAATGAAACCAGTTGCTATTTTAGAAGGAGGGAATACACCTACTGAGTCTCAAGGGCACCCTTGCAGTGCTTAAGTGAAAAGGAATGTGGGGACAGGAAAAGTAAGCCAGATGGACTAAGGGGGCAAGAGTTTCCTAAGGAAAATCTTCTGGAGCTTCAAAAAAAAAAAAAAAAAAAAAACGGAATGGTTGCTGGCAAGGCGAAAACAATACATGTCCACTACACTCAGTAATGGCAGCTGCTGTTGCATTGTTTCAAATGTGATTATGTGTGTCCAAGGAGCTTCTGCCAACTGGAGTGGACAGAAAGCACTCCACAGAGAAGAGCCAGCTCATGTTTCTAGCAGGTCCAGCGCGCAGCAACTCAGAAAACAGGACCTTTCTGCAAGAGGCACTTCCAAATCTCCCTGCATCCCCTAAAAATCTCAAGTAGTTCATAAGTGAGTTCAGCGATATCTGCATCCTTCAGTCAGATTCTACCTCATTCACTGCCTTATGTAGCAGTTGTGACCACCTAAAATTACTCAGTTCAGCACAGATTTATTGAGTGTCTACGTTATAAGCCTGACACTGCTCGGGCTCTCATGAATTACAAAGCTGAAAAATAAGCAGTACTCATCCTCGGTGTACTACCCAGAGCAAAGACTGGAAAATTATGAAACTGAAATGTTCTATATTTCTCTGTGCCTAAAGGCACCCTTCTTTTTGATTCCCATAGTATTCCCTTCCTTACCTCACCCCTGACTTTACCATGTTCAACTAGCCTGGCATATCTAACTATGATCCCATAGCCGACCAGCCTGCCATATCTAACTGTACTTTCTCAGCTAACTCTACTGTCATAGCTAACTATCCCGCTTTAACAAGCACTTTTCAGATGACCAACAAGTCTCAATTCTTAGCCTCACAGATGTCACCTCATATACGACCTTTTCCCACGTCTGTAAGATCACTTCCCTACAATCCCAAGTATTTTACACTCTCCAAGTGTAAATCTCTCCATATTATGCCTAACTGAAATTATGCCACACTGGTTTCTAATCCATTTAAACTATTTAATGAACATTGTTAAGCCCATTCTATGCAAGGTGACATGAAGTTCGAAATAGAAGAAATGCATCAAAAAGGATAATAGCACTGTTCATATTTGCTATGAAAGGCCCCCAAAAGTTCGCCTCAACTTCATGCCCAGTTCCTACCAATCTGAATTTTAACAGATAACCAAATTTATGCCAGTGTGTTTTTAGTTTCCCATTCATTTATATTACTTCTTTCTCCATAAAACTCACAGAGATACATCAACAAGCCAGAACCCATCAACTTCTCCACCCAAGATCTACACAAGCAAAGCTCCACGTAAAGCTGCCCAAGAAGGTTGAAGTATATAAACCCTCCTGCCATCCTCCCTGCTGCCACCTCGTGGATTTCCATTGTAAGTGAACTGCGGTTTCTGTGGAAATGGATTGCAAATGGGTTAGAAAGCTTTCTTTCCCTCAGCAGAAGGAAAGTGGTTGCCTGGGAAGACTTCGATCTTAAAGGGCCAGCTCACTATTCAGATGGAAGGTTTTCACTGGCTCTTGGCTACACCTAACCTGTTAGGGCACTGCGAAATGGAGCAGTAAGCCCTAGCTTCTCTTGGCAGGCAGGTGCCAGACATCACTCATTATCGCTTTACTATTTCTTTTGATCTTATTCAGCATTGCTACTTGATTGATTCTCCTGAAAACTATGGAAAAGTGCATAGGCCATTACATATATTTCTCAACTTATATAAAAGAAGTAACCCTAAAGAAGTGATTAAAATTGAAGGGTTTTTGTTTTTAAATTTTATGATTAATTAATTTTGCTTTTGATCTACTTGAATAAGTCTATCTTGGAAACAGCCTGATGGCATAAATTAAAGGTGGGAGTGCAATTCCCCAGAGAAAGAACCATCATTGGTGAAATGCATCGAGGGCCACTTGGGCTATGAAAATATTATCTCAGATAAGTGGGCTACGAGAGGGTGAAAAAGAGAACTACATTGTTCTGCAAGGTAATGGAGGCAAAGTATGCGTTGGTGTGAGGACCAGGGTGTGGGGAGAGGCCAGAACACAGCCATGAGGCAATAAGAAAGGGAGGCTGGTGCCAGAGGAACATTGGTAGTGAGCTGTGTCTTAAGGAAGGTGTTGGTCAGCTCCTCTATAACAGGACACCATGATACACCAGGACTTAGATGGGGAAACCGATAGATGCTTAATGTTCTACTTGGCCAACGTTGAGGCCCCTTTAAGTATATGATAGAAGTGCCCTTTTCCGGGACTTTGTAAAGTCTGCTAACCTAAGTCTGTAAGCTTCACTCTCTCTTCCTGTGCTGAGCATCACGTCGTCTTCTCTCCATTAGCTCTGTGTCAGCTGTTTTTCAGTTTAGAAAGGCCTTGTCACTTCTAGTAAGGATTTTGCACTCAGCCACCCTCCTTATCTCACTCTTTTCCTATCCTTTGTACCCCATAAAGAGACATGGTGTCCTGTTCTTGTCCATAACCCTCCTGGATGAATCATGAGGACTCCTCAGTCGAAGGCAAACCCATTCCTTGCCCAGAATGTGTTAAATAGAATGGTCCTTCGCCCATTGAAAAAAAATATATTAGAAAGATGAAGAATTGGTATAACAGTTTGACCCCAAATTTGAGTATATCCCCTTTATGATTCCTGGTACCATTAATGTCCTTAAAACAGTGAAAGAACCCTTGAAATGCATATATTGGCAATGAGAGAATGATTTCTGTAGAAAAGTAAGACAAGTAAAGACAAAACCCTTAATTTACCCCACTCCCACTCTCACCCCTGCCAGATACTCAGAAGAGATTGCTTTTAAAGAAAAAAAAAATTAAAAACTTGGAGAGAGGACCTCTAACATTCATAGCAGCCTCCAGTAGCAAAAGCTTCTTAGCTTAGAGGAAGTTCGGGCCTTCATCCCTCCACTGGACACTTCATGTAACCAGGCAAGAAGAAATCTTGTCTCACACATTGGGTTCTCAGGGAAGCTGACTCGGAGGTGGAGTTAGCTAACAGAAGGTTTAATAGGGAACACTCATGGAATCAATGCCTGGGAAGAAAAAGGAAGAAGGAGGAAAAAGGAGCAGGACTGGGCCTCAGCCAACCCTAGTGGGAGTTCTGGAGATAGAAGAGTGAGCTTCGAAGCTATTCTGAGTTGGTGAGGGTTACCTGGTCAGGGAACATGGCCTTGGGTGAGGCAGCTTTTTTTCTTTGGCTAAGGTTGTTGAGGAGGGAGGCTGAGAGCTGAGGGCTGGCTGCGGATGGCACTTCCAGAAGCTGGCCCAATAATGCCTTCCTTCCTGAGGGAGGATCTGTGTGGCACAACACAGCGTCCACTGCCCAGCAACCCCTAGACCTAAATTGGTCCCTGGGGGTTGTCCCACGAACTCAGAATTTCCTTCCTGTGGGAATGCCAGGAATTCTTTTATCAGATTACGTCAGTGTGAGATAGGTAGATTCTTATTTTTTTTTTAATTGTGGTAAAATAGATTAAGTCCTCCAGGCATTATCACTAAAGCCTTCTGCTTTTGGAGAGAACAATCCTGGAAATAAGATTCAGGGAATTCTGTCTACCAGTGGAGGCAATCCCACCCACATTAATGATTAAAAATACATGCTACAAGGTGAAGGAACCTCAAAAACATTATGGTAAGTGAAAAAAGCAAGACACAAAAAATCTCATATTGTATGATTCAAAGTACATAAAATATCCAGAATAGGTAAATCCACAGGGACAGCACACCAACTGGTTCTTGCCAGGACTGGGCAGAGTGGAGAGGGGAACAACTGCTTAAAGGATATAAAGCTTCCTTTTGGGAATATTTTGGAACCGGGCAGAGGTGGTAGTCACATAACAATGAATGTACTAAATGCCAGTAAATAGTTCATTTTAAATGATTCATTTATGTCACTTTCATTTACATTTTTAAAAATGGGTAAAAAAGAACTTTCTTCCTTGGAAGCAGTTTTATATATTAAGATTCACTTTCCACTGTAGGAGTCCTTACTTTTGAGTAACTGGAAATTATCAGAATGTCATTACTATGTCCCCGGAACATATTTAGATTTCAAGAGGCAAGTCAAGTAAAACTATCTATATTTAAAATGAAGTATTCTATTCATGTAGTAGACACAAAATTATGTACAACTATGAGCAGCTCATTTCAGTGCAAAAGGTAATTTCTGTTTAGAAGTAAAAATTCCTTTCAAGTAAATTTAAGGTGTTGAGATTCATACAGACTTAAAAGTTAGTTGAAACAAAAATGACGTTCAGAGATTCTAGGTGACAATCTCTAAAATGATCATCTATTTGGAAAGGCACACACAAAACAATTAAAAATTATGTGATGAAATGGCAAACTTTTGTTGTATATATTTTGCCATATTAAAAAAAAAAAAAAAGAAAATAAGGATCTTTCTATTTAGCTGGTCTGAGAGAGAGGAGAAAGAGAGAGGAAAGTATTTGTGATTATATTCCCCATCGAAATGTAGAACTAAATGTAGACCACTTAATATATGCCATTCTATGACTGGAGAGTTTACAAATAGCAATGCCAGTTAAAATACTAGTACAAACAAAAACACATTATATTTTTAATAAATAATTTACTTTTTTTTTTTTAGGTGAGGTCACCCTTAGTTGACCTCACAGATTGCTGGGACCTTGTCAGTTTACAATCCCTTATTTTTTATTTTTTACACCTACAGCACCTGGTCTTCCTAGGCGGTCTCCTATCCAAGTACTTACTAGGCCCAACGCTGCTTAGCTTCCAAGATTGGACAGGATTGGGCTTGTTCAGGGTAGCATGGCCAGAGACTTACTTTTAAAATTGAAGGATGAAAGTACCTTGATGAAAGGGGAAGCAAAGATAGATGGAGGCTGCTGAGTTCAGGCAACAAAGACAAAATGATTAAGACTAGACAGAAAGTG
This sequence comes from Cynopterus sphinx, assembly GCA_030015415.1. Taxonomy (NCBI): domain Eukaryota; kingdom Metazoa; phylum Chordata; class Mammalia; order Chiroptera; family Pteropodidae; genus Cynopterus; species Cynopterus sphinx. Next base: position 192,110,492 of record CM057379.1, read on the forward strand.
TAATAACACTCCCACCGCCCCTAGCGAGGCTGGCACTTGGACACACAGGTCTAGAAACCCAAATTTGTTCTCCCTCTCTCCAGAGTTCTCAAATTTGAGCCATGTTCACAAACACATCAGAAATTGAAATACACAAAACTCTCAAGCTGAAAATTTCTATGGGCCAGCCCAGCTCATTATTTCTCTTTAGGCAATCAAATTCTTAGATTCCTTTTTCGGACATGGATTCAGAGGAAAGGGAGATGGTTTGATGAATTTAGCTCTGAGAGTCTGAAGCATTCTTCTCCAAAAAAGGGACAGCTGCACCAAGCAAACCAAATGTTTGTAGCCCACGGATAGAGCTTGTATCTTCATGCTCAACGGCAGGTGGGAACTGCTAGTGGTGGCCATTGCTAGTGGTGGGCTTTTCTTATGCTTCCATGGTAGATCACTCTCCCGCTTTTGAAAGGCACATCTTTTCCTGTTCACATTAATATTTTCAATCAAATTAAAGTTAACTCTTGCTGTGAAATGGAAAGATATTTGGAAATTGCTCAAAATCCTTAGAAATCAAGTAGGGAAGATAAACAAATAATGAAAAATATGGATAATTGTTAAAGCTGGGTAATGGGAAGTGTTCTTATACTATTCTCTTTATTTTAGTGTGCGTTTGAATAGTTAAAAAAATTTTTTTTAATTACCTCTTGATATGTCTGTGCTAGTCTGCTTCTCTTAGTATATTGCATTGTTCATAGGCTCTAAATCCGACTTCTGACATTTGCTAACTGAGACCTTGAACAAGTTACTTGACCTGTTTGGGCCAGTTTCCTCAACTGTAAAATGCTGGTACTAATGAAACCTACCTCATATGGTTTTTGTAAAGTTAAAAGGAGATCGTGCATGGAAAGTGCTTGACAGTATCTGGCAAATAGTAATGAATAAATACTAGCTTTTGTTATTTCCATCATGTATTGATTCTAGAGTTTAACTCTGTGGGCAATATAATATGCTCTCCAGTTTGAACTCACTCACAAGCCAACTACAAATGCATTCCTACACCCACAGACACAGAGACAAACACTGCTTATTCACCAAAATATCGTGCTGAAATCTCTTTTTCTCCAAGTAAAATAGTAAGAACTAATTACAAAAATCAGATAAAGGCATCCACCCTCCCCAATTCTTCTAATCTTCATTCCAACAATATCAAAGAGAACCGTTTACACAGCCCCTCCTTCCTCCCCTCCATGGTCAATTCCACTAACCCCATTGCAGACTTGATGCTTCACAGGTGTATCTTCCTTCCCCCAGGAAGATTAAAATAGACTATAGTTCTCTTCTTTGTTCATCTGAAAACAAGAAGCCAAAGAAATCTAACAAAATAAGCTTTGGCATACAGCTCTTACTTCAGAAAGTTAAAATTACAGGGTAAGGAATTCTGATTTACATCTATTTTGAATCACCCACAGAAGTGATTCTTCTTTAAAAAAAAACCTTTGCTATTTAGGTCTATGATAATCATTAGCATTTGAAAAAGGTGATTCTGTTGAGTCCTACTTAGAACTATAAACTCTAAATTTGTGACTCAGTCTGGACAGATGCAAACAGAAGCTTAATGGTCCAAAATGTTAAAGAAAAACAAGAAATATTGTTTTTATTTTACTGATTTGTTTGACTTTTTCCAGATTTCCCAGTTGGGTATTATTTTCCCACGCAAATCTATGAACTCAAGTACATTAATGCTACAATAATAATTGAGCCACTGTCCATTTCTTCCAGCTGTATGTGTCTCCCTACTGGCTGGAACTAACTGTAATGCTAAGCAGTTTGGTGTAGAAGGGTGGCCAGGAGCACATGGGTTATGCCCAGTTCCTGCAGGGCAGAAGTCAGGTCAAGAGGCAACGGTTTTGAACCACTAAATGCAAATGCCATTTGAAACCTGGTCTCCCACCCTCTCTGCCACGCCCATGTGCCCCCATAAGCCACTGGATGTCTAGTGCAAACTCATGCCTGTTTCTCCCAAATGAGCCTTGTATATAACCAACCAACTCTTTCCCAGGTGGCCCTCTAACCAAGTAATTAATGAAACTATTTTTATTTTACAATTTTTTATTTGGACAATTTCCAAACTTACCCAAAGATAGAAAGACTAGTAAAATTAACCATAAAATATATAATGTATCTGTTACCTACGTAAACAACCGCCACTATGCTTCCAATCTCGGTTCACTTGTTCTCCTCCTCCATTTGTTTCTTAAACTGGAGTATTTTAAGAAAATAATATACCAGCATTTCTTCCCTAAAAGGTAAGCACAGTTTTTTCAAAAAAGTAACCACCAAGCCATTATCACATCTAACCAGTAATTCTTTAATGTTATCTACTCACACCAAATTCATATTTAAATTCCTCGATTGTCTCAAAGCTGTCACAAAAGTGAGTAAGTGGTAGAAGCTGGGGTTTGAACCTGGTCAGCAGACTCTAAAATTAATAACTCATGGAAAGAGCCCACCAAGAGCTCTGCAGGAATGGACAGGAAAGGACAAAATAAGCAGGGGGACAGGATGCAGAAAAATTTTTGGTCACCTCTGCAAAGTGGCCCAATTAGAAGGGGTTTGCAAGGTTTTTCCTTTTAGGAAATTGACAACTTTATAGAAAGCAAGTTTGGAGGCTACAGATGGGAACACAGGGCGGGGGGGCGGGATCTTGTGAGATGCAGGGGAGTGAGAAGACCCCCAGGAATGAATGCATCAGGATTTGTCAGGTGCCCACAATCTGACTCCCACTAGGCAGAATGCACATATGCCTCTCACTCTACGTGGTGGGTGAAAGCTGACACTAACCAACAGAGCTCCTTGGTTACCATCAAATCATAAATAGCATTGCCCACAAGAGAAGATTCAAAATATTCCTTTAGATAACTGGGAAGTTAGTATCCCCTTATAGAACTGCCTTAAAACGAGAGCTAGAGAATCGCTAGCTTTTGATCTAATACACCTTTTTGAATAAGGTTTTGAATCTTCCTGCTGGTTGATCTTATTTCAAGAGGCAGCCACTTCAGTGAAGTGAAACCCGTGTAAACAAGGCATGCAGAAGAAACACCAAGAGAAGAAACTAAAGGTCAGGTTGAAGCTTTGCAGGCTGGTCTTGGAATTCCAAGAAGGCGCTGCCCAGACAGGCTGGTGTTTCATGATTAATCATAGGTGACCCTTTTTTGAGCCAAGCCTCTAATTTATTTATTAAAAATAAATGGGGCCGAAACAAGTACAGGATACAGCATGTGGCAGCCATGAAAATGTACCACTTAGATCTTTGCTATGGGGAACATAGCTGACTGACTGACAACTCTGATTCCTCCAATGCATTTGCCCTCGGGATGCTACCAGCCAAGGACCAAACACAGCCAGGCTGTTAATTCAGGCCTATTCCTATGAGCAGTGGGGCTGCACAAAGGGATGACTGGCTCAGGGACTCCCCATCAGCCTGGTCAACCCTTTCTTGGCCTGTGCTGCAGCCTGAGATTCTTCGTCCCCTCTCTCCTTCACAGTTGTCAGAACTTCATCACAGCCGCATTCAGGGGTGGCCCTGTAAGACAGTGTGGAGAGCAAATCTTTCTAATAAGCTCTCTGTAGGCAGTGTAACTTGTATTCATGCTGGAAAAAAAAATAGCTGGAAGTGGGAATACGGATTTCTGAACAGAGGGACATGGCCTGGTTATTTGGTCAGGAACCTGAAAGGACAAGGACTGACTGGTTAGAAACCAAGGGGTCTGGGCCAGAGAGGTATGTGGGTAAACACTGGGAAGTGGGCGAAAAGTGTTATTTTTGTGTCACACATTAATACCCCCCAGGGAAGCACCATTTCGGAAGAGGCACAGAACACCATGCAAGACAAGATTGTTGTTGTTCTCTGGCCCTCATCACCTGCCATTGCAGAAATGGCACATGAATGGAGGAAAACTACAAATGGGCCCAACAGCACAGGCTCCCGCCTCACCAAAGCTGATGTCGTTGGAGTTGCCTCTGAATGCTCAACCTGTCTACGCAGAGAACAACGCCGAGCCAAGATATGGCCCTGTGCCTTGAAGAGAGCGACAGGCTGCTTGATGGCAAGTCTGAGTGGGCCGGATATAGATTTACTGCTTCTCAGCTCTGTGAGAGTGGATCTGGGCCCTTGAAATGGTTTTTCCTTTACCAGCTGGCACTGAAGCTTTGTCAGTAGAGGGCAACGGAGAGACACGGCAGGAGGTAAAGGGTTGTTTCCAGACTCCTGTTCTGCAGGCTGCCCGCCCAGCCCGGTGGTGCAAAGTGGCCATCAGCTTCCCTTGGCAACTCCTACAGGCAGTTTTCTAGCAGAGGCCTTTGGTGAGACACCTACTGTGCACAGTTTCTAGAGGGCAGGTTTCAGGCAAGTTCCAGCAGCATAGCCCCATTAATGATGGTTCTGCCACCAAGGGAGCTAGGCTATGCCCTCCCAGGTGTCAGCCTGCGGTTGGGGACGGGTAGCGGTGGGTTCATCTCAGCCTTAGCAGTAGATCGGTAGGTGCTCCTTACCTCTGCTATGCCCATATTCTTTAAAGTTTTCTTAACTTCCTCCTAGCCAGTCCCTCATTGCTCCAATCCCCCATTGTAACTTATAATTCTATATACTAAACTTTCTCTGTTCGAAACGACTGTGTGGCATGCATTTCACTCCTCACAGTGACAGATACCCATGCCAAGTAAGAGTTTGCCTTTCCTCCTCACAGGACTCAGACACCACTGCTCTCTGGGAGCTTAAACAAAGCCTAATCCGTAGGCATGAAATCCATGCGATAGCACCCAACCAGGTGACCCACTTCCCAGTAAAAGAGGTGCTAGGGTGGGTCCCTGGTCAAGGAACCACTGATTTATCACACACCGCACTTCCAGAAGCAGTCAGGCTCACAGAGGAAGTGCCAGTGACCCTCTGAAAGGATGAATTACCATCTTTCAGGATGTGTGTCCCCAGTGGCTATGGGGACATGTCTGGGAACCCAAGCGGAAGAAGGAGTAGCCCTACTTACCATCACTCCTAGAGTTCCGCTGTAGGACTTTGTGCTTCCCACCCCTGCAATTCCGGGCCCTGCAGCATGGAAAGTTCTGGTCCCAAAGGGGACAACTATTGCCAGAGGACACAGCAACGTCCCAATGAACTACAAACTATGGCTGATTCCAAGGTATTTGAACTCCCTGTGCCCAGGCACTCAGCTGGTGAGAAAAGGAGTCGTCACCACCAGCAGGAGTCATCAGAGCTTTTACACGCCAGGAACAGGGAGGAGCACAGGAGGAACCCAGATGATCCACTGAGGGTCTCCTGGCACCCCTTTGCCCCACTGTGACTGTGAATACACACACGCAGCGACCCTAACTTGAAGAGGGAGTCACTTCGCTGCAATCTGAGATGTTTCCTGCCCACTCCTCTCTTTCTCTTCTACAGGTGTCAGACTTGCGTCACAGTGAAGACTATCACTGCCTTCTGGGGCTCCTTGCTCTTTAACCTCCAAGACATATTGCACAGTAAGGCTCGTGCACAGACTGGTGTCTATTTCTCAGAGGACTTGAGTTGATACAGCCACGAACCCAAAGAGCAGTGAGTGTGGGAGGGATGACATCCGCAAGGGTCCTCTTTATCAACAAACTCTATTACATGAATAATTACAGAATTGTTTTTGTTTTCCTCTAGATGTCATTTTCTTCCTGTTATATGCCCGTAGCACCATGGCCTTATCCTCTATAGCACTTGGAACATTTGGGAATTTTCAATTTATTTGTGTGGCTTCATTAATGATTCTCTCTCTCCCTCTCCCCCCACCCCTTCCTTCTCTCCCCCACTTACACTCCAAAGGCCAAGGTCAATGTGTATTCTTTTTTTTAGCACTGCTCCTACCATAATGCTGACCACACAGCAATAGCCTCAAATTATTAACTGAGTGAAATGAGTAAGCATTCAGAAACATGCAGTCTACAGCAAAAATTACTGTTAGTAGCATAAGAACATTACTGATGGGACACTATTATGACACATTTAGAAGTCTTGGAGAGTAGACTTATGATTCTAGAAAATACATAATGATCAGCAATCCAGTGATGGCCTAATAAGATCTAATAAGAAGTTGTAGCTAAGTGTAGCGCTATGTAGAACAGCCTCCATGCCTTCAGCAGAAATAAATGTCAACACTACAGGGATTGAAGGGGTCCTTAGCAGTCATCAACATGAGGTAATTGGAAAGGCAAGCCCTGCCTCTTCCTGTGCCAGGGCCACCTTGTCCTCCAATATGGCTTATAATTCCAAGTTAACTATGACGGCATCACGTCCAGAGGCCACTGCTAAAATGTTGTCTAGGAAGAAAAGATTTCTGTTCTTTTTGCATTAATAGCATGGACACAAAATCACAGTGGCTGGGTGCTTGTGCAAACCCAAGCATGAGCGCCTCCTTGAACCCTGCACCCTAGGCATCTCATTAGTCTCATCCTAGTCCTGGCCCTGCTTGGGAGCCTGATCAAATGGCAGATTCAGGGGCCCCACCTTGAGCTTGGTAAATCACACACAGGTACCTGAACTGAGAATTACTGATTTTCAAAAAAGGAAATATCCACTATGCTTAAAGAGGGAATATGCCCATTGAAAGAAATTTAATTAAGTCAAAAAATAAACACTCGTAATTTGCAAATGCCATTTCAGAAATCAGTATAACTGCCAGAAAGGATCAATTGAAGGCAAAATACTAAACCCAAATACATCCACACACAATGTAATTCAAAAACTTTTTGCATACAAAAGGAAAAACATGGGGAAAAGGAAATACTTTGGGTAAGAAATCAAGACATAAATCAAGCACTGCCAAAAAATCTATACATAACTTTTAAATTAAGAGTTTATATAAATTGGACTTCATGAATAAAACAAAACACACATGGATAATTACCATAAAACTTTATTGATACGAAAGTACTTGCCAGGTAAAATGAGTCACTGTATGACTCTAGCTGTCAGAATTATAATGAGGCCACGATTTAGATTCATTGCCGACCTTTATAATTACATATTACAACCTTTTAGGAGATCATGATACCTCTATTATTAATTTGAAATTATTTCACTTTTCAAATACCTTTCTTAGAAATAGAAAGTATAATCATAAAGAATGTTAATTTCTTTTCTTAAGAAATTTCTTTTAAATCGCAGGCCAAAGGGCATTGATTTGGACTTTAAAAGTGCATTTATTTCAGGAATAGGTTTTGCATAGACACAATTGGTAAGATTTAAAAAGCAGAAAGTACTGTTTTCATATAGATTATAAGCTCCAATAAGGTACAGAAGTGCATTCTTGAGACGTTAAGGCATTTGGGGACGAAGGACACCTCCTTCTTCCCTTAGTTCAGAGCTTGGCTTTAAGCTGTAAAGATTTCTTCAACCTTTTGACAACAGAAAGGTCACCTGTTCCCTCAGGCCAGTTGTCATGATCTGTTAAGTGAAAAACTTCAAGTCAATCAATCACAAATCTGTTAACCTCAGAAGTCCTCCCATTTTCCACCAAACCCTCTTCTGCTCAGATATACAAGCTGTTTATTGGAGGAACAAAGAGGAATTAAATCTAAAAAGGAATTAAATCTAAAAAACATGGCAACTTCTTACTTATTATATATCTCCTCCTGTACATATGTATTCATATTGAAAATATTTTTTATGGTTCAAGTTCTACCAAACTACATTCACACAAAATTTTTTAAAAATATATAAAGCTAAGTTCTATAGTAAATATACTTAGGTATTGTCCATGGTTAAAAACATTTCCTTTAAAAATCATATCATGAATGTAAACATTTTGCACATTACGATGCTCTATAAGAGAAAACTTGTATCTCTTAAGTAACGACTCAAGATGTTTTGAAAATGTGACATGGAAAGGCATACTGTTAGTGACTCCTCATTTCCCAGCTGCTCACCCGGTATCTCAAATGCATGACCCCACAGAGACTGGCCCCCGTCGACCTCTACCATTTGTCCGGTGATAAAGGAAGCTGCTGGAGAAAGCAGGAAGCATACCAGGGAGGAGATCTGGAAATGGAAGCACACACATGCACACAGAAAAGCAGACACACCCCATCTGGGGTTGCTCCCCATTCCTGAGTAAACACATCTTAGAGCACATGGCTATAACATGAATCCTACAGTGTGCGTGTACCATAACCTGACAGGACAGAGACGACTGCCTTTTTCTACTTGAGCATCATGAAAACCAGTAAGAGATGAGGGCAAAGATGACGGCAAGATAGGATGGAGCCTTTGAGAGTGTCACCTAAGCCACACTATGCGAAGAAGCCAAAGTGAACATAGTGCTTAATCTTGGCTCTTTCCCGTTTCAAACAACTCGGTTACTGCCACTCTTTTCACCACCGCCCATCCACAAACCCACTTCTCAATGCCGCCATATGCCTTTTATATCCATGTCCCCAAAGTTGTCAGTGTGTCTGTAGAACAACAAAATGCCATTAAGTTTGTTCAGTCTATAGTCCTGCAGGCTGAAAGCCCGGCAACACGGATGACAGGAGCTTTCTGCAAGAGGGACTTCAGAATCCCCTTGTATCCTTTAAAAGGAAAGTTCATGGATGAGTTCAGCAACATCTACTCCCCAAACCACAGTGAACAAGAGAAATTATTTCACTGGATGTAAGGGAATTCTCATGTGAGGCTGTTGGCACAGGCCAAGTTTCTCAAAGGGTGATCCAGAACACCTGCCTTGGAATTCTTAGGGATGCTTATCAAAACTCCCGATTCCTAGACCCTACCAGAAAGCTTCTGAATTGTAAACTCAGAGCCCCGGAATACCGTTTTATCAGGCTCTCAAGTAGGGCTGGGACTAGGAAGAGACTAATGAGGGGCTGAGGGTACAGCATTTAAAGAGGCGCTCACTCTTGGGCAGACCCTATACTTGCACAACCTTAAGAGCGAGTGTGTCCTTAAATTGTATGTCCATGGCCTGCTTGCCCCACCCTAGTCCTGGTCCTGTACATAGCCCTGTAACCGTGTTTGTTTACATGACTATTCCTCTTTGAGATTCTGAGACCCTGGAGGGCAGGCATAGTGTCCTCTCCATCCTTGAGTTCCCAGCAGCTAGAAGAACTGCACGGTCTCAAACAGAGGCCACTGGCCATATGGCGCTACCAAAACACTTTCCATATGGGCAGTCTGAATTGAAATGTATTGTAAGTATAAAACACAAACCAGATTTTGAAGACTCAATATGAAAAGAATGTAAAACAGCTAATTAATAGTTTTGTATATTGATTACATGTGAAAATGATGATGTTTTGGATATATTGGGTTAAATAAAATATATTATGAATACCAAGTTCACCTCTCTTAAACTTTGCTTAATGTGGCTACTTGGAAGCCTAAAATTACATTTGTGACTATTAGACAGAGCTGGTATAGAATTAATAATTTACAAATTCTTATATTTTGGGAAAGGGTAGAGAGAACTGAGCCACAGCAACAAGTTAACCATCGAACTAGTTTACCCTGTTTAATCATTGACAACGCTTCCTGTCAACATGTTCTGTTAGCTTACTAATTGATGAAAGCGCCTTAGTCAGTTAGGAAGACTCACTCTAATAAGCTCCTTTCTAAACCCAGCCAAAGAACATCCGTCTCACCCAAGTAACCACGAGTTTTGGAAATCTTCAAATCCCAGAAACCACATTTCCCCCCAAGAAAAAGCAAAAGATCCATAGTCTGCTCAGAGAGACTGTGCCTGACCAGCAATAAGTGTGGCTTTATGCTGAATTTTGTTTTCACATATTGGGCGGTGGACCCCATCCTTTGATGGTGTTTAGCATAAACTAAGCACTTAATAAATGTAAACAAAATGAAAAAATCCATATGCATCTTTCTCCCTCAAATGAAGAGATATTGCATTCCCCAGCTCCTACTACACTGACTGCCCACACACTGGGCATTATTAAATAACACTGAATTCAAGCTATGTGCTAGGGAAAAGACATACAACTATTCAATGTCTGATTTACTTTTGGAGCTCAACATGGAGCTAAACTGAACTAACACAATTTTGATATCAAATTACCAAATTAACTGGGTGTTATTGTAATATCTTCAGAGGTATTCTCCTTAACATTCATTTTCATGGTTTCATTTGATGGAGGGGCTTAAAGTACTAAGTCATTCACTAGAGCTTTATCAATCAATAATGCCTGTTAGAGACTTGTAACTTGTACACCCTTGGTGTGGGTAACACTTCTTGTAGCTTAGTTAGTTACCTGTTTACTTTCAGCTTTATCAACAATAATGAGGATTTTAAATAAGCCTGCGTTTGTACCCCAGTACCACAACCTGTGTATGGCCTTAGACAAATTACAGAAGCTCTCTGGCGCTTAGTTTTTTAATTTGCAAAAAATGAGTGTGCAGGACCTTATAGGCCAATGGAAGGGTCTGTCATGTGCTGCAATATCTCTTTCCAAGAGATATTGATGGAAACCATGGGTCAAGGCAGTTCCTTTTAAAACTATAGCTACATTCTGACCCTCCTAAAAGAAGGCAACTCACTGATAAAGAGTTGGGTTCATAGTCTGGTATGAAAGTTCTGCCCTGAATGGGACACTGATGATTGGCTGGGGCGATCAGAAGTATCTCGAAAACATGACGTAGGGTTACTAGCACCCAATCAGACAGAAGCTGAAACTCTCTCCTTACACTGCATCTCATGGCAGCTCCCATCATCTCTGCTTCCCTGAACAACCACACTCCTTGAAGGAATTACCTACATTATTGGTCAAAGCATGATCAGCAAAATGCTGGGTATACCTAAGACCTTTTCAGGAGATTTGCAAAGTCGAAATTTTTTCAGAATAATACTAAGTCCTTATTTGTTTGTGTGTTTGTGTGTGTGTTTGTTTTTCAGCTTTGTCGATATTTGTACTAATGGTGCCAAAGCAATGGTGGGAAAGACTGTTGGAGCCTCAGCACAAATCATGGCACAAAACTGAGCAAGTGATCTCTTTATACCAGTAGTCGTTATATTCTCTACTGTCCAGTACTTATTGTGGGGAGAAAGCCTGTCTCACTCTAGAATGTATATACTTGATGAAGCAGTAAAACTTATTAATTGCATTAATCTTGACCATATCATCTACATCTTCTTAATATCCAGCATGATGAAATAGGAATTACACACTAAGCTCTTCTGCTGCACATTGAAGTATAATGTTTGCCTAAAGAAAATGAGTGTGTGGTTTGAGTTCCAAACTGAACTAGCCAATTTTTTCTGTGAAAAAAACTGTATTTTACTTGAAAGAATGACTAACAAAGTACAGTTATTCATACTTGGATGTTGGAAAGACATTTTTCAAAAATAAGCCCAGTGAGGCTGGCACTTCAAAGAGAAACAACAAAAGCATTTGTTGTTAATTGATAAGATTTAAACTTTCAAGTGAAAATTAGAATTTTGGAAAACTTGCACTTGTCATCATGAGCTTGACAATTTTCTAATATTTAGAGATTTTTCTGAGGAGACAGGTGGTGATGTGATCAAACGTGATCTTTGGATACCAAATGTCAACACTTAGAATTGTGTGTCAGCGTTTAGAAGATCTGCATAATTCAGTGAACCAATATTTCCCAAAAGATCAATGGCCTGGTGTTACAAAATCATCCACAGGTGAAACACCAAGACAAACTGATAGAAAGATTAATATATTTTCATGTAATAGAGTACAGAACGTTCACTGGTATGGTTTCAGGTTCCATGCTGCAAATAATCCTTAAAAATCTGCCAATTTTGAGTATTAAAGAATATCCTGTTCTTAATTCACAGTTCATTCCCTCCTAAATAAGGACCTCTGTGAGTATTCAAAGCACAGGATACTCCCCAAGAACCAGAAAGTCCAGGGAAATCATTTGATGACAGGGGAGCAATCATCTCGATCGGCCAATCATACCACCTAAAAAGGACACTAAAATGTTACACATTTCCCAAGTACAAACCAAAGTAATTCTAATCATTGTTAGAAATACACATTACCTCCTCAGGAACTCCAAATCTTCTAGCTGGGATTCTCTGTAAGCTTTTTCCAAATATGTCTTCTGCCATATGACCATAGTTGTCAAAAGCAGTCTGGGAATAAATAACTCCCTATATTTAAAAATTAAACAGGAACAAAATAAAGAATGTAAAATTAAAATTTAATTGTAAAGACATCAAGACAGCCTATTGACCCATACCAAAAATTAAATGGTTTAAGTTTAATAGAAAAGTCAAGATTTCTAATAGTTATTTTTCTCAGTACTGTTGAAGAAATATTGCTATTATGAAAGGATTATCTGGATGCTCATTTTGTGGCCTTCCCTTCCTTAATAACCAGTCACACCCTGGTTTTTTTCATAAAAGTCTTGATTTCTGAAAGCATAATTACACAAGTAGATGAGTGAGCCGCTTAACTGGGAGCAATGGGACAGGGGAGTCTATTTTATCCTCCACCAAGCTTTTCTCTTACAACACAAGACTGGATTATGGCTATGTGAGGCTTAGAAAATGCAATATTTTCATGGCTTTTCACCTAGAGTGAAATCACAAATAAAACATTTGAATATAAAATTTTAATTGTTTAGGAATTTTTTTATATTGGTTTCATTAGCTTTTAAGCATTTAAAAGCCAAGAAAATGACTCAAAAGCTGTGTAACACAGAAAAAAGTTATTTGTTTTGGCCCCAAACTACAAGAGGTTATGGGGAGGAGGCAAGGAAACAAGAGGCATCAAAGTAAGATGAAGAAATTTAGCAGCATTGTTTATTCTAAATGATACCAGGGTGACATACTGATTTATAATTAATTTATAATCTTTTATTCAAAGAGAAGGAATATTCTAGAAGTATAAAGGTTTAGACACTAAACTTAAAAGTATCTCAGAAGAACAAACACAAGTTTAATAATGTACTTACAATGCTAACATACCAATATGAAATGCACTTTGAAGGCCAGTATTCCAAGGTATCAATATTAAGAATGGAACTATATTTAATTTCTCTTATAAATATTTGAGTGTAATATGGGTAAGGTAATACATGTCAGCTATGAAGGAGTCAAGGGAAATGATGTTTCTGGCTAGAAGCCTGAAATTCATTAGAGATGAGATTTTTTAACTAATGTTAATGAGTCAATTCATGCTTAGTTCCCACTGAGTGGCATAGATAACAAGAGATAATATCCACTAATGTTATAGAGTTTCAGATCGAGGGATGGTTACTATCTTAGCAACGACCAGGAAACATCACAGAGAAGTGGATTTGAGGTGAGTTTCTCAGGACGAGCAAGATGTTTTATTTAATGCCTCTCAGTATGTGGCCAGTATGTAATCCTCACAGAAGCGTAAGTTATTATCTTACTTCACACACAATGACAGTTTTTGAAGTTGAACGTATTGTGATTTTTTCCCCCTTACACTTACAGTAGGTTTCAGAGAAATTGTCTCTTGATTTCCAGTTGATCTTTAACTGGGAGCTCTTTCCTACAGCTTAGACTTTAAGTTTCTCTCACTCATAATAAAGAAGGGATTAATGATATCGCAAGAAATAACAAAATAATCCAGAAAAATTCATCCTTTAAAGCAGTAGTTTTCAACGCTCACTCTGCACTTGAATTTCCTGGGTAGGTTTTTAAAATATTGATGCTTGGGCTCCAGAGTTCAGAGTCACACACACACACACACACACACACACACACACACACACACACACACACACATATATATACATATATGTGTGTATATATATATATATATATATAATCACTATTTTAAAAATATTTCACTGATAATTCTAATAATATACAAGAATCGCTGCCTTAATTTAACCTTGACAATCAAATCAAACAATACTTATAAATCAAAGAAGGCTTTTCTTGATTTTATCTATTCTAAAAAGCCAATTTTTTCTAGTATACATACATATTAACAAATACTTCTATTGACAACACACAATAATCAGAAGAACACAATCTGTCAACAGCTTTCAAACAGAACATCTACTTACAGGGGCAACGCTGTTGATCCTGACTCCACTCCTGGCCCATTCCAAAGCTAAGGTTTTGGTGAGGTTGTAAACACCTTCTCTGGCAGCTCCACTGTGCCTTTAAAAGACAAAATATAAACAATATAATCAGCTTCTGTCGGCTCTTTCTTTCCTTAACTAAACCAACAGGTGTGTACCAATGACCTGTCAGAGCCCCACAAGAACATTCTTGTCATGAGATTCTATCTTTTTGAGGTTCTGGACAATGGGAAAGAACTGAATCCTTCTATATTAAAGCTAAACCACAGCTATCTAAGGGCCGAGCAAATCTCACATTCTATAGGCCCACATGAGACCCTCCAGTTTACATGAGCATAAGAGAAATATTTTGCAGAACCTTTTTATTACAGAGGAAAATGAGGAAAAAATGGTAATTTGGAAGGTTACAAGTGTGGTTGTTTTTCAAAGCAATTTTAGATAACAAGGGACATAAAATTCATACATCAGACTAGAAATAGATTCAACAGAATTTCTAGACATACCAAAATTTAAATAAATTTTAATGTTTTTACAGATACGAGGTTGAAAATATTTAGACTCTGTGTCTGGGGTCTTGTGCAAAAGGTACAGATACATTATGCCTTAGAATTTATAATGACAAGGTCCTCAGAACCAAGAATGTAAGATCTGAGGGTGTATCCGCCTCTCACTCCAGAGTTCCTACAGAGCCCAACCTTTTGGAAGAAAACCCACCTCAGTCCCAGTGTCAGCTGCAGCAGCCCTGGCAGGACTCCAGAAAGAAGCCCCTGCTCCACCTGTCAGATTGCCTGAGTGACCTCATCACCATCAAATGTGGCCATAATTTCTGTTGCTACTGCATTCAAAAGTCCTGGGTGGGTCTACAGGACAGGTTCTCTTGTCTTGTTTGTCACCACTAGAGCAACGTGCAGCTGAGAAGAATGACTACAAGATGACCAAGCTCCTCTATACCACCAGGAGCAAAAGGCGGGGTGAGAACTAACATGCTTACATAGGAAGCACAGGCCTGTTCTGCGAGGAAGACCTAGAGGTGTTTGTCCACCTGCACTCAGCCCCATGACCATCAAGGCTACCACATGAGGTCTTGCATCTCAAGAAAAGGCTCCACAGTGACATGGAGCCCCTGAGGAAACTAAGGGCAGTTGTTCTGAAACTGGTAGCCCCCCAAGAGAGAAAACCTGTAGAGCTAAGAGAGAGGTAGAAAACCAGACAGGAGTTACTTTCTGAACGCCTGAACCGGTTTGTAGAACATGAGCAAGAGGCAGTTGAAGGGGAGCAGAGAGTGCCGCCCCAAAATACGAGTGTAAGCGCTTAAGGCATTCCACCCCCAAAAATGCCACTTTGACTCATTGAGTGCTTTGAACTGTTGGCACTTGAAATCAACAGCAAATGCAAGGAGAGACTTTCTCTGAACTCCACTTATCTGCCAGAAGACAGATCCTCCAAAAGGAACTCTATTGTCATAAATTCCCTCCCAAGGAGTTTCATCAACTATGAAATGTTAATTCTTGTCACAGGAGAGGAAACTAGAAGTCAACTCACTCCCAGACAAACTTTGTCAGAAACTCTCATACCTCCCATCTGTTCTTCCGAGGACCCATTCATCCTTCCTAAAAATCAAGGCCTACATCTCCCTTCTCCTTTCTTTATTAAGACAGTATTTAAGTCTGAATTCTGAGTCACCTCAGGGAATTACTCATTTTCCCTGGGTATCTCCATGTATCCATGAATCAACTTCTGCTTGTTTTTCTCTGGTTAACATCTGTCTTTTATCACAGGGGTCTCAGCTAAGAAATCAGAGGTAGAGGGAAAATTCTTTTTCCTCCCCTATACATTTCTCTCAGCATTTGCAGATGAAGAGAAGGACGTTCAATAAACTCAAGGCAAACAGAACAGCATTTTCAAACTACATCTCCACTCTCACAGATCTACTAAAGGAGGCAGAGGAGATATCAGAAGTGAAATTGCCAACGAGTGTCAAGAGCATTAGCAACAGGTGTAAAAACCTGAAAGCCCCAGCTCTCTATTCCTTGAAGTGTCCCTCCATAGTAGTCAGTAGTCGGCTCTGCAGGAAATTATATGGATGTTGAAAGAAGTTACTCCAGACCCTAAAACATCACATCTTAATCTGCTCATCTCTGGGACAAAAAAAAAAAGTAACATTTATGAAGTAAAAGTAGAGTTCATCTGATACAGCTTATCCAATAGTCCTGGGTTCTGAAGGATTTGATTCTAGCTGGCATTACTGGGAGAGGTGGAGGTCCAGATGGACGACAAGTCTGAGTGGACCATGGGGGTTTGTAAAGCCTCCATTTTCATGTCAGGACAGGACAGAGGGTGGACAATTCAGCTGTGGGGTGATGACTGTGTTGAATGAGGTGCTGTTTCAGTTATTCTTCTAAAGGAATGTCCCAGAGGGACTGGTCTTTATCTGCGCTATGATCCAGATATGGGTAAGATTTCATTTTACCATTTGAATGGAAGGTCTCACATCCATTCTTTCACTGATAACTTTCTGAAATACTAATGTGATTTAGTACCAGACATGATTTAAAGCCTCTTAGAATATGTGCAATAACAGATTATAAATGATAAACTGCCCTTAAGGCTGTCACATTCCTATAATTTATAAATATGAGGCAGAATCATGTGCAACTCTCAGTGAAGTCAGCACCAACAAATTTTAAAATTGCTTCTACAAATTATACACAAATTATCCTTTTCCTCTGGTTTCTGTCACTCAGAATAATTATTTCGAGATTCATCTGTGTTGTTGCATGAGTCAATAGTTCATTCCTTTTTATTTCTGAGTACTAGTCCATTATATAAATATACCACAAATTCATTTATTCATTCACCCTTTGGTGAGCAGTTGAGCCACAAAAACTTGCCTCCCCAAGGGAGATGTGAGTTGCTTTTTGACCCATCTCTTGTTCTCGTAATTATTGACAATGACCCAAAAGATTAGCAGACTAGCCTTAGATGAAATTAAGAAGAAAATTATCAGAACCTCCAGGGAAAATGTGCCAAGACAGCAATACAGTTCAACGACACACAAAAAGATATCCAGACAGTCCTTCAACAACTGAAGAGATGCTCAACTGGGAATTACCATCTCTTGTTCATCACAGTTGTCCAGAAGTTGAAATACCCAATTTGGGTGAGGTTGTGGAGAACCAACACTCTCATATACTGTTGGTGGGAGTACAAAATGAAAAAAAAATTGTAAACCTAACAGTATCCATTTACCCTTCACTTGGCAACCCAACTGAAGATGTACTTCCACAAACATGAAATGAATATGTATAATGTCATTCATTACAGAATTATTTGTAATAGCCAAATGTAGAAACAATACAAATTTCTATTAAATTTGAGATAATCTATACATTTGAAACATCGAATTTGAAAGAAAATCCATAAGTTCATAGTGGTATACTAAAACAAATTTAATGATACTGATAATAACATTAATAAATATATATATATAGAGAGAGAGAGAGAGAAGGGATAGTTGTGGCAAAAAAAAATCTTTTTATGGAAGAATATCAGCTAATAAATATAGAATTAATTATGAAATCTGAAAAATCAATATTTTCAGACCCTCGATTCAGGTAAGAATCAGCAACAGTTGCTAAAATCATAACGTCAAAGAGAATATTCACACAGTGCCAAAATATCACCCTTCAGATTAAAGATTACTTAATAATTATACAGAAATTAAGATCATTATTTTAATTAGTTAATAGGTTATTTCTGGGATTAGAGGGTTTAGAGGGTTTGGCTTTCTACATTATACAGTTTTTTATATCTATAAAAACTAGCATGCATTGTTTTTATAACACTAAGATAGGTTCATTTCAAAGAAATAAAGATTCCATAATGGAAAATTAAATTTAAAAATTATGTAAAATTAAAAGGAATCAGAACTTATAAAAGATACTAAAGAAATGAGCCAAACTAACTTCTTAAACCAGACTTATAAAAAGATACTAAAGAAATGAGCAAAACTAAACTTCTTAAACCAGACTTACACCACATGATGTACATGTGGTTTTGAATTAACTCCCTAGCACATTGTTCTTCTACATGGATGGCCTTTTGGACAATTATAAAAAAATCTACCAATTCAGTTTCATTAGGTCTTCGATTTCTTTCCTTTAAAAAAAAATTGGTTTGCAATGTAAAAATTCAACATAATCGGAATAGAGTCAAATATGTCAAATTTCATTATGAAGCAACAATTTAGCAGTTGTGCCTAAAATTAAATAGGTATATTCATGATATTCAAATCTAAATTTGAAGATTAGGTTAGTTTCATTCCACACCTTCACAGAGGTTTCTAAACAATAGGGACCAGTTTAGAAACGTCTGGATCAGGTTCAGCAGATAAAATATAGGGTATTCAGTTAAATTCAAACTTCAGATAAACTACGAAAATTTTTTTTACCATAGTAAGCTTCATCAATAGTTAGGATATATTTGTAATTTAAAAAGTATTAAAGAAGGCATCCTGTTTGCTGGTTTTTCTTTTCTTGGTAAATCTGGCACCCCTAATATGAATGAGAATTTCAGAAGTACATTTTTAAAGTCCAAATAAAGGGAAATGTTAAATATTGAGATCATATTTCTCTACCCTACTCTCCGTATTCAGAGGACAAAATCCAAAGACAATTGTTAAAACCAAAAGCAAAGGGAGACCAGCCTTGAATAGTCCCCCAGAGCAGACAAAACCAGTTGAGTTATAGAAACAAAGCTTAACAGTTTGTTTTGCAAAGCTAACCTGACCCTAGTCATTGCTTGCTTTTGCCTCTGGAAATTATAGGCAAACAATTGTCTCCCAAGATGTCTATGAGGTAACTATTGAAAAGTCAAATACTATAAACAGTCACTGTGAAGCCTAGTCCGGGTTGTCTCACCAGATAAGCGGCTGGATAACAATGTACCTCCGAGCCTTATTCCATGTTTTCGCTTGAGTGCTTCTGGTCCACAAATTGTCTTTTCGATGTGTGCACATTAAATTGATACTAACTACTACTCCACTAATATACTGGTTTTACTTTGGCTATTTCTGAACCTTTGACACATAGGAAAAAATATGTAAAAATGCTTACACAGCTCTTGGAAATCCACTTCTAGTAAGCATAATAATATTGACAATAGATCCTCCATGCTCTTTCATCCAAGAGTTGTAAACTGCAGAAAACAGACAAATGAAAATTATATTAAAGACTGTCCCAACCCTTCTCTGATCCTGTTCCACCATGCTTTTTATTTGATATATTTTAAATTTTAATTTACATTTCTGCTTTACAAAAGCCTGATTGAGGTACACTTCACATATCATAAAATTCACTCAGTGCATAATTTAATGATTTTTAATAAATATACAGACCTGTTACTATCACCACAATCCAGTTTCAGAACATTTCCATCATCCCAAAACGTTCCTTTGTGCCTATTTGCAGCCCAACTCATCCTCCGGCAAACATTTATTTACTTTGTTTCTGCAGATTTGCCTCTTCTAAACATATTACATAAACACAATCACACAATATGTGGTCTTTTCTGTCTGGCTTCTTGGAACGTTTCTGAGATTTGCCTGCACTGTAACTTGTATCAATAATTACTTTTTATTGCTGAATAGTATTCCATTGTATGGATTGCCATATTTTATTTTACCATTCACCAGCTGATGAACATTTAAATAGCTTTCACTTTGGGGGCGATATGAACACAAGTCTTTATGTAGAAACATTTTTTTATTTCTCTTGGGTACATACAGGGCAGTATACAGGGTCTAGGTTTAGCTTTTCAGAAAACTGCCAAATTGCTTTCCAAAGTGTCTCCACAATTTGACATTCCTCCAAAAATGCATGAGGATTCCAGTTTCTCCACACTATTACTGTCTGGCTTTTTGATTATAGCCATTCTAGTGGATGTAAAGTGGTATCTCATGAAAGTTTTGATTTGCAGGTGATGACTAATGACTAATGGTGCTGAGCTACTTCTGGTGAGCTTATTAGCCATTCACATATCTTCTTTGGTAAAATCTACGCCAATCTTTTGCTCAATTCTTAATTGGGTTGTTTTCTATAATTTTTGAATTGTAAAAGTTTTTTGCATATTCTAGATACAAGTGCTTTTTCAGATATGTGATTTGGATATCTTTTCTCCCAGTCCGTGGCTTATATTTTCATTTTCTTAATGGTGTCTTTTGAAGCACAAATATGTTTAATTTTAGGTCCAGTTTATCAATTTTATGTCTTATAAGTGGTATTTTTGGTAGCGTATCTTAGGACTCTGCCTAACCCAAAATCGGAAAGGTTTTCTTCTTTGTTTGCTTCTAAAAGTTTTATAATTTCACTTTTTGCCTCTAGGTCCATGAGCCATTTTGAACTTTTGGTTAACTTTCATTTATGCTGAGAGGTAAGTGTCTTTTGCATGATATCCAACTGTCACAATACCATTTGTTGAAAAGACTATCATTTCCCATAGAACCACATTGACATCTTTGACAGATATCAACTGACCATGAATGTAAGGGCTTATTTCTGGTCTCTCAATTCTATACGTTACCTATACATCTATCCTTCTGCTAGTATCACAGTTTTTTCAAATCAAGAAGTAGCTTTGAAATCAAGAGGACTCAATCTTTCAATTTTCTACTTTTGTAAAATTGTTTTGACTATTCTGGGTTCTTTGCATTTCCATATATATTTTAAGACTAGCTTGTCAATTTTCACACACACACACATACACACACACACACAAATGATAGAGATTGCATTGAACCTACAGATCAATTTGGGAAGAACTGCCATCTCAACATATTGGGCCTTTCAATTCATAAACACAGAATGTCTTTTCATTTATTCAGATCTTCTTTCATTTCTCTTAGTAATGTTTTGTAGTTTTTAGCAAATCAGTCTTATACTTTTTTGTTAACTTCATTCTTTAATATTGCATCATTTTTCAAGTCCAATTTGACATGTAGGCATCCATTCTATTCATATAAGTCAAGACAAGGCTATAGATGTACCTCAGGACTCACTTCAACAGAAATCTAATTTTTAGAATATTAGATTAATTAAAGACCTGAGATCAATTCGATATAATTCCTATTACAAACTTAAGCAAAAATAAGGATGCCTCTCCACTATACTTAATGCTTTCCTGGGAATTCTTACCAATTCTTAACATATGACAGAAAAGAGGAATAAAACCACTAGAAAAGAGAACATGTAATACAATATATTTAAAATTGAAGACAACTTTTTCATATTGCAAATTACAATATGTCCTGCAATTGGTGGCATTTTACAATTAATAATTTTTCTGTAAACCAACAATAATCTGGTTAATAAATTATTGGGGGGAAAAGCCCACTCAAAAAAGCAATAAACATAAAAAGAAACTAGGCGAATCTTAATTAAAAAAAAATATGAGATCTCCATGACAAAAACCACAGACCTTTAGATATAAAAGAAGAATTAATTAATGCAAAGACATGTCATAATGGGAAGACAATATTTAAACATGTTAATTATTTCCAAATTATTAAAAAATTTAACACATTTCCAAATAAATTCCCCAATAGGACTTTTGGGAAAGAAACTAGAACATAAAATTCATCTGAAAGAATAAATGGTTATAAATAGCCAAAAAAAAAAAAAAAAAAGGTTTGGAAATGAAAATCAAAAAAGCAGTATGTGCCACATCAAATATTTTAAAAATCTGTGACATGATTTGATAACTAGCATAAGAAAGAATAAGTTTATTTAAATTATCTTATACTGACTCCCTGCTTCTGCTTAAAAACTCCTACATATTTTACTCTGAAATCATCTTTGTGTTTTTCCCTTGACATTTTTCCAGGGCCATTACGAGGATATCTCTTCAAGATATTTGCGATAGTCATCAGATGCCAGTCACAAGTCCAGGTTGTTGTTTCCTGTGCTTCTGACTGAGTGGCTATAAGTCAGAGGTGCCTATGATCTCCTTCTTGGATTCCACTAATTGGCTATCGCAGCTCTCAGAACTTGAGAAACTAGTTTACTCACCAGATTACAGTTTATTATAAAGAATGTTAAAGGAATCAATAGTCAGATGAAGAGATACATAGGACAAGGTTCTGAACAAAGGAACTAACTGTCCTCATAGAATTTGGGGCCCAGCACTGTGGCGTGTGGAAGTGTTATGATTCACAAACCTGGAAGCTCTCTGAACCCCATCCTTTTGGGCTTTTATGGAGCCTTCATGACATAAGTACAGTTAATTTAATCATTGGCTATTGGTGACTGATTCAACTTCCAACCTCTCTCTCCTCCCCAGAAATTAGGAGGCAGGACTGAAAGTTCCAACCCTCTATTCATAGTTGGTTCCCCCGCAACCAGTGCCGCTCCCATCTTTAGGGGATTTCCAAAAGTCACTTCATTACCATTAACTCAGTTATGGTTGATAAGGGTTTGTTATACATAGCAAGACAGCCATTTCACCTTAATGGCTCTGAATCAATTTCAAGAACTGAGAACAAGAGACCAAATATGACAAAAGATGCTTCCATTGCTCTTAGTGATCAGGAAATTTCAAGGATTTTGGGAGCTGTTGGCCAGGAACTGTGGATGGAAGATGTATTTATAAATCACAATATCACAGTCCTTATGACTATGGAACTACAATACTATCCATAAACTATCTACCTGAACTTTTATGTGCTAGGGAGGGAGAAATTTCCTTATACCCTTCTAGGTTCTTCGGCTAGCCTAATAATAAAATCTGCATGAGACAAATTAACTAGAAAAAATAACGAGATTTAATTATACACATACAAATGGGATCCCCACATACATGAGAGAGTCATGACTCCACATACATGAGCAGTTCTGAGTTGAAGAGTTAAAATGAAGTATATGTGCCACTCTGAGCTAAGGATGAGGTAAGGTACCTTGGGTCTTCAGAGAGGAGAGGGGGGTCACTGAAGAATACGAACAGCATATGTTCAGAATTAGATGTTTGTCCTGCTCTATACATAGGTCATAAAAAGGTATCTTTGGTAATAACTCTTAGTATGGGCAAGACCCCCAATTTAAATTCTTCTATGTAGTTTAGGAAGGGACAAATGTTTTTTCTGAAACTACCAGGTCTCAAATGCCTTCAGCTCAAAATAATCCACATGCCAAAGCGGCACATTTCGAAGAGACTGTTCTGAACCCCTTCATTATCTTCTTTAAACTGTCTTTTCTGGGTCTCTACACTGGAGCAGCCAATCCTGTATCACAACTAATACAGATCTTTATATTTTTAAAGATATAATGAAGCCTGGGAATGCCTTCAAGACCTTTGGCTTAGAGATACTAATAATATAAAGTCTAACCCATGCTGGGGTGAAGATCCTTTGGGTTAGAATAAACTCGTTCTATGGTCTGCATCATAAAAATGTCTTGGATAGTTTGTAAGGAAACACTTCAGTTACCCAACTTTAGGAGTTTAATGTCACCACCTATGAAACATAACCTTTAATACAAAGACTATACATACATGCTAATTAGATGTTAGTCAGAAAGAATGTGGACTCTGGTATTCTCCCTTAAGATTTGACTGAATTAATTAACAGGTTCTTATAACAGCTTTAACATGTTCATTTATTTAAAAAAAAGAAAGTTAATTGTGAGAGTTTTTTAATTTTATCAGCAACATTGTAGCCATATCTTTGTACAGATCCTTAATAATTTTCTCATGAAAAATTCCTAGAAATTAAATCACAAATTCAAAAGCTATCCATACTTTATAAATACTGCCAAATTACTATTTGGAAATGTAGCAATTTACATTTCTGTGTGGTACGTGGGAAAATTAGGGCAGTAAATGTGGATGACATAGAGCTTCTGAGCCCCTAACAATTCCTCTTTCAGTATTGTCTGTAACCTTTAAACAAATCAGACTTGCCTGATTTGCACAGGTAGAAGGTTCCTGACAGGTTGGTTTCAATCACAGCATTCCATCCCTTTGAAGTGATGCTTTCAGCAGGAGCAAAGAACTGGCCTCCTCCATTGTTTACTAAGAAATTGATCTTACCATAAATATCCAAGGTGGATTTGACCAAATTATTCACCTAAAGAAAAACATTAAAAGCAAGTGGTTAATAACCTAATTTGCTATTTGGGTTGATGTCTTGTTCTAGGGGAGTAACAGAGCTTACAATCTCTCACCATGAATGAGTAAATCCGCGTATCACAATACCCCAAGATCATAAAACTAAATTTATTTTGCTTCCCTTTCTTTCCTTTTCCTGAGGTGACTTACTCAATAGATCGTTAGAAGAATCTCCTTCACAGGCTCTGCTTCTTGTGAATCTAACCTGAGACGGTTATGACAGAAAAACCTGAAGCACAGTCAAGTTTAGGAACCACTACTATATATTTAAAATGAATGCGTAAATGATACAGATTATTTGCATTACCTCCTCTTCTTTGCGGATGTTGCATTGTATGGGAGTGACTGGAGACGTTTTGGTAGGGGGCAAGCCAGCCTTCAGTTCATCTGCAGCAGATTTTAACACATCAAATTTACGGGACGCAATGACCACATTGCAGCCTGAGGAGAAAAGAGCCAAAGAACAAGTAAATATGCTCCCTGGTTGTCCAAATTCCAAATAATAATAATAATGTAGCAAATTTGCATGTGTTCCCATAAAAAAGATGAATTGTGAGTTCTGCTTCTGGTCAAGTGGAGTAAAACGAACTGAGTTTCCCAACAACCCAAACCCATTAGAAAACTACACAAGATATACGAAACCACGGTTTTCAGGCATTGGACATCAGGGAGCACTGGGCAGTGATCTCAGAGAGTGGAAACAAGTGGTGTGAGCTCTATGATTATTCTAGCTTGCTTCCTGAAGAGAGTTTTTGGCTGCAGCACAAGGAGGAGGAACCCATTCAGAGCTCAGCAGTTTCCTGCATGGAAGAAATGAAGCTGGAAGTCTGGCAAGGCTAAGATGGCCAGATTACACCTGGCATAGAGAGAAGAGAGGTACACGGAGAGAGACAACTAGAGATCTGTAGAGAATTTCCTCAAATCTTTAGCTGCACACTGATCAGAGCCTATAAGTAAGGAAACTATTTGAGGCTGGGGAACAAATGACCCCAAATGAACAGAGAGAACACACCCTGGTACTCACAAAGCACTAGGAGTAGTTAGTGTTCCCACCAGGAAAAGCTTTTCACTTTGGGTATATTTGGTAAAGTAGTCAGAAGGGTATGGCCTCAGAAGTGAGGCAAAATTAGTCCTAGACTAGAGGCTGTTCAGGTCAATGCTTAACATAAAGTAAGCCTCTTTTAAAGTATTGAACTATCTCCAAGTAACTTAATTGGATCACAGAACAAAGCTCAAGAATATTTATAAGAATATAAAAAGAACCAGCATCCAGCAAAGTAAAATTCAAATGTCTGGCATGCAAGGAAAAACTACCAGGCATGCAAAGGAGTAGGAAAATAGAAGCCATAATGAGGAGAAAAGTCAATTAATAAAAACACACCCAGAAATGACACTGATGATATAATTAAATAACCCAGTGATAAAGAGAAAAATTTTGAAACCCAGAAAAAAAAGAGCCCATTAAGTACAGAACAAAAGAGAGGGGGAAAATAAAAGGACAGAAGACTTATTTGCAGAAACAATACAAGCCAGAAGACAATGAAATGTCTTAAAAGTACTTGGGGGAAGGGGGGAGTAGCAAAGATTATGCACCTATAATTCTTGACCCAGTGAAAATAGCTTTCAAAAATGATGGCAGAATCAAGACTTGTTCACATATATTAATAGCTGGAAGAATTCGTTAAAGCAGGCCTGCAAACAAATAAAATAAAATAAAATAAAATCAGAGAAAGTCCTTCAAGCAAGAAGGACAATGATACCAGATGAAAATCTAAATCTACAGAAGAAAACCAGAAATGGTAATTATGTTACTAAACATAGAGAATTTCCTTCTTTCTATTCAAATCTCTAAAAAACAGTAATCGTTTAAAGTAAAAATGATAACAGTGTATTACGACATTTATAATACATGTAGAAATAAAATACATGAGAAAAGAAGCACAACAGCCAGGAAGGGTGAAACGTAAGGAAAGGCAGCCCTTATTTTGCTCAGTTCTAACAGACACTCATTTCAGTTAACTTAGCTTAGTTAAATAATACCAGTCCCCCACCTACATGGTTCAAATATTAGTTACCATGGGATATTAACTGTGAGTAATTGCACAGAACGCAAACTTCACAGCTAGCTCTTCAGTCCACATGTGCATAACAGAGGCATACCCTGATCAGCGACAAGTCGACTCATCATGTCACTTCTTTCAATGTCTGCTAGTGGTTGGTTACCATGCATCTATACATCAGTACATGCACAGGCAGCAAAACGTGCAGTCCTGTTGCCTCCTTGTCTCCCAATGATAAACCTATGTAACAGCTTACAAAACTGGATGGCTGAAAGGGGGACTGGCCAAGACAGAAATGTGTAAAACAAAATAAAAACTAGTTAACACTGGAAGTGAAAACAGAAGCACTGTTAATGCAATTGTAACGTTCATGGAAGAGGAATAGCTGCCCATGGGAATGTTGACACCACCACTACTGGTGTTTTCCTTAGGTGACAATACTAAGCTACCAGATATCGGAATATCCATTTACCTTACTAACTAATCCTGAACCTTATTGCTCATTGTTGCCTTAAGTCGTTGCTCATCCTAAAAAGAATGCTTCTTTCTTTTCACATACATACAAATATAGAAAGCAGAAATGTTTGCTGGAGTGGCCTCGAAGCAGAGAAAGGGAAGAGCATCTCCGTTTTGAGAAGCCCAAGGGTATATGGAAGATTTAAATTCACCACTATATTAATAACCCTTCTCCCTCTCCCTCACCAAGCTAAGGCTGGCTGCTCCTTTTACACACTCCTGTGTCCCAGTCCTCACCCTAATAGAGCCTTAAAGTCCAGGCTGTAGGGTAATTATCTGTTACTTCACAGTAATACACAGAATAAATGAAGTTACTAAAGGCAGAGAGTAAAATGACTTTCCATCTGGACAGAATTATTTTAGTTACATAAGATGTGTTAGCTTCTGCATATTGAAATAAGGTATTTAAAAAGAAAAACCCTGTTTTTCAAATTTAAGTTATAATTTAGTAAACTCCAAATGGAGACAACTTTGGGAATTCCAGAGAGCTTTATACAGCAAATATTAAAATGATTCACCGTGAGTTCCTTACAAGACAAGATGAACTCTAAAATAAAATTTTATCAAAACTTACACATAATTTTCAAATAATTTACACATATTTCTCAAAACGTACACATAATTTTCAAAAAAGCATCAATTTTACTATGAGGAGAACACTTATTCCTTCCTACTTCTGTTTCTGTGATGGGAATGGGAGAGAATCTTCTATGAGGGAAAAGAAAAACACACTTTTAGCCCAGATCCAACTGCCTCAGTTGGGCTTCCCTGAGTTGGGGGGAATAGTTAATCCCATCAGTGACATGGAAAGGAGAAATGAGTACTCCCGGGTCAGCTGTCATCACTGTCTCAACCCCTTCTTTCTTTGATCTTTCTGCTAGCAAAAAGGGTATAATTTGTTCTAGTTCCCAGAGTAAGGCACAAGCTGAACAAGACAGAGATTTAAAAACTCAGGTTCATAAGTCCATATTAAGAAATAGGGCCTGAAGTGGGTAGAGGACCTCAATACACAATTCTCCAAAGAGGACCAAAAGATGACTAGTAGACATAGGAAAAGATACTCAGTGTCACTAATCATGTGAGAAATTCAAATTAAAACCACAGTGAGATATCACCTCACACTTGTCACAGTGGTTATCATCAATAAATTAATAAACAGCAAGTGTTGGTGAAAATGTGGAGAAAAGAAAACCCTGGGGCACTGTTGGTGGGATTGAAAATCGGTGCAGCCACAATGGAAAATATGGAATTTCCTCAAAAATTAAAACTACATTATAACCCAGCATTTCCACCTCTGAGAATTCATCCGAAGAAATCCACAACACTAATTTAAAGTATATATGCCTCCTTATGTTCATTGCAACATTATTTACAATAGCCAAGGTATGGAAGCAACCTAATTGTCAATCAATAGATAATTGGATAAAGACGTGGTACATATACACAATGGAATATTACTTGGCCATAAAAAAGAATGAAATCTTATCATTTGTGACAACATGAATGGAGCTAGAAAGTATTATACTAAGTGAAATAAGCCAGATAGAGAAAGGCAAATATTATATGATCTCGCTTATATGTAGAATCTAAAAAACAAGAAAAATGAAAAAATAAAAAAGAAATACTCATAGGTACAGATTAACTGATGGTTGCCAGATGGGAGGGGATTTGGGAGCTGGGTGAAAAAGATGAAAGGATCAAGAAGTACAGATTGGAAGTTACAAAATAGCCATGGGGATGTTAGAAAAGAAAAAGGAAAGGAAAGGAAAGGAAAGGAAAGGAAAGGAAAGGAAAGGAAAGGAAAGGAAAGGAAAGGAAAGGAAAGGAAAGGAAAGGAAGAGAGAGAGAGGGAGAGAGAGAGAGAGAGAGAGAGAATGAAGGAAGGAAGGAAGGAAGGAAGGAAGGAAGGAAGGAAGGAAGGAGAGAGAGAGAAAGAGAGAGAGAAAGAAAGAAAGAAAGAAAGAAAGAAAGAAAGAAAGAAAGAAAGAAAGAAAGAAAGAAAGAAAGAAAGAAAGAGAGAAAGAAAAAGAGAGACAGACAGAGGTAAAAGGTATCCAGGTTGGAAAGAGAGAAGTAAAATTATCTCTATGCAGAGAAGACATGATGTTGCATACTGAAAATCCTAAGAAATCCAATAAAAACTATTATAACTAAGAAATGAGTTTATCAAGGTTGCAGGATAAATCATCAAATACAAAAATCAATTGTCTTTCTATACACTGGCAATGAACAATCTTAAAATGAAATTAAGAAAACAATTCCATTTAAAATAGCACCCAACTTGGGGTGGCTCCATAGTATAGTATGGTGTGGTTAGCATGTCTGCTTTACACACAGGTCTTGGGTTTGCTCCCCTGGTGAAGCCCCGGACCATAGCCCTGGTGTGCTAGGCTCCCCCAGGCAGGGCGCCAGGTCCCTCCCCCCACCCCGTGTCCCTGGACGCCAGGCCAAGCAAGCAGTGGCAAGCCAGCAGGAGCCCCCAGCCAGCATGTAGGAGGAGACTCCCTGCCTTCAGAGATTCAGTTCTTCAGGGGAAAGGGCAACATCCATAGGTGGGGGGTGGAAGTAGCGGGTGTAGGGGGAGATTAAAGAGGGGGATGGGGAGGAGGGGGAGATGATGTGGCGGCGTGGGGGGGAGAAAAAGGAAAGAAAAAAATTGGACCTCATTAAATTAAAAAAAAATTAAAAAAAAAACACTTCAGGAATACTAAGGTCATTAATGCCTATCTTTGTCCAAGGCCTCAAATAAGACATATAAGTACATTTTTTTCAGACGAATTATCTAATTAGAAGTTTAGTAAATTATCCCTGATTCCTACCTGGACCCTGAAGGCTTCAGGAAAGTTACGTGATCCAGGTAGAGCTGTACTGAAACACAACTTTGAAAGTCTGCTTACTTTAACTGCCAGAGCTTTTCACTACACACAAACTTGAACCAGGATGCAAAGGTAGTACCAGGAAAACCACTGCAACTCTGGGGAAAACACTGGACACCTAAATTCCTACTAAAGGAAGGGTTAAATAAACTATTGCCACCCATACCAAAATACACAAGCGTGTGTGTGTGTGTGTGTGTGTGTGTGTGTAGGTGGGCATGTGGCTAAGTTCACAGAAAATCTCCAGGATTGAGCAGAGCAGAATGGGAAAGCTCTTCTCTCTCTCTCTCTCTCTCTCTCTCTCTCTCTCTCTCTCTCTCTCTCTCTCCCTCCCTCCCTCCCTCCCTCTCCCTCTCCCTCTCCCTCTCCCTCTCCCTCTCCCTCTCCCTCTCCCTTTCCTTCTCCCTCTCTCACAAACTTGGATGCTATTTGAACTTACCGCAGTGCTCCGATATGATTACCCTACGAGAAAAGCCATATTCACTAGAACCCTGCTCCTAACTCTCAGGCTAGGTGGTTTGGGTCCACTTCTCTTTTTGCGTGCACGAGTGGCTTGAGCACTTCCGTGAGGTGTAGGGTACCTCCGGGCATGAGAGAATAGGGTGTAGAGAGGGTAAAACACGGTGCAGAGTCACTCTGCGAGGTGGGGTGATCTCCGCATCAGGGGTCGGGGCCCGGAGCCGGGCGCGGGGGCCGCTCCACCTACCCAAGTGCAGCAGCTCGCTCGTGATGGCCTTTCCCAGGCCCGTGCCTCCTCCCGTGACGATGGCCACTTGATTCTGCAGCAAGCCGGCCATCAGGCAGCTCTTGCCCTTGACCCGGGAGCCCATGACCACACAGCGCGCAGGACCGGCGGCCTCGGGGAGCTGCGTCCGCGGAACCTCCGGGATGGGCGGGCCGCGGGCGCCCTGGCTCCGCCTCGTCGCCGCGCGGCCCATCCCCGCTGAGGCTGTCCGTCCTCCCAAGGCAACGCCCGCACCCCTGCCGGGGCTGCTGCACCGTCCGCATCCTCTCTGCCAGCCTCTGTCCCTGGCACGTGCAGGTGAGACTACCCATTCCTTTTTTCCTTTTCTTTTCTTTTTAATTTCGATGCCCTAGGGTCGTCGGGGGGTGGGTGGGTGGCAGAAGGGGAGCAGACGGAAAGCGGGAGTGTGTGTTCTCTTTGGAAACATTCCATCCTCAAGTGCTACAGCTCTCAGGGTTCCTTAAAAAAGGAGATCTCCAGGGCATCTGGGAAAGGAGAGGATGCAGCTTGGGGGGCCTTGCTGCGCCCGCCCGCATCACGCTTGGGGTGATGCTCTGGCCCCAGCTGCTGTGTGCGCGGCTGGATGGAAAGGGAAGGGGGCTGGCTTAGCGGAGGGCAAGAAATCTGGCTTTCGGATCCTTTCATTCTCCCGAAGGGACCCTGGAGATGGGAACGAGGGAGGAGGAGGAGGGTGCCATGGCAGTTATCCGCAGAAGCAAGATAATAAATGCTTTAAAAAAAATTAACCCCAGCCTACCTCCACCTCATCTCCCTCTCAAGGGTGAAGGGAAGAAGTAACCTTTACCACATCCGACATCTGATCCATGTTTTTTTGCCAGGCTGCATAAATGGATGAGTCCAAAAGACGATCTTTCCTTGACGGGTACCTGCTTCCTGCAAGAGTGCATCTAGAAGTGTCTGTTTGAGAGTCCATCCTCTACTTCATTCCTTGCACAGGGGAGTGAGCCTGCTGAGGATGGGGGAAATTGCTCATCCGTGTTTGGGTGCCCAGTAACAGTGATTTATTATTCCGATTCTCCTTATAGTTCATCTTGTACCATGCTGTCAAAACCACTAGAGTGAGATTACACCTGGACTAGCCTGGTGAGACTTTGCCTAAGATCTTTGAAGATCTAGGGGATGTGTCAGGTATTGAGGTTTTAACAATCCAGGCAGGATGCTATTTCTAAATCTGTTGTATTTCCTCCTGCCATGTATTAAAATAATATAAAAGCAAGCAAATAATATAAAAGCCCTCATTCTTTGGTTGGGCCCACCACCTAGTTATTCACAAAGCAAATTTGAAATAGGTCTGGAAGACAGTGGAATTAGACAGCTTCTTCATTATTCCTCCATCTCCTGCCCTTTCCGCCCTCCTTTAAGAAATATTTGCCCTCAATCTTTGTTGCTGACAGATTCCAATCAACACTCATTAGAAGAGGGTAGAAATCTCTTCCTCTTCCCATTTGCTAAATAGTTTATCCAGGAATCACTTCTATTACTTAAGTGAGTTATATAGTTATGACCAAACTTAAAAAAATTACAGCATCGCCTCCTTAACAAAGAAGTAAATTTATATGGGAAAGTTCAAAGTATTGTTGCAAAAAAATATAATTCCTGGTGTTTTGATTCCCAATAACAAAATATTTTTTTAACAGGAAGAGAAATATTGACTCGATTCTGAGGCATTTCTTATTCCAGAAAATTCCAGATTTTCTCTCTTGGAAAGGAGGAACACTTTAAATTTCTTTAAAAGGCGATTTTATGAAAGATATATTCTAATGTGGTTCATGACTGGGTGGGACTTCTGGATTCACAGGGCTCTGCCAAGGCAGATCAGTGCGTGGGCCTGGCTGTATTGCATCCTGTGTGTCGTGGCCAGTAGACTGAGAGAGAGGAACTCTGGTCCTCCAGTGAAAATGTGACAGGACTGGCCTCAAGCCAGTTTTGACTACTGAGAATAACAAGAAGCAGCAAGGAGGTTGCAGAATGAGCAATCAGAAAGCTATTTTTTGCAGTCTGGAGAGAGCCTGTGATTTAGAGAGATGGGGTCCCTTTAAGAGACCTTTTGTTAAAGAGGCATGTCCTTTATGCTTCTGCCTCTGACCTTGGTCAGGATTTGAAAGTATGCTAACCCCATAAGGCCAGGAGGCACGGCAGTATTTCTGCCTTTTGGAGGCTGTTTGTTTCCAAATTTTAACTCTGGATCCGATTTAGCCATCTCTTCTCAGACCAACCACTCCACACTGCACTGACTCCTTTTTCGGCTGAATCAAATGCTGGTCTTCCGTGCACTCTGCATCACTGCCCCCTTTGTCTTGGTGAAAAAGGCATCATCATGGCCATGATCCTTCCACATTCCCACCCTGTCATACTGCATTAGCCAGCACTGGTGCCCTTCATCTTCTGAGATGCAATTGCTGCTCGCCTATCTTCCCACCCCTCCCCCACCCCATCTGCCTGGTAACTTAATTTTCTCTTCCATGCAGAGCAGCTGCTGGCTCTGTGGGATTCTCAGCATTCAGACTCACAGAATCTTGGTGTCTAAGGAATATCAATGAGGCATCTAGCCTCGCCCTGCTTTGAAGTAAGAGCAGTCCTGAGCCAACTTACACAGATAAGATTCTTAACCAGTTCACAGATATTCAGCCACCTTTTATTGAGCATCCGCCATATGCCAAGTACTGTTCTAAACGTGGAAGATAGAGTACAATGGATAAGACATGTAGATGTCCCTGCTTTTGTAGAGTTTATATTCTAACATGTATGTATGTTGGGAGCAGGAGTGGGAGATGGAAAGAGTGTGTGTGCCATAAGAGATAAGACAATAAACAAACAAAAGGTCAGATGGTGAAGACCATATCTTACAATAAGAAAATGCTCAAGCTCCTTGGAACCAGTTACTCTCACTGCCAGGAACTATTTCCTCTGTAGACAGAGGTTGAACCTGGTTCAGTGTGAGAGCCTTTCAAGACCAGGTAGATTGGCAATGACAAGAGGAATGCTGCTCACAGGACTATGAGGGAAGGCTGCAGTCTGACTGTGCTCACAACCAATTCATAGCAACTAACTGGAGGCCGGGAGTTTTAAGTTGCTGTTTCTTCATCGTTCCTGTCACTTTAGATCAGTCTGAGCCAAATTCCCCTTCCTTTTTACATCGGTGAGACTATTTCCCTGAGAGGGGCTATTAGTAACTTTCAATAGTAAAATGATGAGTTTTATTTTTGCCTTGGCCTGGTACATCTAATGGTGATAAATCAAGATGCCTTTTGGAGATTCTGGTCCCTCCAGACAGGTGATATGTGGACCTTTGGGTGGACAGATACACAAATCAGAGAAGAACTGAAAGAATAGCAGGGCTGGGGCAAGACACAGTTCACTGGTAGTGGTAAATTAACTTGAAAATGATGATACTCCACCCTCCCAGCCCCAGTCAGGTTCCTTGGAAAAGAGAGATGTATCCGTGTGGGCAAAGGTGCAAGAAGTCAACTCCTGATTGTTCTTAAACCAGTGGAGCCGGGCACCCTGATTTGGAAGCTTTATAAACCAGAAGTGGCAAAATGGCAGGCCATTTGTGTTTTGTTTTGGTTGTTTATCCACTTGGTCATGTATTAAATTTGGACTAATTACAACAATTAAAATCACATGAAATTTCAGACAATTTATACCATTTGGGCCTGCATTTCTCGATGAAAGAAATTGGCTAAATACAGTAGGTTTTATGGGTAGAAGAGAAGAGAATAGTAACTTTGTACTTCAGACAAGACCTGAGCTCCTGTATTTACTATAGCCTCTGCCATTCATTATGGTGTCCAGGTGCTAAAGCTTGGTGGCATTGAATCTTATTAGCTTTTTTCCAGCCTTACTTCAGCCATGTATGTTACTTATGTCCCTGCAATGAACATAAGGGCAGAGGCTTCAAAACTTTCCGGCTTCTCCAACCACCAAGTTCACAGGTCTGCTGAGTATCTGGTTGGGCTTGGAGAAGGCACTGGATCAGGTATGCTCCAGTGTCCATGTAGGAATGGAGAATTATGAGCAAACTCCATAGAAATTATGCCTGATGGTGAGAGGTCTGTGAACCAGCAGTGAACCACCCCTGTGGAGGTAGGGGTGGGATTAGTGACTGAGCGACTGATTGGATAGGAACTGGTCAGCAGTGTAGTGACTAGATTTCCTACTGATGACTCAGCCCTATAAGGGCACTGTATCTGGGTTGGTATACTCATTTTGTAGTGTTGTGAGTCTCTGGGTTTTTACTGAATGCCTAAGAGCTGTGTGTGTGTGTGTGTGTGTGTGTGTGTGAGAGAGAGAGAGAGAGAGAGAGAGAGAGAGAGAGAGAGAGAGAGAGAGAGAGAGAGTTTCTGTTTTTTTGTTTTTAATGAAACTCCCTTTTGGTACACTGGAAGCCGTCTCATTATAAGCAGAGAATAGTCTCCATCTTTGTCTGTTTAGGCTGCTATAACAAAAATATCATTTACTGGGGAGCTTAAAGAATAAACATGTTTTTCCCCTCATGGTCTGCAGGGTGGTAAGTCCAAGATCAAGGTGCAGGCAGAGCCAGTGTCTGGTGAAAGCCTGGTTTAATAGACATCTTCCATGTTCATAGATGGTTGGCTTCTTCCTGTGACATCACAGGACAGACAGAGAAAGAGAGATCTCTGGATCTTTTTAAATAAGGGGCACTAATTTCATTTGTTTGTGCTGCACCCTCATAAACCTAGTCCTAAAGACTCCACCACCTAATACCATCACATTAGGGATTAAGATTTCAATATATGAACTTCGGACAAATATTCAGTTTTTAACAGTATCATATAGAGTATTAAATTTTCTAGTGGGTTTCTGGTGGAACTTGAGCCAGCATCAATATTATATCCTTCGTACTGGATGGCTGAGTTTCAGAATTCCTGGCTCACCAAGGAGAATCAAAACTGCTTGAACCGCCCACTATCAGGGAAGATGCTATTTTATGCTCTTGCTCTGAAATAGATATCAAGATCTGCTTATGCTCCTGGGCCAATGAATTGAAAAAAGAGCAGAAGGTTTGGGACATAAAATAACCTCGGATAATCACAGTGTATTGAGTAAGACCTCTATATGGCAGTTTTAAGAGACCAAAATAACCCAGGATTAAAATAAAATTAATATTTATTTTTTCTTCATATTGCAGTCCAGAGGAAGAGGGTTTATGACTGTTAAAGTGGCTCGTATTTCTTCTTTTTCATTTCCCTACCATCCCTAGGGGTTTGCTCTTGTCTGCATGGCTGAGGATGGCTCATCAGGTTTCCACTTCAGCCCTCAAGAAAGTAAAGAGAGATGCAGATGTGGAAGTTGCACACATCACATCTGCTCACATCCTACTGGCCAAAGACTAGTCATATGATCACACTTAGCTGCAAGAGATGCTGAGAAATGTTATCTTTACCTGGAAAGTCATGTAACCAGCTAAATGGGGAAAATAATTAAACCTCCCTTTCTTAACAGTTGTTCCTGCCTTATTTTTGACTAGACATTTTCCTTTCTCTCTCCTATGATGTCAACAAATACCCATTAAATATCTGATACATGTGCAGCCCTGGGGTCTTCCCACTGGAGATGAGGAAGTGTAAAAGAATTCCTAATTTTTAAAATGTTATAATCCTCTCCTCTACTCACCTCTCCTTGCCTGGAGAACAAAAAGAGGAAAAAGAATGTTAAGAGTGAAAAATATGTGTCTTCTCCACTGGTCTTCCAGCATGTGATAGGATAGATCTCAGGAACTTTCTGGGATATTGACCAACTTGAAGCCAGGAGACAGGTGTCCTTTATAGAATATTCGGGTAGATGTGTTAGGCAAAGTTATGTATCTTTGGGTGGCTCATTGAAAGTTACATTTATCCATTCGAGCACAGTTGTAATGCGTGACTCAGTGGTCAGAAGACTGGATTACTGGTCCCGGCAATCTGGATCTTCATCTACGGTAGGAGTAAAACTGGTTTTTAACCCCCATTGGTCTGTACGCCTTCCTCACCCAATTTCCTTACACTCAGCTTATGCCCCCCAAACTATTATTGCAACACACATTAAAATGTTATTCACAACAACACATTCTCGTACAGTATTTCCACAGCACTCCAAAATAAAGTGTTATGAGAAATAAAGAGAGGAGAAGGTGTCTGCCAAGTGGAGGATCATTTCCCTAACCCCTTTCCATATCACCCTATTCCCTCCTTGTTAATGGCTTTGCTTTCCTATTTTTCAAGTTGAACTCACCGTTGGGACATCTTTGCATAGCCCCACCCAGGAAGAAGCTCTGTGATGTGTGGATTGTAAATTTGCTCAAGCAAATCAGATTCTTCACAAGGAATAACTAAATGTGAAGACCAGGATGGAAGAGCCAGCACCAGTGGAAGCCCAGGGCCAGCTCCCAAGCCCCCACCATGGCTCTCTGAGGAAGGCTGTGGCTGCTGCCCTGGCCCTAGATGGGGAATCCACAATGGGTCGTAGGAAAAAGAGGAAGAAGGATTCCCGCCCAGAATCTATCATCATCTATCGGTCAGAGAGTGAGAAGATGGATGAAGAGCTTGGGGAATCAGAGGGTGGAGACCAGCCCAAAGAGGAAGAAGGAGATGATTTCCTAGACTATCCTGCTGATGATGGTAAGTAAGCCTCTCTGGGGTCACTTGCTTAAAGCCATCAGACAGACATTTGCTCACTGACCTATTTCTTCTTGTTGATAAATTTCTTCTCACAGTGTTGCAGTCTTCATTCAACAAATTGATGGCATTTATTGAGCACTTATTATGTTTTCTTCTGCATGATATAAATATCTCCACCCTTTTGGAACCCCTAGTGTAATGGAAGAGACCTATTTATACATAAAAATTAGTAATACAAGAATTCGGTGCTAATCACTTAATACATGTAAGATAAAGAAACAATAATAGTTGACTTTCCTAATGATCAGGAAAATGCAAATTATAACAACAGTGAGTTATAGTCTTGTTTTACATTTAGGATAGCCAAAAATTGGGTAAAATATAACGTCAATGTGAGGAAGTGGATGTATGCTCATACTCCTGTGTCTTGGAAATTCTCGGTATCTACTCCACAAAAATTGTGTGCATGTACATAAGGAGGCATACATAAGAATGTTTGTTGCTGCTCATGAAGCTGTGGAGTGTTCGCGATAAGCATCACTGTGCAGCAAGAGATGGATGAGGTAGATCTATTTGTGTAGATGGGTTGATCTCTGAGACATATGCCCACAGTGAGCAAGCAACATCCTTGTTCTCATGTAGTTGACCTTCTGGTCAGCAGAAGACAGACAGTGAACAGGTCAGCAGATAAAAGATAATTTCAGGTGGTGATTCGAGTTCCCAAGACAATAAACCACATGATGGGAAGATGAGTAACTGGTGGAGGGTGTTAGGGGGGTGAATGTGCAAAGCTTCTCTGAGGAAGTGATG
Source organism: Cynopterus sphinx (assembly GCA_030015415.1). Lineage (NCBI taxonomy): Eukaryota > Metazoa > Chordata > Mammalia > Chiroptera > Pteropodidae > Cynopterus > Cynopterus sphinx. The sequence continues at coordinate 192,148,354 of CM057379.1, forward strand.
TTTGAGCTGATCCAATTGATGTGAAGAAGCCAGCCATGAAAAGATGCTGGACAGAGCTTTTAGATGAAGGAGAGCAGCAAAGACAAAGACCCTAAGGTGGGAGCATCATTGCCTGTTTCTGAAATGGAGTTATTTCTGTTAGGGAGTGGAAAGAGTCAGAAATGGTGAGGGGAGGTCAGAAAGGTAGGCAGGTCATGCTGGGCCTTGCCTGTCATAGTAAAGGTTTGGGATTGGTGATCAGTGCAAGGGGAAGGCAATGGAAGACTTTTAAGCAATGGAGAGATGTCTTGTTTATATCTTTAAATAGTCACTCTGGCCTCTCTATAAAGAGTGGATTAGGATGAGTAAGAGTCGAAGCTAATGAGAGGTCATTGTCTTAATGCAGCCACAATAGCACTAATGTGGAAGCTTGGAGGAAGGTGACAGCAGGAGAGAGAGCTAAAGAAGAGAGGCTGGATTTATACTGCAGTCTGTAACTTGATGATGGATTGGAGGTAGGGAGTGAAGAAAGAGAAAAGTCAAGAGCGACTGAACAACAAAGAGGATAGACAGTGGTGTTATTTACTGAGATGAGGGAGACTGTGAAACCCACAGATTCTAGGGGAACAGTAAAGCCTTTCTGAGTAGTCAGAGTCTCTGCCACTATCCTGGGTGCTGCTCTGTAGATGTTTCTGTTCTATTCCTCTTTCAGCCACGGGGCAAGGAGTCCACCAGGGCATAGGGGACATGCCAACATAAAGCCTTTACTCTTCCCACCCCCTCCACTTCTAGAGTACATTTCACATGCCAAGGGCCACAGACTTCCCTGTGTTAGTATCTACAGAGTGGCCAAAGGATGGCTGTTTGGTGGTTAGTGGTGGTGGTGGTGGTGGTGGTGGTGGTGATGGTGGTGGTGGTGTATGTGTGCACACGCATGTGTGCGCAAAGCTAGGATACAAGGGCTGGGACGTCCACAGGCATGTGAGGAGGCCTGCTCTCAGGGAATTGTAGGGATTGGAATGAGAAAGGAAGAGGGCTGGGCTGCCCATCTGTATAATACACATATAATACAAACTTCATACACATCAGTTGACACTCAAAAGCAACATTTCACAGCATTTGTAAACTAGAAATAAGATCACTATAAAGTAGTGTCTGTAGTACAGTTCTTCACAGAGACCCTGATAAGATTGAGTCCCAGAAAAGTGGAGAGAGAACATAAAAAACAAATTTAACTTGCTTCACCATTTTATCAGTATAGACTGAGGGTTCACTATGGAGGTAGTAATGCTGGTGATCACCCTCCTGAGGGAGACCCATTCAGCCCATCAGTGAATTACTGACTCTACTACCATTTCAGATACTATAAAAGTAGACACTCTTATTGTCAGCCTCAGCCTCAGGGCACAACACTGTGATGAAATGAGTGATCTTCTGATCTTCACATTTTTTATGCTCCGCAGATATGTGGAACATGCCTTTGGATAGCCGCTATGTCACATTGACTGGGACCATCACACGAGGGAAGAAAAAAGGTCAGATGGTGGACATTCATGTCACGTTGACAGAAAAGGAGTTGCAGGAATTGACCAAGCCTAAAGAATTATTGAAGGAAACAACACCTGAAGGCAAAAAGGCCTGCCAGATGGCAGCAGACCGCGGGCCCCATGTGGTCCTCTGGACACTGATCTGCCTGCCCGTGGTTTTTGTCCTCTCTTTTGTTGTCTCTTTCTACTATGGCACTATCACCTGGTACAACATCTTCCTTGTGTATAATGAGGAAAGGACCTTCTGGCACAAGATCTCATGTTGCCCCTGCCTCATTCTCTTCTATCCAGTGCTCATCATGGCCATGGCCTCTTCCCTGGGCCTCTATGCTGCTGTGGTCCAGCTCTCATGGTCCTGGGGAGCATGGTGGCAAGCTGCCCGGGACATGGAGAAAGGTTTCTGTGGCTGGCTCTGCAGCAAGCTAGGTCTGGAGGACTGTTCTCCCTACAGTATTGTGGAGTTGCTTGAATCTGACAATATTTCAAGCAATCTCTCCAACAAGGATCCCATCCAGGAAGTAGAAACTTCTACTGTCTAAACTCCCAACACCTTACTTTCTTCTCTGGTCTCAGTAGCCTGGATAGCACTCAATTCCAGAATATTCTTTCTTTTGATTATCCCTTCCTCCTCATGGTCCTAGAATATTCTAGCCCATGCTGATCTGCCCTACCATCTTGTTGGTTCCAGGAGGGCAGGGAACAGAAAAGCAATTTATGAGAAAGTAGCCTATACAATGGACAAACTCTTCTTCATTTCCTGCCCTAAAATGACTATCTGGGACAAACCTTAGTTGTTTGTCAGTTTAGGAGCTCAAAGGTGCTACTGGTGCCTGGAACCCAAGGGAGTATATGACTAAATGTGACAGGGAGAATAAGGATGTTCTGGGGGGAACCAAGTCCACCAATAAAATAATAGATAGGGATGGATTTAAACATTTAGGAAGCACAGTATAGCAGAATGTGATGATTTGTGTGTGCCACTTAGGGATTTATTTAACTGCATATAATTAATATCCCAAAATAGAAGTTTATTTCTTTCTTACATAGAAGAAGTCTGGAGGCAGACCATCAGGAGATCATCGGGATGCAGGCTTCTTTTATCCTCCTACCATGAGTGAGATGTGGCCCTCATCACCCTTATCTTTAACAGCCTAGAGCTGTCTACATCTGCAGCAGCCACATCCACGTTTCCGGCAGCATAGAGGAGGGGGCAAAGAAGAGCACATTCTCTCTGTCCAAGGAGACTTTCCAGAAGTCTCCTCAACACTTCTTATATCTCATTGGCCAACTTGTAGTCACATGACCTCACAAGCAAAAGGGGCTGGGAAATGTAGTCTTTTGACTGCACAGTTATATCCCAGGCTAAATATTGGGGTTATGCTAATTTAAGAAAAAAGGAAAGAATGGCTATTTTGGTAGGCAAGTAAGAATTCCAATAATTATTTAAATACATTCAGATCTCAAACTGTGAATATATATATTTATTTATTTATGTATTTATTTATTTAGGCCTGAATCTTACACAGAGATTTTATATGTGGATACTTACTAGCTATATATACTATGTATATGCTATACATAGATATTAGTAACTCATATACTTTGCAATTAAATAGTGTCATGTGGTTTCGAGGTTTTTTAGAAAGGGAAAATAAACAGTTAAGTACAATTATATAACAAGTACAACTATATAATAGTACTATATAACATTAGCATAACTTTTTTCCTGGAATGAATAAAAACTTTTTTTCCTAATAAAAGAAAAATGGAATCTTAACAGGTCAAGCAGATTTAGGAGGTTTTGGTCCTTACAAGAATATCTGGTACTCATTTCTTATTCTTATGTCAAGAAGAAGTTGGTGAATCAAACCACACCATTGGGCATGCTCTCCCATAGAAGGCCAGGGACATCTGCCTCATGTATGGTGCTGAACTCCATCTTCAGAAGAAACTACCCCCGCTTTTTTAAAATAACTAGTTTGACAACAAAACAAAACAAAACTCTGCCCAGCATTTTTGAAAATAACCTTGGTGCTTTCTGGTGCTTTTGCAGAAATACAAACATTGAAATAAAAACAAACAAATAAAAATAAATCTAATCAATACTTGCTCTTTTTGCTTCTTTTGTCTTTGAATTTCTCCCAAACTGCTTTAATGCTATAGTTTGCAAGAAAAGAGTGACTATGGTGGCTGTCTCATCTACATATAATGATCTTAATCCTTATGTGTTGACACCTTCCATGTGCCACTAATTTGTGGAGATTCCATTTAGGTGAACTATTTCCATAGTCACACATTTTCTTAAGCCTACGTTAGGAAGTTGCAGCCACTTTTATCACAGTTTTCTGGAATTGAGTAAATCAATGGCCAAGGCCCAAAGTATTCAAAACTAGGACAAGAGTAAGGGTGCCATAGAGGAATGGGGGAGGGTGAAGGAAGGGGGAGGCCCAAGGAACATGGATGAAGTTGACATGGCACTCATCCTAGTGGAAAAAAATAAGCTTGTAAACTAAAACCATTTCAAAAAAGCTCTAATAGAGGTATGTAAAAGCCTATACTAGAGGAAGAAAAATGTAACTAAACTTTGAAGCATGGCTCATGAGGTGGGGCACCCAAATAACAATGTCATTCTCATCCCATTCATTTCCTTCATGTGGAACTGTGGCTCCCCACATCTCTCTCTATCCCCAAATGCCCCTTTTCTTCTACTGGCCATAGCCCGTCAATCTCTTATTTTCCTTCTTTCCTTCCAATTCTGTATCATACAAATCCAAACAGATCCTGAACTGATGGAGAAATGAAACAAACAAAGCTAGAATCCTTCCGTTGTTGAGAAAGAAAGGAGTAGCCACATACACTGTCATATTAATAACGTTTGCCTCTTTTTAATGGAGGCCTTTTGCCAGTGGAAGCAGTGCTTAAAGTCCATGTCGATTCTCAACACCACAACTGTCTAGCTGCTTGAAAGTGGAGGATTCTAAAGATCATCCACTCCAGGGATGGCTAAGATGCAAACAAACACAAGTACTAGAATCTTTTATTTCTTCCAGGAAACAAATCTGTACTGGAGGGTGTGTGGGTGTGAGAAAGCCAGAGGGAAAGGGAAAGGGAGAAAAAAAAAAAAAGAGATGAAGAGAAAAAAAAGAAAGTAGAAATTACATAGAGGATAAAATATGGACATAAAGCATGCAAATTTCTTTCACCATGGTTAGTTACCAGTAATTCTATTTATGCATCATATGAAAATTTTAAAACACAATTGTTGTTTTAAAAGAACTCGAGATTAAATCAAAAGCTTGAAGAACTTCCAGGCTTCAAGAGCAGTCTGAAAATGTCTGCCTCTTCTGGTTTCAGTGCATTTTTAACTTTGTCTCCCTCAAGGCCCCTCCCTCCTCATGGCCTCTCCACATCTTTTCAGCTTTGTGTCAGCTTTTCCCAGGTTCAATCTTAAGAGGGAGAGAATTTGGTTGGATTTGATTTCCCAGTTCGGGCAGAAGTTTGGAGATACTTTGTAAGTTGTTGGAGACTTTGTCCATTCACTTGTTAGCTTGTGGACCATTTGGCATAGAAAACAGTTGTTTCTCTGCACGGTTTGACTTAGTCTTGCCTCCCTCAAAGGGGCAGAGACTGCAAGCTGGACAGTTTACATTGAAAGGGGGTGGTAAGTCCACCAGGTGCTGTGATTGGTAGCCACCAATTCTGAAAAAACTTCCTAGATTTGTCTTCTGAATGAAACCTCACCTCCTTCCTTCCAAGCTAGCAACACTCCAAACTATTGGGAAATCCTTAGCAAATGCTATTTCATGGCTCAAAGCTTCTGCACCTTTCATTTCCTTGGCAAAGAATGTCCTTCTGTTGTAGCTACCAGCCCCTTAAAGACACACGGACCACCAGAATTCAGTGAGTTATAGGAAACACACTCTCTCTATTCACCCAGCTGGGTCTGCACAGACCCCCAAATTAAACAGCTCCAAAATATAGAGGTACAAGGTTTTTAAGTCCTAAACCCCATTCTTCATTCTGCCTGAACACAAAAGTCTATTTTTCTTCTATTTACTGTCAATCCACAGGTCGGTTGTGCAAGTGGGGGGTGCAGAAGCAGAAAGCTTACTGTTACGTTACGTTCCCATGAGTGATAACCTATGTCCTGATGGGGGCTAGCCCATGTCCCCGTGGCTGAGAGCCAAGCAGTCATTTTCCAGCCAGCACGCTTCCTCCTTTTGACTGTCTATAAAATACTCTTCTTCCTTCAGGACTGGGTTCCCAAGTCATTGCATCTATGAAGGCTTTCCTTGTCACCCTTCCTTAGAAGACAGACTTCAACAAGTGACTTGATTTACGGGTTCATACTTAATATGCAAGGCTATCTAATGCTCTCGGTGTTATTCTCCATGAGAAAAAACAAACAAACAAACGGAAGTTTGGGAGGAGGGACTGGCATTTCCCCAGCCCTGGAGATGTGGGCAGCTCCCTGCCCATCCCCACGGGCGCACCAGGCGCTGGCGCGGGAGGTCTGCGCATGCTCAGAGCGTCGGCGCGCAGTGTCCCCGCCCCCTTCCAGGTTCCGGGGAAAAGCGCTCCTCCCCTCAAGCTCCCGCTCGGAGTCCTCCGGAACGGAGTTGCGGCGGGGCAGGTTCCCGCCCGGAAGAGACGACGCAACCGCTGACGGACCGGCAACATGGCGCGGTCGGGGAATAAGGTAGAGCCGTGAGCTTGCACCGCATGGGCCGGCGCTGGGGATGGAGAGGGCGGTTCAGAGCAGGAATCATGGGATCACGGCGGTGCCCAGGAGTGAGGAAACGGAGGAGAGATCGTGGTGGGCCGTGCGCTGGATCCCGAGGGCCGAGACGCAGGGGCGCGCTGTGAAAAAGGCTGGGGATTTGCAGCCCTCCCCCCTTAATCGGAGCCTCGCTTTTTGAGCTCCCCACCCCTTTCGCCTTCTCAGCCAGCCCTGCCATCCTCTCACTTCTTCTGCAGGCCTTCCTCATCCCACCTCTCTCCCAAGTCGGCCTCCTCCCTCTCTCCCCTTCAATCCCAGTCCAGCCCCCTCCCCGACCCCCACCTCCTTCCCTTACTTCTGAGCGAGGGTTTTAAAAAATTATATGAGAATGGAAGTTAGCCACGATGAACACCGATCCCACAGAATGGCAAAACGGAATTCAAAGAGGAACTGTGGAGAAAATAACTTGAAACGTAAAGAAAACGTCTTATTATTATCTCCAGAATCTGATATTTCGCATTATTGAAAGTGTACTCTGTGTGAGGCACTGATCCGAACGCTTTATTCCCATGTCATTCAATCTTCACAAGGAGCCCGTTAAGTGAAAACTATTATTCCCATTGTATAGGTGAGAAAACCGAGGCATAAAAAAATGTGCTTAGCTCAGGGCATCCTGTCTATAAATGATGAAACTCAGATTTGAACCTAGCCTGGTTCTGGAGGCCTGGAGAATGTCTGCGTTCCTAGGAATCTATGGCCCTCGGTGTCCCGGATTAATAACATATTACAATGAATTTTTAAAATTTCTCCAATATAAATGGAGAGTGGTAGTTGTTTAGAAAGGTCACTAGGGGGAGGTGTGTTCCAGGGAGTTGTCCTTCCATCCATCCAAAGGCTAGTTAGTCCCTATACTAGGTATCTGATACACAGATGAACAAGATAGGAGTTTGAGCATCTGACCTCTAGCCCCTTCAGTACCCCCTTGGGAAGTGCTGATTTAAAACGATTATGAACATATGTTGCCAGTCAGCTCCCATGTACCTCAGCTGTAGTGGAGCAACTGTTTATGGCAGGTAGACTTACAGCAAAATTCAGTCTTTATGGCTTTGGTGTATAAAAACCGAGTTGCTATGCTGCCCAGTTTCTCTTTCTTGTTTTTCGTACTGCTGCCAGAAAGGAAGTTGAAATATTACATACATAGACTGTTTTTCCTCCGTTCAAGTTCTATATTATAAAAATCCTTTAATGCCATTTTTTGAATACCTGATTCGTAGCAAAAGACCTTATTAGGCCTCTGACTACTGCTTTCTGCGAAATAGCAGAGAGGCTAAGTGACATTCCCAAGGATTCGGAGCTGATTGGTAATACAGATGGGACTGGATTTCAAGTCTCCAGATTGCTAGTCTATTCTTTTTTTCACTGTAAGAATTATCTGTTCCTTATTTGAATTCAATAAACTGTTGATACAGCCTAAAATATTTTGGAGGCTAGAATGAGATAGGTGTGGGGAATGTAGTGCTGTAGCCATGTCATACTGGTGACTCATAATCCACTTGAAATTATTAGTTGCTATTTGTTCGGGACTCCTCAAGCTCATTCTCAATTAAATTTTGGATGCCAAACATAGAATTTCACATGTATCCTTTTAGTTTGTTTTCCTTATTTCCTTAGTCCTTATATAATTAATTGCTGTCTAATGACAAGTTGTCTTTATGTGGTTCCCTCAACCTATAATTCCCCTTGCTCACATGATTGACTCCTACTCATTCTTTAAGACTCCCAAGTTTTATATCCTGACAGCCTTTTCTGCTTCTTTTTCCTTCTTCTATCCCTTCCACTGGTCTTGCGTAGATGCCTTTCCTGTGTGCTCTTAGTGCCCGCTGCATACCTCTTATGGAACATTGCACTGGTATTACTTGTTTTTATGCCTTTGTCCCCTACTGGAATGGCTTTAGTGTCTTTGTCTTCATTTTAGATTCGCAGTTTATAAACTGATTCAATTTAGCATATCATTTTAGCATGTATAGATCGTAGTAGTCATCTATTTTCTAATGCCACAAAACACTTTATAACAAACTACATCCCAAATCACTGGCAACTATTCTCATGCTTGTGGATCTGCAGATCAGCTGCAATTATGTGATGTATTTTGGGCTCAACTGGGCTAGACTTAGCTCTAGCTTGCAGGTTGTTTTCAGATCAGACCAAAGGAGCAGCAACTACCTGGAGCATGCTCCTGTCTTGGCAGACAGTTCCTAGCTTTTAAAAAATATTAAGGCTAATTAAAGTTTTTCCATAGTGAAAATTTATGTGTTTTACTTTTCCTCCCTATATCGTGCATCCCTTAAATATCAGTGCAGGTTCTTAGGTGAAATAAGCAAAGGACATATCTCTTTCCTTTTTTTTTTTAACGACTGTCATGAACATTTTTTAAATACTCTTCGGGACTTTGTTTCCAGGCAGCTGTTGTGCTGTGTGTGGATGTGGGCTTTACCATGAGCAACTCCTTTCCTGGTGAAGAATCCCCATTTGAACTAACAAAGAAGGTGATAACCATGTTTGTACAACGACAGGTGAGCTTGTAACTCATTGTAACTGTTTGTTGCCTCCACTTAATAATGCAAGATATCAGCCTACTTACAGTGTCCAGCCTCAGTGCTTTGAGGAAGCTGAGGAGTTTTCTTACATATATTCCCGTGCATGTCCAACTACCACTAGAGCCTGATATTTTTTTTCTCTTTTGTTTTTGGCCGCTCCACTGAATTTTCCGGTTTTTACCAGAAACACAGGAATTGTAAGTCATGTTTAAAAGTATAATCTTTAGAGCTAGATGGCCTTGGTTTGAACCCTTGCTCTGCCAAGTCATTCGCTAATCTTGTGATCTTGAACAAGTCTTTGAACTGCTTTGTGCCTATTCCAGTTACGTTTTGTTGGTAATATCCTATCCCAAAACTTAATGTCTTAGATGACATTTTTTAAAAAAGCATTTCTCACTGTTCTGTGGGATGACTGAGTGGCTCAGTTGTGTGATTCTCTCGAGGCCTCTTGTGCAGGTTCACTCAGATGGTCACTAGGGCTCAGTCATCCGAAAGCCATACTGGGCCAGATATCCAAGACAGCTCATTCCCATGGCTGCTAGTTATGCCTTGTGGTGGCTATGTACTCAGTTGGGGCTGTCCATCAAAACCCTTGCATGTGGTTTCTCCATGTAGCATGAGATTCTCACAGTGCAGTAGCTGGTTCTAAGAAGGAATGTCCCAGGAGTGGGTATTCTAAGAGACCTGCCTGTGTGGCTTTTTATACCATAGCTTTAGAAATCCCAGAAAGTAATTTCTGATGTTCTCTATTAGTCAAGCAAGTCACTAAGGCCAGCTCACATTCAGAGTGGGGAGGGGATGAATTAGACTCTTCTCTTGCTTTTTGCACTTTCTATCTGGTATGACTGCTAAGTCCATGAAGTTCAGCTTCATTCCATGGTACTGCATCTCCTCCTGGACCCTGATGCCGTTTCTTCTGGGTGTTGCCCTTCCCATTGGGCACTACTACCTTCCTCCCACCTGTCATCCTAGATTTTAACAAATTCTGATGACCTGGAGTCTTTAATGTATTAAAGAAGAGAACACCTCTAATCCCATTCTTGGTTACATTATTTGTGTTGATTGTATTCAAGTAGTGCTGCTGTGCTCCAGTGGTGTGTGTATGTGTGTGTGTGTGTGTGTGTGTGTGTGTAATTTTTTTTTTTTTTGAGAGTGAAACAGTGCTTTCAGTTTTTCTTTTTGCCTCTACCCCTTCCATGGGAGTCTGAGTGAATCCTGAAAATTGGGAGACAAAACCTGGTGCTAGTCTCATGCGGCACTCAAAATTTGCTTCCCTCTTCTGACTGAGGTTTTGTCATTGAGTGAGATTACCTTGCCTTAAGATGGATTCTTATTTAGGAGACAGGTAGGATTCTAGCTGGCTTGCACCGCTGATATATTGGACATGTTTGAACTTCTTCATGTACAACTAGGGATAGTAGCTGGAGTTGTTAAGAGACTGGGGAATTTAACAGACCCAACAAAAATGAAGAATGACAGAATTCCATCTTCTCCCATGTGGCATTCTCCCCATTGATGTAAAAAGCTTAATAAGTAGGTGGGAACAACACTGCCTGTTGTGTCAGATACTATATAGTTTGATCATGAAATGTTTCATAAAAGAGGCACATGCAGAGAATAATCTAATGAAAAGATATTTCCCCATCATCTAGCAATATATAATTATAAAATTTTGCCATCTTTGTTTTTTTCTTAAAAAAAAATTATAAATATGAAGCCCCTTGTGTATTCCTTGCTAGTCTTCCTATTTTCCCACTTTTCCCTTTTTTCCTCAAAATTTGCATAGTTATTACCATGTTTATTTTATACTTTTGGACATAAATGATATTTAGCATTGTATGATGCTCTCAAAGGTGTATGTAATATTATCATACGATAAATGTAGTTTTGCAGCTTTTTTTTCCTCAACCTTCTGTTTTTGAGATTTATTTCTGTTGATAAATATTGTACAAACTTATTCATTTTTTACTTGATGGTAATATTTCATTGTAGAAATACTCTGCAGTGCTTATTATATATTGTGTTCTCCTGTCGATGGATAGCTCACGCCCCAGTTTTGCCCTGCCATAAACAGTGCTGCCATTCACTTTCTTGTTCATTGTCGCTCTTTGGACATGGGCAAGAATTTCTCTATGGTACATATACCTGTAAGTGAAATTGTTGTGCCACAGGATATAAACTGGCATTTCTTTTTTTAATATCTGGAAAATTTAAACCTTGGCAATTGTTCCAGAAAGACGGACTAAAATTTTTTGATATTATTCATACTTAGTTTTCATTGAGAATTAGAGTCTGATTTAGCTAGACTTCTTCAAGAATAGTTACCACCCTTCCATTCCCCTATCCTAAATTATGCTGAAATGAAGGTTGGAACCTATAGTCAATAAAAGCTTTTGCTTAGGACCTAGGAATTGTTATTGTCCCATGAGCTATCTAGCCCAACCTTCTATTGTTGACAGTAGCTCCAGGGACCTATTGTCTTACTCCCTGAAGGTTAGGTATCTGATAGCTTCTAGCTGGTAGTATATGATTTTCAACCTTCTAAAATTCTTTTCCAGGTGTTTGCAGAGAGCAAGGATGAAATTGCATTAGTCCTTTTTGGCACAGATGGCACTGAGAATGCCCTCGCTGGTAAGGATCAGTATCAAAACATCACAGTGCACAGACACCTGATGCTACCAGATTTTGACTTACTGGAAGACATTGAAAGCAAAATCCAGCCAGGTTCTCAACAAGCTGACTGTATCCTTTTTCATCCCGAGAATACTCTTAAGAAATTTCCTTTAGTCTGGAAAATTTGGGCGAGGTTCTCCGAGTCCCAGCTCTGACTATATGGACATTTTTGGTTCTGAGGTCATGCAGGTGTTGTGTTAGGAATTTAATCAGGTTGCATTGCATGCCTGGATTTCAGACCTTCCAGAATCTTGCCCCTTCCTTGCACTAGTGATATTGAGAGGCTGGGAGGCATTGGAAGGGGAAGATACTGGGGGTTGGGGAAGGGATATGTGTGTATCAACAGTATGCAGAGCATTTGGTGGTGGTGATGATTAGAAATGTTTGGACATAGAGGAGATATTTCCAGAAGAGTATAGCACTAATCATGCTTTCTTGGATGGAGTATATTTTTTGTGCCAAAAATCAGACTGATATCCAAACTGTGAGATTTTCACTTTCACATGTGCCCTCAATTTTAAGGGGTTACACTTATTTTTCTAAATAGTTAGTAGTGCCATCCCTGATCACTAATAGTAACTTACAAATGCCATATTATGGCTCACTTCATATTTAAGAATGTACCGTGATCACAAAAATAGCTTTTAGTTACTGTAAAATGACATTATAACTTTTGTTTAAATGAATGAAATATGTTAGATTACCTTGTGGTTTATTTTACATTTCCTGGTTATATGTTTCAGGATGCACACTTTGAGATATAGCATACATGCATATATATATGTTAGTGAAATAAACTAATCACGCTCAGCACTGTATCCACAGTTACCAGCACTGTGGACTTTATCAGAAAAAAAGTTGCATGTTCTTGGGATAAAGGGAATATTTGGTGATATCTTCTGCCCTTAACTAGCAGAGTCCTGGATGCACTCATCGTGTGCATGGATGTGATTCAACAAGAAACTGTGTAAGTGTCTCAATGAAGAGAGTTGGAAATAAGCTTTTTTTCAAAAATAGTATGGGTTGATGTATTCAGTGCGCTGTGTGATTCATTGTTAATCAAGCAGCATGTTTGTGTGGCTGTAGAAACTTTTGATAGAATTCTATGGTTCAGTTCAACCTCTCTTTTTAAAAAATTTAAAAAGAGGAAGGGATATACTTGAGACTTTCTCTGGGAGAAATACATATTTGGCTTGTTCGGGTCCCTTCCTATTTGACTTAAGCTAATTAACAGAAATGAAAAAAATACTTGGTACCATGGTCTATATATTACTGAAATTCGATACATAAGCACTCTGACCAGCTTCTTGATTCATTACTTATTTATTTACTGGCCTTTAAAATGTGTCTGTGAATACACACACGAGCACATTCCTTGACCATTAAGAATAACCTTTGGACTAAAATTTCAGCCCTAAATTTGTATTATTATTTCTTGATCTCTGTACATACTTTGCAAAATCCTACCGTTAGCTAGCTGTGTGAATAGAATCAGACAACCATGTGCAGAAAGTGAATACTCGCTAGGCTGAAGTTGTACACTGGGAGGGTTTCTTGTTTACATTCACCTGTTTACATCCCCTAGAAAGGGATCCTTTTTAATGATAATGACATCTCTAACCAAGGTTAAAGTTAAGAAATCCAGGATATAATATATGCATAACGATCTGAAATTTTTTCTTAGATGAGTTATTTTCTCTAAAAGTATGAGTTATAACTGGGTGATTGTGTGTTTGGTAGGAACTTAACAAGCATCAATAAAATGTGAACTTTTAGGAGGTAATCACATTTGTTAACTGTCTCTAAATCCATTCCTTGTTCTTCTGTTTAGTGAACAAGTGCATTTGAATTTGTAGGAAATAATTCAGGAGAATGATTTCTTAATGTGATAACTTTCTTTTTCAGAGGAAAGAAGTTTAACAAGAGGCATATTGAAGTGTTCACTGACCTCAGCAGCCCATTCAGCAAAGATCAGCTGGATACAATAATTCATAACTTAAGGAACTCCAGTATCTCCCTGCAATTTTTGTAAGACCCGAAGAACAGTGTTTGTAGACAAATAGTTGAGCTCTCATAACGCAGTGAGTGGGGCCTCTTTGTAGAGCACTTGGTTCCCAGGAGTCTTCTCTCTGCGCTGAGTTGGAATCTGTCAGATGACTGACCTCAGCAAATATTCACCGATTACTCTCTACATCCAAGGAACTCTTCTGAGTTTTGGGGATAAAAGGATGAAAGTCACAGTGAAATATAGGAATTTAGCTCAGTTGTAGATTGTTTGTTCACTGTCAAGCTCAAATTATTGAGGAATTAGAGAAATTTTTTGAGGACACACAGTTCATCTCCTGTCTACATAGAGGACTTTACCCAAATAATGACCAGATTGATAGTGATTTTTCTTGAACAGCCCTAGATAACTATATCTTACAGTAAATGTTTTTGGGGTAGTGAGGAATGCCAACTTGGGGATCATTTTAAACACAAATAATGCTTATTTTTAACTCTTTAAAATCTATAGGATACACACATATATATATGAAATGTAATTTGCATATGTGTATTTAGAGAGGAGGTATACAAATTGAGGGGGGAATGTATTTCAGGTTGTTGGGGAAGTTCCTCCCCAGGCATTTTCTTTCCCCTCGAGGCATTTTCTTTCTTTATTTTATATTCCTAACAGAAAGTTCTTTTTATTACACTAATCCTTCCTGCTGTGTCTGAAACCTATTTTTTCTTGTCCTATTTTTGGCAAAAGCAGAGTGATAACATAAGATGTTGAATTATTAGGCGTCTGGGACCTCTCATTTTTCAGACTGAGAGCTATACTGAGAAGCCTCTAGCTTAGAGTGGTGAGCCTTTGGCCTTAAAATGCCTGCCATGGGGGATTAAGCACCTCTCTTTCATATATGTACCTCTTAGAACTGCTGAAAAATAGAACTGTGGAAAAATAATTCAGAATAACCCATCATACTGATACTTGTTAAGACAGTACTTCAGAGAAATTAAGTGCTTTTAAAGTGACACTTCTCTTCTTATTGAGCTGAGGTTTTTCTTAGCACTTCAGCAGCACAGATTGGCTTCTGTTCTCTGTTCATAATCTCAAGATGCCTTTACATAGCTGAAACATACTGCACTTCTGTCAGTGTCACTGTAAAGGGCTATTTTTTTCTGTATGAGCAATACTGTACAGCATGCTGAAGAGGGAACATGGCCTTTTTTTCTACTTCTACTTGCTTGTTATTTGACTGGTTGTGTTTTCCTCTTGGGCAATATTTCTTCTTCTTGTGCCACATACCTCTAGCATATAAAGCATACAAAGTAAGAGTTTTGGTTTTATTGTTCAGTGTAACCTGTGTAAGATTGGTTGTTCTAGGTAAGCTAAAAAACATAACAGTAGGTCAAATAAGTGCTATATTATAAGCAGGCTTATTCCTTGAACCTAGTTTTTAGTTTCTTCTACTGACTACTGAGAAAGTTTATTTCTGGTTTACTGCAGATTAGAAAGAATTGTTATTGTAACTTCTTTTTCTCGGGTAACTTCCTGACTCTTCATTTCTTTTCTTCCTGGTTGACATTAGAGAAACTTCTCTAGCCTGATGCAAACCCTATATGCCATACGCAGCTCCCTGGAAGCTCTTTATCTGATAGGTAATACAGGACATGCAAATCTTTCATGCTAAGTATATGTAGAAAAAATGAAAACAGGAAGCCCTATCTTAATTATAGCAAAATTACAGGCAAATCATCTTAAAAATAACTATTCACATAGGGTGACTGGCAGGTAATGCTGAATGAACTGAAATGATTACTGAATTCAGTTGCTTTGCAAAAGTGATATGCTACATGGAAAGGACATTGCCCTTAGAATCAAATGACGGAGTCTCTGCTCTGTCACTTATTAGCTGTGTGGCTTGGCCATATTATTTCATCTTTGTAGCTTTAGTTTCTTTTTAGAAAATAGAGGTAGAAATCTCTATCACCCAATATGATTGTTTACCTAAAAGCGTTTGTAAAGTGCCATGTAGAGTATTATCATAAAACCTGTTTGGTTGGTTGGTTTTCAGTTCAGATATTGATTATTGGATATTCTCAGGACTGCTAACTCCAGTCAAGTTTTAGTCAAACAACTGGAGTGAAACATAAAAGTGAAATTAAATTGGTTTTATTTATTTCTAACAATTACCTAATTTCTGTAGAGGAATTATTCGTAATAATAATGTTGATATTATTTGAGTTTTAATTATTTTATACAAATTCTTTAATCTTTATCATAACCTTGAGGGATATTAATGAGCACTCATTTATGTATTTTTGTGTGCCCACAATATCATACCCAGCCTAAACTAGGAAGCATTTCTTGCTAAACTTTAAACCTCTTGGCTTGAATGAGGGCTGACCTCTTCTGCATCTGGCCCCCAGGCTGCCACTGATTCCAGGATTTTTTGATAGTGAAAGGAGAGGTTTAAATACTTTGTCTCTGGTAGTGGAGTTAAGCAGTGTGAGCTGGAATGTGTTCAGCGGGGATGTTGAGGAAGCCCATCTGAGAGAGCGAAGCCAGCATAAAAGCAACAGACTGAATATGGAGATAGAGAGTGGGAGGGTCAGGTAAATTGTATGATGTTTGGGACACTGTGTATACTCATCCTAAGGCCATGTACAGCCCTGATCTTTCAATTATTTGGTTATATAAGCCAGAAAATCTCCCACTCCCCCCCTCTTTTTTTTTTTTTTTTTTTTTTTTAACAAATTGCAGAGGCTTCAGTTACTTGAAACCACTCGAATATTGACTAAGTTAGGCAAGTGCCACTGAGAGATGAGAAATTTAAAGTTTAGGGATGTTGACTGACATGCACATTTTCTCATACCCAGTGACAGTCATAGAATTGGAACCCAGTTTATTATCTGGCTTCAGAGTGTGTCTTCTTAACTACTGCTGATCTTTTCCTGATAGTTTGCCTTTCCCAATTGGCAAGGAAGATGGAACTGGGGACAGAGGAGATGGCAGCTTGTCCTCGGACCACCTTGGACCTTCCTTTCCTTTAAAAGGAATAACTGAGCAACAAAAAGAAGGTATTCAGATGGTGAAAACGGTGATGATGTCTTTAGAAGGTGAAGATGGGCTGGATGAAATTTATTCCTTTAGGTAAGAATTTTCATTTGTACCCATATATTTCTCTTGAACAGAGCTTTATAATGTTTTTCCCCTCCTGGGCCACTCTTGAGTTAGTAGTTATTTTTTAATAAATATTCTGATTTTTGTTAAATAAATGGTGGTACACCTGGCCATAATCCCCTTTTTCACATGCGTGTGGTTGGCACAAGATTTTTTGTTTATTTCCAGGACTGTGTCAGCGAAGTTTACAGATACAGAAATTCCACGAAATGTTTAACAAGTCAAAATGTAAAAGATGAGGTAGTAGATTTCTCCTTTATGCCTGGGGCATGTTTCTTGGGTCTTTCCTTGTCATATACCTACAAAAAAAATCCTAACTATAAAAAGTGGTGTCAGATCTGAGATATTCAATATGCTCTTATCCTTTGATTTAGGTTTATATACTATAATATAGTGATTAAAATAAAAAAAATAATAAAACACTTTTGGTCAAAGAATGATTTCATCAGGCAAAACAAAACAAGAAATCCCAAATGTATAGAATTTATAACCTTATTTTGTTTGAGTTTTGTGAAGGGAAAATGATTTAAAAAATATGAAATCCCTGATGTACCATATAACAATAAAGCACACTCTTTTTTTACCATCTAATTAGAGACTGCCTTTTTTTATTTGTGTTATTCATGGTTGAAATTCAACATACACTTATTTAGAGCAAAGAACCTAGGAGAGGTCAGTAGCATCTATGTGTTTGAAGATCCCGATTGGGTGAAAGTGGAAGTAAAATGACTTACCACACAGTGTGACTTGCGCAGTTTTAAATTCTGAGGGATAATGCCACTTGATATTTGCAAATTAATTCCAGTTTATCAATAAAGACACAAAATATAGTCATTTTAAGCAAA
This sequence comes from Cynopterus sphinx, assembly GCA_030015415.1. NCBI lineage: Eukaryota > Metazoa > Chordata > Mammalia > Chiroptera > Pteropodidae > Cynopterus > Cynopterus sphinx. Next base: position 192,165,885 of record CM057379.1, read on the forward strand.
GTTCTTTATTGAAGTAAAGGTTCAACAATTAGGATCTTTTTCAGTAGCTACCTACAGTATATATGTGTCATATATTTTTTTCTAAACCACAATTTTAAAATATTTCTGGTGGACTATAATTGACAAGCAATAGATCCTGATTTTCTAAACACTGACACCCTTGGAAAATTAAAGGTAAATGGGTATTTTGGAAATTAAATTATAATTTCACTAGGGGTTGGAAAGGAATCAATGATTCCTATAAAGTGACGTTTCTTGTCATAATATGTGTTCTTATTATAATATTTGCTGATACGTGTTCCTAAGTCATTTTCAGATTTGGACACGGCTTGCTCTAATGTGGGAATAAATGTCTTAAGCTAACATATTCAACTATCCTATCATAAAGAAAAATTATAGGCCAAGACAAATTGTTTAAAAAGTTCATTTTCCTATAGCATAGCAAGGAGGGAAATTACATATATCGTCCCAGCAATTTGAAGCTGCTTTGATTTTGGATCAACCATGAAAGTGTGGACCAGAACTTTGCCATCTGGTACAGTACCTGTTATCTACAGGTGACTATTTAAATTTAAATTTATTAAAATAAAATTTAAAATTTAGTTCCTTAGTCGCACTGATTCAGGTGCTCTGTAGCTTGTTGCACAGGGCACAGTTAGAACATTTCTGTCATCACAGGAAGGTGTACTGGACAGCACTGGACTGGACTTATCCTCATCTGGAAGGTCTTAAGAAAATATCTTGACTTCTACTTGAGGAGGTTCACATGTACTGCAGAACTGATCCCGTATTCTCAGATGTTACGTATTTGATGCTCATCTTTAGAACTTTTCTCTGGAACAGAATTCAAACCTCATGATGGTTTTAAACCCATCTCATACTTGTATTCGCAAAGTCCTATGATACAGATTAGACCTGGTTCAGACCCATTCATTCCCCAACAAATCCAAAGCCAAGGTGTACCATAAGCTTTGGAAGTAGGGTGCCAGGGAGATTATCTGCTACTCATTGTAAATTATTTCTGATAATTGGAGTTTCCTGAGGCTTTTTTGTCCACATTGTATAACATCACATAATTCTCTGCCTCTTTCTAGATGTTTTTCATCTCTACCAAGGAATCTATTATAGTCTGGACTGTATGCTTTGAATGTGTTTGGTCATCAATTCCTTTTGTTCCTTGTTTTAGTGAATTTCACAGATTCCAAATATCTCCAGTAATATCTGTTGTGTTAGATTTAGGGGCCAGATAAAAAGAGAAATGATCTTGGCTTGTGTTCACATGAAGTAACACTTTACATTATATTTGCTACATCCCAAGTCTCCCTCTCCATCCCTAGTAAGAAACCTAGAGTTCTCTGCTTTACTTTTAGACTAAAATATGGGTTCCTAAGTTCCTTTATCCCCTGGAGAGGCTTTATTTAATTCTCTCTGTTATGTGCATATACACATGCCTTTTATTTAAGAGAATTAGAATTAAATAAGAATTGTGCACTTTTGAGCAATGATGTTATAGGATGGTGCCCACCTTGTGATATTCTAGATGGGGGTTCTTCTTATCCTCAGGTCCAAGGTTTTGAGGGAACTGGTGAACTCTTTACATTATGTGCATACACACTTATGAATGTCTTTTCATCATATCCTCAAAATGTCCTTGGTCCCGAAAAAAAATGTTAACAACTGGCCAAGTTGAAAGAAAAGATTGAATAGGGGAAGACAGAGATGTTTGTTTTCACCTGTCAGTAAAGTAATTCAACTCCTTTCTCCTAAGCCAACTCAGTCGTATCCTGGCACTCTCTCAACTGTTATCGTCACATTCCTGCCATCCCCTGATGTTCCTCTCTTTATGATCAACAACAGTTCATTTCTCATTCTAGAAAACTAAGCGCATCATCTAGCACAAGTTAACATTTTGGAATTGTTTTCATTATCCATTTTTCTTTATTAAGTGAGAGTCTGAGACAACTGTGTGTCTTTAAGAAAATTGAGAGGACTTCCGTACCCTGGTCCTGTCAGCTGACCATTGGCTCCAATTTGTCTATAAAGATTATGGCTTATAAATCGGTAAGTGGTAGGTACATATTTTTTAAAGAAATGTTACCTGACAAATATGCTTACATAAGGAACTGACAATTCATGTGTGGGTTATTCAGTACCGTAATTACTGCTTCTCTAACTGCTCTCCCTGTTTATTTCATTTCTATTTGGCCTTTATGAAAAAGGCATGCTAGGAGGGGAAGTTTTACGAATTGTCTCTGATTGAGGTTGATTCCCTTCTCTTTCTTGCTCTCCATTGATAATTGATTATTAATCATGAGTTTCAGGCCTCTCTTTTTTTTTCTCTTTTAGAGAAAGAAAGTAGAGTGCGTTAAGTCATGTCATGTCATATATCACGGAAGTATAGGCTATACGCTAGAGTTAAGTTCAGAGTTCTGAACACTCAGCTACACCTAATTCTGTTATTAATGATCTGTTAGTAACAATATCTATGAAGTATCAAAAAATATTGACTTGTTACTGTGAGATTGCCTTTTGCTATACATGTACGTTTGTACATAGTAGCACACTTTCAAAAGTGAGTTGCTCTTGGTAATTATCTGTTGAAATTCCAGTTTGAGTGTGAGTCTCTGGTCCATGCTGCCATATGACCCTCCTTGCCATTTTTGTTTAAATGTACAAAATAAATATATAAAAGCATTTAAATATACAGAATATACAAAAACATGTTTTTATGTATTCAAGTATTTTTTGTTTATTCAAGGACTTAATTCCAAACCACACTGTACATGAAATCTTTGAAGGTACTTCTTTATTTTGGAATCCATCAGGCCTAGGATAGTGTCCCTGGGCACTGAGAATACAGTCTCCTCCCTTCTTTCTAGTTTGTTTTTTTTCTAGATTTTATTATTAACTTATGACTACTGTTAGAGTGCCCCCTCTTTCTTTATTGGAAAATTGTGGTAACAAAATGTACAGGTCCTCTTATATTAGACAGACTGAGGGCTTTATATAGAAAATGTTTGGGTATATACAAATATTAATATTTACCTGTGGATTTACTCTAGGGAAAATTAAATGTAGAAAAAATTATGAAATACAATTTCTACAATAACCACAAACAAAACAATTTAGCTAGAGTAATTAATTGTTCTGGGTTTTTTCCTGCCAAAAAAAAAAAAGAATATGTTAAAGTTTCACCTTTTATCGATTGGAATCTTAGCTTTCTGTGTTTTTACTTTTGGAAATAAGATTCTACAGGAGAAAGTTAAAAAGTCCTGGACGGTTGTAGATGCAAGAACTCTAAAAAAAGAAGATATACAAAAAGAAACTGTTTACTGCTTGAATGACAATGATGAAACTGAAGTTCCAAAAGAAGATACTATTCAAGGTATGCCAATAATGGTTTCCACTTTTGCCTAAAAGAGATTTTCTTCAAGGCGATATGTGTCTAGAGACACATCTCTGAGGGGATTATGAGACACTGGGTCCTTTAGCTCATCTGTTGGATCTTAGGCAGAATGGTTCCCAGGGGTGCATTTAGGTGTTTCATCTCTCTAAGTTTTAAATGTCTCAAGTGACAGGACTTAATGCTTGACTTTGTTTTAAAGTTTGAAATTTACTAGCTAGGAAATGCTTATATTAAAGTGGCTGAAGCAAGTTTTTAAATTTATCCTATTTTATTTTTTATTTTATTTTTTATTACTTTTCTGAGTGCCAATTTTAGATCTTATATCCTGCCAGATAGGCTCCCTTAAGGTAACTGAGTGGGTGAGAAAGATGATTTGTGTTTGTTATACTGCTTCGTGTTCACTAGAATCTTTAAAGTTACATTTCTTATACCCATTCGATCTGTATAGTATGTCTAAGTGGCATCTCTATCTGGGGTCTCAGAAACTAGCTGAGAGTGTCTAAATGTCCAAGAGCTAAAATTATAAGATAACACATGATGGCTATGATAGAAACTTATTGCCAGACTATGTGCTACCCAGTGTAGTTTTAGTTTGCAAGCCTTGAAAAAAAAATGCCTTTTTAATCTGTGAAGCTGTATTGCAGTGTTTCTGGATATTTGTATTATTATAGGGGCAATGGGGTAGAGGAGAATGGTTAAAGGTGGTGGTGATGGTTATGGTTTTTTCTTTTTCCCGATGGATTATATATAGATTGTAATCAATACCCTATAATCTGTACTAATTTTTATGTTTAATCCAGTAGTATAATGCAGTTAACATGATTTTTGGAGTCAGACCTGGATTAGAATTATGTCTTCATCATTTGCCAATAATTTGATTCTAGCTAGTATAATGACCCACCTATAGTAGGAAGAGTAGCGTGATGAAAGGCGAAAGACCAGGAAAATAGAGGACATTCTCAGTGATTTCAAATAGTCAAGTTGGTGTATTGGATGTATACAGATGAGTACTGGAGGGTAATATCTAATAGAGAACCTATATTTTCTCTTTTATTTTTATTTTTTATTTTTTTTAGGCTAGACAACCCTTGGTTAACCTCACAGATCGCAAGGACCTTGTCAGCTTACAATCCTTCATTTTTTTTTATTTTTTATGCTGGCAGTACCTGGCCTTCCTAGGTGGTCTCCCATCCAAGTATTTTCTCTTTTAATCTTCACAACAGCCTAGCAAAACAAGCACTCTTGTTATATTCATTTTATAGATAGGGGAATTGAGGCTGAAACACATTTATTAGTGTAGTCAAAGTCACATAGCTAGCAGCTATCAGAACTTGAACCCAGGGCTATCTGACTTCAGAGTCTATATTCTCTATGCTATTCTGAAATAGAAAGGGCTTTGAATGATAGGCCGAAGAGTTTATCCTTAATCTTGAAAGCAACTTGGGTCCATTTATAGTTTTAAAAAGCAGAATGTCTCGGGGGCTGTGTTTTAGGAAGGTTAACATGACAACTGGAGGTTGGATAGATTGGAAGAAGAGATTAGAGGTGAGGGTCCAATTCTTTTGTTTGAAGCAGAGAAAGCAGCTCTGGTTGTCTTAGGCAAAGGAAAATTTATTGGTGGAGCATTGGAGCAGGAAGAGTTAAAATTGTTTGACTTCAAAGAGCATAGAATTTCAGCTTTTCTCTCTTAAACTTTTTGCAGTTACCACATATTCCTTCGCCTGTCCTTCATTCTCTATGCCCTAATATGTAGAGTTCTCTTTCTTATTCATAGGGCCTACCATGTGTGGGCAAAGGAGTATGGTTATATGTTATAGTCTATTCTATACTTTTTGCCATGTACAAAAGTTAGTTATTGATTTGTTCTTTAAATGGATGAACCAAAAAACATTGGACAGTTTTAATTAGAATTTTCAAAGTACTAGTAAACAATTCAAGTAAGATGTCTGATGACAGAGAAAAGTTAGAACATTTGATTTAAATACCACTCTTAATCACATGCCATACATTTCCTTGTTAATTTTTTATTGGAATTTTTAAAAAAGACAGAAGGTAGAAAAACATTTTGAAATTAAATACATGACATCAACAGATTAACAGGGACAAATACATGATGGTCACAGTCTCTGCCCTCAGTCACATGTTTCTTTGCTTCCTGGTATAAAGGTACATGTGCTTTTCCTTTCCTTTACCCAAAGCCAGAATTCTTGGATTTTGAAGATCCTTCTCCCAGCGAAACAAATGAGACTATGTATTGAAAGACCATTACCTTCCACAGAGCAGAAGCCCTGGAACAGCATTGGTGTTTTGTTTTGTTTTGTTTTGTTTTTTTGAAGAAGCCAAGTGCTTAGATTTGTATGAGTAACCTAAATAATGAAAAAGAAAAAAATAGACAATCCAATCCCAGAAGTAAAATAAATTTAAATGCAGAAAAATAGCCAACTTATAAATTTAATGTTTCTCAAAAGAAGAGTTTTGGCTGCTTCTCTTAGGCATTTGTGTACCTCCAGCATGCATTTTTGAGAACATTTTGTTCTGAAAATTTTCTATGGGTATTTTTCTCTGTGGGTTCCTAGGTTTCTGAATAAATGTATTCTTGTTATTATATTTACAAATTATAATTATACTATAGTCACCCATGGTTTATCTTTGGAGGATAACTAGTACATTGCATTTGCTTCGTTCTTCTAGGCTGAATAATCATTAAGGTAACTAGATTGCAGAATATGTACTTAAAAATGTAATTAGATTTTAATTGACTCTGTATTGTATATGTTTGTGTATCTGCGGCTTCTTTTCACCATCGATCACAAGGGGAAGAAATTCAGTTCCAGGGAATAGTATATGGAGGCTTGATCCAGAGTGTGCATGTATTGTTAATGTATGTGGAGGGCTGATTTCAGCTTGTAGAAAATGAGGCCCCATGTGCTTAACATATGCTCTTCTCGTTTTCTAGGGTTCCGCTATGGGAGTGATATAGTTCCTTTCTCTAAAGTGGATGAGGAGCAAATGAAATATAAATCAGAAGGGAAGTGCTTCTCTGTTCTGGGATTTTGTAGATCTTCTCAGGTACAGCACTTATTCTACTAATCGTAACAAAATAAATGAGCTTTTTCTTGTTATTTGAGATGGTGTGATTTTGATTAGTCCTTTTATTTCTAATATATGGTTATTTCACTGTTAGTTTTCCTAAAGTGTAGTCTAGGAGTTATTGTTGCTCTGATTTTGGAAGAGAAAAACCAAGATGTAAGAAGTCAGCACAAATCATATAGATTCAATTAAAAGTAACTTCCTAGCTTTCCTGTCAGTCATAGCTCATAGCCGCCTTAAACAGTTCTTTGCTATTATATTGCTTTTTCTAAACTGTTTTGTATAATGGAGTATTTTATAGGAATAAAGGTCTAGCTGTGTATCGAATGATCATAGACCTTAGAATAACATTGATTTGTGTATTACCCTTCATCTTAGTGCCCAGCAAAGAGGTCTAAGATGTGTTTGAAACATGTCTATAAGTCATGTCGTTTTAGACACCAATGCAGAGATACAAAAAATAGACACAGTGGGAAATGCAGTAATTCACTGAAGGTTGTGGGATATCATGTACTCTCCTAGAAAGGGTTAAAGATTCCTGGCGGTCTTAGCTGAAACTGTTCTTGAGGTAGGCAATCAAAGAGAACAGATAAGTATAAAATGTATCTTTTCAGGCTCTATAGGGATGAAAAGATTTTTGTTGATTCTAGATGAATTCAATTGAGAATTATAATAACAATAAATGTTAGTCAGTATGCTAGATTTGAACTTCTTTATGCTGCTCAAGCACATAGTCTCTGTGTGATTTGGTGTTCAGATAATTCAGTGAGGTTAGGGAGAATGTATTTCATGATATGACTAAATTGTTGGATACAATTTTAAAACTCATAAACTGAAAATTGGGAGGATTTACTTAAAGTCAATGTGATTTAACAGTGAGGATAAATGCTTCTTGTAAATTGAGAATCTCTAACAATTTTCTAACAAATTATACAAAATAGACTTTTCTTAAAATAAAATTATTCACTTTGGGAGGTATATAAACTTAAAATTTACTGTTACTGATAGCAATGCTTACAAGTCTTTTCAGTGAAACAACCTTCATTCAGACATGTTTGTAGAAACTGGCCTCCTGCAAGGTAGGTCTTTCTGATTCCAGATAGGCCGAAAAGACCTGTCCAAAACATCTGAAAGTGTAAGTTGGGATGCAAAAAATTGAAGTCACCTGTGCCAGGGTAGGAATGGGGACCTCTTGAATGGCAAAGCAGAAAGTAGTGAGCTGAACAAAAAGTACATTTTCTATTTGTAAAGATTTTTATTAACTTAAAATTAACTTTTAAGTCAGGAAGTAGTTTCTAAATCTACTTTTTATGGTTTTTAAGCTCTAAATTATTTTTGTCTTAAATACAACCTCAGAAAGGTACAATGAAGATAGTCATAATAACAGTCATTTATTAAGTGAGTATAATACTCCAGTCAGTTTACTAAGCATTTTGTATAAATTCCTATTTAATTCTTGTTATGACCCTCTTAGATAGGTGCCATGATAAGTATTTTATACATTAGGAGCTTCAGAGTTGTTAAGTAATTGGCCTAAGTTCACCTAGTTAGAAGGTGGTAGAGACGGGTTTTGAACCAGGTCTCTCTGACTCCAAACCTATGCCATTGATCATTCGTAATCTGCCCTCCCGGTGGACAGCCTCATTTTTGAATAGTCTCATTTTTACATACCTGCTTTCACGTTATCTTAGATGCATACATGTCATCTTAAGAGCAAGACATTTTCCATGTCAACCAAGATAAAGTGTAATAATTGTGCACCTTGTAATAGACTAGTAATTATCTTTAATAAGATCACATATTTTCCAAACTTCCTTAAAGTGAGGGAAACTAACATTTCTGGATTGAATTGATGTGAAACTTTTCATTATATAAAATAGGTTTTTTTGGTTTGAGGTATTTTTTTCTTTTTTGAATTGTGAATTAATCTTCTCTTTTAAATTTTCAGGAGTCTTTTCAATTTGTCTTCCTCCAAGCTGTCAGTGTTCTGGGTATCTAATTATAGGACGAATAAGAATTTAGCCAGAACTTCCCCAAATGGCTGGCTCTCTTTTGAAAAGTCATTTAGGTGCCTTAGGAAAAGACATCATTAGCTCTTCTTTAATCAGTCAAGAACTATTACAGATTCTATTAGGAGGGCAAATAAATCTGTGTAAATATAGCAAACTAAAAATATAGGATCATTTCCATATTTCTTCAAATAATGGTTTTCAAGTAGGGAATGGAAGTAGATATGAAGGGTTTTGAATTATATGGGCCTCACCCCACACCTTTGAGACTCGCTCTTCTTGACCTGCTCTTATTTGTGAATGTGCTCATAATTTCTAGGCTTTAGAGATAGGAGGGGATTATACTACACCCAAAGCAGTTCCCCAAACATACTATGTTTTTATGTCACTCCAGAGTCACATTATCATGTCTGCCAAGGGCACTTGTACCCAGACTTTTTATCTCAGTTCTTACACATCCTTTTAGTCTTAAGTGTCACCATTTGTAGAATCCTTTCCTGACCCCTTATTACCAGGCTAGATGCCCTTCCCATTTGCTCTCATAGCACCAAACTGTAATACTGTGCTTTTGTGTTCTTATAACACTGTATGATAGTACTGCATTACAGTTAACTTCATATTTATCCAGGCTTCTCAGGACAATACTATATCCTGTTGTTATTTTTATAGTGCACAGAACAGTGTTTTTGACATATACCAGGTGCTCAGATATTCATGGTGTCGAATCGACTTGAACGTCAAGTAATAAATTGTGTCTGTTACCTGTGAATGTTTTTCAGTAAGAACATTTTGAATAGAATTTCTTAGTAGCATGTAGCATTACAGTTTTATGTGTTACTTATTTTGGATTGAAACCAATTCTTTTGTCACTTACTTTTGTAGGTCCACAGGAAATATTATATGGGAAATCAAGTTCTAAAGGTCTTTGCAGCAAAAGATGATGAGGTGAGTTGACAGTGAGCCTTTGAGGTAGTGTCACAGAATTGAATTGTCATTTTAAGTCACTCATTTGGGGCTTTTCTAGTTTAAAATTACTTTAGTTCTTGCAACAGCAGTGGGAAAATTCACTGACTTTTAATTCTGAAGTTGGGGAAATGATAAAATAAATTTGTCATTGTTTAAGCACAAGGTCTGAAGACATAGTTCTGCAAATTGGACATCAGGTGACTGTTACAAACAAGAACACCTGAACACATGCTTTCAGTGTGGGAATCCCATGGTCTGATGTTCAGGAGGGTTGAGGTTAGGTTGACATTTTCATTTTCATAAACATTGAACATTTAGTGCCAGCTTAAGCATCCCAGAGGTGAGTTTCACTGACTCAGTGGTCCACTTCCACCATCCAGAAAGTTGCCTTTTCCCCCTTCCCTCTCTCCTTGTACTCTCCTACATCCCTGAGACATTCTGTTTTCAGGCTGGTTTCTGTCTGGCCAAGAACCAACTCATGACTATCATATCTTACACTCACGCCTGCCCTCTCAATAAATATTTTCTGTGTAGCCTCCAAGTTAGAACTTGTAATTTCCTTGAAGATGTTGATCTGAACTTGAAGATTACAATCATATTTTGAAGTCTACTCAATCAGGTCTCCAAATTTTGGAAGTATTTGCATTTGAAATTAATAAACTGAATGTGGAAGGATTGTTTGGGTTGGGAGAAGAGTGATGGTGTGAGTGATCTAGTCTTCTTTATCTCCTTACTTCTGAAGCTTAACTGGCTGCAGATCTAGTAAACGAGTATGCCATTATTCTGTCAGCACTTAAAATTAGAAAAAGAAAATGCTTTCCTTCCACTTAGCACTGAATGAATTTATTAGAGCACAGTAGGCATATGTGAATCCTCAGATTTGAGAATACTAGTTCATGGATTTCTCCTGAATCAAATCCATTTGGGAAACATTCAGCTACTTTTTGATGTCAGTACTTGATGTCATAGTCCAAAAATAGCTGCTGTCTGTCATCCATCCTACTCCCCTACCTACCCACACAAGTCTTTTCCATGCAATCTTTTACTGGAAGTCCTCATACGACAGTTTCCTTACTCCCCTGCTTAACTAAATGCCAGTTAGTTAACACTTATCATGGAGTAGCAATTAAACTATGCTTCCTCCCAAAGGGTAAATGGGAATCAAAAGGTGGTAGTTTTGTTCAAGGTGAAGAATTATGTTGTCAACAAAGATTATTATCTCCAAATGGATTGGTTCTTAAAAAGAGGTGGTCAAATGCCCATTTCTGTAAGTTTCCAAGCAGAGTCTTTATTACTACCAGACATGTGTTGGGGAGGGAATTCCATCCTCATATGGGTTGTTAAACTGGATGAATGCTGTTGTTTTTCAACAAACATGCTATGATTCTGTGAATAATCCTTTTTTTTAAAAAAATATGTTTTCTCTGGTCATTAACATATAATTATTATTTTGTAAAGAAAATCTACACTTTTTTGTGCTGGTTTGCACCTTGTGTGGAAGAGAATGGGAGAAGAGAAAGAAAAGGGAATAATAGAGTTTTAGTCGAGTTTCCTGTAGGTGTAGTATCATGTTACAGTGTAGCAGTTATTCAAGACCCCATTCTTCCTCACTTTACATATCCCTATTGTTCCTATCAAAGACATCCAAATAAAAACTTGCAAACAAATTGAAAGTAATATCCCTCAGGTCCAAAGCTGGATTAGACTGAAGAATAATTGTGTTCTAAGCAGTGAAAACAGCAAGACTATTATTTCATGAAATTTAGAGACTAAAGGAAGTAAAGATATGGATAGTAATTTATGGAGAGAGAGGCACCAAGAAGGATTTTGTTTAGGAAGGCTGAGACCAGAAGGGTGAAGCTATGAATCACAGAAGGAGGGTTGGTTGAAGTGATAAGAAAGGATTTAGATAATGAAGTAAAGTTCCAGAAGAGGTATAGCAAATATGATCAAATGCCAGTGTGTACAGTGTGAGTAGCGGGGCACTTTAAAAAAAGATCTGAAATAGGAAGGAACCGGTAAAAGTCTTAGGAGTATTTAGTCCTATTTAGAACATTCTTGCATGTTGGAATATGTTAATCACACACCTCTCTTCTTAGGCAGCAGCTGTTGCCCTTTCCTCCCTGATTCACGCTTTGGATGAATTAGGCATGGTGGCCATAGTTCGCTATGCTTATGACAAAAGAGCTAATCCTCAAGTTGGCGTGGCTTTTCCTTACATCAAGGACACCTATGAGGTAAAATCCACAAGTCTTTCATTTGTGTTAATTATTTCTTTAGTTTCTTTATTCTAAACAGTGCTTCTTCACTGTTAATGTGCATAAGAACTACTTGGGGGAGCTCGTAAAAATGAGCTGCTGATTCTGGGAGTCTAGCCTGAGATTCTGCATTTCTCATCCCAAATAATGCCATTGCTGCTGGCCTGTGAACCACGCTTTCAATTTCGATGAAAGAGCAGAAATTAACATAAGTATGTAAAAGAGCTTATTATTAAATCAAATCGGTGAAGGTTAAGAACGACCTTCTGGTTGCCCAGTCCAGCAACCTCCTCCTGGTTCTCATCCTTCTTGATGTCTCAGAACCTAATGAGGATAGAGATTACCTCTGTTTTCACCACAGCCTTTATTTACTATGGATGAAGGTCAGGGGTGTGATTTTGTCGTGATGCCTGTGAAATACAGTTTATTTAGGGCTCATCTATTTAAAAGACAGATCTGTATTCCTTACTATTTCCTATTTCTCAAAGAATTATTGTGGCAGAACTAGAAAAGAGAAGGCCAATATCTTGATTTACACATCAGCTTTTCAATCACCTTGACTCATTTATTGCATTGGTCATGCATTTTGCAGGTATTCTCAGAGTCTTTCTTTGAAGCATTTCTTTTATGTTTAATATTCTTTGTACTGTTTGCAGTTATGTACAGCTGATAAGAATCAAAATGAAAAACACTTTTATGTCCATGTGCTAGTACTGAGCAGTCTGATTATTGACATAACTTTGTTGTGCCACTTTCTTAGCGTTTGGGACCAGTTTTATATTTTTTTGCTAACTTGGTTGTCTTTTGCCTTTCCCTCCTTTCTTTCTCATTAGTGTTTAGTGTATGTGCAGCTGCCTTTCATGGAGGACTTGCGGCAATACATGTTTTCATCCTTGAATAATAATAAGAAATACACTCCCACGGGTGAGTTTATTTCTATTTCACTCACTAATTAGCTTTTAAACATGGATAGTTCTAGGGAAATCACCTGTCTGCAGTCATTGGTTGGGGCCAGGGTTTCACAGGGTGGAATTAGTTGGATCTGAATCATACTCATATTAACAGTGGTGAAGGTGGTTCATTAAGTGTTCTGTAGTCGAGACAGGTTTTCTATAAATTCTCAAGCTCTTTCTAGGCTCCATCTTCTGATTTAGGGCTTGTATCTAGGGAACAGCTTGCTAGCTATAGATGTGACTCCTCTAGTGTGAGCAGGTTTGCCCTCTGCTGAAGTGAGTTGACATGTGTATCAAACCTGTGATTTTAGTGTCCTACATTACAAAAATTGTAACTTTGAATTGAAAAATGACAATGCTGAAGATTGTCTTTTCCCTTTGCTCGTTTTTTTGTAGTTTACAGTAACAGTCTAAGTCTCATTGTTCCTTATTTCTAGAATTTATTTTGAACCTGATGAGAAAAAGCCTTTATTGCTGTGTTCGGGGGTGGGGGATGGTTACAAAGAATGATTCTCACAGACGCAAATCCTATCTTCCAGAGAGCTCACAGTTTAAGAGAGTTGTAATAAAGTATAAGAGTGGGCCAGATGGAGAGAACATATCAAAAAGAACACAAAATGATGAGTAGATGTTTCGCTTAGCAGGGTTAAATCTGGCAGTGTAGGATTAGGCAATTGTGAGATGAGACTCAGGACTGGGTACAGCGCCAGGAGTCAGGAGGGCCCTTAGGGCTGGTATCTTTACCTTCTAGAAGTGAGTCCATCTGCATCATGGTGGAGCCCAGCATGGACTTCAGTGTATGGAAACTGCCAGCGTGTTGCAGTATTCTGTCTCTTTCTCTTGATAATTCCAAACATTAAACAAGTAGAACATTTTAAAGAGATAACTTTGTTGATATATTGTAGACATATATCATTCACTCAAGAAAACATTAAATATCTCTTGATTTATTTTCTCTGAATGGAAATAGTTTTGTTTGTATTTTTGCCATTGGAGAAATACATCATTAAAACTGCTTAGCATATTTTCCAAGGTGACGCTTATGTAAGGGTATGCGATGCCATAATAATTAGGCCTGGTACTACCTTGAAGTTGCAAATAAAAACCACTGAATGTTATCACACAGGTACCACTTCCTACTATTGCCAGGTGGATCCTGCAGCAGTCAGCTTAACATGGTGATGCCAGTTCCTGAAACCTCCCCCTGGAAAGTCCGAAAATGGGATAGAAACATCTCATGATAAATATCTGTATGCTCTTTCATTTTGTAGTAGCTTTACAAAAGGGATATTTGAAAAGGTGAAGAATAGAAGCAAAATTGACTTTTTAGGAACTGCTTACTCTTTTCCACCTTTTGCCTAGTGACTGAATATCCAAGAATAGTGCTTCAGCTTTTCATAGCAAAGCTGCTATATGAATCAGCAGAATGAAAGTTACACATTGTAGTTTAAGTAGAAGCATTTTGGGGAGAGTTGCCTTTCATCCACATTACTTTGGGCTGTTCCATTTTCATTGACTCGGCAGAATTTTATTGAGAAACAGTTGCTTTCTGTTACGTATTAGGACAGACATAAAGAAAAGGAAGTCATGTTTTTGTTCTCAGATGTCTTTAGCATTTGAGTGGAATGGGGTAAGGTGTATACGCAGGTGTGTGTGAGTGTGCTTAGTACCATGAGCTCATTCTGACTTGAGGAGATTGTCAAGGTATCTCCTCCTTCTGGTACAGTGATATTAAATTATTATAAAGTTAGTGCTTCTTTATCAGAGGGGTTTTCTTTTTCTTTTTAAAAAATGGTTCTCTCCTTTAGCTAATTACTAATTTTTTGGATATTAATTCATTGAATAGTGAATACTTTTAATTGCCATATACAAGTTAGGTTTTGTGTGGTTGTGCATTCCTCTAGAAAAAACCCTTTTGCTTTTGATATGCTACTTCATTGTTGAAAGTTCACTGAATGGTGGAGCTGGAAAGGAAGGACCTAAGAGACCAGCTACTCTAAATAATTCGTTAACAAATAAGAAAACCAAGACTCGGGTAAATGACGTGCATAACTAGAGAATATTTTTAGCAGAACCAGGGCCGCATAACCTGCCAATATTGCTATGAATAACTATGAATGGAAAGAACTTGTTTTAATGCAAAATAATGTAGTCATTTTTTTCTTTCTGCTTCTTTATCCTGTTTTAGAAGCACAGTTGAATGCTGTTGATGCTTTGATTGACTCCATGAGCTTGATAAAGAAAAATGAAGAGGAGGACACAATTGAGGACTTATTTCCGACCACCAAAATCCCAAATCCTCAATTTCAGAGATTATTTCAGGTGAGAAAGGAAAGATGAGCCAATTGTATTTTCTTAAATGAAGAACTGAGTGAAAACTTAGGGTATATTCTTTGAGGGCTTCATTGCTCTATCTATTTAATAGAATAACTTGCGTTTCCCACTAAAAAGAGAAAAGTAAGCTTTTAGAAAGTAAAAAGTAAAGTTAGAATTCTTTTTAATTATTTTTCTGGAGAAAGGCTATTGTTTTTACTTTTTAAAAAGAAGGCTTAATAAAAAGCAGATTCTTTTATGCTTTTCTCTATTTTATGTGAATGAGATTTTTCTTTAGTTTTTATGAACTATATAATAATCATTATTAGGGAAAAAGTGTTCTGATGCCACATTTGTCAAAAATTTCATAATTTAAGGTAACAGCTCAGATAAGGAGGTTATAGTACGAAGTTATTAAAGAGTAACAAATTCAGAAAAGTATAAAATATGGATTTCTGAGTCTTGGGCCAAAGGAATTGAAATGTGGAGATTGGAATAAGGAAAAGTTGACAAGAGAGATGACTTATGCTGAGGAAACAGAGTCATAGACTAGGGTTAAAGGGAAAGATATATTCCATTCTGGAACACAGGCTTCTTTGAACCCTGAAAAACTAAAAAAAAAAT
Organism: Cynopterus sphinx; assembly: GCA_030015415.1. Taxonomy (NCBI): domain Eukaryota; kingdom Metazoa; phylum Chordata; class Mammalia; order Chiroptera; family Pteropodidae; genus Cynopterus; species Cynopterus sphinx. Next base: position 192,181,504 of record CM057379.1, read on the forward strand.
CACAAGCACCTTTTTCAGGCAAACTCTTCCCCACAGAGGAATTGAGGGTACTTTTCCTGTGGAAGGAGGAGCTGTGTGATGGAGAGACCATTGATTATCTATCTCTTTTGACCCACTCTTCAAAGCATTTTAACTAACTCAAGTCCATATTAGGGCTTGATAGGATTTTGAGGGGTCTTCTACACAGGAGAAATTGCCTGCTTTTTGATGCTTATAATTCTTTAGTGAAAAAAAAAAAACTTTTTTAAAATTAGAAATATGAAGTTTAACATTTAAAGGCCTAACTCAGTGAATACTTTTAGTATTCTAAATATAATCAAGTCTGTATTAGTTGTATAAAATCCTTTGATGTTTTTGACAAGTGGACTTCAAGACCCAAAGGCCTTTGCTATTGTAGGGAAGGGAGGAGCAGATCAGTTTATGTGTAAAGCTTGCAAAAACAGGTTACTATGGTGAAAAAAGAAAATTCTAATAGTTGGCAGATTTACCTAGGGTGGTTTACATTTATCTTCAGTAAGTGTTTGTTGAATTAATGAGTAGATACGAGCCTTGTGAACACAGACATTGTTATCTTTCAGAGCTGTAAGAACTGGAAATTTTGATGTTTATAGTTTACCAACTTTGTTTTCTTTTGAGGGAGTTTTTAATATGGCTTAGCTGTATAAAAAATACTGTTAGGACATTTATAAATTGAATTTACTGTTTTTTTAAAAAATACTTTTTTAAAATATAAATACAACGTACCATGTGCTTAAGACACTATAAGCTTACTACTTGAAAGGACCCCTCCAGAGGATTAGAGAGAGAAAACCAATTGGTACAAAGCTGGTGGGTGCAGAATGCTTTGCAAATAAGAGAGCAAGAGATTGATGCAAGTGGGTGACTTAAGAAAGGCCTCATTGAGAAAAAAGGAGGATACATGATGTGACAAGGGCATATCAGGGAAAAGAAGTAGCACAAGCATGAAAGTATGAGGAAGTATGATGTATTTAGAGATCTACAAATAGCTCCATTAACTCAGAGAATTGGCTATATGGGAAAGTGACAGGGAAGGTTAGTAGCATTTGGAGTTTATTCTGTAGGCAGTGGGTAATCGCAAAAGGATTTTGTCAGTAGATGGGTGACATGATTTTTAGAAAATAGCTCTGATGGTGGCATAGGAGATGGACTGGAGACCAGTTAGAAAACTGCAGTGGCCCACGCGAAGTCTTAAATTAAAGCAGTGACAGAGAGAATGGAGAGGAGACAGTTTAGAAGATAGAGTATAACTTAAGGGGTAAGATGGTGGTTGATGAGAAAGTAGAGTTGAAGGTAATAGGATCCTACCTTGAATGATTAGAATGGTGGTGTTGCCATAGTTGTGATAAAGCATGTAGAATGAACAGAGAGGAAAGGTCATTTGTTTTTGCAAGTTTAAATTTGAAGTATCTGTTGGCTCTCCCAGTAGAAATCGGGATGCAGAGCTAGGAGATCATTCAGGACTAAAAAGAGATTTGAGAGCCCTTCTCATTTAGGTAGAAACAGTTGAATGAGATCATCTGAGAGAGAATTTTGAGTGGGAAGGAAAGAGAACAGAGTCCTGAACATCAGCATGTGAGTGGACAATTAGGGATAGACATAAAAAGAAGAGCTATTAAAAACAAACAAACAGTGTTCTAGCCTCCACCCCCCAAAAGGTCAGAGAGGTAGAAAGAACTAGGAGAAACTGGTGCCTGTGGAGGTACAGGAAGAGAAGAATATCTGGAAGCAAAGAATCACAAGTCAGATGTTGCACATTGGTGAGTAAAGGGCAGCATGGCAGAGGGCCTTTGGAGTTTGTAGATATATAGGATGACTTAGGATGCCCAGAGTCAGTAGAGTAATGGGGTAGGATCCAGGTTCAGTTTTGGAGGAGAAAGCTTCACTGATGAAGGGGAAGAGAGAGAGAGGACCCAGAAAGATGTAGGAGGATATGGAACCCAGGAAAACTTTCTTTTTCTTTTTAAATGAAATATTTATAACAGAGTAAATGAGCTTGGAGTAGGGGGCAAAAGGAGGGAAAGATTAATAATCAGTTTGTTGGCAAGAGGGTAATTTAATTCTAATTTTGGAAAGAAATGCTGAAATACACGTTTTGTCAAGTGTACAGTTAAAACTACCTTTTAAATAATTGATAGTGTTGCTAAAATCAACATATTAGTAACTTAGGAACTAGCCACGAGCATGCAATTTTTTCTCTGGTCTTTTTTAAATTGTCAAAATAACACTGAAGAATCATAATTGCTTAAAAGAGAAATAAATAGATTAAGGGCTGATCTCAGCTTCTCAGCTACTAAAAGTGTCACTTTCTCATAATCATATTTTTAAGAATTGAATTTCAATATTTTGATTGAATTTATAAGAATCACACTTAGCTTTACCTCAAATGTGACCTTTAAGAAAATATGAAAGGTTCATGCTCTAGAACATCTCTTGTAGATCCTTTATTACTGAAAGAATTGCCTAGAGTTCATACTTAAAATCTGTAATATTTTTCAGTAGGGAGCCTGGATTGGATATTTGTCCATTGTTTATTCTAGTTATTTCCAAAAAAAAGCCAATCGAATATCAAATAGAAACTTCTAGAGTGTAAAGGTAGTCTGTTATGTTGTGTGTTTGATTATTGCTTATATCTTTAGGGCTTTTAAACTGTTGGAAGTATTTTAACGACCCTAGGGAGAGCACTGAGAATTAAGAATTGAGCACAGGAAGGTGGCGGGAGGATTCACAGGGCTTGGGGTCATTTTGGTTTCCCCTTTTGCTTCACATTAAGTAAGCTGTTGTTATTGATGCTCAAGGGAAAGTCGGGTAATTAGGAAAGAGGAAAACAGGAGTCAGACTGAGACAAGTGAATATACTATGGAGAAGAAAGTTGGTGTGTTGAAACAAGGGAGCATCACTTGAAATTTCTAGAGGAAATTGGTACTTAATTTTTCCTCAGGGTTTTCTGAATTAGTAGGACATCGATTCTTGAATGATATTTACTATTTAAGCCTAAGTATCTTTTATTTATCAGAATGGAGACTTCTAGCTTACATTTCTATAGGGCAGGAAAGCAGTTTATGGAGTGTTATAAATCATATTCCCATGATAGGAAACAATATTTTGAAATTGCAGGAGCTATTCAGCTATTTTTTGTTTTGTTTTTGTTTTCAGAATTAGTAATATATAAATCATTCAAAGGTGGGAATAGAAGGAGTCTTGTTTTTCAACCTAATCTTGGAATTGATTCTCTAGCAATAAAAGGGAAATATCAGTGAATTGATAGTTTAATTTTTTCCCTTTTTCTCAGGGGTATCTCACCCTTTTGCTTACCTTCCTATACTCCTTTAGGGTATTTGCTTTTCTGGACATATACCTCTACTGCCAAGACTTAGCAGGCTGAAAGCAGTACAGGTGATTGAATGGAAGTGGCTTGCTATCCAGATTTCCACTCATGTGCATGATGAAGGACCTGCTCTGGCCCCACTCTTGGTGCTGCTGCTTCCTGACACCTCTGACAATAGCCAGAGTCCTAAGAAAGTGTACTTTGTTCCTTCAATGCATATCTGTTAGGTGCTCATGATGTGCTAGGCACTATTCTCGGTACTTGGAGTTCAGCATAAGAGTAAAACTGGAAGAGCCCAGTTGGGCTGGATTGTAGTGAGTAAGGAGGAATGTGGCAGGTGGAGCGAGGCGGGAGGCATGCAGGGGCTCCGTTATGTACAACGTTAGAACATAGTAAGGAGCTCACTTTAGGATGACTTTAGCTATAGTAGAACGGTGAAAGTAGATGCAGGGAGACCAGTTAGACAGTGATTGTGATAGCCCACAGAAGAGGTGGTGAGGCCTGGACGAGAGTGGTAGCAGGAGAGATGAACAGAGTTGATGGACTGCTGGTGGAGAATAGCCCAAACTCCACATTCCAGGGAGGTTCAGGACAGACCAGTATTCTCGTCCACAGATTTCTTCCTGGGACTGAGCATGGGCAGTCCCCCATTAGCCACCAGTTTCATCCACCCCACATTGTTTTCTAAGATTAAGCAAAGGAGAAGAGAAAGCACAGTACCCTGAAAGGAGGTAAACGCCATAATCCCACATTGTCAGGGGCTCTTGGAATTGTGTATCTTAGAGAACCTTGTATGTTCTCCAAGAAGTTAAAGTATCAGCTTCTTTTTATAAGATGAGGCTCCTTTACAGGAGGGCTTCAGCTGGTAGTGCTGCTAGGCTTGGATCTGTTTTATAGTTGGTTTTAGGCATTATTCATGTCCTGCTAACAAAGGAGGTTCTGGGCCCGTCTCTTTGTTCTCATTTATGTATGATAGGAATCACAGAGCCCTCCCAAACTAAATGTGGAGGATCCCTGATCAGAAAAGCATAATGAAGCCATGTATGATGTCTACATCTGTATATTAAAAACCTTATACCTTTTCCACAGTGTCTGCTGCACAGAGCTTTACACCCCCAGGAGCCTCTGCCCCCAATTCAGCAGCATATTTTGAATATGCTGGATGCCCCCACAGAGGTGACAGCTAAATGTCAGATTCCTCTCTCTAAAATAAAGACCCTTTTCCCACTGACTGAAGGCATCAAGAAAAAAGATCAAGTGACTGCTCAGGACATCTTCCAGGACAAGTAAGTATTCGATGTAGTTGCATTTGACTTTGGAGTACATAAGATTGGTGGTAGTCACAGATTGGGGTTGCCTATAGGTTTGTGGAATCACAAAGATCATATTTGACCCTTGCATTGAAAATACCGATTTCTCACATCTGTCCCTTGTAGGTATTATTTATCCTTGCTGTTCACCTGGAATGTAGAGCTACCTTCTAGGTTGTTGGCTTTTTGATCAGCATCAAATTCTTGATGAATTATATATATAGGAGGGCTAACCAGTTTTTTTTATATCTAAAATTGAATTTTACCATTTTTAAAGTAGGGTGCTGGGAATGAGAGAAGAGGGGTAAAAGTCACAGGTTTTTCGATTGGGAGGTTAGGTGTCCAGAGAATATCAATGATATTTCTGGAGGAAAAATAAGAAGGAGAATGAAGAACATGGCCCTTTAGCTCTGCTGTTACTATGCCAGTGATGTACCTGGTTATACCTTCAACGAGATATTTGTCCTTTAAGATCGCAAAATGCTTCTCGCATAATCCTTAAATAAAACAGTTAGGTAGCTAGTGATTTTTTTTCCTCATCAGATTCTTCATAATCTGCATCAATTTCTATTCAAAGCAAAACAGAAAGAAATCATAAGAAGCTGATTTCGATTATCCAGAATCATTTGGGTATATAACATTGATTTTACCAGTTGTAGGTTTGATTATTAGTCACTTTTCCCCCAAATCAAAATGATCTATTCATTCTTTTAGTTTGCATTCTGAGATCCAGGTTTAGACCACAGTTTTTTTTCTTTGATTGCCTTCCCACGGCTGTATCTTTATTGACAAAGTAAAGCTTATTTGTAAATACCCCCTCTGGAGGAGTAGTAAGTAATTTCTAGAATCTCCACAGGGTTCTCTACATTGTTAATTTAGTGACTTATCTTCTAAGTTGAATAGAAAGCTTTGAACTTTCTATAGCTTTTTAGAGGTTAATACCTCATTGTCAGAATTGAAAAAAAAAATCATAGGATTGGTCGATTCTGTCATGTGCATTCTTAACACATACTAGAGAGTTTTATGTTTCTCTTTAGTCTCTCATGCCATCTCCTACATAAGAAGACGGTCCTTAAAAATCCACTTAATTCTGCTATTGTCATCTACCTCTATCCTTCTGGATTAGTATTTTAGAACAGTTCAGTAAAATTCTGCATCCTTTCCTTCCTGTGACAGCTTTGCTTTAGTCTCACTACAGTCATCTGGCTATTCTCTGTTAAAGTGCCACTTCATGATCTTGATTTTCTTCTGCTGGTTAAAAAAAAACACACATACCACATAGACCAAGAAAACATGTTCTGTGATTTGATCCCTGCTGTGATTATGCCTTCAGTTCTGATCCTACCACTCACTCAGGAAGCTTGAGTGCTGGCTTCCGACATGGCTTGTGACATAGCCAAGCTATCTGCCGAGGCCTGAGAATTATCTCCCTTACACACACCTCACACTCCTGTTCTCTATCCTTTCTTCAGAAATCTTCTTAGTTTTTAAGAACTGTGAATTGATGCATTTAACAAGTATTTATCCAGTATCTCCTGTTTTCAAGAAGAATGATTTGATTCCTTGTGCAAGGTTCTTAAAGCCCTTGATTTTTGTGGTGTGGTCTCCATAAGGAGAAGAAAGTTGCTTACAGCTGGTTATGTTTTTGTGTATATCAGCATCTCTGTATTCAGGATATGTACTTCCAGTGAAGAGGTAAGGGGTTAAGATCGGGGAGTGGGCATGTCTGTTCAGGTAGTGTCAGAGGCCAAGACAAAGCCCTAAGCAGGAAATCACTAGTTTTCATTCCAGCTTTGTCAATCTTGATCTGATTTTGGTTAAGTAATTTTACCTTTATGAGAGTTTCTCCATCTAAAAACAGTCTTATCTCAAGAGATGTTATAACAATGAAATTACAGATAATAAAGCAGTTTGAACTATTTGGAAGGAAGGCAGTAGTCAAAACCCAAAGCAATAACAGTATCATTATTAATAAAAACATTGAACATTTGGAAAGATCTATTTCTGCTAAACCTGTTGAATCCTTTGTGTTAAAAGTGATTTCTTTATTTCAGCAGGGTAAAGGCACCGTCTGATGTTGTGGTCCAGAAATGTACTAAATATTACCTGTATGATATAAAAGCATTGCTTCCCTTAATGTTGCCAAACACTGTTTGAAATGAAAATGTCGTCTCATCTCTTGGACAGGGGACTTCTATGAGAATCAGGACATCTGAGGTCTAATCTACTTGTGTAACTAACTCCTGTACGATCTTGATTTCTTTTTGTCTTTGTGCAGATAGTCTAAAGTTTTCTAATTTTTCAAGTTCTCTAAGATTCCCCACCACCCTTCAGTAGCCACCCTCACCTGGTTACTGGTTAAGACGTCAGACTCCAGAGTCAGATAGTGTGCTTTGGTCCCCTTGCTCTGTACTGTGGCCTTAGGCACATGTTGCTTACCCTCCCTAAGCCTCAATTCCCTCATGAGTAAATAGGGATAATAGGAGTATCTATCTCACAGAGTTGTCATAGGGTTAATTGAGTAATATGTGCTGCTGTTCACGGTTGTGTCCCTAGAACCCAGCACAATGCCTTACACATTGCAAGTATGGTGTTTGTGAAGAAATGATTCACAAAATTCTAGTCATGTCTCTGGCATATTTGTGATGACAATGGCAGTGAGGATGATGGCGATGATAATTTTATAGAGAGAATAGAAGCCAATAGGTAGGAATGCCTCAGTTTGGGGGCCTGTCTTATCTAAAAACACATCTGTATTGCTTCTACCTTTACTTTTTTTCCTGTCTCAGTACCTCTTCCCAAGTTAGTCTTTTCACCTATGTCCTGAGATACCATTCTTCTGCCTCCTCTAATACCTTAGTCCACTAATAATTTCTGTATTCTCAGCTTCTCCCTCAGTACCTGCTCCTTTCTCTCTACACATTAATATTTTATTTCTTTTCCCTACAACAAAATAAAATAATCTCCTGCTTCCACCTGTCATCTTCTTTCCTTTCATAAACCAGGCTAATTGGAAGATAATCTGCACTGTTTCTTTTCCCAGTACTCATTGTCTCCAGCTTGTGCCCCCACTGCTCCCCTGAAACTGGTCTTCCGAAAGACACCAACTGCTAAGCTTACTTCAACTTAGGAGACCTTTTTTTCTTGACCTCTATGTAGTACTTGACATCGTCAGGTATTCTGCTTAAAACTCATATATCTTCCTTAATTTGAAATTCTCCATGTTTTTCTATGTAAACTTTTGATGGCTCCCTCTCAGATACCTCTGGGGGCTACTTTCCTTCCCCTCCCAATTTTAAATGTTGGTGTTCTTTAGGCCTCTTCCTCAGAAAAAGCTGGCATTTATTGGACGCAGATAACATGCTGAGCGCTTTACATGTTTGGACCCTCTTGGCCTTTTTGTAAAGTAGGTTCTTTTATTAAATAACCCCATATCAAAGCTGAGGACATTGAGGCTTGGAGAAGATAAGAAGCTTGCCCAAAATCACATCTGGCTGTATTTTGGAGTAAGGATTTAAACGCGGACAGTCTGACCCCAGAGCTTGTCCAGAGCTTGTACTCAACCAGGATGCCATATTTCCTTAGCAATGCATGTTTTAAGACCTTTTATTATTTCACATACAATTCTTCAAAAACTACTAAATATCTGCTCATTCTAACATGTTTCCATCCTACCCTCTAGATATCTTAAGTGTCTATGGTTACTTCAAGTTCAGTATGTCCAGAAATGACTTCATCATCTGTTTTCTCCCTCCAGGCTCCTTTCAAGCCTCTCTCCATGCTATTGTTCTTTATTATAGGGAATGACACCTACTTTTCCAGGGAGTCATCACTTGATTTTCCATATCTAATTGGTTTACCAAGTTGTATTAGATTTACCTCAAATCCACTCCTCCTTCAGGTTAGTTTAGTGGCTGATAGCATTGATTTTGGAGTCAGATACATTTGGGTCAAACCCAAGTATCTCCTCCTAATAGTGGTTGAAATTGGCAAGTTGCTCTGTGCCAAGTGGCAGTGACAAATACCTGCCTTCCAGGAGGCTGTATAAGAGAGTGGTTAAGAGTTCAGGATTAATTGTGCACCCTTAAACTGTGCTTTAGACAAGGTCGGGCCCCTTTCACCTTTGGTTTGACCATTTGTAAAGAGACTATAGTAGTAATTCATAGGGTTGTTGTGAAGTTTAACTGAGCTATTTTAAATATGCTTAGCATAGTGACGAGCACATGATAAGCGTTAAAAGAAATTAACTCTAATTAGTGTTGCCCACTACCATTGCTTTTACATAGGCCTCAATTTAGCCTACTTTGCTGAGACAACCCTTTAACTGTTTCCCTCATTCTAATCATATCCCTTTTTAGTCTTTTCTGCATTCTGCATTCTGTTAACATTACTCCCCCGCTAAAATTCTTTAATGAGGTGATTCCTAATCTGTGGGTGTGTGTGCGTGCGCGCACATGTGAATGATGAACCCTTTTGATAATCAGTTAATAAACTATGAATCCTCTCCCCTGTAAAATACCATAACATACTTAGTTTTGCTTATATTTTCAGGGGGTTCACACATTTCTTGATGCCATCTTTGGACCCCTGATTAAAAACTTTTGCTTTGGTCTTTCTGTTACCTTCAGCTTAAGGTCAAACTCTGTTACACAAATGAGAAAACCCGGATAAGCAGAAAGAAAAGATTTGTTCATAATCCAGCTACCTAGAGAACCACTTTCTTTCCTCACAGTATCTGTGTGTTTAATTTAGATATTTTCTATCCTTATCTCTCGCTGCTTCCTAGCTTGCACCTCATACCTCAACCAATACAGCTACTTGCTGTCCCCTCACAGAGATATGCTGCTTACCACAGTATTTCGTTAATTGCCTTTTTATATATTTAGCTTTTTTATTCGGCTGAACTTCTTAAAAGTGTTGATTATATACTAATTTTTGTATATTTAGAGTCTGCAGCCTAGCTTAGTGGCTAACACATAGTATCAGGTAAATGTTTGGCTAAATAAATGAATTACACAGTTTGAACATATTTACGAAAGAAATTGAGAAAGGAGAATGAACAACAAATTACCCATGGTCCTGACATCAAATTCAGTAGCTCTTACACTTACTTGTTTGTTTACCTTGACCTTGCATGGATTATTTTACTGTCCAGGGCTCAGCTTCATAGATAATTTGGGGATGAGAGTCATTGCTCTTTTCCACTCATATAGAAAGTATGAGTTTATTATATATAGAACTCCTAATAATGCTATTAAATGATTCTGTCTTGAGATTATTAACTATATTAAATTTTCACTACTTTCTGCTTATTTCTGGACCTGCCCATACCTTCCTAGTTCTACAGAATTGGTATATATAGCTTTTTATCCTTCCTTTCCTGCAGTCTTGGATGGTTTAAGAAATTCTTTAGGTGTTCGGCCTTGTATTCTCATAGAACTTAGCATAGTGCTCCCTATATTTAGTGCTTCTTAATACCATTATATGAGTTAATTTGTATTTTGGAAGAGAAGAAGTGAATAGTTGATATACTCATTATACTTTTCATCACAGTGTTTTCCTGAGGAGCAAACTGAAGATCAGAGAAAAGGATAGTGACTTATTAGATTCTAAACTCTATACTAAAATTAATATGAAATCAATACTTTTAAAAAGCTTTAAGGTTCCAGGGCTAGTGGGTGGCAAAGCTAAAAGTAGAATCCGGGTCTTTTGCCTCCACATTTTCAGCAGTACCATATCCTCTGTCTCATGGGAACAACTGGCAAAGGTTAACTGAAATGGCTGTGACTTGTTTTTGAATGGACTTAAATTATGGTGGAATTTCATGCTTTCTTGGGTTTTGTGCACTTTCCCTCTGTTTTTGCCATCAAGTCTTTGTGCATTTATTTCTTATTCTGTTTGAAGGAAAGAGCTCAGGATGACTCATCTCTTAATGTTTCCTGGTCCCCATCCTTCTGTCGCCTGCTTTGCTTCTCAAAGGGAAAGAGGCAAGTGGTAAATGGGAAAGATGACAAGTAATAAACGTTTAATTCATGTTTTTGTGAGGCTCTAATGATTACTTCAGTCCTCCTATCTAGCTGTAAGAGGAGACTTGTGATTGAAATATCACTGAATAAGCCAGCTTATGCCTTATTTTTGCTTTATTTTTAGGATAACCTCTTTTTAATGCCTCCCTGCCTGAAGATTGGGCTTTTGAACTGAAACATCACATTTAGAAATACTAGATCTTAGTAACTAATTTCCCTTCTCCTTCAGCCATTTCTTGACAGCTGTTTTTGCCCCACATTGATTATTTCTCTGGGAGAAAAATCTTCATTCTCTGTATTCAGCAGCTTAAGGGAGATTATGGGCAGACTTTGGATCTGATTTCCTTCTACTTTGCAGTTAACTTGACCTCCTCTTGACTTTAGGGCAGGCTGTTACAGCCAGAATGTTACTTGAGGCACTTCCATGGAGTCCTCTGTTCCGACCACACAGATGCTATTGGGCTGTTAGCATGTTGCCCTGAACAGAATTAGGTTTATAGGAGAACAAATTAAAAGGTGTTTTTTTTTTAAATGGTTTTTATAGTTTGAGATTTCTCTAAGAGCAAGCTCTTGCATATTTAATTAAGGATTGTCTCTTAAGTTTTGACAGCTGTAGGTGGAGGCTTATAAAGCTCTCACATACATGATGGAGAAGATGGGTTATTAGACGCAAAGGCCTTCTGTGTACATGGAAAGCTAATAGTTATCACTTCTGAGACAGAAACTAGCAAGTAGCATCTGAAGAATAAATGGGTTTCTTACTGACATTTTCAGTTTCCATTACCTGTTCTTGCAGTTTCATCTTTTGAGAGGGCTTTGTGATGGAACCACTAATTATGATTTCTGTACTGCCTTGAAACAAAATCAGGGCTGCTTCTATTGGGTCGTCAGGAGCTCTGAGGCTGGGCAAAGGAGGCAGTCTCTTTGTAAAAGACTAAGAGTGGCTATTTGTTTTTGACACTTGAAGAATAAATTTGTACTTTTTACATCAGTAGTGTGGGTTTTGTTCTGTTTCTTCTGTTTTAAGGAGGAAAAAAAACATTTATTTTTTTTTTAGCCATGAAGAGGGACCCACCTCTAAAAAATTCAAGACTGAGGAAGGGGAAGCCTACTTCAACATCTCCAGCTTGGCTGACAGCAGTGCCACCAAGGTAAGCAGAACTTTCTCAGTGTATTCTCCTCCTTCAGGAAGGAGGGGACTTGGGGAGATTGCAACAGTTTTGTTAGTCCTTTAACGTATCGCTTTCTCCAGTCTTTGCCAATATACAAACCAGACTCATCCCACTCATCTTTCCTTCCTGTAATTATTGCCATTGAATTAGCTATAGAATTGTCTTTATGGTATATAGTAGTACATAGAGCAGTATATAATAAATGGAACATGGGGCATCTCAGTGGAATGGTAGCCCTTTTTGTAGAGGTTTTTTTGGTTGACTTCACGTCAATCATAACTTTCTGTTTAATCAAAATGACAGGATAATTGGGGTTGATGATATGAGTCTCAAGGTCCCAAGTACATAAAATTTAAGAGTATAACTCTTCTATTTTTTTTTTTTATCTAATATACAGCTTCAGAACAGGTTTTATAAGTCAGGATTTCCCCAAATCAAGCAGTCTTTGACACTTGAGATCTTTAGTTTGTTGGAAGGTTTTTGGAACTTGAACATATTGCCTTCCTGTAAGTGGCATTATTTTGAATTCAGTGGATCTTAAAAATTGTCCCTTACTAGTCATATACACTAGGAAAAAGAGCACTAGGGCATGCCTTTTTCCTGCTTCAAAAGAAATGCTCTCAGAAAAACTGAAAAATTATTTGGGTTTTATTTCAGTGTTTTATGGTGAAGAAAAAAATTATGATCTTATTTGCTCTGAGAGCTTTTCTGATTGCTATACCAGAGCAAACTGGAAACTTTCATACATTTTGTGCCAAAGTTTACCAGCCATAACAGAACCTCATTGTCTCTCCCCTGTGAACTGAATGATACTTAGGACTATTGAGGTTGGGATTGGAAGATTAAAGACATAAATATGGTCAACAAGTGCCATATAGTGTGTCAGAGATTTTCATCTTTGGAACTTTCCCACCTAGCACGGCAGTAAATCTTGATACGTGATTTGCTTTTACTTTGGGGGCGGAAACACGTTCAGTTTGGATGTGTGTATATATTCTACCAAAACTTCAATGCCAGAGGGTCAGCAGCAGTCCCCCTAAAAAGGGAAGTTTAATGAACCAAGCATCAGACTGTTATTTCTCATGTCATCTTAGTGGAACAAATATATTCTGAGCTGACCTCACAGTGCAGAATCCTCCCCTTCCTAATTGGTTGGGTATCAGGATGCACAAGCCGTCTGCCACATAAAGCCTTCAAGCTGAGCTGGCTGGCGGCTTGGCGGAAATACTTGTGACCCCTCTGGAAAGAAGTCAGCTAAGTAAGTGAAATACAGACAGCAGCTCTTTGGCCAGGAGAATCTGCTGGCTTTTAACAGGACCTCGAAAATGAAAATGAAAATGAATACAAAAGGTCTTCGTTTTGTCTTTGGTTTTATTTTTTAAGAGCACACTTACTGCATTGAGCCATCTTGTCTTGCCTAGGGTGTAGCCAAAAAGAGAAGTGATCTGCAGGTTTATTGTCTGTGGGTGCATTCTAGGTTGGAAGTGTGAATCCTGCTGAAAACTTCCGTGTTCTAGTGAGGCAGAAGAATGCCAGCTTTGAAGAAGGTGAGTGATGTGCCATTGACTCTGCATTTAAGGGAAGACATATAATTAGATTAATGGATTTAAAGTCTAGATTAAGAAGTATAGCCTTTTGTTATAATGCTATATAGAGCAGTTTTCTTTTTTGGTTGATCTTTCTGTTGTCTCTCATTCGTGAGCTCACTGAGACAACATTATGAGCACATGATAGACTCAGTACAGGTCTGCCCAAAGAAGAAATAATTTGTAGGTCTCCCTGTTAAGAAAACTCGGCTGGAACCTTAGAGCTTTTCGTTCCACTCACTGAAGTCCTTGGGTTATTGTGAGTGAGCTTGGAGTAAAACATTTCTATGTCGTATCTTTCTGTTTTCTGAGACACATAATTTTTATGTTAGTCCTAAGGGTTTGAGCCCCTTTACAGTCATCCTAGAAAGACCTTGCTGCTGCCCCTAAATTGGATCCTTCTGAAATTAACTATGTCCTCACATTTTTCTTAACAACTATAACAGAATTCCATTTAGGCTTGGGCTAATATTGAAACAGCTTCCAGAGATGGATAGAGGGTCTTGGACTGGCATTCATATACTTCATTGTGTTCAGATTCCTGCTCATTTACCCTTTAAAGAATGACAACTGGCACTTGTAATCCTGCAGATTTGTGTATCCTACAGTATTTATTATTGCTGCCCAGGGTCAGGCCTGTCTGAGCTGCTTTCTCTGTGAGTGTTTGTGTTAATGTGTGCACAGAACTTTCTCTTCCAACTTCTTGGCTTTTTAACAGAGCTATATCTAAATAAAGGAGGAAATTTAGACTTTAAATGATAGCTTTCCAGAAGGATGAAAATAGTACTTTAGAAATGATCAAAGGTTTTTACAGAATTGTACCTGTGCTGTTGTTTGTTTGGCTGCAAATTGTGACTCTGTGTTTGGACGGGGGCAGAAACACTACTGTGACAAGTCAGCGAACTCTGTGATCTTTGATGATGATTGTCTTTTTAAAGAAGGATTATGACCTTCTTAGTTTTTTATTATAGGTTGTCAGTTACTTCGACTGGTCTCTCTGGTTGATGTAAGCATGGTCTCTTCAGGGACTGAGTCCAGAGTCATCACCATTATAAAGGTAGCTGCTAGTTATTTAGTGTCTACTAGGTTCAGGTCATTGTGCTAGCTCATTATACTCTTTGTCTCAATTACCCAACATAGCAATCCTGCAGAGTTTCATGAACAAGTGGGAAAAAATGTTAAAGCTCTGACAGCTAGTATCAGAATTTTGTGAAAAAGATAATTATTTTAATTGGGAAAATACTTTGATAAGTGCTTGGGGTAGAAACAGTATCTCTGTCTCCAGGCTTGGTTGTTGACCAGTTCTCTGGTTCAGAGGAATGGGATGCTACTAGTATCATTAAAGTAGAAAAACTGGAGCTTAGGAGAGGAGGAGCTGAGGAGAAAAGGTGTAACAGGTAAGAGGGTGTCAGCGCAGAGCTGATGGAGAAGAGTTTCAGTAGTGAAATGCCCAGTTGGAAGAATGCACAAGGGGCTGACATGAAGATGAAACAGCGGGCACCAATTTTATTGTGGAGAGCACTCATCTGCTCTAGTTTTTTTCTGCTCCCTTTCTTGTTCTCCCCTTCTGCTCCTCAGGGGACCACATGGGCTCCACACATCAGTACAAGAGTGGCATTCAACCACACGTGTGATACAATAAGCTGAATTATGTTTTAGGTGCAGGCACCCTACTACACTAATGTAACATTCTAAATCTAGGGTCCTATTCCTAGCTGTGAGCCTGGATCACAGCCAGATCTGTGACCAGCCAGGCCTAGGACCCACAGCCAGACCCAGGACCCACAGAAGAGGGCACACTGTTCCCAAATCATGATTGCAAATATTCAGTGTTAGTGAAACTGTTGCTTGGTTTGAGTTCTTTGGGGAAGAAGGTAAAGAGGCAGAGTTGTGGGTCTTGAATTACTTCAGGCAGAGCAGAGAAAGTACCTGAGAGCACAGGAGGCCAGACTCTGAAGGGGTCATGAGAGAGTAAATTCCTGAGAATTTGTTCACATCTTAGGAAAACATAATATTTTCTATAGGCCATAGACTTGGGGATGGGAAGCAGTCTTGTATAAATAACAAGGCCAGTAGAAGGTCATGAATTTTAAACTTTATACCTATGGCTAGGAATTCTGTTGAGTAGACTCTCCTTTCATGTTGAATGTGACTGAGTCCTGGTGCATTGTTAATATTGTGGTGGTGAATATCTCTCTCTTCCTCCGGCTAGGAATTGGTTAGTCAGAGCTCTCCAGTGACCTCCTAAAAGCAGGCTTTCTGTAGAGCTCTGGGAAAATGGGACTGCCCACTTATTAGCACCTAATTCTATTTTGTGGTTCTGATTGGCTTCCTTTGCTTCAAGCTTCAGAAACTTTGTTTCCTCATAACTTTTCCTACCTTTGTTGTTCTGTTTAGGCATCTCTTTAACTAAGGCCCTTTGTGAGTCAAGGCTTACTTTCCCTGCCAGCCCAAAGTACTCCTCCAATCTTTATGCTGCCTCCCTGGTACTGATATTTTTGTTTGTTTGTTTGTTTGTTTTATGCATGCATGCATGCATGCATACATACACACACACACACATACATACATACATACATACACACATACATAAATACATACCTGATATTGATCTTTATCCCTCTAGGAGATCTCTGCCTTGGGCAAGGGAGGGAAAAGCCCTTCTCTTTTTTCTGTTATATCTATTTTTTTAAATTCAGTTGCCAAAAGCATGATCAATAATAGTTGGTAAGATTGCCTTAACCTTAGATAGAAGTTGGTCCTTTTACCTATTGCTATAAACTAAAATAGGGTTGTAATTCCATTCTACCTGTCCTAATAATAGCATAGTCATACTGAGAGTATTGAGATCCTATCGACTTAACATCAGTAGTCCACAGTAGGCAGCTACACATTTTCTTATCTTTTGGTTTTCAGTATAAGAAATATTTCTTATCATAAGCTTATTGGCAGAGAGGAGATTACCCTGAACCATAGGAACATGTTCTTTCTGGCTGCTGATGCTTCCATAAGCTGTCTTTGATTCTCAGCTGCCCTTCTTTTTCTGGTCCCTTTCCCTCTCCTACCCACCCCACCATTCTGTCACTACAGTTTTATAATAGAAAAATTCCTGAGCATGCTGTATATGTAATAATCTCTCAATTGTCTGAGTGGAGTTCTTTGCCTCACACAGTGTTCGTAAGCGCATCAGCGCCATCGTCTCTGACGTCTGTTGTCTGTAGTTTTAGGTTATTGGAGGAACATAGGTCCACAGAGTTCTCAGACACTCCTTGGATCAAGGTTTCTCACGTGAGCACCCTCCTCCTCCAGTGGTTCAGCAGGGCTTCTAAGCAAAACCATAAATTTCAAATTCCTTGTCTCTTCCCTACTTTTACTTAGGAGGAGTGCTAAAGTGGTCCAAAACTGGACAGCAAATTGGAGAAGGAAAAGCTTTAATTTTCCAAATGGTTCCTGTGTGATTGAGATATGTCTGAATTTATAGATTCCCACTGAGTGTGACATCTTATGTAAGGTAGCTTAAATGTACCCAGTGTGTCAAACATAGGTTCTCTGAGGACCTTAAGAGCTGAAAAGCTGTATACATGGACACAAATAAAAGGATGGAATGTAACTTTTTATAATATGAGATGGTCTCTGTTTGTTTTTCCTCCAAGATTGTAGGTTCTGTGTTAGGCTTCTATGATTAGTGATAGGGTGGCGGAACTCCATTCCATCAAATTGAATTCACAGAATCTTGATTGGTTTGAAAAAACAAACCTGTCAAGAGAAGGCTTCCTTAAATCGAGATAGGAGGGATTCCTATTTGGGACCTGATATAACCTGAGATTTATGTACAGAGAGCAGTGAAATGCATATATCCATTTGACTAGATGATGATCATTTTATTCTGCGGCTACTAGACATTATATTTTTTTCATATCTCCTTCCTCTCCCTGTGTTTGGGTCACATCTCACCTTTGAGTCTTTTTGCCTTTGTTCTCCAACTTATTCATCAAACAATATCCTTGAATTTTAAAGGATATTACTTAAAATTCACTTTTGCAAGACCTTCCAACATTAGGTATAATATGGTTTAATTATTAATAGAATTATATTATTCATCAAAGCCAAAAAGACAGTTTTTTCATTTCTGTTTTTTTGTCTGATGTAGTACTCTCCCATTTGCACAAAAGTTTACTTACATTAAAGGATTTTCTGCTATGAATCAAGCCCTAAACTATGATCTCTTAAGAATTGGGATCTCAGAGAAGTTTCCTGTGTGTTTTTTTTCTTTTTATAAGCCCTGGTTTACATATCTTGGATATGAATTATGTAACCTATCATAGCTCTTTTTAGATAAGGATAAAAAAATAAAAATATGACCTTTATATATTATTTTGCACAGAGATAGTAAATTTTAAAAAAGTTCTGTCAAATACTTTGAACATCTTGAAAGGTACTAACTACAGACAGTAACTAAAATTTTAAACATCTTTATAAAAGTTTTGTTTTGTTATTTATCAGTTTGACATAATTTCTTGGTCCTTTCCCTAAATAGCAGTGGTACATCTAGTCATAAGAGAGAAAATACCTGATTACAGATTCTAAAGATTTAGTCTGTACTTTATATTTGTTATTAAATATCTAACTTGTTCTTCATTAACTTGTCCTTTTTGATTTGTGTAGTTTTAAATTGTTAAACTCCAGACAGAACTTTATAGTCCAAGCTTATTTTATGTCTCATTTATCAGTGACAAGTAGTCTCATTCAGAAATAGTTTATTTGAAATTGTAAAGGACACCTGCTAAAAGGGTGTCCTATTATTTGACATGGTAATTATGTTTCAGCCACCCTTAGTGTCCTGTCACATCGTTTCATGTGGATGGACTGAGGCCCAGAGTAGTTTAAGATGACTTTCCACAAATTATTGCAGAGGTGTGGGAAACAATCAAATTCCATAGAGCCAGTTCTTGGCCTCTGTGATTTCTGCCTTTTCTTTGGTTGCCTACAATACATTTTATCAGATGACACAGCACTGGCTCATAGTTTACATTTTAATATAATAAATTTACCAACCAATTAAAATGAAGTCATTGAAATGGAAACAAAAAATAAGACATGACAGAAACCAAAGACCATCATACACACATAATCACTTTAAAAATGTTTTCAGGTTTCAGAAATTCTTGCTAAAATGTTTCTATCCATTCTTACTCAGCTGCTAAAATTCTTTCAAGAATCTGTCAATCTTTGGTTCAGAATATCTCTAATTACAGGGTATGGCTCTTGTAAAATGTAGTCTGACTAACAGAGCCAACTGGTAGCATAAAAATAAAAGCCTGTTTGCTGTAGTGCTGTTCTCAGTGCTAAGATTTCTCTTAAGAGCTTTAGAGGAAGTCTGTATATGACATACAAAAGCCTTCCTATTTTCTTCCAGTGGTTTGTTTTCTCATCCCAGGTGGTAAAATTGCTTGCCTCAAACCTGCCAAATATTTTTTTCTTTTTTTATCTTAAATGTGGAAAGGATATTTTCTCCTTTGGCTGAAAATGTGGAACTCATGTCAATGCTTTCTCTGTGTCTGAACAACTGGAAATGCTCAGAATCTGTTCACGCCTGCATTTAACACAGTGACCCGCTGGCTTGCACTGATGACCCATGCCTGCTGTGCAGCAAGGCAAGTGCTCACAAGTGGCTCTGATGGCAAATGCGGAATTAATAGTGGGTGCTTCAGAGAAAGGGTATGTCATCCAGCTTGCTGTTGGAGTTCACCCTTGCAGTAAGTGCTAATGAGAGTGATTTGTGAGGCAGAGAGCAGCTGAAGGGAAGTACTTACTCATGGCAGTTTCTTTTATTCATAGCTCTTTCTCTCTGCCTCCAAAATTCTACAGTTATTCCTTGTGTAGTAGATTGTTGTCGTCCAGGGCATTGCACTTGGTTCTCTTGGAATTGGGTTGTCTTCAAGATTGCTTTTTTAGCCCAGCTGGTTGAAAAAAAGAAACCAATTTCATATTGTGCTGATGTGCAAAGTGCTTTAATCAATGACTTAAAGTGATGGGCTCATGGCAAACAACAGAAGCTCTTAACCAATTAAGATGTTTAGGAAAGGATGTTTGGCTTTTGTTAAAATAGTCACTAATCAGCTGAAATGTGTTAAGAGGAGTCTAGAAACAGCTTGGAGTCCCAGTAAAATGCAATAAAAGTGTTTTGGTCCTCCCTGTTCAAATTGCAAGCCCAAAGCAAAAAATTTGCTGACACGTAAAGATGTGGCAAGTATAATTTGATATGGTTAGTAATGTCTGTTATCTGTGTCTACATAAAACTCTAAAAAATGGCGTGGTTCTTTCTTTGGTCAGAAAAGAGAAGGGAGTTTGGTTCAGATATAAAGCACAGTTTTAGCAGGGCTTGAGAAATTTATTAAGATAGGTGTGTCTTTGCACATATGAGAAAAAGAAAAGTTAACTATATTATTTTTATTTTTCGCGGTTCCTTATGGGCAGGTGGAGAAAAATCTTAATAGTTAGGATCAAAGACCCTTCTATGGACTGTTAGTGCCTCTATTCCCCCAAACTCATATGTTAAGGCCCTGTACTCTGATGGTATTTGGAGATGGGATCTTTGGGAGGGCATTCAGTTTAGATGAGATCATGAGGGTGGAGCCTTCATAATGGGATTAGTGCCCTGTTAAGAAGAGATATCAGTTTGCACTCTCTTTTCTTTCTCTTTCTTTTTCTCTTGTTGCTCTGCCATCTGAGAATGCAGTGAGAAGGTGATTCAAGCCAGGAAGAGGGCCCTCACCAAAACCTGACCAGGCTGGCCCTAGCCTCTAGAGCTGTGAGAAAAAAATTTTCTGTTGTTGAAACCAACTAGTCAATGATATTTTGTTATGGCAGCCTGAGCTAACTAATACAGGCCCATTTTCATTTCCTTTGTCAGATTAAACCATTGAAATCTGTAGTTTATCTCTTTGTCTTCAGTGATAATGTGATGCAGCCCTAACACTTCAGTCACTGTAGGCCATTAGAGTCAGGAGCCATATCCCAGATGAGAACTACCCTTTGATAATTCCTCTTTCCTTGGAATTAAGTAGTGTTTCTTTAGGACATTGAGGACAAGTTTTGCTATATGACTTTTAGCAGTTATTCTGAAGTAGAAACATCTAGTGTCTCCCGTTTGTCTGTGGTAAATCTCTTGGCTAAATTGTACCTATTTATTGCCACCTTTTTATAGTTTATTGAAGTATAATTTTCTACTATAAAATGTATTCATCCTAAGTGCAATTCAGTGATCTTTTTGTAAATTAATAAAGTTCAACAATCATCATAACAATTCAGTTAAAGAATTTTTCTCTCCCAAAAGTTTTCTGTAACCATTTGTAGTCACTTCTTTTTTCCCACTACCACCCCTCAAGCAACCACTTTCTCTTCTATAGATTTGCCTTTTCTGGAAATTTCACGTAAACGGAATCATTCAATATTCAGTCTTTTGCATCTGGCTTTTTCATTTAGTTAGTGTTTTTGAAGTTTGTCCATGTGGTAGCATGTATCGATAATTGATTTCTTTTTATTGCCAAATATTCAATTTTATGGCTATATCATTTTATTGATTCATCAATTGATGAATATTTGGATTGTTTCCAGTTTTTAGCTATTACAAATAATGCTTCTATGAACATTTACATACAAATCAGTTATGTTTTTATTTTTCTTTGGTAAGAGTGGATTTGCTGGCCATATGGAAAGTTTATGTTTAACTTTTTAAGGAATAGCTGTTCTTTTCAAAAACTCCTTACCATTTTACATCTCCACCAGCAGTGGATGAGAGTTCCAGTTTCTTCACATACTTGATAACACTTGTGATATTGTCAGACTTTTCAATTATAGCTCTTCTAATGCCAATGTATTGGTGTATTATTATAGTTCTAATTTGCAGTTCCTTAAAGACTAATGATGGTGACCTGACTATTTTTCATGTGCTTATTAGCTATTCATAGATCTTTGGTGAAATTTCTGTTCAAATCAGTTGCCCTCTTTTTGACCATTTTTAAGTTGGGGTTGTCTTACTGAGATGTAGAGAGTTCTGTATAAATTCTAGGTAAAAAAGTCCTTTATGAGATATATGATTTGCAAATATTTTTTACAGTCTGTTGTTTGTCTTTTTAATGGTGTCTTTTGATGTGTAAATTTCTTAATTTTGATTATCTGTTTTTTTTTTTTTAATGGCCTATCATATTGTTGTTGTATATAAGAAAACTTTGCCTAGCCCAAGTCACAAAGATTTTCTCCTATGATCTGGAAGTTTTCGATCTATATCCAGTTCTAGTTGATTTCTGTAAATGGGTATGAGGTATGTACCTAGATTTATTGTTTATTATAGGGGTAACAAATTGTCCTAGCACCATTTCTTGAAAAGACTGTCCTTTTCCCAGTAGAATTGCCTTGGCACCTTGTTGAAAATTAGTTGATTGTAAATGTAAGAGTTCATTTCTGTACTCTTCAGTTCTGTTAAATTGTCCTGTGTCTGTCCTTCAGTAATATATTGTTTTGGTTACTTTAGCTTTATAATAAGTTTTAAAATACTATAGTATGTTTTTCAGTTTTGTTCTTTTCTAAAATTGTTTGGCTAGGCTAGATCCTTTGCATTTCTGTACAAAGTTTAGGATCAGCTCTTTAATTTATACAAAAAAAAAATACACTGGGATTTTAATAGGGATTGCACTGAGTATATAAAATAATTAAGGGCAAATTTTCAACTTAACAATATTGAATTTTTCTAATTTATGAACATGGAATATTATTTATTTAGATCTTATTTACTTTCTCGTCATGGTGTTTTATTGTTTTTAGTTACAAGTCCTGCACTTTTGTTAATTTTTTTTGCCTAGTTTTTCTTTAATGCTGTCGTAAATGGAATGTTTTAAGGTTATTTTTCGGATTTTTTGTTCCTAATATATAGAAGTATTGACTTTTAAATATTGATCTTTTATCCTGCAACCTGGTTAAATTTGTTTATTCTAATTGTTTTTATATACTCCTTAGGATTTTCTACATACAGGATTATGTTATCTGCAAATTAACGCAGTTTTATACCTTCCTCCCAAATGTATATGCCTTTAATTTCTTTTTTTTATTATTGTACTAGCTAGAACATCCAGTACAATGTTGAATACAAGTGATGAGAGTCAATATCCTAGCTTCTAATCTTAGGGGGAAAGCTTTTATTAGTCTTTCACCATTATTATGATATTAGTTCTATGTTTTTCTGATTTCTTTATCAGCTCAAAGAAACCTTTCATTTCTAGTTGGTTTAGAGTTTTTATAATGAATGGATGTTGAGTTTTGTCAGATGCATTTTTTGTTGAGATGATCATATGGGTTTAATTCTTCTGTTAATGTACGGTATTATATTCATTGGTTTTCAGTTAAACCAGCTTTGCCTGCAGGGATAAATTTCAGTCATTCATGGTATATAATCCTTTTTGTATGTCCTGAATTCATTTTGCTACTATTTTGTTAGGAGTTTTGTGTACACGTTCATGAGATATGGTATTTTGTACTTTTCTTGTGGTGTCTTTGGCTTTGATATCAGGAATATACAGGTCTCATAGAATGAGTTAGGAAGTATCTCTCATCCTTTTCGAGATTAGTATTATTTCTACTTTAAATATTTTATAGCATTTTCCAGCAAAGCCTTCTGGGCCAGAGTTTTTTGTAGGAAACTTTTAAATACTAATTCAGTTATTTTACTTATTATAGATTTAGTCTTTCCATTTATGCTTGAGTCAGTTGTAATAATTTATGTCTTTATAAGAATTTGCATTTCCTCTAAGTTGTCTAATTCATTGGCATAATTTTCATATTGTTTTTCCCTTAACATATTTTTAAGTTCTGTTGGTTGAAATTCCCCTCTTTTATTTCTGATTTTGCTAATTCATATCTTATCTTTTTATTGGTCATTCTAAGTAGTGTTTTATGTAGGGTGTTAAAAAAAATTAACTGAGTGAATTTGAAGATCTAATTGGCTTTATTAACTGATTCATGAATCAGGCAGTATGTCATCTAGCAAGCAGAGAGATATTCTTAGGAGTTATACAAGATAGAAGACTTTTATAGAAAGAAGGGTAGGTCAAGGAAGTCATCAGCAAGAGAAAAATGAAAGTTTATTGGAGGAAGTAAGTTCAAGTGATAACAGCTTTTCATTAGCTGAGCTATGGTGTTTCTGTTGGCCAGGCTTGTTCCAGGTCAAAAGGAAAACCTTCTGGAGTAGTAAAGTAGCTGCGCTCCCTGTTTGGGAGACAAGGTAGTCTCCCTTTTGGAGTCTGTAATTAATATGGAGAGGTAAGGTGTGAGAGTTGCCTCTACAGGCCTCCCAACTACAATTTTAATTGAAGTTTCCTTGATTAATTTTCATAATGGATTTTATTTATCTTTTATAAAAGATTTTAACTTTTAGTTTTGTTGATTTTTCACCATTATCTTTAAAAAATTTTTTATTTCATGAATTTCTGCACCTGTCTTTATTATTCCCTTTCTTTTACATGCTTTTGATTTAATTTGATCTATTTTTTTTCTAGTTTTTTAAGATTATATTTGAAACCTCATTTATTTTCTAATATAATCGTTTAAAGCTGTACATTTTCCTCTAGTCAGTTCTTTAGCTGACCACCATAAATTGAGATGTTATGTTTTTCTTTTCATTCAGGACAAATAATTGCTGATTTCTTATGTGGTTACTTCTTTAACCATTGGATTATTTAGAAGTATGTTGTTTAATTTTCAAATATTGGAGATTTTTCAAATTTCTTTGTTATTGATTTTTAATTTTACTCTTGTGATTGGAGAACATATTGTGAATGGCTTCAACCTTTTTAAAATTATGGAGACTTGTTTTATGTCTTAGCGTAAAGTCTATTCTGACAGATATTCCATATGCCCTTTAGAAGAACATGTATTCTGCTATTGTTCGGTCGAGGGTTCTATAAATGTCAGTCGTTTAGGATGATGATTTGTTCAAGACTGTATCTTCATCGATTTTTATGTCTAGTTTTCTCCATGATATTTTGAGTATTGAAAGTTACTCATCTTGAGACCTTATGGGCTAGTGAGACCTTTATAATTTTTGCCTCACCTAGCTAAATAAAATATAAAGACCCAAGTGAGTTCCTCAGAGTACCAATAAAGAAAACACTGTCAATTCAGGTAATAAAATGTACTTTAAATAAAGGTCTTCAGGTATGGGAATTAAAAAGAAAACATTTAGATTCATGTATCGCAAGATTATGTTTGTGCTTTAGAATCCTCAGCTTCATGGCAGGAGTTCATTTACATTAGTTCAGGGAAAATTGTATAGATTTCAGGAACTTGTTAGAGCACAAAGATGATTAGTTGTGAATAATAAAAACCAGTTTACATTTTAGTGACAATAGATATTTTAGTATATCAAGTTTTAGGTCATTTTATAGATTTGGAAAATTTTAGTTTTATTTTTCCTTTCATTTGTTTCTTCTTTGGTGCCATTTCTCAAGGTTTATTTTGTTTAATTCATTTGTTGAATACACTGAGAAGCATTTACATGGAATAACCAAGGTTGGATTATCCCGTAATTGTCCCCATTTCTAATTACTCATTAGCTACAGCCAGCAAGACTTATATATTGTAATTTTTAATATACAGTTATGCGGAGGGTTGAATCTACAAACCAAAGATAAAATTTGCCTGCAGCAAATCTGGTTTAACTTGATAGACATTCCTGAGAACAGGGGGTGAAAATAAATAATTTCTAAGGTCCTTTTTAATACCACCCTTAAAGTATATGAGTAGTAAACAGAAAGAACTAAGTGCTTCAGAAAGAAGAAAAAAAAGAAGAGGATCAATGATTTAGAAGAATTTTGAGCTTCACCATCAGAAAATGCCAAGCCATGAAAAATGTCTCTTCCTTTAGGACTCACTAGAAATAGAAGCAATTGTTTATTATCTACTTATATGATAGCTTCTTACGTGTCTCAAGATGATTTAATTGCTCCTGTGACTTCTCATTAAAAAATAAGTACTCATTGGACAAAACCAAATAGTAATGTACTTGTACATAAAGTTAAAAAGAAGTCTCTTTCATCATCTTCCTCTCTTTTAAACTCTCCTCATACCCACATTCTCTACCTTCTTTTCTCACCCTTTCTTCTTAGGAATAGCCCTGTTAATTTGTACTAATCCTCTATATTGTTGTCAAGATGGTTCATTGTTTTAGGGTAAATTGGGGTCATAGCCATAGGCGGTACATTTGGGGAAATCCCACCCATTCCCAGTGGGATCAAGCAGTTTGATCTGAGAAAAAAGAAGCTTATAACAAAATCTGATGGGGCTAAGTGATACTTGTTAGCAAAAACAAAGATGCCTGCAAGCATATATTCATGACAGTGTTGGAAAATGATATCTCATCCACACACACCTGCACACATCTCTTACATAGCCTGTTACTTTTTGTCTGTGTGTATCCATAGAGTTTATTTTAACCATTTTCATCTCTGTTTAGGTAAAAGGCAGCCATGAAGTTCTAGACTGTCCATTTCATTAGTGATGATAACCAATACTGAATGTATAGTGTGTGGGTCTAAATTGAAGGAACACAAAATGACATAATAGGAGTAAACCAGTGAGGCTTAGGTCATTTTGTTCATTCAGCAAATGCCTAGTATCCTACTATATATATATATATATGTCAAATGGTGATAAGTCCTTGTGTTAGTTTCCTAGAGTACTGTCACAAATTACCACAAACTGGCTGATTTAAAATAGCAGAAGTTGATTTTTTCACAATTCTGGAGATTAGAAATTCAAAATCAAGATGTCAGAAGAGTTGGTTCCATCAGAGGACTCTGAGGGAGCATCTCTTCCATGCCCACCCCTCTCTTAGCTTTTGGTGACAATCCTTAGTGTTCACTCCAATCTCTGCCTCCATCTTTACATGGAGTTCTCTCTGTGTGTCTGTGTCCAAATTTACATCTTATTATAAGGACACCAGTCATAGTGAATTGGGGCTCATCCTTATGACCTCATCTTGACTGGATTATATCTACAAGGATTCTTCCCAAGTAAGGTCATATTCTGAGGTTCTGGAAAAGGCATGAATTTTGGGAGAACACCATTCAATTCATGACAGCACTATAGAAGAAGATAAAACAGGATGGTGGGATAGTGAAACCTGAGGTAAGATGGGCTCGTGATTTTGTGTAGAGGATCAAAGAAGGCTCACTTTTAGGGTGTCCTATAAACAATTGAGGAAAGTGGAGGGGAGAGACTGGTGGATACCTCTGGGGACACCTTTGTAGACAGAGGGAGCAGCCTGTTCTTCAGAAGCAGGAGTAGGTTTGGCTTTGTCTAGGAGCTTCAGCGGGCATCAGTTTGCCTGGAGGAAAGAAGTAGAAGATGAGATGAGAGAGGTTGCTTAGGTGCATACCAGGTAAGGCCACCTAGACCTTTTGCTCTCACTCTGAGCAAAATGGGAAACCACAGAAGAGTTCTAAGTAGATCATGTGATCAACTTATGTTTTAAAAGGCGCTCTGGGTGCCATGTTGAGAATAGGTAATGGTTGACGCAGGCAGATAAATTAGAAGGCTCCTAGTAATCCAAGTGTGATTGGTAGTGTTGGAGGCAGTAAGAAGAGGTCAGATTCTTGATGTTTTGAAAGTAGAATTGACATATTGTGCTGATGTTTTGAATGTAGGGTATGAAAGAAAGAAATAGGATGACTCCCAAGCTTTTGGGCCCAAGCAACTGAAAGGAATTGTTATTTACTCAGAAGGAAAAGATAAAAGTTGGTTATACCCATCTGAACTTCAGGAAAAAGGTTTGGGTGTGTAAATATAAATCTGGGAAAAGTCAGCATAGAGATGCACTGTAAAGGTCTAAGGCAGGATGAAATCCTTGCATGAGAAGAGGTTTGGGGTCTAGGGCACAGGTGGGAGGGGGTAACTAAAATGGATGCACAGGTAGTTCATCCAAGGCGATAAGATGGAAGGCAGAGTATGGGTACAAATGCAGGTGGTTGACCAGTTCGAAGAAGAATTCATGGAGGAGACTGGCATAACCTGAGTGATAGAAGGCTGGAGAGGTGAGGGCCTATAGAAAGACATCTCAGGTGAGACAACAACATAAGTAATGGGGTGTCCTGGTGCTGTGGGTGCTAGTAGGACTTGCCCAGAAATAATAGATTTTTGTTGCTATTGTTTGCCTCTTGAGTTTACTGTTGATAAGCATTTCTGACCACTTTGTACTTATTTGTAATTCTCTTATAATTTCTAATCATTTTCTAGACCTGTCTCTTCATTTCTATCCTAACTACCACTATGCTAATTCAGGCTTTCATTACTTTACCATTAGACAGTTATTGCATTCTATATTAATTATTCTCAGAGTTCTCGTTCAACTCACTATATGTTAGTGCTGATTTAGCTCCTTATAGCGCAGATTTGATTATGGGTCAGCCCATCTTTAATTATTCCTCATGTCTTTAAAATTAGTGCCCAATTCTAGGCATTTTACTATCTGGTCCTACCTGCCATTCCAGACCCATCATCTAGAGGTCCCCTTGGTAATCCCCGTACTCAAAACAAACTATATTCCTTCTAATACCTTTGTGACATTGGCTTTCTGGCCTGTTTGCTCATATTTCTTCCATAAGAATGTCCATTCTTTTTTCTCACTCTCAAATCCCATTCTAAAGAAATGCTTGTGATTTAAGAGCCAATATATCCTGGGATACCAATGCCCAGTAGTAGTTTTATTGTACTATGATTCATTATCAAAGATGCTGCTGGTAGTCTACTATCAGTGGCACAAATAATCTCCATCCATTTTTATATTCTCTGCATACTTCCAGCTAAAGTAATTTTTCGTGTGTTTACATTGTTGATTTTAACAAAGCAGTGCTTGGGAATAATAACAATTTGAAATTTTTGAATTATGGCAAAATTCTCAGGTTCTTTAGAGCAATTCATAAATATTAGCCCTATCAAAGAATTAGAGAAAATTAATATGTCTGTATTTGAGTATTATAATATTATACAGCTTTATTCACAAAATCAGAAAAAAATAGGGGAAAAAATGAAAAGAAAAAAAAAGGATCTGAGGGCTCCTTAAGGAAAGGTACCATCTAAACACAGGGTATCATTATTTCTCAATTTTTAGAAAGATTTACCACATGGAATATGGTTGTTTTAAAATTTCTGGTACTTGATATTTGCTTGGAAGAATGAGTCCAATGTTTGCACCATTGTAAAACATCATATGCCGCCTCCCGCTCCATCATCCACAAGAGCACATTCAATTTATAAGCCTGCTTCTCTCCTTGCTGAGGTGTCTGACTCATCACACACTGTATCTCCTACTAATATGTGGATTCCACTTCCATTCAATTACCAACTTGTAATTGGATCCCACTGCCAGGTTGGTCTCCTGTTCCAAAGTGTTTCTTCTTGGCTGCGCTGTCACTGTGACTCCTTGGTTCCCTCTGCTTACTCCCTGCATTCATTTAATGACATTCACCCAGGTATTGAAGCTAGAGAGATACCGTAATATTGCGACATAATCATCTTACGTTCTGCTTCCTTCCTTCTGCCCATCGGAAGGAGATCAAGTCTACGTGGTAATTCTAAAGTCTTCTCTATCACTTGTATTTTAGTGAGCTTCACCAAGTTTCAGCATTCTAGGACCTTAGAAAATTGTGGAGGTCCTCTCTCTCTGCCCTCTCTACCTCCACCCCCAACACATACTTCCAAGCATATGACATATATGTTACATAAACAAGCCAAAGAAATCACTTTCTTGTTTGATGAGGTCTTCCTTTAGTTTGCTTCTTATGTTAATTATCATGTCCCAGTTTTGTTCTTTTAAGTGCATAACTTTCTGGAATTGGGGAAATGAGTTACACTGAATTACAGTGGATATTCTTTGGTCTTTAGTTAACCACACTGTATGTATGTCCTGTAAATATTAATTGATAGCCTTCAGGTTTTGTGGGACATGTTCAATGAGTCTTTATGGTTAAATGGAATGTTTTTAATAAAAGATTTAAAGATCTTAGAATGCCATGGAACCACCCCACTGACCAGGAAACCAAATTTTTTAGTTGACTCGGGAATAGATTCTCTGGTCTTATACTCAGGTTATGTAAGATGAGAAACATTATTCACCCAGAATGGAAAAGACTTGTTATAATGATCTCTTACAAAAAGTGAGCTTGCAACCAGTGGGGCTAACTGGGTGCCATTTTTTTAGTTTCTCAATTGCTTGTACTATCGCCTTTTTTCAAGAGTGAGCTAAGACCAAGAGACCTTCAGTAACATTCTCCCTGTGGCTACAAAGTAGGGCTCACAGCACAAATACAAACAAAAATAAAACAAAGATCTCATAGTCTGCAGGAATGGATTCTGACAATAAAGACTTTGCATTTACTCTGCTCCTTATGCCTGGGGTTTTAATTTAACACATCAATGAAAAGGCTGCATTTAAAAAGGGGAGAAAACACCCAGCAGGACTTACTTTTATTAGTGCAATTTGTAAGAAATTACTGCATTTAATGAGAAAATCTTTAAGCATGAAAAAATGGGCTGTTATTGAACTTGTGAAGCTTAAATGGTGAGGTTTTAATTGAGTTTTTTAGTTATTGGTAAGAAAAATAATAATGATACTAAAACCACCATGGCCTTATCTGTACAGTTGAGGTGGTCAGCACTTTATATGCCTTAGTTCATTTTCCTGTGCCTCCGGTCATGCATAGTGTCATGTCTGTGGTGTTCTCCTCTATGTGGTGTGTCCACTGACTTTTCCTGTTCTTAAAAGGGAGGCAGGCAACTTCTGTCTGCTAGGTGAGGAAGTCTGAGGCCGAATCTAGTATAACAATTTCTAAAGGGATGAAGGACAGGGACGAGGTAAAGAGCAGGGCGGAGCTATGTCTGCTTCACAGACCAGCTTCTTAAATACAAGGTAACATTTGAATGTCCTTTTCAGGTTCATAAAGCTTACTTATACTTTTTCCTTAGTTTTCAATTTCTTTTGTTGGCCACCCAGATTTTTTTTTCTCCAGTAAGACTGTTTCATTAAAGACTGCAAAACTGAAAAGCAGGAATGCTAGATTAAGGAACACAAAAATTGAGGGCAAATGATTCCTGGGATCTTAGATCTGAACTCTTTTGGAAGTAGAAGCAGAAAGGATATTCAAGAAATTAACCAGCATATCTTTTGTCATTTAGAGGAAAAATATTTAGGATACCTTCTTTTGGCACTTATATTTTCAGAAGTACATTTGACTTCTGAAAGGACACGAGCACCATGAGAAGGGTCCAGTCACTTCCAGTTCCTCCGGTTTATCATCACAGTCTGCATACTATTTGGCAGATGTTTGCTGTGTTTCACCATATTAAACCTGAAGGAAAAGAAAATGTGCGTAGCTCTAAAGATGTTTCAAATAGAAGTGAAAATCATATTTTTAACATAACTCTTTCTTTGTATAAGTACAGCTTTAAAAAAACTAAATGACTGGGAAAAACTTTAAGTATGCTTATGAACCTTTCAATAACTTTCAATTGATTTTTATTGTATCCTACCTCACTGGAAAGAAAGAAAACAAATCTATACATTTTATCTTCCCTTATTATTTAAATGAAAGAATACCTTGTTAATTTCTGTCTCCTGGAAATATCCAGTGCATAAAATGGGGTACCGCTTCTGTGGGTTTATAATAATACATTGTGCTGGTGGCCCCTAGATCCACTCCTCACCCTTTCCCTGGGCGCCAATCTGGGGCAGAGTGGGGCAGAGCTGACTTCTCCAACTGCATTTCCCAGGCTGCCAAGTCTACTGGCTTTCCTACTGGGTTGAGCCAATAGGAGACCTGGTGGGATATTAATAGGAAGTTAAGAGGGAAGGCAAAGCCAGGGTATTTCTCTTTCTTCTTTAATGTGTTGGGTAGCATCTCCAGTCCTCCATGGTTTCAGCTCCCATAGGACCAGGATTGTGAACTCTATAGACACCCCCCTTCTTTCTTTCTTTTTTATTCCTTTCTCTCTTCTCTCCTCTCTCTTCTCTCTCTTCCCATCACTTCTCCTCCTTTTCCATGCACTGGAAAAGGATCCATCAAGGGATGCTAAGGGCTTCTTGCTGTTCATAATCTCTTGGTTGCAGGACCATTCTCAGTTGGCCTTACAGTTCTTCATCACATGTGTAAAAGTTGCCTGCATTAAATATTCCAAGTTATATATTCAATGATTTCTGTTCTTCTGGTTGGGCCCTGACTGATACACAGAGCCTTTACCCACAGTGGCCAATTTATATCCTTTAATAAGGAAACGTAAGGATGCCTGTTTATGATCCATTTCTGTTTTAGTTGCCTATATTAAAACACACTCATTTCTTATCAGGCAAAAGTTTCTTTAGAGTTTCTGGCTTAAAACAGTGATTATAATTTACATGTAGATTTAATTAGTGGCAGACTAGACTACTTGCTTAGAGTTTTATTTGCTGTTAAATATTATTTATTTTTATTCCCTTAATGACTGACCTGACCATATACTTATTTAAGCCCTTGATTTTTATTGTCATCTTTTCATTTTGTTTTATAAAGATGCCATTGTCATTGGCTGTATAAATCTGTTTTAGACATTTAAAAATGATTTAACTGCTGATATCTGCAAAATGTGCACCTCTTCAGTAAGCAGAATTCACATGAAGCATTGAGATAGTGAAAAGAATTAAATTGAGAAACATCCTGAATGATGTCTGGGTTCAGCAAAACCACTTGAGATGGCTTTTCAGTTCTTTATACATGGTGTGTGACAGATCAGTGAACCTTCTGCTTTTGTGGCTCAGACCAATAGAGAGGAGAAACCCACAATGAATGACTTTCTTTCAGTTTGTTAGAAATATCTTTACAGAGGACAGAGGTGGTAAGTAAGTAATAAAGTCAGAAGTCAGCAAGCACATGGCCCAGGGTGTTTTGGCACTTGTGACCGTGTCACAAGAAGGGAGGTGATTCGTTTTGTAGGACTTTGGATGATGCTGAGTGT
Organism: Cynopterus sphinx; assembly: GCA_030015415.1. Classification (NCBI taxonomy): domain Eukaryota; kingdom Metazoa; phylum Chordata; class Mammalia; order Chiroptera; family Pteropodidae; genus Cynopterus; species Cynopterus sphinx. The sequence continues at coordinate 192,213,979 of CM057379.1, forward strand.
TTTATCTAGACAGGGAGAACATACATTTCAGATTAAACAAGAAAATTGCCATTTTTCTTATATAACACTTCTGAATCTCAGTGACATTTTAATATAACTCTAAAGTACTCTTGTTTTGAGACTAATTTTGTATATCAACAGTCTGTATTCATGTGAGATGCTGGGTTAATACATAATGCCCATTTTGAAAACCTCAAATTCTAGAAAAGACATTTTGATTTTGAAGACTCCTTGAGGTAAATGATGGCCCTTGCCTGACTTAGTGTCCTAAGATGAATGGCCCTTGCAATGCCCTTTTTAGATATTAGCTACTAATGAGTATTATTGAGCCTTTGACTAATTCTGCGAAGCATTTTGGTGACTTACTGAGCATTGGGGCTGTGACTTACTGAGTATGAAGACTGGCAGGCCATTCCTTAGCCCTGAGATCGATGTAGAAGCAGAGAAAAGCACTCTGATGCTCAGCATTTCCTTTGTGTGGGGCGTGGGGGATAGTCAAAGCATACTCCAGCCAAAGGATATTATTTTTGTTAGGCACTTCTGAATTTTACTTTTATTAAAAGTGGAAGGAAAATAGGAAGTGCCACCAAAGTTGGGAAGGGAAGTCTCTTGTCCACACCCCATTTTGATACTCAGTATATTAAAAGCATCATCCATCACCAGTATTCGCTAGTATTAAATAGTTCATTACAATCAGTGAACCACAGAATAGGTAGAGGGATAGAATTCAGAATCATGGGCCAGATGCACAAACCATGTAACTGATTATTCCTAGAAGGGCAGAATGTGGGTCTTTGTATTCATTGGATTTATTGGAAATATGGATATGTTTGTCTGTGTTCCTGAGCCTTCTGGAGGAAAGGGTAGAACAGTTATAACATGTAAATAAGGAAACTAAATCCAGATAGGCCCACAGATACAGAAGGACTTAATTCTTAAATAGAAACTTGGTATCGACACTCCTACTTCCTTTTCTTTGAACCCTTCTTTCTCATGTTATTGCAAGTGGATTGTTGCCTTTTGCATTTGCTTTATTTTAGTCTCTTGAATATTTTTGTCTGTAAGATGGTAACTGTGTGTGTGTGTGTGTGTGTTCCACATACTCCAAGATAAAATGGGTCAGAAAGCTGTGTTTTAGCAAAGCTGTTTGGTACCTGTGTGGTTGCTACATGGGCTTCTGAGTCTAAGGACTCCCTCGGTTTCAGTTGTTAATCCCTTCTGCTCTTTATTATACTCTTTTCCTTATAGTCTTTATGTAATAATAATATGCAGTATTATTTGTATAATACTGTATAATACAACAGACAACTGTCTTCTTCAGATCATCTCTTTTCTTAGTGTCTTGATGCTATATCCTCCTGATTTTCATCCATCTCTCTGACTATATCTCCTTAGCCTCCTTCATAGGCCCCCTTTCCTCTCTCCAGCATCTAAATATTGTAGTTTCTTAAAGACTTTGTCTTGTGCATTTTTTTCCCCATACTTTCTAAGGAGCCAGACTCTATCCTGCCTCAGGACTGTCACACATATTATTCTTTCTTCTTCTTTCCCTCCTCTTTATGTTTGATTCTTACTCCTCCCTTTTTTCCCCTGTGTACTCTGATCCATGGACTCCACATTACTGGATCATTTGCTTTCCTTCACCCCTTGTACTTTCCCACCTCTATTCTTCCTACTTTTCTCATTTTGTTTTCTGCTGTGTGACAGGTAACTTCTATTTTTCATTGCTCAGCTAAAAAACCATGTTAATTCATAAAGCTTTCTTACAATCACCGCAGATTTTCAAAAGTTCAGATCAGTTGATATTTTTCCATACCCCTCATAGCACTCTTCACGCTTACCTCCTATTATTTTTCTATGTATGTGTTATATCTTCTGTTAGACTGCTCATAGGCAAGGATCTTCTCTTCAACTTAACTGAATCTTCCGCAGAACATTACCATCGTGTTTTATATGCAACACTTACACAATAAATATTTACCAGGTTAAATTAATGAAAATGATTACTAAATCAAGCATATCGGAACATTTACATGATAGCTTGCTAAGAGTCCTCGTTCTCATTCAGAAGAAATGAGAAACTTGGAATCTCTAGGATTACTGCCATTGACCTAAAAGGCTTATTTGTGTCCAGGAATATAACTCTGAGTGAACTTTGTATCAGACTATTTAAGAAAGGAGGCTGCTGTAAGCGGTATAGGAAATATCAAACATTTCTGTTACTTCACCTTTCCAAGCTAAAAGAGATAGCTTCTATTCCTTTGAGCTTCTGTTCATGGTTTTCTGCTCTGCTTACTAATCAGGGTTGTATTATTTACCTTGTTTGAAAAGACCCATCCAGATATTCTTTCTCTCCTTTGAATTGTTGTTGGATATTAATTTACTGCTGCAGGATACATTGGTAGAGATTTCTGAAATTGCAGAGGAATGTTTCTTTAATCCCTCAAGTCTGTTAAGTACCTTATTATAATGGAGTTCATAATCTCCTAGTTGGTAAAAGAGATGAAATGGTTACTGGAAATATTTTCTCTTGCTGCAAAATTATTATGTTAGAAAATACTTCATCCAGTTTTTTAATCCTTTCCACATGCTTCAAGATCCTTAGGAAATAAGTTGGTGGCACTGTCAGGTCACTGTGATTCAATTAGTATCCTTTATAGGTGAGCCTTGAAAGTAGTTTTTATTAATATTGTGTACACACATTTATAACTGTTAGAATGCTCAGATGAGGTCATGATTATAGCAAACATATGATCTTAGAATATCTTTAGCATTCAGCATAAATTGCTGAACAGACAGCTGGTAAGTGGTTTCAGGGGACAGGTGAGAGTGACCCTTTAGACCATAAAGGTATATATCCCCTTGGTTTATTCCTCTGTATAGATCGTGAGAGTTAGTTTTGATCTGCTCAGCAACTTCAGTTCCACGGTGACTTTATGTTCCTATTTTCCTTTGCTTTTTTTCATACTGAAGGATTGTTTGTTTGTGATGCAGCCTCAAGTTGCAATCCATCTTGGAAATGATAACATTATTAATGTATATTCTTTTTCTGTAGCATTTATAACCTTGCTGGTTGACAGTTATTGTTTATTAAGTATTCATGGCTTGTAGAGAACGTTTGGTTCAGCTGAGGGCAGAAGATATGTAGCAATGACTTCCCATTCTAAAGGATTATTATTAAATTAAAATAAGGCTGCTCTTTTGTAACTTGGCCTGCGAATGATATAAGATAGGCTATCCCTGGCTGATTATTTTTCACTGTCTTGCACTGTTTGATATTTACCCTGAGTGGACTTAGGGGAAGGACTGGAGGTTCTATTTTCTATGACTACCTCAGGATAGGCAGTTGTGAATTACTCAAATGGCCCCTAAATTGGGGGGGGGGGGTGGTAAAAGGCAACAACAACAACAATTAAACCCCTAATAACTTAGTATTTGTAATACCAAAGGGAACATTTAGCTATAATTCTAAGCATGTTAGAAATTAAATTTTATTCAGTAGGTACTACCCAAACTTTTTAAATATAGACTTTTAGAATCAGCATTTTGCATCTTGACCCCGCCACCTCTCCACCCCCACAAAAAGAAGTTTGGGTTTTGTGCATACTGTCCTTGAGGGTTTTGAACCATAATACATACTGATAGGCACTCAGAAGCATATATTCTCGATAACATGCATCACTCAAGTAGAGAAAAAATTAATTTATTATCTTGTGTTCTAGTGAGTCACCAGCTAATAAATCACATTGAACAGTTTTTGGATACTAACGAAATACCGTATTTCATGAAGAGCAAGGACTGCATCAAAGCCTTCCGGGAAGAAGCCATTCAGGTAAGGCTGTCCTAGCCTCTTCTTAAACGATTGGCCAGCAGCACAGGGGAGAGACATGCAGCATCCCACGAATAAGCCTGGGCTTTGAAATAATCATTCTCACTATGAATAGCAATGTATGCCAAGAGAAGTAGAAATGACTAACTCATCTTACTATCAGTGTCATATCTGAGGGAGAATAAAGAAGGGTGGGTTGGTAGAGTGTTTTATCCCTGGGAGTTAGCTTTTTATTATACTGTAACCTGGCTCTATGGTTCCTATTAGAGAACCAAGGAAATTTTCATTGTGACCTCTGGTAATCCAGTAATCATTTTAAAGGATGGGCCAACTCTTTTAAGGAAATTGATGGAAAATATATATTGGTGTAGTTATTGAGAAGGATTTTATAAAGACAGGAATAAGAATCTGCATGCAGGGGCTGGGAGTGGAGTAGGAGCAGACACTGAAAATTACTCAGCACCTCTACCCTATGTTTTGTGTGGGCTTTTTTTTGATTTTATTAGAAATGTTTAGAAAACATTTCCAAAAACCTTCCAAATTATTGCTAGGCTTTTATACATAAACTCTAGGCAAGAGTTTGCAAGTTTAAATCAGAAACTATTTTTTTAAGTAGGCATAGTGGTAAGATATGTTAATTCTTATGTGGGTTCTTATTAAATATTTGCTGAATTAATGAGCAAATTCTTAAATAGTTTAGGTACTTGAAAGAATGATTAAAAAAAAAATGAAAAATTAGAATAGAATAAGAGATTCAGAAGTAGATGGCCCAAGCTCCCTACAGATAAAAGACAAAATTTTGGCAAAGTAGAGTCAGTATAAGGCAAGGGTGATGCAGGTGGAAAAAATTTTGGTTAAATGAAAATAGTGGAAACATACTGTTTTTTAAGTAACCCCCTCTTCACCCCAAGGCTAGATGGAGTATCTGATAACACTTCATTGCACTGTTCCCACCACATGTCCTTAAAGGTACCAGGTAATTAGATTTCTTTAAAAAAAGAGAGAGAGAGACAGAGGAAGATCAAAAGAAGCTTTAGAGCAGAATTAATCTTAATGTATAGACCTTTTTAACTATAAAACTTTTTTTAAAAAGGTGTTTTATGGAACATTTGGGAAAATGTGAATACCGAGTGGGTATTTGCTCCTACTCAGGAGTTATTATTTATTTTTATGAGTATGTCTTTTCTTAAATCTGTATGTGTTTTAGATATTGCTTATTGAAATATTTATAAATGAAATAAGATGACGAAAATTCGCTTCAAAACAACCTAAGCGTTGTGGGAGAAGGTAGGGGTGTAGATGAAACAAGATTGGCCAAGTTGATAATTGTTGAAGCCGTGTGATGGGTCCATGAGTGTTCAATGGATTATTCTTTCTTTTTGTTTGAATATGTCTGTATTAAAAGTTAAAAAACAAAGTACCCAGCAACCAGAAAACTTTGTGGCTCTGGGAAGTTCTGTACCTTACTTCCACAGGTAAAGGGGTTCAGATTCCCAGCAAACAAATCTGAAATTTGAAATGTCAGTTTCCCATTTTACCAAAGAACATTATTTAAATAGATGCATTTTTTAAATTTTTATAAATGGTGGATTCAGTGTATGTAGTAGTACTTCAGTCTGGGGATGACTTTATTTTTGTATGTGCTCTGACTTGCTGCCTCCTCTACCCCCACCTCTACCTCCACATGCCATGACAGTTTTCCGAAGAGCAGCGCTTTAACAATTTCCTGAAAACCCTTCGAGAGAAAGTAGAAATTAAACAATTAAATAATTTCTGGGAAATCGTCGTTCAGGGTAAGCTGTCATTTTTTCCAAATATTTATGCCATTTTTTTTATAAATATAAACTCTAAGTGTAAATTATATTGTGTGATGACTTTCTGTGTAGATTTAGGAAATTCTCAGGATTCAGTTAGCTAAAAATAAGCATAAATTCAAAGTGATAAATAATAAGTAAATGTATAAGTCCCATCTTAAACTCTAGGTAGCATGACCTGTTTCCAAGATTGTGCTTTTCTATATCTCAAAAGAAGTTGTGTGGGCAAAATTGCCCCCTTTCTCAGATTCATAGAAACTTTCAGTCCTGCTGGTTGCATAGTACTTTCATCAACCTCGCCCATATTTTGCTCTCCTGTTACCTTCTATTGCCCTGCTCTTGGGCTTTTCATATCAGCGGACCAGCACCTTCATGCACCAAAGTCACTCAGTTCCTCACTGATCACAGTGACCAATGCAAATTAAACCTAGAAAGAAGGCAGTATACACTCTTTAAACTTTAGACTTGATGTTTGATTTTCTTCATTGCTCTTTGCCCATTCTTTAAAACCTGACTTTATTTTCTTTTAGAACCCAAGTGTAAGATCTTACATAATAAAAATAGGTACTAGAAAAGCGATGTTGAAAAGTATGAAACTTCTCGCTTGAAGTAGGGCCCCCAAATTAATTTCAACCTGTCTTTCTGTGAAAATTCTGTGTAAAGGAGTTATATACCTGTCTGTCCAACTTTCAATGGGCAGCTTTTCTTCACACAGCCAACCATTTCTCTGACAGTTAATTTTTCAGTCCTTTAACACTGGGGAGCAAAAGCAATTAGAATAGGTGGTGAGTGGGGCTTACTCAAATCACTCTCATGTCTCCGCTGCCAACCAAGTAGATGAAAGAGATTGGTTTTGGTATTTATTGAATGCCTCTAGCATATTGTTTGCTGAAAAGAAATTTACAAGACATACACAAGATATGTATTTTCTGAGAGTTAATATCCTATTGAGAGAAAACACATCACTTGTGCCATTTCTAGGTGCAAATGGATGTTAAACGCATGTGCCTTCCTGAAAGTATTTCACACATCAGCTGTCTGAGGCAGGAGAAACTCTTAGGAAGAAGAGGAAACTAAAGAATGATTTTCTATCCTTAATTTGCGCTCACTAAGCTAAAATTCATGCTAAATGATTGACATGGCCATGATAAGAGTATGTTTTCTTCTGGCCTTAGCCTTCTTGCCATTCCATCAATATTCAGTAATACTGCTAAGAAGTCATTCTGTTACTTATTTACTGAACTGCTGCTGTATACTACATTGAGGGGAATATAAAGGTGAATAAAACTTCATCCCTGCCTTAGAAAAAGGTGTATAGTCCTGTTGGGAGAGATAAAATTTATACAAATAGTCATGCAGGATAAGATATGATGAGAGCCATTTCAAAGGGGTAAACAAAGTGATCAGAGAATTCTAAAGGAGAAGATTTCTACCTGAATTTAGTCAAGGAAGGCTTCATGGAGCAGGTAGCATTTGAGAGGTGGCCTTTATTTTACACAAGCAAAAATAGGAGAAAGGATAATGTAAGATGGAAGGAACAATGTGAGTTAAGTACCTTTATAGTTTGATCTTTTTTATAGGGAAGAGCACCTTTATAGTTTTAAAAATCTCCAATGCAAAGTGGGAGGAGGTATGGTGGAAAGGAAAGTAGGATTGGGGTTAATTCTGTCCTTGGATTTTACTTTGAATTATTTTTTAGATGGAATTACTCTGATCACCAAAGATGAAGCCTCTGGAAGTACTGTCACAGCTGAGGAAGCCAAAAAGGTATTGTTAGATAACTTTCTTTGTCTTCAGATGTGTCATTGCAGTGGATATCATTTTCTTGATGCCCATTTTTACTTAAAGAAATTAAATTTTAAGGGTAACTAAAATTAGTGTACCCATTTTTACTCAACCAACAGGCAAATTGCTTCAGCTGCAGCATCCTTATGGGAGAAATTATAATTTCATTCAGTTTTCTATAGACCGTATGGTATGTTTCCAGAACTCATACGCGATCCCAGCTTCATCAGCTCCAGAGTCCAAGCTTAGCCTGGACCCTATGAAATCCCTCTAGCCCAGGGATTCTCACCCTGGCCACACAGTAGTCACCTGGGAGCTGTTTTGTTTTTAAAAAAGTACCGATGACCGGGCCACTCTCCCAAGGCACTTGGGATGAGTCCTAGACATGGTTTTGAATTTTTAAAGCCCCTGAGATCATTGTAATTTGCAGCAAGGTAGAGAATACTAGTATTCTAGCATAAGTCACATCCACGTGTTTTCAATAAGTAGAAGAACCCGTGTACGCAAACCCCGTGCACTTGGATTGACACAGGGCCTTTGACCAGAGTCTCCCTTGTTGTTTGGTATAGGAATACTGAATCTGATTTAGCTATGAGTCAAATGCATGTGGCTATTTGGCTCAGTAATCTTTTATTATACCTCAGATTTTGGATGAAATTTTAATGAAATTAAATGGAATAGCTTAAAAGTATGTGGTTCATAACATTTAGTTTCAGTTAGTCACTGACTGATCCAGTCCTGCTAGCACAGCACCTCGTGGCTGTCAAGTATGTACTAAGCCTCTGCTATATGCTAGGCACTGTGATGGATGATAAGACAGCACCCCAGTCCTCTAGAAACTCAAACGGTTACAAGGTTGCATAGGAGGGAGTGAGACTCGAAAAATAAGTACACACAGTAAGGGAGAGCTCGGTCTGAAGTGACAGACAGGAATCTTAAAGGAATGGCTGGAAGAAGGCTGGAGATATTCATCATATGGCTAAATTCAGGCCAAATTAAAACGCCTTGAATTTTTATAAAGTCATTTGACAGAGAATTTTTATTAAGTATTTTGCCTGGCAAAAGCATTTTATTTAAAGAATAGATATGGTCCTTGCTTTCAGAAAGTAATACCTTGGAATTTTAGAAGCATAGATGCTGATTATTGCCTCAGAAGGGGTTGAGAGGGAGAGAGAGAGAGTTTAGATAGATTTATTTTAAGGAATTGGCTCACACAGTTGTGGAGGCTGGCGCTTCTGAAAATTGTAGGGCAGGTCAGCAAGTTGGAAACTCAGGAAGGATTTCTGTGTTACAGTCTTGAGGCAGAATTCCTTTGGATGAGAACTGATTGGATGAAGGCTAGCAACATTATTGAGAGTAATCTTTACTTAATGTTAGCTGATTATAAACGTCAATCACATCTGCAAAATACCTTCACAGCAATATCGAGAGTGGTGTTTGAAGCAATAACTGAGTAGCATAGCCTGCCTAAGTTGACAATAAAATTAATCATTGTGTGGCAAAGGCTTATCAGTTTTTGCTAAACAAGTAAAATTAGGCGAGACAAATAATTTAATTTTAGTCATCGTTGTATTAATATGTTATCTAGATGAGAGTTGAGTGCATATTATGCTTTTGGGATGAAGAGGGGAGTAGTGATCTAAAAAAGGTAGTTTTCCTCGCAACAGTACATTTAACCTATGGTGTCACAGCTAAGTGAATCCAGAATATTAGAGAGGAAAGAAATCATAGAAGGGATAATATGCTTCTTGCAGACAGTCTGAGGTTTGTTCTTTGTTGCATGTGTGGTATCTTCTTTGAAATTTAAGGGCACAGAGCTTTCCCAAAAGGAATTTTATTGTCTGATAATTAAGCTATGGAGAGGAATTTCAGTAATGATTACGTATGGGGTGGTGTCCTTAAAGATCCTACTATCAGCAGAACTGATTTCAGTAGGTTGTAATTTAAGACAATTCTGAAAACTTCTCCATCTTTGAATAAGGAAGAAACAGTAAACACAGTAGAGCCTATGGTTCTGCCTCACCTGTGCATGCTGTCATGTCTGACTTGCACGATTATGCTTTTATGTCTCCTTCAGTATCAGATAAATCCTTCCTTTTGTTTTTCAGAGTAAAGACTTAATCTTTTGTATTAAAAACATTTTTAAATGCCACCTGTTGATGTTTGGTGAGACGTGTAGAAGACATTGCACATTTACAGATGGAAGAATTACCTAGAGAGATTCTGGCTCATGGAAGCTGATTCCTTGTGGTTTTAAAAGGAGAGACACACTTCAGCTATTTCTCTTGGCCAAGTTAGGGAAGCATAATCACTTTTGATCATGTGTTAAAATAGTCATTTATATTGCCTTCAAAACAAGTGTTAAATTTTGTCACTTCTCAAATAATCGATTAAGGAAACTTGGCTATAATCAGAGAGATTGAAGAGCAATCTTCATGGTGCTCTTAAGCTCTTTTCAAGATATTTACAAGTTATTTAAAGTTGGCAAGCTATCAAATTCTTGCTATAAAATGTTGATGATCTGAAATGAAATAGTTATCCAGGGATGTCCATTTGAAGTGAAAACTGAATCTTAACTTGACATTTGCACATCTTAAGGAGTGCCATTCCCCCCACTGTATTCTAGAAATGTGTAGATTTTTTGATTCTTTGACAAATATAGGAAAGTCAGCCCTGTTGCAGAAATAGAAAGTTCTTCCATGACATAAATTTAGATACAAATAGTCATTTTCTTTTAAGTGTACTGATACCTCTCATTTCATTTTGAAGCCTAGAATAACTCTTACCCCTTTTACATTCATTTTTATTGTCATTATAACCTGTCAGTTCTTAACTTTTTCTATTTCTTGTTGTTATTCTTAGACATGGCATTGACATTTGATGTTTGGTAAAGTCTTTGTGTAGCTCTTGTGTACCATCACTTCATTCTCAAAGCATGGTGGAGGCAGAGCTGTGGCTGTACATGCTGGCACATTCCAGGAGCCCCTGGGCCTTTTCCCTTGGCCACAAGACCTGGACTTGTGGAAGGTCAAGATAGACTGGTCCTCCACTTGAAGTTTATCTTTGTTGTCAAAAACTTTTTTGTTCTTTTTTTATGTTTCTTCTTGCTAACCTGTGTTATGGTGAGGACATTGGTTCTCAGCCCAGAGATTTTGCTCCCCGGACGGCATTTGGGAGTCTGGACATGTGATTGGTGATTACAGCAGGGGCATGCTGCTGACCCCTACTGAGCAGAGGCCAGTGGTGATTGGAACCATCCTGCAGAGCAAGGGGCAGCCCCCAAACAAAGAATCATCTGTTGATAATGGCGCTGTTGAAAAGCTTTGGATTAGAAGAATCTAAACAAGCCAGATTCTTAACTAAGGCAGAGGACATTGGCTTATGTTGAATAGAATTGTATTCAGCTGGAAAGAATCCTGATGACCTCCTTGCTGAGTTTTTATTTTTAAAACTGAAAGCTTACAAGGAAGCCTGTTATGTAAAATGGATAAAGGTGGTACTCATTAGTTGATGAGCAGTGGACGTGGCTGATGGGGAGTACCCATGCCCAGAGACTTGGAGGGCCCTTAGGACCTCACAGAGGAGAACCTGAAAAATACTGATCTAGTACAAACTCTTCATTTTATAGGTGAAAAACTTAGGGTCTTGAGAAGTAAATGACCTGAGACCTCATAGTAAGCCATTGGCCAGGAAACCACTGTAGGCCGACCTCCTACATTCTTTCAGCTCTGTATTAAGAACACAGAGGGGACAGAGGATTTATACCCATGGTTTTGGAGTATTGGTTCTAAGAGGCTGAGCTATGCCTAAACATTTGATACAAGCTCTTTGCGGGAGAAATCATCTTTTTAGCACTAATCTTTCTTACAGCAGCCTAAGTTAGTTTTCTTTGCTATTGTTGACATTGATTCTCTAGCTTAGCGTCATATGTGCTCAGAGCTTAGCCATCTGGTCATTTTATAGATGCTGTCCAGAGAGGGGAAGTTGATTTGCTCAGTGTCTTACAACAAGTTCTTGGCCAGTAGAACTGACTGGAATCCAGACCTCTGGACTCCTACTATAGTCAGGTTTGGCTCCCTCTCTCCATGCCCCCGCCTTAGAATGCCACCTGCCACATCTACATAAAGAAAAGTTGCTCACACCCCCTCTTTCAAGAGTATGCTCAGTATTGCATGTGAGATTTCACCAAAGTCTTATGGATTATAAGGTTAAAATTAAGAATCATTTCCTGAGAACAGTGGTCTCTAGCTGTTGGCCCTTGATGGACCCCATGATATTTTTTTGTTGTTCTTTCCCACTTTTCTTTCTTGGCTTAAATCTCTGGTGTTTTTGTTCTATATGCTAGTCCAAGAAAAGCAGTAATGAAAATGTCAGTGTTACTTTAACATTTGTTTAGATATTGATACTTTTAAGATACAATTTTTAAATCTTTATTGAGGTTGAGCGTACATACAGTAAATACAAAAATCTTAAATGTGCAACCTGATGAATTCTTACACATTCATGTATCTTGATGCCTAGCACTCAGATCAAAATACAGAACATTCCCATCACCCCATAGGCTCCCTAGTACCTTCCCAGGCATAATTCTCCTGTCCCGCAAGGTAACCACTATTCTGATACCTGTCACTTGCGAATAGTTTTGCCTGTTCTTAACCTTCTTATAATTGGAATCAGGTCTTTTATGATTCATTTATATTGTCAAGAATTGTTCATTCTTTATTTATAGCTTCGTAGTATTCCCTTTAATGATTATACCGCAATTTATTTATCTGTTCTCCTGTTGATGGCCATTTGTTTCCAAACTGGATATTATGAAGAAAAATGCTATGGATATTCTCGTACATATTATTTGGTGGACATATGTTGGGTATATTCTTAGGAATTGGAACATAAAACCTACAGTATCTGAAAGAATTTTTGCATACTTTATTTCATCTGAAACTCAGTACAACCCCATGAGATAGATAGGGTAAGTAGAAGTATTCCCATTTTATTTTTGAGGAAAATTTGTGTGGAAAAGTTAAGTAGCCATCACTCAGGGTTACTGAGGAACTGACAAAGCTAAGGTTATGGCTCTATTTTTCCATACTAGGTTGCAGGATTTCTCTGTTGCACTCTACTGTTTTTATAGCATGAAGTAAGCTACAAGTGGCTTTATTTTAGCAGAATATATACAAGTGGACTTTTACGCTTTCTGATGCTTTTATACATCTGGATTATGGGTGATTTTTTGGACTTGGCATTTGAATCAGCCCAGCAGAAGCCATGTGCTTTTAATTTGGGGATTGGTAAAGTTCTGAGCACAAGCTGATTGTTTCTAGTTTTATGGAGGGATAGGACTGGAAATTTCTATACAGATGTTATTCATTCCATTTTTCAACCTATAGCCAGGATTGCATTGAGTTTATCCATTCCCTCATAACTCCAAGTAAAGAGGCTCTTTCTTGGTACCCCAGGTAAGTGACAGTAGTCCGAGTAAGGAGAAGTGCGCTGCACCGGCGCCCTTTTTATTTATTCTCTACTTCTTCAGCATGTTGCAGAGGTAAGACACACACACAAAAATTATGAGACTAGACTCCTCCCTTGTTCTGATGCTTTCAGAGAATCTGTTGGGTTTATTGAGAAAGCAGGCCAGTTACTGAACTCTGCTATGTCTCTAGCTTCCCTGTCACTGCACAGCTTGGTAATTACTTGCAGTTAAAAACTGATGATGATGAGGAGTGATGTGTGTGAGAGCTCAGCCTTGCCTGGGGGCTTTGGGAAAGATAGTGGATGGCAGCCCAGCTTTAACCATAATCTGCTTATGCAGAAATGTTGAGCAGATCTATCAGGAAAATCAGTTGCAGATGTTCAGCACTTGATGGAAAGGACAGATTGTTTGCTGCTGCTCCTCAGTTCCTAGGAGTTTGGTCTGGTCTCAGAGATGTGCCATTTGTCTTTAATTATATATACCGTGGTCGATCTGTGCAGGCAGCCCTATCTCAATTTTTCCTGTCATTGCAGCTTGAAAGGGGCTTTGAGGTGTGGAGGGAACAGAAATTGGAGCTTTTAGAGCCATGTGCCAAAAAAACATGAGGGATTTTCTAGACTTGTCAGTAAGTGCCTACCATATATCAGGTTACGAAGGGGTGATCAAAGATGAGTGCACTGTAGAACCCTTTGGCCCACATAGTCTGTGTTTGGAAAGTGCTAGCCATTCTTGCTCCCAGTGAGGTTTATGACAGCTCTATTCTTTATTTTCTTCACCGCAGATGGATGTCTTATCTTTAGCTGTGTGTTTCTAGTATAGAGAAAATCATGTGGATATTAATGATAATGAGAAGAGAAACAAAATAATCATTATTTTTTAACAGTGATAATAATTAGGAGAATCATAAAGATCAATTTGGGAACCTAGGATAGAGCAGTTTAATCTTTAGACATAAGCCATATACAAATACATATGTGGCTTTCTTATTCATTTATCTCTATTTGCCCTCAGATATCTTTATTAATTATCTACCAGAATAAGTAAATAAAATTAATGCTATAGAAGCTGCATTACAGTTCTGTTCCAGATTGTGCCACCATTGGTGGCATTTTCTGCCACTTACACCATTGAGTCCAAGCACTGAACAGTCCAGTTTCGGGTGGTCAAGAGACTATAGAAATATCCACAAATGCCTTAGAAAAAGACAGATCCCAACCCCTCGGTCATACTTGAAGACGATGAATGGGGAGGTGGCTTTTTGGCTGAGGGGTAAAAGTCGGGAGAGAGTTCGTATTGACAGGGAACCATCATGGCCACGTGCACAGTGCTAACAAAGCATCATCCAGTTCTGCACAGATGGCCGCCGCTGTTGCCATTTTGCTAACTTTGTGTGTGAGTTTCCACACATCAGGAATGGAAGGACATGCAGTGCTTGAAGTCATCTGAGTTGTAAATACAGCACAAAGACTGCTTGTCGTAGCCTTGCTACACACAGCCTAATGTTTAAACGGTGACTTTGGTTTTGACTTGTTAGACATGTTTTAGCCTGTTTATGTTTTAGTTTTAGAGGCCTCGATTGTGTTCATTGTACCATAATAATAACAGGAATGTATAGAGAAAGCAGTTCTTGCACTTTTTCAGGTTGAGAAAGTGTAACTACGCTTTTCCCCCTTGGGTGGAGGCAGCTGCAGGCGAGCAGAAGTGGGCTGGCATGCTCCATGCACACTGACCCTGAGGATGCTAGCGGGGGAGGGAGGCAGGCTCCACCTTCCACTTCTCCTTTTAAAAACACTCCTGTAGAACCATCTCTGCTACCATTTTAAGTACTCATGCTACCAGAAGATCACTTCTGGTATTAGGATAGATGAGTGGTTGATAAAACCTAGCTCTTAGATGTAGTTACCACACATGCCTTGAAGAAAAATAGTCCCCACTGCTCTCTCTCGAAGGGACAGGATGGAGAGCAGGAGTGTTCAAATGGTTTTCAAGGGCACTCACAACCCTTTTAAAATCTCAGTTTCACTCCTCGATCCTTGCAGGTTTTAGTTCAGGCCCTTGCTCTTTTATGTGTCTGCCTTTTAGAAGCTCCAGATCTGGAACATTGTTGCTGAACAGAAGCAAACACTAGAAGTTTTCTCATCTACCTTTCTGTTTTCAAACCATTTCTGACACAAACTGAAGGATTTACAGAAAGGAATTGAACAACCTCCCAAGCTCACTCATTTATTTTTATTTCACATTGTTTACAAGAAGTTCTTCCTTTTACCTCATCTGTCCACAGTGGAGTTGAAGAATGGCTGATAATAATCTTTAAGCTCAGACCCTTGATTCTTGTGCTCTCCTCAGAAGAGACCAAGACATGCAGGTTTGGGGGATTTGGTTCGTTTTCTAACCCTGATGAGCCCACATGTCTCCTGTGGAAGGACAGATGGGAATATCAGGTATCCTCAGTGCCCGACGTAGGCCCCTTTACATTGTCACTCACTACCTTGGAGAGCCATGTCATTTCCTGCCTCTTCACAAGAACTTTCTCTGTGACTAGGTAGTGTGGACTCCTCAACTTCAAAATTAGTCTTTTCGTCCAGGGACAAATGAAGGAGCAGACGTGAAGATGTTTCTTTTCGGCCATTTGTAGTAAGACTTTGCTAAGCAGGTCTTCTTAGGTTTGCCTGTTACAGTGCTAGCAGTTTGTTCCTTCATCAAAAGAGGGGAAAATGTTCTTTTGGTATTCATGACCAACTTTATATTCACAGTTTCTGGCCCCCAAAGAAAATCCCAGTGAAGACACAGAAGCCGTATTTGAAGAAGGTGGCGATATGGATGATTTAGTGAGTACTTTTAACATACACCAGCTGTTCTAATGATTGAAGTCATCTGAGCTTTAAACATAGCATGAAGGCTGCTTATCAGAGAGTTGTTTCTTATTTGCGTTTTATTTCTAACACACCAGAAGCTCCCTACGCTATTATTTATTGCCATTATAAATTTAATCAGATAGGTGACTTCATAATGGAAATTTCTGTACTTAGTGGTTTTACTTATATGTTCATTCAGTTTAATCCTCCTCTTTGAAGGACTAAAGAGAACTGGGGAGGCTATTCCTGTAAGTAGTAAAATGTCTTAATTTACTGAAGTTGTTCTCAACAAAATAAGCAATAACAACATGTGATTTGTGTGGGTTGACAAAATAAAAACAGCCTTTAAAAAGCCTCATTCTTAAATGTTCTCAGCTAATGTAAGCAGCAGAGGCTTACAGGCATTTGGGGATTTCTGCACCTCATCACGCTGCGTCTGGGTGCCTGTGAAAGTGTTGGCTTTTACATCTGTATTTCGTGTGTGGACACTTTCTGCCTTTAAGCCTCACATGATAGCTGTCCATTAAAAACTTTCAGCCTTTGGTGGAAAAGTTCTTAGTATTGGAATGGGGAGATACTTGTTATTTAACTCCTTAAATCGTTAGCAGTGAGTTAAGTGTGCAAGTCCATGCATACTACCAATGAAGAGAGAGGTTGTCATTAAACTCTTTCTCAACAGGGAAGCAGTGCTCTGAAATTGGCCTGGTCCCTTTCTAAATATGTTGTTCCTGTTAACAGCTGGACTTGATCTAGGTCCTGGACGTGTGGGGAGTCTGCAAGCCTTGTCATCACTGTTGTGCTGGGAGTTCTACACAGAACCTGGTGGAAGCCATTCAAGGGGACAGGAAGGTCCGGTGATGGTCCCTGCAGGTTACATGGAAGCGAATCACCTAATTCTCTGTGTAATAAATATATGCATATGTAAGGATATTTAGACCCATACAAGTTTATAAAGAGTCATTGTTATTTTCTGATCGATGTATTATTTCTCTTGTGGTCTTATTGATCTTCGTACATAACGCACGTGCTTTGAAGTTTCTGAAAAATGGATTTCCTCCCAACCTGGAATCTTGGTGAGGTTTGCAGCCCTCATGGAGTTATCTCACCCAGCACTGGTGAGTTTTTCAGTCCTCCCCAGGTGTGGAGTCCATTGTGCGATCATCTCACAGCAGTCACTACTTATGCTGATCACACAATGGCATTTGTTTCCTATCAACAGAAAGCTGGGTTTGGAAAATCTTGGGTAAGGTCTGACCTGTTATTCTTTTTATTTAAGCCTTTAGTCACACATTACTTTGTCTTTATATGCTTGTAGGTAGGAAATTAAGCAGGGTGAAGGGGGAGCACAGCCTTCCTGCGCATACCCATTTTAAGCAGTGAGTTATGGTGTCCTTATAAAGATGTTCTTTTAGCTCCGCTTCTGGCATACTAGTGAACCCTAAAAGAAAAAAAAGAAAAGAAAAGAAAAGTTACCACCAGTAATTAGGATTTTATCATTTCATTATTCGACTTTTCAGGCCTCGTGAGAGAAAGTTTGGTGATGTTAAAACACTTCTTAATTTCCCAGTCTTTTTCATCTACACCTAAGTGTCCTTTTCTTTTTCTCTGTATGATGTTTTTTTCCCTAAAATAAGAAATAGCAAAGCATTATTTTGTTTTCCTGACCTTATTTCATCCCAGAGTTCTAACTCCTCCTTCCTTGGTGTCACAAACTTTGCGGCGCACAATCTCCCATATCCTCAGCACCCCTATAAATGGTCATTGACTCACTTCAGTTTTCAAACATAACGTTAAAAAAGCACAAATGACTTGCTCCTCCTGTGGATCACTGCTCATTACTAATCGTCAGCAAGAGAACACTTCAGTGCTTTGCTGAGAATTAAAGACCCTCTGTGGATTGATTGAAATGGATCTCCACAACAGAACATCATTCAGTCCACTGTGGGGAGAGAGGGAGAAGTGGCTTACTCGGGGCCTCTGGGACACCCCATGATACTGTGCAAACTCGAGTCAATCTTGACATATAGGTGCCCATTTAAAGCAACCCCAGCGATGCCATGTCTTACTCTCCGTTTGGAGAGTTAACAGCCCAGATGAAACAGACATTTCATAAAATTAACAGGGAAAACTTTGTTCTCAAAATTTCACATTGTTCTCATCAGCTCCTCCTGGCAGTATGAATCAGTTCTGTGAGCATGGCCTCAGAAGCATCCCTTGTTGGCAGTTGGTGGAATTTCCTCTTGGAAATAATCCTGTCAAACCAGGTAACAAACCAGGAAATGTTGAATCAAGTTAGTCCTTTAGATCTTCTGATACTCTTTGATTTATGACGAAGGCAGTGGGATATTTTTGCTTTTCTAAGCACATTTTTACCTAAATTATCTGAATACCTGAAGGAAGAAATCAGTTTAACAGGTTAGGATGAGAAAGGATTAAATTAGCATGTGATTTCTAAATCCGATTCACGTAGGCAGTGAGTACATGCTGTGGAGACTTGGTCAGACCATACTGTTCTGAGTAGAGGTATCAAGTTTCTTTAAATTGTTTAAATGTTTTGGGGTGACATTGGTAGATAAGAATGTATAGGTTTCACGTGTACAATTCTATAATATACCATCTGTATATTGCATTGTGCTTTCACCATCCAAAGTCAGGTCTCCTTCCATCACCATATATTTGAATCCCTTTATCCTCTCTTCCTCCCCTCCCCTTTCCTTCTGGTAGCCACCATACTGTTGTCTGTCTGCGAGTGTTTGTCTTTTTTGTTTGTTTGTTGCTTTCTGTTTTATATTCCACATATGAGTGAAATCATATGATTCTTGACTTTTTCCATCTTGGGGACATCATATTTTGCATGAACACACCCAAAATCCCCTTGCCCTGAGATGAGATTTGCAGAACTATAGAACTCCTGGATGTGCTGACTGTGGCCTTGAGAGAGCAGCAGGCAGTATTGTCCTCAGGCATGTGCTGGTCCTCGGAGCCCATTAGTCCCACAAATGATAGATTTGCATGCACGTGAACTGGAAATCACTGACCGTCAGCCCTGTCATCTTTGGTCCTCTATTTTACTAACATTTACTGACTTACAGAGGAGGCAGAGATAAAGGAGGAGGACTCACCTCTCCAGTCAGAACCCTTATGCCCCTCGAGGGTGCGTGCTGCCCTTCTGGTAAGAACCACTAACTGAAATGTTGGAGTTTGATTCTTTGCCAATTGATTTACACAGAAAATTTAGAATCTTAGAAGAGTCTTCAGAAAACCATATTGGGGATAGGCAATTATTTTACCTTGTTAAGGATAGTTTTGAAAATAAGTAGACACATATATATTTCTGTTTTGAGTATGTACAGTCATAATGACCAGCTTTAGAGCTAATTTTGATTCAGGCAACATATAATGTGTTGGTCTATCTCACATTGGCTTCATTTTGTATTGCCCGCTTTCCCCCAGGTGCTCTAGGTTCAGAACACAAGCTCATAGCTCATTTGGGGTAGACGCCTTGAGGGGAAAGACCACTAGGCAAGCCCAGGTCCTAGATTCGAATTCTGCCTCTGCTGTTTGCTCTGTGGCCTTTTATCAAGATGCTCAACCTGTTACCTGCCTCCCAGGCTTACTAAGAAAGAACATGCCCATTGAAAGTACTATGTAAACTATGAAGTACTTTATACAAATAAAGCATTATGGTATTATGTTATTTTAAAGACTCAAAATAGCAGGAACGCGCAGAACTTTTGAATAGGTCTGCTTCATATCTCTGTTTCCATCTTATTTCTTTAGAACCTTGAGTATTCCAGTGCTAGTTTTTATAACTATCTATTGCTATTAGACTTAGGTTTTCTTATCCAGTTATTATGAAAATTAGAGTCTCCGTGTGGCCAAGATTGGGGGTCAGGACCCGGGTAGGTTTTGATACTTTAGATAAGGTGACCATGAGTACCAGTTTACTTGGGAATTGTCCTGACATAATAGTACCCTCTTTCACTCTTGCAAGTGCCTACCAGGTATGGGTTATAGATTATATGGTCACCCTAGGCTTTGACCATATTAAGTTAGAATCAAGTTCAGGGCCCAAGGATGACCGTATGCTGCCTTGCCTAGCACCCCTCTCCTGTTAACTCCCTGCTGGAGCTTAAATACACAAGGAGCAACATGGAAATCAGCATAGAAACAGCGAGGTTGTGGCTCGCACTTAGGTTTGTAGTCTGCTTCCTACAGCAGGTCTTGTTACCGCCTGGCCAGCAGCATGGAACAGAAAGTGGAAACGCATTTGAAGTTTAATGTACATTTAACCTATGAGGGGCTGTAATGACCCCTAGTAACTGTGGCCCTGGAACCAGTCACATGTGTAGGTCCTTGTCCCTGTAGTGAGCAGGGGAATATTGGGAGGGTTGAGGGGTGTGGGCTTCCTCCCCCGCACACACACACATACTTGTACACCCATGTAGGTCAGTCCACCTAATCCGGAGTTGATCCTCTCTGCTTAAATAGTGTTGACTTGCAGTGGTCATTTTGGAAAGGAAGAAATTGCCCTTTTCTCCATCTGAACATTGCCCCAGGCGAGGCTTCCTTCTGTTTTTTGGTGGCATAATGGCATAATGCTCAATCACTTGGGTGCTAGACACTCCTAAGTTTATTCAATTCTGATGTCAGTAGCAATTAACAGCTGTGTGGCCTTCATAAGCCCTTTAGGCTCTGTAAGCAATAGAATAATAAAATCACTTACTTACATCTCATCCATGGGCAGGTTAGCCTGGGAGAAGACAGGACCTTCTCAGTCAAATAATTGACTGAGCAGAAACTGTTCACATGCCTAACCCTAGCAGCAAGGGCGGTTGTGAGGGCAAGAAGATTTATGTTATTTCAGCCATCCTACTTGAGACGACTCAGGAAGAAGGGACGGGGAGAATGAATATTGGGTTAGCCAGCCGACAGTTTCTGTCACCCACTTCCTTCACTTGCTAGCTACATAAGCTCAGAGAAGTTGCTTCACCCTTCTAGTCTTCCATTTTGCTGTATGTATGGCAATTGATAGGTTTGTTTGAGATTTAAAATCAGTCACTTGAATATCATTCCCTACAGAGTAAACCAGTGTCAGTAAACTTTAGTACTTCCAGCCTCTTGATCACTCATCTCCCTATGTCCTGTGTCACAGCCAGAGATTTCTGCAGAAACCTCTGGAGGGAGCCAGAGCAGGTCCCACCCTCTGCCTCAGCCGGGGCCTCCCAGATCTCCATACCCAGGGCCCATTTGGGAGCACCTGCTGTGCCCCTCACACAGACTTTGCTCTCCCTGAGACCTGGCTTCTCAGCGCCTTGAGAAAGCGCAGCTGTTCCTCCCACCATGACTGGAGTCCCTGTGCTGGCCCATGGTGGGCAACGGTGGCAGCTGGAAGGGCACCAAGAAAGTATAGAAATGGAATTTCAGTTCTGGAATTGAGGGCTTCAGTCATCTGCAGAGTCCGTGCCATTTGGTAATTCCACAGCTCTTTCCATCCCCCACCTGCTAGAAGCTTGCTTTTTAATTCCCAACTTAGACTGCCTGCATTTCACATCCTGCCTCTGCCGTTTCCCGGCTGTGTGACCATGGCCAAGTTACTCGTCTATTCTTGGCTTTGGTTTCTGCCACTGCCAAACAGGGCTTATGGTAACAGTAGCTGTCTTCCAAAGTCGTCAGGATAAATGAGGATGACCCACATAAAACGCTTGGCACATAATAAGTGCACAGTGAATATTTCCCATCATCAGCCTCTCCAATTCTACATCTCTTCTCCTACGCCAGCATCTGTCTGGCTTTAAAATTCCCTGCTCTGCCTCTGCAAATGGACACGGCTAGCCCTACGCAGGTCAGCCAGTCGGTAACAATGGTGGGGAGAGAACTCAATCTCTGACTTAACTGCTCTGTGATCCAGATGCATCATTCCTACTGGCCGTCTGTTTTCCCTGACAAAATTGACAGCTGCCTCTTGGTGGACATTGGGGCAGAAAACGAGGAATAGAAAACTCAAGGCAACTTGAGTTCTAGATGGGCAGAGACGTGTTTGCACACGTGCACATTCGTGTGTATGTGTTTCAGGTCTTAGAACTTCAGGTGGGTCACAGAGCAACGTGTCACTTCACCAGGGTCCTTTGTTTAAAGATTTCCCTCTCCTTTTTCCAGCCCCGGGGGCCATAGATTATCCAGCAGCTTCAAGATCGAATGCCTTTCATGGGCTAGGTTGATTAGTGTCCTAACAGAAGTTTAATCACCACTCATTAACCACCATGTGCCCCCTGGCGAAGAAGGGCAGAGGAGTGTACAACACAGTAAGCCAGGAAGACATTTGAAGTTTCAGGTCTGAAGGGTATAGTGTGTGTGTGCGCGCGCGTGCATGCACATACACGCGCACAGACTGAAACCCTCTAATATGTACTTTACTGGCATAATATATGTGCACACACAGACCCAAACCCTCTAACGTGTACTCTTACTCTTACACAGACAAGGCATAATCCCGCGCCCAGCGTGCCCACATCTGTGCGCACATTCCCTTGCTGGACCGCTGTATTCATCTCTGAGGGTGTCTTTTCATAAGGAAACAGCCATTGGATCAGAAGTCCTCCTTACTCCCGTAGGACCTCATCTTAAGTAATTGTGTCAGCAACAACCCTGTTTCCAAATAAGGTCACATCCTAAGGTCCTGGGAGTTAGACTTCAACATAGCTTTTGTGGGGAACACAATTCAACCCATAACAGCCACTGAGATTGGTTATTACGTCTGCAGAGAATAAATGTGTGGCGTCAGAGGCAAGAGAGGTGGTGGGTTGAGTTGGACACACATGTGAGCAGGCCTTTGGGGAGTTTGTTGTATCGGTCAGGTATCTAGAACATCACCTGAGATGGAAGGGGCTCAATTTCAGTCCCCTTTTGAGAAACAGGAAAAGTGTGTGTGTGTGTGTGTGTGTGTGTGTGTGTGAGAGTGTGTGTGTGTGATGATCTCGATGGGAAGGTAATGCACATTTGTGCATCGTATGTGAGTAGAAAGGGTCAGACTGCAGAATTGTGAAGGAAGAATCTGTGTTTATTGAGAATGTGGAAACGAAACCAAGTGTTTCGTAAATTTTAGCTGTTATTGATATGTGTCTGTGTCCTTTTATTCGTGAATTCTTAGGAAAGAGACCATGTGGTCAATGTCTGGTCCCAGGCACGTCGCTCTGTCCTTTTACGTTTGCCCCTATGGGTATTATGTGGATCTGTCCCACACCAAGGCTGGCTGGAAGGGCTGCCTTTCTTGATATTCCAGCTGCCCCGCAGCAGGTGCGTGTGCCCACCCCGTTCCCTGATGTGTGTCCCAGGTTCCTTGTCTTTAAAATTTCATAAACTTTGTTGCATACATGGAGTATCCAAAACACTGCCAGTTACTCCAGATCAGAGTGGAAGAACATTGCTCGTACTCCAGAAACTCACAGACAGAATCCACGAGCGGAGAAAGGCTATAAAGGGACACAAGAAGGGCTTCAGGGGCACTGAGGAAGAGATTGATTTCAGTATTGGAAATGGGACGCTTTCTTTAGTTGGTGCTGTTTAAGACAGACCGTGAAAGGAGCAAGAATTGAATGATAGAGTGGAAAGGGTGTTCAGATGGAGACGCAGCAGAGTTGCAGCCAGGTTCAGGAAAGGGTAAGTGGTCTGATGTGGCTGGAGAGTGAGTTCCATGACGGAAAATGCTCATCAGTTAGACTGCAAAGATAGTTCACGGCAATTATCATGGGAAAACCCATTTTTGAAAAAAATGCAATCAGATGGGCAGCAAGGTTGTTGGGCAGTATTGCACCACTCCTCAGAGAGGCAGGGAGAGCCATTTGGAGGCTGTTGGGATAGTCTAGAAGAATGTGGGTCCAATCCGGGGCAGCCCCAGAAGGACTGGAGGAAGGAGAGGGGTGGCAGAGAGCCCAACCCCACTGACGGCCATTCTGTGGTGGGAAATCTGTCTGTCCCCTACTCTTTGGGTCCTGAGACTCTGGAAACTGGGGCCCAGTGTCAAGAGAATGTGCTCATCTGCCCCCTTCTGCCCACTTGTCAGCTTTTCCTCACCTCAGACAGGCCACCTGACTGCTCACTGCCCCACCCCACCTTGACACACCCATTCCTCTCCCTCCTGCCTCAGCCATTTCCCTCGTCTTTCCCCGTTTTTAGGAAAGTGCTTAAAATCTACCACATCCTGTTTCTTGCAGCCCCCTGCAAAGCTCTAATTCGTCCCCTTTGCCTGTGCAGCAGAATAACCACGTGGCTACGGATGCTCTGACCCCACCTTCATGCATCCTGCAACTCTGTCCTGTCCGAGTGTCTGTCCCTGGGACCCACACTTGGGGTGAGAATCCCACAGCCTGCTCACTGGGAGGCTTCAGGCAGGGCTGCACATACCTGCTCCGGGTGCAGCGATTTCCAGACTTTGCTCCTCCTAGAATCATCAGGGAGCTGTAAAAACTCCTGCCGCCCACGGCACAGCCCGCTGATTGAATCAGAACGCAGGAGCCGGGCATCAGTAGTGCTTAAAGACCCCCTGCAGGTTCCACGTGTGGCCACGTTTGGGCACCATCTTCTGGTGTTTCTCTCCTCCTCTGGGCAATATTTACCTCTAAATATCTGCCTAGAGGGGTATGGGCAGAAAGGCTGCCCAGTCGCTCCTTCCTGTGCATCTCGGGGCCAGAAGAGACAAATTCTTCCTTTGTCGTGTTTCCTCTTCATCTCTCCGCTTCTCTTTCTTTCTCCTACCAAATTAAATCCTAGTCAGTGAGGCACGAGTGTTCACTGCACAGAATGAAACAGGAACCCCCAAACAAAAGGAGAGAGGAGTGTGCATGTCCGTCCCTGCCTCGCGTATGTGTGTGTCCTGACTCTCTAGGTCATGTGATAAAGAGCCATTGAGTCCTCTCAGGTAACCAGCCTCTGCTTCAATAAATACTCTCTTTAAGAACCTTTCCTCAAATGAAAGCCTGTGCAGAAGTTCCCCATATATGACAGGTAGAGGTGGGCCTGTTCTGGTTGAGAAGAGTTGGGGGGCGTGGCCTGGTTCCGTACCCCAGGCCCTTCACTGGGATGTCTGGTGGCCTCTGAGAGTCACCTACCCAGGAGAGAGGAGGCACCTGGCTATGGGACTAGCTTCACAAGTCTGCGGCCCCTGTTTACTCCCGTTTTCTGATGTGTGAATTCGGAATGGGGCAAATGAGGAACTCCCCACTCTATCCATACGCACTTGAACCCAAGCAGCTTCTTTTCTAATGTTTTCCTATTGGGTACATGTGAGATGTTGTTTGAACATAGGGCTCCATGACTTTAAAAATTTCAGAAATGTTGGACTACGTGAAGGCTTGAAGGACACTTCAAGTCTGCCTAGTCTTTTCAGTTATTTCTTCCCCACATGCTTACCGTGTGCCAGGCACTCTTCTAGGTACGTCACAAAACAGGTAGCCAAGACTGAGCACGTCCACATTCTCAGGCAGCCGCTGGGGCTTTGAACAAAGTAATAGAAGTCTCTTCTGTTAAAATCCAAAATTCTTATCACAGGCAAGTTTCCCTGTTGCCACCACATTACCATACAATAAGTCAAGAAGGAGTCTCCAAATGGACGTGGAAAGGAAACAGATGCAGAAATCTGGAGACTTTTCCTTGCAATCCCACAGTGAGTTTGTAAGGAAGGCAGAACTTGAGCACGAAAGCCACCTCTTAGTGTGAGTCAAAGTGTCCCACAAAGGTGGCCCCAATTTCCTGCCCATCCTCTTCATTCTTATCTGCATTTGTTCAATATACACAGCCTGACAGCCCCACTCTCAACTCTTGTCTCCGAGTCATCTCCCCTTCACTTCGTGCTACCGAAAAGCACAAGCACCCAAGTGTATGTATGTGAGTTAACTCCAGTTCATGCTCAACTCCAGGACATCATTCCTGAGAGGATGTAAGTCCCACATGACAGGCCGACCAGAGGAGGGACCCTGCATCCCACTTTCTTCCTGGCGATATAGTGAAATAAGGCTAACTCCGTTAAGTGGTCGGTCATGTTGAGGATATAGAGGAAGGGGCTTATCTCATGTGCTAGTATAGACGTTCATTTCCAGGAGGTCCGAAGGACCCCAAAGCTCCCTCCCACCATCCATTCGTTCCTGTTCTAAAAGTGCACCTCTCTCATTTCCACAGCTCAAGGTTTCGGTCTTTGTTAAAATGATGGTGCTCCTAATGAATGTGGTAATTTAACTGTTCTCACCAGAGTAAGCTTCAGGCGTAGTAGACGAGCACTGGGAGCTGAGTTGTGGAGGAAGAAGTGGTATTAGAAACAGGGACAGAATTTCTGTAGACCAAAGGCAAACTTGTTAGTTTCTCTAGATCGTGAGGGCACAAAGAGGTACCTACTGTGGCATCCTTCAAGTGAGAAGCCCACGCTGGATCTCACTCCGATATTCCAGGACCTGTGGGCTACACAGAAAAAGACAAATGTGGTGCCTCTGTCTTCCCAGAGTTGATGGGGTCTCCTCAGAGTTCAGGACTCCTTCTCTGCATTCTGACGTAGAGATGAGCATACCCTTAGCACAAACAGTTGGGGACCAAAGTAGCAGCCCTGTTTACGACCAGGAAAGCACCAGCATCCCACCCCATGCAGGGCTTCTGGTACCACGCGGCCTCACCTTGCAGCCGCGCCTCACACACAGCCGGCAGGACAGAGTCGTGTACACATCTTCACATGGAGGTGGAAAGTGGGGAGCTCGCTGTGCCTGAGCACAGTGGTCAATAAAAGAGGGTGAAACCCTCTTTTGAACCCCAACAGTTCCTACTCTTGGGAGGAGGGGAAAAACCCTCTCCTAAGGAGGTGTTCCCCCTGCCCAACGTGGGGAGTGCGAGATGTGGCTCCCCACCCCACCCCCACTCACTCAGACTGGGCTTCCGGGAAGGAGACGCTGCAGGAAACATAAAGGAGAGGACAGCAATGGGACCAACCCACGAAGACCCTGCGTCTCTTCCTGGTGTCAGTCTCTAGGATCCATCAGAAGTGATGGGCTGGAAGATGCTCCGATTAATTGCTTTCCTGCCCTGAGATGGCACCTCCATCGCCAATCAAAGTTTTAATTAATCATGCCAGCAGATGGGCTGTCACAGGCCCCAGCAGCCAAGGTAATGAACTCATTTATTATCGGGCTCTGTTAGTGGGAGGCTGTCGAGGCTTCTAGGAGAAGAAGAGAGGCTCCTGACGCCAGAATCCAGGATACGTGCAGTTTGGGGGAGATCTCTGGAAATGCTTTGGTGTCAGACCAGCCGTTGGTCTGAAGGTATAGCATGGAAGCGATTGTGATTCAGGCCTGAGGAGGAGCACTTGACAGCATGGTGCTTTAGATGGTGCTGGAAGCTGTCTTGGCCCTCTGCTACCTACCCCCTGCACCACCTGACTCAGGAAGTTAGGGTGACACCAGGTAGCCATGATGTATATGCTTCAGCAGGGGCATGACCGGATGCTTTGAGGCACAGCTCTCAGAGGTCCATGCTCATGCCCCGTGGGTGAGTTGCTGGATTTTATGTCTCATTCATTCTCCCCAGTGCCAACACGATGTTATGAGTGATAAGAACTTAATAAATGTTGACTTAATTAAAGAATGAATGACTATATAAGTGTGGCATGCCTAGCACAGAAGCCACTGCTATAAAAAGAAAAGTTTATTGAACCCAATTTAGATCTGGGGTTCTAAGCAGCTGCCAATATAGGAGCCCAGATCTTAAATGGTTCTCGCTTTGGAGGATTACAGTATACCTGCAACAGGTATACTGGGACAGACAGAATAAATAACAAGCATGGCCAGTCAAGTATGAGAAGCCAGGAGATGGTCATGGAGTGTCCAGGCCAGAAGGGACAGCACACCTGGTATGTCCCCTCCTTGGCTGTGGAGGCCGAGGACCAGCACAGGGGTCAAGAAAAGAGGGTGAAAAAGACCAGGCTATTTGTCCATTCGGCAGCACAGGTGGGCCTGGGACCCAGGTCCCACTCCTACGCTCTGTTCCTTCAGTATCTTCAGGCCACGTGAAACCCCGTTCACAACCTATTCTCCTGAGTCACTCAGAGCAGCCCACGCTGTATCCCATTGACCTGATTCCCCTGCTGTGTTCGTACTATCCTTCGGGTTGGCATTTGCATTTTGTCTGCAGAGCAGAACCTTTCCTTTCTCCCGCAGTTTGGTGGGGGAGAGCACCTTGCTGTAGCCTGAGCTCGCGGTGCTTTCAGGCATGGGGCCAGGCCGCCCACCTCACGCGCATTGACACATGGGAGTAGGCCTGGGCCGCCTCGTCTGTGGAAAGGGTCTGTCTGCTCTGCTCTGTGGTACACATCTCCCCCTTTGTAAACAGTGAACAGTAAACAGGGACTGTTCGGTTGTGCCTGTTTCCTTGCAGCATGCCATCATGAATATTTACTGGTGTCTAAGGGACGAAGTGCCCTTGGTTCCTACTATGAAATCAGAAACTCTCTAAAAGAAATCAGAAACTCTCTTTCCCAGAGTTGGCACTCCGTGGTGATGATACTAGAAAGCAGAAACAATGTTTCTATGCCTATTATGTGCCAGTTGGATTAAACCATACAGTGGGGTGACCTGTTAAACACTTTTTGTGTTTTTGTAAGAATGAAAGCAATCACATAGCATTAGTGGTGCCAGGGACTGATGCACAGCAGAGGGACACCAAGTAACGCTCCCAAGTCACAAAGGTAACGAAGGGTGAAAAGCAGAGCTAGATTTAGGTGGTCTGGCTCCCCAGTCTGCACTCTGAGCCACCTTACTGCATGGGCTCCTCAGGAAGACCACTCCCCAACTCCCAGCAAAGAAAGAAGAGTGGACCACGGCGGGTTTTAAGGCCAGCCCCCTCTCGAAGCACGTTCACACACAAACCGTGTCACTGGCGAACAGAACGGATGCTTAGTGTTTCAGGACTGGAAAGAGGCTCTGAGGTTGGAGGCTCTTGAGGGATGGATGCCAGAATCCACAGTGGAGAAGAGAAGCGCTGTGTGTGTGGCTGAAGGACTGAACCCCGGGAGCGGGGAAGGTGTTGCAAGATGCCAGGTAAGGAAAGAGTGAATAAAGCAGTAACGATTCTGGCCTTAGGGAACACAGCCTTTCTCTGTGTGTGGCCTCTCCTATAGAGCAGGAACACAGAGAGAGAGGTCTCCACAGCTAACAGCAATGGCAAATATGCGATAAATGAAAACGCTAATCTTCAGTGCCAGGGATCAGGAGGGAGTGGTGAGGACTGTATAGCACATGCCCCCTCCCTCTAAAAGGGACAGGTGCTACTTAGTCGTAGCTATGCAGGGACGTGGATGGAGTGTCATCGTGTTTCTTATCCTTTAAGACATCGTGTTTCTTATCCTTTAAGACAATCTATACATTTAGATTTTTATGTTTGATATCTTGAATTTTTTTTATGTTGGCTCAAAAGTTTGAAATTATAAGTTCACTGGCCCCTGAACTGTGGTTTGAAGAACCCACTGTAGATGGTGGTGTCCCGTGGTGTTACCTACGACCAACTTCAGTGTGAACCAACAGCTCTGGTCAGGAGGGCCCAGCACTCCGCAGGCCCTGCATGACCCAAAGGGACAGTGGCAGGTGGTTGTGGAGCCAGGCTGATATCCTTTGAGAACCCAGAAAGGTGACTCTACCGATTAGCTTGTGGGTAGCTTTAATCTGAATTGAAGGATTCTAAGGGATGTGACCATTCTTGGTGTCCTAAGTGAGAGAGAGAAAGCCCTCCATACCACTTACATCATTTGGTTTATCTCCCACCACAGCCCTGAGAGCTAAGAAACAGCCGCACGTTAGCTGATTCAGATGGGCTAGCAGGCTTAAAGGGCCACGGTGAATGGGATAGTAAATGCATGCCCGAGTACATGGAACCAGACAGGCCGGGTTCCTTGGCTCACCGCTCAACAGCCATATGGTTTGGAGCAACTTAGACTTTCCCTGCCTCCATTTCCTGATCTCTGTAAAGCAACTGTGAAGCAATACCCCGTAGCCGTGTTGTAGGATGGAATTGTTTCATGTGTGGAAAGTGCTCAGCACAATGCCTCTCTCCTAGTGCGACCTCAGTAAATGTTAGCTGTCACTACTGTTTCCAAGTTCAGGTCGTCAGATGTCACAGCCCACAGAGCTGTTATTCGAGATGTGCCAGAAGTGTCACATGTATACCCTGGATTTCGAAGTCTTAGAGTGAAAACGAGAGCAGAAAATATCTCGTTAATGCTTTATATCATTGGTCACATGTGGAAAGTATAATACCTTGGATATATTGGGTTAACTAAAACATCATGAAAATTAATTTTACTGGTTTTTCACCTTTTTTCAATGTGGCCACTAGAAAGTTTTAAATTACGTGGCTCACATTAAACTTCGATTGGCCAGCGTTGGTCTGGAACCAAGAATAATGCCGGACACAGGGTGGGCCTTCAGGAAACAGATGTTAAGTGAATGATTTTCCTAGATTTTTCGGGCCTTTGTCTTCTCCCCTGAGCCATATGCCTCTTCTCCAAGTCCCCTACTCTTACAGTGAATGACCACCATAGACTGTCAGCAATCATTCGCCATTAGACACCCCTCCTGCTCCCACCCCCAAGTCACAGGGGACAGAGGCCCTGAGCAATGTGAGGAAGACACACAGTCAGTAAATGCCAGAGCAGAGAGTGGAACCAGAATGTCTGTGCCAGTGTAGACACAAACACTACCGTGTTTTGCCAGTGAAGCTATAGGTTTTTATAAACACATCTTCATAGGCAGGTGGGAATTCTCAGAGTAAGTCACGTGGTTATTCGTGCAAAATGAGCTCTCAGGAGACCAAGCTATCCCTCCCTCTGAAATCTTAACCCCCAAATTAAGGTCAAACCTATGCCTAACCACCCACCCACCCCTCTGCGAAGCATTGCGATTGCAACCCTTGAAGACAGAAATCAGTACTCTCGTTTGGGGCATTCCATCGTGTGTTTAAGTAAAAGGGCCTTGGGGTGTCCTTGTAATGGTGATAAAAGGATTGAAAACAGCCAAAGAGTTGGCAATGGCTCTTTGAAAGTCTCCGAAATCATTAATATTATTGATCCAGAGAGGCTGCCAGTTGGCACTTGCTGGGTTGCTTCTTTCTCTCAGTTCCACTAATACACACACGCACATGTGCACACACACACACCACCACCACCACCAAAGTGCAGAGTCTGGGCCCAGGGAACCATGTGCTCGTCAGTAAAACATTTTGGAACAATTCACATAGAAGTCAGTTCTCTCCAAATGTGAGACAATTACATAATGTCATAAAT
Organism: Cynopterus sphinx; assembly: GCA_030015415.1. NCBI lineage: Eukaryota > Metazoa > Chordata > Mammalia > Chiroptera > Pteropodidae > Cynopterus > Cynopterus sphinx. The sequence goes on from CM057379.1 coordinate 192,245,042, forward strand.
ACAGGGAGGAGAGCCGAGAAAAACAAGTGGCAGATCCAAATGTGAAAGACCCGGGTGTACAAGAGTGTGGTGAAATAAAAGAAAGAGGTAAGACAAGCATTTCGCTTCTTCCAGTGTCGATCACTGTCTGGGAATGGCTGTGAGTCCTATTTCTTCAGAGGATCTCAGAATACTTTCCAGGCCACACTCATGGCACCCAAACCCTGATAAGGCCTGTGAGTGAGCAGAGGCCGGTCTTCCCATCGAGTGGACAGGAACAAGGGCTGGCCAGAGAACCCACAACATAGCTAGAGCAGAACTAGAAGCCAGGCCTTGCAGGTCATAGACCCCCAACAGGCCATTCCCCAGACACTTGGAGGCCCAAAAGGGGGGACAAAGCTTCATCCTCATCTTGAGAATCTGAGAGTCTGGTGAAGAAGACAGAACAGATGTGCCCAATGTTCAGGGCATCTCAGACTAAAGCAAGTCAACAACTAACTAGCCACAGCTAGACGGGGCTATAGGCATAAGTAATGGGCTGCTCGGAACACTAATACTAGCAGAAAGTAAAACTAAGTGGTAAAGGTGGATGAGGTTGTCGTTTTGACTAAAAGAGAAAAATAGAACCTTTGATTTGGGGGCAGGCACGTGAAGCCTGGAGGCGTGGTGGGAGCCGGCGGATCAGCAGACTCTTCCTTGCTGGTGACCACACAGAGCACTCGGATGAGGAATGTCCTTGAAGTTGCTTTTTAGACCGAGTCTCGATGCAAGATGGTGACAGAGCCTGGGGAGGAAGAAGTAGTTCGGACCCGAAATCATCCTTTTGGTCACGGTTGTTATTGGTGGCCTCGCCATCTTGCTTAATCAACAGTTTTTCAATAACACGGAGTTTGCTGTTTGATCTCAAGCCTCCCACTGTGATGTTTTCCCAGAGCTGGGAGGGCTGAGCTGTGGGAACTAGGTCTGGCTGGCTCCCTGAAAACGTCCACCTGCTGAGAGCCCCAGTTGTCTCCCTGCCATCGTGAGGAACATGACACAGAGAGCGAAAGTGGGGCAAGTGGAAGCGTGAATTGAAGTAAAGGAAATGAAGCAACCTGTGCAGAACCAGCAAACGAGACTGCATCAGCAGTTGAAAGTCAATGAGGCAAACGCCATCTGGCCCTGAAAATGGATGGAGCAGAAAAGGACGGCCTCCCTTCGAGGGATTCTCGGTACAACTGGGTGCAGGGTCGCTTCGTGCCTGCCTGAGCCTACCCTGGGTTGCGGGGAGAAGGTTGATGTGTCTGTAGAGCAGGAAGGTGGGGAGAGACTTTTTCTCTTGATGCTATATCAGGGCGTAGTTTCCCTTAATGGAAACTCTTCAGCAGAAAGGGGTTACAGTGGCTGCTTCATGGCTACCTCCACACAGAGCAGAACCCAAGGATTTGGATACGGTGGAGCTGTGTGTGGGAGGCGCGACGGGTTTGCATCTGACTGCTTGCGTTCACGCATTTGGTCCTGCACTCATCCATCCTTCCATTCGTTCGTCCCTCTCTTGCTCTTCTTCCACCACCACTGCCTTAGTCCATTGCTCGGGCCTCCTGTCTGGCCGGCCTGCCTGCCTTCGAGCCCTCTTCCACACGGCCACCAGAGCCTCTTTTCAAGCCTAGATCAAGCCTAGATCTGCCTTTATTCCCCATGATCTTCAGTGACTCCCCACTGTGGTCCCCCCAATGATGGAACAGCTTCTCACCTCTTGCTGTATCATCCCTCCCACTCACCCCAGCCTACACTCCACACGTGCCCAACTATGACAAGCCACTGATGAGCCACATTGTTTCTTGCTTTGGTGCCTTTGCTTATATAGGCCCCTCATCCTGGAACATCTTTTTTGTCTTCTCCCACATTCCCTCACCTATATGCCTGCTGGTATTGCTTAAATACGAAGACCAGGTGTGACAGGTATGGAAATGCCCTGCTCATATCTCACGCTGTGGGGAGCGTAGTTGATGACGCCCCCAGCCGTTGCTCTGCTGGGTCTGCCACCATGTTCCCGTCAAGGCCATGGTTCCTATGGGCTGCTCCCAGCCAATGACTGAGCATGGTGGAGCACTGAGGCAGCCCCATCCAAAGACATGAGATTCCTCCAGTGGGTAACTTTGGTCCAAGGATTCTGCATTGGTCTGGCCAAAGCTTCCTTGGAAGTGCCCGGTAGTCTGAGACTCTTTCTACTCCATCCTCCTCTTCCCACAGGTATCAGGCCCGCACTTGCTCTGGAGCCCTTCCCGCCTTCTCCTGCTCCTTCACCAAGACATTTCTTGCATGTCTAATCTCCTTGCACCTGCTTTTCCACGAACCTGAACTGACATGCCAAGTTAGCATCACCTCTTTCTTGAAAACTTTTCTCATCTCCCTTATAAAATTGAACCCTCTCTCCTTCACACCCTCTCCTCTACCTTGCACGTACTTTTCATGGTTACACCAGTAACTCCTTACTGTAGTTATCTGCTCTAGGCCTCCATCTCCCAGACTGTAGACTCCATGAGGCCAATGAGTTCACTGTCTTATTTGTCTCATTAATATCGCTGCCTAGAATAGTACCCGTTATATTCAGGAGCACCATAAATATTTATGAAATAAATGGATGATCAATTCTTCTATTTATCGGTTCCCATTGTCCTAGACCTTGTGTTAAGTACAGAGGATAGAGAAAATAATGAACCTAAATCCATGCCTCTAAGGCACTTTAAGGCTCGTTGATGGGATTAGCATGCAGATCACTATTTTATAAGGGAGAAAGGAATAGCTGATATCAAAATGGTGCAAGTGACATGAAATGAGATCCCAGAGGAAGTCATGATGGATTCTCAATGGGTGGTGGAGGAGGGAGTCATCATCATGAAAGGCTTCCTAGAGCAAGTAGCATTTGGATTGGGCCGTGTGGGATCTGTAGGATTTATACTAAGACAGTAGGCGAGGAGGGGCCTTCCAGGCCAGAGAGACTGCGGAAACACGGGACATGACGAGGGCTAATCTGTTCATTTTATGATGAACGTTTTCCAGTACTCACAGAAAAGGATAATGCTTCCCTTGTTTTACCATCTTGTTTGTTGTCGCTGTAAAGAAGGCTTTGTTTATTTGATGTGTGTTTACTCTGCCTGATTCCCTAGCGTCTCCATCTGCCTCGGAGCCCAGAAAGCAGCCCTCACCTTGTGTGTTTTGAGTTTCTCCACATTGTCAGTCTCCTTGACTGACTTTCCAGATCACATCTGGCAGGCTCCGAGGACAGGATGGCGCCCAGGTGGCTTCAGGCACTTGGCTGGACAGGCGGGAGCCTTCAGTGACTGCTTCCATCTGACAAGTCCTGGGCAGAGCACCCGACTGGCTTCTGTTATCAGAGTCCAGTGACTCCTGAGCTGGCGTGGTCTTGGGGAGGGGACATTGGCATGATATGCCCTGTCTGCCATCATCTGCCATTGGAAGGCATCGACTGGCTATTGCTTGAAAACCCAAACCTAGGGACGATGTAGAAGGTGGGAGAAGAGAGGTGTGAGAGAGAAGGGGAGGCAAAACTGCCTGCAGGCCAGATGCTGCTGGATCCGGGCTGGCCAGCTTCGCCTGCAGCTTGTTTGGGGCACACGCAGAGCTGGGCTTGCAGGCAGCATTTCTCAAAGACGCCCAGCTGCAGATGCACTCAGTGCCTCAGTCTGGCAGCCTCTTCTGTCGGGTGTGTGCTGGCAGCAAAAAAATCAAGGTTTCTGGGAGCTCCAGGGGCTGCTGTAGAAAACTTGCCTGGAGGCCCACGGCCAAAGTGAAGCGGGAGAGACCACTCTGCATGACAACCTGAGGCCCTCCTTCCTGCCCTTGCCCTCCTTTTAAATCAGCAAATAGACTCTCCGTTGTAAATTTGCTCTCAAACTTTTATTACAGAACCACAGGAACACAGACACTTTAAAGTCCCCAGGAGCCTTCTAGTCCCCACGCCAGAGGGCAGCCCCTCCCCCAAAGCAAAATTCTCAGGAAAGATGAGCGAGGACTTCCTCCAAGCACAAGGTACCTATTTTCTGAAAAGATTTTAATCTCTCTCAATGGTTACTCAATATTCCAGTCTATATGTGTAATTTTTTAATTACATAAATATTACATGAATTCATTCTTATTAAAATGCAAACAACATTAACAGATGTTTCCACTGCACATTCCCCAACCTCACCCTCTCCCAGAATGAAAGAGCTCTAATCAGTTTGGTGGTACCCTTCATTATTCTTTTGGAATATGGCATTTAAAATCGAAGTGTGAGTAAGGTTTTTCTTTGGTTCTTCTACACACATATGATCACTGTGCATATCGTCCTGCAGAGATCTGTCCCTGTCAGTCCTTCCAGGTGTATGACATTCTCGTCCATGTGGGCCGTATCCCATGCTTTCAGGACTTTGGGCTTCATCACTCCCATGTTGACAAACATTTAGGTTCTTTCCTAATTTGTTTCATGATATCTCTCTGATGCTCGTTTCCCAGGCTCTCTGAGAAGGCAACATCTGCTACTGTCTCTCCAGGAGAGAGCCTGGGCAGAAGGGTCTGTGCATTTTCAATCAAATAGAATATGACCAAACTGCCCTCAAAAGCAGCACACACATTTACCTGCCCGCCCTCAGGGTGGGGCACAGGCCCCTGTCTGGGCCACTCAGCATCCATTCACATCTCCTTTTCCCTTGGAGCATTCCATAGCAGGAGCTGGAAAGAACAAATAATCACTTTCCCAGCCCCTCCTGCAGCTAAGAGTGGTGAAGTGACACATTTTTGGCCAAAAAAAAAAAAAAAAAAAGGTACATATGGAAGCATCTAGGGGTAGAAACATGGCTCTGGAGAAGCTTTTGCTTTTCCCAAAATAAAAGAAGGATGTGAGTGGGGCCACCCCTTCTCCTTTCTTTCTTTCCTGCTTTCAGCTAGAGTAGACCACTTGAGAGAATGAGAGGACAGCCACAGGTCACAAATCAACATGCTGAGGATGCCAGGGCAGAAAGACAGAAAAAGTCTGCTTTGCTCGTGGCATCTCTGAGCAGTTGGATGGATGCCAACAGCCACCTACACTGGATGTCTTATTACAGAAGAAAAATAAATCCTCAGTTGTTTAAGCTTCTGCTAGTTGGGTGTCTGTTACTTGGAGCTGCATGAAAACCTAAATGAGACAGAGTTTTGGTGCCAGGTGCACATTTTTACTTTGATTTAACCTTGCTGTTTATGCACTGTGGTAGCAGTACAACTTTCCTGTTACTCCGCTGAATAGTAAAATGATAATAGCAATAATTTATTCACTGCTCACTTTACATACATTATCTAGGATCACAAAAATCCTGAGATTCAAATTAATTGTCTTTATTTTAAAGATGAAGAAACCAGAGACCAATAAAGCTAAGTTACGTGTCCTCGTTCCCAAAGCATTCCGACCTAGTTCTAGCTGCTTCTGTGGGTCTCATTCTAAAGTCAGGAGCCCAGGTGGCTTACTTAATCCTATAAGAATGATAGTAGCAGCAGTAAGGTGGCACGTGGGTATGGCCATGCCATTTACATGGTGATGCCAAGGATAATGGGAGCCCCGTTAGCTTTGGCCAGTGGGTCAAGGTCTTGCTCTTAGCTTTGCCTCCTATCTTCTGCTCTGAATTCAGGCACCCTGGCTCTGTCCTGTGTCCTTACAACTGGATCTTGCCCGTTCCTAAGCCTTAAATTAGCCCTCTGACTATAAATCTGTCTGCTTTTCACTTTACGTGCTTTCACTGTCTCTCCCGATGCAATCTGAAGAAGTGTTTTAAAAGATGCTGTTGAAAGAACACTCTTTGCGTGTATATGTCTGTGCATGTCATCTTTAATCATTTGATAAACCTTGAACAGATTCATAAAGATAATTATGGGAGAATAATAGTCTCAAGTGTTGACATTGTACAGACTTAGGCCCCTGACTAACAGGAAAGGGTGGCAACGCGTTCCAATACCTTTGGCCCCCAACCAATGTGCCAGGGATTTACCCCAAAGCTTTGTCATAGGATATATGGAAATCTTTGAATTTCTAATGAATTTTTGTGGTGGCAAGTGATATAAATTCAGCTCAGACTAATATAAACAAAAACGAAACTTATTGGCAAATGTCCTGGGAAATCTAGTGGAGGAACTGATGGTCATGGATCCAGGAGAGTCAGGATTGTCCCTTCCCCGCTCTTGGCTTTGCATGTCTCTCCTTGACCTTACTCTGCAGATGGGCGTTTTTGACATGGCAGAGAATGGGGCCTTCATTTCCCAGACTCCTAACAACTATAGTGGAGGAAAACAGTATTTTCCACCAGCTCTGATAAGAAAATTCCTTGAACGGCTTGGATTGGCTTCAGTCATGTGCCCGTTTCTGAACCAGTCCCCGTGGACAGAGAAATAAGACACTCTGGTCATCTGAGCCTGCATCACGGTCCCACCACTATGGCTGGAGTGGTTTTAGGGGTTCAGCCCTACCAAAACCACATGCCGTGGGATTCCCCTGGATGGACAAAAGCATCAGGTGTGTGCCAAAGTGACCTGAGGCGTCATGGAGGACCTGAGGTGACGCCTCAGCATGGAGGCCTTTCAGGAAGGGGCTCAGGCTTCCAGTAAGGTCACCATCACTGCACCTCACCAGGTGGGCGTGGCCTCTCAGCACGTGTGGGGTGAAGACAGCTCCAGAACTGTCACATCTCTTCATTGAAGAGACTTGGCAGCCTGTGTTGGAGGGTCCCCTCTTGACAAGTCACCCTTGGCACAGCCATTGGCTGGGACAGAAGAGGTGATATCCTAAAACTAACCTCTAGACAAAGGCTGCTCAAACCAGGTGACATGACAGAGTTCAGAGGGCCTGAGAGTGACAGACGTCTTCGGACCCCTCTCCACCTGCTGCCTGGATGTCATGCTCCCGAGGAGATTCAAAGGGCTGCTCAGTCGACAGGCCTTGACGCAGAGTCACTCTTTAGGGAATGCATTTGTCATTCATTCTCTGGGTTTCTATGTCTGTGTGTCAGACGCACACACACAGCTGTGATCTTCCTGCTAAAAGAACACAACACAATCTACCTGCTCAGGGATGAGTGCATTTCTGTCCCACTCATAGAGTTACTGCTCTTGCTTAAGGATAATCTCCTCTAATTACCCAGGAGAGAGAATATTGTTATGAGATAATAGAAAATATATATTGGGCTCTGCCCCTGGATTTTGGCACAAATCTCCTAAAACCCTTATAATTTCCTAAATGATAAGAGCATGAGTATCTCCTGTTCTAATATTTGGTCTTTGACCCCATTCCTGACACAGGACTCCTCAAAGTCTTGCAAATGCCTAAATGATAAGAGCACTAGGAGCACCTTTTTTTTTTTTTTTTTAAATGAAGCCACTCTGGATGGGCTCCTGGTTGGCTCCTGGATGTGGGCTGGTCACCAGAAAGATCAGGCTGTGATCAGAAGTTTAGAATTCTCAGCCTCATCCCTCATGAGTGAATTGAGGGCCTGGAAACAGTGGATTGGTCATGCCTGCGTGAGGAAGCGTCCATAAAATCCCAATAGTGCACTATTGAGAGAGCTTCGAGGTTAGGGAACTCATCTCCACCAAGAGTGTGACACACCCCAATTCCACAGAGACAGAAGGTCCTGTATCTATGTACCTCTTCACATGGATTCGTTATCATATCCTAATGAATTGGTAACCACAAGTAAGTATTCCCCTGAGTTCTGGGAGTCACTCAAGCAAATTAATTGAACCCAAGGAGAGGGTCATCAGAACCTCTGCCCTACAGCCTGTTGGTCAGAAGCACCAGTGACAACCTGAGCTTACACCTGGCACCTGAGTGTGTGTGTGGTGGTGGCTGCAGGGGGGCAATCTTATAGGACTGAGCCTTTAACCTTGTGGGGCCCAACTCTACCTCCAGGTAGATAGCTTTAGAATTGACTTAAATTGCAGGACACCCAGCTGTGTTCACTGAAAATTGCTTCACGTGGAGAAAAACTTACACACATTTGGTGACCAGAAGTGGCAGAAGTGCAGTGTTTTGTGTGCGTAGTAAAGGAGACTCACAGGAAGAAAAAAAACACAATAGGGAAGGACTGGGTTTCAGTTGTTAAATTTTTCAATTTATAGTTAGTAAGGAAGAGTAAGTTTGTCCGGCTCTTTCATGAAAACAGCTTTTGGTGAGGAATGCTGAGCCTCTTACTAATCAGCAGACAGTGAGGTCCTTGAAGGTAGCTATATCTGATTTACATTTGAGATACCCACCTGGCGAGACCCTTCCACGTGGCAGCTTCTCGCTATAGGTTTTTAGATGCATAATCTTCAAGTCACCTCCGAATTTCCAGGGAAGCGATACTACACACAGCTGTAAGTGGTGATATTTTGGGTGGAAGAGAGAATCAAGGAGGAGTCATGCCCAAGGTTTGAGCTTAAACTGAAAAGAATCGCTGGAAGACGGAAAACAGAAACTCTAGTTTCAGGAGAGTCTAGGTATTGGAGTGGGAAGCAACAGGAACAAATTTTAGGTTCTGAATTATGAACAGTCTGGATGAGGGCATCAGCCTCTCTGAAGGATGAGGAATAGGGAGGTACAGGCCAAACTTAGCCGACGTTGAGGAGCAGGTGGCACAGCTGTGGAATGTTCCGTTGGTGTAGGGCTCATTCGCTTTCATCCGATGCCTCTCAAATCAGGATAAAGAATTAAGTGCATTTCCACTTTCCTATAGCATAACGTAGTGGCTGACAGCTCGACCTGTGCTCCAGGCTGCTGCAGTGCAAATTCTAGCGCCGCCACAATGGCTGCGTGACCTTGGGCAACATGCTCAACCTCTCTGTGCCTCAGTTTCCTCACCTGAAAAATGGGAGTAACAGTTGTTTTGGGGAGTTAAATGAGTTCACATACATAAGAAGTGTGAGATGAGGCTTGGCGTATGGAAAGTACTGTATGTTTAGCTATATTTATTATTTCCCCAAAGCAGGGAAAAGGACAGTATTATTAGGCAGTGCCTGAGCACTCGCTTTCTTATTTAACAGATGCAGAAGCAGATTATCCCCTCCGTGAGGGTCCCCCGGGAACGTGGACACCCTGGGGGTGCCCCATGCTACGTCGCCCACTGTGCAGGCGCCGCACCCTTCCTTGCGTGCTGAGCCTTAGCTGGACAGCAGAGCCCCAGACTTCAGCCAGTGCGAGGGCACTGAGGGTGCTCTCTTTGCAGGACTTGCCCCTCTCAGACATTGAGAGAGCAGAGCACAGGGTGAGTGAGTCTGCTTCTCTTTTCTTCCCCAAACCCTCCTCAACCATGCCTCCTCCTCTTCCCTACACATCTGCTTTGGGATCAGAGTGTGACGATGAGGTGTTTGGTACATGGTTATGGGTCACCCGTTTAAAGAGGAGGGTCTCATCCCTAAGTACCCAGTGGCAGGGGCCAGGGGGACACTGAGGGCTTCAGTTCGTATCAAGTTGGGGCTTGGGCAAGAAGAAAACCTTTGCCCTGTGGATTCTTGCTCCCATGGTGGGCTGAGTGAGGACTGGATAGGGTCTCCTGGAGCAGGGATGAGGCAGCATGAGGAAAGCCCTTTGGTGGAACAGCTGGATTCTTAGCCAACCAACTGGTCAGCAACCCCGTGCAGCCCAGATCTAGGGCGAAGCCAGCCCTAGGTCCTCACCCTTAATGTCGTCTTGAAGCATCACCCAACTGTCTACGGCACCCCAAATACTTCCCAGTTTCCACATGATTCCACCAGTGAGGGTGGAAGGAGATGTGTGGGGAGGAGGCTCAGGATCCTTGCATCGCTGCTTCAGGATCAGACCCTGACAGATAAAAGTCACCCTTGACTGCTTATTACTAATGGATAAACAGGGTAATTAGAAAACGGTAGTGAAGACTGATGCATAATGTGTCCTGTCTCCTCCCCCATGTCACCTCCACAACATGATGAATTCTGCTTGCAAAGTACAGCGTTCCTCTTGTGAGTTGTTATATCCAGACCACGTCCTCTGGTGTACATGTCGTGTCTCACGGGCAAAACAAGTAACAGTACATTAGCTCACAGACACTACAAACCTCTGTGACTTTGGTGGTTCTGTGCTCTAAGATGGTGGCAGATTTGATTCTCCTGAGAGGTAGGAAGGGACAAGGCCTCAGAATTGTGGGGTCCTCCTAAATTTTGTGCGTGACTATGACCAAAACTCCCTACCTGCCACTCTGGACCACTCACTGAGAACCAAAAGTCTAGTCCTGAGAAATAGGATAATTTTTTACTCTTTTTTTTTTTTCTAGAAGGAGACGACTCTGTGATCCCTTGTGGAACCTTGCCCTTGGTCCATAAGAATGTGATCGAATAATGTTCATAATTATTTAACCCTAGTTCCCTCAACCTTTCCAAAATTTTTCTCTAGACCTCTCCTATGATGACCTCCCTGCATCGGCCTGACCCAGATTTCCCTCAAACTGCTGTCAGTTGTCCTGTGGGAGTGGAGTGAAGTGGTTACGATCCAAGCAGGTGGCCGGAGGTGGATTCCCGGCTGCTGACTGTGGGCTCGCTGCTTACTCTCTTGACCTGAGTGTCCACGTCTGTAAAATGAAGGTGGCAATGGTACCTATTTCATCAGTTGTTGGAATACTCTGCGTGTTGATCCACATAAAGTATTTAATTTAATCTGGCACATAGTAAGAGCTTTAGGCATCAGCTAGTATCTTGTCCCACGCATGGGCCATACTTGCCGATGACATGCAAGTGAATTCTCAGGGCTACTGCTCATCGCTCTGCGTAGATGACTCCACAGGAAATGTGGACATTTTTTTAGTAGTGTGAAGGATGACTTGCACTCCTGGAAGAGGAAAGTGGTCTCTGCGATCAGGGTGCACGTCTACCTCACTCCCCAGAGATGCATATGAAAGATAAAACCCCCAATTCATTCATTTTTGGAACCATGAGCTCCATTCCCCAAGGCACAGGTGATCTCCCATCCTGTTGGGTAGAGAAGCCAAAACCTGACCTTCCATTTCTAGTCTCTGATTGAACCTGAGGGCTGGCATATAAATTGAAAGAAGAGGAGGCATGTCTCCTGCATGCTGAAAGTATTCCCGTCCTCCCCCAGGAGTGGCTTGTTCATTCAAAAATATTTATCGAGCACCTACAGCATGCCAGGCACCGTGGTACACCCCAAACAGGTAGCAATCAATAAGACAGATGAGGCCTTTGTCCTCTTGGAGCTTACCTCATCAAGATCCAACAAACTCCAATAATCTATCAGAATTTCTCATTAATTGCCTCTTCTTCAGCAGCACATTCTGAAAAATGACCGAGAATGACCATAAAATTCTGAAGTGCCCGATGAATCACCGAAGATGACAGGATGACGACTGTAGTTGTGGTGATGTGCACATGTTGTTGCATTCTAATACTTTTTTTTTTAAATAGATAGTCCATGGGACACGTCTATGCTTTCCATAAATATTTAATTAAACCGAACGGCCTGTTCTGAGACCACATTGAAAACTGCATGCGTTTATAGGAAATATTTTTCTGATGGTGTTGGGTTTCACTTGTTTCTGTGTTTTGCTTGTATGCATCCTTTGGTCTCTCGCCAACTGTTTTGTCTTTTCTGACCCACTGGACTGTGGGCTTCATAAGGGGAGGAGCCTTCCTAAGCCTGTGCACACCTCACTGGTGACATTGCCAGTTCAAATTGAAAGGAGGAAAGATCTTGTCTGCAGCCTCATGACATGTCCAAGGCTTCTCTCGGGACCCTGCCCTGCATGCTGTTTTCAGGTATTCAAAGGAAAACTGTCAGGGGAATGAGGCCCTACCAGCCCTCTCTCTTGCAGTTCTCTCGTCTTCTGTGAAGTGACCCGATGGGGTGGAAGGTCACCACATTTCCCCCCAGCACCCTGGTTCCAGGTTTCCTGGGCAGAAAGCAGGGAGGGTTTGGGAGCTGTTCTTTTCGACTTGAAGGACTCTGTCTGCAGGGAAGCCAGGAAGAGGCCGGGAGTGCCAGTGCCTCGAGGCTGGTCCTCACACACACACCCGCCCCGCCCCATCTGTACCCTTGAAGGAGAAATAAAAACACTGTTGATTCCTTGCTGTAGAGGAGACTTAGGGGCGGAGCAGACACAAGGGAGAGGGGAGGCAGGATGATACCACCGAGGGAGAACAGGACAGGGGAAGCAAAACTCACATACGGAAGAGGACACTAGTGGTAGGGAAAGAAATTTTATTTTCAAGCTTTTAAGAGAATAATACAAACAACAGAGAGTTTTAAAAAACCCTAAAAACTAGTTTAAAAAAGTACTTGACAGTGTCCCTTGAATACCCACGGATGACGCAGCCATTGTGCAATGACAACGAGAAACTGCAAGTGACCACCCAGTGGCCTTCCCTGGCAGGGTCCTGGGAACCAGCAGGCAGGGTCAAGGGACAGTGCCCCCTGCCAGGGTCCCTGGGCCTGCCTCATTGCTCAGGAAGGACCAGAGAGCACTGGCGCTGAGAGATTAGCCCACTGCCCTCGGGGGAGCGTCCCCAGCAGCAAGGGGACTGCTCTCCCCTCCACTCCACTCCTGCGGGGCCTCCAGGCCACTTCATCCCATTCACTGTAGCGGCTCTCCCTGGAGCCCCCGGGCAGGAGGTGCCCTGCAGCAGGGTCCCTGGGTTTCAGCGTGTGCCGAAGCAGGAGCAGCCGTGGCACTGAGCGTGTCCTGGCCGTGGTGGGTTTGCGTCGGGGGGAAAGGCGCTCCTGGATGGACAGCTTCGAAGGCTGACGCCGCAGCAGCAGGACTGTGCTTGAGATACCCATGGGAAATGTGTACTTTTCTCGTGTGTGTGTGTGTGTGTGTGTGTGTGTGTGTGTGTGTGTGTGTGTGTCCTGTAAACATCTCTGAGCCAAATCACCGTAAAATAAAGTAACAAGGGCACAAAAAGACATCCATTTCCAAAGCCAAGCCCTCTTCGTCGGGAGTTCCACTTTGGAAGGTGTGAAAGGTTTGTTCGGGAGGACCCCCCGCCCTCTGGCCACTCGTACCAGCATCTCCCTCCCTCCGCCACCCAGGCCCAGAGTCACGAAAGTTACATGAGTTAGAAAGTGTGCCCACGCAGGGGAGCCCAGGAGCTGCAAACCTACGTGTCCTCCCTGCCAGCCCACACCTGTCCCGCTCCCTCCCACCCACTGCCCAGGGAGAAAGCCAAACAAGCTCCAGGGTGAAACAAGGCAGGCTACAAGTGCTTTTTCCTCCCTGGGCCCTTTGCATTGTTGTCTCCCTCCACATGTCCGCACGCGGGCACGGCCACCAGACAGCCCGCTGTACCCCGAAGCATCCACTCCTTCCAGGTGTTTCGTGCATGGGCACAACTGGGCGATGTTGTCATTGCGTTTTGTTAGGTTCGGTCTGTATTGCACTTAGTTGTTGAGTTTGTACTGGTTTTTCTTGCTCTTGTTGGAGAATGGTACTGACTGGTGGAAATCACCAAACTGCTCAGGGTACCAGGCTCACTCACTGCAGCTCCAATCCTGTGCCCAGGCCCCTTGGGCCCCCCATCCTCTGCCTGCCCTCTGCTCCGGCCCCTGGGGTGACACCTTACCTCCCCACACCTGCCTCCCAGACCAGCGTCCATCCCCCCTCCCCTCTTGTGCACAGTCACAGCCTCCCTTCCAGGTCTTTCCCCTCACACTGTCGTGACCCTCATGACGAGCTCTCGGCTGTTGCCCTGGGGGTTCCGCTGTTCATGAGGTCTTAAGTGACTCAAGATGTGCAGGATGGTGTAAGCACAGTGGTGATCGGACTGAGGGCCTGAGGGGTGGCTGGCTCCCCGGGCAGGGCCTTCCTCAGGGGCCGGGGTGGCTGTAGCCTCCTCTGAGGAGGAGGGGGCATTGGCCTGGGTGGATGAGGAGGTCCGGGGGTTTGTCCTGCCTCCCGATTTTTGATCCTCCAGGTCTTTTGTCTTATCATAGTTCAGCACTTTCCACTGCTGGTTGACAGCCTGCCACCGTTTAAAGATGCGGTACACGGAGGGTCCCTCGTGGATGATGAGACCTGAGGCATCCGGGAAAAGAGAAGAACAAAAGCCAAGTAAGGGAAAGTATATCACAATCTCCCTTTATTTATAAACAGACAGAGATGCTGGGGGAAGCTGGATTCGTACAGTCTGATTCGTTCTTTTCAAACCTACCTTTCATCCCCGTGCCACATGGCTCCATCCCTACATCCCTGGGCTCAGCAAGTCTTTGGGAGATAGGGGGTGCAGGGCTGCCATGCCAGACCCATGAAGTAGCTGACCACCTGCAGGGATGCCTTTGCCTTTGCCTATCTCGACTCCACATGCTCACTTCTTGGCTTGACAAACTTTAAATCTCTCATCCATTGAGGTATAATATAAATATCTTTTCCTCCCTCTACCATGTATCCATGGCACCAGTATTTAGCAGATGTTTAATGAATCATTTGCTTTCAAAGGCACCGTAAAAGAAACAGCATGGTCGTTCCATACCTGCTGGATGATGCCTGAAATTCTCTTGGTTTATTTTTTGCACAAATAGCCCAAGGCTCCTGAAATACAGATGCCTCTGGGAAAAAGAACTGTGATGCAGTTTTACTGGCCAGTGGGAAGGTAAAGTCCAAAACAAGCCATGTCAGACAATTAGGCAAATAAATATTCATTACGTGCCTACTATGCAGTGAGCAGGAAATGCAGAGTCCTGTCCTCAGAGAACTTACATTCTAGTGGAGAGACACACAACAGACACATAAACAAGCCAGTGAGGCTATTTCAGGTGCTGAAAATGCTGTCGGGAAGGTAAAACAGGGTTAAATAGCCACCAGCTGCAGACACTGAGGGTTCCGTTTCGGCAAAAGCTTGGTGGGAAAGGCCTTTCGTGGGAGGTGACGTTTGAGTTGAGACTTAAATGATGAGAAGGAGGGATCCATGCGAAGATGTGGAAAGGGAGCATTTTAGCGATAGGATCTGAAGGTGCAAAGGCCAGAGAATGATTGCAAAATGTCAGGTAAAAGGTCAGTCTGGCCAGGTGCAGTGAATGAGCAGAGGTGTGCAGGGAGATAACAGGCGACAGAAGCCAGCCTGCGGTAGGGCCTTGTAGGCCGTGGCAAGGAATTTATATTTCATCCTGAGTATAATGGGAAGCCAGAAGCAAAAGAGCAAGCAGGAAGTGAGGTAATGATTCCAGCAGGAAAAGCTGGTGGCCTAGGCACAGGTGACGATGGCAGTGGAGACAGTGAGAAACCACTGGAGTCGGGATGTTTGCTAGAGGGAGAGCTGACACGTTGCTGACAGGTGAGGTGTGAGTCAAGAGAAACATCTGGGCAACTCAGAAGCTTGGGGCTTCCGCAGTCAGCGGGGATGCCATTTACTGAGACGTGGAAAGCACCGCTGTAGGGGGTGTGGGCTTTGTGTGGTGGTGGCAGTGACTGCATTTTTTTCCTAGGGGGGGCTCCAACAAATTACCATCCGTTTGGTGGTTTAAAACAACACAAATGCATCCTCTCATGGATCTGGAGATCAGAAGTCTAAAATCAGTCCCGCTAGGCTAAAGCGAGGGTGTTGGCAGGGCTGGTTCTTTCGGGTGGCTTCGAGGGGAGAATCTATTTCCTTGCTTTTTTCAGTTTCTAGAAGTCACCTGCATTCCATGCCTCTTCTTTATATTGCTCCACCTCTTTTTCTTTCGAATGTCCCATCTACTACTTTCTGTCATCACGTTTCCTCCTGCTTCCCTTATTAAAACACTTGTGATCACATTGGGCCCACCGGAATCTTCCAGGATAATCTCCCCATTTCAAGATTTTTAAATTACTCATATCTGCAAAGTCCCTTTTGCCATGGAAAATAACTCAACAAGTTCCAGAGATTAGGATCTGGGTGTCCTTGGGGGCCGTTAATCAGTCTACCACAGTGATAGTGATATTTTTTTGATCATGGTAAATTTAAGATATCAAATAAAAAAAAAACTCACTAGAAGGGCCCGGTAGGCAGTTGAACATATGAGTCTGAAACTTAGGGAGAGGTCTGGCCTGGAGCTAGAAATCATCAGTGCTGGGTGGAATTCAAAGCCTTAGTGTTAGCCCAGATCTCCTGGGGAGAGAAGGTAGGCAGATGAGAGAAGGCCGATGACAGCCAGGGGGCTTCTGGTATAGAGATTTGGTGGCAACTTGATGGAAGTAGAACCAGCTAAGGAGGCTCTGAAGGAGCAATCAATGGTGTAGAGACAGGACTACCAAGTGTGGAGACCCAGGAGTCTAGAGAAGGGTGTCTTTCAGAGGAAGAGAATGTGGGAACTGTGAAATATCGTTGAGAGGTTAGCTCAAGCGAAACGAGGAGTGACCATTGGCTCGGGGGCCCAGGTGGAGGTCAGATGGTAGCAGGGATAGTGGGAAAATCTGGTAGTCTCATCCAAGCGCACCTTTTTCTTCCATGAAGTCAACAGCTGTGGTGGAAGGGGCAGGAGGGGAAGTGCTGACAATCTGAGGCGAAAAGAGAAGGTGGGGAATACTGATCTTGGAAAGTGGGAAAGCGAGTTTACAAAGGAGATGTGGTAGCAGTATCTGATGGTGTTGGGTGTCCGTTCGAAATTCGTGACCTTAGACTTGAAGTGAGTCTAGTCACGGCTTCTGTTTTTCTCACCTTCAACTGCTTGTGAGGTGCATCTGAGGAGTGAGAAGAGCTGGGTTTAGTTAGTGTAGACTTCCTCCAGGCAGGTAAGGCAGGAGGGAGCGTGAGAATTGTGGACGTTTGCAAGAGAGTAGTTATTACACTGGACCATGGAATCTAGGCTGGGCAGGAGGGAAGTGATAAGGGATAAGGAATAACAAAAAAATGGAAAGTTATAGGATCAGTGACAAGAGGTTTCTATGAAGTCAGAGAATTGCCTTTTTCAGCTTAAAGAAGTCACCTGCATTCCTTGCCTTTGCCTTGCAGCTGTCAACAAATCAGTAAACTACAAAGATGGGGGCAATACGCAGAGAATGGGATGTTTCAATCCAGATTTTGGAAGTGCTGTGGCTCTTGGTGATGGTAAGGCCTAGGGTGTGACCACTTGAGAGGGGTTGAGGTGGGCTGGAGGAAAGGGACTTCGGAGGAATGAAGAATTGGATGGATTATCTGCATCAGCCATCCTCAGTGCTATCAGACCATACCCCCTTTTTATAACAAATGTATTTTAATACCTCCTCTCTTATCCTGAAATGAAATTCATAAGATAATATAAATTACTAGAGCTTACTTTTTTAAATAAGTATAATACCCTAACAAATAAAAACAAAGAGGAGTCATTTATAAGATGGTGCAAATTTCCGTATAGATTCTGAGACACAACTGCATTTAAAAAAGAAATTAAAAACGTCATACATTTCCAAATGTCCCCTAGGGGATGGACCACCTCAGCTGAGAACCACAGATCTATAGAGGTGCGTAAGTCAGGAATGGTGGGAGGAAGCATGTTAGCCAGGTACATCAAGGAACGTTAGCAGGTGGTCAGCAGCCAACAGCATCAAGAAGGGAAAAGGGGTGGGAACATATGATGACGTGCACTTCAAAAGGGCTGGAGGTCCTGAAGGATAAAGAAAGCAAGGCAGTTTGGTAGTAATGGGGAGCAAGGAGCACATGGACCCCACCTCCAGGCCCCACAGAATAGGTATATGGGAGAAAAAGCAGCCACCACTTGAGCCAGCCATACAAGAAACAATGTCCTCGGGAGACAGATACATTGCAGTGAAAGTATCACTCGGAGGCGTGGATGCCAGTGATGGACCAAGTGGTTCAGAGAACACAGTGGAAGGGCTGAGAAGATGGGGCTGGTGAAGGGAAGAGCAAAACAGGAAAGTGGCTGTTTGTATCATTAGCGTGGTCGTGGCGGCTGAGGCCTGTGACGGTGAGTGACGTGATCGGAGAGGAAGCACGATGGGATTCACAGCAACTGTAAATCTAGGGGCGGCTGGTGTGGGCCCTGGGGGCCGGAGCTGACTCCCAGGAGCAAAGAGCAGTGAGTCACTCCGGCCTCCTCCGTGTCAAGCAAAGAGGGTGGAGGGGAACACCTCAAAGCCTCTCCAACCTCCAGCACGCTGATTCTAGAAGCAAGACAGCCACCCTCTGCCGTTCTTTCCGCCGCTATTCTAGCAGCTTCTGAAATTGCACTTTGTGCAACAAATCTTCAAGGGTTCATCGAAGGAGAGACAGTAGTTTCTTAATCTGCTGGGTATGTACCCCTTGAGGATCTGCTGAAAACGAAGAACTGTCTCCCTGGGAAAAGACCAGACATAGAAATGGTCCTTATAATTTTAGGGAGTTCATGTCTTCCGCAGACAGCCTGTGGACCCTTTGATCTGGCCTGCATGATTCTGGACAAGGAGACTTCCTCTTTGCCCTCTCTCTCTCGTTCTTTCCCAATGTACCAACTCCCATCACTCTTTTCATCCTTTTGAATGCAAGCCTACGCACCGTGGCACTGCAGCATGCATTGATTCCATAAGCCTTGTTTGAACACTGCTACACTCTTTCCCCTAAATCACAAGCCTCTAGAGGACAGGTATGGGTGAGGCTTAGGCAGCTAACACCGTCCTGGGTGCTGATGAAGCCTTGGTGACGACAGAGAAGATGGGGGCCTCAGGGAGAGAGAAGCAGCCTCTTTTGAAGCCCCAAACTCTTTCCAACCAGAGCCACTACACTCGATTCTTAATTAGCTTCTCGATCAAACAATTTTACCCTGATTGAAGAGGGTGGCTTAAATTTTTGGTCTGAATGCCTCCTAATTATCTAACTGTCTCGTTTTCAGAAAGTAATTAAACCATTTTAATAGATAGGTGGCTGAAGGGAAGGAAGGTGCACCTGTTTGTGTAGATTATGCTTGTTTGGCAAAAGTTGGAAAAGCAGAAACTACCTCATTCACATCTACTCCCTAGCCCCGCCTCTGCTTCCTGCTCTGCAAAGCACTTATTGACTCCTTGGGGGGCAGGATTTTTTTTAATGGAGGAAGATGGGTGGGGCTCATCTGATAGGGAAAGGGAAAGTGGGCAAGGTTGAAGAGATGGAAGAGAAAGAAGATGGGTGGGAAGTGGCACGGAGAATGGAGAGAGAGAGACTGAAGCTGAAATTAGAATAGGAGGGAAGAAGGCTATTGGTGAAAGGAGGCAGAGAAGTAGCAGAAGAAAAATGGAAAAGCAGAAGCCATGGTAATAGCAGAAACCCAGTAAGTTTTGATTGAGTCCTTTTCTGGGGTTTTCTAGTTAATTTAACAAGAGTGCTTCATGCATCAGAATCAACCGGGGAGCTTGTTAAAATACAGATTCCCAGGCCCTTCCCCAGAAAGTCTGACTAGTTAGATCTGGGGTGAAGCCTAAGAATTTGCATTTCTAAGAAGCTCCCAGGTAACTTTGATGCTGCCCTGGAATAGCACCGCCTAGAACGTGGTCCTTATCCTGGCCTTCTGCCTCACAAAAGGCTCTAAACTGTGACTAAAAATAAATAAATGAATAAAAATAAAAGAAATACTCTACTTCCAGATGTGACAGACAGGAAAATGTAAGGCCACTGGAGAAAAGGCTACTTCCTCTCCTAGACCCAAGGACCTCGAGGCCCCACAATTCAGAGTCAACTCACTGATGAATGTGGATTGACCACTCAGAGCACCTGCCACTCACTAACTAGCCTTGTGGCTTTGGGGAAATTACTTTCTCTTTCTGAGCCTCAGTTTTCTTATCAGTAAATTGGAGCTGATGCTCCTTCCTGATACAGGGTTGTTGTGCAATTAAATGAGGTAACGAGTCCCGCATGCTGATGCCTGGCCCAGTCCTGGCTCATCTTTAAAACTCAGTGCCACCGTGTATTGTCGCTGGGCTGGGGGAGATCACAGGACAGAAGAAGCCCACTCATACCTCTTCCTCCTTCTTCTTTGCCAATCCCACCCCCAAGCATAAGCCCCTGTTCTTCTGTCTCCTCACTGTCCTTCTCAGTCCGTGGCCTGAGTCATTGTTTATCGATGAATAACATGCTGGAACTGAAAGGAGCTCCAGAGACTGATTCTACTGAGGTGGGGACGAGCCTCATACCCGCATTGCCTCTCCCACCACCAAGTGCCAGTGAAGGGGTGCTCCCCACCCCTGAAGAATTACCCATTGTGGACAACTGTGGGGCAAGACTCAGCCTGAAGGCCCACCATTGCCAAGCACTCACCTTCCAGGTGCTCCCCCTCAAGGGGAGCAAGAACCTGCACTAAAGGCAAGCATGAAAGAGAAACCAATAGGACCAGCTATCTTGGGCAGGTTCACAAAGTGCTGCTGGGAGAGGCCCGCCTGACAAGGCCACCAGCCCACTATTCTCCAAGGATACAGCTTCGTGCTTCTCACAAGTGTAGCCCGGCTACACTTCGGGCACCTCCCTGAGGAGGTGGTGAGATCTGGATCCAGGGGCCCCGTTTAGACAGGCTCACCTTGACTCTAATGCTCTGAGTTTGATAGATGCTTTGAGTCGCCCACCTCTTCCAGCAGCAAAGACTCAACCAACAGAGGATGCTGAAAGCATCCAATTAGGGTGAATCAAAGCTGCCTTCTCCTGTTTGCATCTCTCGGGGACTTGCCGGTGCCCTTGGAAGTGACTTCTGAAAGAGTTCCCTTCCTGGCAGGGCCCCTGCTGGGCCAGTTGACCTTGGTGACGCCGTACAGTGTTTCTCAATGCATCAAACTGAGAACATTCCAGTCACTCCGCTGGAACATCACTGAGGGCTGAGGCTTCAGAATGAAGTCTGCGTAGGAGAGAGAAATATCCTGGGGCACCAAAGAGCCGTGCATGATTATCACTGAGGGGTCGATTCCGGGAAGTGCGTGTGAAGTTATGCCCTGAGATCCTGCAGAATCTTTCTGTGGGGTGTCTTTCTGAAGCTTAGAGCTCTCACTCTCTGCATAGACACAGCCGAATTGGATTTCTTAGCCTTTCTGGATGGTGACGATGAAGGTCATGGCCTGTGATGATGATGATGATGGTGGTGGTGGTGCTGATGGTGACGACGCAATATTTACTGAATGATTACTATGTTCGGTCACTCTAAAAGGGCTTTGAAAATATAGTCTACTGTTCAGAAACCCTGTTTGGTAGGTGATATTCTCTCTACAGGAGAGGAAACTGAGATCAGAGAAGCTAAATGTCTTGCCTAAAGACACACAGCTTGTACATGAAAAGGGACATAAATCTTGTGTTCACCAGAAACAGAACAGTGCCACGTGTCTGGGCTGCTTCCTCCTCTGTGCTCAAAGTCAGGTGCCTACCCCAGAGAGCACAGCAGTGGAGGAAATAACTTTTCTGGAAATTATGCATGTGTATGTGTAGGTAGTTTCTATTTGAATTTACAATATGTTTTAATAGATGTTACATTTTTATAGCAGTGCAGCTAAGGATGTGGGCTTTGCCGTCAGGTAAAACTGGGTTCTAATTGCATAACCTTAGATTTACCTCTTAGCCTCAGTTTTCACATCACAAAAATGGACATTATAGTCATGACTATATCAAAGGGTTGTAGAGAATAATGCGCGTAAAGCACTTTCACAGTGCTTGGTACATAATGAATAATAAATATTACTTATTATTTTATTTTCATTATTATTAAATAGCACAAGACTTCATTTTAAAGGAGTTATTGTGAAGGTACAGAAGTAGTTTATGCAAACATGCCCAACATCTATATTCAAAAGGAGTTTTGTCTTAAAATTCTTAGAATTTTCAAAGATTGCCCTTGGGAAATGTAATATTTTCTCAGGCTATCCTAGCTTAGAACATTTCTAAAAATCTCTCAGTGAGATAGGCTTTTTGTGGCAGAAATGACTAATTGTCCATCAAAAATTCATACTTCCCTTCCTTGATACAGAGCTGCCACTGAGAAGAAACTGTATTTTCAGCCCTTTCAACCCAGGTGGAGCCAGGTAACCGGTAGTGAAGGTGGGCATGGGTCAGGCCAAGGTTCAGGAACTGGTTGTTGAGAGAGAAAGCGTGTGTGTCTGTGTCCGTGTGTCCCTTATTCATGTTCTCTTTTTATTTTCCATTAGCTGGAGATAAAAGATTCAAAAGACTGTGGAGCCACAAGGTGGAAGGGACTTGGGCCCCTGAATCGCTGTGTGGAGAACCCCCCACTGATCAGGAACTTCTATTGCATGAAACCACTGAAATCTGGGGCTTTGCGTTTTTACACACCCGCCGGAGTTGTCCGAACTAAAACACCGTCAGTGCTAGGCCAGAGGCCGCAGGAGAAAAGCAGGTGTTGGCATGTTTCATGTCGTCCCTGAAGTGTATTGGTTGGCCCGAGTAGCTCCCTTATTTACCAGATTGGGCTGTTTCTAGCCACAAACCCACCGTCAGCGGACAGACATGCCACTCCTGAGTCTGTTCTAAAGACTGTGCTGCCGGCACCGAAGACAGCTCTCGAAAAGTGATCCCACAATATTTTGGGCTCTGTCAGCACAACTGGATTAAGTGAATTGCCTCCCGAGGGGGTCTCTTTGAGGGGCACAGTGCTCACTTGGTATGCCCATCAGTCACCTTCATCCTCCAGGCATCCAGCGGCTCAGCTGTGGGCATGGGAAAGCCCTGGCAGGTGAGGAAGGGGGTGCATGGGGTATGAGTTAACAGTTAATCCAGGTACGTAATCGGGTAAGTCACACGCAGATGAGGGAACATGGACCGAGCATCACTCGCTCATTTACACGGTCCCTGTTCATCAGTTGTTTGGCCTGGGCCGACATTACTGAGAATCCCCCACAGACACCATCGCCAAGCCCTGAGAGCTATGGTATCTCCTCACAAGGGAAATAACTTCAGAACCCTAGAACGTCAGACCGAGAGGACCTCGAATGTTATCAGGGTCAGACCTCTCATTTTACAGATGAGTGAGCTGAGTTGTAGAAAGAGAAGTAGCTTGCGGGAGGTCAGAGAGGCAGCTGGTGGCTAATCTGGTTTTCAGACCTGGATCGGCCCCTTCCTAGTCTCTTCGCCTGCACCAGGCTGCCTCCTCCAAATCTTCAGTTTCCTAATCAAGAAGTAAGGGGTTTGACAGGCAGAGTCATTTCTAGCCCAAAGGAGAGAAAAAAGGAAGGAGTGTGTGTGTGTGTGTGTGTGTGTGTGTGTGTGTGTGTGTGTGTGTGTGTTTTATAGTTAATGCGAATTAAATCCACATTTCAAAAATAATGTTTTTACAGTGAGGCCAACCCTACTTCCTACTTGCTACAAATCAGGATTTGAATCCCCTTATCTCAGAGGACAGATACCAGGTATCTCTAAATCCTGGGAAAGAACCTGAATGGACAGCACACAGAGGAAGCTTAAACAACAACAAAAAAAAGGTCTATAATCTTGTCAATTACCATATTCGAGTATTTTAAAGATTTGGAGCAATCTCAGAAATGTTGCTCCCTTTCCTTCCCTTGGCCCCTCTGCCCTCACAAATAAACAACAAACAGGATAAGGGTGAGGTCCTCATTTTTGCAGAGTTGACTTTTTTGGTGGCCAATCTCGTGGTTCTGTGGGGTGAAAAAAAATGTTTTTGGTGCCAAAGACCTTAATTAATTTGCTCTTGTTAAATTCTAATAATTTGACCTACTGAAGCAGAGAACGTCCCATTTGTTTTCCGTGAGGTTCTGTCAGTTTCTCCGCTGGGGCAGACAGCGTCATTAGAGATGACGGAAGAGGAGGCAGGCGGAACGAGGACATTCGATGTAATCAGATCTTCTCATTGAGGGGACACGAGCTAGGGAAGCCAGAAGCTTCAAGAAGAGTCACTGCTCCAAATAACAGCAGACTCTGGATTATGTGAGGACGCAGGGTCAGGTTCTCTAGGCTGTGACTGGGTTCGAGTGTTAACAGCCCCTGCAAACCTTTACTGAGGGCCTATGACAAGCAGAATCTCCTCTGATCAAGTGCCTCCTAGCCTGCTCACTGGTATTTATGACCGCCTGCTCTTTGATGTGGGCCATCATATGCAGCCCTCTCTGTAATGCTCTAAAGATGGTGTTACTGTCCTATTTCAGATAAAAAACGGGAATCAGAGACTTTTGCTGGGGCCCTGGAAACTATGCCAAGGTGGACTCTGCACCCACTGCTGTTCGTCTCACCCCCTTCCTCATGAGCTGTCATTTGGGGGCCAGGAGACTAGCCTTGGACTAGAATATGGAGTGTGACAAGGCCTCACCTGCACAGGTAAGCCAGATCTGCCGGGGGGTGGATGTGGTTCCTGCCCTACATCCTTCTAAATGAATCTGGTACCAAGTGTGCCCTCTGGTAGTTCTGAGAATCTGAATGTCTAGGTGAGCCTAAAAATAAAGATATCCCAGGTAGATACTGCAGGTGACACCTGATTCTCCCTTCCAGAGAGCCCCTCAAAAGCTGATACTTGCCAACCACTTGCGCAGTGTGTGTTTTCTCTCAACTAGGTGGAACACTGCAGTGAAAAAGTAGTGAAAAGGGGCTGTATACCTGAACTTCACCCTTAAAACCACTGTCTTCACTGCTGATCATCATCACCAGCATCACAATCACCATTATCGCATCCACCACAAGAATCTGCTTGTGCATTCCAACACCTGCCTCTCCCTTCTCTTGGCCACAGGTAGCTCCCTTTTTAATTTTGTCTCCCAGCATTTTCGCCACTGCACAGCCTCTCCTGGGCAAACACTGAACGGGGAGTTCTGCTCTGCTGCCTGAGTCAGCCTAAGATAGACCCTTCAGTCTCAGAGTTTTACCATCCGAAAAGTGGGAAGACTATTCCTTGACCCCGGGGCGTGCTCTGGAACTGAATAATCTTCATTTGCAATCCACAAAATGTCTAAACATAAATATATCTGACCCCTTTTGGATGGCACCAAAGAACAATTAGGGTCTTTATGCGTTCCTCTCCCATCCAATGGCTGTCTCCAAGAAGTCACTGGCTTGTCAGAGCAGAACGGATAAATCAGGGTGTAGTTGTGCATATGGGAAACTGTTTTTGTAAAAGCTTACAAGTAAGAAAAACCGTGTAAAACTCTTAATATTTAGCTCACTTTCCATCTCCCAGAAAAGGAGTGACTGCATGTCACATGTATATAAGAAGAGAAAGAATTAGAGAGAGAGAAGTGGGCCAAGGGGAAGCAGGCAGAGAGAGAGGAGCAAAGAAGGAGGCAGAGGAGTAGATGGAGCCACAGAGCTCTGCTCAGGAGGAGGAGACACTAGGAGCAGGAGATGCCAGAGCACCAGGCGGGCTGGAGCAGGGGTGCTAGGTGCTGAGAGCCACAGGAGTTAGGCCTGTTTGTGAAGGCCCCTCCTGTAAGTGGGCCCAGGTGTACCAGTCACAGGTGGCATCTGCAGGTATCCCATAAGGGTCACTGCGGGACTTCTGCTAGCTGATGCCAGAGAGCTAATGGAAAGAGCACTGGACTGAGGGAACGAGAACTTGCTTCTAATCCCAGCTGAGCAATCCTTGAGCAGGTTACCCCCCTTTTCTGGAACCCAGTTCTCTCAACTGCAAAACCAGGAAGCTGTACTGATCGACTGTGTGATTTCTTCTATGTTCCGTTCTCTCAGTCTTCAACTCTATGGAGCCCTGGATGGTATTTATGCTTCTCTCTCAGCCATGCTCCCACCGGGGAAGGAGGAGTATACTTCCCTGCCCACCACCTCTTTGATGTGGGGCTTGTTGGTGACTCGCATTGGCCAACACCTGTGGGCAGAAGGAGCAGTGTGCCTGTCCTGAGCAGAAGCTTTGAGAAGCCTTGCAAGCTTCGACCAGCCCTCTTGTGCTCCTGCACTTGTCTAGGAGAAGAATACACCCTCACAGTCTCTGCAACCTTAGCCTGGGTCAAAGCACGAAGAGACACTCAGCAGGCCCAAACCCAGGGCACGTCAGAAGCTAAGCCCAGCCACGCCCAGCAGAGCCTCAGCCATCTCGCAGACCCATGAATGGGAAATAAATGCGCGTTGTTATACGGCCCTGCAATTCTGGAGTTGTTTGTTACTGTGACTGCAGCCAAAGCTGAGTAATACACCATGTGACAGGAAAGCACGTCTCATAGGAGCTCGCATCAGGGACAGATCAAAAGCTTGCCTGAAGGAGAATGAAGGGCAGCTGGAGGGGCCCCCACAGGAAGGCCCTGCGCTGCTTCCCCTTCCATGCCAGAGCCCTGTGCCTCCATATGGAGACACACCTGGTTGTTGGCATCAACAACTCGGGCCTCAGCAGGAGTAGGAAACGAGTTTTGTGGAAGAGGGAACTAAATTAGAATGCCTCAAAGTCAAATTCCTCCCATTAACAGTCCTCCCTCTTCCACGGCCCTCCACACCTGGGCGGTCGTTCTTTCAGCGCCTACGTGCCGTCATTAAAGGTCTCTTAACCCGGGGGTTGAGGTATTGGTTTAGCTAGCATGGAGAGGCAGCAAGATGCGGACAAACACGCAAGTTCCTCTCTCACTGGTCTCTGGCTACTGCGATCTGTGCGCAAATCTACAGCATCTCTGATTCTAATCTTAAAGGATCCCAGAGAAACGCACGGTGATACCATCTCAGTCAAATTCTAGCTAATAGAAGTTTTCCTGCCAAAGGGAGTAGTATAGCATATTCGATATAATACACAAACGAATGCCCAAACAGGACAAGCGTGGAACTCTAATGCTGTCAGCACTCTGGCTTGGGATGGAGGGGAGTCATCTGACAGCTCCCGGCAAGATGTGCAACCAGTGCTTAAGCATGCTTCCTGTCACTCAGAGAAAGCCAGGACCATTCCCTGCCTCCTCAGTTACTTGGGAGAAACAGATCATTTCTTGGGAAAAACGAGAAGACCCAGCCCTCCACCAACCAACCTAACGTGATGGAAGAGAGGGGAGCAGAGGTTTTGGAATGAACTCAAATGATGGGTTTCCAATTTTTTCCTAAAACACTGAAGCCTTTTAAACAGAATCTTACCTAGAATGGAAATATATGTAAATAGATAAAAGTATGGATGCTCAGGAGAAGCTGGGGTGAAGAGGCAGAGCCTGTCTGGGCAGCATCCCCTTCCCTCGCAACCCCTGAAGGTGGCTCCTCAAAGCCATGAGTGGGACCCCAGGGCCACAAACAGTTTGAAAACCATTAGACTAGAGAAATCTTGGGCATTGGAATTGGCTTGAGGAAAGCTGGAAAAAAGAGGGGGGCAGACAACATCAATGCTGTTTCTGGGCATTTTGCTGTGAAGAGAATGGAACTAAGGGCCCAGGCACCTTGCTGGCTTGGCAGCCACGGTACACAACAGAGAAGCTTCCCACCTCCTGCGTGAGACAGATAGACTGACCAGCTGACCATTCTCAGATCTTAGTGGCAAGCCTCCTTCTCCTTATTTTCAACCAGGCGAGACAGATTTGCTTGGGAACGAATTAGATCTTCCTTCTTTTCCCTGCTCCTGCTTCCTCCCCACTCGCCCCTCAAAACTAAGGCACTGGCCCCTCCTGATCTCACAGGTTCCAAGGTTGGTGCCTTCTCTGCTTTGATCTTCCAGAGGGTGGGATCCTGAGGGATTTGTCGAATGCACCTGCATGTGGCTCCCCACTTCCCACGGAAACAAGCCCCTAGACCCACCTATGCACACCACATCCATGAATCCGTACATCCCATAGCAGATCTGGAAGAGGAGGTCTTGGCGCTGCCATTTTGCCGAGGGACTGAAGGTCGACCAGATGAGCCAAGAGATGCTGGCGATGAGGAAGAGGGAACCCAGGATGGCAGCCGCAATCTGAACCTTCTCTATGACCGTCAGAGAGATGGCCTGCCACTGCAGAGAAGAGAACAAACAGTAGGTTAGCTGTTGCTCCATGCCCTCACCTAGTTTCCGTGCCATTCCCATCCCGCCTCCTTTTGTTGCCCAACCTCTCACCTCTGGTTTAGGATTTAGACCAAGGCTTTCCAACCAGTAATACAATGGATGTGTTTGCAAATTTCTGTGTTTCACATTGTACCTGTGATGTGAAGGAAATCTATATCATTCCAAAGGATCAAAAGCCTTGTAAAGAGAGGATTCTGGGTGGGCCTGGCTGGAAAGGAAGGCCTTTATGGTCCGTTGTGATAGAGACAGAGAAATGAGAAGGAAGCAGTGAAAATGCACAGCTGGTGTGGGTGGTGTTCCAGGGCCCGGAATATTCTTTTCAGAGCAACACTGTTTATTTTCACACTAATAGGTGGCGAGAGGGCAGAGGCCATTTTTTTTTTTGTGCTTGTTTTCTACAACACCTGGCATGCCATTTAATATAGATGCTAGAGATTACCAATTCAGCAGACAAGGAGAAAACACAGGATGCGGGGGGAGAAATAAGAACGGTATAATTTACTGACTATACATGAACACTGAGATTTCATTTTTTTAACAGAAAAAAAAATTATACTAAAAGCAGCAATAATGGATGAGATGGAGGTGAAGGTGTGGGCGAGTTTCAACTCTGATATTCTACTATTCTGTGGCTGGTCTAGGTAGCAGAGGCCTAAATGAGCCCGGAGTTCAATTTTAATTTGGGATTTATTCATGCTATCACTCAACATATATGTACTGAGCATTCTCCATGAGCCAGACACTTGGCTAGGTGCTGGCAATGAAGTAGTAAGCAAAACCATTCAAGATTTCTGCTCTCATGGAGCTTACAATCTAAGAAACACAGACAACCAGATAACTATTGACAGCTGCAGTTCATCAGGAGCAAGAAAGGGAGGTACGTGGACTGTGAAAGCCTATGGAAGGGGGATTTGATGTCCTAGAAGCGATGCTTGAGTTGAGTAAGAGTTTACTAGGCAAAGAGAGGAGGAAAGAGCATGTGCAAAGGCCCTGTGACAGAAGAAAGCATGGCAAGTAGGAAAACCTGGAAGGAGACTAGAGTGGGTAGAGCAGAAAGAGCAAAAAGGAGTGTGGGATGAGACCGCCGGGAATGTAAGAAGGGCAGACCATGTGGAATCTTGAAGAATAAACACAGATTTTTTACTTTGTCCCAAGAGTAAACATGATGGTATTGAACATTTTTAATCGGGGAAGGTGAACAGTTTTACCAGGATCAGATTTGGAAAGGTAGAGGAAAGGACACTCTCCTGAATGTAGGGATTTGCATACACCTTGCAGAGAACACCCCGAGAAGGCCATCAGCCAGAAGTGGAGGAAAGGCAGACTTCCATCTGCCAACAGTGAGCCCTCACTATGTGCAAAGTGGCCTGGATGGGAGCACTGATTCGGGCTCCAGCTGGTCTGGCCCCTAAGGCATTGTAACCATTGGAAAGCATTTCACTTGCTAGTCTAGATGGAGGACATCAGTCTTTACATTTAATTATACAGAGAGCATCCTCTTCCAGGTAATTGGGCCTTTAAATTTTCCACTGCTTCCCCCAGCCTAGGGTTACACATAACAAGGGAATTTTCCAGAAGATAGCCTGATCCTACACAACAAACGCTTTTTCCAGAGCCTGCCCCACTGTCTGTGAAAAAGGCTCCTGACTGAGGTTTTTGTTTCTACCCTTGAATCGTCACTAACTCATCTCCTCCTCCAGACTTTAAAAAGCCCAAATAGAGAGACACAGCAAGGTCTCCTTAATCCCTAAAGCCCCTTCTTACCACCCCATAAGCCACTTGTGGAAACTAAACAGAGCCCCAACTACAAGTTGAAGCATGATGAAGAAGGAGTGCAGGCGTGCTATGGGCAAGGCTGTCCTGTCTGTCCCATGTGAGGCTCCATGAGAGGTGGCAGGAACAGAACTGCAAGGAGAAAGCAGAGAACAAGACTTTGACATCTCAAAAGGAGGATGAGAAGGGCAGAAGGGCTCCAGAGGTGCCAGGCTCTGCCACCACCACACACCTGACCTGTCTGCAGCACCAGAGACTGCAGAGACAAAGGAGGAACAGCACAAGCCTGGCTGCTTCCTCCCTTATATCAGCGAGAGGCCCTGAGCACGGGGACAGGGGACCCAGTTCTAGCCAAGGTCTGCTCCAACTTTTGGAACATTGACCTGGGCGAAGTCAGTGAATCATTAAGACTATCAAGTTTCCTTTTTATAGAAATAGAAGTGATCAGTCCTCCCCACTTCCTCGAGTGTTGTGGGGGTTAAACAAAATAACTCTTTAATCAGTGCTTTGAAGGGTCTGGGTCGCCATCGTTCCTATTCTACGTTGTGTTTTAGCAGAAATACCGTCATGATGCATGTCGGGGTGGGGGCTTCCTAAGCGTTCTCAGCAAACCCTGTGCCAGACACTGTAGGGTAGAGATTAAGGGCCGGACGCAGGAGCAGAGACCCCTGGGATGCAGCACTGCTCCTCAGGGTAACCTTGGGCAAGTTGCTGACCTCTCTGTGCCTCCTTCAATCTATCTGTAAATTGGGAATAAGACAGTACCCACTGCACTGGTTTGTTTTCAGTGTTAAACGAGATAATGTATGTGGATATGTAGAATACTGACTGGTTCCTAGTAAGCCCCAACTAAACACTTATTAATATAATTGCAGTTCAGGTGTAGCAGGAGGGAGCAGCCACGGAGCCTTGAGATCCCAGGGCCTGAAATTCTTCCTTTCTCAATGGCTCTTCTGCCAGAACCAGAGCTCGCAGAGGTCCCTGCACTAATGTGCTGTGGTGACCATTGTTTCCCACAACTCCGTATGGGGATGAACCAAGAGGCGAGAGACCCGAGCCCCGGAAGAATCCTCATCCAAACTACCTCCTTCTTCTGGTGCTTTCTGGACGGTGAAATGGCGTTGACCGAGCAAACACCATTGCATTTCCAGGAGCAACAGAATCATGGTAGTAAGTTAACAATAAACTCATAGAACAATTTTGTCAACACTGCTATTTGCTGCCTGTCCTTATGGGATTAGAGGAACATTTTTTTTTTTAATCCCAGGAGAAGTTATCCCTAAATGTTTTATTTTACCAAGTCAAAGGCTTATGCCTGTTTATGAGCCAAGGGGGCACTTTGGGACGGGGCTTGCATGGACTCTGACCCTTCTCTGAGTCTCGAATCAGCTGAGAAAGGAGGGGTTAATGTACCCAGAGCGTGGAATCAGCTGCCTCATGACACTGCTATTTTAAGACACTGAAAAATTTAAAATGAATGATTAAAGATGAAGCCAGCGCAGGGAGAGGTGCCTCTTGTTCCTACCCCTTGGTACACCATCAGGATGACTGAGGCGCCTGGGGCTTTTAATGCCTCCTTCCAGAAAAATATACTCCCCTGGTCCACATGCAGGTACTGTGCCCCCTCCCACACACACACACTCATACCTGGCAGCTGCCCATGTAAAATTGCACGGTGCCTAAAATAAAGCACCCTAGACACTGCAGCTCCAGGTTTCAGCTGCCCCTCCATGCAGAGACCATCACCACCAGGCCACGGCCCTCCTGGGCTCGCAGGGTGGAATCTCCCCCAGCCCTTCAGGGACGAGGCCTGAAACAACTGTGTAGGCCACTGAGGCTCCCATCCTCACTAGCCTGCTGGCTCATTGATTATGTGGCAACTTAATTGACTGGCCATGCATACAGGGAGGTACTTTCAGAAGCCAAGCGCTCCCTCTATGTGCATGTGCTACCCAGGGAAAGCTTGGGATGGGAGGATTGAGTTGGGAGGATTTATGAGGCGGTGCAGGGCCTGTCAGCTCCTCTGGGATGATTGATTGATGTGTCAGGGCAAAGCGGAAGCAGGGAGAGGAGATCCCTCAGTTCTAACAGGTCCAGCTCTGTCTGAATCCTTGGGAGACCCCACCCCCAGCCCTGGCCCTCCCTGCTTCTGCCCTTTACAGGAGCTTCTTCATGGTGTCTCCCCTTTTCCTCCTTATTGCCCATTCTCCTCTTTTCTTCTGCCTCTGTCTCCTGTCTCCTTTTTTTGGTTTGTTTCTGATCCCTTGTCACAAGAAGTGCAGTCTGTGGACCAGCAACATCCATATCACCTGCAAGCTAGTTAGAAATACAGACTCCCAGGCCTCCTCCCGGACTCCTGAATCATTGTCCTCATTTTGACAAGATTCTAGATGCACGGCATGCACGTTAAATTGTGGGAAGTGTCACTGACTCTCCTCACTCCTTACTTTTTCTTTCCCCAACCTTAGCTTTATCTCAGTCTTTCTCCTCACCCCTCCCACCCTCAGTCTTTTTACCATTCGGCTCTTTTCTGACCACTTGTCTTTCTTTTTTCTTTCCTTCCTTCCCTCCTTTGTCCTCTTCCTGTCCTTTCCTTTCTTCTTCCTTCCTTCCATCCATCAATCCAGCTATCCATCCATTAACTCTTTTATTCTCTCTTCCATCTGACTCATTGTACATCTATATCTATTTCTCTCTCTTTGCCCCACCCCTTTTCTCCTCTTCTTGCTGAGACTTAAGAGAAAACACAAAAGTTATCTCATTTCCCCTTGCCTTCATGCCAAGGTCTTGCCCACCTATCCCGTCCCATTTCTTTTCTCCACACTGCTCTGACTCTTAGGTGAAATCATCCTCCAGCAGGAAAGGCGAGGGTGTGAGAGGACCCAAGCCCAAGTGCCCCCAGCCAGCATGCAGCCCCCAGCTGTACCTGCAGGGGATTCTTTGTGCTTATGGCAATGACGTGGTACTTGTAGTAGCACAGCTCACAGCTCCAGCAGCCCCGCTCGCTGATCCACTTGATGAGGCAAGGCTGGTGCGTGCACTTGACCGAGCCATCACAGCGGCATGGGCTCAGCAGCTCCCCCTGCAGGGAGAGAGGCAGAGGGTGGTGAAGCCCAGAGTCCAGCGGGCGGTCAGGTGGCTGGGCGGGTCAGACCAGGCCGCTCAACGGAGGCCACAGGCTTTGTTGGGAGGCACCAGACCCCACCCCCACTGTGGGAGCCAAACAATTTCAATGAACTCAGCTACCAGTTCTGAGGCCCGGCTCCCACTCGGTGCTGCCCAAGTCCTAGAATTTCAGTGAAAATGAGTAGATCCCTTTCTGCGGAAGCCTTCTGCCATCCAAACCAGCTTCTTACCGGTTTCTCTTTTAAAGGCTTAGCTGGAAGCCTCAAACTCAGACTCAAATGCCCTCAGGGCCAGGCAGGCAACACAAGTGACAGGAATCACATGGTGGGGAATGGAGCAAATTGGAGGTGCCAAAGTCGGGTGAAAGGGACAGCTACCCTCGGCTCCAACCAGCTGTACATGTGGGAATCTGGGTGGCAGTTTTGATGTAAACGCCCCAAGTCCAATGTTAACAGCTCGTGCAAGTTTAAAAGCACACTGTGAAGGTCATTCCGCCCAAGTTTAGAGCTCTGATCTTGAGCCTTTGCACTCTTCTGCAGGGTCGCATGTAGAAATCCAGGTGTCCTCTGTGAAGCCGCTCCACCTGGGTCCCAGAGTGACAAAAAGAATGGCAGGTGGGGGCAGGCTTGACTCCAGGGACCCAGGAGGTAGAGCCGGGCTCCCACCTCGCAACCTTGGGCCTTACTGGGAATGGCTGGGAAGCACAGTCTGGGGGAATTGGAAGCAGGGAGGCAAAAGACCCACTCTGCTTCTCCAATACTGACCGGCCATCTTCGAGATGGCTCTAGGCCCTTTCATACTCCCATTATAGCATTTCTCCCATTTGTCCTTGGGTCACTGAGCTGTGATACCTCACAGGGACAATATCTTATTCATTTTTGCATCCTGAGCACCTAGTACAGTACCTGAAACAGTTAAACACTCCACCCAGCTTTGGCAGTGGAATGCATGCTTATCTGTTTGATAACAAGAGGTTTAGCTCCTTTAGGACCTGGCCAGTCTCCTGCTCAGGTGGGCAGCTGTGGCTCCTGGAAAAGGAGTAGAGAAGGCAGGAGATGCCCACCTCATTGGGTACTCACCCCTCCCATGAAGGCCTAAAGGCCCCAGCAGTGAGTGGCTGCTGCCTGTCTCTGAGGAAGAAATAGAAGGGTGTGTGGGGAGAGGTGCTAAGGGACAGGCAAAAACCCTCGTTATACATGGCAGCATTTCCTGGGCTCATTAATTCTAGCAGGACGAGGTGGGTTTGATTAATTGGGTTGTTAAGCAGCCATGTCAAATCACCGATCAGGTGAAAGACACTACTCCTGGTCCCTGACAATAGTGCCAAGTGACAGTGAAGGCTGTACTCCTCGCTTCCCGAAAAGCAGCCACAAGGCAGGGCTGGATGGGCTGGGGCATAACTGATAGCAAGACGTGGGTCCACCATCGTGCCTCTGGACGTGGGACCATCAGGGCTCACTGGAGCTTCTCTCTCAGCCTCAACGTGCTTATCTGAGAAAGAGGAGCATGACCTGGCCTGGTTCCAGAGGCCAGGAGGTCAACAGTGTGCTGCTTCCTCTGGAGCTCCTGGTCCCCCACTCTTTCCCCGAAGACTGGACAACCCAAAAGGCAGAATAGGGACTTTCTTCAGGTGTCACAAATATTAGAAAGCAAGGACAGCAACACTGTTTGTTAGAAAGTTGAATCGAGGAAGCAACCCAGATTTTTAGAAAAAAAAAAAATCTGCAAAGGAGCTCTTTTCACCTTGGCATTCAAGTTTTATATTTTATGGGTTAGTATATTTTTCTGTACATTGGGAGGAAGGCCATACTATTTTTCTGTGTGTTTAGGGTTTCTGAGGGGCCTTAACCTGAAGACTGCACCATCTTCGACTGGTCACACCTGCGCTTCTTCAAGAACAAGAGAAAGGAAACGAGCCAGCAGCCAGACAGATTCAGGTTAGACTTGATTTTCTTTGCAGAAAACGCTGATAAAAGCTAAAAGGGTGGAACACGCAAACTGAAGTGCTGCACATCTCTCAAATTATAACGAGACCTCTATCGAAGAAAAAGGTTAAATGACCAACTCAAGGTCGCTCAGCCAGCCAGGGGCAGGGCCAGGATATAAAGCCAGGTCTTTCTGACATCAGACTCTGAGCTCCTCACCACACCACTCTGCTCATCCCCTTCTCACCCTTGTGCCCGATGTCCCTCCCACACCTGTGCCCGTGGGTCTCCTCTCTGTCTCCCCTTTCTAGCCTTCACCCTGTCCCTGACCCACCTCAGGCCCCTCCACTAAGATACAGACCTGTCTCCTCCCCAGCATCGTCATCCACAGTTTGGCACCTAATCATTTTTCACATGTTCTGGCGGGGGAGCTGCTCCTGCATACCCCCTAGAACTGGCCACATTGCGGGTGCACAATTAAGGTGCATTTACTGACTGAACAGGCACCAGGGGGTGGGAGAGGCCGAACCCCTCTACACCAGCTCCTCAGGCTCCAGCTTTTGGGCTGGGAGGTGATTATGATCTTGTCCACAGAGCTCAGCAAACTCCACAGATCAAAGGGGCTTATTAAATGCAAAGGGCACCAGACACTTCCTCAATGATCTGCTTAGATCTTTGCGGCACAGAGACTGCCCCGGGAATGACTAATGTGAGAAAAACAGGCTCTTCTCTAAGCCCCAGCCCCCATGGGACACGGTGTGGGGGAGGGGAGAGGAACGTGCTCTTTGGAAACAGACCTCTTAGGTTTCAAGGCCTCCTCACCATTTACCCGCTGCGCAAGCTTGGGCGAGTGTCTGAACTTCTCTTAGGCTCTGTTTCTTCATCTTTCCATTGTGAGCAACAATCACTTACTTCCTCAGGGGTGGCCGTAGGGATCCAGTGAGGTCGGGCACCCAAAATGCTGGACACAGTGCCTGGCACAAGTAAGTCCTCTTGGGAAAATATTCCAGTTCTAACTCACATTCCCATAAGGACTGTAATGTCATAGTTTTTTTCTGCTACAGCTCTACTTAATTCTTCTACTATCAGATAGGTAAGGAAGGGAGCCACGCCTAAGGTAAAGGGTCAGCTGAGCCCCAGAGAAAGGCTGAGACTAAAGAACTGCCTAAAAGTCTGTCTGAGGTGGCTAAGAAATCAGAACATGGATCTCCTGACGTTGACTCCAGGGCCATCTTCTGGGATAGCGTAAGGTCACTGAAAGTATTTGGGGGCCCCCTACCCTGGGGATGCTGAACAGAGGGGCACGGGCTCCTGGATGGGTTTAGTGGGGTCGTGCCAGAGGCAGGAGGCTGGACAGGGTGATCCACTGCCCTTGGCTGTAGCTGAGCTGGTGGGTAGGAAGAGAACAGGATGGGTTCTCCTGGCTGCCAATGACACAGCGAGCTGCAGGCAGGAGACTCCAGTCGTTTCTCCATTCACAGATTATTCTCTGTTTATTTGGGCTTGCTCTAGATTTTTCCTCCCCTCCATCTCAATGGACTCGCTCTGGAGTCCTTAGGTTACCTGGTTGCCATGGCAGTGGCAGGTAAGACCAAGACTTCCCCTTTCAATCACGCAGGTATCAGGCACCCCCGCAACTGAGCAGAAAGAAACAAATACCGTCTAATGAAACCAAAACAGGCCCAGCCCTTCTGGACTATGCACCTCTGGGAGATCAAAACAAAGCGGGCCATGGAAGCATCAGCCTTGGGGTACAGTTGAGGGGCCTCTTCCTTTGCTGAGACTGCTATGGGGAATAAGAGCTTGGACTCTAATCCCAGACAGACTCAGGTGTATCTAGGCCCTTACAAGCTGCTTCACCTCTCTGGGCCTCATTCAATCACTCCTTTCTTCATTAAATATTTACCTCATATGTTCCAATTTCTGTTCTAGGTCACAGGAATATAGCAGCGAATGGAACTAAGCAAAACTAAGTTAAAAAGACAGACAATAAAAAAGATAAATCAGTAAACTATAAGCACCTAAGGTACGGTCACGTGCTCTGGAGGAAAGGGGAAAGGGAAACGCAATGCCAGGGAAGGGGCAGGTTGAAATTCCAAATAGGGCGACTATGGAGGCTTCACCACACAGACGCATCTGAGTGAAGACCCCAGGAAGGTAAGGGAGCGATCTTTGCAGCTATCTGGGGACTGAGCATTCAAAGCTGCGATGGCCCTGAGGCAAAAACATGCCCTACTCTTCCTAGGGACACCACACAAGCTGGTGTTACTGGGGTAGAGTGAATGAGGGGAAGGGGACTATGAGATGAGGTCAGAGACAGAATGGGTACCATGCGACAGGATCTCTCTGGCTGCTGTATTGAAGGCAGACTCGAAGGAAGTAAGGAATGAGCAGGGAGACCGGAGGCCGGTGCAGTAATCCAGTCAAGCATTGATGCTATTGGGGACCAGAGTAGTAACAGTGGAAGTTGTGAGAAATGGTCAGTTTCTGAATATATTTCTAAGATACACATGTTAGGATTTGCTGATGGATTGGATGTGGTGAATGAGAGGAAAAATCAGGAGTGCTGCTGATCTGGGCCTGAGCCATGAGAAGCATGGAGAGTTACCCTCACTGAGATGGGAAAGACTGAGTGAAGGGCAGGATTTAGAGGGTAGATGGGGAGCTCAGGGTGGACATGTCGACTCAAATGCTTATTAAATGTCTATGTGGAGACATTAAATGGAGACTGCAGCACATATTAGTCTGGAGCTTAGGGGAGGGGTCCAGGCTACGCCACGAATCTGAGAGTCATTGGCACACAGACGATGTTGAAAGCTATGAGCTTGGGTGAAATCACCAAAGGTGCGAGTGTACGTGAGAAAGAGGATAGGTGCCAGGGATGCTCCTTGGCGGACACCAAGATGTCAGAGCTTGGGAGATGGGAAAGAACCAGTAGGAAAGACCGAAAGGGAAGGTCACTAAGACACAAAGGGAACAAGGTATTCCAAAAGCCAAAGAAGATAAGGCATTTCAAAAAAAAAAAAAAGGAGCAATCTGCCCTGTCAAATGCTCCTGGTAGGCCAAGTTGGATGAGAACTGAGAATTAATCATGGATTTGGCAAGTTTTCCTTTGACTTCTTCTATTTTCCAGGGGAAATATGAAGTAAAGTCATGGCCTGAAAGCGAAGGTGGTGGAGGAGGTTTGGGAGGTCTGATAATTGAGAGTTTAAGTGATTAGAGAAATAAAGTATGATTGCTGGCAGCACGACGGGTTCTTTCTATTAATAAAATGGCTTCTCTGAGAAACTAGGGGAGGAGGGTAGTGAGAGGATGTGTTCAGTACCGTGCCTGGCACACAGGAAGCCCAGTAAATGCTGGTTGATATGTAAGGGGCCACAGCAGATCTCCTTGTCTCTGAGCCTGCCTTCTCACCCACTTCAAACATCGGTCGATGTACTTCCTTCCTTTCTTTCTCCTTTATATAACATTCTCTTTTTATTAATAATCTTAATGTCGTAAACATTTCGCAGATCTAAAAAATACTGTTACAGACATTCTATCATCTACTACTTCAATCATTAAATGAGGCTAATGATTATTTTTCCTGTTTGACATGTATGTGCTACCCACTTGGGGAGGTTGTTATTTGCTCGAGAGAAAGGCGGAGTAAGGGTCTGAAACCAGTTCTGTCCATCTTGCTGCCTAAATTCAAAGCACCTCTGCCCACTCCACTGTCACCTGCCTTTCATCTCTTCAATCCCCGACAGACTTGTCCATCAGATCCTTACCCTTCCAGCTGTGATGAGAGATGGCCTTGCTAGCTCCCCTATTAACATATAAGCACAAAGGCAGAAACCTTTTTCCCTTTTGCCCCTCACCTCTGAACCCAAGTCCAGGTGGCGTTCATTGGGTATTAACTTGATGTACTGGTGGAGAAGGAACAAGATGGGGTTTAACTTTCCCCTTGCACCTGCTTCACACCCCCCACCCTTGGTGGGGAGGAGACGTTTGTTCAGTCAAAATTAAGAGATAGAGATTGTTGGAAGCATAGTAATCCATTCAAGTTTTCTCTGAGATATGGTCTAGATTCATAAGGAAGGTTATTGTTGCCTTGTAGGTTCTCCACTGTGCAGACTCAGAGGATTGAAAGCCTTAAAATCAGAACATCTTCTCCTGGGTGGACCCAGAACTGTGTGGGTATTAGGGTGGGAGAAATGGGGATGGGGTAGGAAAAGTTTACAGGGATTGTAGAGAATAAGGAAAGAGGCAAAAGACAGTAGGGACTCCCCAGCGTGCATTCTAGGTGGTCCCTATGAGGACGGATGGTCGATTTGATAGGGAACATGGAGAGTTGTTTTATGTCACTCTCTGAACTCCACGTATTTGGGGACCAGCTAACAGTAAGGATTCTGAGGGACACTCCCTCCTAACTTTATGGGCACAACCAAACTGGTCCATGGTATTGGCCAATTATTTGTGTAGCTGGAATCTGGTTTGGTGGGGGAGGGTTGGAGAGGAAGGAGACAAAGGGGGAGCATAGAGGAGTCCAGTGAACTGAAGGAAACCGAGAAGATTCCAGATGTCTTCTTCCTGCAGAATACCCGGCAATGACTTCTGGATTCCAGAGACCCGTAAGAGGTCGATGTGTACTGGTAATAGGATCATGAAAAATGGCCTATCGTGAAGACCTTCTCACAGCAAAGGTTGTGATATAGAGATTAAGAGAGGGTGCGACTCCTACCTCCTTGAAGGATGAGAAAGCAAGTTTCCCCTTATCTGTGGGAGGCAGGCTGATTGGCCCGATGACCTTCAAAGACACCCATGGCCATAGAATCGGTTATTATACTCGGACAAGCCATTGTCACTCCTCTGCGTGTTGTGTCAGGCAGGGCACAGGCAGCCCTTTGTTTTCCGCCTGGAGCACCTTCAGGCCGCTCCATTCAAAGCATTTAACATGCTCCCTTCCCAGCCAGGTCATGGCCGGGCTTCTTACTTCCCTTCTCCATGGCACCAAGGCCAAACGCTGGCTTAGGAGTCTGTGTCAACACTGGCAGAAGGACATAAAAAATTGTTGCAGGATAATTTCATTTAAAAGAGAGAACTCTATTACTAAGTAGGAAAAAAAAAGATTTAAGACCTTAATGAGCTGTGGTTACCTACACTAAATCCAATTAACCACATAATTATTTCTAGTCTCACCCTCATACCAGTAGCTTGAGCGCTCTCTCTCTCTCTCTCTCTCTCTCTCTCTCTCACACACACACACACACACACACACACACACACACACACACACACACACACACACCCCTATAATCGGCCTCCCTCTCCATGGAAAAATTTTCAGCCTTCCCATTCATCAGATTTTTAAAAAAGGAATACGTAAAAAGACAAGGAAAACACACACAGAGACGCAAAGCAAACCCTCCAAACCATGTTTTTCTCATTTTCATGATAATTATTTTATTCCTGCAGTGTTTTTCTCCCTATAATTTAACTGGTGTAAGACAAATGTACCTATTCTCTCTAACTGCCTCTAAATTTACTCAGCTGGTACTAGAAAGAAGAACTTAACCTCACAATAATTGAATTTAAATAACATTCAATTCCATAAAGTCAAACATGATCTGCATAATAAGTAAACCAAGCGATCTGAGGGCTGGTGGAAAGAAAGGTCATATTTTATGAGTGTGTTTATAATCATATCTGTATTTCTAATGACCTAAATGTGCAATGTACTGTCCGTTTGTCTTTCTAGATTACTCATCATTACCATCGCCATCATTACCAAAGAGCTAACATTAAAGGCTGCTCTGCCCTCAGACCTCTGCCTGACTCAATAGAAAAACATAATTTCAATAAACCTTGACGGGCCAGAATTGGGCTATTTGCATACAGCAGCCGGCTGGGCCTGCTTCCAAGGTTCCAGGCCACCAGGCTGAAATTTCAGAGATTCCAGGTCACTGTGTCCTTTCCTTCCCACAGGTCAGGCCAAGCCAACGGTATAAGGGCAAGTTAAGGGCAAATACTCAGTCACCCCCTTGAGTCATCCC
Organism: Cynopterus sphinx; assembly: GCA_030015415.1. Lineage (NCBI taxonomy): Eukaryota > Metazoa > Chordata > Mammalia > Chiroptera > Pteropodidae > Cynopterus > Cynopterus sphinx. Next base: position 192,285,676 of record CM057379.1, read on the forward strand.
TCCACAGTCCCTTTGCACTGGGCAGAGCAATGCCCAGCTTCAGTTGTGTAAGACCTTCATGTTATTTGAAGGGGCTGGGGTGAAATTCTACAAAAATGAACTTTTAGTCACTAATTAATATATCATTCAGTGTGTTTAGGGGATACGACAGATGTTACAAGTGTAAACGAGCTATGACTGCGTGTTAAACTTCACAAATGTTCTGAATCAGGGCCCTAGACACTTAGAACTATAAGTACGGCCGATTCTTACAAAACAAAAAAAAAAGCAGGGTTGTTCCTGGGTGTCAATCCCTGCTCTGCCACAGGCTGGTGACCCTGGGTTTAGGCTAAGCCTTGATTTCTTGGTTCTCAGGATTTAGTATGCAAAAGAATCACCTGGAAAACTTGTGAAGAATTCAGATCCCCAGGCCTTACTCCAGAGATTCAGATTCCCTGTAGACCCACTATTCCTCTCTTGAAGCAAGGTTGGCTAAAACTAATTTTGCAAAGCTCTGGACCAGATACCCTCTAGCCAACCTTCTATCTCCTACATCACTTTAAGACTCTTGTGCACGCAAAGATAAAAATCAATGCCAATAGCTAAAACGTACTGAGGCTTACTATGTGCCAAGCTGGGTATGCAGGCTTTGGTTGCTGGGTTCAAATTCTGACTCTTCCACTTACTCAGTGAAGAACACTGCCCAGGTTACTTACCCGCTCCGCGTCAGTCCCATCATCTGCATCTATATTTTACAACAGTTGCTGCTCCCGTGGCTACCCCTACCAGCTCACACTTACTCAGCGTGTGCTGGGGACCAGATGTTGTTCTAAGCGTTTGACATGCATCAAATGGTATAGCATGGTTGCTGGGGCCAGTGGACCCATACTGGCTGGCTCAAATCCTTGTGACTTTGGCAAGTTTGCTTAGAGGTAAAGTGGGACCAAAGACACCTCCTGCCTCCCCAGGCTCTCATGAGGCTTAGATGAGATAACACACAGTGAGGAGTTCTTCGAACCCTGCCTGACACATAGCGAGTACTCATTTTAGGTCATTGTTTATTGTCTCTCATGTGCCTGCCTATCCCGAGTGAGTCTCTTCACATCCTATCAAGAGGAGGTGGGCAGAGGTTGCGGCTCTCTTGCACTGAGAAGGAGAGGTCTCCGCAGTTTGCTGTCTTACCAAGCACCTCACTTTACCACCTTATAATGAAGCCCATCCGTCTGAAGCCTGTGAGTACTTAAGCTGCCAGGGCGCCTGGATAATGAGTACAGGTGATAACACTGTGATGAATTCCAGGAGCCTCCAAGTGCTGTTCACTGCCTTGTTATTTCAGTGCGGGAAGAGAACAAACAAAACAGGTGCCCCAGATGCCATCTACCTGGCTGCCTCAGGGCCTCTTAGGAACCGCACTCTCCAAGGCTACTTTTCTCACATGCGTGTGTTTCTCTCTCCTGTGATGGGGTAAATGAAAAGGTATTAAGTTGTGAGCGTTTATGGCCATCACTCTTTCCACCTCCCCCTTTCAGGTAAGGCTGTGACTTTGGGTGTTCAGGGGGCCAACTGAGGGCTTTGTGATGCCCTTGGAAGTACAGGAAAGGAGGAGAGGAGAAAGTAGGGCAGAGAGGCCAAAATGACATTCATAATGAAGAGCTTAGCAAGGAAAGGGAAGTAAGAGTGGAGAGAAAGAGATCTTTCCCTATAATTTCCTCTGCTTTACAAAAAGATTGCAGTGAACATCGAAATAGTTTTCAATTCTTTCTTTGTATGGGTCTTGTATTTCTTCTTTATGATGAGCTTCATTCAGGTTATACTCCATTTAGGCTGAAAACCTGAAACTCAGAGAGCACCGTGGCCTTTCCCAGGGTGGTGCCGTGGGGCAACGCTGAAACAGGAAAAAGCTACAGGCCACACCCGCTCTGGGCTCTGAGCTTCCAAGAGTCCTTCACACATCCCAGCAGGGTTGACGCCTCTCACCAGGTGATACCCATTCCAGAGCCTGCTGAAAACTCAGCCCAGTTCTTTTCACACCTCTCAAGGAGGCAAACTATTCCTGAAGTCTTGGCTCCACTTCCTAGCAGGAATAAGCACGCTAAGTAGAATTTGAATTACTACGGCATGTGAATAGACTCCGGTCTGTTGACTCCAAGTTTCTGCTAAGCTGCTCCAAGTAGTTGTAGCTTCTGTCATCTTGGCAATTCTATTTTTTGTTTGAAAGGATTCCATATTCCTTAGTTCTGGAGCTGGGAAGGTGGGCCCACTTCTCCATCCCTCAGCCTCTGGTCAGACGGGGTGCTTTTGGACAGAGATAATGCTGGAAAAGGGACCCCCAGAGGCTCCCATGCTCACCAATGCCTTCCAGTTCCCCTTTCAGGTCAATATATGAAAACCAATACACTATAAGGTCAAAGCCTACAGAACCTCCCAAGCCTCTACACTCAAGGATTGGGGAATATTTATGGACCAGCACTGTTTTCCTCCAAAAAATTGAGACTATAGCCCATGGTCTTCTGTTAGGAGCCATTCAGCACCCTTGGGTGAGCACTGGCTCTCAGCCCTGGTGTTGAGAACCCAAGATGGTGCCTGGCCAGGACCCTCACACACTAGGACATGCTTCCTTAAACATATCCAGATTCTCAGCTTCTGCCATGGTTTTTAGGTATGCATTTCACTTAATTAGTGGCTGGTATATACAATTTTACTTCCTTTTATTTGCCTTCAACCTTTTTCATAGGACAAGGTGGTCAAGCAAGCAATTGAGATGCTATTTTCAAGCATTTTCTGAGATTTGGCAACCCAAGACCATGTTCTCTAGCCACTTATACTTCATGATTATTTAAAAATTTATTCATCTTCCCCTCAGCAGTCATCTATTCACACTGAAACGTCCTATTTTTAGGTTCTATTCTCATGTCATGCATCATTTCAATCACTTATTTCTAGACCTTCACCAGTCTCTTAGATTTTTAGGGTAAGATTTCCTGCTCTGTCCAAGATAGCCAAGGATCTGTATGTCCAGAGGCTGAGGGAGAAAGATCATATCTTAAAAATATGTAGAGATTTATTATAAATCAAAATTTTCCTTAGAACTATAGCCCTTCCACACACACAAAATTTCCCCTAAATCAGAAATATAATAAATAGCCCATTTTTAACTTGTATTTTTGCATTCATACTACGTCATGAAAAATTTCTCATGGTGATCCATGATTTCATAAATCATAGCCATGATTACTTCCTTAGAAGACATTCCAAGAATAGAATTACTATTTCAAATGGGCATGGATATTTTTAGGGCTGTGGACACATGTTGCCAAATTGATCTTCAGAAAGAGGACACCAGTTTCCATCTATATCATCATGGTGTGTCAATATCTGCTGCTGTCACCCCATTTAGTCACAGTATTATCCTTTCTTTACATTCTCATTGGCAACTGTGAATAGTACCACAGCTGTGATCCTGAGGAGGAAGGCTCAGAACATGTAGGCTGTCTGCTGCTTTCCACCTTTCTTTCCACTGTAAAGAGGGAGTAGTAGGTGGTTGGCTGTAGAATTGGGGCAGAGTTAAGTCAGGAACGTGCAGCAAAGCAACCCAGGCCATTGTGAGGGAGAGTCTCAGCTTTGAAAGAGAACCAGGAGGCATCTAGCCAGCTGGAGGCTGCAGAATCTTAGTCTGGGGGCGATGGGGGCTTTTTTTCCCCCAGGGAACTGTTAATAAAAGGGATGTTTCAGAATATTCTCGTCAAGAGTCTCAGCATAACCCAGTCTCTGAGATGGCAAACTACCTGGCTAAGACAACTGGGACTGAGGGTTCCTGCACCTGGCAAGTTGCCCACCACTCCTCTTAAAGATAGGTGTGGAATACCACATTTTCCCCTGGTGAGACTAGGCAACTTTGTTGTGAAAAACATCATAACCTAACCTGCATTTTCCTGCTCCAATTTCAACCTTTTTCTGTCTTTTCATGACAAATGGACATGGCATAGGCTTTAAGATCAAACAACTTCTGTCTCTGCCATTGATCAGCTACATCGATTAGTTCTAGCTGCGAACTATGCTCATGCATATGTACCCCCAAATCAGTGGCTTAAACTAACAACCATTTATTTTCACAAGTCTACAAGTTGGCTGAGTGATTCTGCTGATCTGATTTAACTGGTATTGGCTGGTGTTGCTCGTGTTTCTGTGAGTTAGCTAGAGCAACACATGTAGCCTATTTCAAAGTCAGTGTCAGCGGGCATCACCAAAAGGAAATGAGTATAGAGAAGCATACAGATCTGGGACCATTAGTACAATCCATCTATCACACTAGCCTGGTGACCTTGGACACTTTCCTTAACCTCTCTGAGTCTTAGTTCCATCCTCTGTAACCATGCAGAGCTTCTGTAGGATTTCTTTCTCTAATATATATATATATAGAATGTCTGGCATATAGTAAGGATTCCATATGTGTTCATTTCCTTCTCTTCTCCTTTTCCATCATGTTGGATTTTCCCTTTTTTCTTAAATGTATTATTATTCCTATGCATTATCTTCTAAATTCAGAGCTTCAACATAATAACAATATATATTATGCCTGTGGCTTCTGTTGAGTCCCCAGCTCCAAGCCTAATAGAGTAGGCCCTCAATTCATTCTAATGATCTAAAATTTGAATACTAAGGGAATCAAAGGGTCTCTCGTCCCTTTCTTCCTGGGACTGTCCTGTTGAGAGATAATCTCTTGGCTCTCTGATCAAGTTCCACTACCAAGAGTGGAATAAAAAGGGTTAACACATTTGCATTAACTGAGGACTGAGTAGAGGCCACAAGATGAGGAACCTCCATTTCTGAATTTAAAGGTGGCCTTGGGAGTAAAATAAGTATCCTGGCCTCTCCTTAGCTAATCAGGCTCCAGAAGAGACATTAATTGCAGCCAGTTCATCCTGCTGGGGAGACCCAAGGCTGCCAGCTCCCTTGCAGAGAATGGAATAGAATTTTAATTGGCTGTGAAAGCATAATGGCAGGAGGTTCGTGAAAGAGTTGGTCCTCTCCCCTGAAGCAGGTGAGAGCAGCTTCAAGGGAAAGGCCCTGAGGAGGCACAGGGCAGTAAAGACTGGCCACATTCAGGGATTGTCCCAGCTGCAACCCCACAGTTCCAGTTCCAGGGCTAGACTCCAGCCAAAGTCAAAGACCCTCTCACACGGTGCACTTGGAGGGGTCAGCACAGGAGCTTTGAGCCTGTGAACCTTCTTACCTCTGGGCTTCCTCTGACTTTTATGAGAAAAGCACGACATAATTACTATCACTTGTATAGCCAAGAAGAGCAGTATCCCCTGTCTCAGAGAGTTCTCCAAATATAAGCTCAACATCCAGCCCCCCACCACAGTGCGCATGTGTGTTTGTGTATCTTTTTGTCTATTTGTCCATTTGCGTGGTGAGGCAATGGCACAGCATTCCTGTGCTGTTGTTTCGGAGCAATGTTAATATTTTTTCACTTCATGTGATAATGTTTGGGGAATGTATGTTCTCGTGGCAATGCATGTGCTCTTTCTGCAACGGCAGTTCCTGGAACACACATACAACATGGGATGACGTGTGTAGGTCACAGAAGATACGACTATGAAAAATAAGATAATGAGAGCTTGTTAGCATAAACATACAACAATACGTGCTGTGGTTTTTGAAGACTGTTGGGCAAGTTATTTAGCCTCTGTGTACCTGAGATTCCTCCTCAGTAAAGTGAGGGCAATGGTAATAGGACTGTTGGAAAGAACAATAAGATGTAAAGAGCTTAGACTAACGCAGAGACTTGAAAAATGTGTTTTCATGATTACTTCTAGTGGAGAGGAGGTGGAACTGGTCATTGACCCACTGTACTCTATTGACCTGGTAGTATAATGAACCTGTTGGTGAAAAGCAAAGCAGAAAAACAAAAAATATACAGGTAAAATCAATGCTTTTCAGAAAACTATTTTGTGAGATTCTAACCTAATAAGAATTCCGAACTTTCAAGGAAATGCTACCTCATTAATACTTTAAAACCTAAAGTGACAAGCCATCACTTGTGACTATTAAACAGTATTGTTTTTATTATATATTTTGATGTTTAATATCAAATTTTTATTGGAAGTTTGTCATAAATCTAGTAAGGGGAAGGGAGATGCATTGAAGGAGACTGTTGAAAATGGAATTGTATAATTTATCAAGATATGAAGACAAGCTTCTAAAACAAAAACAAAACAATTCAATTTTACTTCCACTCTCATCCCCTCCCCCTATTCACACCTCCTGCCTCCTTGCTAGAGAATCAGACGTCTTTCCGGTGTAAGCTCGGAACATAGAAATGAAAATAGAACAAAAGAAGTGACCAATACATAGCATGTGCTCTGAAATGTGAAAACTTTATCTCCTAAAAAAGCAGAGGGAAATCTTTGACCAATGGGAAGAAGAGCCTAAGAGAGAAGGCATTGACTCATACCCTTAAAGACAGAAAGTCCCCTCACTATTGGAAATAGCCCTTTGCCCCTGCAGGTTTGATCCCCAGATCACACTTGGCTGCCCAATCTTTTCTACCTAATATCTCCCAAACTGGAACCATCAATGTTTGGGAAATTAACAGGACAGCCATTTAGAGAAGTAACTGATTGCACACATCAGCTCACTCTTTCAAGAGATGATTTTTCTTACCTTTCCTGTGTCTGTAATTAATTGGCTGGGCAAGTGGTGGCAGACCCTGTTTTAGTTTTTGTTTTTATCTACTGTCCAAGATACTGACAAGCATGGCTGGGCCACTTGACTGGGGTTGAGGCCACAGGTGACAGAGCCATTGCCCCCAGAGAGTACCAATGCCCAGAGTGGATGCAGTCCTGATGGTGTCAGGGATGAAGTGAAAGCTCTGGAGCAGGTTGGATGAAAGCTCGACTTTAAACCCTTGCTCCGCCACTTGCCACATGGGCAAGTCTGTATCTCTTTCTAGACCTCTGGTTTTGCATTGTTTAAATGAGGGCATTGGATTAAATAATCTCTATGAGTTCCTGAAAGTTTGGGGCTTTTTAAGATGCTACAAATTAAACAAAGGTTCTGTAGATGCAAAACAACTCAAGATTCCAGGAATTGTTTGAAGGTTGACTAGGCCAGCATAGAAGCAGGAGCTCTTTGTGACTGAAGTGAGCACCCTTCATGGGAAGATGCAGAGGTCTACTGGAAGTGGTATCACCAACTGAAACCCCTGTCCACCCCAGAACCCTGAAGCAAGGGCCCCATAGAATGTGATTTAGAGTTATGCTTCTGCAACGCAGTAGAAAGAAAGTTAAGTAGCCACAGGAGTCCTCAGGGTACTGGAGATATTTGCTCCCCAGAGTGGAGAAGGGTAAATTTCTATCGCTTGCCACAAATTACTTTCAAAGAACATCTAATTCCCTTCCTCGTGCCCCCATGTCACTAAGCAAGCTTCTTATCTTTTGTTTGGCTTCTCATCATTGTAAGATCCTAGAATAATCTCCCTTTGCATGGGGACATAAACACACTAGGTAGTGAAAAGATGCGTCTTCCACTATAAACATAAATCAGCTTTCTGATCTGTATCTTGATTTCTTACAAGTTTTCTCGGCCTGAGTTTATGTCTTTTCAGAATATGATCATCCAGAGTAAAAGGTCATTAAATCAAGGTCCCAGACTTGCAAACCTAATACCTAGATTCTACAGTGGAGGAAGGAGATGTAATGATCAAGGGCAAATACGATGGCTTCACTTAACCCAACTTTTCAGGGAGGTGGGGGCAAGTTCCTTCTTAGGTTCATTGCCCTTTCCCTCCTCCTCCTCCTCCATGCACCCTCATCCAACAAAGAAAATGAATTACCCCTGACACAGATATGATGTAAGGTCAATACTATTTATTTTTGCTTTTATTCTTTCTTTGTCTTTGCTCTTTAAATCCACCTCTGTCTTAGATTCCAGAATAGTGTGCAAAACGTTCCAAGATTCCATGGAAACCATTCAAATCAGCAAGCAAGCATTCCATGGGCATCATTTCTAATCATTCGCCGGCCTGTCAGTGACAGGGATCTTGCTACCTGTCTACCCATTGCATTTTTAGATAGCTTCAATCATCAAATGCTAGCTGGAGGAATGATTAATTTTAGATTGCAAGCTGCAGAGGGCAGGGCAGCATGCAAGCCATGGGGAAGAAGCTCTACAAAAGACTGGAAGATGATTAAGATATACGGTGATGTGCACCTGTATTGGTAAAATGGTGTACACGAGGAGTCGGAAAAGAAGATAGGCAGATGTAAGTTCAAGGCTGCATATTTTGTGCTTGTCTGAACGTTCGTGTGGTCGTGGTACATGGCCTGAGTGCCCTTTCCCATCACCTCGGCAACAGTTTATCCCATCGCCTGCCCCACCTCCCTCTCCTAGAATAAATTCCTATCCCTATTCACCATGAACATCACCTTTCTCGCCTTGACTCTAACCCTCAGACAAAAATGTCAGAAGCAAGAATGGAGGCTAGGCCAAGAAGATGAAAGGCACATGGGCTAAAACTGCCAGACTGGGGTGCTTCAGAGCTGTTTAAAGACTCTCCAAGAAAATTAGTGGAATGGACGGGCAGGCCCCTCATTGCCCCAGCCAAGTTGGCAGACGTCCACACATGCAGACTCAGGCTCCACGGCAAAGAGCTCCTAGTTCATGAACCTTTAGACCTCTCAGCCCAGAGTTATCATAGGCCCCTGTGGGAACTGAACAACTCAGGCTGGGGACTGTCCTAGGTGGACCAGTCATGTGGAAGGAATCCAGGTCTGGTCTTTGCAAAGAATCTCCTTGTACTCATCCATTTCCCTTCAGCCTGAGCCCCATAAAGGAATGATGCAGTATAAACCCTAGAGAGGCAGAGAGGGGCTGCACACATCTTATCCTGGTATCCCCATGTGTAAACACTCCACTTTCTTATCAGGACATCTACCTACCTACATACCCTACCCTTCTTTATCTAAACTTTTTTCACCGTAGTTATTGTCCTCATTGTTTTCTTAGTAGAGAGTGTTTTGATTTCACCATTTGGGCCTCAAGGGCATTTTGATTCTTGTTCTACAAGTGCAAAGTTTTAATGGGAATTACATAAGCATTGATAAACTCTCCTTGAGAATGTATTTTCCAAAGAGAATTTCATTAAGCCAATTTAACTTTGGACCAGTCTCTTTAAGTACAGAGTAGTTAAACTGTTTCTATTTTTTTCTATGTCTCATTTAATGGTATTGAAACTTTTCATTGGGCGAAAGCATTTTATAAATAAAATATGTGTATAAATAAAATGGGCATTAGAATTTACAGATTATAACTTCTGCCACTGAAAATCTTATTTTGTAGCCTTTATTTTTTTTTCTGGATTAAAGTTTACAGATCTAAATTCTGTCAAGAAGCTGTGAGTCTTCTGTCACATTTTAACAAATTTAAATTTTAATGAGGGTAGCCACTATTAGTTTTCTTGTATTGAATGTTTCTAGACATCACTAGAGTGAAAATGGCCCAGCACAAAGGAAAGATATTTTATTAGCTGCCTTGTGCGTGCGTGCGGGCATCAAATACACATCACCTCATTTAAGCCTGCACCAGTGCCGAGAGGTGAGTAGTCCCCCCATTTTACAGATAAGTGAACTGAGGCTAAGAGAAGGGACATCACTTGCTCAATGTCGTACAATGACTACGTGGTGGACCTGGGAATTAAAAACTACGGTTTTGAGTGTTAAAAGCTTTCATTTTCTACTGTACCAGGGTCTCTCTCTCTCTTCATTCATCATTATACTATGTCCACTGGCTGCACACACAACTCATAACACTTTTTACCTTGCTCTTATAAATTTCCAGTTCTCTCTCTCTCTCTCTCACACACACACACACACACACACACACACACACACGCACACACACACATTTTCTCACTCACACACACCCCTTTGTGCTTCTGACGAAGTGTGCCAGACTGCCATCTGATGCTAGGTCTCACCCCAGAGCAGCACGACTCGCTTTCTCCTCCCTCTCTGGTATATTCTGTCCCAGGAGACCTCCTAGGAGAAGCTCCTATGGGCAGCACCTCAGGTGGGGCCTCACAGGTACCAAGTTCCAGGGCAGACCTGAATGAAGCGGCCACGTGTGTGTGCATGTGCAGGTGCATGCACGTGGGTGCGTGAGCAAACAGCACCCCACTCCCAGGGCAGGGGAGCAGGCTGCTGCTGCCCAGGAAGCCAGACCTTTCAGCCCAGCCACTCACAGTGACTCACAGAGGCTCAACCTCCAGGCACGGGGAACACATCAGTGTGTTTCATTTCGTCAAGAGGAGCAAGTCTTTTCAATGGAGCACATCCAGACAGTTTCCTTTTTTACAACAAATCATAGGGGGATGGGAAGGAAAGGAAATGGTGGGAGGGAGAGCAGTTTTTATTTTTAAACCTTTGCCAGGCATTAGTTCTATGGAAACTTCTGTTTAGAAATAAGAAGGGAGAAGAAGATGGGGAGCAAGGGTGGCTGACAGGAGGGGCAGGACTAGGAGAGTGGGTTGCAAACATACTTTGTAAGTAGCTGGAACCTTTTCTTCAAATGGATCCCATTAAGAATGGCAACATTTAAAACAAATAAAAGGGGCTCTGTATTCACTGACACGGGTGGGAGATTCCGGACCCCCAGCCATTTGACCTTTCACTATGCACACAGCTGCACTGCGACAGTGACAGCGACAGCGACAGCGCTACTGAAACAGGCTGAACCGCGACGCGTGTCAGGCAGGGTGTAGAAAGGTCATCACAGTTCCATGTGTTCGTTCATTCAGTCAGTCACTCACTAATTCATGAAATACTTGTCGGTGCGTATTATGCGCCAAGTGCCATGCAATGTGCTAGAGGATACTGTGGCAGGTGAAACAGACCCTGGCCCCTGCTGTGGTCTAGTAGGGCAGACACACGTGTATGAAACAATCATGCAAACAAATGTGAACCTGCAGCTTTGACAAAGGCTGTGGAAAAGAGGACAGGAAGACCTGACAGGAGGCTGCCCTGGGGAAGCCGGCTGTGAGCTGAGGGCTGGAAAACAGGCACTAATTAGATGGAGAAGGGAGGGAAGGGCATTTTGGAATGTGAGAACAGCAAATTCGGGGGTCCTGCGGCAAGAGGGGTCATGGCAGGGTTTTTGTTATCAGTTCCTGCCCAGCAACCCATTCCTAAACTCAGCCGCTTCAAACAACCACCGGCTTCACTAATGTCATGATTTTGTGGGTCAGAAACATGGACAGTGCTTGGCTGGGAACTTCTGCTCCGTGTGGCATGGCCTGAGGACACTTGTCAGTGTGCTTGTCTGGAGGGTCCAAAATAGCTTCACCCACGTGTCTGGGGCCTTGGCGTGAATGCCTCGGAGCTGGACTTAGCCGAGACTGTCGACTTGCACACGGAACATCAGTGTGCCCCCAAATTTATATGTTGAAACCCTAACCCCTAGCGTGGGGTACTTGGAGGTGGGGCTTTGGAAGGTGATTAGGTCATGAGGGTGAAGCCCTCAAGAACGGGATTAGCACCCTTAGAAAAGAGACCCCGGAGAACTCTCCTGCTCTCACGCCATGTGGGGGCACAACAGGTAGACAATTGTCTGGGAAGCAGGTTCTCATCAGACTTCTTGGTCTTGGACTTGCCAGCCCCGAGAAGTGTAAGAAGTAAATGTCCATCGTCTATAAGCCCCCCGGTCTACCGTTTTCTGTAGTCGCAGCCTGAATGGACTAAGACAGAAGCTAGGTATATTCTTAAAGGTCACATTTGTTCCATTGTAAAAACAAGCGTGCTCGCCCCTGCCCATCGTGCTCACCCCAGACACTCTGCAAAGGGCTTGTCTTGTCTGACCCTCTCTAAGTGGTCAGTGGCAAAGGCGTCTGCCCTGCCTACTCTGCTCCGTCCCTCCGGTGCTGAGGCCTTGATCTGTTCCAATTTGTCTACTGGTCAGGCCCTTACACACCCACTCCAGATTCCGGATTCCACCCTTTCTAGCCCTGACCAGATTCTGCCTGTCAGCCTTCCCTTTCTGGCTCAGCGATTGCTTCTGTTCTTCTGACAGACTTGATTCTTGCCTGGGTCCAGCCTCACTCAGCTTCAACCTGGTGCACACCTGGCTGAGCTGCAGAGGTCTGCCCACCCTCCACCCCAGCCCCTGATGGGGACTTAGCAGAACACAGTCACCAGTGGGCTCAGGTTCTTACGTAGAGCAAGTCATTCGAACTTTCTCATTGCTGTTGATTGTTGTAGCCTCTCTACGGTTGATGAAAATTTGGATTGATTCTAGTTGGGGGTTCCTTTGAACATTCTTATATATGTCTCCATTAAAAGGATGGCCACTTGAGGAAGAAAGACCAAAAGAAGCAAGGTCTCCCTCACCAGCCTGCTGAGAATTCCAGACACCCCCAGCAGCCATCCTCTCATTCCCGCTGACCCTCCTCCTCTGGAAGTCCCTCTTGTGTCCCACATGTAGTCCTCCCCACGTAGATTCAGGCTTGATCGGAATCAGAAGGTGGCTTCCAAATGTGGCCCCAACTTTCAATGGTTAACTGCAATTCTGGACCCTGCAAGTCTTAAGAGTTTAGACTGACCAAAAGATGGGATCACAGCCCCTCAAAAGAGGTCCCACTGGGTTTCCCGCCTCTTCCCCTGCCTCAGGAATTTCCCTGCAATAAACATATCCAGCCCTAGTTACCATGCTTTGTCCAGCAGGTTCTGGTCTGGCCCTGACTCCAACCCATGGAAAAGAATCTATTTTTATGTCATAGACCAAGTTTGGGCCTCTTGTCCACATTATCCTGCAAACCCCAGCACATTGTGTCACGAATGCCACATGATCCTGGGCACGTCATCCGACCCCTCTGAACCGCTCAGTTCCCTTTTCTGTAAGTTGGAGTAGTGATTAACCGCTGTCCAACTTTAGCACAGTCTTTAAGACTCCAGCCCCGAGAGCTCAACTACCTGGGTTTAAATCCCAGCTGTGCCACTTACTGTCTTAATCGATTCTGGCTGCCATATGAGGATACCATCAACTGGTGGCTTATAAAACAACGAACATTTATTTCTCATAGTTATGGAGGCTGAGAAGGCCAAGATTAAGGTGTCAGCAGCTTTGGTGTCTGTTGAGGGCCCTCTCCCTGGTTCTTAGATGGCCATCTTCTCTCAGTATCTTCTCACGGTGGAAGGGACCAGGGGTCCCTTCTGGGGTCTCTTTCATAAGGGCACTAATCCCACTCATGAGGACTCCACCCTCATGACCTAATCACTTGTCAAAGGCCTTGACTCTAAATACCATCACACTGGGGTTAGGATGTCAACATATGAATTTTGATGGGGGGACATATTCAGTCCATAGCACTAGCTGTGTGACATTCTTCTACAAGTCACTGGACCTCTCAGTGCCTCGGTGTCCTTATATGCAAAATAAATGGTACCTACCTCACTGGATCATAGGATTACAGGAGTTAATGTACAGAAAGTACTTGGCACATAGCAGGTCACAAATAAGCATCGGCTAATATTATTAATACTTCGGCTCACATGATATTAGAAGGATGAAAGGAGATGACGGTAGCAGTGAATCATCGATACCGTGTGACCCAGACAGTGTTTCCAGAAGTCCTGAGAAAACAGATCCGTCTACGACCCTCAGGATGAGAGTACCTAGTCTTCAAAGTCTGAAGGACCTGGTTTGAATTTCGCTCTTTCACAGCAGGGTGACCTTGGACAAGTTACCTAAGTAAGGGTTTTATGGTTTTATTGTTTGCCTCGTAGGATTGATTGTGAAGGTTAAAAGGGAAATAGGTGACTTGGCTGGCACACAGTAGGAACTGAATTTATGTCAGGTTTCTGTAAACAGTGCCTGAGAGGATTGTCACCCCAAGTCCTACCTCTTAAGAGTGAGGTTTGGTGGTTTGCAGACAAAGTAGGGCTACAGGAATGTTGAGCCCCCAGCTCAGAAGTGAATCGTGCAGGTGCATGCGACAGGCCAAGAGGCTCCCAATAGGGGCTGCTCTGTCAAAGACATCATGGGCGCCTCATTATGTGATCTGTGAATGTCTGTTTCTGAGGGCAAGACATTTAGCACAGTTTCCAGAAAGGGATGTTTCTAAGCAATTAATGATGATTAATAATGAACTGAGTAAATCATCACTGGAGCTGATAGATATTACCGTTCCTGGCAGACATGGGCCAGGAATGAGAAGAGAAATGATGTCATGGCTTTATGAGCTCATGCCAATAGGGAAACCGAGGCAACTCTGAGAAGGCCCTACCATCATGATACCCAAGGCTGTGTTCAGTGTCCTAATGTCGCTCCTCAGAGCCTGGGGGCTCTGCATGGGTGACCCAAGACCCCTGGACACTCCATCTCCACCCAAACTCCACTCAGAGTACCTCTGTTTTAATCTGCTTTTTGTATTGGGGTTCTGTGAATTTCATATGAAAATTCAGTTCTGCTGATAAAAAAAAAGTTTGAAAACTATTGCATTAGCTAAATACAGGAATTAGGGTTTTGTTAGATGCTAAATTCATTTTAGCCCCCACTTTGGGATTTTCTGTTACGCCAGAGGGTAATTTAAAGTATGCACAGAAAATAGTAACGATGCTTCCCTATGATTTCCTGCTACATTCTGCTTTGCACTGTGTGGTTGATGACACTTCTCATTTGATTCTCACAATAGCCCAGTGAGTTTTTCAGAGCATGGCTTATTTCTCATTTTTAGATAGGAGAATGGGGTTAGGGGCTCCAGAAGATTCCAAGAAAGATAAAAACTTATTTGGGAAGAGAGGCTGTCAGGCTCTGTGATACCCATGATGGTGCTAATTGTAGAGCAAACAGTTTTTAGGTGCTTATGTTTGTCAATTCCTGAGCTAGGAACTTTACATAAGATTCCTCAGTTTTCACAGTGACCCTACAAGGTATGTAATATTATCAGTAAATTGAGGTTCTGTGTCACTGAGTAACTTGCTAGAGGTCACACAGCTAAGAATTCATGCTCTGAACTTGAATCTAATCATGAGGCAGTGATGACATAAATTTAAATTGAGGGACAGACAGTCTGCAAAATAACTAGGCTGGACTCATCACTCTTCAAAAATGTCAATGTCCTGAATAACAGCGCTAGGTAGAAAAAAAATCAGCCTAAAGGACAGTGTGGCTACAATAGGGGATATTTGAATATAGATTGTACATTAGCTTTTAGCATTGAGTAAATTCTAATTTCTTGGCGGTGATCATCATATTGTGCTTATATAGAAAAATATGCTTGCTCTTAGGAGGGTCATAAAGAAGTATTTAGGGATAAAGTAGCATCAAGTCTGCAACTCTTAAATGGCTTAGGGGGAAATTTTCGATAGCTAACTAGATGGATAGATAAATAGACACAGATGTGTATGTGTATATACATAGACACAAATCCATGCATACACATATATACACATAATATATATATATATGCATACAGAATATGTATGTATATGTATAGATAGATAGATAGATAGATAGATAGATAGATAGATAGATAGATAGATAGATAGATGATAGATAGATGATAGATAGATAGATAGATAGATAGATAGATAGATAGATAGATAGATAGATATGGATGGATGGATGGATGGATGGATAGATGATAGATAATAGAGTATATATGTGCATATACATGTATACACTACACACACACACTATACATACCATATCTAGATAGCACACAATTTATCAAAATGATAAATCTGAATAAAGAACATATAGGTGTTTCTTGTATTATTATTCTTTAACTTTCCTGGATGTTTGAATGTTTTTAAAATTAGAAGTTGAGAATATTTTTTAAAGGAAAAGAAGTCAGACACATAGAGCTCCTGCTCTGGCCTTCAGGCCTCACTATCTAGGACAGCCATGGACACCAGTTTCCTGAGGGCTGATGATGGGCCCACATAAGCTAAGTAAGCAGACAGGGCCGGAGAGCCCTACAGTGTGCCCGGTCGTCCCCAAGGTGTGGCTTGTGAGCCAGTCCTACACGTTGCTTCCTGAAACCTGTTTTCAACCCTCCTACCAAACACTGCACTTCCCAGCATTTGTCCCTGACAGTCCTTAGAAAGAGGGCTCACCAGTTGATAAAGGAGGCCAGACTATGACGTTGCATACTGCCCAGACAGTTATGTATCATTCATAGCTCATTAAGCTGAGCTAAAAAATGAAAGCCACTCAATATAGCAGGCTGCCAACCCTCAGGACCCTGATCCTGGTTTGGTTCAGACTGTACAACCTGCTTAGTCACTCTTGGCCCCCTACTCCTAACTCCTCCTACTCCTTTTGAAGAAGGGTGTGAACATTCAAACCTACCAGGGCTGTTCTTCATGTTTGCTCCTTGTGAGGGGCAGAAGCAAAATATTTGGAGAGGGAAGAGAGTAGTTATCATGGCCAAATTGAAGCCCTAAGACTTTTTGTAGATTTCCATTTCCCTGCCTTTTGATCCTCACACTCATCCCTGATGAGCATAAAAAACTGAAGAGTCAATTCTAATGGCAACATATCTTTACAAAGCATCTGGTTCTGAAGATCCCATGGCACTTTACAGATGGTTTCTGGCAAACCTAATTAATCCTCACAGTGTGTCTGTGAGGGGAGAGGTTTTGATCTAAACCTACCCTGAAGATGGAACAGAACAAGATGGGTGGAAATTATAGCACAAGGAATTCAAGCTAGAAGAGAGGCAGAATTGCCAGATGGTATGGACATGAAATAGATTTCTATGGCAGCTGGTACATCTCTTTTTCCAAAATATTTTTTAAATAGGAGAGAACTCCCAATAGTGAGCAGAAGACATCTTCCTTTGCATATCCCTCTCAGCTCGGAAAGTCTGTGTAAGGCTAACTCGCCTCCACCACACCCAGGTTCTAGGTGTACGTACATGGCCCCGCCTAACCAATCAGGGGATAACTACCCTTGGACACAATGATTGGTTTAGGAATGGGTCACATGACCCAAATCATCTAAAGGGGTCTGCCTGAGGATTTTAAGTTTTAGAGAAAGACACTGTCTCAGACTGAGTTCCTGAGCTGTAAGTACAACATAAACTCAAGGCTGTCAGAGACCATCATGCTTCGTATGAAGAGGCTAATGTAATGCATCCAGACTCCATTACATGGATCAAGGGATGGAATTTAAAATCGGATCCCCTCGCCATTTAAGTGATTTGAATTAGCCCATGAATACCAATTGGAATTGGAAACTTGTATTCAATTTTAAAGATTAATTGAAATTGAAATTGCTGGAGATAAGCACCATTGGTTCCAGCTCCATTGCACCCGGTTCCATTCACTCTGGCTTCCCTGTTTTTTGGCTGATAAACTTTCTATTTTGCTTGACAATTTTGCTACAGTTTCAGTTGGCTTTCCATCACTTGCACCAAGTGTGCAAACTGATATAGCTCCATTTCCTTGATCTCCAAGCCCCATCCCATCCCATCCTACCCCATCCACAATCACATACCACTTGATTCAAACGGCTTTGGTGCCTTCATGCTTAGAAATGAGGAACTAGCAGGCAGAGGGGAGAATAACTAAGTGACAACTCCAGAAGCCCCCCTCCCATTTTATAGTGAGCAAAGCATCTAATCACTGGCCTACATGAGACTCTGGAGGGCACCTAACCAGTACAACCAACCACTCAAGTGATGCTAGACCCCTCTCAATTTTTCACCGAGTCATCACTTAGCCATGACCTTAGCAATGAATATCCCTCCTCACTGAGGCTGCCCTTTCACTTTGAGACAGGTCCAATCATTAGACCATTATTTTTTATCACGAGCCCAAATTCAGTTCTGTTATTTCCAGCCATTGGTCTTGCTTTCTGGGGTAACAGAATGTTTTGCTCTCTCTGCTTCATAATAACCTACGGTACTTAAGAATAGCCAACCTGGCATCACCTATATATTCTAGCCATTTTTCATGGCCCATTGTTTTATGTGCCTTTATCATATCGCACTTTTTTTTTTAACCCACTTCTGGAGGTATATGCTTTTAAGGGCTTCATCCTGCACATAACAGGTGTTAGGCTGGCAAGAGAAACATATAGGAGGGCTCTTGCTTCCCTTTTCTGGGCAGCATACTTCAATGAATGTAGCCAAAGTCCATACTAACACCACCAAGGAATGGGAAGGGAGAAGGAGAAGGGAGGGGAGAAAGACATTTTAAATGAAAACGGTAACATTACAGATAGTAAAGAATTTGGAAAATATTAAGTAGAAAATAAAATATTACTTATGATCCTACCAGCCAAAGATAAGCACTGTTTATACTTTGTTATCTATTTTCTAATATTTTTCCTATAAATATATAAATATGATCTTAAAATTTGAAATTAATCAATACTGAGATTCAGGAGCACATTCCACATCATTAATTGATGCATGGAAATGTTATTGGTAATAATTTTCTAATACACCCTGCTATGGCTGGACCCTGAATTTTTTCATGTTTTTACTGTTAAACATGAGGGTTTTCTTACATTTTTACTTTAATGAACCACTGATGAGCATTTTTAGTAGAGATTTCCAGAAGTGAGATTAGGAGGAGCCTGTGGAGGATGTACATTGGTCAGTTTCTTGCTTCTTCCTGGCAAATTCTATTCCAGAAATGTCGTATCCATTTATTCTCCCATCCGATGAGTATGAAGCACTTGTCTTACCACATGCTGCTCAGCATTGTGTATTATAATTTCTTACATTGCAATGAATTTATTAGGAACAAATGGTATCTAATTGTGGTCTTAAGTTATAGTATTGGTAAGGTTGAAATTCTTTTTTAAATGGAGTCACACTAGTTCCTCTTTTGTGACTTCTTCCATTTTGTTTTTAGAGATAAATGGTATCTAATTGCTCCTTTAAGTTGCATTCCTTTGATTATTAATAAAATTGAACATTTTTAGGTTCATTGCAATAGTTTTTAAATAGAGTAAACTCAATTCTTTCCTAACTTCCATCATTTTTATGCCTAATACATTACTTTCAGATCAGACCTTAAAGACGAAGAGTTATGGTCTCCACTGGTCAGTTCTAAAGAAGCAAAAAGCATGAGGCATAAGACAGCACTTGAAAATATTAAAAGTGCAAGTAAGTGATTGTCCCCATCTTCCTCTTTCTGACTGTCTGACTAACTCTCCATCTCGCTGTCTTCATTCATAGCTGTTACACACGACCCCTAAATATGGAAAGGGTGGAGACGAATCCACTTTCCGAGGGTTATGAAAAGAGCATAGATTTTTCAAGGCTTCCAAAGGCGGATCTGGATATTGTATGAAACACATCAAAGGTATCCGATTCCCCTGCCATTTAAATGATTTGAAGCAGCCAGTAAACACCATTAATTAAGGGTCCACTCTAGACTAAGCCCTGAAGCAAGCATTATGGGAAGCACTTAGAGCTAAAGCAATAGCAGAGAAAGGGAAGTCATGGTAGAAAGAGGAGCCGATGGGGCTGGAAAACTGTTGATTCTGTCCCCCTCCCACATCCCAGGTTTCATTTGTGAGTTCCAAGTGAAATGAGGATTATAAGAGAACTAATCTGCATTGTAGTTATGTGTTGTAATGACAAGATACTTAAATTACATCTCTAGTTCACACCTCATACCAAAACAAATTCTAGATGAATTTAACATTTAACAACTTTTACCAAACATCTTTCACATATCTACTATGTGATAAAACTTATGAAATAAAATAATAAGGTGCTAAGAGAAAGAAAAATAGGAAGCGGAAGAGTTTTCTTTAAGTTAAATAGCCAGGAAAGGCTTCCCTGGGGAGATGGTAGTTAAGCTAGATTTGGGAAATGAGAAGTAACCACCCCGATGCAGATGGCGGATGAGCATCCCAGGCAGAGGAAACACCAGCCAGAAGACTACAGGAGTTGAGAGAGCTAGAACACTCAAAAAGAAAATCCAGATAAATATTTTTTCATCCATGGAATAGAGAAGGGCTTTCTCAATGTGGTTCCAAAAAAGCTGGAACCACAGAAGTTGGTCCATGTCAGAATTCTTAACTTCTTCATGACAGAAACCACATAAAGACACAGGGAAAACTAGGCAAAATCGTTATAATTTGTATGACAATATGTTATCATCTCTACTGTATAGAAAATACTTCTAAATATCAGAAAAGTTAGCCCCTCCCAAGGGGAGCGAGGGGAAGGTCAAGGGAACTCACAAACTAAGAA
This sequence comes from Cynopterus sphinx, assembly GCA_030015415.1. Lineage (NCBI taxonomy): Eukaryota > Metazoa > Chordata > Mammalia > Chiroptera > Pteropodidae > Cynopterus > Cynopterus sphinx. The sequence continues at coordinate 192,305,870 of CM057379.1, forward strand.
ACACAAATACCAACAAACAGAATGGTTGAACTCCTCTAGTCTATAGAGAAATGCACATTAAAACAATTGTAAAGTACCATTTTTCCCTCATGAAAATGGCAAAGACTGAAAAGATTATAATCCCCAGAATGGAGGAGGAGGAAGAGAAGCAGGTATCCTCAGCCCCACTGGTGGGAATGGACACCGGTGTAACTTCTCTAGAGGACAGAGAGCAACAGCCTTAAAAATACGCGTCCTCTTCGAGTCTGCAATTCCACTTCTAGGAATTTATCATAAGGAAACACTCTCAGTTCTGCAGAAGGCTTTAACTATGAGACTGTTTGTTATAATGTATTGTACCAAGATGAAAAACCAGGAGGCAACCTCAAGAGGTTCTTCATACAACGGAATACAACAGGGAAATCATTCAGAATGATTTATTACATTCGTGTTTTATTGACATGAAAATGTGTTCAAGATGGCAAGTGGAAGACGCAGGTTACAAAACAGCACTCAGGATTGTGCTGTTTTTTTAAATATCATACCTGTGCATAGAAATGCCCTTAAAATGTTAATAGGTATCTCTGAGTGATGGCATTACACGTAATTTTTACTTTCTTCTTTATACCTTGATGTGTTGTATGACCTTTTTAGAATAAACACAAATTATTTTTTATAATAAAAAATAAAGCTGTTTTCATAGTGAGGTGGGTAAAAAAGTGAGTCATCACAGTCCCCGTGGGCTGGAGGGACTAGAAGATGATCCTGGCTGTTTCACTTCCTCAGAGCAGACCTGTTTGATCAGCATCGCCTAAGCCCTCAGGAACAGGGCTAATGCCCCCAGGAGGCAACATCCTCCTCCAATCCCTTTCTATCCCCGGTTTAGACACAGTCACCCCATCCACATAAGCCCTCCGCTCACTGTTTTCTCCTTTTCTGAGAAACAAAGCCCTTCGCGTGCTCTGATTCATCGCCCAGTTGGAGGCCAAGTTACTCAGACGCAGACCTCAAGACGCAGGTGTCTGGGGTGACACAGTGCGACACACGCCTCCAATATAAGGGCAGCCCTTCCAGCTTCAAGGCTGTGAAATGTCAAGAGTGATTAGAAAGGTCACTTGTCCTGACAACTCTGTGCTTCTGAGAGAGCAGAGCAGGCTTCCCGCTGGGAACGTTCTTAATTGCGCTTCCTGTTGTGGGGTCCTGCCTGCTCACTCCCCTAGACTAGAGGAGGCCCTATCCTCCCCCAAGTCCTTCTCAACCATGGGGGAAAAAAAATGCCAAGAATTACAAAACCTTGCAAATGGGAGCAGCTCTCTGATTCAAGAAAAAGGTAAAGGTGAAACTCTAGGAAAGGGCCTTGCACGGTGGAAGAAAAAGAACTGAATCCATAGAGAAAAGAAATACGCAGCCCTGGGGAGCATGTAGGGAAGAAGAGGGGTCAGAGGAACAAAGGAGAAAAAATAGACACACCCCAAAGTCACATCCTTAGAGCAAGGAACTAATTAATAGAGGAGTGTTGAAAGCCATAAAGCATGAACTCTGAAGACCCCCGAGGCAGAGGTTCTCAAACAGCTCTGTGCTTCTGGCTCCATGCCCAGAAATTCCGATTCTGCACTTCAGGGGTGCTGCCCAGAAATCTGCATTCCAGAAGCAGCCAGATTATTTGGAGCAAACTGTACCCTCCTTTGAGAATCCTAGCCTAAAGAATAGGATAAGGATGGGTATGCTTGGGAGACTGGTTGCTGGCCCATCGGGGGAATCTAAGAGGATAGCAAGTGAAGGGTGTGATGGGGCGGGAGAGAAAGATTGTCTTAAGAAAGAGGAAGGGATGTGACTATATGACCCTCCAGCTTCTTGAGGCCAAGCTAGCCCAGAACTGGCTTCCGACACTGTCAAGTAGTTGCGATGTTATTCACGAGAGCCAAGACATGGAAACAACCTAATGGAAATGAATGTATAAAGCATAAGGTATACATACAGGAGAATGTGATTCAACTTTAAAAAAGAAGGAAATTCTGCCACACGTGACAACCTGGATGAACCCGGAGGACATTGTGGTCGGTGAAATCAGCCAGTCACAGAAGGACAAATACTCCTTGATCCTACTTATGTGAGGATGTTTAAAATAGTCAAAACCATAGAAACAGACAGCAGAATGGCGATTGTCAGGGCTAGGGGGAGGGGGCAATGGGGAGTTGCTGTTCAATGGGTATAGTTTCAGTTATGCAAGACTAATAAGTTCTGGAGGTCTGCTCTACTACGTAGCACCCGGAGTTAACAATACTGCACTGGGCCTTTAAAAATCTAAGAAGGCAGACCTCATGTCAAGTGTTCTTCCTACAATTAAAAAATAAAAAGATTACCAAGAAAAAGAAGAGTTCTTGTCAAACAAATGCAACCAGCCCTTCCCAGCTGACCTCAGAGGCAAGCTGTGGAGCTGTGGAATGATGGGGTGTGGCTCACCGGAGCATCTCCCCTGCTTGCAGCAGGAAGCTCGTTACAAGTCACCCGCAGAAAGCAGAGCGGTTTCCATGTTCTGAATCTCTAGGCTCTGCAGGCTTACAGGTGAGTTGTCTCACCTGTGCACAGCACATCCCTAAAGGAATGGTATACCAAGGGGGCAGGCCACCTCCTCACCACCTCCACTGAGCAAAACGTGAGGGGAGAGGCGCCCAAGCAGAAGCATCATTCAAGGGTCAGATGAGTGTCTCCCAGGCCAGCCACTGCTCTGGCTGCTGGAAATTCAGCAGCGAACAGACCAGGCAATATCCATGCTTCCCGGTGATTCAGTCCAATGGAGGAGAGAGAGCACAAATGAGTATTTTAGAATACATATGGCAGGGGTTAATAGATGCTGTGAAAATACAGCTGGGTAAAGGGGTAGAGAGCAATAGACGCTACGAGAGGGTGATCAAAGAAGGCCCCTCGCAGAAGGTGAAATCTGAGCAGCGATAGGAATGACGTGAGGGAGTGAACTGTGTGATGTCAAGGGAAAGACTGTCCCAGACAGAGGGAGTGCAAGTTCACAGGGCCTGAGGTAGGAGCAGGCGGGTGTGAGCAAAAACCACAAGAAGGTCACCATGAACATGGAAAATGGCAGGAAATGAAATCAGGGAGTCAGGCCCAGGGGCTCCATCTCTCAGGGTCTTGTTGATCCCAGGTGGGACCTTGGATTAGCTAATGAGGAAGCTTAAGAAATTTTTTCCTCAAAACTTTAATGATATGATTAAGGAAAATCATTGATGCTACTGCTTTAGAGATTGTTGAAAACAGAGATGTAGGAAAAGAAAAACAGAAAAATGAATGTCTATGTTAGGGAGGCAGGATTATGGACTTCATTTTCTTTTCTTCAAAACGATAAATCTGCGATTGCTGCAATGCTTCTAGGATATGCTTTTTTAAAGGTGAATCCACCCCCTCAGGGGCTGGTGGTGCTTCTGTATCCTTAGTACTTAGAGTTGCACCCAGGGCATGTCAGACATTCGTAGATGCTGGTGGACTCACTGAATGGAACCTCTTGACGTGGATCACATGTTTACCCTGTAGCAGGAGACTAAGAACCTCCGCAGGCTCTACCTGAATCAAGTCAATATAGTCTTAATTTCTGTACTTCTTCCTTAGAGTTTTGTGATTTTCAAATTAGCCATGCTTTGCAGAGAGTGTGATGGCTAGAGCAGCACTATGATTTTGAGCAAAAAGGCTCGAGACCTTCTATTGGCCTTGCGGGAGTCACAGCAAGCTTGTTTCCTGGTCGCCCCCTGACGTGCTCCACCAATCCAGGAGCCCATATGAGTGCATAAGCTGACAACTCCTTGTTCAAGTTCTTCTTCATCTCCCCAGTGGTTCTGGGTGGAGTCAAAGGGAGGGTGAAAAATCTGCTTAGAACCAGAACCATTGTGAGACACAAAGGTAGATTCAGGAAATACAAAGAACTCAGTGTTAAACAAATCCTTAAATTTGATCAGCTGTTAAGGTAGTCCTCCTTTCCCATTTTCTGGAAAATATATAAGAAGGGCAGTTGTCACTGTTAACTCTTTTTGGCCCACTCCTTATGAGTGCTTAATGCTCCACCTTTCCTATGAACATTCAGTTTAGTTAATAAGACGATGTGTATTTAGTGGACATCTACCGTAGGTCAGGTTCTCTGATAACACGTCACATAGCTTAATCCGTTTAATCCTATGAAGGAGATATTATTACCCCTAGTTTACAAGTTGACTGAGACTAAGAGGCATTAAACCATTTGCTCAACCTCACATAGCCAGAGAGTGGGCCACCCAGGTTTAAAACCTAATTCAACCTGATTCCAAAGCCCATATTTTTAACCACCACACTATATAGCCTTTTGAGGCAGGTAAGAATGTATAGTGTAGGCTTCCTTTCAAGTAAGATTTTGAAAAATTTCTCTGAAGTTAGGAAAGACTGGAGAGGAATGGTTATGTTGGGATACCAGAGCTGTAACATACACTTCAAACACAAAAGGTTGGAGTAAGACAAGAAGGTCATTTAGCCTAGGAAACAGGCTTGCTGCTGGTCATAGAAGGGCCTTAACTCCTCATTGAAAACTCTAAGGCTTTCTGCAATCCGGACTAACTACCTCCCATTCATTCATTCATTCATTCAAACGAATATTTAGTTAAACGCCTACCAAGTTCCAGGCAATAGGAATACAATGATAAGTACTAATGGAATGCTTCCCACTCTCATGAGGCTTACGGTTTTCTGGGGGATACATATATTTAATTATATGTATTACAACATCCAACAACATCCAAAATACATGTTAAACTACAACGGTGGTAAGTCCAGTAGAAGAGAGCTATGTGGAGCTTTAAGAGCATGTAAGAGGGGATCAGTCTGTCCTGGAAGAAGTGATGCTTGAGCCAAGATATGATTGATGGATAAGAATTACGTAGTCGAAGAGAGGAGGGCAAACACTAATAGAATTACCCAGCCATTCCCATCCTCCAATCCCTCTCAGCTTGCCATAGCAGAAACCCGAATCCTGTGAAATAGAGATGGGGCAGTATAGGAAATGGATCCTTCAGGTCTCATTCTTCTAAGGGAATGTAGCCCTGGGAACACTGGAAGTTTTATTCAGTGAGGAGAAAGAAGAGAGGAGGTGACTGGTGATACGAAACCAGGCTAGGGACATTGGTATGTTATCCTCTGATGTATGTCTTCTGGACTGCTTGGTGACACTGCCAATCAGGCAGGACTCCCGCAGTCCCATACGCTGCATGTGTCTGAGCTGGGAAAAGATGCCCATTTGTTCAGGAAGATCCAGCCTTGAGCCAGGACTAAAGCATGAGCTAGATTTCCACCCCTGGAAACAAGCTCCCCCAACCCAAACCAGGTACTCATGTCCGATGACAGCTGTCGCATCCATACATGACGAGCCTGTGAACAGACCTCTGTGACAGTCTCTATAACTTGGAGTTGTAAAGGGAAGACTAGACTGATCAACAATCTTGTGCACAATGATGCGTACTCAGGGGTGTGTGTGTGTGTGTGCGTGCATGTGTCCTGGTGAATAAGTATAAATTACCAAAAGTGGCTAGAGAATTCCAAGGGGAGTAACAGAAATGAGAACCAGCTTTTCCTGCAAGGTGTTTCCCAGGACTAACTTATCAGGAAACAAGGAAAAAGGAGGCGATCAACGTGAAACCATTAGGAGAGAAGAAAACATAAACCGGATGATTGGTAGCTGCTGATGAGGTGACGGGAATAATCAGAGAAGTTAAGGCTGGCCTGGGGTCCCTGGCATCTGACCCAATCCTGGTTTAGAGCAAAGTTTTTTAACGTGGGTTCCGTGGATGAGGGGATCTCTGAACCTCATGAATTATGGTACTATTTAGCACATCTGTGTACCTGAACACTTTTTCTGTGGGGAGAGATCTTAGCATTTAGATTTGAGCATCAGATGCTCAAATTAAGAACTGCTGGTTTGGGGGTGGCTCCATAGTGTAGTGGTTAGCAAGTCTGCTTTACACACAGAAGGTCCTGGGTTTGCACCGCAGGTGGAGCCACGGACCAGGCCCCGGGTGCACGCTGCATGCTTGTGGGAGGAGATGCCCTGCCTTCAGAAATCCAGTTCTTAAAAAGGGAAGTGGCAACATCCATAGGTCAGAGGTGGAAGTTAGGGGTTGGGGGATTAAAGGGGAGGGGGGGAGAAAAAAAAGAAAGAGAAAAAGAACTGCTGGTTTCAATATATACAGATGACCTGTCTGGGTGGACCAGAGTGTATTCTGTAAAGTTAGAAACATCTTGTTATGAGATGTCCTTTCAGGAAACAAAGATATTTACTATTAAGGCCAGGAAGCCATAATTTTTCAGGAGAAGGAGCTACTGGGGCTTCAGAGTACCCTTTCGGTCTTATATGGAATTTCACCACCCTGCCATGAGAACGCAATGAAATCTCCCAGTGGCTTGTTTTCTGAATGAGGGTACCTAAAACTGAATAAGTAAAATGTGTTCATCAACGGATATTTAAACTGGTACTTCAGTAGGTTACATTTAGATCATTTCTGCTTCCTCAAGTTTATAACAATTAATTTTCTCCTTTGCAATCATCCAGATGATTACACTATTGAATACAGTAGATGAGAATCTCGGCACTGAAGTCCTTCAATCTTGAGTTCAAGATTTGGCTCTTTCAGGTACCAGCTGGAGAAATTGGTAGATTATATCATCACCCTCAATTCCAGTTAAAACACCTGGCAAAATGGCAATGATCTACCTCAGAAGGTACTGTGAGGACAAAGTAATCCAACTGATCCATGTAAGTGCCTGATACAGGTTAGAATTATAATTTATCTCATGCCTCCCTTCTTAAATTTTGTTTTTACTTTGTGCTTTTTAAAATTGAGTTAAAACTTACATACCGTGGAATTCACAGACTTCAACTGGACACACTCATGCATCTTTTTGATAAAAGTGACATACTTTTTCTGCTGTCTATATTGCGAAACTTTTTTGTTCCCAAATGTTGAATTATATTACAGTATTTAACTTATCTATGAAAAATCTCCACCCTCTCTCCCTCTAACATACATACAGACTCTAAGATAGCTCCTCCCAACTCCCAGCTCAATCTAAAACCTGGAAGGAACTCAGGTGCAGTCAGTTTGCCCTTCTCCGGCAGGCATCCAGGAGAGGCCGTGCCTAAGTCGGCTTTATTTTGGGGTTTCCAGGGAAATTGTTTCTACAACCTCCCTCATCACCTGTTTCAGCACTTAGCAACCCTTAACACTAGAGATTTCTGTCCTTGTGTGTCTATGATTTTTAAATGAGTAATAATAACTAATATTGATATCATGCTTTAGCAAGGGCCACGGATGGATAAGAGGTGCGCAGAGATGTAAAAACTCGGCACTGTGAGTGCACGTGTGTATGTGTTGAGAATGAGTGGGGGACACAATTGAGACTGTGTTGCTGCAGAGAGTGAGCATTACTCAGCTCCAGCACAGGGGTCACGTGTGTGAAGCCAGGTCTACAGCTGCCAGATCTTTGGATTTTTTCTTTTTAGAGGGAAAGGTGGAAATCTGTATTTTTATGTGAGATATGATTTCTTTAAAAAACACTCGCTCGGTTTAAAAAAAAAGGAAACACTCTGTAGGCAAAAAAAAAAAAAAAAAAGATTGCTGCCTGCATGCAGCCCTTATGTTCTAGAATTTACAGCGTTTTCACTTTTACTATCTCATTTAACCTCGAATATACCTGTAAGACATGTAAAGCAAGCAGATATACAAATCAGTTTTGAAAGATAAAGAAACTGGGGCTCAGAAACACTAAATGAGTGGTTCAGGCTGCACAGTGGCAGAACCCAGCTCTTATTGTTTTGTTTCACTCTTTCTCCTGCTTTGTCCCAGCTTGGGTTCCACGACATTAGGGCCCTTGTTCACATCTCAGTGGTTTAAAGCCATCACCCACAGTTTATCAGTTGTTTATGGAAAATGCATGAAGAAATGAGAAACGACTAAGAGAATAAATATATGAATAAATAGAACTGAAAATTGACAACACAAAAAAATAATGATATTTTGTGAGGTTTTAAATACTTATAGAATTTAAATCCATAATAAAAATAACAAAAACAGCCAAAATTGCTTGCAATGAACTGAATGATTGTATCCCTTTCAAATTCATATGTTGAAATCCTCAATGTGATGGTATTAGGAGATAGAGCCTTGGGAGGTAATTAGGTATGAGGGTGGACCCTTCATGAATGGAATTAATGGCCTTATGAAAGGGACCCTAAGCAGCTCCCTTGTCCTCTTTCTACCGTGTGAAGATCAATGAGAAGATGGCAGTGGGTTCTCACCAGAATTTGACTATGTTGTTACCCCATCTCAGACTCTCAGCCTCCAGAACTGTGAGGAATAAATTTCTGTTGTGTATAAGCTACCCAGATTATGGTACTTTGCTATAGCAGCCCAAACTAAGATAATGGTTTAGAAAGTTAAATGTTTTAAAGGCTAACAATTCTTGGCATTGTCTCAACAATGGGAAAAATACCAATTTATTTATTAGTCTACAGTATGTAAATGTGACCACTAGGAAAATAAAAAATATATACAAAAAGCTGATAGAGGGGGAATATACTGGTTTAACACAAATGAAAGCAAGAAAGTGCGGAGAGAAAATGTAAATCAGATAGGACAAACAGAAAACAATGGAAAAATGGTAGCTCTAACCCCAATTATATTAGTTATTATATTAAATATAAATAGACTAAATACTGCAATTGAAATATAAACATTGTCAGACTAGAAAAAATTTCAACCAATTATATGTTCCTTAAATATAAGGAACTGAATGTAAAGGATGAAAAAAGATAGACCTTGTAGGCAATAACCAAAAGAAAACTATGTAGCTATACTGATATCAGATGAAGTACACTTTATAGCACGAAGCACTGCTAGAGACAGAAGGGACATTTTATAAAGATAATATGGTCAATCTATCAGAAATATATAACAATTCTTAATTTATATATGACTTATACATAACTCAAAAAAATATAAAGCAAAAATGGACAGAACTAAAGAAAGGGGGAAAAGCTAAAATCACAGAGGAAAACTTTAACAGATTTCCCTAAGTAATTGATAGAATAAGCAGATAAAAGAAAATCCATAAGGATATGAAAGATCTGAAAAACAAAACTGACAAGCCAATTTCACCTACAGATATAGGGAAAACACTGCTCATACTGAAGATAAAATATACATTTTTTTAAAGTGCACATGAGAAATTTTCCAAATTTGAACATATATTATAGTTTAAAAGAAAGTGCTAAGAAAATTTGATGAACTGAAATCAATCAGAATTTTCTCTGAATATGTCAAATTAGAATAGAAATCAATTCTAAAAATGATTAGACTATAACCAAATTTTGGAGATTAAGTAATAAGCTTCTAAATAATCCATAGGTCAAAGAAGAAATCACAATGGAAATTTCAAATTTTAATAATAAAAATATGACATCAAAAAGGGTAATGCAACTAAAGGTTTACTTAGAGCCTTATACATTTATATTACAAAAAAGAAATGCTAAAAAAAATCAGTAATCAAAGCATTTATCTGAATAACTTAGAAGTAGAACAGCAAATGAGACCCAAAATAAGTAGAAGGAAGGGAATCATGAAAATAAGATCAGAAATTAATGAAGTAGAAAACAAATGCACATTAGAGAAAATCCACAAAGCCAAAAACTGGGTCTTTGAGAAGAATAATAAAATTGATAGATCTCTAGCAAGACATGTCAAGACAAAAAAAAGGAAAAACACAAATTACCTATAACATGTAAAAAATTCACCACAGACTTTTAAGACATTAAATAACTAATAACAGAATATTATAAATCCTTATGCTAAAATTTTGGGAAAATTTAGGTGAAATAGACAATTCTCTAGAAAAGTATAACTTACAAAACTAACATAAAATAGAAAATCTGAATGTCTCTATATCTTCTACATAGATTAAATTTGCAATGAAAAATCTTCACACAAAGAAAACTCTAGGCTCCAATGGCTTCACTGGTAAATTATCCCAAATATGTAAGAAATATATAGTATCAATATCACTCAACCAAAAAAAATGAAAGAAAGTAAAAGAGAATACTACATTCTATAAAGCCAGTATAACTTTGAAACCAAAACCTGACATGGACTCTTAAAAAAAAAAAAATTTCTGGCCAATCCTTCTATGAACATTTCACAAAAATCCTAATCAAAATATCAGCAAACTGAATTCAGTGATACATAAAAAGGATAATACATCAGGACCAAGTAAGTTTATTCAGAAATGCAGGGACAGTTTAACAAATGAAAACCAATCAATGTGGTTCACCTCATAAATATAATAAATATGTTTATTTATAAAGGAGAAAAATCACATGACTATCTTAATAGATGAAAAAAAAAAGTTTAATAAAACCTAAGACCCATTCATGATTAAAACTTTTAGTGAAGTTCTAATGGAAGAGAATTTCTAAATCTTTTATGGACTAGAAAAAATCTAAAGCAAAAATATTACTTAATGGAGAAATATCAGAAATGAGACAAAGATGCCCACTATCTATTTCTATTCAGACTATCCTAGAAGTCTTAGCTACTTCAATAAATCAAGAAAAAATATAAATTTTATAAGAATCGGAAAGAAAATTGCCATTATTTGTAGTCGATACACTTATTTACATGGGACAAAATAATCTACAGATTATATAATTAAAAATGGATTTTGCAAATTTCTTGATTTTTTATGACTAATAGAATATCAATTTATATATCAGTGACAAACAAAAAGTAAATTTTAATACAAAATTTTAAATGAAATTATTTAGAATAGTATCAAGAATTTCTAATACTTAAAAATAAATTTACGAAAGATGTTCATCTCCTTACATGCATCTATGGAGTCAATGTAATACCAACCAAAATCCCATTTTTCTATGTAAACTGACATGTAGATTCTAAGATTTATGTGGAAATGCAGAGCCAAGAAGAACCAATACAATCTTGAAGAAGACTGAAGCTGTTTGCAGTACCAGATATCAAGACTAATGATAGAGCCACAGTTCTTAATTCAGTTTGGTGCTGAACAAATTCAGAGACTAGTGGAACAGAGTAGAGTACCCGGAAACAGGCCCATATATACAATTCCATGGTTACTAGACACATGTGAATTTGTAGGGCAGTGGGGGAAAGCCAGTCTTCTCAATAAGTGGTGTTGGGGTGATTGCATATCCATATGAAAAAATAAAATAAAATGAATCTCGAATACACAAAAATCATTTCTGGCTGGATTATAGTTCAAAGTGTGAAAGTAAAAGCTATAAAGCTTCTATAAGAAAACAAAGAATATAGTCATGCTCTTTGGGATAGGCGAACTTTTTTTTTCCAAAACACACAAGGAGCACTAACCATAGATGGAAAAAAAAATACTGGTAAAATTAAGAACTCTAATACATCCAAAGATTTAATTTAGAGAGCAAAAAGGCAAGCCCCAGAATAGAAGATATTTGCATAACGTGTATATGACAAAGGACTTCAATCCAGAATTCATAAAGAACTCTTCCAAATCCAAAAGAAAGAGACAGATAACTCAGTCGAAAAACGGGTAAAAGTCTTGAACAAGTATTCCCCAAAAGAAGATGGCCTAAGGGCCAATAAATTTATGAAAAAGTGCTCAGCTTCAGTGATCATTAAAAAATCGATTTGAAGCTACAGTGAGATACCGTGTAAACTCCACTGGATGGGCTAAAATTAAAACTGTAAAAGGCCAGGTATGGGAGAAACTGTGGAGCATCTGCGCTGCAGGGGACAGGGTATGAGTCGGCACAACAAATATAAAAACTCTTTTGGCATTCTCTGCTCAAGTGGAACACCCCTTGCCCAGCAGTTGCTGGGTACATGAATCATAAAATCAGATCCTCAGTTGCTCCCACTTTACTCATTTCTCTCTGCTCTAAAATCAATTCTTTTGACCCCATTTTTTCTAAAAGCCCCCAACTTTCTTCTCACCTGTTCTCACACAGGGCCATGAAGGGAGCATCCATTCTCCTACCTACTATCTTGTGCAGCCCTTTGAGAGACACCTGTCCCTAAGACATCTCGCTGGCTAATTGTAAAAGAGGGTCCCCCATACCCTCAGGAACACACCTGAACCTGGAGTCACTCCTGCAAGGACTGTGGGACCATATCTGTGACACAGTTCCAAAGCAACCATTGGGTCCCATACCTCACACGCCTGAATCTAGGCCTAAAATAGCCTTGCTGAAGTGATTTTTTTCTTTAACAACAGCTGATGTTGGCATGGTAAGCAGACTATGGACCTCAAAGATATCTATATCCTAGACTGGAGAGCCCATGAATATATTACATGACAAAAGAGAACTAAGATTCCTAATCAGTTGGCCTGAAATTAGAGGGACTCGCCAAGATGATCCAAGTGGGCCCCACCTAATCACATAGGCCCTTCAAAGTGGAAGAGAAAGGCAAAGGAGCAGATCAGAGGGAGTGTGAGCAGGTCTGACTACAGTAGCTGGCTTTAAAGGTGGAGAAAGGGGTCATTGAACCAAGAAATGTGGTGGCCTCTGGAAGCCAAGAAGGCCCTCAGCTGACAGGCAGCAAGAAAACAAGGACTTCCATCCTGCAATCACAAGGAATTAACTTTTGCCAACAACCCAAATGAGCAGAAAGGAATTCTCCCTTCAGGCATCCAGAAAGGAGCACAGTGTGCCAACATCCCGATTTGAGTCTGGTGACTTCACACATACATAATTGTAAGACAATTAATTTGTGCTATTTTTTACTACGTTTGTAGTAATTCGTTCATTCTAGCAGCAATAGAAAACTAGTATAGTGGCAAGGATATAAGGAAATAGGACTTTCACAAGGAAGCAAACTGTTTTATCAGAAAAGGACTGCTAAAACATGAATTTTCCAAATAGCCAGTTAATTCGATAAGTCAGCAAATCTACAAAATTCACCCTGAAAATAACCTATAGAACCTGAGTACTATGGAGATTGGTATGGAGATGGAACCTCTAGTAATATATACAATTTATATGTTGGAAAAATAAGTAGTAATACAACTTGGTAATAATCTACAGAAAACATTGTTTACAAAATGGCAAAACTGATCAAAACAGAAAAAAAAGATATTAATGACAGAACAGAATTGCGAGATCTGTCACACATTAGCCATAAATATGAAATAATTGAAGAGGGAGCCAAACATTAATTGGCACCAAATTTTATAAACTCCAGAAGACGGGCTAAGCATGAAAAAAGCAGAAACAATCACATCAATTAATTCCAGAAATTCAAAATTAAAGCTGATATGCCATTTGAGGAGCTAATAAAAGAATGCCCCAAATGGCTAAAGATCAGATATACAAAATGACATGCAAAAGTTTAAAACAAACCTATCATAGAAGAAATGCTGAAATTTAAAAATTTAATTGCTAGAAATGCATTAAATCTGATATGCAATCTGGGGAACTGCAAATGAATGCTACAAATGCATATAATTTAAAAAATGAAAGATATTTGCCAACATACTAAAGAAATCGGAGGAATCAACCTCATCTCTATGAAATCTTGACATTTGGGGTTCTAACAAGGAGTAATTGGGATATGATAACTTAGTGGAAGTTTGTAGAAGACTTGACATGGAAGAGCATGCAGTGGAAAAAGAATAGAAGATTCCAGAAGAGATTACTATAATGAACAGTATCATGAGTGCCTCCAAGTGGATGACCATTAACCATCAATATAAAATTACAGAGGAAGGATGAAAAGTAAATTTGTTACTAATTCTAAAAATGCTCAACATTTTTAATCTAAGTGGGAAACTTAGAAGTAACAATAGTACCCCTATCACATACTAAATTTTGTTTAGTAGTTGCTAGAAATAAATCAAAGGGACTATTGAGAAATTAGCTAAGATCTCATTAAAATGTTAAAAGTGCGACGACAGAAAATGGTGCAAAAAAGAATTCCAAAGAAATTAGTAAAAATTGAAGGATTCCTATTAAAATGCCAACATTCTGGTTTCTAAGGAGGAAATATACTTTTTTGATTATTTAAGATTTTCTCTCACACAAAACGCCATCATTTCAACCAACTGAGTAATTCTTAAACCACTGCTATAAAGACAAAACAAAAACCAGTCCATTCAAATTCTATTGCCATCTCCAAAAGCCACGTGAAAATCTTTCCACGTAGAAATCGCTTTACAGCAGTGCTGGTCAGGACATCTGTTAAATTATTTATTCTGTTAATTGGTCATTTAATGACTTGGCTTTGGCTAACCCTGTTTGTCTATCATCTATATCTATCTATCATCTGTCTATCTATCTATCTATCTATCTATCTATCTATCTATCTATCTATCTATCTACCTACCTACCTACCTACCTACCTATCTATCTATCTATCTATCTATCTATCTATCTATCTATCTATCTATCTATCTATCTATCATCTCTCTATCTAATCTATTTTCCTAACTGGCCATTACATGAATTGGTCATTTGATGAACTGATTTTCAGCAAAATAGCATTAGATTAGTTTAGTGTTGGTGAGAACCATTTCCTCAATAGCAAATGGGGACTGCAAATAATTTTTTTAAAAAAAAAGCTTTCTAAAAAGCAATTTGGCGAACCTTGTTAAAAGCTATAAAATGTGCATGTTCATTGACCAGTAATTCCACTTCTAGGAAATTATTCTAAAGAAATAATGACAATGTGCAAAGAAGATTAGGCTGCACAGGTTTCATAATAAAATTTTCTAGTGTAGTAAATATTAAAGACTAGCTAGAAATTTAAACAATAGGGGGTTAATTAAATAAATCAAGTGAATGTATACAGTGGACTGTGATAAAGCTTTATAATTTGTGCTATAAAGAGTATTTAATGTCTTAGAAAGTTGTTCAAGAATCATCGTTCAGTTTAAAAAAAATAGGTTATGAAACAGACTGATACTACCCTAGCAAGAAAAAAAAATGCCATATGTGTATGAGTGAGTGGATAAGCTCCAAAATATTTACTGTGGTTATTTTGGGGGTTGGCATGATGGATAATTTTTATTTCTATTTTTTGCTTACCTGAATTTTCTAAATTTTCCACACTGGATATGTGTTCTTTTTATAAAAAGAAAAAGTTAAAGTTTGTATTCATCCCCTCGCTCGGAAGCCAGAAGATCTGACAGTCCTCACTATGTGTGTAACCCCGAAAAAGCCCCTGCACTTCTCTCTGAACCTTCACAGTCTCCTTTCCCTTGAACTTCACACCTCTCTCCTGGTCTTTCCTTTCCCTCCACTAAGATTCTGTTAGCGAGTGACGACTTCCAGGAATCTGGATCTCCTGAACTCTGGCGTCTGGCGTTGCTTGGAGTCTGTTATGAACAGTCATGTGTTGTAGTTGACTTGTAGGACTTTCCTCCCATCATTATTAAGTGGCAGGCACTCAAGAGCAAGGGTCGCAAGAGGAGGAAATGCCCCTAGGAGCTCTTACTCTACTAGGAGAGTTAGACATCTGATCCCAAATGGCACTGCCCTGTGATAAACACTCCACTGAAAGTATGAGCAAGGCGGTGTGAGTTCACAGAGGTCGGTGGTAACTCCCAGCAAAGGAGAGATGCTGACAGGAGGAACAGCCCGGGCCTGCGGTTATGGAAGACTTACTACAACTCAGCCCCTTACCCCATATCAACCCCGCAACAATCACACCAAGTCAATCCTTGGGCATCCGCTCCCTTTCCTCACTTTTCCTTAAGCAGTTGAGAACACTACAGTTTAAGAGGGTACATAAAGTGCCCCAGGTCCCTGTGTGGGTCGCTTCTTGCCTTGCCCCCTTCTGCTCTAGGTCGCAGGACAATGACCCCTGGAAACTAGGCTTCCCAGGCTCCATTGCCAGTTGGTTTAGAGAAGAGGGAGGCTGGAGGGTGGGAAGTAGGGAGAAGCCAGGGTCGTTCCTCAGTCCTTCGCAGCTTCAGGTAGCAACTTCGCAGCAGCTGTTTAGCTTTCTTAGTTTCAGCCCATCCCTCTCGGCGGCCCCGGATCCCACCAGGAAGCCTGGATTCCCAGGCTGCAGCAATCCACCTCCTTTCTCTGTTTCTCTAGCTCTGAGACGGCACCACCTTACCACATTGCTTCTCTGTTCTGCCTCAACATCCCTTGCTTGGACTTACAGCTCCACCGACACCTTTGTAACTAATTCCCCCATGAGCTATGGGGTGTGGACTCTGCTTTCGTAATCAGACCCTCACCCACATAGCCACAGAGCTAACCATCGGCTGAGCTAGGACACTTAGGGCTCTCGGACTCCAAAGTCTGCAAAGATGATAGTCCTCATCCACTGGGCACCTACGAAGAGCCAAGGTCTTTAAATGGACCATCTAGTCAACCCTCACAACCCTAGAAAGTGGGTGCTACTTTTATCTCCCATTTACAAGAGAAGAAGTTGAGGCACAGAAAGTAAAGTAACTCTCCCAAGGACACAGTAGAGGTCCAGAGTTTGCGTCCCTAACCACTCTGCTGTCCCCAGGTTGGACAGCAGGGAGTAGGCAGGTGGGAGAGAGTCTTAAGAAAGGTGAGAGTTAGAGAGAACTCAAGGTGACCTTGGACCAGTTTCGGACCTTCATTGCTGCAGTTCCTAAGCTATAGTTTGAAAGGACAAACCTAGTCACCAAGACCCCTCCCTGGCACCCCCCACCCCAGTAGGAACCCCGTCATCTGTGAGAGAAGAAGGTGCTTGGCCTCTGACGGAAGGAAAGATGCCGAGAAATCGAAGGTGCAGTGTCACTCGACCCTTCTCAGCACCTCTCTCTGCTCCTCACCTCTGCTTTCCCTTTCTCCCACCCTCCATCTTCAACTGGGGAAAAAGTCTATGATCCACTTCAGAAAACCCACCCATCCTCAGGCGCCAGTGCCCTTGGCACTTGCACACCTAGCAGGGACTTCAGGTTGCTGTGACTCTGATTAGCAGGTGCTAAGCAGTTTCCACATTGCCTAGTAAATACGCCAGAACACAAATCCATTCATTCTTTCGCCTCCCCTCCTCCTTTCTAAAGACACTTTTTTCTCGTAGCTGCTGGTTGGGATTTGTTTTTCTTCACAAAGAGGGAAAGTGGCATGAACACAGGGAGTCTGGCAGTTTTACAATCCTTTTCAAACCCTCACCTGCCCTCCTGGTCATTCATCCATATCTGCTCATTCGTTCATTCATGTGCCCACTATGGGGTGGGCACTGACTGGGGCATTGGGTTTTATTGGGGTCTCTTCAAGTACAAAGCTGGCAGCAGGAGGGATCCCATGGAGACCCTCCAGGAGACCCCATTATCACCCAGGACTCTGCTGGGGTGACAGGGAACCACAGAGCCCGGGGGGAGTCGTGCATTTAATTTCCACCCTCTCTCTGGGCTCCTGCTGGAGCGATTGGAAAACAACTCCTTAAATCAGGCCGCCGCCGGCTCCACCCCAGCATCCTCCCGCTTTCTCTCAGAGTCGTCTGGATGGAGAAGCTGAATGTTCAGCCAAAGCGGCCTCCCTCTTTCCCACACCTCTCCAGCGCCTTCCTTCCCCCAGACCCTGCGCCCCAAACAAAGGAAAAAGGAAGTCGGGAGGGTGGGGCGGTCTGTTCAGATCTATCTTTCCCCAGAGCATCCTCACCGAGTCGGCTGCCAGATCGGTTTTGCAGCCTGGGCTCTGGGAACCATGCTTCGTTTTCACAGCCCAAATGCGGGGCCTCTGAGTGGGGTGGGCTGGGGGGGGGGTCTTTCCCATCTGCGTTGTTTGTTTTAATGTGGGAGGACACAGGAATATAAAACCCAAGGTTATTCTGAAGGGCCGGCAGTTCAGCCTTGACCAGGAACTCACACCTGATGCCCTCCTCATCCTTCACTCTGACAGAGTCTTCGGGGGGAGGCAGAGAAAGAGGCAGAGGGGCTTCCCCTCCTGAATCTCCACCAGGATCTGGTCAAAGCCAGTGATTTCAACTGATACCCCTGACCCTTCTTTTGCAAGTAGCCCACGTGGCTGCTGCCGGCACCAGTCTTAGCCAGCCCCATGGCAGTCCCTCTGTCCCACCCACATCCCATCACTCCAGCACACACTCTGCACTGTCCACGTTCTGACGAACACGTGGCCACAAAGAGAAAGAAGATGATTCTTGGCCTTGAGGAGCAGCTCTTGGCTGTAGGACAGAAATATATAATTCAAATTTCAACAGAGGAAAGGGGATGCAGGAAAGAGTTTTTGGAGCCGCCGAATATTGGGGCTGGCACGAACTTGGAAGCTACGCTAGCCCAGTCTACCCAGTGATATGAAAAGTGGGGCCCAGAGAGGTGAAGCAACTTGCCCAAGGTCACACAGCCAAGAGCAAGCAGCCCAGGACTCGTTGTGAGGCCTCCTGGTTTGTCAAATTGGACTTCTGCACACTTCTTTCCAGGCTGTGGACTGTTACACGGTCATCAGTTCCCTCTTCCTCCTCCTCATTAACCTCTGAATCATTTAGTTTTCTCAAAGGACTAAGGACACTCCTGCTATCAAATCCCCACGATTTTGTCCTCCTCCAGTGTCAGGTCCCCAAGTGCCCAGAGCCCAGGAAGGCAGTTGCTAGAACATTTCCAAGGAGGCAGGCAGGTGGTGAGGAGTGCCAGCAGAATCATTTTCATTAATTTATACCATTTTGAAGCTCCTCCAATCTGCCTGCTCCCTGCTGGTCCTTCTATGTCTTGACTGAGATTGCTGTTCTGTTTGTTTCTATTGTCTGGGAAATAAAATGGTTTTGATTACACCCACGGTCTCTCATGCATGACTGCATTTTGGCTGCCCATCAGGCAGAAGGCACCATCTGTATTCCTCAGCCACTGGTTTCTGCAGGAGGCCTCCTTTCTGCTGAGGGGCTGGGGCCCAGGGACACCAGATCCCACCCCACTCCCAGTGACTGGGTGTGGATTGAGGAGTTGGGGGAGAACTGAGTAAAAGGCTGGGCCAGTTTCCTATTAGCCTCAGAGCGTGGGAGAATAGGGGGAAAGAGAGGAAGCTAACATTTCTGAAGGCATAAGGCGGAGTCATCAGTCAGTCAGTCAACAAACAACACTTAATGTGCGCCAGGCCCTGTTCCCAATGCTAGGGACTCAGAGGTGGACATGGGGCACAAATTCCAGTACATCTGGGCGTTGATGTTATTCGAAACATTTAACAACGGGAGATGCACAGACAGCGACCAGTCAGCTGCCCTGTAGCCCTGAGAAGGGTCCCAGAGGCCCTTCACTGTTGCTGGATCATGGGTGATTCAGAGAAGTAGAGCCCAGACAGCAGCTGCTTGGCCACTGGTGCAGAAGAATTGCAATATTACAGCAATATTGAATGTCAGCCATATACACAGAGGGTCAGATTCGGGATTTGGGGAGGGACTCAGCAAACTGCGCATCGTCAGGAGGCCAACCACCACTTAGCAAGAGCCCACACCTGCCTTCTGGGATGAAAGGGCCCAGAGATTCTGGATCTTCCAGTTGTTCAAGAGTCCGTTCTGGAGTGTGTATGTGTGAACTCTTTTGATTAAAAATAAATTGTATACCCAACCTGGGTCAAAAAAAAAAAATAGTATCTCTGCCCACAATCCCAAGAGCCCACATTTTAAGCCCTAGCCCTTGTGATACCAGGAACTACAGAGCACATTACAGGTTAAACAGCAGTTAAGAATCCTCACAACCACCCACAAGGTTCATGCTTTTCCCTCCAATTGATAGATGAGAAAAAACGAGAATGAGTTTTCTGTGGGGTGGCAGGAGCCATCCTGTCTGAGACAGGAGAAGACGGCCAGTCGAACCCAGAACTGCCTTCTCCAAGAGGAGAAAAACACCCTTGGGTGCAAAACGGTTCTGGTGTTCCAGTCAGCAGCCCGGCCTGTTGATGGATGGGCTGAGTCTCAGGGCAGAGCTGCAGAGGGACCAGCAAAGAAGCCGGGGCTGGCCATGACGGGCCTAGGATGGCTATGGGAATTTTGAGGAAGGGGGTATAAATCTATATGTAGAAGTAGAAATGAGGCGGGTGTTCTAGAGATCCTGGAGTATATTCCAGGCAGAGGAATGAGCAAATTGGGGTCATGGTGGGGAAGTCAGGGACCCACAAAGGGAGTCGGGGGGTAGACTGACGTTTGATTTTCTACATGCCTGCAGTGAAGGTCCAGTGCCACCATCCTCTCTGCAGTGGATCTGAGGTGCATGCTGGTTACCATGCGCAGCAGTACACCCGGCCCTTGAACCCAGGCCCTGCTGCACCTGGGCTCGAACCCAGTCTGCTTCCACAGGTCTCCGGAGGAGCCACCATCTGGTGGTGGACTCTTGTGTTCCCCTTTTGCAAGACTGTACTGTAATGACAAAGTTAGAAGAGAGGTGGCTTGGAGGAGAAGGACCAGCCAAGCAGAAGGAACTGCCTGGGCAAAGAGAATCGAGACGGGAATGTGCATGTGTCAGGGAGAAACAGCAAGCCATCCACTGTCCAGAGGACAAGGACTGGTGGAAAGTGGAGGCTTAAATGGAAGGCTGTGGCCAAGTGGAAGGACCTTCAGGGCACTGAAACCAGAGCTGAGATATTTTATTCGGTTGACAACAGGGAGCCATAGAAGGTTTGGTGGCAGGGGGTCTGATGAACTATGAGGCCAGAAGTTAATAGCTGAGTTTCTAAGTTGGGCCAGCCCCTTGATATATCCTTTGTCCAGCTTTATATATGTTCTTCATGTACCTTTCCACTAATCCTAAAAACAGCCCTGTGAGAAAAGAACGAACTGTTTCCGCTTTGCAGGAAATGACATCGAAGCTCGGAAACGTCAAACAACATTCCCGAGGTCATGCAGTCAGTTAGGAGCCTGTTGTAATACTCTGGGTATCAATACTACTATCCTCAACTGCGAATGAAGCGAGGGGAAATGCAGAGCTATGGGAAATGTCGTGTTCTCTTTCCAGCCTGGCACTACTGAAAGGTGGACTGGGACAGAAATTTCTACTCATCCGCAGCAAAAATATACACTTAACAATACTTACCCTTCCGACGTGTAATGTGCTCAAATGTTTTTCTCTTCTATGCTAGTATGTTTTGGGGTGAGGCAGGCGGTGGAGGAAGAGAATGCTGGTTGCAACCCGACCATGCAATTGATGTCATGACCCTCAAAGTGGGACAAGACTTCACCCAAAGCAAATAGAACCGAATTCGAGCAGCCAGCCCTCGTACTCACCGCACATGGACATTCACGCAAACACAGCCAAGAGACGAAATCATATAAGCAAGGAGGGGAGAATCCAGGATGTCTCATATGCAGAGGAATCAAGGAGGACGGGCTCCTACAAAGCCGCTTGTGTCTAAAATTCAGTCATCAGGGACCTCCCAGGGAACATTTTCAGACTCCGCAACAGAGGAGAGCACGGAATGGCAGCACTGTACCTTCAAGGGTGTTTTGAAGACCTGATCATGTCTGTAGAGGAGAGGGAGCCAGTAACGAGGGAATGAGGGAAAGTGTCCGAGAGCGATGTGCGTGGGTGCAGGTGGAGTGGCAATGGACAAAGCGAGGTCTCCACGGAGATGGAAGATGCGAGGGTAACTGAACCGCTACAAAGCACTGGTGCAGTCACTCTGGGAAGGAGACAAATAGGAGGGAAGGGAGAGACCAGGTGAAGACAGACATTTGCAGAAGTGAAGAGGGAACCATGACGGGGGGAGGCGGGGAAAGGATGGAATGTGAAGGGCTTACTTACGCCAGTTTCCTCAGGTAAGTAAGAGGCAAGGTCGTCTGCTGAGAATGAGGTTGCTACTTGATGAGAGAGAGAAATGTTGTGAACATCTGCTAGGAAGCTCCAGTAAGCCAGGGAATCAGAGACAGTCTGAGGAGTTGCGGGATCAGTCTACATGACTCAGCCTGTGAAACCTGAGATTTGCTAGTTTCAGAAGACCCCTGCTGTTTTCTAGCAGATTCTTCCACAGCAGCGACTCCCTTCCCTCCCCAAATTCCCTCCCAAAAGCAAGCACGAGGTTCCACAACCCTGAGGGCTCGAGGGATGTTGTTGATTGCCTACTAAACAGCCAAAGAAGGCAAACCATTATGTCCTGACTTTTTTTTTTTTTAAGATTCTTGCCTCTAGGCTTTCCAAAATAAGCTCCTTCTTTTGAGTTTCTGATTCCAATTCCAATAAATCTCCTGACAGCACAGCCTAGCCCATCTGGACCAATCAATCCACCCCTATCATCAAGTGGTATTTTTCTCTCATTTCCTCCGTGGGATTCACAATCCTGTCTTCACTTTGGAATTGCCTGGGGAGAGCTAAAAATATTGATGCCTGGTCCCACCCCTGGGGACTGACTTAATTAGTCTGGGTTTGTGGCTCCCCTATAATTCTAACAGGCCAGGTCACGACGAGAACCTCTGAGTCCCTTCCTACCGGGTGTGGTTTGTGGACCAGCAGCATCACCACTGACCCGGGTCCCTGTAGAAATGCGAAACCTCAGGCTGTGTTCCAGATGTTGCAGTCCAACAAGGACTTTCAGGTGGTTCGTCGGCACTTTTAAAGTCTGAGACGCTGATGTGACAGATCTAACTTCTTCAGCCTCTCTCTTTCCCCGCGTGAGATCAAATTGTAGGTCTCAGAGATCACTCCTTGATTGCAGCCAGCCAGGCAAACGGCTGATGGCTGTTTTCTCCTAGACTGTGAGAACAGGCGCCTCGCAGCTGATCAATCAGCAAAGGCTTCACGACTCAAGGCGATCTGACACTGGGTATGGGGGTGTTGTCCTGTGTTTCGCAGTCTACGGTGTAGCTAGCTGGAACATTCTTGGGGGGTGACCAACTGTCCAGGCTTGTCTGAGACAGTCCCGGTTTTAGCACAGGAAGTTCCACATCTTGGAAAATTCGTCAGCCCCTCTGGCAAACTGGAAGGGTTGGCCTTGCCATGTTAAGTAACATTTAGAGCTGATTTTACTCTCCCCCACCCCCAGCACACACACCATCAAAGGTAAGTTCTTCTGCTTCTTCTTCCACACTCAGCACCACCGATAACACATGCGGCTGGGAGCTGCAGGGTTTTTATGAACACAGTTAGCGCTTCCAAATGTTGGTTCATTCACTCAGCAAAAATCCATTGAGTGACACGAGTGTGTTCGCTTCTGTGCAAGGTGCTGGGAACCAACAGCACCAAAGTAGACAAGATCCCTTCCTTCTCAGGGATGATCGTCCGGAGGGGACCACAGGGGAGATGACAATGCAGTGGGGTGAGTGCTGCGATTGCTGGGGTGAGTGTAGGCCTCACAGAAACCTACAGGAGCAGTGCCCAGCCCATACATGGGGGCCAGGGACTTCTGCAGGATGAAAGAAGTTAATCCGGTGAGACACAAAGGGGGCAGAGAGCTTCCCAAGCATTGGAAGTGGGGGTCCAGGTGCCTCTGAACCTGAAAGAAGGTCTACATCTCTAGGGAAGACACGTAGGAAGGAAGGAAGTGAGGGTAGGTAATCCAGTCGAGTCTGGAGAGGTGCAGAGGCTGGCCCGCGAATGACCTGGTAAAAACAAGTCAAGGAGCGGGGCGTGGTTCTGACAGAAGTGAATCCACAGAAGAATTTAAAACAATTTTAAGAACCCCATTTGGGTGAAGAGTCACTCTACGAGTCTGCAGAGAACAGAGTGGAAAAGATAAGGGTGAAAGCAGGGAGTCAGATTGCAAATCTAGCAATCCAGGGGCGAAATGAGGGGAGACTGGACTGAAATGGTGGCAATTTAGATCCAGAGAAATGGCTGGATTGAGGAGATGTTTAGGAAGTGAAAGCAATGGGAGAATGCACTGATTTAATAAGGCCGAGATGGAGAAAGCATGAAGGGAAAGAAAGAGGAATTGAGGATTATGTCCAGGTTTCTTCTTCTTAACTTTTTATTTTCAAGAAAAATAGTCCTACTCCTCACTGGGGCTCTCCCAATATTAACATCATACATATTCACCAGGTAACTCCTAGAACCTGGAAATTATGGTGCAATACCATTACCAAACAGAAGGCCCCCTTCGAACTTCTCCAGTTTTCCCACTAACGTCCTTGTGGTGTTGTTCCTGGACCCCACATTGCATTTAGTTTTTATTTGTCCCCCGTCCCCTGCAGTCTGCAACAGTCCTTCGGTCTGTCCTGTATTTTAGGGTCTTGACACTTCCACGACGACTACTGATCATTTGTTTGCTGAACATCCCACAGTTCTGGCCTGCCTGGTATCTTCCTGTTTCTGCCTCTGACGTGGAGAAGGTAAGCTCCTTCAGGGCAGGGATGCTCACTGACGCACCCCCGTGCCAGGACCAGTAAGGGACTCCCTGTAGGTGCTCAACGTGTTGAAGGAATGACTGGAAGGGTGATGTGCCAGTCACTGAGATGGTGAAAAATGTAAGTTTGCTAGATCTTCCCTCCCCACTGTATTTGCCCCCTGGGCTGCCGTAACAAAATGCCATGGGCTCGGTGGCTTAGACAACAGAAATTTGTTTTTCACAGTTCTGGAAGCCAGAAGTCCAAGATCAGAGGCCAGCATGGTTGAATTCTGGTGAGAGCCCTCTTCTTGGCTTGCAGGTGGCCCTCACCTGGCAGAGAAGGTCAGGAAGCTTTCTGGTGTCTCTTCTTATAGGAACACTAATCCCATCATTAGGGCCCCACCCTCGTGATGTCATCTGAACCTAATCAGCAACCCCAAAACCCCATCTCCACATACTGTCATGTTGAGGGGCAAGGCTTCAACACATGAATATTAAGGAAAAACAATTCACCTTAACAGAAAGGGGGAAATGTTGATTAGGGGGAAAAAATGCTTTTCTTGAGAGGATCCATGAAGATGCTCAATACTAACACATTTAGATTTCGTTAATTACGTTCCCTTTTTGATTCCCTATAATTTCCAGGCACGGTGGGTAATACAAAGGTGAATTAGACACAAGGAATGTGCTCCCTCAAGCTCATCATCTTCTGGAGAAGGAAATGGAGGCGAATGGCGAGAGCAGGGCGGGCATACTGTGGTGAGTCAGTGCTACGGAAGCACGACCAGGATGAGGGGAAGTGGGGGAGGGAGGTGACATGTGGGTAGGGCTTGGAGGAGACTGGGGTTTGGGCTGGTTAAGGAAGATGATGAGGCTGGAAGTTAGACGGAGAGGTGAAGTCCAAATCCCAGTCACCGTACCATACCGAGTCCATTTCACCTTCTTCCATGACGATCAGAAGCAGGAGAGTGAACTGTTCCCAACTCATGCGGGGTCAGGGGCTGGCCTCTTCAGTGAAAGGGGTAGTCGTAGGGGTGAAAACAAACCGGACAGACTCCAGGGCCTCTGGTTCTTGCCCTCCTGTCTCCTGACACTCCTTGTGTGTATTCCTTTCACATGTCGCAGTGCCACAATAGGCCACATCCTCACAAATGCCAGGGTTCCCCTTTCCACACCAGTCTCTGGTGAACTCTTGTCCATTCTCCTAGCTCCAGCTGGACCTCAGCACACTCAGAGTTCCCGGGCCTCTGAACTCTCCCTGTCCAACCTGTTGTATTCTCCAGCTGCCATTTCCATGGCGATCGCCCACAATGGCGGGACCCCTGTGTCCCTCTCCTCTAGACACCTAAATGGGGCAGCTTCTGGTAGAAGCCAGGTGAGGGGCAGCAGAAATGCAGACCGAGGTTGAGTGAGACCCACAGGCGGTGCAGCTGGTGCCCTGGGGAGGCAGATACAACTCCGCTAACCAAATACCCAGAGAAAGGAGGATGAGCGGATGCGTGGCCATTAAAGCAAGCTGGGCTTTTCCATTCCTCCCGGGGATGACACTCTTTTTCCTCCTCCATGCCTTTGGAGAAAGCTCCTTCTTCTGCCTGAAATGCCCTTCTGCTCCCTCATCTTGGCCAGCTTCGGGTTCACCACAGAAGTCCCTTCTTATGAGAAGCCCTCCCTGATCCTCAAGCCTGATCTCCACTGCGCATTGCACAACCCTTAGTCCTTTCTGTCCTGAATTGTTATCGCTCCACCTGCAGTCACAAGACTGCAGACTCCGAGAGGGCAGGAGCGGTGTTCCATTTCACGAATATGTCACGAATACACAGAATCCTCAGGGCAGTTCTGGCACAAAGCAGCTGCTCAATAAAAATTTGCCGAAGGAATGAATGAAATAGGAATTTTTCTCCACTGCTGTAGGAAAAAGATGAAGCAAGCTGATATCGCAGTTTGAATAAAATCCACCTACAACTTCTACAAGATCTTTGGTGGTCTGTGAACCAGAAACATTCGTTTCCTTTTGCCTTCTATAACCACAGACCCACATTTTAAACAACAATCTTTCAACATAAAAGAAATGGGAGATAACGTCCAAATGCACTGCAAAGTGGACTTACATTTTATAAAAGTTTTTAACAATAAAGTTGAAAGATAAATTATAAGACTATCCCCAAATTTATTAAAAAGTTAAATTAACTATAAGCATACACCATTCCTGCCCCCTTCTCCCTCCCTATTCTCTTCCGTTCTCCAAACATTTTGGTAAATTAACACTTTACTACAATACATGAATGTGTTAGAAAGCGAATAAATGAATATTTCTGCGGCTGGAAAAGGAGTGGAGGAAGGACAGATGTCTTCCTCCTGTAAGGTATTCGCTGGTATTTCTCAGTCTGGGAGCAGGAGACTCCAGCTTAGCAATTTGCCTCCCGCTCTGAGCATATCACCTCACTCCTCTGGATCCTGGTTTCTCACATCTAAAAGTTAGGACAATAATGTCTATTCTTCCCTCCCCGTTAGAGGAACATGAACTAGTGCCCCTGCATGTGTTGGAGGATAAGGAAGCTCCTAGACCCACAAGGGTCTTTCCAGACCTTCCTGAAGCTTCCAGATTAAAATCTTGGTTCAATCAGCTGAGAGTTTTTGTGAAGTTTCTGTTCTAAGGCCCCCATGCACAGCCAGACCATGAGGTTCCTATTACAGAAAGGCCATAAGGACCAAGCCCAGAGAGGTTGGCATTGAGAGGGAAAACTGCTAGAGAAGGGTAAATGCCACCCTCCCCTCTCTGCACCCTGCCCACACTTTAATCCACTCAGCTTTCTAAAGAAAGCTAGACTGGGTCTTAGAACATAGCAGTGCAGTTTGAAAAAGCTGTGAGAGGGAGAGAAGATTAGGCTGGGTGGAAAGGAATATGTTTCTGATGATGAGAGGGAGGGTAGATCTCGTATTGCAGGATTTGGCACACATTCCACCTGGAGAATTCCTCCTACCTGGCCACTCAAAAGTTGGCTCCTCTGAAGGATCCTTCTCCAGCTTCCCCGGGCATTATCATGTGGTCCTTTAGTACAATGGCCCAGCAACCCCGGTCCAGGGAACTCAGTGTTGTCTTGTGGTTTTTTCTTAACACGCCTCTCTCTTGCACTAGACTCTGAACTCCCCATCTTATCTCCATATTCCCAGGCCCTGGCACCCAGTTGTGTTCACTCAGTGTCTGCTGCGTGGATGGTCACAATGGTCCTTTTGCTGCCACCAGACCAGGTAGACCAGAAAATAAATGGACAACAAGACATTTTCATCTTCAAATCATGACCTTTGGAGATGAAACACCCCTTAAGAGGTCATCACATTTCGTTTACTCATCGAGCAAGACAAATGAAGTGCCTAGTGCGACGCACTCAGGTCCTCTGTGTCTCTGACGTGGCATCATTGTGCCCACAGCTAACTCATCCACCCTTGGCTAGCTCTACCTCCTCTTTTTGTAAAATCTGTTTAATAACTGTATTTTTATAACATTTTTATTAACCAAACAATATGCCATACCTTTTTGATATGGAAAGCTTCAAATGCATGGAAAAGTAGAGAAAATGATAAACGATGTACCCATCGGATAATTTTGGCATTTTTAAACATGTCACCTATATCATTTATTATAATTGGATCATTTGGAAGAAAATTCCAGCTATCATGTCAAATAAACAAACACTTTTTTACTTGAATTGCATTCATAGGAAGGATGAAAACTAATTTAAATCGTGAAGAACCTCTCTCTTATATGGGGGAGGGGAAGAACTTTGACATCATGTCATATACTCCTCCAGAGCCCAAACTGCTTTTGTCTGGTTGTTTGGTTTTTGGTTTTGAGTTTTTGTTTGTTGGTTTGGTTGAGATTTTTGTTTGTTTTTTGTTTTTTGTTTTTTGCTGACAAGCCCTTAATGGATATCAGAAGCAAGAAACAAAGCAGCAAATATTACAAAAATGTCAGCACAGACTTTGCAAAGATTACAGCCTCTGGGCACTCTCTGGAACAAATAGGCACAAAAGGCAGGAGCAACCCCCTAGCGCCCTTTTCTTCGGTACTAAATGGTTGTGTTGGTGCAGACACATGCCCACTCCCTTCCCCCCGCAGGCTTCCTGCTCACTCCCACCCACGAACACTCAGACGGCAGGAGTAGACAGCCCTGCACTCCCAGGCACACCTGCCTTCATTCACCTGCAGCTGCCTCACTGGGGAAGCTGCTTTCTAAGCTCGGAGAACTCAGGGCCCCAGCAGCACTAGAAGGCTTTTCTTTCTAAAGTAGCACAGTGCTCCCCAGAGGCTTAAATCTGTGGGTCCTGGAGGGATTGCCACAGGATGAATCAAAATATACAGCCCACACTCGCTCAGTGTGCCAAGTGCTGCTTTTGAAGGGTGAGGTTAAAAAGGGTGGAAGAACGCCGCATAATGGCAAGGCTGTTTATGCTGCTGCTGATTAACTCTGTTTACGTGTTTAAGATCCCATGTTGGGGAAACTTTTCTGCCCCCTCAACACTTTTCATGCTCAGGTGTCATTCTAAAGCACTTAGCACACAGTACTTAGACCTGGGGAAATGGGAGAGGCATCGTAACCGTCCCTGGAGAAGGGAGAAGGAGACCAGAAAGAGAGCTGAAGTGTATTGGGAGTCCCCGTCATGCTCTGTAGTGGGTGCTGTTTACTTAAATTCTCACAACAATTCTGTAAGTGCTGCTTTATTTACTCCATAGCACAGAGAATTTAAGTTCATAGGATTTTACTGATCTGCCCGAAACCACACAGCTGAAAAGTGCTAGTGCCTGCCTTCTAACCCAAGTTTTCTAACAGCCAAACATATCCTCTTTTTCCTGTACTAATAATTCCCCAATTTTCCAAGTATGAGAATATCCCTTTCATTTAAATATTTTTTTTTATTTTCTAACTTCTCATTTTGCAACAATTTCAGATTCATTTAAAAAAAAAAAACTTGTAAAAATAGCAACGAGTTCCCATAAACCCGTGGCTTAATTCCTCCAAAGGTTAACGTCTTACAGAACTGCAGTACGACGACCAACGCCAGGAACTTAGCATTGATATGATGCTGTTAACTAACTTACGCACCTTATCCCGATGTCACCAACTGTCCCACTGATGGTCTTTCTCTGGTCTGGAATCCAATCCAGATCACACAGTGCAATTAGTTGTCATATCACTTTAGACTCCTCGGATCTAGGACATTTCTGCCATTGTTCTTCATCTTTTAGGACCTTGACACTTCGGGAAGATATTGGCCCTTTTTTTGTAGAATGTCCCTCAATGAATCCCTTTTTGGTTTAAAGTTTCACAAACCTTCATGTGATGATAATTGTACTTTAAGTATCTGTTGATCGAGAATTGCCATGCTTACTGACAAGACGCTACACTAGAGTGAAGGAAGCTCTTGATTTCGTTCATCACAATGGCTTCCATATGCATTTGAAAAATAGTAGGTGGATCTGTGAGATCATTTTTATTTAATCTATTAGCAACACTTGGGTACGTTTAGTTTCATCTACCCCTGTGATATCTAGGCAACCCCTCCTGAGGTCAGCAGCCCACGGCCATACACACATCAAGGCAGAAATTCTCAAAGAAAGTTGAAGATAATAGAGACCTGGTGAGGTCAGATAACGACATCAAGTGCTAACGTTTATTGCATGCTTGAGAATTTATTGTATGTTTGTATTTCATGCTATGCCAAGAGTTTTACATGGATTATATCATTTGGGCCTCACAACAACGTCTAAGACAGATACAATCACTATTATTTCTATTCCTCAGTGGAAGAAATGAGGATACTGAGTCTGGAAGTGACTTTCCAATGTCACACACCTACCGCACAACATTGGTATTTGAAAGCCCCATATTCTTATCTACTTTGCTAATTTTCCCCAAAAGCATCTCTGATCCTCTGTTCCATTGTTCCTATGCCTGAAACAGTCTTCTTCATTTCCTATTTTCCTAATCCCTTCTCTGATTCCATCTTTAAGGCCCAATTTAAGTCCATTCTTCTAGGGAGACTTATTCTATCAGCAGATAGAGGAGTGGGACCAGTCTCAGGTATTGCTCCTCTACCTGAGAGAGCATAAAAGAGGACAACAGAACAAGAAGGGACTAGGATATTCCTCCTTCTTTTGCAAATGAGGAAATAGTAACAAAACGACTGTTTATTAACTGCTTCCTGCAGGTCAGGCAGTGTTCTAAATGTTTGACATGTATCATCTCACATAACCCTCATAATAAGCCTAAGAGGGAGGTGTTAATACCATTGAGGGAAATTCTTGTAGAGCTCACTCATACATAGATTTCCTCTCTTTCCAGGCACCCAGGAGGATGGCTCTCCCCACACCAAACTGCTATTAGGCAGAGCCATTTTTCTAGAGCCAGCCAAGGTGTTGTAGGCAAAAGTGATGTCACTCCTGAGCGGAAGCACTGCATTGTGTGTCTTCAGAGAGCTGTGAGGTGGAAGCGGTGTCCTGCTCTATTGTCCTGCTCTGGGACTCTGGGGCTTCCCCAGGCGGGGGGACCCTGATTTGACTTCATTCAAGAGTACCCTCCGAACATAATTTGGGAGTGGGAATTGATGGTTGTATTAGCCAGAGAAATTAACATTAGCAGGGCCAAAGAGAAACCCCCAAATCACAGGGCCCTAACACAAGTAAAGCCTGCATCTATCTCCCTCATGTTGCAGTCCCGTGTGGGTTAGACATTTCCATCTTGCAGCTGTCCCATCTGAGACTTAGAGCCCTCGGATCACTGGGGCAGGGACAGAGAGATGAAAGAGGCATTTCCTGCCTCTGCCCCGACAGACGTGTCACTTCCTTCCCAGTCGCACGGTCCTGTGCCTTCCCAACTAAGTCCTTCCTCCTCCCCCACTGCCCGCACTCCTATTCCTAGTACATCTGGGAACCTCAGGTTTGGTGCAGTCATTTCTTCTCCCCATCTAGCTGCCTCCTCAAACTGCTGGCTCACAGGCAGGACTCCTGAAGTAATCATCTACATCAGAACTGTTGGATTAAATTGCAGATACAGATTCCTGGGCACCACCCGGGGACCATGGCCTGCAACTCTGCATTTTTCCTCTTCCTGTGACACTTCTTGCCCACAAATGTTTCAGAACTATTGTCGTGCACAGCCCAACTGGGTGTTACCCAAACTTCAGTCACGTACACTTTTCATGGTATTCGTGTACCATCTCTACTATTATTTTCTTTATACTTAACATTTTTCTCTAAACGTCTCACATTTTTACTTTAATAAATTTATTTATAAAAGTGACTTTTTGTCACTATCACAAATGAAAAACTGGCATCATTCGCCAAAGAAAGAACAAGTAAGCTGTGGTACATCTATTCCATAGAATATTATTCAACACTAAAAAGCAATGAGCTATCAAGCCGTGAAAAGACATGGAAGAACTGTAAATGCATGTTATTAAGTGAAAGAAAGCAATCTGAAAGACTATATACCGTATGTTTCCAACTATTGTCTAGGAAAGGCCATATTGCCAGGAGTTCCGGGTGGGAGCAGAGGGATGAATGGGTGGATTTTTAAGGCAGTGAAACTTCTCTGTATGATACCATCATTACGGTATCATATCCATGCCATTACACATTTGTCAAAATCCCTAGAATATACATCAAAAGGGAACCCCAATGTAAACTATGGACTTTGATTGATAATATGTCAGCATTGGTTCAACCACTGTAATAAAGGCACTACTCCAGTGCAGGACATTGATGGCTGGGGAGGGAATAAAAGGGGATGGAGGTAGCAGGTGAGTGTATGGGTACTTTCAGCTCAGTTTTGCTTCAATCTCAAAACTGCTTCAAAAATACAGTCTATTAATAACAAAAAGCATAGATACACACATACAAACAAAAGAAGATAAATTCTAGCTCAATTTTACTGAGCCTGATGCCTGCTCTCTTTGTTTACAAAGGAGACTGACAAGCGTTAGAAAGGTGTTAAAGACATGTTATCGCTCTAATGAATTTTTTTTGTTTTATCCTGGACATAATCATAAAGGATGACAGCAAACTGAAAAGAGAACAACGTTCTTAACTTACAGATCAACTTTACTTAACATCGTGTCTGTCTGGGGGATCCATCCCTCTGAGGCTTCCAGAAACACTAGTCTGGGAAGGGCCCTGAATGCAAACACCTTGCTGTCACATGAAGAGCAAGCGTTTTCTCCTGCCGCTTCATCTGCATGACCCTCTGGGTGCATGGTCTGCTCCTGCCCTCTGGGGACTCAGAGCCCAGAAAAATGTCTTTCTGCGCTGTTTCTGCCAAGAAGAGAGTGCTGCTTATTAAAGATATGTCAGGAACCCAGTGATGATGGAGATGAATAGAGACAACTGTGTTGGGAATGAGGGACCTAGGCAGGAGGGGACAGAGGTTCAGCTGAGTCAGGCAATACCGGGGCAAAATCTGCTGAACAGACACTAGGTCTAACCGTGCATCCCTGATATCAGGCGCAAAGGTAGCTGGGAGCTTACTGTGGTCAAAGCACAGCCCTAGTTAGAGTGTCTGAATTTTTAAGGCTCTTGTAAGAGAGGATACTGGAAAAATGCAGCAGTGTTATCTGGGGATGCCACTTCAGGTCTCTGAGCCACGCTGACAGAAAGAGGATAAATATCGCTCCCATCTGCCATGTGCCTAGAACTTTAATAAAGCACACCCATGCCCTACAGTAAGTGCTTGGTATTTTATTCCTCCTGTATAAACAATAAAATATAGGTCCAGAGAGATTAAATAAGTCCCCAAGATCACCCAGCTGGGAATTAAATTTGTCTTTCTGACTTCAAAGCTGCCGTTCTTCCCATTATTCTGAAATAGAATGAGAAAAATTCTGGTCCTGGCCAAGTGGTCTCCAGCCAGAATAATGATCACTGTGATTACTGGGACAAGAATCATCATTATTTGGCATTATAGAATCAGAAAACAAGGCTGGACAGTGGGGAATGTGTCTCAAGGGATCATCCATAGCCCCTTTGCTTGGCATTTTCGTTTATACACACATACGCATGTGTGCACATGTACACACACACACACACACACACACACACACACACACACACACACACACACTGTGGTAGCGGAGTCCAAACTAAACGTTTCCTAGAATGGTTGAAGGTTGTTCAGGCCCCTTCTCATAATAGGTAAGGAACTTTTCGGTGTCACAGCTGACGTGGCACCGACCGCCGGCCCTGGTCGGTCAAGCCCCTTATGGCCCGCCAACCAATCAAAATACACTTTACTATGATGAAGTGTAAGACGTGAATAAAAAGGAAATCTCCACTGCGATATCAGGGCTCAGGCTCTAGATGTGAATCTGCTGAGCGGGTGCCGGGACCATTACTGCTACTTTCTGCTTGATGCCCCGGTGTCCCGTCTCTCTGTCTGAGTATCCTGCAATACTACTTTCCACTATGTGTATGCTGGGGACCAAATACAGCATCAGTTATTAGTCTGGAATGAACATGTGCCAGGAGGAAGGGCAAAGGATCCACAAATACTGAGCCCTATGCAGCTTTGAGAGGCTTCTTTGGAGAAACTGATGTCGATTCACATCAGCCACCTCCAAAACAACCTTTCCATGAAGATGGAAGTGACTCTGATCTGTCCTCCTCAACATCTCTGAGCATGGGCCCTGGAGGACTCCTCCTGAGGACAACGAGCTGTGTTCGAGACTGGGGCCCGCGTGTTCCCCTGGTGGGCTTGGGTCACGGAGTTGGACAGAGCCTGTATTAGCAGGTCCCTTTTGTGCCCCTGACAGTTTTCACCTACCTGGAACTCAAATTGTAACTTCTTTAATTTTGCCTATTTTGTTATGAGGTGGTCAGTCCATGTGCGCCCCAGTTTTACTTGTAACATACGCAGAAGGAGGTAGCACGGGTGTGCTAAACGTAATGTTCACATGTAGATGCTATTTAAAGTTTGATGCATCTCAGAGGGGGATGGGGAGCAGCTCAGGCCACACAGCACTCACTTGCCAGCTCCTTTACGTCCGGGCTGACTTCCAACTTGGCTTCCTTCCCAGCAAACAAGAAACAACTCGCTCATGCCCATGCTCCTTCGAGTATCCCTTCCCCCTCAAACCTACTCTCCCTCCCCCAACTCACAGGCCACAGCTGGGCTTCTCCAACATACCAGCTGGAAAAAGAGAAAGGGGGAGGAAGGGGAGGGAGCGAGAGAGATTGATTATGACTGAGAGATTTCTAATATATCTTTTTTTCTTCTCCCAGGCTCTTTTGAAATGCATATTTCACTCCTGTGCTCTCAGCTTTATTAAGTAACTCTCTGTACGGGGGACTCAGCTAGAAGCCACACCCAATAAATTAGCCAACCCACCACAAGCAGATGCAGTCTGGCAAGTGAAGGATTACTCCAAAGTGCACACTGTGTAAAGGATCTAGACACCTGAGGTGAGAATCACTCCACAACTATCCAAAGACCGGCTGTCTGCCCTCCTCCAATCCCTGGTTCTGTCTGTGGAAGTGAGACCGATGCACTCAATGTGTTTTTTGTGTGTGTGCATGTGCATGTGTGCATGTAAATAATAGATAGCTAAGTCTGGGGAATAGCCAGGGACCCCACAGTGGCATTGGAACATCCTTACATTACCTCCTGATACAAAATTAGAGAACCAGTGAGAACCCTGCGTAAGGAAAGGGTCCTTGGAGTTGCCAGGTTAAATAGGACCAGGACTGGCTGAAGTAGGAACTGAAAAACTGCAGTGGAAAAACCCAGATGGGAAAATGAAAATAGCCCACTCATGACTCTGGGGGTGGGGTAACCAGGCTTCCCTTTTTCTGAGATAATTCTGGATCCATGGATCCATGAGGGTGTCTGTTGCCTATCATTCATAAAATGCTTGCTCTCCCACTGTGGTATGTGCACAGTGTAAATTCATGACTGCAACAATCACATGATTGCCAACAACTTAGGGGTGCTATGAACACAGGATGGAAACTGTTCTTTGTGCTCTTTGCTGAAGATGCTCTTGCATGTGCCATGTGCTGTATTCAATGGGATGAGAACCTGGATGCAATGACCCTTTGAATTGGAAAAGGGTGCAGGCTTATTCCTGCTTAGATTAAAAATCTCTCTGGAGCACCAAACAGCCTCATTGTAATGAACCTCAACTCTCAGACTCAGAAGGGATCTTGAGGGTCACTAGTCCCGGTCACCCATTTGAGCCCCCCTAAAGCAGCCTATACTGTCTTGGGTCAGCTTCAACAGAAAGTGCTTTTTAATATTCAGAACCAAGCTGGCTTCTCTGGAGACTCCACCACTGGGCAAGGCACTGCCCTTTGTGATCCTACAGGGCAGATTGGCCCTTCTGCTGCACAGCATACTCTCAGCATTTGATACCAACAAGTATTTCTCTCTCTTCTTGATTCTTCTCCCCAGTGCCCGACCTGTGGAACTGCCCACTGGTTGAGCTCTAGAGGCTCATTTATTCAACAAATACTTACAGAGTCTGAAGCAGGTGCCAGGCCCTGGATTGGGAGCTGATGACCCAATGATAAGCAAATACACAAGATGCTGCTTCCAAAGATCTTACAGTCTTTTTGTAGTGCCTCTGATAGACCCAGAAAAGAGGCTTCCCTTACTCTGGCCCTTCTTCAACTGTACCCTTCTCATAGGCAGAGGAGTCTGCAGGGTCAAGGAGCCACACCCCCTTTCAGAACATGCTCTGATTATCGAGGACTCCAGAATTCCTGCCAATCCAGCGATGCCCCTGCTGCCAGAATCTTTAGGCTTCTTTTCTTCAGGCTCAAAGGGAGAGAGGCACGGGGCAGCTGTTTGGGAACAGTACAAATGGAGCTTGGGCAACCCAGTTAGAGTATCTACATATGTGTGTCCAAGGCTCGTTATGGTGCAGGCTGGAGCCAGCAGTGGAAAAAGATCAGAGTGGCCTATATACCAAGGGCCAGATGTCCCCATTAGGCTGGCACAAAACAGTTTAAATTCAAACTTGTCTTCCAAGATGTTTTGGAGGTATATTTGTCACGATAGCAGGATTAAAAGGCATCTTGTTTAATAATTTGTCAGCTGGATTTATTACTTTTAAATGTCTTGGCCTATAGTACGTGAGCCTCCATCTGTACTCTTGCCCTAGGCTCTATGAATGCTAGCGACCGGTCTATTCTTTGTGAAGACAGATATTAATTGAATAAACACACCAAGTAATGTAAAACGGGACCATAGTGCTAAGAAAATAATATGCCATTTGGGTCCCTTCTAAAATGCTCTACTTGATCTTCATTCCCGGGATGCTCATTGCATATTGGGGTCTCCAGATTCCCTCAAGGTCTGCAAAGCCCACCTGTTACTCTTCAACAACCCAAAACACTGACTGAGATATTCCACACCCCTCTTGTCCCTTCTGAACATGGATCTCCAGGGAAACGAACTCACGGAAGAAGGGCACAGGTAGACCAAGGCTGTTAATTTCTTCCAGGCTCGCTTCCTCTTTTCCATTAGGTCCCAAACAGGTGCCCCGCCAACACCACTGACATAGCAGATTTCATCTTTGTACCCACCTCCAGGTGCTCCACAGCTGACCCAGACTAGGAGGCGGTTTCCCTTCTTTGTGTCAAGGTATCCTCGAGTCTCACATCTCTCCTGCTTCCAGCTGTCTGAACTCAGCCTCAGTATGTTTCACCTCCCTTGGTCTTCAGCAGCAAGAGAGAAGCCTTCTTTGACTAACTGGAGGAAAGGTAGTAAATTCTCCCACTCGCCTCTCCGAATAGGCACCCCACACACGAGCCGCTTTAAACATGCATCCCTTTCTTGTACCCGATATTACTGTAATTCACCAGTGACTCACTGTCTGTGTGTCCTTGATCTCTGTCAGCCCGTGTGATGTCTGGGTTAGATTGCGAAACTCCCAGGAGGCAGGGCCACAGCGGCCATGTGTCTCCAGATCCTGCTCAGCAGAGCAGCGGGCACAGGTAGGCACGCAATAGAGACTTTTGATGATGGAAACAGAGGAGCAGCAGTCTGTGCCCAGAGCATTGTTGAGTGCACAAGAAACAATCCACTACCACAGCCAGACCACAATCTCAGCAGTCCTCCTGCCAGCCTGCGACCCAGGGCACATTTTTCCTTTTAAACAAGGCAGGAAACATTCTCTCGCTTCTGAGACAGCAACAGCAACTACTAGTAGTATTTCTGTTACTACCACTACACCACACTGTGACAGCGCTGCTCTAACCATATTGACTGCTCGGATGCTCAGAATGACCATATGGACTGTGGACTGTCACTATGATCCCAGTTTTACAAATTTGGAACCTGAGTCACAGCGAGGCTGTGCAACTTATTTAGGCCTCAAACTGGGACCATCTGGCTCCGGAGACCTCGGCTTACCCACCATGGGACACGGTCACTCAGAGTGAACTAGTGTAGCTATAAATAGAGAGTAAAGGGTTGCTAGCTGGGCTCTCGCCCCACTCTTGTGGATCCTTGACACCCATTCAACCTGAATGAATGGCTGAGAAGACGGAGTGTAATCAGTTGGCTTTCCAGCATGGAGACAAGTTGGCTCTCGAAGTATTTGTTCACACCCCATCCCTCTCCCTCCTTCTGTCCTTTCTTCTGTTTCTCAAATTTTGCTAAGTTTGTTCACACTTAGGCCTTTGAAGCTGCTGTCTCCTCCACCTGGAATGCTCTCTCCTAAGACCCATCCTGGGGCCTTCTCATCAAGTAGCTGTCGGCTCAGATAGCACATGCTTAGGAAGCCTCTCCCTGATCCCTGTGGCTAATGGAGCTGCATCTTTCCCAAGCCCCACTTTCATTCTTCTCTAACTCATTTTCCTATTTTACTTTCATCGCGGCACTCAACCCCAACTGAAATCACTTCATTTATCTACCAGTTTATTTGTCTATTTCTGCATCTCCACTAGACTGTCAGATTCAGGAGAGCAGAGATCTCATCTGTTTTGTTCGCTCCTGGATACCTACTGCCTGGAACACTGAGTGGAACACACTGTAGATGCCCAAAGCATATTTGCTAAATGCACATGTGAACAAATGAATGCCAAGTCTTTTACAGATATGTGGAACTAGCTGGGTCCTTCAGTGGCCTTTCTCCACACCCATTATAAGTCCTTGGCAGGAAAAGACCAGGTCTTCATTGTGGACAGTCCTTTAGCCCCTGGAGCAGTGGCAAATGACTGGGGAGCTGTTCAGTTCCTTTGTTTGGGCAGAGAAAAGACCAAGACATTCAGCTCCTGAGATCGGACTATCCGTACTCCTTTCGGGCCACCTGTGGACGATGACTGGACAGCTCTCTCCCTGAACAGAGACTAAGACACTCAAATCTCAGCTTCTCTGCCCCCACCCCCACCCCTCTCTCCCTCTCTCTCTTCTTTAGGAAGTTTTTCCCCATTACTTCCCTTTTGTCTCCCTTCCTCATTGAAACGCTATGGAGAAACCTGAACAAAAGTGGGAAAATGTGTTCCTCACATCTAACCCACGTTACTCTAATTACGTCTATAACACAGCCTCATTCTAATCTCCTGGCTCCTGCACAGATAAAGCAGCACCCCTCCCCACGCCCCACCCCGCAAATATAATAATTAAATGCAGGAAGTGCTTGATTTGATTTGATCCAATCTTAATGCCAATATGATATCCACATAATAATAGAGCCTATTTCTTTATTGGTGTTAGCTTTTTTATTCAATGCTTTATTTATGACACATCATAAAAATAATGAAGAAGAAAGAAAGCTCCCAACCTCTGACTAAACCCGACATCACGTGAGGGTGTTTCGCAATATTCCTAATGATTTAATACTTACTCTTTTCTCAACAAAATACTGCTTTTCCATGATCAAAATACATGGTGTTATATGTTAATCCCTTTCGAGACATTTTTATATTTCCTGGATTCTCTCAATACATATAAAGAAAGGAAGGGGAACAGAAAAGGTGACTCAAAATTACAGAAGTTGGAAAAGGGGCCTATAAGCATAAAATGATTTGAAGTTCACACAGCAAGTAAAATACCATCCAGAACAGGCTCCAAGTCTGTTCCTATGAACCAGGGTGTCCTTGCCAGAAGCCATACTTCCAGCTTTTCCTGTGACATGGAGACCCGAGTCAGCCCATATGGGAGAAGAAAGAAATAGCTAAAGAAGTTAAGAAGCTAAATAATTCCTACTTTTGAAATAAGTGAGCCTCCTGATTGGAGCAAAATGCTCACCAGGCACTCCCCAAAGTGAGGCATCACTCTTGCTCTCAGCCAAGCTACTTTACTTTGTCTCTGCTGCAGGCCCCACACTGGAAGTGAAGAGAACGGCTGGAAAAGGGCTCTGAGCAGGGACCCTGGACCTTTTCGCCTAACAGGAGTCCTCATCTCTAGGCAATATTTCATTTGGGACTTCAGGCAATCCCTGTCACAAGAAGGAGGAATCTAGTCCCCAGCCTTTCAGAGACATGTATTCATGCTGAGCTCTATATCACCTCCCTCTCATATGGCCCAGGCTGTGGCTCCAGTCATCATCTGTCCCTGAAGAACTTTTCTTATTCAGAACAGAAATAAAATGAATGAAAATGTCAGCTAAGCCTGCCATTGTTTCACAGAACAATTCCTCAACAAGAACCAGGACCACCCAGGAGCACCAGCATGGCATCCTACCACACTGCCACTTGTTAAAGGACCACCCAGAAGTCTCCCCTTCAATTCTGAAAAACCAGTGAAGAAGTGATTCATGTGACCACACCACCCTGCCCAGAGTACAATTGAAGGTTCTTTCTCCAGCATCACTAACTAGATCAGGTTTTCAGGTGAACCTTTCCTATCTGGGATTCTGTGGGAAGTGTTGCCACAATTCATGACTCTAGAAGAATGTGCACCTGCTATCCAGCCCTGCAGACACTAGATTGGAAGTGGAGCTGGAAGGAGTTGGGTGAGTATGTCTGTGAAAGTCTGAATGAATGAGGAGAACACTCAGACTTGTCTATGAGGTACTTGCCATCCTTTATCCTGGATGGGGAGAATTGAAAGGACATTCTAAGTTGATGTGCTTCAGGCCTGAGAAGGGGAATAGATATGACAAGATTCCTACTAGCTTCTCTATCTCCCTTTCATCCCACTTACCCACCTGCTTTCAACCTAGGAAAAACTTGAGTCTGCCAAGAAGTGTCTTAGCAAACTGCATAGTCTTCTTGGACCTAGAATCTCTTTTCATTTTCCTCTGCAGTGACTAAAACACACTGTGAGGATGTAATGTAATATGAGAGAGTAGTCTCAAAGTGAAAGAACAGGCACAGGCTTGTTCGGTTTCACTCTATGAGAATATGGAAAGAGGACACACAATCCACACACTTTCAGAGAAGGAGAGAGTTTGAATTTGGGACTCCTGATGGGGTAGGGGAAATGTCACTAACAGTAAATTAGATAAAAGGATATCTTGGCAAAAAGTATGAATGTACCACAAAGTTACTTCATTTCATTGCTTCTGTCTCCTGGATCTTCTATATTGATCTTCTATATTTATGGAATTTTTGCATGGAATTGAAGATACTAGCATTGGAAGGAAAATGGAAAAACTGGGATACAACTGAGCTACCAGACAGGCTCCACCAGGAACCGGACACCTCAGGCAAACTTAACCACAAGAAATATCACTGAAGAGCCTTTAAAACTTGTCTTCTTCACATTAGAGACAACATAATGGTTCCCCAGGGAAAGTAGGTGAATAACAATCTGCAAGGTCTGGAGATACCACAAGGAAGCAGGAAAAGAGAAAATGGTCTCACCTGTTCTGGCCCCTGGAAGCAGATACGGCAGAGCGGTGTCCTCATGCCACTGTCCAGGCTGCTGCCCAGTGAGTAGCGATCCTCAGCCTTCCCCTTACAGAAGTCATCTGAGGAGGCACTGCTGAGCAGCAAGGCAGGTGGCTCTGTGGCTGGGCCACCCCAGTCATCTTCCACAGAAGAAGGTGGAAAAGGTGGTGGGGGTGGCAGAGGA
This sequence comes from Cynopterus sphinx, assembly GCA_030015415.1. NCBI lineage: Eukaryota > Metazoa > Chordata > Mammalia > Chiroptera > Pteropodidae > Cynopterus > Cynopterus sphinx. The sequence continues at coordinate 192,347,138 of CM057379.1, forward strand.
GGGGTCTCCCTGCCAACTCCTTCTCGAGGGCCCCTCCAGCCTGCCCACCCCCCGGCACCCAGATCCGGAAGGGTATTGTTGTTGGCCGTCAAACCGGGGGGCTGTGGGTCTCCGTGCATGGGCAGGGGCGCTGGAGGTGGGCGCCGCAGTAGGAAAACCTTCAGGTCATTGAAGAGCATGCGGCAGCGGCACTTGAGGAGACCCTGGTGTCGGAACATCTGGGGATCCGGGGTGCACAGTCCACAGCGGTACCAGGCACAGCAGTAACAGCAGCACCACCACCAGAGCAGCCCGCTCAGGGGCATTAGCATGTGCCCAGTGGAAGCAGAAAGCCCGGGATGGGCAACTGGAGTCTTTGCAGAAGAAGATAGAATGGGTTTTTGGGGAGGGGTGGGGTGAGTGGGGGTGCCCAGAGTGTATCTGTGTTAGACAGGGTGTCTGCTTTCTCACTGGTTCCTCTTATACCCCCTCCAAGTAGCAAATAAATAAATTGCTTCCAGGGCTGAGGATGGCTAGTCACTGATTCTGAAATGTCCTGGAAAGCCCAATTTTTAAAAAAAAAAATTGGTTTTCTTGCCCCCTACTGACACCCCTACCCCAACCTTAGGCTTTGCTCAGCGTGTCTCCTTTTTGCCTTCCACCTGGGTGCATCGGTAGGGGCAGAGGGATTTAAAAAAAATATGTTGAGGATAGGGCCTTGGGATAAAGGTTTGTTAGAAAGTTCCCCAGGAGAGGATTATCGGTTTGTTCTCAAATTCCTAGGCAGTGGGAAGTCTTTTTTATTATTATTATTTTATATAAAATGATGGGGAAGATTATAAATCAAATTTAGAGTGAGCTGAGCTGGGCTTAGGGCAAACTAGCTCAATGATGAATTGAGGACTACATGTGCAATAGAGAAAAAGATTGTTTTCCTCAGGTAGCAAGAGATTGGTTGGGGGGGGCGGGTAAGGTGGGGAGGAGAAGAGGTTAAAAGAAGTTTTAATTCTCTTGGCCAGAAAACAGAGGCAATTAACCCCCAGAAGCACCAGAGCTGCTTTTAAGAGAGCAATTGGGATGGGGGAAAGGGATTGCAGGTGATATTGGGCAAAGGGCTTGTGCTTTGCCTCAGCAGCCAAAGGGCCACACAGACGAGAAAAAGGCCAATTAGGAGAATAGGGTGGGGAAATAAGGGACTGAGGAGGGGGAAAGAAAGAGAAAAAAAATATATCTTTTAATCCTTGCAGAGCTTCCTCCTTCCTGAGCATTAAGATCCCGGTTAGAGGAAGGGTGTGAGTGTGTGTGTATGGGGGGTAGGGTGGGGGGTGCGGGAGGCAGTGGAGCAAAGAAAAGGGGTAGAAGAGAGGGGCGTGTAGGAAGGGACCGGAGAAGGAGTAGTTACTGGATCTCAGCCCCCCAGCCCACCCCTGCGACAGTTTGTAAATCCACAGCCCGCTCCCCTTGGCTCCATCAAAGGTCCCTTCGGGCAAGAGGCAAGGGCCAGGAGAAGGGCAGGTCCGGGCGGGTGAGTGGCCTCTCGTTCTCCTCCTCTTCCTCCTCGGCTGGGCGGTGGTCAGGCTCGGGGTCTGCCTGTGGCCGCCGATGCTGCCGTGGAGGCGGTGGCGACTGCAGGTCGGCGTCCGGGTGTCTCCGGGGCGGGGGCCGCTCCGGTTCGTCCTCCGTCTGCTGCTCGCCGTCCGGCGCGGCCGCGACTCCAGCCTTCATGATCCTCCTCCTCCTTCCCCTCCTCCCCGGGGGGCTGGCCCTGAGCCCCCGCGCCCTGGCCCCGCTGCCATGCAACCCGAGGCGAGGCAGGCGTAGGGGTGGGGGCGGCGGGGAAGTGAGAAGGGGTGGGTAAGGAAAAATGAAATGATACTAGGAGAAGAATTGGGTTCTCAAATCATCAGCAGAGTGCTTCTGGAGGGGTAAAGGGGGGAAGAGGGCGGCTGCCGGGTCTTCACGGCAGCTCTGCCCCCGCCAGCCCCATCAAGGGCGGCCTTGGCCGGCTCACCGCGCCCCCCCCCACCCAACCTCCCCCCTCCCCACCCCGCGCCGTCGCCACTCCCTCCTCTCCGCTGCCTCTGGCTGGCTGGGCTCTCTGTTGCTACCTCTCCTCGCAGATGCAACGAGGTAAGGCTTGTTTGCGGTTCCAGCTGAAGGTGTGGAGGAGGAAACGAAACTGGGTGGCGGAGGTGGGATGCAGCCAGCCTTCGGGCCCGGCTGAGTCCTGTCTCGCGACTCCCCCAAAACCGTATGTAAATGTCTCTCTTAGAAAAGGCGAGGGGGAAGCAAATCCGGTTCCCGGCTGCTGCCAGGTGTTGTCTCGTCCGCGGTTGCTCAGCACCCGCCGCCGTGACTGCTGCACCCCCCTTAGCTCAGGTCCCAAAGGGGTGGTGCTGGAAAGGAGGTGGCGCGTGCTGGGAGGTGACCGTCCGAGGACCGGAGCGAGGGTCCCTGGGGCGGAGAGAGCGCTCTGCGAGCTCCGCCGGCGCCGGCTCTGCTGCATTCAGCACCCGGGCGAGTGGACAGCTCCCGCCCAGACCCCGCGCGTCACGCACGTGGGGGCCTGACGCAGACGCCGCGGAGGGATGCAGGAGGGGATGGGGATGAGACGGAAGGAGGCTAGGAGGAGAGGGAGCTGAAGGAGGGAAGAACTGAGCGAGGGAAGGGGATGGGGAGGGACCAAGGGAAAGGGGAGAAAGGAGGAGAGGGAGGGGTTTAGAAAGGCAGGGTGGAGGGAGTCAAATGCAGAAAGCGGGGGAGAGGCTAGTGGGGTGGAGGGGAGCAATTCAGGTACTAACTCGTGCATTTCCCCCCGCTGTAAAGTATCAATGGATAGTATGGTTGTAGAATTTCTATTGTACACTATCGCCGCCCCGCCTCAGCACACATACACAGACGTCTGTAACTGAACCCAGGGTCCATTTCCGTGCTCTTATAAACATTTCAGGCAGATATCCGTCCACAAGTTTTGGAACAGATAAAGTTTTGTGATTCTCACGCGGATTCTGGGACTTGATGGAGACTAAGTCCTTCATGACTTAAGAACTCAAGAAAATGAAATTTCAAACAAGGAAAGTAATGCTAGCACTGTTTTTGCCAACCTCTTCTAGAATTTAAGCTCCAAATGGCAGAGATTCGCAGAGAGTCCATTTCCATCCCATGTGCCTAAGTCAATGATGTCATGTAGTAGGTGCTCAATACATACTTGTTGAGTAGATTATGACTGTCACCACCATCACCACAGTCATCATTAATCCAAGCCATAGACTTTTTAGGATTGTGGACTATAAAAATCTAGAGCAATATTACAGCCTCATCTTAACCAATATCTCTAGCCTTTCACTGAGCCGCTGATAAGAGGCAATTTGAAATGGATTTTAATTTCCTCTCTTATTTCTCCTTCTGACTCATATCATCCTACCCCATTCTTCTCAAGGAGCTTCTAGTGAGCAGAAAAGTAGGAAGTTAGTAGAAAATTAGTGCCCAAATATGAAGAGCAAGAAACAAAACCTTAAAATTATCTGTACTATTTTAAGTGTTTGGAGTATTGCTTTCTTGCCTTTCCTTATAAATGCCCCCTCCTCTCTCTCTCTCTCTCTCTCTCTCTCTCACACACACACACACACACACACACACACACACACACACACACACACAACTTCAGGATCATAAACTTGGAAAAGTTATTCCAATGAGTCATCCACACAGCTGTGGTAATGTCTTTAGAAATGGTGGAACCATAGATGGAATAACATACAAAATCTCTGCACCAAAATATTATTGACATGAAGCCTAGCACTGTGAATCATAAGAAAACTACCTCTTTGCTGCCATATCCTTGAATGATTCATTCCTACAAGACCTAAGGAACAATGACCTAAGTCTAGGTCTTGGTTAACTCAGTGTGGCTGCTTTCTTTGAATTATGCCTCAGCACCAAGGCTGCTGAGACCTGGCCCAAAGTGAGTGATTTGAAGTTGACACTGATGCTGTTAATAATTACAAAATAATATATATGTTATTAATATCAGCATGATCATTGTGCTGCAAAGAATAATTTCTTTGTTTAAAAAAAATATCCATCCTCTCTCAAAGAAAATTCTCTGTTTTCCACATACCCTCTGTTTGCCTCTGACATTGTGCTAATCACACTCTATAACAATAATCTCATCATTCATTCACCTACCTTTACAAGACTCATAGATCCTTGAAGGCAGGGGCCAGTATTATATTTGTATCATCCAGTAGGCAAGCAAAAAAATAAGCACTAAATGAATAAATGGATGAGTTAGTGGCCTTTATGTTTCAATTAAGTTACTATATCTCTCCTCTTCAAGCTTGACCCACACACACAAGTGGTCTCATGTATGACTGAATATATGCTTTACATAAAATTGAGTTCAAGGTTTTGTGCTCATAAAATTCTAGTTCTATGCAAGTGTGTCATACAAGTAAATTGGGACAGGAGATGGAAAAGCCATATGAACCCTATATTCAGAATCATAGAAAGGTGTGATTTCCATGAGAAGACTGTCTTTTCCCAACCCTTCCACTAAAAGCAAAAGATTTCTAGAAACAGAAAGCTGCTAAGAAGGGAAAGCAACAACAAGACTGTCATCAGAAAGACTGAAAGACTTGAGAGTTCTATTTTAAATACGGTGTAAATCCTGAAAAACATCTCACTGAGTTAGACTCTCTTTATGCTGATGATGAAACAGCAGTTGTGAGCCCCAAGAATAAATGCTACAATAAAGCAAATGTTCAATCAATAGGTCTCCGTTTAAGCATTCAAAAAAATATTTACTGAACACTAATCACAGGCCAGGCATTGTGTTGGAAGATGTGGGGGGCACAATAATGAATTGATTGGAATTGCTTTCTTATGAGTCCAGTACTATAAATATGTACATAATCATAATAGAAGGTATAAAATAATAAATGCTACCATGGTATACAAAGTTTTGGTAATGTTTAGAATAAGCTAGTAATTCATGCTATGGCTTGGCAGTGATTAGAAGAGATGGGGGAAAGTGAAGATCCTAGAGCTCCAGGAAAACCTTTTTCAAGAAGTGACATTTGAACTGAGTTAAAATGTGTATAATTCAGGGGAGGAAAGCACATTTCTGGCAGTGGGAACGCTGAATGCTTTAGTTCTTTCATTTGACTGGAGTGGAAGGTACTTGAAGGTAAGTAAATAGTTGGAAGTAAAGTCAGAAAGGTAGGCGGGAGCCAGATCACAGAAGGCTCTGAATGCCACCTTGGGAGAAGATTTATTCATTGACCGGGTACTTGTTTTAATGGTTTTAAAGATTTGGAGCTGAAAATGAAAGACAGAAATAAACTTTTTCTCTGAGCAGGTTAATTAACTGGATGGGATTTCACTGCTAACTGGTGAAAAGCAATCAATATTTTTCATTTCACACCAGAAAGTTCTCAGCTCCTTAATAGATTTATTCTTTTCAATGAGGTTGTTTTAAGATATTTTTCATTACATACAGAGTTGCCAGGGTCATGTGAATTAGAAGAGTAGAGGAATGAGAGGCTCCAAGGAATAGTCTTCAGGAAGAAATATCAGGAGGCAGAGAGTTTCAGAAAAGACTTTGGAGGCCATTGCACTTCTTTTTCCAATCAGGGGAGCCCTAAAAAGATCCCATACTAGTAATTATTGCTACTTCCTACGTAAAAAGAAAGTATTTAGGCTAGCAGGCATTTTACAGAGGCTAAAAAAAAATCCAGAAACATTAGGTGGCTGTGTGCCTAAGATCTTTCAGCAAAGTAAGTATCAGACACAGGCTAGAACTTACACATTTTCTAATCCTATAGCGTGTTTTCTATTCAATTGTAGGTGACTCTTTAAACACATAGTTTCTCAAGAATAATTGCAGAGTTACTGTTCTCCTGAATATTGTTAATAGCTACCATGTACTGAGCCACACACCTTTTTCATAAGTTGTTTAAGAAACAACTGGGCACTTACTGAAAATAGAAATTCTTATGTGCCACCCCAAGTTAATCAAATAAGAATTTCTTGGGGAACAATCTGGAAATCTGCATTTTAACACATGCCTTGCCCAGGTGATGTTTTTCTTTTTTTGATCCTCAAAACTCCTTAGGTGGTCTAAGGCCTTGCTACCCTGAACAAACTCCATCCCATCTGATATCGGAAGCTAACTAAGCAGAGTTGAGCCTGGCTAGTTGTGCATGGGAGACCATCTAGAAAGACCAGGTGCTGTAGGCATAAAAAATAAAAATAAAAAAATAAGGGATTGTAAGCTGACAAGGTCCTTGAAATCTGTAAGGTCAACCAAGGGTTGCCTTGCCTAAAACAAAAACAAAAGCAAAAACAAACAAAACAACTCCTTAGGTGGTATGTATTTGCCACATTTTTTTTTTTTATTAAACTAACTGAGGTCAGAAAAACTAAGTCTAAGGTTATATCGTTGGTGAACACCAAAGTTGAGATTCTAATAGAAAATACTCTCAACCCAAAATGTATGCTCTCCTTACCTGCAACACGGCCTTCTAAATTAAATTTCCAGATACCATATCGAACCCATACGCAAGTGTTATCTGTCTGCCATACTATGTCTCAGGTCAAAAGATAGTTCAAAATTCAGGTTAAAATGTGGTAAACAGCTTCTAAAATCCTCACTTCCTGGTATCCATGCTCTTTTTGAATGTGGACTAACCCTAGTGGCTTGCTACTAATAAACAGAGTACAGCAAAAGTGACAGGATGTTCCTTCAGAGATCAGGTTACAAAAGACTGACTTTCCAGCTTGTTCTATCTAAGTCTCTCTCTCACTTGCTCTTCTCATTTGCTCATTCTGATGGAAATCAGAGGCCATGCTGTGAGCTACAAAGAAGCCCAGGTAGCAAGAAACTGAAGACAGTCTCTAGCCAACAGCCAGTGAGGAGCCAAGGCCCTTAGTCCACAAGGAACTAAATCTTGCCAACAACATGAGTGATCCTGGAAGCAAATCCTTCTCCACTTGAGCTTTGAGATGACGGTAGCTCTGGCTGACATCTTGATTGCAGCCTCATGAAAGAACCTGAGCCAGAGGACCCACCTAAGCTGTGCCTGGATTTCTGATCTACAGAAACATTGACACAAATGCAGTTGTTTTAAGGCCTCTGTGCATTATCGTAGCCCCCAAACCCAACACACATACACAGAGATACCCACCTCACCCTCCAGTCATCAGGCATCACACAAGCAGTGTTATGAGTTGATATTCCTCTCCAGACCTGAGTGAGTAAAGAGCAAGTTTCAAATCAATATCGAAAAGAGCAACATAGTGACATGGAAAAGGTGCAGAGAGAGATTTGTACATTCACCACTGGAGTCCGGACTATTTTTGGTGATAGGGATTCCGTAGGGAGCAAGGCAAATGGAGGCTTTGCTCTCACAAAGTTCAAATCCTGGTGCGGAAAATAGATAAGTGGGCAAATAAATAAGTTAATTTCATGGGGTGATAAGTGCTATAAAGAAACTAAACAGGATACTGTGATAGGAAATGACCCACTGGCACACGTGTTGATGGGAAGGAAATAGGTGGTGAGGAAAGGCAAAACAAACTTTTATTGTGTTTTACTGTGTTAAGAAACTGAAAATGTGGTGCTATTATTTATTGCAGAATAACTTAACCACGCCAAGAATAGAAACAGAGTCTTGGGTTATTTAAACGGCTTGGCCACTAATCAGCTGTGTGACTTCAAGGATTATTACAATCTGAGCCTCAGTTTCCCACTTTGTAAAATGCTTGTGATCAGGAGAGCAGTATGGTTCTTGCTAGCTTTACCATTCTATGAAATACATAGCAGTTGCCTGAATTCGAGCCAAAATCTCACATGTGAATGGAAAATAGGTCTCTGCTTTTCCTCTCACCACATGCCCTGGCCACTTGATACCCTCTCAGCACTTCCTCTTCCTCCCTGCGGCTGCTGACTGGTGCCTGAAAGCGCCCGTGTGTCCTCCTCTCTCTGCCACATCCTCAGCCCGAAGTCATCTGTTGGGGTTTTCAGTTTGGGGATGCTCCCAGAGGGGAATGACTGGCCAGCCTGCCCTGCAGCAGCCGCAGCCCTGCTGCCCACCTCCTGTACCCGTGACTGCACAGGCTCTTCCGGGCTCTTTTTCTGGGAAGGCAAATAATATTATTAAATATTCAAAAAGCCTGCAATGAAGCAGCGGACATGAAAGACAGAGTCGGCGTCTCAGTGTGCTGAGAGGGCATTTGCCTGAGCAGAGTCTGGCTGGAATGCAGGGAGAGATGGTGTTAGCTGAAGATTCCTCAGGCTCTTCTAAATGTGCCTCTGATGTGTGCATCCCACATCTGGTCCCAGAAGATAAGAGCTTTTGTCTGTCATGGGGACACAGTCCTCCACTCACCAACCCTCTTTGGTAACATATCATCTTGTTCCAGTGAAATGTGACTAATCGTAGAATTGCAGGTGTCTCTGATGCATATGTGCATGTACATACGTAGCCAGGAGAGGAATATAATCTCCACAAACTCCCCCAGTTCACATATGTACGTTGATACTCACACCCTGCAAACTCTAGCCATGTATACACAACCTATTTTAACAGAGCCCACTTAATGCAACGTGGCTTTAAAAAGAGCCTGTTTTAAATGGCTATCTAATGTGCCATGTAGATCAATAGCCAGACAGATAGAAATATTGATTTTTAGATACATACGTAGCAATAATAAAACCTTGAATTTATATACCCTCCTTCTCCTGGGACATTCCCAGGATATGTCAAGTCTCCCCTGTGTGGAGAGCATAAAAGTTTATTTGTGTATGAGATATAAAGCAGAATTAATATAAACACAAAGTAAGCTCCCCAAAGCTTCCTGGTTGATGCCACCTTGTACCTCACACACCCTGATCTAAATTCACATACCCTCAAAAATAGGAGAGACTTGGGTTCTGCGAATTATAATGAGATGCCTGTAATACCATCCACGTGCATGATATTCTAAATAATAGTACCTGGAGACTTTTTTTTGAAACTGTACCTACACTTCCTGCAATGTTTATCATTTCCACCTTTTCTGGTGCACATGGTTATGAAGATAGAGAGATGATACATGTAATTGTGTGAAAATCCATGAAACTATCCACTTAATATTTGTGTACTTTACTGTATATAAGTAAATACCTCAATATAAAACCATATGAAAATACAAAGTTGCCTCTTGAAATCCGGGATGTATTTCCATAAACTGGAACCCAGATAAAAAAGGGCACTTGATGTGTGGGTGTGTCTGAGAATTCTGTTAGTCCACATAAGATGGGAGGGACACTGAGATCTGATTCTGCAAGTTCATGGTTGTGTGACCTCGGCCCTTTTCCTTAAGCTCTCTGTGCCTGTTTCTTCATCTGCAGATAAAATAAAAGCAACCTCGTGGAGAGACATGAAGATTAACTGAGAAAATTAGTGTAAAGCCCTTTACATGGTGTCTGACACACAATCAGCTCTCAGTAATAGTTTGCTATTCCCGCTGGGATCACAGCAACACCCAGCTCCTTGCTGGGGGTCATTTATGTGCCTCAGCATCATGTATGTGCCACAAACTCTGCCCTCCAAAGCATCTGCAAAATAAAAAGATTAAATATCATCAGACGTCTGTGTCCTTTTTAATGAAAGATTTTTTAATGAAAGATTTTCGGTGTCGCACTTTCTCACTTGTCCAACCTCATCCACGACAGCCAAACAAATTTTGGTTATCCAAATCCCCAGCTAGGTACTATTGTTTTCTAACTTCCTCAGCAAACAACACAACCTCTTGCCATCACCAGTGTCCCCACCTAACACTCTGTCATACCTCTGCTCTCCTCTTCTAACCTCCAGATTCTACCTCCTGGTCCTGGTCCTGTTCTCCCAGCACCTCTGCAGGTGCGCACTTCCCCAAAACTAGCCCAGTCAGTGTTCTCTACCAATTCACTGACTTTGGAGATGGACATGTAAGTGGGGTATGTGAGTGTGTGTGCAGAATGAACAAAATAGGGGCCTTGTAGAAAGAAAGTTCTGGATTATCGATCCTAGGCATGCCCCTCAGTGCAAGTGACCGGCCTCTCTGAGCCTTGGTTTTCTTACCTAGAAAATGAGCCCCTTAGACCCTTGTGGTTAAAATGGAATGAGGACACACATACCAAGTAAGTACCTCTCATAACACTGGTGAAAAGAAACATGGACTAGTGGTAAGAAAGAAGGAATTTGCTGCAGAGCCCTTGCTTGGGAGAATGATTGTGGTTCTTTGGGGCAGGATAACTCCTTATTAACTGAAATAAAACTTCATGCCTCCTTGAGAACTATCTTGTCTGAACATTTTCACTGAGAGTTGGTCCTAGCTAGGGCTGGCAAGATTTGTGCAGTTCACACATACTCGTGAAATTCAAGAACATTATCTCTTACTGACAGACCGTAATGACTGTAATAAATCTGTTTTAATACACAAGTAATTATAGTTGACAATAAACGTGTAAACATGATGCTAATTAGAAACCCCCTCATAGCTCTTCCCAGTTTGGGGACCCATATACACATACTTGGGAATATGGGTAACAGCAGACACTGTTCTCATCCACAGATATACAAATATATGAGCAATAGGTGTCAATCTTTCTTTTTTCAGTAGAAAGTATTATCTTCTTCAGTAAAGAAAATTAGGTCATTTTAGCACATTGGTTTCCAATGCAATCCCTTTAAACTCAGGTTTCCTATTAACCTTGGAGACTGTGATTTATTACACAAAGTACTTTTAGATACGGGGACACTGACCTCATTACCTGGGTTCTTTCCAAACTTAGCTACAAAGACATGGCCTGTTGATCCTTGGGATTTGGGAGGGATCGGTGATAGAAGGCTGAAAGGAGAAGGTGATTAAGATTAATAAACAGTCTTAAACCAACAAATTGTTTTTATTGAACCATGAAAACGATAAGCCACAAGGGAAGACAGTGACTCAAGTCAAGATTTTGTCCTGCTTGTGGGCAGAAGGGTTGTAGCTTGGAGCTTCTCTTCCAAAGCAGAGAGCCTTCTCATTCATGTTGCCCTAGAAATGGGTCACAAAATTATTTTTGATGAGGAGCAGCTACAGTTAATTCCCTGGCCATGAGCAAAAGTCCCGGAGGCCTTATCTATAAAGTTTTCTGAAGAATCCTCTTTTTTATTTTTGATTGATTGATTGATTGATTGATTGATATGGTGAGCAAAGAAAAGATAAGTATTATTTTCTATCAATCTCTTTCCTAGCTCTTTTATTTCTCTAATAAGAGTCCTGATGCATATTACTTTTCTTTCTTAGATCCATTTTCTCTCGTCTTTTTGAGACCACAATTTTATCCCCGAAGCCTTCTTGGTAATGAACCAGGGAGAAGCAGTATTGTTCAGGGGTTAAGGACACTGACTTTCAGTTAAAAAAAAAATTTGGTTTTGATCCCAGCTTTTTCACTATCTCAAACAGGATAGGTTAGGCTGCAGCAACAAACAGTACAACATTTTCCATTTCTTGACACAATAAAAGTTTATTTTGTCTTCCTATCAAGTCAGTGCAGGTCTGAGAGATTCTGCAAGGCAGCTGCCTTCATGTAGTCCAGTCTGCTTGAATTTTATGGCACACACCCCCCATCTGAATTCACGCTCATGGGACTGCAGTGACAGAGGAATCAAACATTGAAGATCACATGCCAGCTCTGACATGTGTCAGCCCAGGAGTACCCTGTCACTTAAGTCACACCCATGGCAACACTAGTCATCAGTCTTTTTCCAATTACAAAGAGAGACGGGAAATATAGTTTTCCATGTATCTAGAAAGGAGAATAGAATCAGAAATATTGGTGACCACTGGTATTAACCACCATAGCCACATACCAGTGGTTTGATGTCGGGCAAATTACTTAACCTTCTGAGCCTCAGTTCCCTCTTCTATAAAACTGGAAGAGCAATAGTACCTAACGCACAAGTTTCTTGTGAAAATTAAACAAACAAAAAAAAGCATATAAAGTGTGTGGCATAATTTATATTATAAGCATTCAAGAAATGGCAGTCATCATTACCAAATATAGCATGGTAGGCATACTTACTACTTGCTTAGACAATAGAGAAAATAGGTTGGCAGCAATTAGATTGGAAGGCGAGAGGAAGAATAACCCTCAAATCCATCATTTTAACTCTTAGACTTCCCAGGAAGGCTAGGTCCCAAGGAACAGGTATGAGTGGCTATTCTTTAGGCCCATGGAACATTGGATGTGATCAAGGTTCATGATACCCTGTTACGACAGTCTGGCATGAATGGATCTTGTACCTGTCACCGGCCTGTCGTATCAGTCAAGATCCTTGAGGAGACTGGACAACAAGCTCAGAGATTTTCTAATGAAGGTACTATATACAGATGTGTAGGTAAGAGTAAGGGAAGCTATGGGGAATGCAGAGTTACCCATTGGTGCCAGTTTTAGGCCTGAAGGGACAAAGAAAGGAGGTAGTGATATGAAGCCTAAATGAAAGTGTAACTATGGAAGGGAACCACCCCAAAGAAGTGCTAGTCAAAGTAGGATACAGATACTGTCCAAACCAGGACAAAGCAGAGAGGAGTCAGGGGGAATGAATAACCAAATCTTTCTCCCCTCTCTCCCTTTCATCTCCTGATGATGTTAACCATTAACCAAAGCCAACCAAAAGCCAGAGGGTAAGGGTACCTGGGTGATGCAGCCCCAAGAGCTTAGCTCCAGGGCACAGAAGTCATGTGGGGTTGGGATACACAGCATATCTGCACTCCAGCACTCACTCTCTCTCCCCTTTCTCTCTCTCTCTCTCTCCCCCCCCCACTCTCCCCTGCTTGTTCCCCCCACTCCCTCTTCTCCAGGTTGACTGAGCATCTCCTTAGGTGGAAAGTGCTGCCTGGAAAGAGGTAATTAAAGCCACAGGACTTCTACCTACCATGTGGAATGAGCAATTCGCAGGCACCAGCCCAAAGTGTTCCTAGACAGTCCATCGACCTCCCCCTGCTGCTGCTGCTGCTATTTTGAGTCCAAGTGCGGACGTGATTTACCTCTGTAGTCTGTTCATGACAGCGGTGGAGTGTGGTCATCTGCTGCTTTTGCTGCCCGGCCTCTATTCACCTCATCTTGTTTACCATCCCCAGCTCTCTCTGGGATATCACCCTTTCTTTCCCTCTCTCAGCTCCTGTCTTCAAGTAAAGTTGACTCATTGCTGGCTCAGAGGTGGAACGTGTGACCTAGGCTCAAACCAATCATTGTATCTCACTTTCCTGTACACAGTAATTGGTTCAAGGATGGACTTGTGTTACAGCTGGACCAATAAACTATAGTGATATTTTGCTAGACTATTGTTATTTTCTAGAGAGAACATTCTACAAGACATACTGGTTGACTCTCAGCTAGCCATTTCACCCTAACTGACTGTCTAAGCAACGGGTTCACAACCTCAGCGCTAATGACATTTTGGACCAGATAGTTCTTTGCTGTTGGGGGCTGTCCCATGCACGCTAAGATGTTTAGAAGTATCCGTGTCCTCTATCCACTAGACGCCTGTAGCACTCCCAACTACATTTGTCTTTACATATTGTCAAATGGCCCCTCGGAGACAACCTCTTCCTTGGTTGAAAATCCTTGTCTCAGCTAACCATGATAGTCTTATCCCATTTCTCAGTGGGTAGTTGAGGAATGAGAAGCCTTCTAGTAGATTCTGCAGAACATTTTCTTTTTCTGAAGAAAGAGCTGGAGGAAGAGGTCATTTTAATTACTTCCTACACATTGCAATGTCTAGATACCGCACTGAACCTCAGTACCCATTGTGGCATCATGAAGGGAGCCATGCTGAAAGAAGAATGTGATACTGAAAATGAAAAAGTAGAAAAAACTTGGCTCGATTGACACTGTTAAGGCCTTTAATTAACCAATCTGTGTCTTTAGATTTCCACTATGTCTTTGGATTTCTTCCTGTATGAAGTGAAAATTTTCCTCATTGATTAGGCTAACTTGAGTCAGATTTTCTGTTGTTTGCAGCTCAGATCATCCCAACTGACATAGACTTCAACATGAGTATAGGTAGCCCTGGGAGTTTCTGGACGTTCTCATGATCACAAAGGAAAATCCTACCTACCATTTGAGAAAATGCAGAAAATGAAGAATTCGGAGGAGAGAGAAAAAATGTGTTTTAGTGAAAATTGTTCAGACATATGAGACAATACATTTTGGGGGGGAGGGCTTGCCTTTAGTACATTAGACTTGGGTTTTCTGTCCCTTGCAATAATAAGTGATCTGACTGATACAGATGGAATAGAAATAAAGCCTCCAGCTTCAGAAAGTCATCTTAGAGCAGACAAAAGATATAAATACTTTGGATGACAGTCCACTTAAATTAATCTGAACCCTTTGGCTGTGTCTATACCAACAAACAAAGTAGAATAAGGCACTACCCAATCTCCCCCAATCCATGTTTCCAAATATAACAAAATACATCTGGCTCAAATATTAACGAAATTAAGAAAAATATGGCTTTCAAATATTTGATATCGTCAGCAATATCAAATTCCACTGACTCATTAGAGATTTTGCCTGTAAGCTCCATACATATATTTGATTATATTAGACAGTATTGAATCTATAAAAAGAAAGAGTTAAAATAATACTGGAATACATCTTATCCCACTTTCTCATTTTACAGAGGAAGAAACTGAGTGCCAGAGAGGAGAGATGATTACCACAGTTACGATGTGGCAAAGCCAGGACCAGAAATCATGTGTCTTGACCTTTCTACCCTTATTTATTCTTGCTTCCCTCACCTATATGACATTGGGTGTCACTTTCTCAAACAGTGTATACAGAGATTGGACATTTGGCCTGGCTTTCCTGAGGTGCTAGAAGTCACTCTCCCGGTATCTGAATGAATCTTATTAGTGGCACCCATGAGACCACACACTTTAAAATCTTCCTGGAGCAGCTGTGTCAGCAGCCTTGAGAAGCTCTGGGACAGGTGGGACCCTCACCCTCAGCTGGGACAGATGGCCAGTCTGGCGAGGCTGATCCCGTTCGTTGCCTGTTCTCCTTCGGGCTGAGTCAGAGCCAGCTAGATGCTTGAGGGCAGAAAAACTGGAGACAACAGAGTGGGATAATGGACCCTCCCAGTGGCAGGAGGCACAGAATCTTTTTGCCACCAAAAAAACGAATCCAAATTTAAAGCTGACACACAGGTGGAGTGGGTGAGCCTCTGTGATTTGATGGGTTCTCTGAGGTTCTGGTTGCCTAAAAATATCTCCTCTACCCACCTGCCTAGGACAACCTCCCTTCTTCTCAGGCCTGCAATTCCTACCACTGGAGTCCTGAAGGATTTAGATGACAAAGGATGGAGCGTGTGTTCCAGCAGGTCACTGTGAAAGCCGGTTTCCTGGGAGTGGAGGGAGGCCCTTGTGTCTGCTCCTTTTAGCAAAATGAGCTAATCCTGCCAGGAGCTCAGAGAAGACAAAAGTGGCCTATTTCACAAATTTGCCTCCTACTGAGATGCCAGTCACTCAATTCATTCATGCCTATATGACCAGGACCTTGAAGAAATTGGGCAGCAGGCTTTAATGGAAATAAGAAAAGGAAGACTATAAGCAGATCATCCCATTCTGCCTCCTTTCACTCTTATTTAGGGTTTTTTTTTTCCTCTGTGGAAATCTGGGTCCAACTTGGAGAAATTTTTTCTTTGTGCTTGCTGTAGCCAGACATCAGAGGGCTTGCTTCCCTGCTCTGCAGGGCTCTCCAATTATTGTCGTTGTTGTTTCCATTTCTTCTTGACCCCAATCCCAGAAGAAAATTAAAAGTCCTGGCACGCACTCGAGAATAGAGGTTTGAAATGGTGGGGTGCAGGGAGGGTCAGTGGGAGAGACTCATGACCCTGTTGATTGATTCTGTCTACTCCATTCCAACAGGTGTGAGCCTTGGCTCTGCTCTGTGAGAGGCTGGGCAGCAAACGAGATTGACAGAGAGGGTCAGAGGGGAACAGTGGCCGACAGGAAGAGCCTGGCAGGTGGCAGAGTGATTAATGATCTTGGGTTCAGGGAACATAACACAGTCAAATAGGGGAGAGAGTTGAGCTAAGAATTTATAGGCTGTGGCATGAAGGGGAAGCTCTCTGAATACTTAAGATGCTTGGTGTAGGCTTTACAGTTGGAATCAGAGTAGGTACCTCAATTGAGTCAGATAATTTATTCATTCATTAACAAAGTACACATGGATAGGACTGTGATTGGCTTATCCCAGCCAGACACACCTGTAGAAGGATGGGGGGTGGGCTTGTCCTTGAAGCAAATGGATACTTTTATTGTCAATCATCCTGGCACAAATTTAACTGGATGCTAGCTACAAGGATATAAGGAGGAGAGACTTACATTGGGAAGGAAACAGTATTTGTCCCCCGCTCCATCCCCCACCCCTGGGGATTAGGATGTGTCTTCTGCTAGCACCCCAAAGCCAAGAACAGCCCTGGGATATTTCTGGCATGAAAGCCTGCTGTTGTAGGGGAAGGTTGCCCTTTGTTAATAGAGGCAAGCCAAGAGCCAAGAAAGGAAACGTCCAAAGATGGCTTGATATGAGCCAGAGTTTTTGATAATTTTGTTTTCATAATTTCTTTTGTTAATCCCAGACTTCCAGAAAAGTCTCCTTAAGATTTACAGCTTTGTCTCAGTGACGTTGTGGTGGCTGAGAAGCAGCTGATACCTGCTTGAGACCCATCAGCAGAGCAGTGAGCGGCGTCCCCTCCTTGAAGCCAGAGAAGTGGAACGAGTGTCTGTCGCAGGGCAGCTGTCCTCAGTAGGAATAGCATGAGGGTGGATGGCTGGGGCAGTGGCTCTGGTTACGGCAGAGGGAAACATCCTCATGTTATTGTTCCTGGACATGGGTAAGGCAGCACTCTGGAATGCTTTCCAAAATGGTCTGAGGGTCTCAGAGGGCTGGGTTCTCAGCACAGGCTGAGGTTTGAGGGGCTTTCTTTTATAACATCAGATACATCCCAAGGGGCCTGGGATTGTGCTGGGCTCTAGGGACACAGGGATGAATTAGATATGATCTCTCCCCTCAGGACCTTCCTGCCTAAGTGACTTTGCCTCATCCCTTCCAGAGGTCCCTGGGCAGGAAAAGGCATCTGAACTCTGGGCTCAGGGGAACCACTCGTTTTCTTCGTCATTCTTGTCTGATTTTAGAAACCATAGGTTAATAAGATCTGGAAGAAAAGTTGGAGAGTGTCTGGCTCAACCCTCTGATTTTATAGACGTAAGGGCATTGAAATGGTAAAATCTTGTGGGAAAGAGGGCATCCATACCCATCCCTTGGCAAAGGGGCACTTTCTGCAAATAATATAAAAGCATCGCCCCTAAGAAGGAGGCAAGTCCTCTGGCCAAGTATGCAGGCTCAGACACAAGGATTCAAATCCTAGTTCTGGATCTGCAGCCATGGGCATGTTATTGAACCTCTTACAGCCTCACTCTATTTTCTCATCTATAATTGGGGGCAATAATGGCAGCTACTCATGGGGTGTCTGTTGGGATTAAATGAGAAAAATTTGTGTCAAGGGCTTAGTGCTATGTACTGAACATTAAAAATACTCCATGGATTTCAATTATTTTTTTTAAAAAACTTTTTCTCACAATGTGCTGGGTTGGGATTGATTTGCCTTTTTTTTCTGCTTCAAAGTACATGTCAACTGTAAACCTTACTACTTTTAATATCATCAGTCATCACTAATTGATGAGAATATTCTTATTGAAGCTCTTGACTCTTCCATTTCCCTGAAAATCAGTTTTTTGCTGTATCTCACAGCTTCTGTTATAATTCTCTAGACAAGAGGTAATGTTCTGGTTATTTACTATTGCGTAACAAACTACCCTACAATTTAATGGCTTAAAACAGCAGCTTTATATGTTTTATGTAATGCGTTTATGGGTCAAGAACCTAGGCAGGATTTCGTTCACCTTCTGCTCTTTTTAGGGTTGACATAAGCTACTTGGTGTTTCTCAGTTTGCATTGATGCAAACAGCTGGAATTCTGGGCTCAGCTGGGATGGTCAAGGGCTAACACATAACCTCTCCAGCATGATAGCTGAAGATGTTCAGAATTCTTACATGAGGACTCGAGGCTCCATTATCTTGTGCAAAAGTCGTATAACCTAGCTTCAGAATTCCCAGGATAGCAATTCTACCACATTCTACTGGTCAACGAAGTCACTAAAGCCAGATTCGAGAGGAGGAGAATTAAAATCCACCTCTCAAAAGTAAGAGGAGCAAAGAATTTGTAGCCATATTTAATCTACCAGAGGTAATGAGAGCATACAAAACAACCTTTTTAATGAAAAAAAAATCATTGAATGGGGGGAAATAAAAAGAAATATACATGATTGTTTAGCCCTTCTGTGGATGGAGAAATTCTCTAAGCATAAGGAGATTGAAAGAAACCACAAAAGAAAATTTTTTTATAAGAATTCAAATTTCTGTATTTCAAACACATTGCAAATGAAATAAAAAATAAAAAGCCATGCAAAAATAGCTATGACATAATAGGTTAACATCACCAAGGCAAAAAACTGATATAAATCAATAAGAAAAAGAAAAGTCCAGTGGAAAACAAGGCAAAGTAAATGATGGGCAATTCCCCCAATCAAAAAATATACATACTAATATGTGGAAAAAAAATAATTACAGTCCAGAAATAGAAATTAAAACACTATAAGATATTTTGTAATCTCTTTGACTATACTGACCAAAAATACTCTACTGGTTAATGACAAAGATGGTGGGAGACAGGCATTCTCAACAAACTTTCTGGAAATCATCTTGATAATATGTATAAAAGCTTTTAAAATGTCATATTCTTTGAGCCACTAATTCTGCTTCTAGGAATTTATCCTAAAGAAATAATTATTAGAGTACGCAAATATTTAGATACAAAGATATTTCTTGCAGTATTGTATAATATAACAAAAAAATAAAGCTAACAATAAGGATTGCTTAAATAAATTATGATATATTTGCATAATGTAATACTATGCAGCCATTAAAAACAGGGTATAATATGTCATTGACATGAGAAAATTTTCATGTTGTTAAGGGAAAAATATGCATTATGATTCTCTTTTTTTGCAAGGAAAAATGTATGTATTTACATAGAAAACAACGTTGGTACCAAATACCACTGCTTCTATTACAGCCACTTAACAATGAAAATCTACTATTTCAATGTGACTGTCATGGGTTAACTTGTGGTACCCCAAGATATTCAGGTCCCAACCCCAATGCCTGTGAATGTGAATGTGAAGTTTCTTTAGAAATAGGATCTTTGCAGATCATCAAGTTAAGATGAGGTCATCCAGGTGGGCCCAAATCTAATAAAAAGAGGAAATTTTGGCACAAACTCATGCATACGTAGAAAATACCATGTGAAAATGAAGGCAGAGATTGGGGTGAGGCAGCAGAAGCCAAGGAAAACCAAAGATTCCAGCAAACCACCAGAAGCTAGGGAAAGGCACAAACCTCTAAGGGAACCAACTCTCCTGGCACCTTGATCTTAAACTTCTGGCCTTGACAACTGTGAGACAATGAATGTCTATTGGTTAAGCTATCCAGTTTAGGGTACTTTGTCATGGGAGTCCTAGCAAACTAACATGATTTGTGACCCTGTCTACCAAAGGAAGCTGCCTGGCCCAAGTTGGCACAATCAATCTTCTTGGAGCTTGGAACTGGAACAATGAAAGACTGAGCCAGTGAGACTGAAAAATCTTGGAAACTCCAGAGCAGACAGGAGGACCACATGTGAGCTGAAAAATGAGCAAAGGAAAGCAGTCTTCAAAGAGACAAGACTGGAGCAGGTGTAGAGACGAAGCAGAGATGCAATGGGAGGGAGGTCACAACAGGCCCCAACAGAGCCAGAAAGAGCAATTTCGGGATCAGTTGGAGTTTAGTTCCCTTGAGGCCCAGAGATACCCTGAGCCCTGCACATCTCCCTAGAGCTCACTGCAGCCTTTGATGATATCCCTGTGTTTGGGTCAACCAGAGCCAATATCCATTCCTTACAACTCTAAGGGCACTGATGAGAGCAGTCAAGAAGGGTACATAGCAAATGTCAGTACTGAACGTTTCTGGATGGTGGTTCTTATTTCATTCCTAAGGTTTATCATAATTTCTAATTTTTCTACAAGAAACTGATAAAATCTGTTTCATTTTTTAAGCTATGTAGATTCATGTATTCATTCACATAACAGTGTTTGAGAGCATTCTGTGTGCTAGACATAGTCTAGACCCTAAAGATAGAATGAACAAATTCACAAAAATCCTTGCCCTTGTGGAGTTAAAGATAAAAAAGATGAATAAATAAAATGCATAGTGTGTTACATACTGATAAGGGTTATGGAGAAAATAAAGTGAAAGGAGATGGAATTGTCAAGTGAAGTGGAGTTTTAATTTTAACAATGACCAGGGAAGGTTTCATTGAGAAGGTAAGTTTCAACCAAGACTTGAAAGAGGTGAAGGAGCAAGTGATTTGAATGTCTGGAAGAGGAGTGATTCAGGCAGAATGACCCCAAAATGCAAAGCACCTGAGGCAGGAGTATGATCAGAATGTTTCAGGAAAACCAGTGTCTCTGTGGCAGAATGAAAGACGAAACAAAGGCGAGGGGATGAGGTCGCAGATGTAATTGGGGAGAGGAAGGCAGACCACCTACTGTCTTGTAGGTCATTGTGAGGAGTTTGATATTTCGGATTATTTATCAACTGAGGTATAGCAAAATTATCTCAAGACACAGTGACTTAAAACAACAGCCAACATTATTACTTCACAGTTTTAGTGGTTCAGGCTTGAGATTTCAATCAAGATGTTAGTCAGGGCTGGGTTCCTCTGAGGGCCTGAGTGGAGCTGGAAGATTCACGTCCCACTCACGTAGCAGGCAAGTTGGGGCTGGCTGGGGGCAGGAGGCCTCAGCCACTCACGACGTGGGCCTCTCCACAGGACTGTTTGAGTCTCCTCTTAACTAGGGACTAGTGCCCCTTTACGACCCAAGACGGAACAAGGTGAAAACCTCAATGTCTCGTATGATATGGTCTTAGAAGTCATGTTCCACATGCAATATTTTGTAATATTTTATTGGTTATACAAGCCAGTATTTTTTAACATAGGAAGGGACTATACAAAAATGTAAATAGCAAGCAGCAAGCATCATTAGGTGCCTTTTTGAAAGCTGACGACCACAGTTATTCTATTTAAAAGATATTTTTCAATATATGCAAAGACAGACAATTTTCTAAATTCGACTACATCCCTTTTTGTAGAATTTATCTAAATATAACCACATAGAGGAACCAAATAATTCTCCAATTTTAACTTCCCAGGGACCTAATTTATGGCAGCCAATCTTGAATCTGTAAATCCTCTCCTGACATGTTATTTGTCTCCAAAATGAAAATATCTTACTAAGATCCTTTGGTTGTAAATAACAGCCCTCAACTTTAGCTGGCTTGAGAGCAAAGAAATAAAATTTTGAGGATGGATTCTGTGGTGTCTCATATAAAACGCAGAAGGACTAAATTGCCAGACCCCAAGAAGAGTAGGAAAAGATGGCTCTGGAGACTTCTGTACCTGCAGTGCTCTTCCCTGGGACTGCTGTTAATGTGAGTCAGCTCTCAGACCCCAGGCCCCTATCACAGTTCAAACCACCACATTTCTGTGGAAGAGGATCTGATGGGCTTAAATTGGGGCAGGTGTGCCCCACCCCACCTGGACCAATCTCCTGTTGAGGGAAGGGTTACGTGATACAAACTCCACATTGAGGGCTCACCTTGATTACTGTATGGAGGAATTTCTCAGAGAAGAGTGAGTCTTTGTGAGCTGAGCAGCCATCCGGGTAATATTTCCTGGATGTATTGTATTCAGATGGTCACTATTGAGATTTATTTTTTTCATTATTGCATGCATGCTTGTCTGTAGTTTTACATAAAAGTATTTCATTGTCATATCAAGCAAAATGAACACAAATTCTTTCATATTATCTAATATCCAGTCCAAGAGTTCTTGATTGTCTCGGGGCATTTTTTTTACATTTAAAATTCTTTGGTTGTCATTTTCTTACCTTTAATTTTTTGATTTATATTTTGCATTTAATTTGGTTCATATTCTAATTTCTAGTGTCACTCAGGATCACCCCCAGGGGGCATTTTGGAAAAGCGTGGACTGTTTGGGGTTGCCCCAGTCATGGGTCTCATTTCTGACAAGCAGAGAGGCTGGGACCTGGGCAGCTCAATCTTCTGCAATCTGTAGGATAATCTCCACAAGCTTTCCCCCATGCTCCACACACCTTTCCAATGTCCCACTAGGTATTTATAGGGCTGGAAACCTATTTATAATCATCTGAGCTTTAGAATGTAACTTTTTAAATATATAAACGGGACTTTTAGATATACACTAAGTATACACTAAGAATGGAGCTACTGTGTAGATTATAAAAAGGTTATACTTTATCATGCTCAATGCTTTACCAGGGGTTGTTCACTACTGTGGAAAATCATATCCCTTAGAGCAGTGCCGCTCACGGTAACTGAGTCTCCAGTATCTCTGTGTTAGGCTTCATTCATAGCTGTCACAATCTGCGGTGATTGTCCTTTCAGGAACTAGCATCCGTTTCGTTATGTCTTGCAGCGTAGTCCTCTGAGAGCTGTTGCCTATTGCAATACACCTCTCAGTGCCTTTTCCCTGACTCTTTCAACGCTAAGCCTCTCTCAGCCCCGCTTCTTATCGTACCCAAAGCAGGCATGGAAGTCTCCAGCTGCATTTCCTCTGGTTTAAACCCTGATATCCAGGTCTGGAGTGGGGAGGGGCAAGAGTTGGACCCGGATTTCCTGAGCTCCCTTGATACTTAAGGGAGAGGATGAGGGACTGGCCCTGTGGGTCACGACAGAAGGGGAACCAGCCCGGGTTGGCCAGAAGGAAACACTTCATTGCCTCACTCCTGCCACCACTGACACCACCATCACCACTCACTTTCATAAAAGCTCCTGATTTACAGGCTGCGTTGTCAACTTACATTTCCCCATTGCCTCTGCTATGCCAGTCAATGTGCCAGGCATCCCCCAAGCTTCGAGGTAGGCGGTACTATCCCCCTTTTACAGGCAAGGAAACTGGGATGCAGTTTCTAGAGTATAAAAAAGATCCCAAGAATCCTCCTACAACCCTCACCCTGCTTCCAAGGAGGGCCAATGGTCCTCCCCAAGTTCAGGCCGAAGCAGGTCTCCCGCCTTTCTGTTCTCTCCGTTCCCTTTTATGCCTGCACAGGCTCAGAGGAGAAGGGGGGCCGGGAAGAGTTCCGGCCAAGGGTAATAAATGAACCTGATTTAAGGATGTGTTGCTCTCCTCTTAATTAAAAGGCTTTTGCCTAAATGACTGGCTGATCATGCAAGCAGCATGCACTGGTTGGGTGATGACTGGGAGACTGAGGGAAATCTAGACTGAGAGGAGGAGTTGAACAAACAGGTTCCAGATGGGCAGAAGTGCCCCCCAGCCCCCCGCACCCATGCCAGGTGAGCCAGCTTCGGGGGCATTCTCTCTCTTCAGGTCTGAAACATGATTAATCAAAAGACTGCACCTTGGGGTACTGCTTATTCTCTGGGCCCTGTGTTTGTCTGGAAGCTGACTTAACCGTAAGGCTTTTGAATTTCTGGGATCAAGATATAAGCTCCATTTTATCCAATAAGTGGTTTGGCACTTGTTTTTCCCAAAGCCTCGTCTGAACTTAAGGACCATTTTGCGTATGGAATGTTACTCATACACTCTATACATGGGGGCAGTGGCAGGAGGGGGCATTGAGGACACGCATTGTTCCAAGTATTGTCCAGATCTGTACTTGTAGTCTTTAATAAGCTATTTTTTTTTCTGTACAATTTAGGCCCTGTGACTAAAATCTGTTTTACAGCAATTATCATAATAGGAATATTTTCAAAGCCTCAGATGTAATTAGAATGTGGTATTGATAAAGTACTAGCTAAAGATTTAGACTTTGAGATTGTTCAT
This sequence comes from Cynopterus sphinx, assembly GCA_030015415.1. Classification (NCBI taxonomy): domain Eukaryota; kingdom Metazoa; phylum Chordata; class Mammalia; order Chiroptera; family Pteropodidae; genus Cynopterus; species Cynopterus sphinx. The sequence goes on from CM057379.1 coordinate 192,371,172, forward strand.
GAGGAATTTGTTTTGTTAATATTGATACACCTCCTGCTACTTTAATTGCATTTGAGAATTAGATTGAGATGCCAAATTCAATCAAAGCCTACATAATACCCCTCACCTAGGGTCTCCTGGCCATCCCTTACTCGTTCAGATTTGCTAAAAGAATCCCCAGGAAAACATCCCATCAATCTATAACTCTCTCTCTCTCTTAAATATTATTTCATTTAAATAACAAAATTTTCCTCAGCAATTGTGATTTTGTCCAGGTGGATCATCCTTGTAATGATCATCTTCTGAATGTCAAATTTCTACTCATCTTCCAAAGGCCAGTTCAGATACCACTTCATCCCCTTAGCCTTCCTTATTCGGCACTCCTTGTATACCAACAGTTACTTCAGCTGGCAAGGAGCCTGCCAGTCCCCACGGCAATTATTCTTTTTGTATTATATTTCTGACACACATCTTCTCCCTTCCCCTAGACTTAAAGTGTCTTGAGACAAACTTTTTCTTTTTAGTGTTTATCATCCACCCCTGGACAATAACATCTTGCACAAATAATAAAGACTGAACCACAGGGCTTCTTATTTTGTTTCATCCATCTGCTCTTATTTATTGGTACCACACTGTTTTCATTACTGTAGCTTTGTAGCATATTTTAAATATTAACAACAGAACAATAATAATTTATATCTACGGATCATTTACTATGATCCAGGCAATGAGGTAAATGCTTTATTTTATTTTATTTTATTTTATTTTATTTTATTTTATTTTATTTTATTTTATTTTATTTATTTTATTCTAACAGGAAGTCTCTGGATTAGGTAGAATAATTATTTCCATTTTGTAGACGAGGAAACCAAAATATGAGGAAATAAACTTACTTCAAGACAAATGCCAAGGCAGAACCATGCGTACTGTATGTTACCACTCATATAAAAAGGATGGATAAATATGTTTTTACTTAAATGTGTATAAAATATATCCAGAAAAATACATAAGAAAGCCATGGTGTTGTTTGTCTGTTGGGAAGCGAATGTGGTGGTTTCAGAGGCATGAGTACTCACACAATTTGTGAATGGGGGAGTTTTTAAAGAAAAAATAATATAAAATGACCAATACAGAATTAAGTGTAGGACCTTAGAAGGGGCCTATGCAAATGAGGGCCCCTGAAAGCAAAGCTTATACAGCTTTGTGTTAAATCTGCCTCTGGCAGGAAGAACATTCACTGTTATGCGCTTGCATATGTATGGAGTTTTTCATTAAGTGAATGCATTGCCTATTCAAAGGATATATAGTTTTTTAAATTAATATTTTTAAATGCCATCTCTCCGACTGACAGCATAACACAGAATTTGTAAATGTTTCAGAAAGCACATAACCTTTTATTTGTTAACAGCAGAGAAGGATTTGCCCTTAGCAAGCTGGAGGGGATGCTGAGGAGGAATTCTGAGGTTGTCAATTTAATGGAAGCTGGGCAGCGGAAGGTGGGGGTTTACTTCCATCGTGTAGCACTAGACATTCGTGCCAGAAGCCTAAAAGGCTTGAGCATGTAATACTGACTAGACTACACATCACTTGCTGTATAAGTAGTGTTTAGAAGAGTCCTTGCTCTTTCCGAAGCTTACAAGAGAAAAATAAAATGAAAACTAAAAGAATATCGAACTGATTGCTAAAAGGAGCTGATTGTCTGGAAGCAAGTGCTGGAGGACCAAAGAAGTGGGTAGACTGGATGCTAATGCTCGTTCCCAAATGGATCTGATGGCCCGTGGTTTTCTATTATTGCATCCAGGAGTAGGAGGTCCCTTCCTGTAAACTACCTAGAAAGCATTCATTCTCTTAACCACTCAATTAGGATAATTTACCCTCGTGATGAATGGGGCTGTTCCTTCTCTCTGATTTAGTCTGAGCGTGCCTCCATCTGATGCAGATGTAAATAGCTCTGCAGCAGAAGGTCGACCTTGCGTCCTCACCACCCCAATGCCTAAACCTGCAGCTTGCAGCATGCCTCCACGGAAGGAATTGATTACAAGCCCCTTAGGTCAACAGAAACATAAAATAGCTAGCAGCTCCCTCCGTATATCTTTCTCCCGTGGACAGAACAAGTCTGACCTTGCAGAGAATTTGAAATGGACACTAAGGAGAATCTCCTGACAAAAAATGTGAAATACTGGAGTCAGAGAAGGAAGAAGTGGCCTTTTCCCCCAAATCCACAAGAAGCCCACACTTTGGGTAGTTCTTTAGATGCTGTCTTAGTTACAATGGAGACAGGATGCAGCCCTCAAAGCCTCTTAAATTTCCCCCAACTCTTGAAATTTCTTAACAATTGAATGACCTTCTGTTGTGTGATATTTTATTTGGGTCAGGAGTATACCCCCTTTTTCTATTAAAGAGAGGGAGGCAATTGATGCTCACAAAATTAAAAATAAAACAAATGAGAGTGGGGGAAAGGTCAGGGGAAGGGAAAATATAGTGTTTTACTTGTACTCTTAGAGAACTGAAAACCAGGAGCAATTCAGCACATACAGGAAACTACCGGTTCCAGCGAACTATTAGTTCCATGATGTGGGCAGGTTGGATATGGCCAGAGAGATCAGAGAGAGAGAGAAAAAATTAAAAGTAACAAAAGTAACATAAAATTAAAAAAAAAAAGGCATAAGAAAAAACAGAGTATAAATATAGAGACCCTAGAGGTAAAGAGGGGCCCAGTCAGAGGGGCGGGTAACAGTGACACTGGCTGGCTTTCATGGACCATCATTTGTCCCCTGGTGGCCTTTAGGGATATTGCGCCAAGCCAATGTAATTCATCGTTCAATTTTCACATCTGTAGACACAAATGGGGTGTCGCCACTGGACAGTTTCCCGTGGATGGACAAAACTACATCAACAGTAGAACATTGAGCAATGTCTGGTGGTCTCCCCTTGCTGTTGGACCTATGGAGCAGCATACTGTATGAGGTGTAGGAAGTAGGACATCTGAGTTTGGGCTCCAATGCTATCTACATCCTTGAACAAGCTACTTAGCTCCTATTTGCCTCCATTTCCCATTAATAACCATGAAATAACATAATTACTCTGTAAAGAAGCTGCCTAGTGTGCAGAAAAAAAATAGTTCAGTTTACTATCAGTTCAGAAAGTTCAGTTTACTATCCTAATTTTCTAAACCAACTTCCTGTCCACTGCCACCAGTAGGAGGTGAGCAATGGGGCTCTCAGTGTGTGTGTGTGTGTGTGTGTGTGTGTGTGTGTGTGTGTGTGTGTGTGTCTGTGCTGAACTCACACATTCAGGCTCCCCAAGAAGACATGGAGCTGAAGTTTCCTTCCGAACATTTTTGCAAAGTGACCATCTAACCAGGCCACCATCATTTCTTCCTCAGATTCTTTCCATGGCTTCCTAGAGGGCCTTTCGCTGGCTCCCTTGCCTCCTCCAGGGCACACTTCTCTCAGCACCAAGAGCAATCTACTTAAGACACATATTGGATCACACCATTCCAGCGTGAATCTATTCAAGGGCTTCCCACTGCCCTCAGAACAAATCCAAACTTATCTGTCCCGTTTGTCTGCCCAGCCTCATCTTGCGCCCCTCCCCTCCTCTCACACCATCCTGCAGCCACCATGGCCTTCCTTCATCCTCAAACACACACAGCTCTTTCTTGCCTGAATGCAATGTACTGTCTTCGCCTCTGGTTCAGAACCTGCCATCCAGCAAGTGGTAAATCCTGCCACGTCCAGCGCAGCCCTGGAAAATTACCCTGAGTGGGAACAGTGGGAGATGGAGAAAAGAAAGAAGACAGAGAGCTGGGATCCGGAAGCTCAATATCTACTGATGATGGAGTACAGAGCGATTTTATTTTTGCAAGTTGCTTCTATACAAGAGCATACATTTGAAGGCTAAAGTGAGATTATCCCCACCCAACCTCCACATCCTACTATAATCATTTGCATTTCCACAGGGTAACCCCCACCCTACACAGCCTGCTAAAATCATTTGCATTTCAACACCTGCATTGTTTTCCAATCAGTTCCTATTTTCCATTCTTAGGAAGATTTGTGGAGGTGAGACAACCCTCGGTTGGTTTCTCAGATTGCAAGGACCTTGCCAGTTTACAACCTGCTCTCCACAGAACACCCCCTCTGACATTTTCCTGGCTGCCTCCTCTGCCTCTTCAGATCTCAAGATGAATGTTTTCCCTTAAGGAGGATATTCCTGACTGCTCTGAGACAGTTTCCTCTTTAGTCTCTACTTAGGCCCTCTGTTTAGGTCCTTCAAGCACTTATCATTAGTTTATTTTGTTTTGTTTTGTTTTGGTTTGGTTTTGGTCTGCCCAACTAGACTGTAGGCTTTCTAAAGAAAGGGTGACATCTTTGGGTTCTTATTCATAGTTGCAACTATATGTGGCCCATAGTAGATCCTTGAAATGTTGTTAAAGGAATGGATGAATAAAGTGAAACTTCACATATTGGAAAAACAGAAAAAGGGAAACTTTACAGGTCTCAGAAAGCTGGAGCAGGGTGTCAAGGGAGGATGCTTTTGGCAAATAATTTACAAGCTGTCTTAGGAAATATGCCAGATTTGAGAGAGAGGCTTGTGAAGTAATCACAGCCACCAAGACCAAACAGGGCAATTAAGACGCTTGGAACCCTCACACTAAACTATGGAATGCACTGTGTAAGAATAATACTGGAATTTCTGTTTTTAAAATATATTTAGAGTTTGAGGGCAAGAAAGGGGGTCTAGGAGACGCCGAGGAAAAGGGGGAGGAAAACTGAACTGTCCGACTCAAAGCTATTAAGTCCATCAGGTTGGAACAACCTCTCAGGAAGGTGAATTTGTTGGCTTATAAACCTTCTCATTGCTCCTCTGTGCTTTGCTGACTGACAGCGCCAATGAGGGAACCGCCTCCTTATCCACCCAAAGTCTGGCTTCTGCTCCTGAATCTTATCACCGTGATCTAGGTGTAATCAACCCGAGTGATGACATGCCCTTGAGGTGGCTGTCAAATCTCCCTCCCTGTCAAACCCTCTCTAGGGGATCAGAAATGTTAAGAGGGAAGCCCCTCATCTACATCACTAGCATGTAAGCAACAGGTGCAGGAACTTAAATCTGATGTTGGTGCCTGGACATACTATCAGCAAAGGCAAGCGTGTTTGTATGTTAACTAGTGTCTGGAGAGAGCCCTACACTGGGACTGAGCTTCCCCTTCCAGCCTAGCTTCTGCCTGGTCTGTGCTTCAAGCACAGAGAACGTCTCTGGGTGTGTTTTTATAACACGTACAGGTGCCATACAGATTGGCAGCTGATCTGGCCTCTATTGCTTCTCCTATGAAACCAGATAGGCTCTAAGTCTCTTCTAACTATAAAATCCAACATATCAATCTATCTGTGAATCATCTATCAATGCATATTTGTTTTTTGCTCTGTTAAGCCCTGAGCCACTGTTAGTAAGAGAGGATTGTTTTTACGGTTGTCAGATAAAATATAGGACACTCAGTTAAATTTAAATTTCAGAGAAACAACAAATACTTTTTTAGTATAAGCATATGCCATGCAATATTTGCAACAAATATTTGGGCTATTAGCTAAATCTGACCATTTTAGCTACTTGTCTTCTATCCTCCAAATACTGTAACCTCTTGGAGGGATAGGAACTGGATGTTCATTATCTCTGGAATCCTGCACAATCGTGTCTGCCAGACTTTTGGATTTAACAGACTGAACATTATTGGATTTTTTGGAGGGGAAAACAACTTTTTATTTTGGTAAATAAAAGCATTTATAGCCATCATCATTTTACTAAAGGAAAGCGAGTTAAACATTAAAAGCTATGGGTTCCAAGTCATTTTATATAATTATATATAATTATAACATACTTTTATAAATCATTTAAAAATTTAACTTTACTAAATACTCATCATATTGTTGTTTTGTTTGTGTGTTTCTTAAGCATAAAGATGATGCTTTGAACCAATATGTCACTGCTCAGCTGACCTGCTGGGAGCTCCAAGAGTGATATTTATTGGGAGGCCTTGTCTGACTTTTTGACTGGAGCTTGACTGCTCCAACTATCCTGTACTCTTTCTTCATTCTCTGGCTCTTCTTTTTTTTTCTCTAGGCCTTTGAATCTTTTAATGAGTGAATTTTTATTGTAAATTGTCTCAAGGAATTCATAAGTATAGAAATTTTAAAAAAGAAGAAAAAAAAAGCTTTGCATATAGTAAGACTTCAATAAACAATGCTGTTGACAAAACAGAGATAAATATTGAGTAATATACAATTAGTTTACTTTCTGAAGATGATTTTTTAATGAAATTCTTATTTAAATTTCTCATTCTTAGAAATTTAGACCTAGAAAGGTAATCACATCTTCTAATCCAATTCCATACCTATCAAATTGGGATTTTGGGGATAAGATTCATGAATCTATAGGAATTCTAGGATTCAAGGTCCATTCATCCACATGCCCTCTTAGCATATATCAAAGGGCAATATATCTTTTTACAGGTGAGACGACCAAGCACAACAAAGCAAAGTGACTGTTATATAAACTGGTGGTAAGTGTGGGTGAAGTGCATAGCACCAAGCTTTCTTAGCAAATTAACTGACTCTGGGGGAGCCAGGAAGGGCAGAAAAAGGTGTTCATTCATTTCTGTTCACATATATAGTAGAAAGTGGGTGCCAGGTACAGAGAAATGAAAGACTTAGGAAGATTTACCTCAAATAATAGCAACACCCCTCTCTCATCTGTTCTGAGATTTCACAGTTCCCTAACCACTTCTCTCATATTATCTTGCTTTGATCCTCACCGCAACAAGATTTAGCAAATGGGATTGTTTTCTAACTTTACAGATGAGAAAATAGAGGCACAGTTACTGTGTTTATGTGGCCAATAAAATGGATTTGAATGCTTTTTAATACTAAGTATCACTTAAGTCTGGTTAAGACAGGCCAATGTCTTTGTCATTAAAGAAACCTGATATACTGTTTCAAAGGGCACACAAGTTCTACGTGATTATTATAAGAAAATTCAGAGAATTCAGAAGAATGTAGATTAAAAGCAGGTGAGTGGATCTCATCCTACTCCTAGTCCTGAAGAGTTTGATTGTCTTTGAATTTCCTTCCCAAGCCCTTCTTTATGTGTTTACATGCATTTATAGGTGCATGTAATTTTTTAAGGTATCAAACTATGCACATTGCTGTGCCTTTTCTTCTCAACAATATGTCACGGCCATTTTCCAAAATCCTTAAGTAGAGATTTACCTGTTTTTAAATGAGCCACGTTTGGAAATAGCATAGCATCATTCATGTCTACACTGATAATAGTGGAATATTATATTTATTTATCACCAGTGTGTAAGGCAGAGTTGACTGTAGAAGGGAAAGGGTGCTAGAGCTCAGAAATGGAGTAAAGTGACTCCCATAGTGTCAGCATACTCATTTTCCCTCAAGAGCAGAGGCTTCAGATTCAGAATCCCAAATGGTCAAACAAGGCCTTGAAAGGGTTATGGAATAGCTCTCCCAGTTTTCTGATCTGTAAAATGGGATACAAATATTGTGTTCCTATAAGGTTATAATAATGATTAAAGGAGATAATTCGAATTAAATGTCAGCACAATGCCTGGTGACGATAATAATGATGACGACAACCACGACAACGCTAATTCTCTTTTGATTTGAAGATGAGACAGTGGGTGGGCCTTAAACTGCGATGTTATCACTGTCAGGAATGAATGCCCTAGGGGACAATTTTTATTGAGAGCCCCCAAATCAGTTTGGGATACTCTCTGGAGACAACTGTCGCAGCCCTCTGGAGACCACTCTAACAGCGAATCTCGGTTTGAAAACCTCAAAGTCCCACCAGGCTTTCAAGATCCTGTACCTGGCTGAACCTTCGAGGCAATCGAGAACTACAATTCCCAGGGGGCGCCACTCCAGCCCCGCTTCGCCCGCAACGTGGCGTCTCTCCCGATTCCCGCCTGGCTCCTGGCCCAAACTACAAATCCCAGAAGGCCTTGCTTGCAGCACCGCTCCAGCCAGCAGTCCCACTGTTTGAAGGGGTAGCGCTGCCCGCGTTGCTCGCTGGGAAATGTAGTTCCTCGGGGACCGAGCGCTCTTCCCTCTCACGCCCCGGCGCCGCGGTCATGGGGGCGCCCGGGCCGCGCAGGAGTGTCCGCTCCTAACGGCCCATCCGGAAGCGTAATCGGGCCCGGGAGTCCTCCGGAGACGCGCCTGGGTTTCCGGTCGGCCCTGGATGTGGTTCGCATTTCGGGCCTCCCCGGGCGAGAAGGTAGACTGACCCGGAGGGAGGCGGCGCAGGCGGATGAGACCAAATGCCAGCCTTGGGCGGGGAGCAGGCCTGGAGAGGGATGAGTCCAGGTGGACGTGGTGGGGGTGCAGGTGGGGGTGCAGGTGGGGGCGTGGCGCTTGTCCGCTGCCGGGCCGGAGGGCAGCGCGTCCCCCCTCGGAGGGGTAGAACAGAGGTCCTAGCAGCCAGAGGGAGTGGGGTGCCCATCTGGCGCGGTGCGTGGGACTCTCCATCCCACGGCCTGGCCACCCCTGGCTCGTGGGGAGGCAGATGGCGCCCTAGGCCTTGCAGAATTCGGGGTGCGGGGGGGCCCTGGTTGGAAAGCGGGATACCCTGGGAGCCTGAGGGCTCCAGCTGTGCCCCAGGAACAAAGCCTTTCCTAACCCCTTCTTAACTGCTGGTGGTTGGCGGTGGTGGAAGGTCCCTGGGAATAGACGTTTGCAGTTGTAGTCCAAGGGAATCCCAGCAGGAAGGAAGCCTTTGAACCCCCAGGCTCCTCTCAGAGGCCTAAGCAGTGCTCCTGGAGTGCCCCCTAAGTCACTGTTATGCGCACGACATGCCATTGGGTGGGAACTGGTTAGTCCTAACCAAGTCCTGGAAATGAGTGTCCAGCTCCCTGGTTCTAGAGAATATTGCAGAAGTGGCTCAGCTCATCGAAGAATGACCTGAGTAAATTAATTGAAAATAATAATAATAATAATAATAATAATAATAATAATAATAATAATCAGGGCACAAAACAATGTATGCAGCAATCCTATTTTGTAATAAATACATATATCTCCCAAAATATGTGGCACGTGTCCATCGATACTGATAGAAATCAGAACTATACTAGACGCTATGAACAGTGATTATTGATGGGTGGTGAAATTACAGATTAATTTTACTCTTTACATCTTTATGTAGCATCTAATTTTGTACAGTGAGCATGTATTACTCTTTTTTTTTCTTTCTTACTTTTCCAAAAGAGTCACTGGGTTGCCCCGTGGTGGTGCATTTTGGAAGGCAGGCTCTAAGGCCAACTACTCTATGGCTTGCGTTCAGCCACCTGCAGATTCTTTCGCCAAGAGTGATAAGATTGAATTTGAAGGGTGAATTTAGTGTGCCGTCTGTGAGGCGAATGTTTTTTCCCCTTCTTTCAGGTTAGAAAGACGGTGTTAGCAAGTGTTACACCGTGGCATGTGAATGTTTTGGTCTTTGTCAGTCAAATCCATTATTTTTTCTAGTTTGAAATGTTCTCATTATCTAATGGATTTAAGTTCCACTGCATAAACTTTCTTGGGATCTGATAACTCATGTTGGCTGGGGGATGAGAGGGAGAAAAATATTGCAGCTGAAATACCTCTTCAGCTTTGGATTTGATCTTGCTTTTCGTTCTTTGTCAGGGTTAAAGAGCATTTGTGTGTGTGTGTGTGTGTGTGTGTGTAATTAGAAAAGAAATTTAATATATCCTTTGAATGTTCTCTTTGTGCATTTCCTGCAACAAAAGCTTTTAAAATCAAGGTAGGAACACAGCAAATAAATAAATTTCATGTTATTTCAATCTTTTTTTTTTTCTCAGCTTTTGCCATGTTTCTGATTAAAGATTGACGTTCCTGCATAAGTATTTTCCTGTAAAAATGTCCTTGCCTTTCACTGAGGAACAGAGGAAGAAGATAGAAGAGAATCGACAAAAGGCTCTGGCCCGTAGAGCTGAGAAATTATTAGCAGAACAGCACCAGCGTGCAGGCTTGAGCTCCTCCATTGCTGCCTACCCATCCCAGTCCAAGCACAACCCTTCCACAAATCTCCCCAGGGATCCTCCTCAGCCAGTGAGCCATAGTGTCAGTTTTGAGCAACAAAATCCTAGTAGTTCATCTAATGGTGACCAAAGACCTCATAATCCGCACAGTTTTCATCTTAGCACTCCAGATCAGGCAAAGGAGACATGGAAGAGCCAAGAAGTAATATCCACAGCCAACCCTCATAACAGCCCACCAAGTCAAAAGACTCTCACGGGGATCTCCCCTCCCTTGGCACAAAGTCCTCCAGAGGTTTCCAATGAGAGGTTTTTGGTTCCTTGGTTAGGTCAAGGTCATCCTCAGACTTCACTTGGGACCAAATCGACACCCTTTGCTAACACAACTCGTGAGCCTTTGGCCAAAGCAGAGAGTTCCCAGGATACACCAACTACCTCTGGACAGACTCCCAACAATCCTAAATTGGAGGCCACACCAGCAAGACCGTCATCCACCTTGGGGCAGAACATTTCCAGTGACCTCTATGGCTCAGGGTGTGTGACGCCCAGGACAAAGGGAAAACAACAGAAATCACAGGCTTCACTCCCTAAAGCAGTAAGCTCACAGGAGGGAAAATGCGTAAGGAATGGAGACCGTTTCCAGGTGAAGATTGGGTACAATGCAGAGCTCATTGCTGTATTTAAGCGTCTGCCCAGCAGAAATTTCGGTAATGAATCTTTATTCAGTCTAGTTCTTCAGATGTTTTATTTTTCTATTTCTAGAATCTCTTTTAATCTAGCAGTTTCTCATAAATATGAAGAGGGTACATTGGCACATTCTGTCCATCCAGTTGTTACATTTTTTGTCTATTTTAGCTTGTGTTTCCTTTTGTCATAGACGTTTCTTCAAACAGCTGCCAAAATCGGGAGCTGCCAAATGGCCATATGGAGAGTGGATGACTGTTTACTGGCAGGCCACTCCTCTGCCAGATGCTTTATATGCATTGTGGCACTTAAGCCTAAAAACAATTTTTTGATAAAAGTAGATGTTTCCATTTTAAAGGCGATGGACACTGGCTCAGCAAGGTGAAGTAACATGCTCAGGTTGGTTTGTCTGAAGGGCAGAGCTGGGATGTGGCCTGCTCTGCCATGCCTCAGTGTACACTTTTCTCATGTCAGAGCTTTGCCAGATGACACTGGGTCTCAGAGAACTTGTATTCTTGTCCTACCTCTCCCTCAGCCCTCCTAGGTGAGGCTGATAGCATCCTAGGGCCTGACTTGAATTTCACAATATGGTATAAAAAGCATCATTCTTATTTATATTTACTGTTTGTCCTCTGCAAGTGTTTTGTAAATCAGTGGGGGCTTGCCAGTCGGCTGTTTTGAACTTAACATTCATTCATTCATTCACTCATTCATTAAACAAGCTTTTATTGAATGTCCAGCAGTCATCCACCTCACTGTGGACAGACCAATTTTTCTGTTTTATTTCAGATCCTGACACTAAGACGTGGAACTTCAGCATGACTGACTACAGTGCCCTAAGTAAGTGGTGTGTCATCACCCCTCACCTAGGAAATACTGCTATTGAAAAGTTTCTTTGGAGTAGCGGATGTGGTTTAGCTTGTGGGCACCATCCCAAAGCTTTTCTTTCTTCTCACTAAGGCTGACACGGTGAGGCACCTCCTTGGGTGAGAGTCACTGGTAATATTGATAATAGTTGGCCCTTAAAGGAGCCTGCTACATTCCAGGCTGTTCTAAGCCACTTATGTAGGTATGCTAAATCTTTTATCCCTTGGAACAGTCATTTTACAGATGGGAAAACCGAGGCCCAGAGAAGATATGTATCTGCCATAGGGTCACACAGCCAATAAGTTGTGCAACTGGGATTCAAACCCAGACAGTCTGACTTCAGACGGCATGTTTCCGTTGGATGCTCGTTTCAGCCCTGACGGGTGGCCATGCCAGCCCCTGTTCCCAGGAAGGTTGACAATTCAGCAAACAGCCCGAATCCTCATAATAGTCTCTGTGCAGTTTGAACAATCTTGCAATGATTGTGGATTTGTGCATTTATCCTAGTTTGTAAATTTTCAGATAGGTTCTTGATTGTTATGTCTTCTTAGTAGATTATACTCTTCATCAATACAATATATAAAAATGGCCTCTGTCAGTCTTTCGGTAATTTTGGGTGTATGTCTCAGAATTTTGCTTTTTTAACCCTAATACACACTTATCGTAGAATATATGGAAAGTATATCAATGTGCAAAGAAGAAAACTATCCCCATGATGTCCCCACTTAGTTAACCACTATTAACATTTTGTTCCAGCCTTTTTTCTATGCACTAAAATATACAAATTTTTACATACATGATGTAAATTTTATCATGCCTCTTTCACTTAGTGTTCCAGCATAGCATTTTTATTTTAATGGTGAATGTTAACAGTCAATTCTGAGTGATGAAAATGCAGGCATCCATTATTGAACCACTTTTACCTCCAAAAAATGATTTCCTATTGTTGAACTTAATACCGTTTTTTCTTTAATGTGTTTCTGTCTTTTCCAGAATTTCTTCCAGAAAACAATGGCTATGTGACATTTCATTGTATGATTGTGTTATATATTGCTTAAATCGTTTTCTTTTTGTCTTTTTTATTCAATTACAATTGACATTTAATACTATTTTATATTACTTTCAGGTTCTTTATGTCTATTTCAATTTGCTCCCAGTTTTTTTAAGTATTAAAATTGTAAGAAACACCTTTATCCATGAATTTTTGTATTTTCAATTGTTAATTGGGAGAGATTCTCAGAAAATTGATCATTATGATCACTTTTTATGGTTCTTGCTGTATATTACCACATTGTTTTTCCAAAAGGTATTATTATCAACTAGTAATAGATATCTATTTTTTTAATCTTTTGAATTTGAGAAGTAAAAAAAATTACTTTTTATTTCTGATTATTTAAAGTTGCACATGTTTTCGAATGTTTGTCATTCCTTCCCCTCGTTTTAATTGGCTATATCTCTACTTTTATGGTCTTGGTATGTTTTTAAGTATGAGCTCTGTTTATCTTTCTTGCAAGTATCTTTATTCAGTAGTTTTACCATTCAGTTTGTGTTTTTTGACAGTTTGGTTTTATGTAGTCTAATCTTTTAATCTCTAAAATATATCAGTGATAGATAAAATAAGTTTCAAAACTGCTCCTGTGGCCTGGCAGTCCCTTTTCTCTTTGTTCTCTGAGCAGAGTAGTGACCTGGGAATAGGGTTAAGTGGGTAATTTCTGGTGTGTTGACTTCAGTGGCTTCTATGACACAGCAACAGAAATTATCTGATAAATTTACTCATTCTAGTGAGATCCTTCTTCCCCCTGTTAATTTCTGAATTCTGAGTGTTTTAATTTGAAATTTTAAGAATCAGAAGAATTATGTTCAATAAATACTGAAATCCCCCAGGCCCCAGGTAGGGCACATTTCCAGACCTTCACAATCCAGCAGTGCCTTTTCTCTCCTGCCTGCCAAATGCGATTTCTCTCGACCCTGTTCCTGTCTTCCTCCTTTGCCTGCTTGAGCATCCCAGGGCATGTGAAAGTCATCCACCTTGTCACATCTGTCGTTCTCCTCTTCTTCGGCAGTGAAAGCAGCCCAGCACCTCTCCACAGTCACCCTGCAGCCTTTGGAAGAGGCCAGCGGTGTGTCACAGACCAGCCTTCCTTCAGCTTCCTCCCTTGCCTTTGTCAAAGGGCAGTGTGTGCTCATCTCCCGGGCCCGCTTCGAAGCAGACGTTGGCTACTCAGAAGTGTTGGTGGCACTGTTTAAACAGATGGATTCCAAAAATTACGGCAAGTCATTGGCCTCTGCCTGAGTCCCAGGATGCATACATAGTGTTCTGTGATCTCAGAGTAGGGTGTTTTTCTCTCCCAATATTTAGAAATGACTTTCTTGGTAGAGCCTTCCTGATCTGCTTCACTTATTGTAGAAAGGTGATGCCTAAATTGTTCCAGATAGAGAACACATAGTGGGGCCCATTTTATCCTTAAAGGCTTCTCAGAGAAGATCCCACAATTTTCCCGAGTCACCCAGTGTCTTCTTTATAGAAGCAGATAAATTCCTGCTTCAGCCATTAAACCTGCCTGTTTATATCTTGTCCTTACCAAAGCTTGAAAAACAGATGGTTACCATAAAAATAAATGCCTTTCTATAGACTAAGATAGCGGTTCTCAAACTTGAACATGCATCAGAACCATCTTGTGGGCTTGGTAAAACACAGATTGCTGGGCCCTGCCCCCAGGGTAAATACTGAGGCCTGCTTCCCACCCAGAGATACCAAATTAATTGGTTTAAAGTGGGCTTGAACATTGGTATTTTTTTAAATCTCTGGGTAAGTCTGATATTAATCAGCCTCAGTTGACAATCACTGGCCAAAGCCGAGCTGCTTTGCTTTATTTTTTTGTGAAGTTCTTCAGAAGCTGCCCTGTCAGAATGAGGGGCAGAAGTCAGCTTTAGTATTCTGAGCTCCTGGCTTTCATTCTCAGCTTGGGCCACATTGTTTTGCAGAACAGTGTGGCTTTAATGGATTCATATTCCCATTCTCGAAATGGTTTTAGCCTTTTCCTAGGCAAGTAGAAAGTAAACCCTTAACACCTCTTGTCTTTGAAACGTCACATTCAGGCGACTTCATGGAAGATGCCTGCATAGAATTACTTGCTCAGTGAGCTTTCATCAGGGCTTGGGGCTCCTTCAGGAGGAGGGTGATACTGGCTATTGCATTTTTACCCTTTAGATAGATACAGTTTTAACTGGTGAGGGCAGGCTGGTGAGCAGGGTTTAGATGAGATGTGCCGGGCTAAGCCGGAGTCAGGGAATGAGCTGCTCACTCAAGGGCCAGGATTCTTTGCCTCTCCTGCCCCCGTTAAGATTGTCAGCTTTAGCTTGGGGTGGCCCTCAGCAGGCAAGTACAGGTGACTGGTGTCTTCTGAAAAGTATGACCTTTGACATAGTCTGCTATTTTGGGAATGTCAACAGCTAAAATACTGACACCCGGTTCTGCCAACACCCAGACATCCAAAACCACAACTGGATCTTTTGTCATAGCTCCTATTCACAGGCTTCCCCCTTTGCTGCTCTGACACTGTCAGGATCATGCTGTTGTCAGGAAGAGTCTCCCACCCTTCTCCCACAGCGAGGGGAACCTGTCAGCCTTTGGGCTTTCCATCAGGTTACACTTAAGCTACCTTGCTTTTTCCTGACTCTGACTCACCATGTCCATGATGCTTTTTCTCTGACTATCTGCTTTCTTGGTGGCCATACAGGGAAGAATTAACTGTTGTTGTTCAGAAAGCATTTATCAAGTTGAAGCTTTCTTGATTTTCTCAGGTAGAATGGTAAGGTAACCTTTCTTAAGTAATTAGCCAAGATTGGTTAATGAGATGCTAATCCTTCTTAGTAAATATTGTGTGTAGTTTATGCCACATGGTACTAATCAGCAGATGGTATAATAATAATAATAATAATAATTTATGATTGCCTTTTTTAAGTGCTCATTGTTTGCCAGGAACACTTTCATAAGCATTTTCATTTAAATTTTATGTAATTCTCACAAAACCCTGTGAGGCAGAGGTGGTAGTATCCTCATTTTTTATATGTGAGAATTGAGGCACAGAGAAGTTATGAGAGTTGCCCAAGGTCACAGATCTAGGCAAAGCTGGGATTTTAATGTAGGCTTTGTGACCATTCTACCCACATGCAGCTTGTTTCATGTGTATAAAAGGGATCGAAAAATAGTGTCCAGCTTCAAGCACAGTGAGGAACAGAGGAGAAGGTGCATGTGAATCTGCCCTGGCTTGAAGTAAGCACTGAATAAGTGTAAGCTACAAATATGATCCCCCGTCTTGGAAATTCAGGGCATTTCTGACTGCTGGGCCATCCCCAGAGCAGTTTGTCACCACCCTTTCAACCCGGTATTGTTGCTGCGTCTGCTTGACTTTCCTTCGTGAATTCTGTGACATCTCGTGGGTGGGTACTCTCACTTCCCGTATCTCCAGTGCCAGGCACAAACCAGAGAATGAGGGAGTGATGATCTGGGAGAAGGGCAGAGTGTCATATTTGCTTATTTGTTGCTTTTCATTACAGATGTCAAGGCCAGGAAGTGGAACTTTCTCTTGGAAGAGCACAATAAACTAAGTGAGATTCCCACCTTGCTTGTCTTATATCATGCTATTGTTAAACTTTAATTATCTGCCTTAAATTTAACATATTTTAAAAGACCCTTCTCCCTCTGCCTTGGTAACATCAAATGGTATGAACAGGTCAAGTAAAGATGGCGATGTTCTCAGGTAGCTGCGTCCCTGTCTGCTGAGATGGTGGCTTTACAGCAGCCCAAGTGAACACAGGGCCTCTTCTTCCATCAGGGTGAGAGATGCTAGTCAGATCCTCGAGGCCGTGAACTCTCCTGCCATCATAGAAGTATTAGCAGTGAAGGAATGTAGACTTTGGGAATCAGAGGGGATCTAGGGTTACTCAGCTAGGAAGCCACTTTGGAGTCCAAGAACAGCCTCTCCCTTTACTTCTAGAACCAGATAATCAACCAGAGGCAGATGCTAGGCCAGAGTGCATAAGCCTTTGAGGAGTACTTTGGAGACTGACCAAGGGAAGGGTTGTGTGTACCATTAGAACTAGAAGAAGGAGAAGCTAATTTGAGCCTAACATTTTTCTTCTCTGTGTCCTGCTTGGGTGAGGCAAAAAATTCTAATATGCCTGAGAAAGGGAGATAAAGTCATACCTCAGCCTGGCCTGGAATGCCAGTGTGTTACCCATCTTCCAAGCTGTCACAATTCCGCAGTGGGTGTGCAGCGGCACAACTTATGTTCCTCCCTCCTGACCTCCTTGGGAACTCACTGGGCCAGCCAGTGGTGGTGCCACCGAGAACTGGAGAGACATGATCCAGCCCAGGAGCTCCAGATCATTGGCCATCTTGCCCACCGGCTAGGGCTTTAAAAATTGAGTCTCTCTCCTTTGTCTCCTTATGTGACTTAATGTGTGACATCAGGTAGATAATTCAACATTCTAGGTCCCATTTGTTCTTACAATAAAAAAAAAAAATAATGGGGTGGGGGCAGGGAGTAGATAGGTCTTTAATCCCTATCTACCCTAACGCCAGAAATTAAATATAAAGGAAGAGCTTTGAATTCCTTGAGGAAAGACTCTTGCAAACTCAAGGTTAGGTTTGAATATGATGAGATACTTAGTATCAGGAGACATTCGCTGATGCAGAAAGAATTGCTAACATTGATCTGAGACCCCATGGCTGCTGCTATGTGGGTCTTGTGATTCCGAGTGAACTATTTAGCCAAAGCTGACGTTTTGATGAGCAATAGGAGTAAGTTTTTCCCTCTACTTTGTCTTTCAACCACAGAAAGACATGTAAATATGTTAGCTATAAGGAATTGACCTTCATGGAATGACAAAAAGTGGTATACATACAGCGTTAGCATCTGAATGTCATTTTGAAAGCCATGCCTCGTGACTCCAGCTCTTTTGTGGGCTATAGATTCTGAAATATCTGATGAAAATAATGGATTCTTCATCCAGAAAAACACACAAGATGGCTGTACTTAAGATTTTGCATTTGATGTTAATCCCATGGATCTGGAGTTAAGAATTCTAGATTTTAGAGTTCATATTTTTACATGCTTTCTTGTCATTACAATGTCTTGTGGAAGATAAGAACTATTCTCCCTATTTCATAGATTGGACCCAGAGAAAGGAAACTTGTTTTCCTTATTGAGAGCATCACAGGGTCATGATAAAGTCAGTGAAAAAAATCAGACTAAAATTGTGATCTCGAGTTTGTAATGTGACTCATTTGGAAATTTAGAAGCCAGATTCATGAACTAAGTGGTCAGGGAGACAAGACCCTGCGGAGTATAACAGTTCTAGTTCAGCTCTGAGTCCATCATTAGCAGAATAAACCGGGGAATTTGCCCCTCTCCTCATCCCTAGGGCTGGTTCCCTGTGTGTGAAATTAGCTTATTGATCCTGAGTTGGGGAACATGTATGTGCATGCAAATGAAAAATGACAGTAAGATGTTCTGAGAGTGTGAATATTTTCAATGACATAGTGACGATTATGTTCTCCAGGTTAGGTGAAGCTAAGAGCTTACCTCCTCTCTCTTTCCTAAGTGACTTGAGGCCTTTTGGCCACAGTGCAGTTGGCATAAAGCCTTTTGTTTTCCCTGTCACAGTCCGGAAGGGTTCTGCGTCCCCCTCAATGATCTTGCCAGCCGCTACTTGAAAACATTGACATCTGTGCAGCGTGGCTCAGTGGTGGCCTGCCAAAGAGCTGTTTTACAGAAACGACTTCTAGATGACTCGTGAAGTCAGACAGCACATTCCTGTCAGCTCCCGGCACAGGGCAAGGACAGCAGCCACAGTCATTGTCAGCGAACGGGGGCTCTCTCAGAAGCACAGCCGCTGACCGATGTAGCAGCGTAGGATTTTGGAGGCAGCAGTTTGTAGGAGACAGAGTGGAGGTTGGTTTTCCCCTCTTGAGTGGTGAAAGAACACAGTGCTTACCCAGCACCGCATGTCACATCGGCTGGATCAGCAGCCACATCTTAGTTTTCATCAGGTATTTGAGTTCTGAAGACCGCCAGGATTAAAATGAAAATGGTTTCCGAAAGCACATAGAGTGCTCAGTCTCCTGAAGTGTGCAGAATCAGCGTGCTCAGGTTTAATTTGGCAGCATAAAATGGATTTCTGTATCAGTATGGACAGTCTCTTTTGTATTAAAGCCTTCAACCTTACCCAATTTCTTATCCTGGTAATTCTGCTCTTACAGATTGTTTCCAGAAATAACTGGCACATATATTTAGTGAAGGACAGAATGTATTGCAAATGCAAAGCAATTTAAAGTAGCAATAGACGGCTCAGCCCTACATCTTCACATCAGTATTTGCAGTGATAACCAATTGATGGTTGTGGCAAATGATTTTTATGATACCTTGTGAAGATATTAAGAAAAGAATTCCTTATGGAACTAACAACTGTAGAATTTCAAATAATATTGAATAGAAATGAAATATATCCAGTTTCTCTCTACTAGATTCCCTGAGGGCAAATATCCCTTCCATGAGTTTCCACATCTCTCCCAGGATGCCCTGAAGGGGTAAGGAATAAAGAGCAACTGAGAATCTGGAAACAATGGCCATGCTTCTAATTAGATTTTTTAAAAGGACAATATTAAAAGGGGAGAACATCTAGAGAGCTACAACCCACTGACAGCAGGCTGTGATGAGCAGTTTAATAATTTACCACCAGCAATCTCTAGGTCTATCTCTTTTCTCTAACGTCGTAATTTTTTAACTAATCTTCCCTTCCCCCTTTTATGCCCCCAGATTGTATCTCTGGTTTTATCTTCTGTTTGTCTATTGAATAATTTTTTTTCCTCTTAATTTTAAAATCATGAGGCTAAATTCTTTCAAAGAGCAAAATCAGTGAAATTAATTTGCTTTTATTTCCATGTTGATATCGAATAATATGTTTTTCCCACTTGGGTTAATGGCTCCTGACTAGAAGAAGGGAATTCCCCATCTATATATGGAGGTCTGCAGCCAGCCCCCTGGAAGGAAAGTAAAGACCCCCCACATATAAGCTTTAATGGGAAGACTCAGAGTCATGGTCACTTTTAGTAATAGTGCAGACTCTGAACTTATCAGAGGTTGGTAAACTTATTTTGTAAAAGGCCAGATAGTAAATACTGTAGGCTTTGTGGGCCATGCAGTCTTTGTCCCAACTCCACAACTTCACCATTATAGCATGAATGTAGCCACAGATAATCCATAACCAAATGGGCACAACTTTGTTCCAGTAAAACTTCTTACAAAGACAGACAACAGGCCTATTTGGCCCCCATGCTTTCGCTTGCCAACACCTGCTTAGAGGGTAGGTAGGGAGCCAGTAGGTCACCTACAGACTAGCTGCTTCACTACTGAGATCACTGCTATAAAACTTGCCTTTCTCAAGGGGAGATTATTCTCTACAAAAAGGGTCAGAAGTGAGCAGGACCAGGTGCATTCTGAGTTGGTAGCTGTCACATAGATTCTGCCCTTTGTTGTTTATAAATTACATGACTGTCCTACTCATCTTTCTCAGAAACAGAGCACGGGTGCTTCCTTGCCTGTTGATATCAGGTCACTTTGAGTTCTCTGATTTTTCAAACATCAAAACCAAATAAAACCTAAAGACAATGGAAACAAGACAGGATTTAATTCTTGTTATTTCTGGGTTGATTTATTTAAGAATGTGGGTCTGTATTTATTTGAATGGGAATACCAAGGTAATTTTAAAAATTACTGCAGGTTAAAGAAAGATCAGTCACAAAAATATAGTTCTTTCTGGTGTTTTCATAATATAGAAAATCAGTTTTGCATTAATGATTGTTTGCTTATATACATAAGTAACAGAGAGGGAAAATAGTTCTCCCAGATGCATCTGTCCCCAGTTACTTTTTTGAGAAGATAGTATGCAGCAGAATTTCAGCCATTGAGCTTTGTATTTCGAAGCCCCTTCTCTTTTACCAGATCTCTTGGACAGAACACTTCAATTCATATGCCTCTGTTCTTTCTAGTTGAAAGGGTGCGCTGCCTTCCACAAGTCCAGCTGAATCCTCTGCCCAAGACACTCACCCTGGCTTTCGCTTCTCAGCTGGAAAAGACATCTCTCTGTCCCACGGCAGACATCCCTGAGGCAGACCTCTCCAGAGTGGACCCCAAGCTCGTGTCTAGCCTGCTGCCCTTTCAGAGAGCTGGAGTCAAGTAGGTTCTTGATCTTCCTCTTGCTCGCTCTTGCTCAGAGTTCATCACTCACCACCAGTGGTGTTCAGATGCTCTTTCTTTTGTGAATGTTCATCTTTCTCTAGAAGGATCTAGGCATTCAACAGCTGGATGTGCTGTTACCAAAGCCTGACTATAACCCATTGATTCTAAATTCCATGAATTCATCAGTACTCTATTGCAGGTTTGCAGAAATCCAGCTCAAGCTGGTTTAAGAAAAGAGATTTCTCAGTGCGTGTACTAGAAAACGCAGGGTCTCTAAAGACCTTATCAGCTCTGCTTTCTTAATTCACTTTGTTCTCGGCCATACGCTGCTCAAGTGTGGCAGCAGAGGATGCTTAGGACTTCCAGGTCACATCCATCAGCTCAGCAACCCAGCGGAAGCACCTCTTTCCTATGGGTCTGACACTGAAATGTGTGAAATCTGGGCCTGACGCTGGAATCAGTCAGTCACTGTGTCCAGGGGGCTTGGAAGTCTTATTGGTGAGGCCAGGCGATGAGCCCACCCCTGGAGCAAGAGTGGGAGGTGGTAGTTTTCTAAAAGAAAGGCTGCTCTTACTATAGAAAGAAAAATGCTGGCTTGTCCTTTTTTACAGAGTTTCTTGAGAGAAGCAAAGTGACAAGTTCGAACTTGCCTTCTAGTGAAAATATGGGAGGGGGAGGAGAGGAAAGAGGTCTTGTTCATCCTTCTTGAAATAATGAAATCGGGATCTGTTACTCTATGGAGTGGTGGGGAAGAGCCCCGGTCAAAGGAAGGAACAAAATTGTCAGTGGAACTGGCAAATGAAGACAGCTTGCCTCCACGCTACCCACCGTGGCGTTTTGGTTAAAGTTTGGCTCCTGTCTCAGACAGGATTTTGTTCTATGTGCGGTTTGGGCACAGTCACACCATACTGTGTTCCCATGGGCCCAGCTCTGCCCACTCCCTCTTCTTCCTTTCCTTCCAGCTCTCTCTCTCTCTCTCAGGTAGCCTGCTTTGCCATTTTAGGCCTTCGTCTGTCCTGATGTCCTTTGGGCCTCATTCTACTCAGGCTCAGGGCAGTGTTTTCCTTTGCTCTTTCTTCCTCTGGCTCCTTCATTAATGCTGAGAGAGGTTGCCCACCAGCCTTCAGTGTCAAGTTCTTCCTGTTTCTGATAGAGATCCATGGGCCCAAGTGGTGCATCCCGGCCTTGCCGGTTAATCCTGTTATGGCCAAGGGCCTTTGCGTGCGAGGCGCCCACGGCCGGTGTGCAGCAGAACCGCGTGGCCGGCAGTTGCCACCTTTTTCCCTACAGCTCTGAAAATGTTAATGGTGTTTACAGCTTCTTCAGCACTTTCTACTTAAATGCAGATTTTACCTTCATTCTTGGAAGAAGAAGGGTTTGGTATTGAGGGAAGAGGGCTATGGATTCTATGCTTTTCCTGTTTTGTTTTTGTTTGTAGGCACTGTAATCGAAAACTCCGTTAAATTCATGGAGCAAAATCTTCTAGATATGTGTCAGATTACTCTAATGGTTAAAGAAATAGTCTCTCTCAAGAGACAGCTGAGTTGAGGCTTAGAAAGCCAGCCATCAGCCTAAAGTCACCTAGCTCTTAAAAGTGGGACCGGGCCTTAAATGCGTGTCTTCTGGTGGCGAGTGCATTGTTTTCTGTTATGCCAGAATACCCTGTAGAGAATGGCCTTCAGCTGTGGGACTGTTTCTCTGCCATCGGGTGTTTCCTTTGTTCTCATCTTGAGCCATTTTGTCTCTGAGATAGGCCACCTCAAAGCAGGGAAAAAGGAGAGACTGTGAAATTCAAGTGTCTGTTTGCTTTGAGAATGACTCAAATGGGCTAAACCATATTGTAAATGGTTGCGCTGAGGAGGCCAAAACAAAAGGCCCTCTGTGGGTTTTGCTTGGGTGCTCCCCTATCTGCCCTGGCCGCCAATTTTGTATATCAGAAAGTGAGGTAAAAAATAAATTTTTTCACACTCGCCCTCCTTCTGTCTGTCTGTGTTGTGAGTTGATCCTGGAAATAGTCCAGAAGATGTAACCCAAGCAGGTGTGCCAAGAGGGGGCTGGGCCTGTTCAGAGAGGTGAGCAGCGTGCCACTGGGCTTCCTTCCCTTTCACTGAAGGAATATGGTGGCCATTGCCTGGGGGATGCTAGAGGGATGGGATGTTGTCGCTGCTGGGAGGACAGAGAAGCGCCATGCCGAGGCACTCCTGCCGCACGCCACCCACAGATCTGCTGCTCTGTTTTCCAACTTTGTCGGATACTGGCCTTTGAAGGCTAGAAACGCTATTTCCAGGCAATTCAGAAAGGCCATTTGCAGCCTAAAATTCTTGGCAGCCTGAACCAGCTGCTGATTAGAAGAAGTTACATTCTCTGTCTTTGCTGTGTGAGAACGAATGAAAAAGAGCCAGTTGCCTGGCTTACCAGGTTTCTGAGCCAATGATGAGTTTTTCAGGAATTCAGGGGAATGAGGACTGGTGTTTGGAGCAGGAGACTGACATCTGGCACTCAGGATCCTTTTAGCTTTTTATTGAGTCATCAGGTGACTCTAGCAAGTTCATTCTTACTGTTTGTGTCTTGTTTATTTTTCTCTTTTTTGTGGAGTTACAGCCATAAGAGGAACATGCCCTTGGCACTTACATGATGGCACCAAGCACTGTTTTAGGTGCCTTACAAAGTAACTTCATTAATTCTGTGGTAGATCTTGTTATTTCCCCCTACAGCTGCAGCACAAGGAGGTTAGAGAACTTGTGCAAAGGTGTTCGACTTCTAAGTGGTGGAGCGGGGTTTCCAACCCAGGCCAGGCGGGGTCCAAAGAGTGGAATACACCCTTATTCGGCGGGGTCCAAAGAGTGGAATACACCCTTATTCACAAATTATTAGCGAGTTGTCGCACTGGCTGGAGGGCTTTGGGACACTGGGGCTGCTAATGAAAACCTTTGCTGAGGCTGGTGCTCCCTCTTAGATGAACATCCCGTTCCACCCTCTCCTCTGGGCATCCTCCTCTCTCTAGCATTTTCTGTCTTTGCTGGCTCCTTCTCTTTGCCCTTAAGCACACAACACCCATTCTGCCTTTTTTCTTTTCTACCCTTCTTGGCAGGTCTCTCACCTGAAGAAGTGCACCCCTCCCAGCCCCTCATTAGAGACTGTTTCCCACTGTCTACCTTTTATATCCCACTGGGCCTCGCCTGCATCGGGCTGAGGGTGATGCCTCTTACTGCCAGCTTCCTTCCTTGGCTAATTGTCTGTTTGTCGTATAGAACACCTCCCTACCTTTTGACCACCATTTCACAGTTTCCTTATTTTGACTCTTTTTAAAATTGCTATTATTCTGCCCCGCTCCGTGGCTCCTGCTCTTCCCTCTTTGAGGAGCAGGTCTCTTCCTGTGAGCAGGGCCCATGTGGGCTGGCATGGTGGCTCACACCTAGCCATGTGTATCACTTTACACGGTGGCCTGGTGGCAGGTTAACTCGTGCCCCTGGGAGATGTGTTGTGTCACTGTCCTTACCTTGTCATCTTTCAGTTTTGCCATAGCAAAGGGAGGCCGCCTGCTACTTGCTGATGACATGGGTCTGGGAAAGACCATCCAAGCCATCTGTATCGCGGCCTTCTACCGGAAGGAGTGGCCACTCCTGGTGGTGGTGCCATCATCCGTGCGCTTCACCTGGGAGCAGGTTGGTTCTCTTTGTGTTGTGATTTTAACAAGGTTTTCCTCAGGGTTTGAGTAATAGCTTGGGTACAGGGCCTGGGATCTTTAAAGATTTTATTTCAGCTGAAAGCAGGAATGGAGATGAGATGCCTCCTGAGGCTAGACTCCTGTGTTTCTGAATTAGAATCAGGTTATACCTTTAGGGAAGAAAGCCAAGGAGTCCCCGAGCTCCGGCTTGCCTCAGTCTGTCAGCGGACACTTCCAGGGTACCTCTTGCTCCCCGTCCATGTGTGCCACATGTAACTTTCAAAATATTTATACCTCCTCCATTTCCCATTATTCCATAATAGCCATGTGCAGTAGACACGTTTACAGGTGATAAAACTGAATCGCAGAGTGGTTAAGCCTCACACTTACTGCTCATGAGGAGCAGTGCAGGGCCTCGAAGTTGCATCTCCTGGCTTCTTGGCCCAGAGTTTTTGTGCTCTGAAGAAGGCAGTGTGGGCAGGATGTTCATTGGCTATCAAGCACCTTTATGGCCCAAAGAATCTGACATGAACTCAGCTTTATCGTATACCATAATCCAGGGCTCAGAGTGGTTCTGTGAAATGAATAAAAGTCCACATAAGCAGACTTGATGAAGAAGGAGACCCCAGTTCACTGTCTGTAGCTTTTCCCAGCTTTATACCACCCATGGAGGCTGTTGGCTTCCTCACACCTTTGCTTCTTCCTGAGTACCCCCGGAGCCACTTGTGGAGAAGAGGCAGCTATATCTGCGGCCTGTCAGCCTGATGCCCGGATGTGCCCTTCTGACTGGGGAGAAAACAGAACTTTAAAAATATGCAATGAAGCTGTACCACATTCTTTTCCTGTCCTCATGATCTGATTTTTCCCAGGACCTCTAGAAACTAGTGATTCAGCACATGTTTATTTTGCATGTGTTAGATTCCCACCGTACCCTCAAAAATTCTGGGGACTAGTCAGATAGTCACATGAGACTGAAGAAAGAACCAGTGTTCCCCAAAGCAGAACTGTGTCACTGCAGGCATCCTGACATGGAAGAGTACCCGGATGCTGACATGATGGTCTTCCACTGACTCTAGGTATTGGCTTTGGCCAGAGATGGCAAGATTTCTGGAGAGAGCAAGTGGCTTCATAGAAAATACTGACGTAGATATTTTCATCGTCATCAGTGCCTCTAGTGTACCAAGTTCTGCTAAAAATCCCTTTATAAATTTCTCTTAGAAGAGTCACATTCTTTCCCTGCAGAAACTTACCATCTAGTTAGAGATCGACAGAAATGAAATCTAGAGACACCACCAAGTGACTGCTATGACTGCACTTGCTCATGAGGGAAGGAAGTGTCCTTTTAGTGGAAAGTGAAGGGAAGTGGACGGGTAAGAGGAAGATGGAATCGGGACAAGGATGATGGTAAATGCCGCAGGACATGGAGGGACAGAGACTGAGTTTATTTTTCGGGGAGCGTTAGCGCTGGTCCACACGGAGAGAGTGTAGGTGATGGGTTGGCTGGGGTCCCAGCTGACAGCAGTTGGGCCTGATTGTCATTTTGGTTTTGTTCTCTACTGTCGTCCCCAGGCCTTCCTTCAGTGGCTGCCATCTCTTAGGCCAGAGGACATCAATGTCGTTGTGACCGGCAAAGACCGCCTGACAGCTGGCTTGGTCAACATTGTCAGTTTTGACCTTCTGAGCAAGTTGGAAAAACAAGTGAAAACCCATTTTAAAGTTGTCATCATTGTAAGTGACTTGGCAAAGTCTTTAAGTAATTTATCTCCATGGAAACTTTCTTCCTAAAAGCCCCAAGAACTTTTGCTATCAATAATCTCTAGGGGGTTAGAAATCTTGTCTTTTTTTTGTGGGGAGCTGACATTTCATTTCTCTCAATTAGCAGTTCTCAGCCCAGGCTACG
Organism: Cynopterus sphinx; assembly: GCA_030015415.1. Taxonomy (NCBI): domain Eukaryota; kingdom Metazoa; phylum Chordata; class Mammalia; order Chiroptera; family Pteropodidae; genus Cynopterus; species Cynopterus sphinx. The sequence goes on from CM057379.1 coordinate 192,397,565, forward strand.
TATTAGAATTTCCTGGGGAGCTTTTTTGAAGATTGAGATTTACTAGGTCTGCTCTGGGTATTTCTAGCCCATCTCTCGTCATGTGAGGTCATGGATAGAGGCCATTCTGTGGGCCCCAGACCGCCCGGGCCTCCAGTCACTGCAGCCTGGACAGTAAGGCCATGCGCCAACCTCTGATGCCTTCTTGTCTGCATGTCTCAGGCACACAGTTAAGTTAGTAAGTTTTATTCCTGTCATTATAAAGACTTTTCCTGCCCCTCCAAAAAAGCTTTTTTTTTATTCCAGTGTTTTTTGTTTTTTTTTTTTTTAAGAAAAAAACTCTTGCTCTGGGATGTGACAGCTTACTGGCTCGCCTTATTTTAGTCTCTAAAGAGACTGGTACCAGCTGTCTCTGTCAGCACTCAACGTGTAACGTGGCTCACAAATAAAAATTATGAAAGGTGGCAGCTTCTCCCAGCCCCATCCTATCTGTCCAGTGCCCACCCCCAGGCCAAGGAACCACGAACAGACATTCAGGGGTGAAATGTGTGGTAGATGATTCCCCAGACTGATGTTTCTCCTCATTTTTCTTTTTTGGCAAAACAGCGAAACCCGATGCCTTCAGACGCTATGAAAGGTTCTCCATTGTTCAGATGTGTGAATTTAAAGAGCCAGTGGTAGTTTTCTTCTCTTAAAAATAGAATTCTCTACTGACAGTGACTTCTTGAATCTTGATGCTCCACTTTGAAGTGCATACCTTATCTAGAAGAAGAGAAAGGAAAGAGTTTTTAGGAGGCCCAGAAAAGGTAGAGCCTCTGAGTCCCATAGGTCAACAAGGTTGCGGTCTAGACTGTGCCTTGGGTTTCCTAGCACCGGGCTGACTGTCATGGTAGGGGTGGGGAGTGGAGCCAGGGGGCATTCATCCATGTGTTCATCCAACTAACAGTTGAGTCCCAGTTCCATGCCCTGCACAATGCTGTGAACTAGGGTGTGGAAAGAGGACAGTCATTCCCTGTCCTCCAAAAACCACAGTCCAGTAGGGCAGACACACGTGGAGATCGTCAGAATATATTTCAGGCTTTTATAGGACATGTGAACCGAACATTATGGGAGCTCAGAGAAGGGTAGGTGAAGGCAGAGTTTCTGACCTCCGGATCTATGATTATGATTTAGACATGAGAACCATACTGGTGTTCGTAGCATAAGCAAACTTAAATGTTTATATTTTTTCAAAGTTAGAGTCTTTCGGGGAGTCATTTCTGATTTGGCACAAATTCAGGTGTGGCTTTGAAAAAGTATTAGCATGCATGTGAAATGAAACATTGACAGAACTACCCCAGGAGGATGGTGATGGTTCTACAATGTGCAGAAAGAATGACACCTTCCTTTCTTGAGTGTTTTCCAGTATCAGGTACTTTATACATAACCACTGATCTTCCCAATGGCCCCTAAGGCAGATATTCTCCTCATTTCACAGCTGATGAGACTGACAATGAGAGAAATTATTGCATAATTTACCCATAGGCATGAAGCTAGCAAGATGGAGAGTCATTGATTAAAGCTGGATTGCATCTGGCTTTAGAATTCATGTTTTTCTGTTTCTGACTCAGCACTTAATCTGCCATACGAGTTTGAGCAAGCCACTTACCACTGTCGATAGTTTGTTCTGCAGTTAATTAAGATCCCTGTCCTCTTCTGACTTCAGAGAAATGGCATAGGAAGGATTAAAGTGGCGGTTCTGAGATATCACACTTTTGTGTATTGAAGACGGAAGCCGTTCCTTGTGGTTAGTTATAATAGGGATTAGTTGTAATAGTGATACATTTTTACCCATTGGCTAAAAAGATCCATTCCCTTCCATATCCTCTGGACTTTGTGCTGTTTCTCTCACTAAACCCCTTTTTCTTGGCTGTCATATGGGCTTATCATCACACAGGAGTAAGAATGTTACACCCCAGGTTTCTGGGAATCGATAACAGTGACATTTTGGGATTCATCTCACCACCTCCTGGTGCATCTTAGCTGAAATGGGACTGGGGTTTCTTATCGATCATCTTTAGCAACGGAGCCAGGATCTCCCCAGTATTCCCATCCTAGGGCAACTGATACCACTAAGTGCTTACCCGGTCTCAGGACTATTCTAAGTGCTTTGTGTGCGTTAGCCCATTTAAGACTTATGACAACCCAATACATTAGGTACTGGTATTTTACCCATTTTACAGATGAGGAAACTGGCACTGTAAAGAGGTCACATAGTTGCTCAGAGTCACATAGCAAGTAATTTGAATACGTACCAAAGTAGAAATTTTCTCCCCGAATGCTAAGAATGTGTAGTTCCTTATTTGGCTTTAAAAAGTATGACATATTCTAGTTTGCTTATGCAGAACAGAACGCAGAGCTATAAATAATCAAACTCTGTGTTCTGGACAGGGCAGTCAGTCCCTTAAAGACAGGAAGCAGTTCTTCTCTTCTCCAGGTTCCCATAGTACTTTGTCACAACTGCCTCAGTGGCAGCACTTACAACATCTCTGATCAGTTCTCAGTGTAGCAGATGTTCTTGCTTAGTGAGCCTGTGGGGGAAGGGGCTGGGCACCAGCATGGGGCACACAGTGGGTCTTCAGCACACCTTGCTTTAGTACTGTACAGAGGTCAGGTGTGTCTTTCAAAGCAGAAGCCACCTTTCAACAGTTTGTTCATTGCAGCCTGTGAGGTGGGCACGGCAGGGGAGTCACTAACCCCATTTCATAGGTGGAAAACTGCCCCAGAGAGATGAAGTGACCTGCCCAGAACGTAGTGGAAAAGCTGTTCCGGTACCTGGACCGTTCCTCAGGCCCATAGCTGTCTCCATGAACAAGAAAGTGCTGATGGAGGCATCCTCAGTGTGATGCCAAGGCAGGATCAAGCGTAACGTGGGCTCTGTCTCTGTCCACTGACCTTGTTCATCTAGGCAACTGTTTTTTGTTTTTTTTTCAGGATGAATCTCACTTTCTCAAAAACATCAAGACCGCCCGCTGCCGTGCAGCCGTGCCCCTCCTCAAGGTGAGTCCTGCTGAGAAAGGACTTGGAGCCCGAGCCCACTCAGCCCTGCAATCCCCCTGTGGTTTGCTCAGGCTGGCAAGCGATCCGAGGGGAGCAGCAGCTGCAAGTCCGGGGCTGTGGGCTGTGGGCTGTGGGCTGTGGACGTGACTTAGCATTAACTTAGAGCTATGGTGCTAGATTTTGCTTTTTCCTAACATCCTGCTAAGGAATTCATGGCTATTGCGGTCGTCTCTGTCTCTCGATGATGAAGACCTGTCGAAGGCCACAGGCCTGGTTGGGACAGTACTCCAGAGCTTCCTGGCCTTCTAGACAAGGCGGAGGGAGAACCTCTGGCAGCTCGCCCTACACAGCTCAGAGAAACTGTCTATCTTCTAAGTCGCTTAGGAGGCAGAACTGGTGCTGTAGAACCAAGGGAGATGAGTTATACAGACTTAGAACCAGGCCGTGGGCATCAGCAGGAAGCGACAGCAAAATAGGCATGCCTCATAGGCCAGTGTCCTTTTCTTTGGCCACCCTTTCTAGGGTGGCTTAAACTTGTGCATGAGCACTGTGGCTGGTTGAGTCCTGGCTTCAGAGCAGGTGCAGGTGTGTATATGGGGTGGCTTCAAATCTTCATCCAGAAGTGTTCCATGCTGATGTGTAGCATCAGATCCACGTGTCATCTGCACACACTTCGTGCCTATGTTTTTTGTCCCAACAGAGGGATGGCCCCACCCCAGATTTTCTTCCATCTTTTTGAAGTCAGTTTTTACTTAATGTTGGTGGAAAATAGTATAAATGGAAAAGTAACTGTTTCTCTCTTTACAAGGTAGAAATCTCAGGGATGACATGTTGGGAGAATCCACTTCGATTTGTGTAGACCGAGCAAACAAAAGCGTGTTTATCTTGTGCCTTATTAAAGCAGCCTGTTGTTGCCCCAGCATTTTAAAACTGCAGCTTTTGTTGTTTAAAAATAGCTTTAAGTTGTATCTAAACTAGAGAAAACAAATATGCTAAAGTACCAGTGAAGCTTATTAGCATTTCAAAATTAATTTTTCCTCCTCCCCACAAAACACAAGTGTCTACTCATTTCGAGTTTTGTTTTGTTTAGGAATAACAAGTAATATGACACGTCTTCCAAAGCAGGATTATGTCATCTGCTTCAAACTTAAAAGTTCTTTACTTAAGAACCTTGATCCTCTGTTCATATTACTCATAAATATTTATTGCGCGGGAGCTATTTATGGACACACTTAAATGTTTTCCCCAGGGTGCTGACCCTTCTTTTGGGAGGCTCTAATATGTTTTCTTTGGAAAAATGTTAATAGATCTTGGTTCCAATACCACATTCATAACTAAAATGAAATCTGTACTCCTGATTGTTTAGACAAAAGAAACTGCACAATGGATAGATTATATCATTAAAGGTATAATAGGAAAGCTTCTTAGCAACCGTCTCATTAATGCATCATCTCCCGGTCAGGCGTGCGGGACCACAGGTTGGTTTCTGAAATACATGCTTCTGAGTCAGACCTTCGAAAGCAGAGTTTACGTCTCTAAAGTGATGTGTTTAAAACGAATCTTTTAATTCTTAACTGGTATATATATAGAACTCTGCATTTTCTGGAGAACTTGGATGAATTAGCTTGTAGAATATAGTCTGCTGTTTGTGAAGGTCTCTCGAAGCCACTGTCTTCCATAACGTTGGCTTCGCCTGATGCTGGACCGTTGGCAGGATCAAGTGGAGACGGGCGAAGCATGCTGTGTTTTTCTGTGAACCAGACCTTCCATCTTTCTATTGTATTTTCAGTGTAGATTGGAGTTTCTCAGTCTTGGCACTATTGACATTATAGGCTGGATAATTCTTTGTTGTACGGAGCTGTCCTGTACCTTGTAGGATGTTTAGCAGCATCCCTGGCCTCTACCCAGTAAAGGCCAGTAGTATCCCCAGATCATGAAAACCAAAATTGTCTCCAGATATTGCCAGATGTCCCCTGGGTGACAAATCAATCCCCATATCTGTTGAGAACCACTGATTAGATACCCTAAAGAAATGAATATAAATAGTTTTGGAATAAGAAGAGAGTTGGGAAGAAGTAAAATATGTCTTTGAAAAGCCATATAGAAAGGGGTGAAGGGAGTCAGTTGTATGGTAATAGATAGTAACTACACTTTTGGGGATGATTACTTTGTAGTGTACACAGATTTCAAATTATAAAAGTGTTTACCTAAAACTTATATAATTAAAAAAAGCCATACATGATGGTAATTTAATACCACTTGTTTCTCTAACTTGTGTATCTCTTAGAACTATATTCTGATAACATTTTAAGATTTTTCAGCAAGTGTGCATGAGGAGGTAATTAGGTTATATCATAGTCTGAGATACATTGCCCAGATGATATCCAGAAAAGGGATTTTGTAAATGGCAACAGCATCCATGTGCAGATGACATGTTGCTTGGGTTGTAAGAAACTGGTGTCATTGTCCCCTGGGAAGTGTGATACCTCTATTTCCCCACAGCACTATTTTCCTAGGCTTCTAAGCAAGGTTATTTTTTAATATAAATATGATAGGCAAGAATGAAAGCTATAAAGAACATCTTTATATCATCTCCAATCCCTTGAACAGTGAAAACTACTGTTAACAGTTTGGTTATTTTTCTAACTTGTCAGTTATAGGGCAAGATCATAATTTTTAATGGCTCTGGAGTTCCATTGCATGGACACATTTCATAATTTAAACCTTAGTGTTAGACATTTTTTGCTATTATAAATAACTGTGCAGGTGAACATCATCCATATATTCATAGCTTTTATACTCTGTCCTTGTAAGACAAATTCCTCAGAATTACTGTCCTCATTTTTACCTTTTGATAGATGCCCTGAAGTGCAGTCTTGCCAGGTGTAACCCGTTTTCAGTCCCACTCAGCGAGAATCACGGGGTCTTTTTCTCCACATGACTCCAGCACTGAAGTTAGCAGCATCTTCCCTTTGAGCAGTGAGCTGTGTGTTTGGGTTGACTTTAGCTAGTTTTTATTTACAGTGCTCTTTATTGTTAAATGGTATAATAACATTATGAACAGTATCCAGTTATTTCCTTAGAGGGAAAAAGGCCCCCAGAATCCCTCCATCCTTCCCCTTCTCTTTTTATGTGAACAGAGTCCTTTTTATATCTCTGTTGAGTGGCTAGACAAGATGAGAATCGTGGTCTAAGATGTATGAGCTTTTTTCTTTTACCCTTTTTATTAAAATAGTTTAAATAGATGATATAATCAAATAGTGCAAAAGGGTGTATAGTGAAACATAACTCTTTCTCCTACCGCCTGGATCCTCAGTCCCTTGATCTTTGTCCCCAAAGGCACAGCCATAGTTACCAGATTTTCAGATTTTCTTCTAATAATTAGCTTATGTCCACGTAGGTGCATGCATATGCTCTTCCTTTCTCCCTGCTTAGTGTTTGACAACCACAGTTTTGCGCCTGCCTTTCCTCCCCTTAATAGTGCATCTTGGGAAGCATTCCACCTCATTCCAGATGACTGGACCTCATTCTTTTAAATGTAATTGTGTTGTATAAGTCTTTCATAAAAACATGGATTACCTTTTGATGGAGTTGTAACCAGGTTTTGGCTGTTGCATACTGTACTACAATGACCACCTTTTCATATGACACACAGCAGGGAGTAGGAAACCCAGTTTCTCTGTGTCTAAAAGAGATGGCTCTTCACCCCTCTCAGGCCAGAGAGGAGAGTGGTGTTAGCGGGAGGGTCTGCCCTCTTCCTCCAGGGTGACCAGGCTACTGGAGGAGTCCCTGTGGTCCAGCTGTTCTGGTAAAATTTTTCAATTTCATCACAAAGTCAATCTTAAAATGAAATTATTAGAGTCTAGTATTTAAGTTAAAATAGACTGTTTATTCCCACGTTAGTGTTCATTTTAACCTGTGCGCTATGTTAATAATACCTATGTATGTGTTTTACATGCCTTGAAGGTCAAAATGGCATACCTGTAATCAGCTATAATTTCACCACTTGATGTATCCTCATAACATGTTGGTATTTTTTAATCAGTACAGCTATAGTCACATTCTGCATTCTGTCTGTTCTTACCCAAGAACGAATTGCCTTCTACATGGCATCAAAATTTCATTAATATCAAAGCAACGATATTTAGCTAGAAAGCACAGTGATTATCATGAGATCAGTTTATTAAGGCAGTGATAAAACTTTATTTTTTTTTTGGAAAAAGGCTAAAACCTGAAGGAACTACTTTTATGTAAAATATGCTGACCTAACCAGAGACTCAGAAAGGCCATTTACTGGTAGGTGGCTCCTCTGTGGATCCTTGGGGTGGCCTCTGGTCAACAATGGTCATAATTATTCCATTTTCTTGGTTGGGTTTTGTTTATCAGGGAAGCAGAGTCAGGAACAGATACTCTCGGACAGAGTGTGGAATGGAGCCACAGTCTCCACCCAGAGTCTAGTGCCTGGATTTCTCCTGAACACCGAGTTTTCCCTCTTGTTCTCAAGCTTTAGATTTAACTACAGGTGTTGACTCCTTTGTTGCTGCCTGGGGAGTGGCCAGGATCCTGCATTTGTTCTGATCTCTGTACTTCAGTCACTGGTCCCCACACCATGCTGGGCACTGTTCTTTTTTTTTTTTTTTTTTTTTTTTTGAAGATTCTGTAATGACTTCTGAACTAACTGAAACATAGCTTCAGTGTCCTTGCCACATCAGGGCTAATGCGTATCAGGACACTTGGGTGGTATGGGCTTGACCTTCTCTTTGGTATCACCAGCCTTCCCATGTCCTGTTTCTAAAGCGTAGTGGACTTTGCCTGAAGCATAAACTTTATTGAGAGTACCATTAGGAATAATACTGGGTACAAGGCTGGAACTAAGCTTGGGTAGCATGACTTTTTCCTAGTCTGGGGTCTTGATTGAAAATGTTATAACCAATCAGAATAATTCAGTAAAGCAAGTTAATGGCTCGGGAAAAAAAGAGGTAACAACGGAAAGTGATGAAAAATTCTCTGCCTGCTTCTTGTATGAACTTAACAGTTCTTTTCTACATTTTCTCCCATACTTTTGGCTCATCTTTTAAAGTCTATGTATAGGTTGTCTACTTTGAATTATTTCATTGGATTCTCCTTGGCAAATTACATATACCAATTTGTCCCGCTGTCAGTCTGCAGGGCTTCCCCACCCGTGACCTATGAGGCAACCTGAACATGGCCTTGAAGGTTGTCTGCCCCTAACAATGTCTGCTCATGTGAATCACATCATTTCTCTCAGACCAAATAGAAATTATTTTTTACATCATTCCATTGTAGCTTTCTTTCCTTAGACAGGAGTTAACTGTAAAATGTTCATTTTAGTGTCGATTTGTATGGTTTTTATGCATTTATGTTTTCCTAGAGTGGAGGTTCTCAGAAGTGGAGGGTCACATATAAATCATGTGCACTGGGCGTAGATAAAGGCATTATGGATGACAGTGATGACAGCATAAACTTGTTAGGGCCAACCAAGCAGGGAGCAGGCTAAGTCAGTCCATAATAAGTGAGTTGCCTTTCTGGCTTCTTTTCAAGGCTGACCTTTTCCTTTTCCATAAGCCTGCTGCTGCTTTCTAACAACTGCACACGTCCATTTCCAGCGGTTCCCTCACCTGCTAGTCTGGACAGTGTGTAGGCCTGACTCAGTTCATCGGGAATTTACTCTGCCCTGTAAGTGTCTGACAGAAGACCCTGAAGTGAATTTCCGCCACCTGGTCCGTGAGCTGCTGCCCAGGCTTCATCCCTGGGCAACAAATAGCAGCGACCTGGGGAATAGGTTTGGGATGATGGGCCAATTTTCTCTTATCAATAGACTTCTCATTTTCCCTATTTCACTGAAATGGTCTTGAGCCTAGGCAAGCGATATAGACATCATTCAAGAAGCTCATTGTTATTTTAATGAGTCTGCATTAAACCATTCAGGAAATTAGAGAGCCTGGGTAATTGAACTGTGGAAAATTACAGTTGGAGAAATTCATAGCTCTCCTGTCATAATGGAATTCGGTACTGGCGGCTGCTGTGAGGGCAGAGGTGCATCTTGAGAATTGTATGTACTGTGTATTTATAAAGAATCATTCTTCTTTCCTCTGTTGCACCTTTATTTATTTATTTTTATGAGGCAAGTGTTTCCATTTGAAAACCTAATTTCCTTCCCCAGGTGATTTGCTGTGTGGATTGCCTTATACCACTGTCATTAGCTCAAGGTTACAGTGGTTAACAAGCTGTTTCTAAACAACCGAGCTCCACAGCAGTGACTCTTCTCAGAGCCGAAATGAATTTTACCTCCAGTAATCTTTGGTGATTAGTGTTCTAATACAGTGGGAAGTGAATTAGCTCTTTTTATTCTCACCCTCTTTTCCATCTTAATAAGAAGTGAGATATTCGTGTCTGATCTCCTGGGGTCACTTGGAGTCAAGATAGTGAGCAACCTGAAGTTCATCATTGGAATCGGCTAACTATTTATTTCCACCTTGTCCACTGTTGAGTAGGCTGCTGCAGACCTGGGCCGAGTTTAGGGTAAATGGATCCAGGTCTCACCTTTAAAATCCTTATTGACTGCAGTGGGAGCTCGAGTCAGGGCACTAGGTTAGCGATGGCCATTTTTTCCCTTGTACAGAAAATCAATTTGTGGCTTATCCACAGGCAAAGCCTGACACTTCCTGCCAGGAGTGAGGTAGGGGTTGTCCTGGGTGTCACTACTGGACGTCAGACATGCATGCTAGAAGTTCAGACCTGTTGCTCTCTCCCACACTTCCACTTGGTCTTTCAATGCTGGATTTCTTGAGTTTACGCCATGGTCCCCAATATACTAATTAGCTTCTCTCTGACTATTTCTCAGCATACGGTGAACATTTATTAATTGCTTTGTGCCAGGCACTGTGCTACAGAAAGTGAAGGTGAACACAGCTTAGTCCTCGATGTCAAGAAGCTCACAGTCTAGTGAGGGAGACAGAAAAGACAGAATTCAGCAGTGTCTTGTGTTCAGTGCCAGTGTAGAGGTGGGTAGAGCGTGCTACAAAGGCCACTTAGGAGATGGCATCCATCTCCTTACATGCGTGCTCTTCTCTGGTCACAGCACCTTCACTTAGCAATCCCAGGTTGTGGGCCATGGAGAGCTTTGGAGCAAAGCCAGCCTCCAGTGTCTTTGGAATCTAGGCCTTAGTTCTGAGATGATTAAACCTGAGAACCGCTAGCAATCAACGTGCCCAGGAAGTGAAAGATATTCATGCTCATTTCCAGGGGACTTTGCTGTCCCTGGGGCTTCTGTCTCACTGGACAGTTGGGATATTTCCCATGTGCTTCTCTGAGTGTTCTTAGCATCGTTGGCTGCTTTGTCTCCTAGATTGCCAAGCGGGTGATCCTACTGTCGGGCACACCAGCCATGTCACGGCCCGCCGAGCTCTACACACAGATCATCGCGGTCAAGCCGACGTTCTTCCCTCAGTTTCATGCCTTTGGACTTCGCTACTGTGATGCCAAGCGGGTATTTATTCTCTCTTCTGTCACCAGCCCACCCATCCCTCACCCTGGTTTTGACGCTTCACGGTTCTGTCCTTTCTCTCTGGTCATGGTGTGATCAGAAGAGCACGGCCAGGGAGCAGGACCAAGATTCTAGCTCTGCCCGGGCCTGACTCTGCCCTCAGGGTAAGTAGAGAACAGTCACTCCTGCTTTTAACACTTGTGGTGATTCCAGGGTAGTGTTTTTCAATAAAGGGACCAGTGGCTAATGTGTGAGAATGTAGGTGCTGAGCTGAGCTGGAAGGGAGGCCAAGGGACCTAGGAAGAGGTAAGAAAGTAGTGTGAAAAAGTCCTCTGAAAAAGTAAAAAAAAAAAAACTATACAAAAAAGGGCAAAGGACACCTTTGAACAGGTAGGTGGAGAAGGTAGTAGTATTATCTCTGGCTGCCTTGGTATACTCTCATCTGTGAGCCTCGTCTTGTAAGTGTTGACTCACTGTAGTGAGTCTTGCCTGGTCAGTAGACCAGAAGCCTCTGACCTCCACATTATTTCTATGAATATGGTGCCGGTAGGGCAGGAGCCTCAGGAACTATAATCTGTGCAAATTAAAATCTCAATTTCTAAAAGTTCATTTTTTAAACTGAAAAAAAATGTTTATTTAATGATATGGGGAAATACAAGACTGGGAAAAGTAGAATGCAAAACTTTCTCATCCTCTCTCCCTTCTTTCCTTCCTACCTTCCTTCTTCCTTTCCTCTCTCGTTCTCTCCTCTCTTTTTCTCTCTCATATATGACTGGAAGGTAATGTGTACCAAAATGGATTACTTTTGTAAGCAGAGAAAAATCGACATTTTAAAAAGATTTAAATTACATTATTCATAAATCCCAAATTTCCCCTATTGGGCCATTGAATCCATTAGTGTTCATTAATCTCATCAAGCCAGCTGAGCATAGAACACTGTTGTCACAGGGTCCTTTGTGTCTCTTCCAAAGCCACCCACTTCAAAGGATGACCTTGCCGGACAAAAAGCGACTGTTGAAGGATAAATTTCATATCTTGGCTTTCCTCTAGATCCTGCAGTTACCTCACTTTTGAATATAGGTCATAAAATTTCTAGCTTTGACAAATATTCTTTCTTGTAAGCCAGAGGGAAAGAGTCAGTGAAGTTAAGAGGAGGGGAAGGGCTCATGTTTTCCTCTTTATCACTGGAAATCCTCATCATCCGATAGATCATAGGTCACATGCATAGTGTGTGTGACCTCCACTCTTTGTGCAGATGAATTTTGCAGAGATTGCCTGTGCTGGGCATCTCTAGATGTGGCATAAGCCTTGACTACTAACACAATTGCCTCTGCAGTTGGGGGCTGACTTCATGAACAAAGTTCTCTGTATCTGCAATTTCCTCATATAGGCCAATCAGATCTGACACCCTATCACCCTTGACAGTAATAATGTTGCCAGTTGCCTTTTCAAAGTATGCCAGAGCTAGGTTTGGCCCATTGGATGGCCAGGGAGGCTCTGCCCCAAGCAACTGTGAGGTCTTTCTCTGAGACTAATCCACAAATGCCTCCCTCATAATCCTTTCAGCTCCTTCATGCTTCCCTCTGCCTTCTGCTGGTTGAAGTAGGCCTGTCTGCCATGGTTCTCCAGGAGGCAGGCCATGCCCAGAGTGTGGTAGAGCATGACCAGAGTTTCTAGGACGTCCTCTCTGTCCTTGTCTAGTTGTTTCTCTCTCCTTTCCAGGTCGGTAGTGTGGTCTGGGTGGGCCCAGGATGTTTCTTGGCCCAAGCTGGGAGGCCTCTCAGTGTCAGGCAGCTGTAGGCAGGTTGACCAAAGCCTGTGCACGTTTCTAGTATCCTTTCCCAAAAATAACCTGAGAAAGGGTGGCCCAGTGAATCAGGTCCTTGTTTGCCTGGGTGTCATTTCTTTCCTTACTCAGCAGCACTGTTTTCTTCTGGGGTTGACAGCTTTCCCTTTGGGAAGAAACGCACAGTCTAGGACCTCCTCCTGCTCCTTGGCTATAGTGCCTTCAGTCTCCCACACCCACCAGTGGAATGCAGCTCCTCTGCGGCTGGTGTGCTGGGATCCTGATTTGCTGTGACAGATGGAAGCAGTTGGCCTCATTGCTGACAGCTCGGGTGCCCACGGGGCTGACTTCCATCTTCTTCCTGAGCCCTGAGTAGCCCTCTCTAATCCAGGCTCCAGAACATCCACCATCTGAAAACTAGAAGGGAATATTAACTAATTTCTCTTTCTAATCTCTGCTTTGAGAACTCAGGCCAAGGTAGTGAATTCATTCCTTACCAGTATAGCAAGGTCAAACTTTTCAAATCCCTAAACTCTGTTTCCATGAGGTGTCATGTGGCCCTGGATTCAAACAAAGTTTGGCCACTCTCTCAAATGCAGATCGAGCCTCCTTCTTCCTGAAGCCACATTTTTATGACCATCCTCCTCTGGCTTCTTTCTTGTGGGCAGTGCCCCTGTCACAGAGGACTAGGTGAACTGTAAAACCTTATTGATTCAGACCTTAAGGTCTCCTGCTTTGCAATCAAATCACAAATATACCAAGCTGCTATGTCCATCGAAGACGCTGACACTTTGGAGAAGAGCCCATTACCATCCATGAGGAGCTTTGCTGTATAAGTTCATTTTATTTTTAAATAATTTTAAAAAAGAAAATAAAAATTTTTTAAGTACTTTAAAAATATCCACATAAATTCAAAGTACTTGTAATGTAAATTGTAGTGCTCTGTGAAGTTAATTGCAAACCATTTTTAGCTTGTTACTGAGACAAAATTTCTGTTATTGAATGAATGTATTTGAAGCTATATACTTCTTTAACAAAATCTGTGATGCACTTTTCCCATGGATCAGCACAGATTAGATTGATTATGTAAAGTTTTCATGGTCTCTCAAAACCCTACATGCATGATTTGTACCTTAGTCCTGTTTGTAGGTGGTCCACTTTCTGAAATGGATCTTCTTGTCCTTGACTGTCTGGGCCCATGGGCCCATGGAGTAACAACATTACCCCAGTGATGCGAGGGGCTGCACATGGAATTCATTGTCTTCACTCCCCAAACTGTCCCTTCCTGTGTGTCTAGTCTCTGACCACCCTCTCCCCAGTTTCTCATGCCATCCTCAAATTCACCTTTGGCCTCCCTCTTGCTGCCTGCCCCCCACAGCACCCAGTAAAATAAACATAGTCAATGCCTTCTTTATCTTTGTGTCCTTCCTTCTACCTAGCCCAGTGCCTGGTGCCTGATAAATTTTCCATAAAAGCTTACTGGATTTTGATTATTCCAAAGTCCAATTTAAAATCTTCAGTATTCCTGGGTTTTAACCTGCAAGATTAAGAGCTGATACTATTAGAACTTAGGAGTTATAATATCCAAATTAATTACGTACCCACTTGTTCTCAGCATGATTTTTATTTAATGTAGCTGGTAAGCCAGGGCTACGTTTTTTATATATGTGGCCAGCTTCTTGCATTAATAAAAGCTGCTGAAGAGCATGCCCCATGCTGAACTCATTTTTATCCCCATAGCATGAAGGCATTTGCTGAGAACTTCCAGTTGATTTCAGAATATTTTTTTTGAAAGAGCAGTTTTTGATCATTTTATTTCTCCACTTTTGACTGTCTCTTCATATTCTCAATCAGCAGGGGTTTATAGGACACTTACCATGTCTCCACAATTATACTAAGTCCACTGGCCCTCAAAAATGAATAAGGCTCGCCCTTACCCTAGTTACTTCACAGTCCAGGGAAGGGTGAAGCAGGAGGGGAGATGAGTGTCTAAAAATGTAAGGAAACACATTCCCTTCCCCTCCAGATTTTTGTAAGACGACCATAGAATTCAGTCCTGTTTCCAGTAAGATTGTGAAAGATAGGGCTCTCTGTGTGGCAGGGAGTACACATCCTTGTTCTCTGCCTCCCATGAGCTACTAGATGAGGGAATCAGGTTTTGAAAGAAGGACGGCCTGGGCACTTTGACACCCATGTCAGGTTCCAGCCAGATTAGCAGGAACCTTTGTTCTGGGCTCTTCCCTTCAGCCCCACCACCAGTGCTGCAGTTGGGTTCTCTACACTGCCCTTGGTGTTGGTGTCACCCACACTGCAGAACAACGGGCTCTTTAAGTCCCTGTACATCTAACTGAGTAAAGACATTACTGACAACATTGCTTATAACATTATATAAGGGACTCCTTACTATAAGCCTTAGGGAAGATCTTTCTCTATTTATTATACAGGAATAGTCTGACAAGCTTACGTCTTACTTGTTTTTTAATGTAATGGACACCAAACCACTGATATCTCGCATTTGCTGCCAGAAAGCTTAGTGTCATGTCAGATCGTGGAAGGCCATGACATGTGTTTTTTGTTCACCTCGTTCCTGACTTCTCTTTCCCTTTCCCTTCCTGTTTTCTAAAGCCCCTTGACATTTCTCTGAACAAAGCCAAGGGAGGAGAAGGTTGTGAGAAGAGAAATCTACCTGGAGAGGACAGCCCTGTCAACGTGGTCCTGGGAAAATCTAATGGCCGTGTCTCGCTTCCTCCTCCACAGCATGCCTGGGGATGGGATTATTCGGGCTCCTCCAACCTGGGGGAGCTGAAGCTCCTTCTGGAGGAGGCGGTCATGCTGCGACGCCTCAAATCTGACGTCCTTGCCCAGCTGCCGGCCAAACAGCGCAAGATGGTGATGTTTGCCCCAGATCAGATCAGCTCCAAGGCCAGAATGTCCCTGAATGCCGCTGCCCAGGAAATGACCACCAAGGGCAAATCTGTGAGTGCGGGGCTGGAGATGGGGGTCTGGATATTGCACTCACAGGTCTTTCTTCCCGGGATGGGCTCTGTGGAGATTGCCCAGAGATCTCTGAACTTGCCTTTCCATAACTTCTCCCCTCCTCCCTGGGCAAGGACAGTGAGCCCGTTTTATTTCTCAGCCTGCTCAGTCTGCTTCGAAAATCTCCTATGAATTTGCAGTTTTATGCTTGTGTAGCTCACCGTTGTTGGATGATTCTAAACACAAACTGCAGGATGGTGATATATATTCCGAATAGCTCAAAGAAAGTTAGAATTTATCTTTAGTGTATTTTGAGAATACCTCAGTCTAGGAACAGTTGTTAGAAATTAGTCTATGTGTATTTGGTAGATATGTTAGGTAGATATGTTAACCTTGTAACTATCCCATGTCATTTGCTTTAGTCAGAATAACAAATTGACAGTTATTTAATAAAGTTGAGTTTTCAACCCTTCTTAACCCTTTACCTCCTTACTATAATCATTTATGTTTGGCAGGACACTGGCAGGATCTCTTTTTTAATACAGGGAAACTGAGGCTCATAGAGACTGTGATTCCCCCAAGATCTCCTGGCTTCTCCATGGCAGAGCTGAGGCTGTATCTAAGCCTTTTACACCTATATTTTAGGGCTCTTTCCTCTATGGTATTTTTATTTCTTTGAAACACTCATTCCATATCTGTCATTAGCGTCTTACTATGCTAAGCATCATATGTAATCTATACCAGCTCCATGTCTGTCCTTTTGGGACAAAACCTTGCAACTTTTATTGCCAAGAAAGTAATAGTCATTGACATTTTTTGGCATTATCATAAAGCATCATCTGGGCTTTATCTGATGTTACCCTCTACAAAGAAACCTTAGATTCAGATGAGATCTCAGCCTTCTGGCAGATTACAAAATATATTAGAATGACAAGAGACGGAATGCTTGATATTTTCGCGTGTTATTTTGCCTCGTGATGAGCCAGAGTAACTGGTAACTCTTAAGAAACAGAGGGTAGAGTAAAGGATGCACGGGTCTGTTATCAAGTTGTGTTTGATTTATACCATGTTTCATATAATAATCTGGACAGTCTGGAGGAAATGAGCAGGCAAAATCTCTTTGCTGTGGAGTTTTCAAACAAAATTTGTGCAACATTTTTCTAGATGTACAGATCAACAGTTCTAAAATTATATTTCAGTGGAACCAAGAGTGGAACTAGGAGACTCCACGGCTAAAATCAGTCTTGATGGTCTTTTCTGATTTCTACAGATAAAAATTCAATGTATGCACAGTTTCTTCTCTGTTTCAATTTTTTCTTATAACCTTAAACCTGGAATGTTTATTAACTTTTGCTCACTGGTGAACTCTACCAGATAAGAAAGCCAATGCGTGAATACAGCAAATATAATATTAATGGGAAAAATTCAGACATGCATTATTTTTAGATGCAAAGATCTGAATATTTATCAAATGCTATGTTTTATTCCCTTGCATACCGATGGTAGTAAGTCTATCAGTATTTCATGGGATTCCTCAGAGAACACCCTTTCCTGGACATGGTCCACCTCCTGAACCAGATTGAGAACACTTAATGTAGACAACTGAAAAAGCAGTTAGGCATTTGGATTGAGGGCAAAAGTACTATTACCTGGTGTAGAGAAAACCATAACTGATGCAGTGTGGCCAAAAAGAAAAAAATAGAAGTATGGGAATTTCAAATTAGTGCAGTAAGGTTTGAAAACATTTTGTAAACTTTCTGCCAGCTTGCATAGTTCCTCAAGTTAGGTGAGTTGCTCTTTTCAAAGATGGTTTCAGATGTTACCTGAGGGTTGCATTTTCTGAGTGATGTGAAATCAACTAGGCTGAGCCATGGAAATCAGTCATTGACAGTTTTTGGCATGTTGGGTGTTTTCTAGCTGCTTGTAGCTATGCAAATCCCTTAAATTATTTGAGATGTTTTGATATTTTCTTACCTAAAAAAGGAAGCCACAACCTGCCGCATAGGCTTGGTGCTGGAAAAATCCCTAAGGAGAGAGCCAGCTGCTTAGAAAATAATCCCTCCTGTAGGGTGATTATCATATCTGCTACTTCAGCATTCCAGAGTCTTAATGCTGTTGTGCAGATTATGAAAATGAAGTCGAAACTGTAGCATAATTCTTCAGGAATCCAGCAGAGAAAGAGCCTAGAGCTCTTCTCAGGCTTGATACTGTTATCTGCTTCCATGGAGTCTTAGGAAAATTAAAAGTTTGTCCCTGAAAGAAAGAAATTGAGTTGGTACAGATTACCTTCAGCGTGATGCAAGCCAGATGCTATAAACAGATTATCAGGTTCTTTCTGATAATAAGATCAATCCTTAAAAATGTGGTTCTTTGTGTTCTTTAATGTAAACTCAGTTTTACAATGGAAAATCCAAGTAGAAAGCAAATTTATGAGCT
Source organism: Cynopterus sphinx (assembly GCA_030015415.1). NCBI lineage: Eukaryota > Metazoa > Chordata > Mammalia > Chiroptera > Pteropodidae > Cynopterus > Cynopterus sphinx. Next base: position 192,415,288 of record CM057379.1, read on the forward strand.
TTGCAGTTTGGACCACCAGAACCTCTCTTATTCTGAAGCCACAGACGTGGTGCTTCTGTAAGCTGGGGATCTGACGGGAGCACCACCTTAATTTAATTCAGGAAGGGGAGCCATGCCAACTGGGAGTTGGACTAGATGGCCCTTGACACCCCTTCCTAATCTTGACCAACTATGAAATCTTGAGCTAAAGAGTTAAAATGAGGAATCATGGTTTTATGGTTCTTGTCAAATAAGGAAGCCTGTGAATCTATAGGAAGTCAGCTTCCCCCAGCCACCTGCATTTTTATAGTTACTATTTAGGCCCAGTTTCCCTGTAATTTTGCACATTATGGTGGCTCCAGCAAAGCACTGCTGCTGACCTGTCAAGAAGTGAGTTTTTCTTTGTTCCCTCATACCTTCCCTCTGGAAGAAGACTTTAAAAAAAAAAAAAAAAAAAAAAAAGCTTTAAATCACAGAAGCCATGGTAAAGCAACCAATTTATAAAATATAATGTACAACGGAGGCTTTTTCTCATTTTCAGTTGAAATAATAGGTATCTGTCTCTTCATGGGCTAAGAAAAGCTGTCTCTAATCATCTTTTGTCTAAAGCCATTTTTTGATCAGCAAGAGCAGGAGCAGAAAAATAGAACAAGTTCATGCAGACTTCCTGGTGACAATATCAGTTCACCTTTCTGCCATTCGACAGTCCATTCAAATTTCCAACATAGAAAAATAAATTCGAAACCCCAGTGGGTCTAATTTCATAAAAGCCTAAGAGGCAGGAACAGAAAAAGTAGGTTATATAAAATTTTCTGGTCTATGGCTGGCAAAAAAAGTCAGATCGTTAAAGGACTAGTATTCTGTCTACCTAGTTTTGAGAAGTTTTTTTTTTTTTAAGATGAAACTATTGATTTCTCCCACATTAAATATTCAATGGATGTCTCTTGTGTAAAATCTGAAAAATAAAGGGAAGTACTTAAGTAATATTTGTTAAACATTTTTATTACTACACTATAAAAAAGATTCGCCCATCTTTTTATCACATAATTTCAGCATTTATCGTTGGATGGTTTTTATATAAAATGTATGTATATTTTGTTTTAAACTATATTACTTACATGTACATTTAATATAAAAATATATGTAACTTATGTGTGTGATAAGCAATATATATATATTAAAAACAGAACTGGGATCATATAAACATTTACCAAATGAGGAAGAAAACAGGTTACAAAACTGTATCACGAATACTTTCCTTATTAAATGTTCTTTTAAAACATGATATTTAAAGACTGCATAGTATTTTCTCACATGGCCATTTTTAGTTGGACATTTCAGTTAATTCAGCTGTTTACTGTTCTAAGTAATACTACACTGGGAAAGTTAGGCCCTCTAACCTAATGCAGTCCCTGGTAGGATATGCTGAAGGGACGGAGCCAGGTTCCTTTTGATAACCTCACCCACAGTGTGTCTGCCACAAGCAGACTGCACCCCAGGCATCCTGTCTGTAATTTTACTCCGGTGGGTCCATCCCTCCCACCCACACTCACTCACTCCACACTTGCCTGTTAGAAAGGGCAAGGGCAGAACAAACAGGAGGTGAAATGTGAAAGGCCCTTTTAGAAACCTTGCCCCAGGATTTACCACACATGAGAAAACAAACACCATTATTGCACATGATTGGTGGGATGGATGGCCTTCTAGGCTGACGCATTTGGGACTGACTTGTCAGTGTGTACCAAAGCCTTCAAAATATTCCCAACCCCACGATCCAGCAACTTACACCTTAAAATTTGTCCTCATGATATCATCGGATGCACACAAATTCACCTTCTGGGTGGCCTGAGCCTTGTCAGAGTCTAAACTGGGCCTGTAGCTGAGAAGCAAGTTACGATATACTGCCAGGGAGTTGCATCTTCAGCATGAGTTCCCAGGCAGTTTAAGCTATTAAATTGGACTCCTGCCACAAAGTAGGAGGGACAGTAGCCTCTGCTGCCACAATCTATGTGGAAGTGAAACGGATCCACTACCCTTTCAGTGCCCCTAGGAATTCCTGTGGTTCTTAGGTACCTTTCTTCTGTCTTGTCAAGATCTATAGGAAAGATGCTATTTGAAGCCAAGAGGCAGTCTGGCTGTGGCTACTTTCCTGAGCTATTAAGGACCCAGGAGTAAGGAGTTCAGGGACACAGATGTGATCACCGTTGGCTCACTTCTTTGTTCCATGAAGAAACTACTGTGTCAGTCCCTGGCCTCACAGGCCCAGGCACAGGAAGGTGGGGGCATCTGGAAAGCCATGCTTGCCAGTGGTAGGAGATGGCTGCCCTACCCGTGATGACGAGTACCTTTCATCTCTGGGAGCCCAGAGTGATAGTGACTGTTGTCTCATATTATGAAACTATTTGAGCATCTCCTGTGTTAGCATTCTTGATTAGGATTTATTTACGTGCAAACTATAGAGAAGACATGGTTTCTTCTCCTGGGTAGTCATTTCCCTTATGGGGGAGACAGGCCAAAAATCCGTGAGTGATAATTTTGAGATGATAAACTATTTGGGGTCAGTAGGAATCGATTTAGTAAGTCTTGGATGAAGTGAGTTTAATCAGTCGGGTATGGACACGAGTTGGCAGAAGAAAAGGGGGAGGCAAAACCCACAGTGGGCCAATGTCACGTTTAAGTTGTTCTTAGGCTGTATGTAGTGAACACAGGTGCTTAGCAAGGCCGCATTTCAGCTGATCACGTGAGCTTGGTGTACATGGTAAAGCCCTACCTGAAGTGTCTTTCCAAAGAACTTCCATGTTCCTTGCCTCATCGGATTCTTACAGCAGTTCTCAGTGGGTGACAGAGTAGCTGTTATGACATGCCCATGTCTCCAGTGACAGAACCAGAGTTCAGGCAGTTCCTGCGGCTTGTCTGAAGCGAGTGGATAAGTCAGGGTCTCCTGACTCTGGTGACTGGTATTAGGATCTGTAAAGCTCATAGTGGTGATAATTATGTCACTTTAGCTCAGAGTTCTCCGAGTGGGAGACTTTAAACCCTCGACTTCTCTTTCCACAGAAAGGACAGCAGAGAGAAGCCCTCCTTCTCTTCTACAGCAGAACAGCCGAAGCTAAAATCCCGTCTGTCATGTAAGTAGTCACCAAGTGTCAGCTTGTCTCTTTCTCTCTCTCATCTTGAAAAAGAAACACCTATTATTTTGGTCTGCCAGAATGATTTTACTGCTCTGTAAGAAATGATCAGAGATTCCAGGTCCCGCTGCCTTGAATATAAGGTGTAGGGCACCACAGCCTCAATTCCCACTAGGTGCATGTAGGCTCGTCCCTGGAGTGCTGCCAGCAGGTGCTGGGAATGAATCCCTGCTTGGTCCTGTCTTGACCCAGGTGAGCTGAGCCGCTGCCGTTTGCGAGGTGGGCGGGGAGACCCCGACACTAATGGGTTGTTTTCCTCTTCCAAGGAGAACTGTGCTCACTTGCCTAAAGGAAAAATTTAGGGCTTTCATGAAAGACCAAGCAGCCGCCTTAGGTGATCCCCTGGCCTTCTCCAAAGGCGTGAAGTTTCAGCCATGTTGACCTACATAAAAAAGAGTGTTTTAAAGTTTGTTCAAAAGATATGGGCGAGTGGCTATTGTCACGCTTATTCTCCTTCCACCTAAAAACCAAAGTTGAGGTCATTTCTATTCTTTTTTTTTTTTTTTTTAGTCCTAAAAGTTATTCACTCACTTGGAAAAAAATATCTCAGTTGTCTGCCTTTCTTAAAGGAAGAAAAACCCACTCATGTTCAGATGTCACCATGATAGAAACTGGACACAATTCTAATGACGTACAGTTTGCTTGATTTTTTTATTGTTTCACATTCATGTGAGACTCGCAGGATAACGGTCCAAGTGGGGCAATTACGATGAGAATGAATTTGGCTGTGGGGATGGAGATCTGCACATACGTTGAAACTCACAGCTTACCCCACCCTCCCACTGAGTCTCCAGACCTCCCAGCCTCCCCACTTTTCCCCTCTGACCCCTTAAATGTGGTAGGAGAGTGAGTTTGCTGCATTATTCAAGTCTGAGATTCTCCACAAAGGCTGCTGAATGCTGGCCAGCTCTCCTTCACCCCCCGGGCACTGCCCTTTTCATTTATGATACTGTTAGGAGACTCGTGAACTCCAGATGTGGTTTTCATGGCCTGGAAACTTCTCCATCAGAAACAAAGCTGAATTGCCCCCACCGATCCATTTCTCAAGTGCTGCCGAGTGACAGATGGCAAGGGTGCCAGTCTCTTCCCTCGCTCTCTCAGCTTGTTGCCTACAAAATTCAGGGTTTGTTGAGGGTTGGATTCAGAACCAACATCTTCCCTTAGAAATTGTAAATGTAATCATTTCTCCGTCTCATAAATGCACTTGGTCATACTTTGTCTTAGTCTGTTCGAGCTGCCATAACAAAAATACCATAGACTGGTAGTCCGAGTGGCTTCCACAACAGACGTTTATTTCTCACAGCTCTAGAGGCTGGGATGTCCAAGTTCAAGGTGCCGGCAGATTCAGAGTCTGGTGAGGGTTCTCTTCCTGGCTTGCCGGCAGCCGCCTTCTAACTGAGTCCTCACATGGCGGAACGGACAGGCTGCCTCTGCGGTCTCCATCACCTCTCCTAGGCCCTACCTTTCGATACCATCACATTTATGAATATTGGGAAGTATGCAAACATTCAGTCTATAACATACCTTAGACATACATTTTCAAAATTCTGTTATAAATTATATAGTGCTTTATTATTTCCAACAATTTTGACATTTGTTTAACTCATTTTACATTTATGGCCTCTTCATGAAATCGGTAGAATAAGTCATATTGGCCCCCTTTTTTAAATGCAGAAACTGAGTAAATCTCATGAAAATCTCTGGATCTCAGAGTCACACAGCTAGTAAGTGGAAATTAGATTGTAAATCTTAAAACCACAATTTCCTCTGCTACTTTTCTTTTTTTCATTTAAAAAAAATTATTTTGCTATTTTTATTTTATGGGGCATCATTCAGTACAAAAGTAAACATTGTGGTAGGCAACTTAGGGACATAGGGAAGAGCAGAGATTAAAGCCACATCTGTGCTATAGAGGGGAGAGAGGCATTGGGAAGGAGGAGGCCTGTGGCAATTTGAGCTGGCCAAGTTGATTTTATGGCCGTGTGACTTTTTAATGCTATAGTAATAAACGTTTTTGCTTATATCATGGCAAATTTTATCTCTCTCAAACTAATTAGATTCCATTTAGTACCAGTGATTCACAAATTGAACTCAAACCTATACCCTGATTGGACATAGTGGTGTTTGAAAATAATTCTTAGATGTTTAGAGGACAGCCCACTCACCTTTCCACCACTTGCTTATAACAGAAATCTTTGAAACGTGTCCTCTAAGGAGGGTAATGTGTGTTCTCTGTCCAGAAGCACCTACATGTGGAGGTGTCCTCAGGCAGAGTAAATGCTCCTAGTGTCCAAGGAAGCTAGCTCACCTTCCCACTGCCCTGTAGGAGTAGGGACCTGCACTGGGGTTGTGGGAAGCCAAATGGGTATGCTGACTGGCTGACTCTTCCTCCCTATAGCTCCCAGTAGTAGTTGCTGTCCTTTAAGACCACTGCTAAAGATAAGGGGCAGAAAGTTAAGAAAAAACACAGTAGATAGAGGAGAGAAGTAAATTAAAGGGAGAATAAATAAGGTCTTTCACCCCATATTCCTTTGCCTCAGGAAAGAATGCACTTTCTACTGATGTAACTGTTGGCAGGCAGATTTGGGTAGGAGCTGGAGAGCTTGCCCTGACCATCTCTTCAGTATTGTTATGTAGGTTTCAATATTATACTTCCAGAAATTTGATTATGTCAAGAATCCCTTAATCCCCTGCCTAGGCATTTTCAGATTCATGGACACTTCGATTTATATTGAAAACACATTATAAGCATAGTAGCAGCCAAAGTGCGAACTGTTAATTATCTTCTATGATCCCAAGTAATAATGTTTCGGTAACATATCAGAGACACATAAAACATAAGAATACTTCAATTTATTTGTGTACGGAAGATGACTTAAAAGCGTGGAAGAACTCTTTCTGCGCATACCAAAAGATGGCTTGCTTCCTTCCCCAAAGCTCTCAATTTTGCTGCTTCTATTGAAGTCACATGTCATGAAGGGACAGGGAGGAGATCAAGCTCTCAGAAAAGGGAGTAAATTGGCTGGGGAGGGCAGGCACCCTGAAGGTGTCTGCTACAGATGCAGTCCCTCTTCAGGAATTAACCTCAGCTGGATGAGTATACATTTAATTAATCGTGTCGTCATTGTCAAATGCAGCGAATATATCCTGGACCTGCTGGAAAGTGGGAGAGAGAAGTTCCTAGTGTTTGCACACCATAAGGTGGTTCTGGATGCAATTACTAAAGTGCTTGAGAAAAAGGTAAGCTCCCTTTGAAGTTTCACCTGGATGCTTTTCATTGTTTGTGTGTCAGCTGCTAAGTTGTCCTGAGCAGGCTGAGGTCAAAGAAGTGAGATGATGGTTTCCAGAAACATTGCTGAAGACTTTCTGGAGAACACTTCTTGCTTGTAAAGCCACACTGAGATCAGAGTATTTTCCCAACAGTGTCATTTAACTTCCTCCGTGCTCTGTACACGTAGCCCAGGAATCTTGCTTTGGGAACCTCTCTCAGTGGGTCTTCCATGATCTTGTGTGGATAATTAGAAAATTAGAAAGAGAAAGGGTAGCAGAAATTGTTCTTTTGTGTGGAGGCAAGTATTTATATGAATAGCTTGTTCACTTTCCTCCTTTTGTTCCCTAATTACTGTCAAAGTGCCTTATTAATTGTACATGGCCATGCCCAAACTTCAGTACAGGGTTACATGGTCCTCATTAAATGAGTGAAAAATATCTACAAGGATTTCCTAGGATGTTCATTAAACTAAACACTTCATATCTTCACCCCCTTTTTCATTTTTGGTTAAATTTAGGACCATATATTACCTTTTGTCATCCTTCATGTTTTACATTTATGTAATATTTCAAATATACAGAAGAGTACAAAAAAAAACCCACGTGTCCCCCATCCAGATTTAATAAGTGAGAAGCATTGCTGTATTATTTCAGTTTATTTTTTAAGTCATAAAATATGTGGGCCCTTCCTTAAGTACTCCTTTAATAAATCCTTTTTTTTCCTCCCCAAATATAACCCTATACTAAAACCTTTCCCTCCACATCATCATACTTTAAAAGTACGTATCCTTACACAATAGTGGTCTCCCTTTGTATACTTTTTAATTTACGTAAATGTAATTTACTTTTGCAGCGTTACCAGTCAGTTTAGTTCATCCACTGTAACTAAGTACAATCTCCTTGGAGGACTGTGCCAGTTTATCCATTCCCCTGCTGATGAGTGTTGAATTTTATTTGCAGTTTTTGCTATTATGTGCATAGTTGTGTATATATATGTGTGTGTATATGTACATACATAGGTCTGCCTGTGTGTGTGTGTGTGTGTGTGTGTGCGCGCGCTCATACACACACATATGCATGCACACTTGGGCATGGCCAGGCAGGATCTTGCCTGATCACTGGATAGGCTCATCTTCAACTCTATTAGGTATTTTCAAAGTGCTCTCCAAGGTAGTTATTCAAGTCTGTAATCCCACCAGCACTGTTGAGGATTCCTGCCATTCTGTAAGTTCAGCAACATAGTGTAAACCAGACGTTTTACTTTTGTCAATCCATTGAGATGAAATCTCATTTCATTTTAATTTTAACTTGCATTTCCCTGACTACCAGTAAAAGATGGATCCTTTTATGTGTTCATTGGTCATTTCAGTCTCCTCTGTGAATTTTCTGTTTATGTCCTTTGCCTGCTTTTTTGTTAGGTTGTTTGTCTTTTTCTTATTGATTTGGAAATATTCTTTATAAATTCTGGGTATTAATCCTGTGTCAGTCATGTTTTTATCTTTTCACTTTAGTTTCTATTGAATAAAAATTAAAAATTTTTATTTTATTTTTATAATATATTTCAAGTTTATTCTTTTTTTTTTCTATATGGGTTTTAATTTTATGACTGGTTTAAGAAGCCTTTCCATAGGTCTTAAGGATTTTCTCTTGTATTTTTTTTCCTGAAAATTTTAGAAGTAGGTTCGTAATTTACCTGGGTTTGAATTTTGAATATGATGTGATGCAGGAATCCAACCAATAGATTCAAAGCTATAATCCCTGGAAAGGAAAACTCTGAACCATGACTATTTTTATGAAATTCAAGACCATTAATTGGAAAATTATTAGAATACATGAGTTTAGTAGGGTGCCTGGATTCTAAATAAACTAAAATAAATTGCTTTTTTTTTAATGTACGAGTTATAATTAATTAATGTAATAGGAAAAAGATAAGTTTACAACAAAAAATATAAATTACTTAATAATAATCTTACTAAAAAGAAGTGTAGAAGCTATTGAAAAAGACACTTGTGCCATGCTCCTCTGTGAAAAGGCTAAAAAATGTAAAAATTTCTGTCTTTCCAAAATTAATTAATTGTAGGTTTAATTCAATTATAAAAATTCCAACTGGATTTTTTTAAGGGAACTTTATACTGTTATTACAAAGGATATCTCAAAAAATAAGCAGAAGCAATACCTAAGACAACTTTGCCAAAGAAGAGCAATATTGAGACTTGTCCTTCCAGATATTAAAATCTTTTATAAAATTCAGTCACATTGGTCAAAGAACTGGTGGCCAGATGTGTGGAACAGAATGGATAGCCCCATGGTATAAATTAAAAACAAATATCTGACCAAGGAATTGTTATAAAATCAGCTTTAATTTATTTAGCAAAGAAAGTTTTGGCAATTGGGAAACTTAAATGTAACTTCACTTCACTCTTTAGTGTATTAAATTCCAGATTAATCAAGGGTCTTTGAAACCAAGAAGTATTAAAAGAAAATATAGATGAACATATATCTGATCAGTGGACGGAGAGATAGCTTTCTAAAGCATAAAAACAATGAAAGAGATTACAAAGAAAAAATTGATTCAGATTACCTGAAAAATGGATCCAGTCTGTCACACATATACACAGTGGTTAAACCATGGTTCTTTTACATATTTGATACTTTTTTTCCCCCCCAGGGCAATTTGGTAGTAATTTCATGTACACACTAATTTTTCCAAACTCTTCTTCTAGGATTTTATCCTAAGGAAATAAGCAGACCAGTCAAAGTTTTATGTACAAGAATACAAGTCATGTTGTCATTTATAATATTCAATAACTAGAAACCTAATTAGTAGGTGAACCGTTAAGTAATAGTACATTCAGCCGTAAAAAATAGTGATGTAAATCAGTGGTTCTTAACTCTGTGTAGATCACTGGACCCTTTAAGATTCTGAAATACAAAAAGAAAAAAAAAAGCATCTTTACTAGTAATCAAATAAATGAAAATTAAAACAAGATACTTTTTTAATTCTATCAAATCAGCAGAGATTTTAAAAATGTGCCATGCTCACTATTAATAACAGTACAGTGAGCTGGACGTGCTCATACGTTATGTATTGTAAAGTAATATCAGGAGCCTTAAATTAAATTTTTCCCTTTTACCATAGTACTTCAATTTTTAGAAGACTAAATGAAATAACCAAATGTGGGCAAAGAACTATGAACAGGTTTATTTTAACCCATTCTTTAATATTTTTTCATTTTAACACCTCTATTGAGTTATAATTCACGTATATTTAAAGTGTTGGGTTGGTAAGAATCAAGATAGTGAATTACCTGTCTGCCCCAGCAGAAATTTTCTCATGCCATTAGTAATCCCTCCTGTTTCTCCTAGCTCTCCCATCTCCAGGCCACCACGTATCTACTCTCTGTCACTATAGTTTAAATTGAAATTTCAGAGCTTTATATATGTGTGCTCATACAGTATGTAGTCTTTTTTAAAATATGTTTTCTTCAACACATTTTGAGATTCATGCACATTATTACATGTATCAATAGTTCATTCCCTTTTATTGCTGAGTAATAGTCCACTGTCTGCATAGATCACAATTTTTTTATCCATCCACCCATTGGTGGACATGTGCCAACTCATCTTTTTCAGTGAAAATTAGAAACCCCCCCAAATGTGAAGAAATAGATGAATGGTTAAATTATAGTATTTCCACATGATTAAATATTGTACAGCTGTGAAAAATCATGTTTTAGAAAACTTAATAATACAGTTTATTTACAATATAATGATTATTGGAAAAAAGCAGGATATAAAACTTTATTTAAAAGCTTTAGCATACATTGAGAAAAGAGTGACCAGAAAAAAAAGATTGGTAATAGTGCCAGTGTTTTTATTTTTCTTATAATGTTTGTCTTTATCATTAGGAAAAATTTAAATGCCCCTTAAAAGAAAATAAGCTAAACTAAATGTGCAGCTACCATTAAACCTGTAGCTGTCTCCTGGCATTTACCTCAGAGGAGTGAAAACTTATGTTCACACAGAAACCTGTACACAGATGTTCATGGCAGCTTTATTTGTAGTAGCCCACAAACTAGACCAACTCAGGTATCCTTCCAAAAGTGAATGGCTAAACTGTGGTACATACAAACCATGGAATACTACTCAGGCAGAAAAAAAGATATACATGCATTGACTTAGATGAATCCCAGGGAATGATGCTGAATAAAAAAAGGCCATCCCAAAGGTTGTACACTGTATGATTCCATTTATGTGACTTTTTAAAAATTAAACATTTTAGAAATCTACATTAGTAGGGATTGGGTGGGGTGGATATAGCAGGAGGGAGGTGGGCATGGTTATAAGGACTACAAAAAGATCCTTGTGGTGTTAGAACTGTCCAGTATCTTGACTGCAAAGGCAGATACATGAAAACCCACATGAGCTATGAAATTGTGTAGAATAAACACACGAGTTTAAGTAACACTGGGGAAATCAGATGAAATTCAGTGTATTATATCAAAGTCACTGGCTATGATTTTATACTGTAGTTTTACAAAATATTACTATTGTGGGTAACTGGGCAAAATATACAAGCAATCTCTGTGTTATTGCCTAAACTGTTTGTGAATCTACAATGATCTCAACACAAATTTCAATTTGAAAGAAAAGGAAAGATGAGACAGGAAGCTCCAAAGCAGTATGAAGTGACATACTTGATGCTCTGGCTACATTTGAGCCAGAGCAGCAGCGTGGTCCTGTCCTCGGAGCCTTCGCCAGTCCCGGGGCATGTGGCAGCCCACCTCACTTCCATCCCTTGTCCCCACAGCAGGTGCAGCACATCCGCATTGATGGCTCCACCTCCTCTGCAGACCGGGAGGACCTGTGCCAGAAGTTCCAGCAGACCGAGAGGCATGCTGTGGCCGTGTTGTCCATCACCGCCGCCAACATGGGCCTCACCTTCACCTCCGCTGACCTGGTAGTATTCGCCGAGCTGTTCTGGAACCCAGGGGTAAGAGGTCTTGAAGTCCCCGGGCATGCTCAAGGCTGCGGGGAGGAAGGAGCTATTGCCAGGGAGACAAGGTTTCTGTGAGCTGTCACTAGCGCCAGTCTCCAGTTCTTCTCTCTATTTCCTTTAGCCCTCACAGACATGTTCATACTTTCCACAAAATTCTTTTCAGTGAAGACTCGCACATCTATTGGAGGGATATTTGATCTTCACAACAGCCTCCTGAGTAGTAGGATTCTTGACTCCATCTCATCAATGGGGAAAGTGGAGGCTTAGAAGGCTAGGAGGAATCTTAGAGGTCATCTAAGGATGACCTCTATGAGGGAATTGGGGAACAGATAGCTGTCACCAAAGGAGAGCTCATAGCAGCACCAGGCTGCAGCCCAGCCCTCTGGCTTTCCACCTTGAGCCCCTTTTATTAACCATCATTGTGAGCTGCTTTAGCCCAGGGTGACTGCTGTGGGTGTTCCCTGAACATGGCCATGGTGCCCACTGACCTTATCTGATCAGCCAAAAGCTGAGACAGCAGGTAGAAGACATTTGTTGGACTCATCAAATTTTCTCCTGAGCTCCAGAAAGAGTTTATTTCCCCCTCAAATGTTCTCACATACTGTGGCTGTCATTGGCCACGCATAGGTGACTGCTTTAATGATGATTGGACTTTGAAGTGGAAGGCATTTCATAATGGAAACAATGCTCTTGGTTTTCATTATTCCTTTTAGGGCTTAACCACTGTATAAAAACCCACCCTACTCTAGTCACATATGGCCTTTTCCTTGGGTGCAATGGGTTTCTTTAGCTATAAGATAACTATTTTTATTTCTGGAGAGAAGAACGGAAGTGTGCCAGGTTTCCTTCATTTGCCCTTCATCACAGCCTGATGGCAGAGCTGGAACTCACTCTCCTTTTGCAGCACCTAGCACTGTGCCCGACACAGAAAGGCTTCCCACAGCTGTCCAGCTGCAGATTTATTTTATTTTATTATTTTATTTTATTATTTTATTTTATTTTATCTATCTGTCTGTCTGTCTGTCTATCATGGTGACATTGCTTAATGAAATCCAATAAGTTTACAGTAGGGCATATATATATTTACACTGGGTATTCACCTCCCATAGTTAGATTTCTTTCTGTCACCTCATCCAGCTGCAGATTTAATTCCCTAACCAGTGTTTTGTTTGGTTCTGTCCTTTGTCAGGTGATAGGTCATTTGTAGATGGAGGCTCTTGGGCCCTCCGCCATGTGACATTGCCAGCGACGTCCTTTGAGGAAGAAGGGTTGTGGTGGGACTTGGGGGCAAGAGGCTGCCTGTTTCAAGCCTGGACCTACATACAACCTGATCCCCGGCCTTGCAGGTGCTGATGCAGGCTGAGGACCGGGTGCATCGCATTGGACAGTCAAGCTCCGTGGGCATCCACTACCTTGTGGCGAGAGGCACAGCCGATGACTACCTTTGGTATGGCTGGCTACTGGCCCTGCAGTGGGGGATAAGCAAGTGTTGACACTGATGATGCATTTTTCTTTGCTTCCTAAGTGCTTCTGCGTTTGCTCTGGGCTTCAGGGATCCCCACAGAAGACCCGTTTGTTACACCCTCCATGGTTTTCATCATGACCATGTTTGGCTCCTTCACTGCGTTCACTGGTGGCCTGCAGGGTACATGAAGAAATCCTGTAGGAATAAAGGGGCGTGATTCCTCTCCCACTGGGCTGAGACAAGGGAGGAGAACTGATTGAGATGAAATGTAGATGGAATTTGTAAAACACTTTGTTCCCAGCCATGAAGACACTTGTTGAGAGAGGGTGACCCCTCTTCCCCCTTGCCCTTTTATGTTGTGCGTTGGTATGACAGGGTCTCATCTTATAGTTGCTGGACCATCAAGAGAAAGTGGTCTTGCCTCTTGCAGTGTGTGCTGGTTGGCCCTACCTCTCTGTCTTGGTTCAATGGACTCAATAATTGGGCAGCTCATAATAGCAAAATTGTGTTGTAATGAGGCAACACTTACTTCTCACGTCTTCCCGTAAAAAGAATTTAGAACCCTATGAGCCCCAAATGATTGGTTTACAATTGAGAGGAGGCAAAATTTTCAGTTTGGGCATCGTGCCTTGAGAGATACAAAGATGTGCAACAGTAAGCAAGTCACGGCCCCTGAGAACAAGGAGGGTGGTCTTGTTTTAATCAGTCTGCTGGTTCTCTGCAGGCTGGATTCACTGCAGCTCGTTTCTCTCCACCAGGCCCCTGATTCAAGAGAAGATTAAAGTTCTGGGTGAAGCTGGGGTTTCTGAGGCCAATATTTTACAAATGACCGAAGACGCTGATTACATCTACAAGGTAACAGCAGCACATGGCTCCCCGACACTGGGAGGCATTAAGCTGCCTGCCCAGCCCTAGGGTCCTGAGCAGGAAAGTATGAATCACTCCTGGGGACCTCCCCTAGCCCAGGAGCTAAAAACAACTGCCTGCAGTCATTCTCACTTCATTCCATGTGTTCATCATTTATAGCACAGTAATGGCACTGATGACTCCTGCTACAGGCCTTCCCTCAGGGATTCTCATAAAACAGGGCTTCTAAAACCAGAGGCATCTTCCATCAGGCCATTAAGAAGTGACAGAAAACTCACCATGGTAACTGTTGAATTGTTGGATAAAGTACATAGCAACACCCTACAGCAAAGGCTGCCACTAATACGTCTCCAGCACAGAATGAGGAGTGTTAAAAATAGGGTGTTGATTTTTATAACATTTTCCCCTCTGTCAGTGCCTTTTATTCTCAGTGTTTCCCATTTTATAGAAGGGTCAGCTGAGACATGCAGAGCAATGAGACTTGCCCAGTCACAGGCCTTGTGAAGCCAGCCCAGGGTAGATGGCTTCTCAACTCGGTGCAGCATTCCTTCTATGACAGCCCTCTTGTTATCAAGGAGAGTAAAAGACCAGTGAGAATTCTTCCATGGCCAGTTGGGCCTTGGTAGAGGTGCTAAGAGGCAGCTTTTTGGTCTCCAGAGAGGACGGCCAGGGCCCACCAGGCCTGCCCTGGCCTCGCCTCCTGGCCTGGATTCTGCCACAGCCTCTTCCTCCTCTGTTTCAGTGAAACTCAGTGGAGTAGAGCAAGAGGCACAGAGATTTCCAAAGGCTAGTCTTTCACCCACTCAGGCAGTTGACATGGACGGTGAGGACTCTGGAGGACCTGTTGCTGGAGGGCAACTCCTGAGGGGATCGTGACTTACCAGAGAGCTTGGACAGAGCCTGAGGCAGAAGGGCGGCCGTAGAATTGCGTGTCAGGAAGCCGAGTTCCATGTCCGTCCTGTGGAATTGCCAAGCATCAGAATTCAAGTTAAATCAATAAAGTCATAAAGGTGACACTCAGGCTTAAGAGTCGGAGGGTCTGATCTTTTGTTTACATTTACTTGCAGTTGAATCCCTTCTTCAGAATGTAATTGGGATGAATAAGACTCGGAGATTATATGTCTAAATGGAGAGCATAAATTATTCTTTCAGATATAAACGGTTAATGAGTCAACTTTAAAATGACCTCATTTTTACGCTTTTTAAAGAACAGTCTAAATTAGTTGAATGGTAAATATTTAACAGAGCCTTGGTTATTATATGCCCTGTGAAAATAAAGAACCTTATTTTAAAATGATTCTCAACCATTGAGAATGAGTTTATGAGTTTATTTATTTACTTATAAATAAACCCATTAATCCATAGTGTCCTTACCCTCAGTTACTCTGAATTAGTTAAGATTTTCTGCCTAAAGTACAGTTGCAAGATAATATAAATGGAGTTTATTAATATTTATTTTGATTAATAATTATGTCCATTAAATTTTTAAAATTAAAATAGGGCCAAAAATTTCATCAGCTGCTAGAAGAAGAAAATGTTGCCTCCTACATAGGAGACAAAAGCAAAAGAGGTTATGTCTCACTGAAATATCCTGCCTCTGAGAGGGGAAGTAAAATATTAATCTGATCTTAGAACTTGCTGCCGTTAATCATGCCCGCTGTGAATTAGCACACAGCATTACCATCGTCATGATCAAATGTGCGTTAACAATTATTTCCACTTGGAATAGGCTGCTTTGCATGATGGTATTTCCTTGGCCTTGCAGTTGTTCAGAGGGTGATGAGGAGATCCTAGAGGACACATGGACAGCGTGGGGCTGAGCTTAATGGTCTTCAATATCACTTCCCCTCTGAAAGGACAGTTACTCTTTTTTTTTTTTTCTTTACCCAATGAGCAGAAGAGAAGAGAAGATGCAGACACTAAGGCAGTAAGGCTGCTTTAGTGATAATGAGTCTGCAGAGCTGGCTTGCACTTGCCATCATGCAGCACCTGTTGACCCTCACCTGTGGTTTTCTCACCAGCCACGGTGGCAGGGAGTCAGTCGGTGCTGGAGCCTGGGTTCTTTTATCTTTCTTTTTCTTTCTCTGATGAAGGACCCAAAGCAGCAGAAGATCTATGACCTATTCCAGAAGTCCTTTGAGGAAGATGGAAGCGATAAGGAACTCCTGGAAGCAGCGGAGTCCTTCGACCTCGAAAGTGCTTCAGGAGCCTCTGGAACTAGTTCCCAGGACGTAGGAGACTTGCTGGGTGAAAGCACATCGATGGGCAGTCCAGTGAAGAAAAGGAGATTTGAATTTTTTGATAACTGGGATAGCTTTACCTCCCCCCTGTAAGAAGGGCAAAAAAAACCTTTTTAAAATCGTGGAATACATTAAAGTAAAGCATTTTGTTTTAAAGGCTATGTTCCTCTTGTTATTACAGGGGTGCTGGTCTCTGTCTCCAACCACAACAAGTTACCAGACCAGGGGGTCAGTGTTTTTTTCCAGCTTCATTATGTGTGGGTTTGCTTGAGTCTTAACAACCTTATAATTTCTGGCTCAGAAATAGAGACCCTAGATTGTAGTAGTGGTCAATTCATGTTCTTTAAATAACGAGGTGCTTTCTACACAACCCCAAAATATGGTTTTTTAAAATGTATTGATGCAAAAAATATTTATAGAGCATTTAATATGTGCCAAACACTGTTTTAGGTGCTGGCAGTAATTTCCCAAACACAAGAGAAAAAATACATGCCTTTGCAGAGCAATAGTTAGAGCCTATGAAAAAAAGCGAAGTAAGGAGGTAAGGGTTTAGGGCAGGGTTGCTTTTTTTGTGCATAGCCAGATAGTAAAAATATTTGGCTTTATGGGTCAGAATATCTCTGTTGAAACTACTCAACTCTACTTCCATCTTGGGAAAACAACCATAGATAATCCAGAAATAAATGATTATGGCCCTTTTCCACAACAACACTATTATGGAAATAATAGTTGAAATTTGAATTTCATATAATTTTCATGTATCACAAATAATTATTATTTTGATTTATTTTTAATAAAAATGTAAAAAACCATACTTAGCTGACAGGCCAAAAACAGACAATGGGCAGGGTTTGGCCTGCTGACCATAGCTTGCTAACCCATGGTTTAGAATAGCACTGTCCAGTGTCACATAAGCCACATATTTGATTTTAATTTTCTAATGGATTACTTTAAAAAATAAAGATGGGTCAAATTAGTAATATTTAACCCAATATATTCTAAATATCGTCATTTCAATGTATAATCACTTAAAAAATTGAGAAAAATTACATTCTTTTTTTCATGCTAAGTCTTCAAAATTCAATGTGTATTTGACATTCATAGACACCCACCTGCTGCTCACTCAGCCCCCATCAGGGTATCCAGAGACATTTGGGTGAGGCTTTAACACCAGAGCTTGGTCCGGGTCTTTAAATGTCTTAGAGAATGAGATCATAGGATCACATCGCATACTCTGTTAATAGTTCCCTGTACTCCAGGGATGTGGCTAGGGTGCAATGGGTATGCTTCAAAGTAGAAGTGAAATGTCTGGGTGATTTTGAAACATACATAACCCATTGTTGCTTAGGAGAATCGCTGACCATTGTTAAATTAATAAGTCCCCGCTGTAGTCACCTCGGCACCTGTCACACAAAGTGGCCCCTGTGTTACTGCAGGGTTAGAGCAGTCCCTGTCATTGGGAGGGTTTGCCCTTGGTCGTTACAGCTCGGTGCTCCTATTTGAAACCACTAATTCATCTGTGGTTTTAGTACATATGGCCTGTTGAGCCTGCATCTGAGGCCTCTGGTGAAACCTCAGTTTCAGCTGCTCTAGAGAAAAAGTCTGTCTCTCTAAGATGTCCCTGATGTCCTCCAAAGCAAATTTTATTTATACCGCATAGCCTGTATGTTTTCAGTTATACCATCCAAAAGGTAACTCTGAAATTCGTTGAGAGCCATCTGGCCATTTCTGTATGGTTTAGTAAAAGACACTTGGATTTGTTTATTTAGAGAGCGAATACCTTTGGGTTTCAGAAAAGATTTCCACACTACTTTTCCTCCCATACTTCATGGGTCAGTCCACATGCACACCTCATTTTCTGAAAATGTCAGTTGGAATAAAGAAAATGTGGGCCCATCTCATCCCACTCTTGTCCTTGCCATCAATTTTGCCCTTAAAGAGTTTTACTAAGTACCCCTAGGTCTGTTTCTGCTTCCCCTTACCAGGGCCATTAAGTGCAGTCTTGTTCCCTGAGTAGCCCTGGTGAATTTCTGCCCCTAGGGCGGGGCATAAGGAAGATCCTGTTAGCTTTGATCCACTTGTGCTGGAATTAAACATGTTTTCTTGGCTTCACACAAGCCTTCTAGGTCAGAGGGAGAGCTGAGAATGAGCTGGACGCGTCTTTCACTGTAGGCCCTTGAGTTTTGCATTGTCCATGCATTCTTGTCTGTTGAATCTTGATGCTTTCTGAAGCTCTATTTAGGTGAAATTTAAACTGAAAAGAAGTCTTACCCTTGTTTTTTACCCCATGCTCACACTTCATATTAAGTTCAGCACTATGAGGTAAGCAATGTCTTAGAAGCTTAAAAGAGTTTCATTGGAGCATTCATACTTATGTTTTATTTTGTTTTTGAGTTCTCCTGTGGGGTCCCAGCGAAGGAAATGGATTCCTAATAACAGCTGAAATTATTGCGAAGTCTGTGATTCACAGTCTTTTGGGTATTATGACATCCAACAGTTATTTGATTTTGCAACACCCTCTGCCCGCATTCTCCCCCAACACATTAAACAGGCTTTTATTGAGTACCAGCTACTCTTCCTCTGTTTTTTAATCCTCCTTTTTGAGAATGAAATATAATACACCAAAGTTCACAGAACAAATTGACAGCTTTATAAAATATAAACAACTGTAATCACAACCCCAAGGTTATGAATGTATCTTCTAGAAGCTTTTCTGTTTTTCTTTTAATGTTTTTATCTACAATCCACGTAGAGTTTATTTTTATACACGTGGTGAGGTAAGGTCAAGGTCAAATTTTTTTCTATGTGAATATGCAATTATCTTAGCACCATTTGAAAAGATTTTTCCTTCATACACTGCTCTGCAGTGCCTTTTTTTACTGTTATAAATTCGATATAAAAATTAATCTAGAAATGTATAGGTAAAAAAGTGAAAGGCTTATGTTCTTATCCCTCCTGCTCTTAGCCCTTCTTTCTAGAGATAATAACTGATGTAAATAATTTGGATGGAGCCATTGGTAATATATTCCCCGTGCATACAAGAGAAATATACAACAGGTCCTCAAATAAAATTGTTCCATTCAATGTCCTTTCATTATAACACTGATGAGATGCCGAAAGGACTTCACTCTTGTTCATATCAGTTAGCCTATGGTAAAATTGGCTTTCTTACGTGTCATTTCACTTAAAGTCTCAGAACCTATCGATGATGTTAAGTGAGGACTTAACTGTACATAGAATTTGTTTTTACAAAAATTGTGTCAAACTCTTCACACTGAAATGGATTATTTCACATGAAATTTGGCCATCATTTCATATTGAACTATCATCTTTTAAGAGTTGCAGAATAATTTCCATACTGATGGATTCATTGCCTGTATCAATGCTTTGTGAAATCTCTTAAAAAACAACAACAAGAAGAAGAATGCATTTAACATAAATGTGTGGAGAGAAGGGAGGAAGGAAAGAATCCATTTTAGATACCTGATTCTTTCTAGGTGTCCAGGTTGGCCTTGGCAGGCCTTGCCCTCCTCTTGCTGTGTCAGCCCTTCCCTACAGAGCTTGGACAACAGTTCTGGGCAGATTTCGCTCTTGTCTTTGGCCCCCAGGCACTTCAGTGAAGGGCAAGGAAGAGCTCTTCAGGCAGCAAGTGAAGGAACAACAGAGAGCCTGGGTCTCCAGAATAAATTCTTTCTGTCTCCAGCATGACATGAATTCACAATGATGTTTGCACCTCAGATTTCTCTCAAGAATAAAATGTTCCATATGCCCCCAAGAGAACTGATTGACTCAATTCTTCTGGAGGCAACTTTTAGCTTATTTATTTTTTTAAATGTGAAAGTGAATTTTCAGTGCTGCTGAGGAGCAGGCACTGCTCCTCAACAGATTTTTCCTGAGACTATAATAGGTACACATTATAGTTAACAATCTCTGCACCTGATGGTCCTCTAATGGGGTTGGAGATTTATTAGCCAACAGCTAAGACAAATTGAGATTTTATGAGAGGCACAATTCTCTGAAGCCACGAGAGCTGATTTCATGAGAGTGCTATTTGTACATCCTCAAGCTTGCTATTTAAAAAGAATTGTTCCAATTTGACAAAATTGCTTTGAATGTGGAAAATTTCCTCATTATGGAGTGTCTCATTTTCAACCACTATATTGCATTCTTACTCATGCTGAGGATGGGGTGGGGACATGGTAAAAGCTCTGAATGATGATCTGAGCTAGACTCTAGAGCTAACCTAAGGGAGGTCACCTCAGCTTGGGCTGCCCCAGCTGCGAGCCTGACTGTGCTTACCCACTCACTCAGGACAAGTGTTTCTCAACTCACCTTCCACTAGTCCTATTTGTTTACACCAATGTGAATAAATTTTTGCTTTAATTTATAATTTTCTGGAGGCAGGGCATAGTTTTGGCAGAGGTTTCCAGAAATCAGCCCCCACCCCCAATGCAATGTGTTTCTCTACTGGGGAAGAAGGGACTTGCTCTCTGGGCCCCTTGCTATTCATAAAGCTTGTGATGGAGACATCCAGCTCCCTTAGGGGACCTCAAGTAGCAACAGCTAATACTGTAACAGGCTCATTGTATCCAAGGTAAAGAAAATAAGGAGAAAAGAGATGGGCATATTTTTAACAGAAAGTAGAAAGCAGATCTGTTTTAATCTAAGTATGGCAGAAGAGGAAATAGGATTGAAAAGGCATTAAGAGACATTGAAATCAGGTCTTATCATCATTTCAATAACAATAATAACCATCACTTAGAAATGCCAACTAGGCATTTCATAAAAGTTTCATCTTCCCAAGAACCTTATAAGGTATATGGCACACCCACTTTGCAGCTAAGGAAACAGTTTAAATCTTGTGATACAGTAGAGTGCTGGTCTGGAAGTCATGTATTGGCTGTATGACCTTGGGCAAGTCCTTTGGCCTCCCTGGGCCTCCAGTACGGGTTAGATTTCTCTAAAGCCACTTTTAGTTCTGATATAAGTGGATTAACCTTGTAAAGCCCAGACAAATAAAACCCTTTACAAACCTATATCACCATCATACCCCGCAAGGTACCATTTCCCTATTCAACAAGTACCATTACCACAGACTCTGTAACTCAGTCCTGGGAAGCAGAAGTAGACACATAGGCCCTGCCCTTATAGAATTAACTTGCGGTGCCCCTGGGTTGTTTTTGTTGTTTAAAACAGCCTTTGTTTTTCAGACGAATTTTAGAGTTATATAAAAGTTGAGGTAATACAGACAGTTCTTATGTACCCTCTCACCTAACTTCCCCCATTATTAACATCTTAGGTTGGTATGGTACATCGGATCCTTGGTTTTTAGTCAGCCCTATGCCAGAGCCCTGCACAGGGCCTGCTGTTTTCAGAAAGTATACTGTAGGAAGGAGGAAGCAGTGCGATTGGGAGTCCTGAGATTTAAGCACAGTTTCTAAGCCAAGAAGAGCCAGTGAGCAAGTCACTTAAAACTCGAGTTTTGCCTTGTCCATAAAAATGAAAGAAACACTACTAAATTTGTGACATCTTGTGAGATATGCACAAGATATGCAAAGGTGCTTCTATTTGTCGATCACGGTAACCCTGGCGGACAACAGGTCCTGCCCCATTCATTCCCCAGGAGGCCAGGCCTTGGGGGCAACCTCCGGACCATAGAGCTCGAATCCTAGCTGGGCCGCTCGCTCGCCACTTCCGCTCGTGCGCCGGAAACCGCGCCTGCGCAGTGCGCCGCTTCCTCTCTGACTTCGGACCTGGCTGGCGGCGACATGGTGAGTGTGGGTCCCGGTCAGGCCTGGGGGTCCATCCGCCTGCATCGGTTGCTCTGTTGCCTTTTTTCGCCCTCAGCTACCTCTGCTCGCCCGCGCCGTTCTGCATCCTCGGCCTCCGCGCCTTCGCCGCTCCTCTCGGACGCGGGGCGGCTTGGTGGGGCCTGGCCCATTCGGGCCTGGTGAACAGGGAGCCCCCGGCGAACCGGGCTCCCCCTTGGCTCCGGTTTCACCGGGATGGAGTAGGGGGAGCTGGATACAAGTAGGGGCTAGGTGGGTGGAAAAGGGTTACGGAGGCGCCGGGGGCGGGGGTCTCACGTTCCCGGGTCCTAATAATGGCTGGTTTCTCTCCTAAAACAGGCTAAACGCACCAAGAAGGTCGGTATCGTGGGTAAATACGGGACCCGTTATGGCGCCTCCCTCAGGAAAATGGTGAAGAAAATTGAGATCAGCCAGCACGCCAAGTACACCTGCTCCTTCTGTGGCAAAGTAAGAGGGTCTCTCTTTGGGGGGGGCGGGGAGCGACGCAAACCTTCCGTAATGAGGCCTCTGTTGGGGAAATGTGATTAGCAGGTGCAGGTTCGACGTTGTTGAGCAGTTAGCATTGCACACACTGTTGACGAGTTGTGGGCTGGTGGTGTCGCTCTCTTTAGGTTTTGTAAAAAAAAATTTCGTTAAAATTTTGGAAACTAAACGATAAAACCTTATTTGACAAAGAGCCTTGGCTGAGGCCAAACTTGTTTTTTATGGGAAGTGATTCTGTCACTTTTGTGTACTGGCGTTGCTACATGATTTCGTTCAATATATATTTGCAGAATTCTGTGTTACGGCAATTTTTGTTTTTTTGCATTGGAATCTTGCACATCTCTGGCAGTGGTATCACCATGATGAATGCAAATTTTGCATTAGAGAACTTGGTGGTATTAGAACCACAACATAATCTAATAAAACGTACCAGCTTTAGTTATCCAGTGTAAGTTAGACTCCAGCCTGTTCGTCAGGTAAAGGGCTTATCTTTGGTTCATAGGGAAAATTGATTGTGTTTTACAGACCAAGATGAAGAGGAGAGCTGTGGGGATCTGGCACTGTGGTTCCTGCATGAAAACAGTAGCTGGTGGTGCCTGGACCTACAAGTGAGTTCATTTCTTTGTGGTATTTTGGGAGTGTGTGGGCCATGTCACTTTTCCAGCTTTAATGCTGTATGGGCTAGTTTTTTAACTCTACAAGACTGAGAAAGTAGGAATGTTTTTGCATTTTCAGGACTCAAGAGTGAGTTTTCGGTCATTCAAAGAGTAGAAAGGAAACCACTGAGATAACGTCTATGTTAAACTTTAGAATTTTATAGTTTAGGGGCATCGTTGTGAACATTGTCATGATATTGTAGAGGTTCGTTAGTGGACTGAGTCTGTACTGAACCTTGACTGGGCATTGCAAGCTGCTTTCATAAAAAGAGGTCAGTTAGCTTATTCCTGTATGTGGAAACTTGAGGCCATGTGGATCACCACACCTTTACTATTCTAAACAGTATTAGTTGGACCTCTTAAGCTTTGTGTTCTGGACAAGAGTCAAGTGATGTTGCTGAGATTAACCTCTCTCTACTGGTTATAGATTGGGTCATCTCTTAATGTTCATCCATTTCAGTAAGTGAAAGCTCTAATCTTGGAATTCGTTGCTGACCCTGTAGGCTAAGGCGCTCTTCTAGCCGGTGTTTACATTGCGCTATCCTATATACTGGCCACACACATGTAAAATGATTTGGCTAATGTGGTTGAAAACTTGAAATTTTAATTTAAGTTGAAAACCAAAGCACTATAAAATATCTGTTATCAAAGATAAATATAGAGTCCCTATAGAGTTATATGAGGGCAGAAGGGAAAAACAGATGGGTGCTCACTTGGTTGTGATACTAAAATGAATTAATATTCATGATATGAGGAGGAATGGTGGGTTTTAGGGTACAGTTTCTGAATCTCAAAACTTTTGTATAGTTGTGTTTCTTCTGACTTTTTTTCATCCCCTTTAAATGAAGTTAGGTCAGCCTCTTGCAACCATTTCTCTGTAAATTTTTTTACGCTCCGTTGTCTGAGAAATCAGATGCATGAGCTTGCCTAATTCTGCAAGGACCTGACATCATGATTCTAAAAGGTTGCCATCAAGATTATAATGTAAAAATGAGGCAAATGTTCTCAGTCATTTCATATGTTAACATAGTTAATTACGTTGGAACCAAATTTGTTTTTCTTTCCAGCACCACTTCTGCCGTCACAGTAAAGTCAGCCATCAGAAGACTGAAGGAATTGAAAGACCAGTAGAAGCTCCACAATTTGAAATACTGCTAGCCTGTAATAAATGGGTTAATTTATGTAACAAAAGTACTTTAGTTTTTTAATTTTTTTAATTAGACATTCTGGGTTGCATTGCACTGATTTTGCTTTCTCAACAAAGACTTGGAAATGCAAATCATTCTAAGTTTTCAGTAGCCAAATAATATGTGACATAAGAATGTAAGCCTTAAAAGGTTGGGTATGTGTCTTAGCTAAGTCTTTTTTTTCTTTTTTCTTTTCCTTTTTTTTTTTTTTTTTTTTTTTTTGCGCCAGTTTAACTTCTTGAAGATACATTGGTTCAAATTGTGCACTTTTATTTTTAAATGTTTCTAAAGGTAGGATGATACATACTTCCTCTTGGTTTTTTTGTCAGACCATGTATCAGCATCTTCAGAAAACAATTAGAATTTCAGAACAAACTGCAAATACCTACATCATTCTTCATTTTTCAGTTTATTATACATGTGGATTCACAGGATTGAACTATTTAAGTTGCTATATATGGTCACACTGATAAAAAATGAAATTCCTTGGAGGTATTTAAAGAGTTGTAAAAGTTGAGATGATAAACTATCATCTTTATTCAGTACATCACATAATTGTCTGCCAGTTTTTTTATACTTTAGCACATTACTGGCTTTATTCTATAAAGTCTATGCACAGATATTTGCTTTCTTACTTTAGCATTGGCTCTGGTGCACACATTATCAAAGTAGTACCCAGTGCTGAGCTCTTATTAGACCAGTAGTAGTAACTATAGGGTTTTTCATTTGACTTATTATTGCTCCTAATACTTGTTGGCTATCATATATATCCCCAGTACCTAGGGTAATTCCTATACATAGTTGGTTTAAATGTGTCATGAGTAAATGTGGATCTCAGTTTTGTAATAAACTGGTGCTGATTGTGCACTGTGAAACATCAGTAAGTACTGGCAGTCGATGGGAGTAGGACCAGGGTTGACAATAAGGATTGTAGAAATGTTTGACAGGAATCTCCAGATGAATAGCAAGATTTCCCTTCAGCCTAGGGATTTGAATAAGCATTAGGTGTCTGTAGTTAAGACATATCAACTCAGCCAAACTGCGTAGGCAGTTGTGTGGTGTCGGTTAAGTTACTTGATCTCTTAAGTTTCCTGAGCAATGCCTGGTGGTAGGATGGAGTTTATTAAAGGAGCTGAGATACTCATTTGTAGTCTTACTTGAAAGCTTTTGTGTTGTTTAGG
The DNA here is from genome assembly GCA_030015415.1 of Cynopterus sphinx. Lineage (NCBI taxonomy): Eukaryota > Metazoa > Chordata > Mammalia > Chiroptera > Pteropodidae > Cynopterus > Cynopterus sphinx. The sequence goes on from CM057379.1 coordinate 192,440,613, forward strand.
AATTTGAATGTGATTCTGTAGGCAATAGAGAACCATTAGAATTTCGTAAGCAGTGAGGTAATTAACCTTTAAGCCTAAATATTCTAAGCACTGAGTAGCATTTAATCCCACAACTTTTTGAAGTGTAGATAATATCCCTGTGTACACATGAGGAGGTTCTGAAACTTGGGAATGTTGGAACTGCGCTTCAAACTCATGTTCTTGGCTCCAGAGCTGATAATCCTAGACACTGTATATTGCTTTAACATGTTTTTTATGATAGTTGAAGAGAGTGGATGGGGCACAAAGACACCAGCTAAAAGGCTGTCAAAATAGTAAAGATTTTTTTGTGGCTGTGGAAATGACTTTCTCAAGGTTTACAGGAGGCAGCTGGTGGAGTTAGGGCTGAAAATTAGGTTTCTGGCTCCTAGTCCATGTTTTTCCCACTGCACTAGGCTGCCTTATATTTTATCGGCTCAGAGTATGTGTCTCCTTAATCTGTCTCATAGACTAAAGATTCCAATTTTTTTTTTATTCTTAGAAAAGCAACCTTATCCTTTGGCTTGTTTTCATGGTGGTTTTCTGAGCCTTTGATTTTAATTCATATAATTGACTTTGCATCAGGGTATAAAGTGTTCTTCACTTGATTGTAAGCTTATATCATTGTACCTTAAATATCTGTGTGCTTTGATAAATAGGTAGCCAGAAAGCCAAAATGGGCACATTTAATTGCAAGTTTTGTTTGGATGTAGAGATGAGGGACAGGGCTAGTTAAGCTTGTTTTAAAGGATTATCAGTGAGTAAGAAGGTTTAGGAACCAAGGACAAGCTGAGGAAGGGATGTTGGGACGACCCAACCAAGTCTGGAAGTAATACATCTGCAGTAGCAATTTTGAAATGTAGCAACCAGAACCAAGAAGTCTACAAAGTTAAAACATTTCTTTACTGTTTCTTCCTCTGGAAAGCCAAGAACCATTTTATTGGTATGCTGGGCTAAAATTCAACAACAGAGAAAGGAAATGTTGATTTTGTTTTGGATACATAGAATGTGTCGGGTCAAATTGGTGTCATGCCACAGTCAACGCTCAGGGCTAGGGCCTTTGAGAGTAATGTCAGAAGAGTGGGTGGTATGGCTGACACTGAAAACCCATAGGTATTTTTGTGAGCTCAGCTAATGAAGCATTGGTTAGTTGAGGGTAGAGACCATTAAACCAGCATGTACTGACCACCCTGAAATACAGACTCACTAGCAGGGTTGAAACAGTATGCGTTATTAACTCCTGGTTTGGAAAACTGGCAAAAATGTTCCCAAGTATATGCCAGTTCTGATCAAAATGCTAGTTTTTCTTTACCTAGAACTGCAGAATGTTTCTAAAATTTGGAAACAAAAGTCAATGTAGCATAGTTAAAAACATTATAGAGTTCAGAAGTAGTTTAAATTTATTACTAGCTAGTGACTGGTCATGTTTACTAAATTTCTGAACTTCAGGTTCCTCCTCTGGAAAGTGGAGTAATAGTTTTTCCCTTAACACATGAGATAAATTTGGTTTCATAACATGCCCACTAACAGGGACGACCCAGGTTGGTTGGAGTACTGGATCTTTGAGAGGAGAAAAGTACAGTTGTGATGTTAGGCCAAAGGAGAATCAGGAGGGAAACTGCCTCTGACAAAGGATGGGTTATGATGTTGGGGAAGGAGGAACAGGTGTGAGGTTCTGGCTGTGGAAGCTTTTTTAAAGGTAGGAGCTAAAGCAAGATTTCTAGTGATAGCACCAGCACACCGTGTGTGCACACGTAGAAATGACCCACATGACATGTCCATAACGTAGAACATAACTTTTCTAGGTGCTTTACACAAGTATTTTAATCTAATTGTAGGTTACTTAGTCACTCTTCAGCTTACTCCAGGCTGTGGAGAAAATGTTATGGGTTGGCTGCGATTACACAGGACCTATAAAAGAATTACCCCCAAGCACTATGGGAAAAGGGATGGACAGTGAAACCAATCAGTTCTCTTCAGAGAATTTGAATCAAATAATACAGAAGCAGAGTATTACACTAAGGCAGAGCACTAAGCTTTGGATAAAGTTCACGGACTCCTTCCGAGATCATAGAACTACCCCAGTTCCTGTTTCAGCTAGAGTTTTTTGGTTGACTGAAATGGAGACTGAAGCCAACTAAAGCAGAAGACATTTATTGGAGGATAATAGAGTAATTCACAGGATAAAAGTTTAGATTTGTAAGGGGAAGAAAGGGCATCTTCACATTTATTAGTGGGAAGAGCTGAGAGATCATCCCTTTAAGGGATCCTCGGGATCAGATCTGTTCTAATGTCTTTGACGCTTCAGGAACCAAAAACCTGAAGAGAGTATCTACTTGGCCTAATTAGGGTTAATATCCACCCCTTGGCACCTTAGTCTCACCAAGACTACACATGACAGGAAAAATCTCCAAAAGAAATCAAATTGGCTATAATTTTAGGAGGGCAAATTTCCTTAATATGAAAATTGAATTATAGTTAAGCCACTAATTTACAAGTAACACTTCTTGCATTTTGTCACTCAAACCTTGCAGATTCACAATTCATGGAAGAATATAACATCCACAAGTCCGAACTTTATATGTTCGCCATTTTTAAACCTGGAAACAGGCCATTGACCATGGTCAGAGTAGGGACTCTGGAGGTCAAATGATAGGCAATGTCTTGGATTGAGTCGTCAGTGGATATTGTGTCATGATGGCTCCCATCTTATTACCCCATTACCAGAGTATAGGATTAGACTAGATACAGTAACTGGTGAAGTATCTTCATTTGTCTCTCAGCTAATCAAAGGAATATTAGGTTTGGTAAGGTCAAGTGCAAACCTCTAGAATTGTACCCTTGCCCCCCCCCCACCAGCTCACACACCAAGGTAGAGAAACGAATCCCCGAAGGATCCTAGATTAATGGTACCACCAAACACCATGAGCAGTGGTCTCATGATCATAACCAATTTAGCTCTTATTCTGAATGTAGTTCTGTATTATAAGATCAACACATTTGGCCTTGACATGGTGCTGTTAACCTAGCAACTTTTTCCCGCTCATCCCTGTGTGCCGAGTAATCAAAATTAGTTTATAGGAGCATTCATTGCTTTACTTCAGCACTATCTTCTCATATTCTCTGTCATAATCCTGAAGGATTGTGACCATGTTGATATCTTACAGGTCATTTTGATCCATTACACTCACAAAATAGTAACTGGACCAAGTATAAGCATATGCTCCTACTGCCTCACTGTTTCTCCTTTAATTCAGTTGGCCTCATTGGGGAGTTCCCTGTGTCAGCCAATGGGAGAGGAAGATAATGGGTGGGTGCACATACTGCAAGCATTTGCTAAAAGTGGACAGAGGTAGCCCTGGAAGACAGTGAAGGGAAATCCTCCCAGTGGGCAGAATTTAAGATAATATCTACTTTGCATATAAGAAGATAGATAGCTTGGAGTATAGATTTTTACTGATTCATGGGCAGTGGCTAATGGGTTAGCCAGCTGGTCAAAGAGCTTGAAAAAAGAATCAAAGACTGGTGACAAGGATGTTGCAAGGATAGATGGATTGGATTCTTAGAATGAGTATAGAGTAGATATTTATATCCGATGCAGATACCTGCCAGCAAGCATACACTGGGTATCCCTCTCTTAAACCAGATAAAGTAACTCATTCTGTGAGTCAGCTAGTTTCCCCAGCCACTACTATAGACCCATAAACAACCATGATAGCAGAGATTGATCTTGTGTATGAGTTCAAAAAGGTAGACCTCCCGTTACCAAGGATGACCTGGCTATTGCCTCTGCAGAGTTGCAAACTACAAGAGAGGCCAATGCTGAGTTCTATTATGACACCATTTCTTAGGGGTACCATTTAGCCAAGTGATTATTAAGGTGACTTCCATCATGTAAAGAACAATAATTTGTCGTCTTAGGGATAGACATGTATTATGAGTATGGATTTGTCTCTTGACTGTAGTATGTCTGCCAGTATCTCCACACAGGGCCTTATAGAGTGCCTTGTCCATCACTGTGATATCTCATACACCAGGGGTCCCCAAAGCTGGCTGCAGACCAGTACTGGTTCATGACTTGTTAGAAACTAGGCCACACAGGAAGTGAGCAGCAGGTGAACGAAGCTTCATCTGTATAGCCGCTTTCTAGTGCTAGCATCACCACCTCAGCTTCACCTCAGATCATCAGGCATTCTCATAGGAGCACTGGTCCCTGGTGCCAAAAATGTTGGGCATTACTTTATAATCCCTGTCAGGGAAAGAAGTAAAGTAATTGTAGCAGTTGGCTCACACTGATAGGAATCTTTTGTTTTTACCATGTGCCCCTTCATCTCGAGATAGCCTGTTTAATAGACAATGGTTTGTTAAAGGCCAGACCAGCTAGGAATTAACTCACTATGAAATCAAGTACTAACCTATAAGGTATATGCCTTAAACCTATCAATATGTGGTGCCTTCTCTCCTATAGCCAGGATCCATGGGTCAGTAAATGAAGAGATGGAAGTGGGACTGAGACCACTGAGAATTAGGCCAGTTGACTCATCAAAGGCATTTTTGCTTCATTTGCTTGTGACCTTGCCTTTTGCAAGTATGGAGGTCTTAGTGCCTGAGGAAGTAATGTTTCTTCCCGGGAACACAAGCTTAGTTCCATTTAAACAAATTTTGAGACAGTTCTCCAGGCATTTGGGGCTTTTTATGCCACTGAACCTATAAGCAAGAAAGGGAGTCATCTTTGCTCTCAAGTTCTGTGCTCCAGGAGATTCCCTGTTTTATGTGGGATGTAGCAATGGGTTCTCAGGCTTCTGGTTACGTTCAGCAATGTGAAGGCACCAGCATACTTGGCAATTGAAAAGAGAGTGGAGTCATGATATTTATTTCCTCTGCTTGCACAGTTGCTTCATGTAGACTGTTTCACTGAAGGTTATAGCTCTGTTATATCTGCAGCTACTCTTTCTGAGTTGTAGTACCTACTTTCTCCTCTTCTGTAGGCCTACAGAGTGGTAATGCCTCCCCACTGTTCCTAATCCTGGAGGAGCTCATCCATTGCTGATTTCCTTTAATGCTTACCACACTGTCGCCTTTATTCCATTTGTTCAACTTCCTTCATTTAACCCATTTGAGTGTCCCATCTGTTTTCTGCCAGGACCCTAAACAGACCAAATGTCTCACAGTAACCTGTTTTGGTATTTCTAGAGCTGAAATCATACTCTCTAAATTTGTTCCCCATCTTGTCATCTATTATTCCTTCCTTTTGTTCTGTAATAAGACATTGTTTTTGTCTTCCCAGATCTCTTCCATTGAGCAGCTTATCTTCATTCCATTTGGTTATAGTGGGGTTACCCATAACAGGATCCTTTCCCTTGGCCACAAAAGAATTATCACATGACACAACTGCTATAAGTTATTTGATCTAGGACAGGGTCACACAGAGTAAGAAGTGGCTAGTTGGAATTAGTCTTAGTGGAAGCACCTGATAAGACAGACTGTGAACACTGCCTCAGAGTTCCTGAAGTTACCTAGTTCTTGCCTGAGAATTAGCTCTTCCTTTGATTTGGTGAGAACCCAGTGTGCGTTAGGACTCCAGCAGCCTACACCCTGAGAGAAGTGAATAAGAAATAAGCCCTCACAGGATCTGAAGATAAGCTCCAAATCATCAATACATGATTGGATTTAGTTAACTTAGAATTACTAGTGTTCTAGCTGCTTACAAGAAGCAGTATGTATAGTAAATCCTCTCTGGAAAAAGAGATCCTAAGCTTCAAGTTATCACTATATTTTTTAATACATAGTGTCTTACATCCAAGTAAAGATAACCATCAAGGAGGCAGTATACTTTGCTTTAAAAAACTGAAGGAACAATAGATAATGGCATCTAAATAATAGCATCAGAAATTGACTTTCAGAAAACATGTTTAATATGGACAAGGAAATAAAAGACAAAAAAATCGATTCTTGTACTAAAAAATTTAAAAACTAAAATTAGAACTCCATGGATATATTTAATAGCAAATTAGATGCAGACTAAGAGGGAATGACTAGAAAGATAAATCAAAATAAAATTTCCAGAAAGAAGCAGAAGATGGAAAGAAATTAATAGATTGAAGAAACAGATAAAATCATGAGTTCTAAAATATAATTGAAGTCGCTAAAGGATAAAGAGGAGGGATAATAACAGTTCAGATTCTCCAAAACCTATAAAAAATATCAACCCATGATTCAAGTACCTGATTCCCTGTACACTTTAGGTAAAATAAATACAAAGAAAACCATACCTAAGAATAGTATTATGAATACCAAAAACAAAAGGAATATCTTTAAAAGCAGCTAATAGGAAAAAAGCAGCATCTATGACTGTCAGCTTCTGGACTTGGTTCCATAGTGTAGCAGTTAGCATGCCTGCTTTACATGCAGAAGGTCCTAAGTTTGTGCCCAGTGGAGCCACGGTCCGTGGTCTATGGTCATGCCATCTTGAACAAGCCCAATGTCTGATCTCGGAAGTTAAGCATGTCCTTAAAATGTGAAGGTGAAATAAAGACAATTTCAAACAAAAACAGCATTTATCACCGCAGACCTACCCACTGGACAAAGTAAATCTAAAGTGGAGACTTGTTGGTGTAGGAAGGGTTGAAATTAATGAAAAAAGAATATGTAAGTAAATATAAGTGAATATAAACTATTAAAACAAATTTGGGGGTAATAAAATTATAGCAATGACAGGTTGCAAAAGAAGGTAAAAAGTTAAAATTTTAGGGTTCTTACATCGGGAAGAGGTAAAACTAATCAAATACATATTGTAGTCTCTGGTAATCATTAAAAGAATAGAAAATATTTAAAAAATTAACAATTAAAATAGAATTAAAAATTCAGAGGGAATAGCAAAAGAACTAGTAGGACAGATAGTACACAGTAAAATGGTAGATTAGGCATATACATCTACATATGTATTAGTAATAACTACATATAAATAGACTAGATGCTTCAATTAAATGTAAAGACAATCTATATAAAGATAAAGGTTTAAAGTAAAAGAAGTAAAAGAATGAGAAAAGAAATAACTTGCAAACACTAGTCCATGAAATGAAAGCATATTAATATTTGACTAAGTGGACTTTAAGGGAGAAAAGCATAGCTAAAGGGTTGTTAATATTGTTAAAAATATAGAAAAAAATGCATGATTTTCAGCATTTCTGGGCTGTTGACAAAGGTACGAAACCCTACATAAGCAGGTGATGATGGCTCCAAAGATGTTCTTGAGCAAGTTGAATAATTAATTGAAGAACTTAGAAAAACACTGACTAGAAAAAATCAAGAACTGACAAAAATTCTACAAGGCCAGTGCCAATAACCAAGAAGACTCAGCAAACTGGAATCACTGTAAGCTGGAAAACATGTGAGTTAGTTTCTAAATAATAGATATTTCTATGGAGCAAAAACTTAAAATATGTGAAATGTTGAAATGTTTCAGCAGCTCAAGATGTAATAGATGCCAATCATTTTTTTAAAAGTTAACCTTTCGAGTTGAATTAAAGCTACCCATTTTATGGTTTGTTACTGAAGCCTGCCAACCTGTTTTGTTTCCTGGATTGGCATTAAACATTGATGTATCCCTAAAAATGTCAATGGAGAACACAGTAATTGTGTGTATATCACTATATTCACTACTGGTTTGGAAAAGAACGTTCATAGGCTGTCATAGTATAGCCGGTGGTTCTGTAGATACTTTTGAATGTTCATATAGTGCATTTGGGCCTTGGAACCCAATGGATTTACATATACTGTTTGGGAACCTAATCTGTAGATCAGCAAAGTACTTACCTACAGATACTCATTCCGTCAAAGCAGAGAAATTTGCCAGCATGTATTGGCTGCAAGTACCATATGTAACACTAGGGGGGTGATCCCCTATTACCAGAAGAAAGGAACACAGCCGGACAAGGATAAGCTTTTGAAGACTGATCTTGAGGGCAAATATAAGATGATTAAGAGCGTATGCAAAATTACAGTTTAGTAAGCACCAATTTATTTTTAAACTTCTATAATGCCATAATGTGACCAAGTAGACTAAGGTAAAGATAAAAGGAGACCCAAGAAGGTTAATAATTATAAGTCTTTTGAGACAAACAGCCCATTAATATACAATCAAGATGAACTTGGGTATATTTTCTAACATCTACTAGTTTGAGGAGAACAGTTAATATTTTCATTTTGTTAATATTACAGTTAATATTTTCATTTTGTTAATATTAAAAATTATTATCACTCTTCAGCAGTGATAATGCAGCTTTAAGATATATTTAATTGAATAAGATTTTATTTATCAAGCCCTCAAATTAGGGTATGTAGGTCTCTGACCAGATTTTCAGAGTCTTCACAAATTTTTTTCTCTTTAAAAATCTTAGTACAGGAGGAAACTATTAAACATACCATCATGAACACTTTGTTATTAAGTAACTAGAGCAATTAAGACATGAACCAATGGAAGGAGCTGAGAGCGTGGCCCCCAAAAGTGAGTCAAAAATTTACGCTAGTGCAGGGAGAAGCCCTACCAGTGCTACCACTGAGCAAAGTCAAATGAGATGCCGGTTTAAATGTGATTGGGAAGGGAGTCGGTAGGAGAGGGGCTTTTCTGTCGAGAGGGAGATCGCATGTGTGTGTGTGTACACACATGAAATAGTGTAATTCATTTAGATTCAAAGGCCAATATTACAGGGTGACGTGGTTTTTCTCTTTCCTAATGCTTTTTTCTACTTTTTTTCCTCCCAAGCAACAATTCTTTAACTCATTGACTTAAAAGCTGTCTTGCTCATGAGTTTTCCTGCTTTAGTTTTTAAGCCATGATTAGCAGTGGACCAGTTTTATTAGGAACACCTAACACGTGCACCTTGCTATGAGCCTTGCCGTGTTCCAAGGACATGACCTGTATAAACTCATTTAATCCTCATGACAGCCCTGCACTGCAGTAATCAGGAGACCATATTTTACAAGGCTCTTCATGACTTTATTCCTGCTTACCTTTCCACCCTCATCTGTTGCCATGTCCTGTTTCCTCTACGCACCTGCCAAACTGAACCCTTTCTGTGGCTAGAACACACCATGCTTTGAGATCACTGCTAGCACTGACTGTGCTCTACTATTGCCAATCTTCCATTCCTCCTGCAGCATCTCCCTTTCTCCTTACCCCAAATTCATGGGGTTAATATGATTGTTTCCTCCATTTACAGATGAAAAAGCAGTTTAGAGAGAAATGTGCCTATGGTCACACCCTTAAGAGAGGGATACTAATGTGGGAAAAGGATGAGCTTTGAACCCAGAAGTTATGTTATCCAACTTCGGCTTTGTCTTTGGCTTGAACTTCAGAGAATTGTCTGTTGTTATAAATAAAGAGATTGAGGTTGTCTGAGAGTAGCATATTGTGAAGCATTTTGGCGATGGGAGTGCCAACCTAGGCATGAGACAAAGACAGAAAATTAGGGAAAGTTCAACAGAACGAAAAGAAACTTTTCAAGAGATGATGTTAAAAAAAAACAACAACAACAACAGGATGCCGTTGATTAAATTAGGTTTCATGCACATTCTGCTCATCAGATTAAGGAATCTGGTCATGTCGTATTTTATGTAGGAAGATGGGCATGGAGAATGGACAGCAGAGGGAGCCCTTGATATGTTTTGCTCAACAGGTCTGAACTTAGAAGAAAGTGACATTTTCCCTACTGCTCCCCAACTAGGAGTTTATTTTTCCCTTTCTTGTCTTTCCTCATATAATTTATGAGTATATCATTTCCATGAGATCAGTGCCTGTGAAGTAACAGCAATTGTACCTCTTCTCTCAAGATCCTGTGAGGTTGCTACTTTAATCCTCTTTACTACATGAGGAAACCAAGTTTCAGGAATTAACTACCCCCGGTTCATTTACACAACTGGTAGGTCATTTAGTCAGGATTCCAGTCCTTAGGACTCTGAGATTCTAAAATATTGCCTCCTCAACCAAAAGTCACTCCTGTGTGCCCTTAAAAATCTTTTACGGGCCTATATTCTACTGCAAAAAAATAAAAAATAAAAATAAAAACGATACAAATGGGGGTTGAAAAGAATCTCTTAGAATAGCAGAGTTGGTTTATTTTAGCAGAGACATTTTAAAGTCGCAATGCTTTAGCTCAAATGAGGTGCCCTATACGCAGCAATCCTGTAGGAGAGAAAAGTGGGTGTTGGCGATAGTAGCAGTACCAAGGGTGTGGATTTGGGCTTTAAAATCTCATAATTTCCATTTGCCTCCTCTCTCTGTTTCTTATAAACAACTGACATTATGTTAATCTTACATCCAAAGCTTTGTAAATGCAGCCTCAAAATGCTACCCTGGCTGCCACCTTCTAACCTTCCTTAAACTCTACTATGGCAGCTGTTAGTGGTAGTACTCAAACTTCCTTCCTGTGAGTAATAGTGGGATAGCACACTAGGAGACCCCGAAAGCAAAACAGCTCCAACTTACATCTTTAGTTGCTACAAAATAAAGACTCCTGTCTTCTCCCCTTCTGGCACCCTGTAGTGTAGCTCGGCATGGGACCAAGTCCTCTGGGAGTTCAGCAAAAACTTGGTGACAGGCTGATTGATGGGTTCCCGCCTCTACCTGCCCTCTTGTCCACTCTTGCAGGCTCTGGCCCAGGTCTACCATTCAGCTGCCTGAGGGTCTGCTTTTTTTTGTTGAGTCAGCACCAGTGAGTCACGGCCAAATCAGCTGGGGGTAGGAGAATACCAGAGGATACTGGGAAAGGAGTGAGAATTTAATGGCCCCAAAGAAGACATGGCAAGGAGCATCTGAGTAGGGTACACTGGGGTTGTGGTCCGAGGAGCCTGAGCAGGGAGCTGGTCTTTTGATGCCCTTGATCATTGGCTATGAGCGGAACACTGTCTTTTTGGAAAACACTAGGGGTTATTCAAATGTTGTTGCTTAGGAGCCGAAAAGTCCTAGTCTCATCCCTCTTGTGCTTCAGCATTCCTCCTTTAGAGATTTCAAAATGGAATTACATCTCCATGAACTCTACCAATGGAAGATGAGAAGACAGATGAGTGAAATTCTCAGATATACCCCAAAAGCAGTTCAACGACATCTTTTTGCCAGAACTGCTGAGGATCAAAACAAAGTGGCTGATGACATTTGGCGACAGGTAGGTAGAGTGACAGAAATTAAATCAACCCTTGGATAAAACGGAAGAGGGAATGGATGGGAAGACATAAACCAATGATGCTGTCCTCGTTAATGGTCAGGCAAGACAGTTATGCCAATGATATCCCCAGAACCACAGACCTCACAACATCCTGTTTTTGCTGGGGGTATGCTTAGAGATTATCTCAACCAACTCCATCATTTTAAAGAGAAGTGTAGTGACGTGCCCACAGTCCTACAACTAGATGGCGACAGAGCCAAAGCCTAATTTAAGGTGCTCTGACGAGAACCCAAGATCAAATCTGCCGCAGGCCTTGGGAGGAGTTCAGGGTTGTTTGGGCACAGGTTTGTGGATGGCACTTTCATTACTGCCCAGGAGCTGAGACTCTGGAGGCCGGTTTGACATTTCTGTTCCCCTGAAGGAATCAGTGCCTTTTTCGGTCAGTTGGACTCGAGCTTTTTTCATTCTCAAGAGCAAGATCATTAAGAGACAATGCCATATAGAGTAACAATGTCTTCTCTAAAAAGTCTTGGGTTTCCGCTTAACAGGAGAAGGGAGATGGCTGCAGGAGGGTCTGTTTGTCTAACTGGGCTCAGTTGGAGAATTCATTGTGTGTTCTGCCCTTGCAATTCTACGGAGGGGGCAGGGCCTCCTTCTTAGGGAAATTCCTGTGCCTTGCTACAGGAGTGCCTGTTGCCAGGATTAGTAGGATAAAATGAACAAAATTCCCTAGGATCAGGGCCTGAGTTCAGAGCCACACGATGAGGCCACACCCCCTTCCTGTGACCTCCCCCAAGAAAGGTCATGCTCCCTGGCCACCACTTCTCACTTAAGCTATTTTTATCTATATATAAAAACCTTGCAAGAGCAGGAAGGCTTTCTGCTTTGGTGACACATTTCTCACACAGCAAGACAGTGAGTGACTTTGGCGGGAAAGTGGCTAGAGGGGCCTCTTGAACCGGGGATGGTCAGGGAGAGGCATGTCCTCCTCTCTGGACTGGGAGACTCACTGCATTCTTCAGTGCCTTCCTTCAAGATGTCCATAAAACAATACAAATGATTTTCTTAACCCCACAGGAGTAGGGCAGTAGTGAAAATGGGTTTTAGTTTCAAAATTGAGAACCAGGGGAGTTGTTACCATATGGCAATGTAACAGAGTCTTAGCGAGTCCAGAAGGACAGGGTCTTAGAGATGACCCCACGATGTAGCACAGTGGTCAAGTGACTAGGCCCTGGTATCAGGCCATTTGCATTCCATCCTTGCTTATTCTTAGTGTTTTTATTTCCTTGGGCAATGTTCCTAACTCCTCTAGGCCTCTGTCTCCTTCTCTCTAAAATGAGGATAATGATAACAACAAAACAACAGCACCCACCTGATAGAGTTGTTGTAAAAAATGAGATTTTTTTCCTAAAGTGCTCAGCCTGACACATGATAAGCACTCAATTAACATTTGGTGTTGTTATTATGTTGTTATTCTTTCACTTTACAGTAATGGAAACTAAGGCCCACAGAGATATATTTAGGAAATATATTTTCTTAAAATCACAAAACCAACTTAATTGTGTGTGGACATTGTCATTGATTTTTTTTAAAAAAAAAAAAAGGAACTTGTGGACATGCTGCCAGGCTATGTGGTAGTAACAACATCCCAAAATTAGGGCTTACAGCAAAAATGTTCACTTCTGTCCTGTCCACACTCTGTGCCTACTGTGGGTCAGACTGAGGCTCTTCTGTCATTATCGTCTTTCTTACACCTGGGCATCCGGCACACAAACCTATTTCTACAGCATCCATCTGGAAGTGACTTTGGTACTTCTACCCACATTTCTTGACCAAAGCAAGACACGTGGGAGTTCAACAATGTGAGTAGTAAGCATGATCCTCTTACAAGATGTAGTCAGGCACTGGTGAAGAATTATACAATTTATGATGATCTGCTGCATAAACAAAGATAATCCTAGTGGGAATGACCCTCTGACATGAGTCAATTGAAACAAGTGCCCTACAATGTCAAAATTGGCATGAAAAACCAGGAGACCCTTTCGTAGTCTAAAAGGAACATCTATTGATGCCCACTTGTGGAAAAAATTTCTCAAAACCCCCAAACCATGGATAAAATTAAAATCTCCATTTCTTGAAAAACAACCACATATAGTCATGTGGCTTCTCCTAGGACAAGGGAGTTTGTGTACTAGAATATCACAGATAGTTCTCTTCCCTCCCCCATCCTGAAGTATCATCATCCCATCCCATTCATTAACCACTGCTGATTTAATGCTGACCACTGGTCTAGATGGCAGACAGAGAAGGGAACATAGTCCTTTCATCCTCAAGGAATAGGGCAAACTCCCTACTAATGGGGAAGAGTAGCAGTAAAGTCAACAAATAGAATAGTGTAAAGTAAGTGCTGATCTGGTCTGGGAACTGTGGGACCACAAAGGAGTGTCAGAAAAGTTCATGCAGGAAAGCTGATGTCGCTGGAATTTCCTTCTTTAGGAGGGATGGGAAGCATGCAGCTGGTTGAAGTTGTGAAATGATATTGGGAATAAAATGTAAATTCTTCCCCGCCACCCCCCCCCCCAAATGTACATTCTTTGAGAAGCAAGTGTTCAGACTTCCAGGCATCTCTTATTTATCAGTAAGAATCTTTTCCAAGTGTTGTGCTTTGACGATATACTGGACAGATGACACAGTCTGTGCCCTTTGGGACTTAACTAAGCTGAAGCAGAGGTTCTGAAAGAATGGGTCTGGGGTCATCGGCAGGTGTGGACTTGTGAGGTCCACCCCAGAGCCAGAGGGTATAGAACCCAGAAACTGGCATTTTATACAAGTGCCTACAATAATTTTGTCACACTCAAAATTTGAGGGTTACTGCTTGAAAGGCAGCCGTAACATCGATAAACGTAGAGAGGAGCTAGGGGGAATGGGATGAGTGTATTGAACAAAGAAGTACATTAGAGTAAAAATATTTGTGTTACCTGTGAGTCAGGGGCCAATGCCCTTTGAAGTGTGGTGCAAAGGTTAGAGAACTTGGCTTTTCTTGTCCAGGCTACTGTTGACTTCAGTTCAGGACTGTCTCTTGAAGCTGACATTGTTTTGCTAACTTTTTTTTTTATTATTTGTGTTGCCTTTTTATCTCTTCTAATAAAACAATTTAATGGCAGAATCTGGTACTCACTTTGTGTGTAACAGCCAGTTAGGGGTAAAGTGATTCGTGAATAAGGAATAATGACATCTCTCTGTTGCCTTAGAATTTATAAAGAACGTAGAGATTGTCTCATTTGATCTTCAGCCAATACTGTGGTCTCTTACTACCTTCATTTTCCAGTTGAGGTAACTGAGTTTGGAGAGCTTTAACAATCTGCCCAAGGTTACATCAGGAAGTTAGTAAACTAGCTGTGCTGAAAAATGACGGACCTTTTTGAGAATTTAGGCTTTGGGACTATTCCTTTGACTCTAAGGATCTTGGGTAAACAGTTTGCCTCATCTGCAACCAGACTGCCTCTCACAGAGAGCTCACTCCTTCAAGAAAGTTCCATGACCCCCCACCCTGATCACTTGATCCACCCATTGATTCCTGGCATCTCTGTAACACTGCTCCATCGACAAGAATGAAGGGGTCTAGGTAAGTGTGAGGGAGAGAAAGCAGAGAAGATCAAAGAAAAGCTCAGAAAATGGAGCCTGCCTTCTGCTCCTGGAACTCCGCAGGCTGTCTGTGAAATGCTGCACCAACTTTGGCAAAACTGCGATGTTTTATATGGCCTATAGTTCCTCCTCACCTCTCCTCAGCTGCCTCCCTCACCTCTGTCCCTTTGCCTAACTTTATGTCCCAAAAGGACTGTGAACTCAAGATGAAAGAATTAGGGATCTATTGTGTTACTCTCCCCAGGGGAATGTGTCTTTTGAGCATAAGGCCAATTTTAAGAACTGCACAATCCACAAGAACCAATGAGTAAGGGAAGTGTGCTGGCTGAGAAGGAATCTCTGCTGTCAGTCATCATGGACAATCTCAGAGAGCTGTTTTCTGATCTCTGGTGAGAGGAGAATAAGCAGTAGAACCAGGGACCCTGGAGAGGCCTCTTCCCTTCCTCGTCATGACCTTGAGGTGTAGTACCAGCTGTAGGAGATGTTTTTGACTTTAGGAAACAGTGCTAGAATTCCAACTTTACTAAAGGCTTTCAGGGACCTTTGACAAGTCCCTTCACCCTTATTTTGCTCAGTTCCTCCACGTGTTGAGTGAGTAGAAAATGCCTACCCTGCTCAGCCTCATAGGGCAGCAGAGACACCCAAAGGGGAGGATGTGTGAAGCTAAGCTAGTTTCGGCTGTAAGGTATACAGGTGTCACAGGGGAGTGGTGCAGAGTTAGAATGAAGGTACAGTGTCCCTGAGAACAGGTGGAGGATTCTTATCTCATGATGGGCTTGAGCACAGGTCATCAGCTAACCCGTACTAGCAATCAGGTCAGTTAAAAAGGCAGTAGCAGGGACTGTTCAGAGGGTGGGCCCAAGCTCCACTACCTGGGTTTTTCTGGATCTGCTTCTCCTTGGCTGTATGACTCTGGGGAGATATTTAACCTCTCCAAACCTCAGTTTCCCCATCTGTAAAATGGGGAGAATAACCATCCCTATCTTGGTGAGTTGCTCTGAGATTTAAATGAGACAAGATCAGCACACTTAGCAAAATACCTCGTACAAGAAAGAAGCCTGTAGTGTTCACTGTTGTCATTATAGCTATATTTGACTTCAGGACTAAGGTATGAGCTTTCTGAACGGGCCTGAGGGACACAGGCTAAGCATTGATTAAGTATGGGGATTAATTAAGTGGATAGGGGATGCAATCATGGAATAATGCATTGACACTTGTACATGGCAAGCATGGGTCAGTACATATCTAACTGGGTTCTGTCTCCTGTGTGCTCTCTGACGTGTAGGAGTAAAAGCAGTCACACAGCAGTCCCTGTGCTGCCACATCCTGTATAACAGACTCTTTGTCTTGCTTAGCAGTTGTCCCATGAGTCTCTAAAGGGAAAGAGAAGTTGTGACTCTTAGGACTGGGAAGCTTTTCATCGTAGCCATCTGGGTGCTTATAACCTTGACTTACCTCCATCTGTATAAGTATTCCCAGCACTGAATGGCCCGCCCCTCCCCAAAGCATTCTCCCTTCCCCACTCCCAACCTCAAGTGGAAATGAAAATGAGGCTGCAGGAGAGCAGTGGTGCTTTGTTATGGAAAACAAAGGCCTGGCTGGCATCCGCTTACAGTCCCTCTCTTACAGGGTCAGTTTCTGCTTCTGTCTGGGTCAGCCTGCAAGAAGCACAACCCTCCCCCATTTGTTTTACTTAACGGTGATTTTTTTCTGGGAAACCTTGGAAGGAGGTTTTGCGCAGAGTCTTGGTGATTTATGGGGTCTTCGGAAGGGTTCGTGGGAGGTGCCAAAAGTGGGAGAAGCAGCCCCTTGCACAGCAGGTTATTTCAGGAGTGGTGTGTGTGTGTTTGTTGGGGTGGGGAGGGGAAGCGGGGTTAGACCCCCAGGCTCCCATCCTTTCCCATGGAGGTAGGAATGGGCAGGAGCCAGTTGGTGGGAGGGATGTTGTGGGGGTAGGGCGGCACATGTCTCTGTGCCCTTTTAGGACTGGTGTTCCTAATCTACAGGGTGCATCAGATTGAGAAGTCGTGGGGATGCATTTGACCTCTGCTGTCACTAGCTCATGGTGCCTATTACTCCTGAGCTTTGCAGGTGTTAGGAAACTTAAGTTCCGAAAAATGAAGATACCAAAAGGAGATTGCAAGATCAAAATATACGTTTATATAAAACTTCTCATGTCATCTTTATTAATTAAATTTATCATTTAAAATTTTCCTGTGAAAACAACTTTCAGTTGAGGTTTTTGTATTTTTCAGGAATTCCAGGGAACACAATTATCAAAATATCAAAGAATCATAGACAACCATAAATTTAATAAGTTACTAATAGTCAATCCTCTTCAAAAGCTAAATTAGAAATATGCTGTTAAGATTATGCAGACATTTATTCGAGCATTGGGAAGTGCTTGATATGACGGAGAGCCTCCCAGAGAGCAGGAGCCCAGGGTGCTGCCAGCAAGCCTCCACAAGGCCCTTTCTCCCCCACTCTGGTGAGCACCTCAAGTTAGAAACTCTCTCCTTTTCTTCTCCACCTGAAAATCTGTGAATAGTTTTGCTATTTTTTTCTTCTTTTATCACTTTATTTTTTAAGCTCATTGATTTAAAGGATGATCAATAATCAAGCAATTAATAGGAACCAGATCAGGGCTCTACCGGGAGGCAGTTGAAAGAGCTGTGCATCTCTGCACCATTTGCAGCAGACCTTCGTGATGTCACTTGCCTGAATCCTCCCCATCTTTCAGGCCTCAGTTCTCCTTCTGTCACCCCACCTCCACCCTGCCTTCCTTTTCAACATCCTTGTCTCTTGTTTCCCGCTGCAGGAGGCTCTGAAGACTCAAATCCAACAGAGTTCCAAGTTACTCTTAGAGAATTCCACCAGAGCCAAGCAGATGGAACTAGGAAGGGAAAACAGCATCTCTATAACATTAATCTCCATTAAAAAATTAGTTTTGTGGTTTAAACCCATATAGCTCAATACTCTGAATTTTATTAGGCTTCTCTGTCTTTTTAAGGTTCTGTTATAGGTACCAGGTTTGCGCTTTGCAACTCAGGGCCAAGAGCTGAACAACCCCTGTGCCCAAGCAGCCCAAGTGCAGCAACCATGAAGCAAATTCAGTGAGAAGCAGTGAGTGTGGTGATGCTTTGAGATCACTTTGTCCAGTTTCTCCACCGTAGTTTCATAGATGGGGAAACTGAGACCCAGGAAGGGAAGAAAACCTCACGCAGGGTAATATGACTCATTAAAAGGCAGAGCTGGGCCTAGAATTTTTGATTGCTAGTCTAGCGCTCTTTCTGCTGGTTATGAAGATGTTTTTTCTCAAAGAAATTTGTCTAAACATCCCTTTCCTGTACCCACTCAAGCAGCCAACTACACCCTGATTGAGAGGGACAGACCCATTTTTTTAAGATGCTCAGATTTTGCAATCAGTGAGACCTACAGTGAAAGTTTCATCTCTTAACAGCTTTTTAGCAGCACCTCAGAGTCTAATGATGCCTGGGCCATAGGAGTGTGCTGCGGTTTCAGTGAAAGCATGGCCATGAAAGCATGTGGAGCATGCCAAGTGTACAACTGGCACTCAGCATTGTCTGTGGAGTCTGGGATTGTCCAGTAGCTTCTCATCCTGTATCATGAAACAAATCGAAAGCTCTGCTGTTACTTTTACTTCATTTGTATCTTGACAGAGTTGGACACAGCTGGTGCTCAAAAATATTTGCTGAATGGAAGAATGCCACAAAGAGTGAAATCTGCTCTTTGGAACTCATCCCATAGGAAGGACAAAGGCTGTTGTAGAATCCCCTGGAGTGTGTATGCAGTCTGAAGGGGAAGGCCTGCTTTCTGCAGGAGTATGGGGCAATGGAGACTGGAACAGCCAGACCAACCTCCATTTTACAGATCAGGAGACTGAGGCTCAGACAGGAGGAAACTGCTTGAGACCCCGCAGGGAGGGTTCTGCTGAGCTGGGTGGGCCCTGCAGGCGGGTCAGGGTGGAGGCCAGATAAAACCTCATGGGGCATGAGGCCCCGGTACTTTCATTGGTTCCAGCCTGCCTGACCCTGCTTGGGGCCCAGACATGTTCACAACTGAACAAGATATAGCAGGAAATCATGAATCAAGAGGTGAAGGTGTTGAAGGAGTTGAGCTAACTTCTGGGTCTAAATCCCTTTCTCTCTCCTTCCAGGCTTGCTCTGGCCTGTCCCTGCCTGGCAGAGTCTGAGGGCTGCCCTCAGCTCTGCTTTCAAATCACACTGGGAGCCAGGTGACAGACAGCTGTGAGAGCCCAGGGCTGGTTCAGCACACAGAGGGAAAGAATCAGACCAAGACTGATTGCTGCAGGGATGGGCACTCTTTCTGTAGCAAAACTTCTGAAAGGGAAGCTGTCTTTGTAGGAGGTTTATCTGTAAGAGGCAGCATGGCACTAAGCAGGGGTCAGCAAACTTTCTCTGTGAAGATAGTAAATATTTTCCTCTTTCAGGGCCATGCAGCTTCCTGCAAATATTTCAGTTCCTCTGTTATAACACAAAGCAGGCAGCCAGACAATACATTAATGAACAGATGTATCTGTGTTCTAATGAAGCTTTGTTTACAGACACTGAAATTTGAATTTCATATTTTTGTACATCAAAAAATATTAATCTCTTTTTTATCCTCCCCCCCATACACACACTATTTAAAAATGTAAAAACCCTTCTTGATGGCCTTATGGAAACCAGGGCAGGTGGCGGGAGGGACTTTTCAGACACCCAGACATGGGAGACTGGACTTGGGAGTCAGACAGCCCCGGGGTCAAACCCAGGCTCAGCTGTACGTTTGGCATCTGGGCTTTGGCAGGTGATATAATCTTCTCTGAGCCTCAATCTTTCTATCTATAAATAGGAATAATAATGTCTATCTCATAGGCTTTTAGTAAGCATTAAATGAGGTTGAGAGTGCAAAGAACATGGGCCATTTGAAGTCCTCAATAGGTGGAGGTTATTATTATTGCTTTTATCATCCACAAGAAAACGAGTAATGATAGCTGAGAGTGATAGCCCACTCTCAATTTCTACCCTGAACCTCTAAAGCCTATTTAGAAGGGCAGTCACCACAGGCTTTTTACAAAAGCTGTAACCCTTTGCTCTTGGCTACAATGAACTCATCATGTTTGTGTCCAGTTCAATTGAACACATGCTCCCTGAACACTGACTGTGCAGGGCTCAGGGTACAGTGGGAGTGGAAAGATAAACCTGGCCTCGTTCCTGACAACAAGATAGGTATCTCCTTAGGAGGAGGGATCACGTGCAAACCCAAACAACCATAAATCAAAACAGCATGTGGAGTAAGACCTCCCAGGGAGGCAATCATATCTGCCATTTATTGGGTTCCAGTCTCTGTGCTCTCTGTTAATCTCATGTATATATAAACTCTAAAGGAGAGGATTATTATTTTCTCCATTTGATAAGCAGGAAAATAGAGACAGAGCGACTATTAAGGTACTTAATAGTACCTTAACCAAAGTTATGCCCAGATGAGCAGAGGATGGAGATTCATACCCAGGTCTGGCTCATGTGGGTGTCTCTGGAGCCCAAAAAGTCTGTTCCAGCTGTGATGGGGTTGCTTCAGAGAGAGGGCAGCTTTTGAGCTACCCCCTTGAAGCTAGGGAATGTTTTTTTCCAAGTATTGATGGGGAAGCAGGCATCGGGGTGGGAGGATTCAGGCAGAGGGAATAAAGTGAGCAAATGTCCCTGGATGGGGATGTGGAAAGCTCTATGCATGTTTGGGAAACAGCAAATGGCCCAAGGAGGGTGCGTTCTGTACCAGTGTCCTGTCCCCTCTGTGATCTCCTTGTGCCTTCAAGCAGGCATGGGGGAGAGGCACAGCCTGATGACTTCAGCAGACTCAAATAGGAACTTCTTTGCAACAAAGACCTTTTCATTGTAAAACCGTCTGCTGTGCAATGTACTCAGTTCTTAAAACTTGCTTTTTCATCCATAATTCCTCTTTCAACTTCTAGCTATGACTTTATTGGTGTGAAGAGGCCGTGGAGTATAGTGAAAACAGTGGTGGGCAGGGGTATGGGCTGTCTCAGCATGGAAAACAGTGCTGCATGACCCTGGGCTGCTCAGGTCCCCTCTCTTGTCTCAGTTCCCTCAAACATCAAATTAGGGGTTAAGTGACCTCTGGGTTCTGACCTTCCACATTATGATGTGCTATCTCTGTCTCAGCAGGGAGGCAACCTTCACCTCTCAGAGCAGGGGAGGCCCCTGCAGAGCAGCATTAGATGACTGGCTAGGCAGCCTAGGGGCCAGCATTCGAACTTCCCGCCTAAATACTGAAGCTCGTGGAGATCTATGTTCTTTGTCCTTCTGTCAACCAAGACATCACCTGTTCAATTAGGTCATTTATTTATTCACATCTAGCTTCTGGTATGAATAAAACTGCCTGCGTTTGAATCCAGGCCCACCAGCTCTGTGACCATGGGCAAGGTACAGAACCTCTCTATGTCTTAGTGCTTTCTCCTCTGTAAAGTGGAGATAATGATGGAATTTGCCTTACAGGGTTGTGGAGGATTAAACTGGTCATATATAAGAAGTGCTTAAAAGCATCCCTGGCATGTAGTAAGCATGATATAATCGTTCACTATAAGTATTATTATTCAAAGCATTTCTTGAGTGGATGCTGTGTGCCAGGTACTGTTAGCAGCTTTTCTTACGTAACACCTCAATCCTGACAGCCCTACTAGTTAGACATTAATTAGCCTGCTTTTCATAGGAATTAGCTAAGGTTTAAAGAGTTTGTGTGACTTGCTTGAGATGGGCCACTACCCGCCCGGGCTGCAGAGGACACATCAGCAGGGCTAAGAAGGGAGACAGCTGGGAAGAGCAGGCAGGTCACCTCCTGCCCTCGTCACTTAACATCTGTCTCATGTTGCCTCCCCGCTGCATTACTTGGTTCTCGCTCAAATGCAGACTCCTACTGGTGTCTTGTCTTGAACTGTGTAGCCTGTCAGCACATGAGGAACATTTGCAGTGACTGGGGAGAAATGTGATTTAGGAGCAGGGAGAGAAGCTCAGTGAGACCGGAAAGCAGCCCCTCGGTGCTTCATTTGGGAGCTGCCTCTCTGCCAAACCAATGGTGAAACACCCCACTTCGGAAAATCAGGACGTCACTGCTTAGATAAGTGAAGACACACATGTCTCAACTACTACCCCAGGCGTATCGGACTGATTATGCTGCACTGTAGTGCAATTTCCTCTTGGGTTTTATTTCTTTGGCCCAACATTGTGCAGATGGCGTGCTCTGCTTACTGGAAATAAGTGTGGAAATGATCAAATAGAAATACGAAACATTTGGATATCACTTGAGCTGAAACGTGACACTATAGGTCTGATTGAAAATCCAGCAGGCTTCTTTCCTGACCCTGTATCCCTACTCCCCCTTCACTCGCTGAATTCCCCCAGCCCTCTCCATGGCCAGCTGTTGTTAGCTCTGGCTCTGTAAGGCTGACTTCTCCCCTGAGATTGTGTGACCAGGTCATTAATCCCCCCTATTAAAGTCCCAGAACTCACACACTTGCACGTGCACACACCCCTCTCAGGCGCTGCCCAGGGCTCCCCTTCCAGCTTTAAACTCTTCATTGATAACTTCCTGCTTGCTTTCCACCAAACCTGAGTTTCTCTCTTACACTGTCTTTGGGAAAAAGCACCTTCTTCCGTCCTTAGAGCTCCATCTCCTTCCTTCTTTGGAGCCCAGCTCACAGAGTGCCTCCCCTAGGACATCCTCCTTATTTCAGTTCACTGTCTTTAGGCTTTTCTTTGTCCTAAAGTATTTTAAAGTCTGCTTTAAATGCAGAAATCCAACTTTCTTAAAGTTTCAGGATGCATCCCCACATCTCAGGGCCCATCATTCTGTAAACCTCACTCCTTCTGTACTTCTGGAGATTTCCTTATTGACTACAGATTGCAGGACGTCAGTCACCTACATTAGTCACCTAATGTAGCTACTTGCATCATCTCAGTAGCTACTTTAGGGTAACTGGAATTCCTGAAGCCTTCTTTTCCATCCTACTCTCTGACTAGACATTTTATTTTAACTAAACCTACTCTATTTTTGCCTCTTGCCTTTAAAAAGGAACTTGCTTCCAAGAATCCAAGAGCCCAGACAGAGTGACTGACCTATTCTAATGATGTCTCTCATGGGGTCCGCCCTCAGGCTCCGGTCCATTTCATATGAGAATGTGGATTCCTTTGGGGCACTGGTTTTGCTTCTTAGGCGGGTGGAAATATTGGCTTTCCCTTTTGATTCTACCTCTCATGGGCGTCTGGTGTATAAAGATCATAAAGATTATGATGGCTTTGTTTTGTTTTTGGTCTTGTGTTTTAATTCCTTTAAACCCCAGTTTTTCATTCTATTGGTTTCAAGCCCTGGTTTTGTCATGGAAAAAACTATCCACTGTGCTGCTGCTGTACCAACAGATTTGATTCTCTTGGTTCCTGTAAGGCACTCCCGGGCCACGGCTCCCTGTATGAGTCACCTTGCACTGCTATAACAAACTGGAGATGTGGTAGCTCAAAGAACAGAAATTGTCTGTCTCACAGTTCTGGAGGCTAGAAGTCCAAAATCAAAGTGTTGGCCAAGTTGCTTTCTTCTGAGGCCCTTCTCCTGGGCTTCTCCCTGTGTCTTCATTGGGTCATCCCTTTATACCCATCTGTGTCCAAATTTTCTCTTCTTATCAGGTCACTAGTCATAATGGCTGAGGTCCTACCGCATTAACTTAATTACCTCTTTAAAGACTATCTCCAAACACAGTCACATTCTGAGGTACCAGGGATTTCAACATATTAATTTGAAGATAACACAATTCAGCCCCTAACACTTTCCATTTTTTAATTATACACTGCCTGATTTTAGGGCATCCTCGACCTTTGTTTGGAAGACATTTCTGTCTCTATAAATGGGATCTGTAAGGATACTAATCTCTTGAGGTTGTTGTGAAGATTAAGTGCCTATGAGGCTTAACATAGCCTAGCTCATAGTAGATGCTCAGTAAACATTAGGGCCATTTATATAAATAAAGATGGTGATGATAACACCAGTTATTAGTATATATCTCGTTCATAACAGATTTCATTTTTTATAATACCTGGTGATTGTTTTGCTCATGTCACTTTCATTTTGTTCATTTCTTTCCAAAAGAGGCTTCGCTGTGGCTGCCCAGCACCCCAAGATTCAGGTCAAAGCTACTCTTCACCCCTGCTGTGAGGACTTTGAAGTGATCTGGCAGGAGAAGGCGCTGGGCCTGCCTCACCTCTTCCATCCCCTCCTGGTAACCAGGAGACCCTGGGGCTCCCATAATCACCGCTTGCTAACTCAGGCGACTGCTTTTGACCTTGGCACCTTTCCCCGCACTGTGCCAGGTGCCTGGGGGACTGCCAGCTCTCCCAGGCTGCCACGTGACGCTCTTCAACCATACGAGTGACCTGGGAAATCTCATCTCCCATCCAGCAGGAGATCAGTCTCCCTGGGCTGATCACATGAAAGGTGCTGCTCTGTGGATACATAGACCCGCCACCCTCCCCTGAGCACACGATACTTGGCTCGCACTCAGATCCCTTATGATAAAGGCTTTCTGCTCAAGACTTTCTTTCTGTCTACATGCATCCAAGTGTCCATCTCTGTCAGAATTTTTAAAAATGTTACATTGTAAGGCTGGATCTGTTCTAGTCTCTGTCTTGTGCATTACATGTGCATAAACGTATTCAGTGGAGAGGCTGGCTCTTTACACTTTACAAAGCAGTTACTCGTGAGTACTTTCTCCCTTCCTCTACCCTGTCTCCTGTTCCTGTGCTTTTGTGTCTGCTATTTCCCTCCTGCCTGGAAGCATGTTTTCTGCCTTATACCCTGGTGAGCGCCTGTCCTAAGTCAGGCCTGAGCATAGGCTCCAGGAGATGCATTGCTGACCTTCTCTTGTTGAGCTGATGACCCCCTCCTTGGTGGCTCCATCGTACCTTTGATGGCATCTTCTCCATACTTACTATCCTGTACTGTGGTCTTCTGTTTGTGTAGCTTCCCTAACTGGACTAAGAGCTTCTCAAGGGCAGATGTGATGATTCATAAACTTTGCATCCTTGGTGCCCAGCACAGTGCCTGGCCGCAGATGAATGAAGCCAGTGAAGAGGGCTCTGGGCCCTGGCTATGCTGGGAAGTGCCTTTCATGGCATTTTCCATTCAGCCTCACCTCTTCCTTTGTCCTGTTTTTAGCCTAATTCCTTTCAAGGCTCTGGCGTGAGACTCTGAGTTCATTTTCATGATTGCTTTAAATATTTGGGGCTGTTGGTATGCCAACACGAGGACCCACGCTAAGGAGGGAAAGGAATTCTCTAGCTCTCTGGGTTCTGCCCAAACACAAAAAATGTGCCAGAGGCAGGGGAAGTTCTGAGAAATTGCCAGATTGGGTCAAATTAAACCACTTTCCTACCTGGCTTAGAGAGCCAGGAATTTTGGCTGGAGAGGAGAAAGTGAGAGGACACAGAGGCTTGGGGGCATAGGGTGGGGACACGGGAGGGGTGGCATTCAGGGGAAACAGGAGGAGCCCCAGGGGAAAATGAAAGGGCAGAGGAGACCCTGATCTGAAGATGCAGTGTCTGTGCTCAAAACGGTGAGGAGCCCCCTAGAGTATGCATGGACACTCCTGGGAGCCAATATTGAAAATCAATTTCAGGAGGACACTCTGAAAGTTTTGTCATGGAAGAACTTGAAAGCTGCCCCCCCCCAAAAAAAATCCAAACCCCAAACCCCAAAAAACAAAACCTTGTGATCATCTGTATAATGAGAGGCCTCAGAGGTCACTTTATGCAGCCCCTGCTACAATTAGATCAAAAAACAAGTTCAGAGAAGAAAGGGGTGACTAAGATTTCACAGTTCATGGTGGTCTTAGCAGGACTGGAACCCAGATCTCCTTAATCTCTTCCAGAGTTCCTACCTGCTCAGGTGCTGGAAAGCAGCCAGAATTATGTTCTTCGAATTTTCTTCAACAATTATTATAAATACAATAGAAAGTCGGGCTTCTGCTTGGTAAATTCTTGCTACAGCCAGGTACAATGTTAAGTGGTTTACATGTTTTATCTTATCTCAGAGCAGCCTAATGAAGTAGACATTTGTAAGCTCATTTTAAAGATGGGGAAACTGAGGTTCAGAGGTGAAGTGATTTGCTTAGGTCATCCAGCTTACTGAGCACTGAAGTCCAGATTCTAACTCAGAGGCTGCCTGATTCTGGAGTTCATGCTTTTAATGGCTGCTTTCTAAAACCATCCTGCCTGACTTTTACAGATCTCAGGAAATTGGATCCAAAGAAAGATGGCCTAAAGCTTCTAGATGAAAATGCAACATCTCAGCCCTCCTGACAGTGAAATTTGAGGCAGATAGGTAGGTGTGGGCATCTGAAGGAGACAGGACATTTTTCTTAAGATTTCCAGTCAAAAAGAGGCGTGTGGTTCCTGGGGTGGAGATGGACAGACGACCTGAGGTGGGGCTGCTGATTTAATAGTGGGTTATGAGATGAGCCAACCAGAAAGAGTAGTGAGAGGAAGGAGACAAAGATTCCTTACTTACTTCAGGAACTGCCTGCTGGCTTTATTGTCTAAAAGTGAATTTGTAAAGGAGAACAACAGCCCCTTAAAATTTGCATGCTTTACATTTATAGAGCAACTTTGGGCTCTTAAAGTGCTGTTTCACACATTCTTTTTGGATTCTTACATCAAGATAGGGTTCCTATTCCCACGTAAAAGATGAGTACACAACCCAGAGAAATTAAATGACTTGCTGACTTGCTGAAAGTCACACAGCTAGCCTGCAACAGTGCTAGGACCACAACCCAGATTCTGAGCCCTACATGAAATCCTTCATCTTGCACCACTTCTAGTGGACAAGAGAGTGGTGGAGATGCTACATGAAGCTGCATTGTCTCAGGGGATGATGATCCCACTCCCAGCTCTAGGTTTGCCTTGATTGGGCTATGAAAAATCCTATTTCCTTTGCTGTTAGTTGATTCAAGAAAGACTGTGTGACACAATTCTAGTTAATGAGGCAGCTCATTGGAAACCTTCTCTTGCTCCAAAAGAGTTACAGAAAGGGGCAGTCTCTATTCCTCTGATTGTCATTGGGCCTGAAACATGATAGCTGGGACTGGTGCAGCCAACTTGTTGCTTGGAAGAAGTCAGCACATGGGAGAGAGATGAACAAAGAGATGAGTCTGGGTCCTTGATGAAATCACTAACCAACACTGAAGCCAAAACTCCTCAGGCTACACATCCCAGACATCAGACTTCAGATATGGCACACTTAAGAAAATAAAAAGATAAGGAAACTTTGTCTTCTTCTTAAGAATTAGGATAATCTCTCTCAGAGGGTCCCCAGCAGAAGACCTTCATGACTTTTTGGCCAGCACTATATCCCGTCTCTACCCCAAACCCCAAACTAGGCAATGGCAAATGGCCTGGGAATGGTTTGATTGTCTTATCATGTTATTTGGGGTAAAAAAAAAAAAAAAAAAGAAAGAAAGAAAAGCAAATGCTCTATAATACAACTTTTAGTATGTGCCAGGTACTGTTCTAAGTACTTTAAATATAATGGTCTAAGAAATGTACTATTAGTATTCTCATTTCATACAGAAGGAAATGGAAATACACAGTTTAAATAATTTGCCCTGGGGGTCACACAACTAGGGAGTGGCAGAACTAAGTTTTGAACTCAGGCTCTAGCACCCGTGTCCTTAATTACTACTTATTCAAGTTAAGAATGAGGTCAGCCTCCCTGGAGCACATGGCTGTGTGAAGGAGAGGTGGGGACTTGAACAAACTTGAAGAAGAAAGAAATAGATGGTTAGCCACAGTGTTTGCTACAGCCAAACCCATTTGTTACTCTACCTACAGATTTCCTTTGATAGGAGCTAACAAATATCTTTATGGTTGAAGCCAGTTTGAGTGTTTCTCAAACTATTAGCTATAGCTCAGCTGTCCTAACTAAAACAAGTTATTATAGTGGACTAGAGTGATCTTCAGGGAAGAGAATGATTCAAAGGATGGATAGGACATCCAAATGGACATTCCAGACAAAGAGAATTGCAAAAGGAAATGTCCAGAAGATGGGGCTGGGAATATAGGGTGAGGTCTTTGAAGTCCTTGAATGCTAAATGGAGAAGTATGGGCTTTACTCAGGCAGTGAGAACTGCAGAGGATCCTTGGGGAGAGGAGTAGCTGGGCATTCAGAGATCCATCCTAAAGCTGATCAAAGGATGGGGTGTGCAGGGGGAGAGAGCTGATTGGCAAGAGGATCTACCTTATGATAAAAGTTTGAATAACAGTGATAGTGTTAGAAATGGAAAGGGAGAGGCACTCCAGGAGGTACTGAGAAAAAATGATGTATTGACTTGATGACTGCTGAGATGTTAGAGAATGAGAAGTCCAAGGTACCAGGAAGTTTCACACTTCAGTGACAAGGAGGTGGAAACCAGGAGCTTGCCTGGGGGAGGTGAAAGTGGAGGAGCAAGATATGGTTGATTTGGCATTAGAGTTGGAGATTTGAGATGGTGGGACACCCACATGAAGACAAAGGATTAAGATATTAGCCATGGGTGAGAACTAGAGGTGCCAATTAGAAAGCTGAGGGGATGAGTGGAGTGGATGAGACCTCCAAGAAACAGAGTGTGGAGAAAGAAGGGGACACTGCCGAAACCTGAATCTAAGGAAACATCCAGCATTACATGGCCCAGGAAAGGTCATGCAACAAAAGAAGCAGAGGAAAAATCAGCGATTTGAAGGTGAACCCGAAAGACAGAACTAGAATATCGAGGGTTTCAAGAAAGAGGGGTCAATAGTAATAAATCTTACCAGGGCAGAGAAATCCAGGTTGATGAAAGCAACATCTTGCTTTTAAAAGAAGAGACCAGGAAGGTTGTAGATAACCAAACGTCTTTACAAATTGCTCCTGGGTCTGTAAATTGGCATAAACCTTCGGAAGTGCAATTGGGCAATATTCAAAGGTGTTAAAAAAGTATGTATTGCTAATCCACAAATTCTTCTTAAGGGAATGTAACCCCAAGGACATAATAATTCAAGTTTGTCGAGTGCTTTCTTAATCAATGACAGTGTCAAGGATGGCATCATTTTAAGCACTTCATACTTAATTTATTTAATCCTCAGGACAACCCTAAAGGTGAGTATTATTAATACTTTTACAAGTAAATTTTTATTTTCCAAATAAAGAAAATAAGGCTCAAAAAGGTTATGTCATTTGAGCAAGGTCTAACAACTGAAACATTGTGACATTGGGTTTGAGATCCAGTGAGAACAGCTGCAGGGCCCTTGTTCTTAACCATCAGGCCATCTTGCTTCTTAAAAAGATTAGAAGTGAACACAAGGCTGTGCCCTGAGGGTGTTCATTTTAGTGTTATAATAACAGGAAACAGTCTAAATGCTTAACAGCTGGAGGTGGGCTAAATTAAGTCTGACTTCCAAATGAGAACTTGCTATGTAGACGTGAAAAATCACGTTGTCAAGGAATACTCAATGACATGAGAAAATGTTGATGATACATTTTTAAGTGAGAAAAGCTGTTTTCAAAACAGTATGATCCCAAATATGAAAAAAAAAAAAAGATACTTTTGCTTATTCACACATGTATGTGTTGGCAGACAGATCCGGCTTCTGCACTGGATTGCCTATGCCACCACCAGGTACCCTTTCTCATCCTCCCTCTGCCTCTCATGACAGCTAACCTCGTACTCCAGTCAATTTAGGGTGAGCATCCCTATGCCTCTGGGTATTTTAACAAAGATAAGTGGAATGAGTGGTTGAGTTCCATGCCCAAATGCCAATTTTTCCCCCTCAGGTCAGTCTGGAAACACTTTCTCCATGAGGCAGGATTCTTACAGAATGTCGACTAATGAAAATGTTTGCATGGAGCTCATAGGAAGAATATTTCAGATATATGGTTGCACTTAAGAATAGGTGTAGAGGAAAAGATGGGTTTCTCCAATGTAGGGGATTCTGGAGAGTACCTGGAAAAGGATCCTATTTGGACCATAGATACTACCCCTAGGGTCATCAGCTTTATAGTGCCACCAGCTGAGCCCCAAGCTGAGTCAGAAGCCCCACTCAGAATCTTCTTGGCTTTCTGTCCTATGCTTCACCCCAGCTCTATATCCATGTTCAGGCAAAGCCAAGAACTGACTATTTAGAAAAATATTTAATTGAGATTCCTCCTACAGTGCTTATTTCTGTCTCAATAAGGCCTTGGCGTGCCATGGGTTGCTAAATATATTGGCTGTTTCCTCTCCAGTGCCAACCTATTTTTTTTAAATGTTCCCAAGTCTGTCTGCCTAGCTTTTCCCCTTGGAGAGAACTTAGAGCATTCGCCCTCTGTAGCCCAGGAGAGAAAAACGGTGGATGAAGTTAGCTTACTTAGAGAAACCAGGATATTAGCCTGTGCAGGAGAAGTATCTTCCTCCCTTCCTTCCTCCCAACCTTCCTTTCTTTAACTTGTGAACTGAGTTATTGGTGCTGTGCTTAACATGGAGACTACACAGATATATGGAATTAGAAATGGTCCCTGCCCTCAAGGTGTTGATAATCTCGATCTACCAATAATGCAGAGTGCTGACAGAGAGGGATGCACGAAACAGAGCTGAGGGGAGGGTCTTCAGTGTCCTAGGGGGAGGATACTACAGGGAAATTTTTCTAAATAGCATCTTTCCCTGTCCCAAGGGTACTTAGGAATTGAAGGAATGGGGAGAGCTAAGAAAGAAATAGGATTATAAGGGTAGATGGGATTATGTGTGTATTATACTAGTTTGGGGTCAGCAACTTGAGCACTTTTCCCAATAGAATTCTGTGTAATTTGGTGTCTGATGCTAAAGAAGTCTTGAGTACAATTAATTTTTCTTCTCTAAGCTTTAGTTTCTTTATCTATAAAATATATTACTACAGAGTCATATAAACATGGTAAGAGCCACAGAATCCCATTTTCAAACCTAAAGTGTAGACAGCACCCCAGTATGCACATAGCAACATCAGGGCTGCTGCAGTTGAGGCAGAGGTAGTTCTGGCCTCCCCGCAATCCCCGTTGAGACACCTTATTGAGTGAGACTCAGGGGTTTTCTAGGCCTGCACTTGAAACCTGCCAGCTGAGATGGTGCTTCAGACTTTCCTCTTCAGTTCCATTTGGGCATGTGGAGGTCTCTGCCTCCAGGGGGAGTCGGCACCTGTTACTTGGGAGCTTTGAAGTCGGCTGCTGGTCAAGTGGTCTAGGAGTAGCTGGAATCACAGAGTCTTGGGAGTGGTCAAGTACATTGGTGGGAAGAGCAGGTTGTCATCTGAAAGCAGGAGGAGTGTTGACTGCTGACAGGATAAGCACAGTCTGGTAGTGCGTCACAGATGGCTCTGGCTCCATTTACCGGCTTGTGCTTCTGGAAGATGATCTAAGGGTGAAAGGTCATTTTGACATATCAAGGTCTTCAGCATCTTAAATGGGCTTTATTCTCGGTGATATCAATAAGGCAAGACTGAGAATGGTCTCCCTATTTTATAGATGAGAAAACTGAGGCCCAGTGTGGGTATCTCTTCCACGAAAGGACGCTGAGACTCACTTTAGAGAGTATGGTCTGTACCACACACCCTCTCAGACTCCTGAGGAGTCGTTTCTGTTCTCTAACTTTATCCATTTTGTTGGTGTAAATCTTTGCCTCTGCGTTTTATCTTTTTTTTTGCTGATTGTCTAGAAAAATCTGAAGCTGTCTTTTCTATCCTTCTTGACATTGCATAGAAGGCAATTGAGGTCTTAGGGGCTCTTGAATAAATGACAAGAGTTGTGACAGATTTCTGTCTCTGTGCAAGAAACACTTCTTTGGTAATCTTGGCAGTAGGCTAGAGGGTGGACATGGGAATTTTAAGGTGAGGGCAATTCCAGGCCTGGGGAGTCTATAATTCCCCAAATCTTATTAACACAGGGACCGAATACCAGACGTTCCTTTGGGTCTGCGTGCTGATGCTCTCAGCCTTTCCTAGCAGACTTTCTCCACTGGTCTGGAAGCTTTTAGGGCATTCCAAGCCCCCGCACCTCACCCCCCGCCCCGGGGCTGGCCTGCAATCAAGCATCTTCACACTCTGCTGCTTCCATCTGGAACTCCCTTCCTCGATTCCTGATGCTGGCTGTCTCCGGGCCTGCTGGCTATGCCAGTGCCCAGAATCTCGCACAGCTCTGCCAGCTGAAGCCTGGTAAACTGCAGCACGTAAGGGTGGCTTTCCCAGAGGCAGAATGCATGAGCGGGAAGGTCCATCCCACGTACCTCTGACAATTCGCCCAAAGATACCTTAAAGAAAGAGGAAAGGCAAGTTACCAACTGGGAGGAGATATTTGGCATACACATAATTGAGGAAAGATATTGCCAAGGGCATGTAAAGAACATCCTCGAGTGACCTTAGGAGTCTAAGCTTCTCTGTGGCATTGACTGTCCCTAAGACATGAGACTTTGCCTGATATGGAGTCACGTTCTTTCCAGAAACTCATATTTTTCTTTGGCAGACAGTGAGAGAGTCTGAATGACATTTGGGGGACTACAAGCTGCCTATTTCAGGGGCTCAACTAAGACTTAGGAGACAGGTGGTAAGCATGCCTCTGGCTCCCCCTGCACAGTTAGCAGTGCTTTCTGCCTCCAGGCCAACGTAGATAGGAATTCAGTGGAGGTGGCAGGAAACGGTGCTGGAATAAAATGCGAGGAAGGGGTAGACTTAAAAGTGGAACCAGGCCCTGCCCTCCAGCGGTGTGCACTCCCTGGCGACAGCTACGCCGAGGCTCTTATTCAGCCATCTCACATAAACTTGTCCAAAATTGGCCAGATGGCCTTTTTCTTCAGACAACCCCCTTTTTAACTTTTCAGTCTCCAGTGTTGACAGTATATTTCCCCTGCTATTTCTGACTCAAACCAGGAGTCACCCCTGATTCCTCCTCCCTTCCATCTCCTACATCCAAGTGTTGGTGAACCTCCCTCCCCATTCCCTCCTCTGTTGATTCTCCCACTCGCTTCTCCTGCATGCCTTTCAGCCTTTCACTCCATAAAACTCTGATCTCATGACATCAGAACCTACAATTAGCCCCATTTCTGATGAAATCATGCCCACCTGCCTCTCCCTGGCTTCCCACTGTCTCCACAGCATGCCCTGCATTGCCCCCCCGCCCCGCACACCGCCCCCCCCCCACACCCCATATCATTCTGTGTGGCTTTATCTTGTCTTCCTGCTCTCACACAAACATGTCAGTTTGGTTCCTCCTCCACACCTGGGCCTGAAATACCAGCCTCAGCTCTGTTCCAAGCTACCAACCCTTCAAGGCCCATCTCCTCTGTGAAGCATCCCCAGTCAGACCATCCCCCTTATGCCCTGACTATTTGTGTTTTGATTATTTCCAACCTGGCACCAACTTGGCAGTTTATTATATATCACTAAGGGTTGTCTTTTCAACTAGGTTGTAATCTTCCTGATGATCAGGGTGTGGTAATACCTGTTTGAATCATCTCTCTCGTGCACCCAAGGCAACAATGTAGAAATGAGAGAAATTAACATTTATCAAGGGCTTTACGACATTACATCATTGAGTCCTTTCAACCCTGAGAGCTGGGTATTTTTGTCTCTTTTTTATAGATGAGGAAACTGAAGCTCAGAGAAGTTTTTTTTATATGCACAACTGGTAAGTGGCTGAGTCATTATTCGAAACCGGGATCATTTGATAACAAAGCATCTTTCACTTCTCTATGTCTATTCTAAGGTGGGCATAGGGTGCTCTTAAGTGCACTGAATCAGAAACATAATTTAACACATGAGGCTGATGCATGTTTGAACCATTGCTAACACTGTACTCACCTGCTTTTTAAAAAATCCTACCCTGGAAGCTTGAATCCCAGATTGACTTACTTTAATGCTCTTTTTATTTCCCCCCCTAGAGAAACTAAGAGCAAAATTTATGGTTGATGTCTATTTAAAAATATCTTATTTATTTTTCTGGCAGCATGGTGTTTCTAAAACATTTGCTTGGTGTTTCTAAAATGTTTGTTTCTAAAATGTTGCCTCTGAACTGAATAACCAAGGAAGAGACTATGATAGCTGGTAAGATGTCTGTCTCTAGGCTGATGCCTCAGTAGAAAGTATTCCTGCCCTTGCCTATGATTAGTTTATAATCAAAGGAACAGGGTGATGAATTGAGACGGTGCTCAGATATTATAAATACCTACACCTCAGCCAGGTTCCCACATGCCAAATTCCCTCATGAACCCCAAAGAAAAATATTCACTTGCACTGACTGTGAAGAAAAGGGAGGAGGTGTGAGCACTCCAGCGCAGATCAGGAAATAATAAAGGAAGAAAAAGAGGAATGGAAGAAACTCAAAGAAAGCTTGGTAGAAATTTTTCTGTATATGATGGAAAATAGATCTTGAATCTTCAGAACTGGCAGGGAAGCAATTTTGTCTTAAGCAACAACCTTCCCCAAATCTTTTTCCATAGCCTGACAGCATGAATACAAGGCCTGGTGGTTTGGGATTCAGGCTGAGTTAAAGCAATTTGGCTTCAATCTGTCCTTTCTGCCCACCATGCTGGAACTTTCTGATTAAATATGTCAAGGCCTGGGCTCTACATGGCCAGTCCCTGTGCTGTTCTGGCCTGGCCCTCGCTCCTTCCACAGTAGGAAGAAGGGAGAGAATATGGTTGGCTAATTCCATCTCAGTCGCTTGGTGGTGTTTTGACCTTGATTCTCAAGGATGTTCACTCTAAAAAACAAAGGTTTCTGGGGCACTACTGTACAATTGACACAGAACTCTGCACTTCTAAAAATGACACCATGCTTTCTGCTCTGCCTCTGGATATCTTTTCATTTGCCTTCTCAGTCTTCTTTTGGTTCTAAGGAGAAACTCTAAGGCCCAGGAACCCGAGGGAGTGAGGTTGTAGATCTGTCAAGCAGCCCCATTCTCTCTGTGCTAGAGTCGGGGTGTCTCATGGCCAGACCCTTGGGTAGAAGGCACAGGTTAGAGCCAGCCTCTGTTGTCTGTACTTGTCAAGGCTGAAGCCCAAAGGGCAGGCGTTTGCCATGGTTTTGTCCAGTGCTCAGACATCAATCAGGTCAACGTGCCCCATACAGTAACTGCTTAGATAAAAGTTCTCTAGAGAAAAAACCTGTTTCATAGAAGGCAACATGCCATTGTGGAGACAGAATGGGTTGTGAAACCATACATTCCTGGGTTCAAATCTCCATTTCACCATGAAATATTGTATAATCCAGGCTTTTTTGAGCCTACGTGTGCACACCTAGGGTGGTTCTGAGAATTGAATAAGACCAGTGCCTGACATCATCAGCACCAAACAAATGCTAGACACATCTTTCTCCTTTTAGGTTGGACGCCAGCAGTCCCCAACCTTTTTGGTACCAGAATCTGGTGCTCCTATGAGAATCTAATGCCTGATAATCTGAGGTGGAGCCAAGGCAGTGGTGCTAGTGCTGGGGAGCAGCTGCAAATATAGATAAAGCTTCGCTCGCTCGCTCACCACTCACCTGCTGCTGTGCAGCCTGGTTTCTAACAGGCCACAGACCTGAGAACTGGGACCCCTGCTCTACACCAGTGTAGAGAGAGCAGGAGCCCTTGGTTATTTCTCCAGGTCCATTTCCTACTTCTTTTCCTTTTGCTGAAATACCAAAATCCTCCCGCCTAGAGCATCGACACCTGACACCTCCTCGGCTTGGGTCTCGGCAGCCACCTGGTCTCCTCATGGCTTCTTTACTCCATTCCTATCTCCCCTCAGAAGTCATCTCCTCAGAGAGATCTTCCCAGACCAGCATGTCTAAAGCAGCCTGCCAACACTCTCCATCCCTTCTCCACTTTTACTTGTCTTCCTAGCTCTCACCACCCCCGCATGTTGTATTGTCTCCTCAGGGAGATCATCAGCTTTGCAGGGCAGGGATTTTGTTTGCCTGGTTTTTCATTTTATTTCCAGTGTCTATAACAGTTCCAGGCACATATTGTACAGTTGTCCCACAGTATCTGCAGGGGATCGGTTCCAGGATCCCCCACGGGTACCCAAATCCACAGATGCTCAAGTGCTTTATATAAAATGGCGCAGTATTTGCATATAACCTACACACACCCTCCTGTATACCTTAAATCATCTCTAGATTAGTTGAAATACCTAATACAATGTAAATGCTATGTAAATAGTTGTTACACTGTGTTGTTTAGAGAATAATGACAATAAAAAGGTTTTTACACGGTCAGGATAGGCGCAACCATTGTAGTCCTAACTACCTGGGATGTGGTAGCAATGACACAGCATTTTTTCAAATATTTTTGATCCGAGTTTTGTTGAATCTACGGATCCAGAACCCACAGATACAGAGGGCTGTCAATAGATACAGAATTGTTAAATGATTGTAAACCAGAAATGTTGGGAGAATGGATTCTGCCCGCCAGTGAGAAGGGTGTGGGGCAGGGTCTCTGCTGCCTGTGAGGGACGTGCCTGGGCAAGTCCATCCCAAGCAGAACCTCAGCCCTCACTCGCCCTTCATCTGGGTGCCCTGAGGCAGGTTACGACTTGCACAGCCCAGTGGGGTGACCTGGGGGACGAGCTACGAGCTATGTGGTCATAAAACTCTAAGACCCCTGGCTTTTGCGCCCAGATGCCTAGATTCAGGGGCCAATCCGCCCACCACTGTGCCAGTCACAACGCCCAAGTGAGCTAGCGACTCCCCCAGCCTGGGGCTGTGCTTCTTACCCTGGGCATGGGGAACGTGGTGTGGTGTGTGTGTGTGAGAGGGGGCACAAGCAGCCTCCCTGCAAACATGTCACAGCTCCTTGCCTCATCTTTTGCACCTAATTGCAATTCCCTGGAAGCATCGTTGTTATGGCCTATCAGCCTTGGCTGTGTCACATCACAGGGAATGCAGTTCCCACCTCCATGAAAGATGGCACTGGTGGCTTTGGAGAAGTTTCACTTTTGGTGGGGGTGGGTGAGATGCCCACCAAGCTTGGGAAGGGACTGGATGACCTTGGCTTTGCAGATCTCTCCTTTGCTCCCAGCGTCCCTAGAGGAAACGTTTAGATGCCCTGTTGAGGGTTTCTGGTGGAGGATCTGGATTGGAAATATTTTCTCATCAAAGATGAGCTTCTCTGTGTGTAAGTGCCTCACTCGCATATGTGCCCTAAGAGATGGGATGATGGAGAGGGCACTGGCTTGGGGGCAGGAGAACTAAGTTCTAGCCCCAACTTTCTCAGACCAGCCTCATCCTTACTCAGTGTGCTCTGAGTATGAGGGCCTGGACTCTACTGCAGGGTCCCTTGTCGGAGGCTTATGGGAGCTGAAGTGCCATGAGAAGAACAGTCCCACAGAGCCGCACACTGAGTGAACAAAGCACAACTAGCTTCCTCCTCCCCCTCCTCATTTCTCAGTCCCTTCATCATTCCCACGGAGAAAAAGCAGCCTGATTCTCCTGCCAGGGACATTTGAGTGGCCCCTGACTTCTCGTTTCTAGAGCTGCCTCTGAGGAGTCTCAGCACGTTCCATTTGTTTACACAGGCCCCAAGGACTATCAGGGACAGGAGATTGTTTGGAGTCCTTAGGGACAAAGTGGGTGGGTGGGTGGCGGGGAAGCCCAGAGGCTGGATTGTCCAGCCACGGGGCTGGGAGGTGGGCTGAAGAGAGAAACGGGCCTTCTCTTTCCCAGGCCAGAGCAGGCTGCTGCTTTATGAATGGAGTGTGATGCTGCTCACTCACCACTTACTTCTCATCCCATCCAGCCTCACGAGTGGCACGGGGCTGTAACCAGCTTGGCCTGAAGGAACCCTCCAGCATTGCTCTTGTTGGTGCCCCTCTGTGGCAGTTTTGAAACATGCCCCACCTCAGATTCTTTGTCCCTTTTCCCCTTGAGGGATGGGATCTGCCTCCCCTCCCCCTGTGACTGCTTTGGGACTGTGTGACAAATGAATACAGTAGATGAGGTGCTGTGCCAATATCTGGACCCAGGCCCTGAAAAACTGGCGCTTCCACTTCCTGTCTCTTGGAACCCAGCCACCGTGCCAGGAGGAAGCCAGAGCAGCCCATGGGGAGGGGAACCTGGCGTGGAGAGAAATGGACATCCTGAGCCCATGGCTCTGGCTGAGCGCCCAGCACCACTGTGCCAACGCTGTGAGGGAGCCATCCTGGAGCCCTCGGTCCAGCCTCCCTAGCTGACAGCACGTGGGGCAGAGATGACTGCCCCCATCAAGCCCTGCCCAAATTGCAGGCACATGAGCACAACAATGCTTGTTGCTGTTTAAAGCAGCTAAGTCATGGGGCTGTTAGTTATCAGGCGATGGAAAACTGGCACACGCAGTGCTGGGGAGCAAGCCCCCAACCTAGGTCCTCTTAAATAGTTGCTTGTATTTTTCTGGAAGCAGCAACCACTCTAACCATCTCGTAGACCCTTCTTCCTCTGACAAAGACTTTCAGCTCATCTCTCCCAGTGAAGATGACCATTAGTAAGAATTTGATTCCTGAAGCCCATTCCTACTCCCACCTCATTTCACAAGTCCCCGTGATCCCCCTCCCCCCACCCCCTTCTATAGTTTTCTTTTTTCTCTTTTTTTCAGGCAACTTTTTCTGACCTCAGGCTCCTGTAACTCCCTCAAGGGACTTGAACATGGGGCTTGGTGAAATATTGGGGTGTGCTCTGTGCATGTGTGCACTCATGCATGTGTATGTTCATGTGAATGTGCATACACATATGTGTGTGCATGAGTTTGTGTGTAGGTATGGACAGAAGATAGCATTGCAGACATTAGAGGTGGGTAGCAGGTTGTAGAGGAGCTGATCATTTTGATGGCTGATGTTTTCGGTGAGTTGATTGGAAACCAACCATTCTTTTAAGAGATTTTAAATTTAAAATCAACCTTTTCTGGTTATACCATTCTGCATATTTCACATTTTCTACAGTGAACATGGATTACTTTTGTAATGAAGAAAATAAAACTCGTGTCCAATTCCAACACTAGAACTTACCAGAATTCACATTCTGTTGGATATTTGAAATCATGCCATAAACATGGTTCTGTGTCTTGACTTTTCACTGTACTTTATATTTTAAGAGTCTCACTTTCTCAATATTTTCCCAACCTGAATTTTTAGTGGCTGATAGTTTTCTAGCATGAATTGTTTCTTTAGCATAATTTATTTGACACGACATATGTATCACAACCTAAATGTCAAATAAATATTTGTCAAATATATGTGTGTAGGGCTCTACACACACATCTCATATCCTTTTGTATAAATCTTTAAATCCTTGAATCTTTAGATCTTTAAATGATTTCATTTTGATTCCTAGAAGTGGAAGTTCCAGATTAAACACTGTGAACATTTGGGAAGCTCCTGATATGAAGTACAGACTGGCAGAAATCATCCCCTCTGAAGTGTCCAGGGCCCATCTCCTGACTGGGCATCGCTCACTCTTTTATTCTACTCTCAAGGGAGGACCAGATGTGGGGAAGCCAAGGAAAGAAAAGACCAGGTAAAAATATTGCAGAAAGAATGTAACAGGCAGAAAAAAACACCCAAACTTACTCTAAGAATATTTGAATGACGAGGGAAGCAGTTTTGTTTTCTCTCCCAACCTAAAGTGATGGAGGGGAGAGGGGACTAACAGTAGTTACACAGGTAGACACCTTCTGTTCATTACCTCACTTAATCCTTACAAGGACCCTGAGTTTTTATTATTCCTATTTTATTGACGAGGAAACTGGGCTCTGAGAAGTTAGAGTGAGACAGCTGGGAAGGCGGGGATCCTGGACGTGCATCCAGGATGGTCCAGCTTCAGTCAAATGAGCTGCCATCTGGCCCCGGCAGGCATGTCCATAGCAATCTAGGGGAAGGTGAATGGGCTTTGTTCCTCCCTCCCTCCTTTCCTTCTTGCCCCAATTTGCTCTTTCTCCCTTTGAATAGAAAGCACTGAGATGAAGATTAAAAAACTCCTTTCCAGTTGTCACAAGATATGGGACACCATCCCCCAGAAGTTACTTCATCTCTTTCCCTGTAGAATGTCTGGGTCCCAGTGGAAGCCTCCCACCCTCGACCCTGCCTGGATGACCTTTGGAGGACCCTGGTGGGCAGGGGATTTCATGGGTTGCTGGGGAGCCCTCTGTGACTGTTCTAATCTGCATTCTTGTAGCTCCTGTTGTCTAGGAGTGTAAGCCCTGAGCATGTACAATGAGAGGGGGGAGGGCGCCTGTGGCAGGGAAACTGCAGGGAGTCAAACAGATCAAGGAGTATTAATAATGTGGCCTCTGGCTGTGAGGCCTGCCCTCAGAGTTTGTCTCTGGGCGGAGCCCAGAGGGCAGCTGAGGGCAGAAGGATGTGCAAGGCGCCTGAGCCCTGTGTTTAAAAGCCGGCATGCTGCAGGAGGACTGCCCCTTAATCAGAGCTTCAGTCCAAACCCTCACTCTCCTGGCCACTAAATTGCATCCCTTACCTCTTCAGATTTCATTTGCAGGACTTCTCCAGGAGGGGGCCAGGGCCCGGATGAACCCGTGTGGCTCTGTTTAGATGCCTCATTCCCTTTGAGTAGCTTCATCTGGGCTGACATTCAAACTATTTAAAAACAGGAAGAATGACTTTAGTCCTAGACCAGTCTTAAGGTAGTCAACTCTGAAGGTGAGAGCAGGCTTCCAGAGGCCCTCTGATGGGGTGTGTGTTAACTCATTAGTTGCTGGACTAAGGGAGGTCTGAACATGCCAGGAGAGAGAGAGTGGGGTAGCCAGGGGCACTAGTGGGTATTTACCAAGTGGTACAGATGGTTTTCTATAATTTTAAGAACTGGTATGGCTGTACCCATATGTACAGGTATGGGTGGGCTCTGCCTAGATGTGAAAAAATAGAGCCCAGCCCATGTTTTCTTAGGGTCAATGCAAATGAGTCTTTCCTGATCCATCAAGAGGCATGGGCACAGGTCCCTCTTCCTCTGCATCTCCATAGAGAGCTTAGTAATAGTTTCTAGAGTCATGTTTCTATAGTTGCCACCTTCCGACTCAACAAAGATGAGCTTTGCATGGCCAGAAGCCTGTTCCCATGTCCACTTCATTCCCCCAACACACACACCAGGGCATATGCACACCCTGATGCCTCCCCCGTGGCCAATACCCAATCAAAAGTGATTACTTTTTTTTTTTTTTTAGTTTTGGGGATGGGCTAAATTCCCATTGGGGCATTTAAATTAAGACCTGTGATTCTCAAGGGCAGTGTGGCTGCACAGCAGGCTTTTCTCCCAGTAGGTCTGATCATTCCTCTTTCTTGGTGGCAGGATACTGACCCAAAATTCTGCAAAACAGGTCTGGAAAAGCTTATCTTTCAAGCCCTTTCAATTTCTAGAATATGAATTCATGATTCCTTTTTATTATTGCACTGATGGAACATTCACCACAGTTAAGAAAATAGGTTGGGGAACCAGATGGCTGAGTTCAAATGCTGGTACAGTCACTATGACTTTTGTCCTTGGGGTGATGATAGGATAGTTGTGTGGGTTGTATAACAGTGGTAAAGTGTTTAGAACACAGTCCTTTGTAAACTCTCAAACATTATCTATTTTTGCTGCTTCTGGTTAACTGTAGGTTTTATGAAGCCTGAGTCTTACTTCTTTATTAACCGATACCCAAAGCCATCATATTCTGAACCTTAGTTTAATAACTCTGTAAGCATGGTGCTATCAGGGTCTCTGTCCTGTATCAGAAGGAACAGAAATAACATTTATTAAGGTTTTACTCTGGGCCAGACCTAGTACCAGACCCTTAATGTACACTTCTTAAATTTCACCCCCACCACAACGGCAAGAGATAAGTATTATTCCCATCTCATTTCCTCACTCTGAAGGAAATGGATGCTCAAAAAGAAGAAAGAAAGTCCACTACCAATAGTAATTACAGATTCAGACCCAGGTGGGGCTCCAAGCCTATGCCAGGGTGAACAGAGGAATTCTTCTGGAAAGACAATTTTGT
Organism: Cynopterus sphinx; assembly: GCA_030015415.1. Lineage (NCBI taxonomy): Eukaryota > Metazoa > Chordata > Mammalia > Chiroptera > Pteropodidae > Cynopterus > Cynopterus sphinx. The sequence continues at coordinate 192,482,465 of CM057379.1, forward strand.
AACAGTCTGGGCTTTTCCCAGGACAGAAAGCTGACACCTGCATGTAGAGAAGGAAACCATCCTGTGGGCAGGGGGCCCAGCATTTTCCCTAAAGCTATCTCTCTCTTCTTTCAAGCCAGGCTTAACCATCCAAACCACAAAAGAAGATGAAGGAACCTTGTTGATGAAGTTCTCTATCCTAGGAAAAGGAAGAGAGGGGGGGGCGGGGAAGAAAAGAAAAAAAGAACAGAGGAAGGGGGAGAGAACAGTCCTCAACAAATATTTTCTGTTAATAAATTCCATTTTGCCTCTAAAATGTTTGCCAACCATCTAAGCAGGAAAAATTTTTCACATACCAGGGCAAACTGTTGCCGAAATGCCTCTCCAGCGAGCCTGCCCACAGCCCCCCGTTTCTGTAAACTCTCAGGAGGCAGCCTCTCCTGGACTCATGCTCTCATTCTAGAAGATCTGCCTTTCTCATGAAGGACATTCATGGAGATGTAGACACTCTCTCTTCCCAGGGAGAAGAGGCCCTACTAGCCTCACAGGTCGTCATGTGATCCCAACTCCCCTCCCCACTGCTTCTCTCCTCTCCTTTCCTCTCCTTTCCTTTCTCTCTCTGTCTGCCTCTGCCCCCAGAGGGTGGAAAACTTCTGCCTCATTGCTTTCCTGCTTCTCATCCAGGGTTATCCACCTCCTTCCAGTCCTTCTGAGTCCTTCTCCTTCTCTTTCCTCCTCCCAAACATGGTTTTATCAAATTGAGTGAGTTCTCAAACTCTTAGTGTGCTGTTCTGACATCTCCAACTCTATCTTCATGTATTCATAGATTCAACAAATTTTACTGAGGGCCTAATGGTGGCTTCCATTTTTGAAAAGTGCATCAGGCCTCAATTTGGGGTTTGGAGAAAATTGTAGCTAGTGTCAAGGCCTCGTTCAGTTTGTTTTATTGAATTTACTTAAGGTTAAGACCACTTGAAGATCCGGTGGGTAAATTTGTGCCAAAACACACTATTCAAGGTCTCCTGAAGCCATCTGGGGAATATCTGGATGGAAAGGAAAGGCATTTGTCAACATCACTCTGCCAGCCTGGAAAGCAAATGTGGATCTAGTTAAAACGAATAGGAGGCCAGAGGGTTGATTATCTTTTCCCCTGATGGACCATCTTTTCCTCTCCAGCTCAACTTTTCCCTTCCTGGAATAGAGAGAGGCTGGCTTCCACAATATTGTTCTCACTCAGGCCAACTGGGAGAGTAGCATCTAATACGGCTCCTTGTCTCAGAAGGAAGCACCCTCACTCCCCTATGGCCTGACCTTGGGGTTGAGTTGCTCTGGTGTACTTTGGAAACTTTGAAGAGGGCTTGATGAGTTCTTGTTCTGTTAGGTCATGGAATCAGGACCTTTGGGTGAGAAGAATGTCTCCAAGGTCATCGTACCCAAGCGCTAGCCTCTATTTAAAATAATTCTTCTTTCCTCTCTCCCTTCCTCTAGCAGCTATACGTTGACACTGTTTTCCAGGCATGGTGCTATATGTTAAGGATACAGTGATAAATAAGACAGATTCCTGCCTTGCTGGAACTTATTGCCTGGTGGAAGAGATAGATGCAAGACATCAATATAGGTCAGTTGGTGCAGTGTAGCAAGAGCCGTCTTTAATCTTTCTGATGTCATGTTTTGTCCTTTGCAATTCAAAGCTTTATTTTTATGTATATTCTTTGACCCTGAAATTCTACTACTAGAATTTATTCTTATTTATGTGTGAAAAAGCACCTGTATGCAATTATTTGTTGCAGTACTGTTTATAATAGTTAATAATTAGAACTATAACATACTAGTCCCCCCCCCTTTTCTACAGTTTTGCTTTCCATGGTTTCAGTTACCCATGGTCAGCTTCAGTTCAAAAAAATTAAATCAAAACTGTCAGAAATAAACATTTTATCAGTTTCAAGGTGCATGCTGTTCTGAGTAGTGTGATGAGATCTCCTGTTGGGATGTAAGTCATCCCTTTGTTCAGCGTGTCCATGCTGTATACATACCCCGCCTGTTAGTCACTTAGGGGCTCTCTCTGTAATCAGATCGACTGCTGTGGTATTACAGTGCTTATGTTCAAGTAACCCTTATTTTACTTAACAATGCTACGTGCACATAACTTCAATTACAGCATATTGTTCTGACTGTTCCATCTTATTATTAGTTATTTTGTTAATCTCTTACTGTGGCTAACCTATAAAGTAAGCTATCAAAGGGATATATAGGCAGAAACATATATATAGGATTTGATACTAAGTTTTTAGCCATCTACTGGGGGTCTTAGAATGTATCTCCTGTGAATAATGTGGGACTGCTATATCCCAAAAGTCCATCAGTAGGGTATTGATTAAATACACTATGGTACATCCATATGATGGATTTCCATCCAGCTGAGAGAGAGAGAGAGAGAGAGAGAGAGAGAGAGAGAGAGAGAGAGAGAGAGAGAGAGAAACAATAAAGAAGCTCTTTTTGTATAGACATGAACTAATCTCTAAGAGATATTGTTAAGAGAGAACAGCAAGATAAAGAGCAGGGAGTTTATGTGTCATTATTTCTGTAAAGAAAAGGAAAAAAGAATGTGCGTATGTGTGTGTACGTGCGCGTGAGCGCAAGTGCATGTGCAGTTGTTGATGCACAGAATATCTCTGGAAGGCTACAAGAGAGAGAATCTATTGGCTGTGGGTTAAGAGTTGAAAGGAGACTGCTCACTGTATTTCTTTTTGCACCTTCTGACTTTTAAACCTGTGGAGATAGTAATTTTTCAAATACTTAAATTTTAGTGAAAACAACAACAGAGGGAAGCGGGACACTGGTAAACCAAAGCGTGGGTGCCCCTTTTAAGACAGGCAGCAGCCATGCTGTTTTGTCTATTATTGGCCTGGAGAGATGCAGGTTTAATATTGTCAGATCTTCCAATCTTACAAAAGAAGCAGGAAATAATGTTTGAAGAATCTTTCAATTTTAAAATGTTGGCTCAAAAAAATTATGCTAAATGAAGCAGATCTATGAGATGCGTATAGTCTGAGCCCACCAATGTGGAACATTGTGGTAGAAACTCCAGGATCACTTGGGAAGCTTCTGTCTTTATTTGGGAGAAAGATGAGGAAGGTCATTTAGGACAGGGGCAGCAGGATGGCAGGGCAAGGACAGATAAAGTGGTCACTGTGTATAGAGCAGACACTGTGTGGGGGTATGAGTAGAAACGATAGGATCCAGTGACAACTGGGTGTGGGGATAAGGAGAAAGAAAGGTGGAAGAGGGCTCTGGATTTTCAACATTTAGTGGTTTATAGGATGGAGTGATTTATAGGCAAAATGGAATGAGAATGACTCTGAAATCAGGGAGACCAGGGTACTCACCCCTTCTTCACTATTTAGGATAAAACTTGGGTTTTCCTATCATTAAATATACATAGTAGTACCTACCTCAAGGTACTAAATAAAATAATGCATGTAAAGTGTTTACGGTGCTCAAATGGTAATTGTTACAGATATTCGGTATTTTTGGTTATCTGTATTCATTTTTTATACTCTCATTTTCCTTCTAGTCTGTGTGATTCTGGTGAAGTTGACTCCACCGCAAGAGGGATTAGAGAAAGCTCAGGTAGGAGGATGAATCACATCCTCATGACAACAGTAATAGTTTCAGGGGTGGTCATCTGACCCAATCCAGGCCAATTAGAGCCAATGAGAAACAGTCCTGGAATGGGGGTGAGGTAGGAGCCTGGACCGCTGTGGCCATCTTGCCACCCCAGGAGAGACAAGTCTGAGATGGAGCCAACCAGTTAGCTGAGAGATGAAGAGGGAGAAATCAGGGCCTGGGGAAATAATTAATGTCCTTTCATCATGCCTCAGTTCTATGCCCAGAGTTTTCACCTTACTCCTGAGTCAGTACATTCCCAGTTGTTTTAAATAAATACATTTGAACAAACAAACAAATAAACATGAGGGTCCGTGAACAGAGGACAGGAAACTGCTAAGCAGGTCACTTGGTGTTTGATGTCCTAGCGTCTTGGGACTCACCAATTTCCTCAGTCCCCTGGAGATTTCATGGGGGTGGGAGGTAGCATGATTGATAACTGCTGAGAATTCTTCATTCCTGCCTGCAAAACCCCTGTAACAGTGTTAAAGAGGCTTCCAGATGAGCAAAAACTTAGACATACAGTCAAGGGTGAGTCAGGAGAAACAAGGGAGATAGAGAGACTGCAGAATCAGAGCAGGAGTGAGATGGTGGGAGGGAGCTGTTTCTAGATTTCTATGCGGGGAAGCTTTGTGGGGAGGCCTGGCATTCCATGGCAGTGAAGCGTGCAGGTCATTGCTGGAGCTCCAGTGTTCTATGTCACGTAGGCCCTGGGAACACTAAAACACATGGCACCTGCAGTGAGACATCAAAGGGTTGAAGTTGTTCAGGCAGGAGAAGGTGAGGCCAGAAACCAATGCCTGAATGATGGCCTGGCAAGGGATGGTGTGTGTGTGAATTTCTGTCTTCCCGTCTCAATGCTCAAGGTGGGGTCCACGTCCTGTTGCTCTCAGGAATCTGCAGAGGAACCCAGACAGTGCCTGTGTAGAAAGAGCCAGAATGAAATGCTTCACAGGGAAACCAAATAAAAGATGTCAACAGACTCCTTCTCCTTGTCCTGGAAGAGCAACCCTAAGTAAGCTGGCTACACTTGGAACTGAGTTATTGGGGCAAACACTGGTGGGGAGAAAGGAGTGTGGACTGAGATTTCTTGGAGAGACACCAGTTGGCTAGCAGTGTTGACAGAGAATTGGGGTTAGTTGCCCTGACACAGGGTCTCCTTGCTACTAGGATTTATTGGAACTCGGAGGCAGGGGACAAGCCCGCAAATTAAAGGGTTGTGTTTAGAGAAGGAAGTCAGGTGGTAGCCTACTGTTATCTCAGCCCACCTTTTCTGTCTTCAAGCACCAATAAATATGAACTTTTCCTCTGGAAGCTGCTAGGCTCTTTCAATAGCTGTCTGGCTACAAAGCTTCTGAAAGATTCCCAGATGACATCTTCTAAATCTTCGGCCCTCTTCCTGGCCTCACTCTCCTCCCAGTTAGATACCTGGATAGCAATCCCTGTGTCACAGTGGGATTCTGGGGAGTGAGAAAGGATGAATTGCCACCCCACATCTCAGACCTTTTGGCAAAAAAATAAAAAATTCCACCTGCCACTAAATGAATAGAAGAAAAATGAGTGCTGGAATGGAAGCGTTGGAAGATTTAAAGGCCTCCTGGAATAACTGAAATCTAGGCTCTTGCCCTCACAGCATCATTGATTAGCAAGTGACTCTTGAACAATTCAATTCAATTTATTCATTCATTCAACAAACACTGGGTGATTACCATATGCCAAGTACCATGTTATGAAAGCTGACTGAGGAATATTTTCTACCTTCACAGATTAGATGAGGAGATAGATGAGCAGTCAAGGCAGTTATACCATAAGGTGTTACCTGGTACGCTGAGAGGAACTCATGGGACCCCAACAGAGGGCTGTCTTTCATGAGCTTGCTTCCTCATCTGTGCATTAAGTGAGCAGTACCAGATCATAAAAGAAAGGTAAGTGGGTCTTTGGTGTGCCTGTCATGATCAGACCTTGAGGAGAAACTTGGGCTCAGGTTAGGCTCAAAAGCAAATGCTGAGTGGTGATTCTCAAGCTCCAGCATGCATTGGAATTAGAACCTGATGGAGAGCTTATTCTTAAAAGGCAGATTCATGGACCCAACCCCAGGAATTCTCATTCAGTAGGTATGGGGTGGGGCCTCAAAATCTGTCTTTTAAAGAAGTATCTTGGATTAATTCTGGTTACAGATGGTCTGTGAACCATGCCTTGAAAAAGACTGTCTCCAAAGTCCCTGATGACTCTAATGTACTGAAATTCCCCCAAATGTAAGTCATTTAATTTGAGAAAGCAGAAGAAGAGCCTTTGTAGAGCCTGGATTTGGGTTTATCCTTCAGGATACAGGCTTCAGCTTTATGAGACTAGCTAGTAAAAATTGCCAGGCTCTTTGATAGAAAGCACATCTATGCATACAGTTATTCTTGATTTAGTTGTTTAGGGAGCAACATTGTAAAACTGTAATATGGAATCTAAATAATTTACATTCAAAAACACCTAAATACACTAAATAAGACAGCAATTTGGGATGTTGACTAAGAGCACAGGCTGTGAAGCTAATTCATCTAAGCTTCAATCTGAGCTTCTTCACTTTCTAGCCATGAGACCTCGGGCAAGTTACTTTACTTCTCTGTGCCTCAATTTCCTTATATGCAAATAGACTGATACAATTAAAACTATCTCAAGAGGTATCACAGGAGTTAAGCGAGTTAATATGTATGAGCACTTAGCATGGTGCATAGTGCTTACCAACAAGTATTACCTGTTACTGTCAACCTGAGTGTATAAAAACCTCCAGAAGCCAGAAACCAAGAAGGAGCTAAAGAGTAAACACATCGGCTATTCTGTGCTGTTACCAAGGGGTGGAGGATCAGTGCTGCTGTTAGAGCTGGTCTTATTTACACAGGGATTTGGGTTTTAACACTGTTCAGGGACAAGAAACAAGATCTTGAGCCTCTTGGAGGTGGAGTATTGGCACGTAGACTTCCACATAAAGCCAAGACTGTGGAAGGACAGCATCCTTTAAACAACTGTAGACCAGAAATAGTCACTCTCTAGCAAAAAAAAAAAAAAAAAAAAAAAATTGAAAAAATAAATTAAAAAAAGAGAAAGCTTGTTTATCTTGAACTGAACTCTAGGTCAGGGAGGGAAAATGTCTCTCTTAAGAATTCAAAACCACTGGCATGCGCCTTTAGAGGGTTTGGGGTTTGAATAAATAGTTTCTGTACAACCTAGAAACCCCTAGGCTAAGAAATAACATAAAATTTGGTCTGAGCCAGTGATACTCTGATAGAAGCAAACACTTTGATTATACTGGTTTCTCCACATGAAAACCCTGCTGAAGATGAGCTCGCAATCCAAAATCACACAATACACAAGGAAAAACTATGGACAAGAGCTTGGAGATGCATCAAACTGTCAGACCTTTACATTATAGAACCATCACAGGAGACCATAAACTAACTGTGTTAAATGACTAATAGCATAAAATAAGTTTTTAAAACATAGTATCTAGAAAGTAAACAAAATCAGGCAGATAAAAAAAATAGCACTTTTTCTTAGATATTAAAAAATACTTATTAAAATTTAAAACTCAATGAATAGACTTAGTAGTAGCTTAGATGTAGCTGAAAAAAGAATAATAGAACTTAGAGGTAAATATAAGAAATTATCCAGATGGAGCCCAGAGAAAGAAACTATGAAAGAGATCTTAGGAGACATGGAGGATGAAATGCAAGTTGAACATAAATCTAATAGGAATTTCAGAACAGAAACTAGAGGTAATGGGGTGAGGCAATGTTTGAAGGGAAGATACCTAAGAACTAATGAAAGATGAGAATGTGTGATTCAGGAATCACAATAAACCCCAAACTAAAGAAACAAAACCAGATATTCTTTTTGAGACACCATAGGGAAACTGTAAAACACCCAAGACAAAGAGGAACTTTATAAAAAAAACCAGAGAGAAAAGACCAAGTTCTGTAATCGTTGGGAGAAGCCATGAAGACTACATGAGTGTAGCGAGTGCTCCTAGGACCTGTCTCCTAGAGGCAGAGCCTACATAATGCAGGACCTACAAATGGTGGGTAGGGTCAGAGGCTGAGGTCAAGGAGAACTTCAAAAGCAGGCAGGGATTTGGATGTGGTATGGAAGGCTGCAAGGAACTTTTGCATTGTTGCAAAGACCCAATGAGACACATGAACAGGCTTAATACCTAAAAACACTTTCCAAAGGATTGTTTTGCAGTGACTGTGATGCGTAAATGAAACTCTCTGGGACGCTTTGTTCCCAACTCCAAACTGCTGTTTTCCTTTTTGTTTTGTTTTTCGTTTTATCTTTTTTTTTTTTTTTCATAGCACAGAAATGTTTTGCAACAATCTGAGATACTTTGAGAAAAGTGGTAAATCAATTTTGGAGCAAATGCTTGCTGTTTTATTCTGTATTAACTAGATTTGTGTGCAATATTGAGATTTTTTTGGTGGAAATAACATAAATTACTTACTTCATTTTTGTGCTCTTGCTTTGTCAGATTAGGAAGACCCTGCTTGGAAAAGCTCTGATTTGGGCTAAACAAGGGTCTGATCTAAGCAGGGGGAATATCTCTGAAAATCTTGATTTTACATACAGATTGGTAATTCTCTGTGGCCTCCAGCTTCCTGGGTTGTTGCTGACAAATGGAAAGTTGTTAAACATTTGCTCAGGAAATGAAGGATAAAGAACTAGGCACAGCCTGCCAAGGAATGAGAATAAATTAGCAAAGGCTGGCCGCAGGGAAATGGGGAGATGGGTGGGTACCACTCAGCTCACCCTGTCACTCTCCCAAGAGCTTCGCTCTCACTGGCCTGTGACACAGCTGGCCTGGGAAATGCTTATTCTTTGGACATGTTTTTATGGAGAGATAACTATGTGATGGTCACAGCACTCAGCGTGCTAAGGACACCAAAGTGATCCAGAGAAGCTCTCTGTCCTCTCACAGTTTAGAGTCTAGTGAGAGATACAGATAAGTAATGATGATGTTACTTTGAAAATGTGGTATGATGGAGGTGGAAAAGACATGGCAGTCAGAAAACCTATACTGAGGCTTGAGGGGAATAAGTGAGAGTAGCTGAGGGAAAAAAAGGGTAAGATGTATTCAAAGAAGCGTACCTTGTTCAACTTTCCTGGAGCACCAAAGGTGAGAGGCAAACAGTGAGAAATATTGCTGGAAAGGCAGCCAGGAGCCAGACCAGAAGGAGTCTGCATACTACTGTCAGAATAAGCCTTGATCTTGAGGAGTCTGGGAGCCATCAAAGAGTTTTATGCAGGAAAGTAAACTGATTAGATTTTATTCTTTGAAAGCTCTCTGGCTGCTGTCTGGGGATTCCATTAGAAGGGAGAAGTGGGAGCAGGCAAATCCGTTAGGCAGCTATTGCAGGGGTTGCAGGCTGACCAGGGGGCAGCAGTGGAGATGGGAAATGTGAGGATTCAAGAGATGCTTCCGCAGAATAATTGATAGGGATTGGCAATGTGATGTGGTGTTTGAGGGAGAGGGAGGATACAGAATGATATTCAGGATCCTGATGTGAACATTAGTCAGATGGTAGAAGGAAGAACTTTGTTTCTATGATTTCATGAAAGCAAAGGAGGGAAGGGGGTAATACAACAGAGTCAGCACAGATAAGGTTAAAGAAAACTCAGGGCCAGGTTCATGGTCTTCAACCTACGTAGTCTCACCAGGCCCCACACTCAGAAGGACCCTGTGTTTGGCTTAATGCTCTATTAGCCATTTTGAAATCTATAACAATTTTATCTTTAAACTTGTGTTTTGTAAGAAAAGATAGATAGGAAAATGGAGGCTGCCCATGAGCACAGCATACGTGTGCAAACTGTATGTTCTTCATTCTTTTCTGATCCGCTCACACAGAGCATCTGGGATACCTCAGCAGAACTGAATTCAAGTGGACACACCATGTGTGGCAGTTCAGTGAGACTCAAAACAAGTACAAGATAAGTGTGTTAAGGAAATTGGCTGCTTTGAATCTCACTGAGCCCCAGAATTTTCTACTCCTGTTCCATAACTAAGTAAGTAGGGTGATGATTGTCATGAAAAACCACACCTTCCATTCAAATCACTTGCTTTAAATGCAAAACAAACCAACAAACACCCAGCGAGGGCTTTGTAAGAAACAGAAAGACCAAGGAACCTTTTTCACTCATGTTACTTCCCTATACTGGCCACCATTTATGCTGAACATGACAGCAGGAGGAACAGGACAGCAATGCATAGTTCCTTTTCTTTTGAGCCCTTCCTTACATATTAAAATGAAGGTAGGAGGTATTGGTAGAAATGCACGTATCAAATACACTCGAGTTAGTTTTGCTTAGTGTTTTCACTCTTTCCATAAGAATAAAATACATAGACATATATGACCTACAAAAGACCAATTATGTAATTTCGGTGATTCTGCATATGAGTTAATGTTCTTATAGTAGTGTTTAAAATGAGCACAGATAAGGTTAAAGAAAACTCAATATAAAATAATTAGATTCTCATGATAATAATCTAAAGTTTAAAATTGTCCTTACTTGGAGCAACATTTAATAACAAATAAAAAATCTATGGCAGTGGAAAAGCAAAATGGTACAGCCACTTTGGAAGACCATATGGCAGGTTCTTACAAAACCAAACATAGTCTTAGCACATGATCCAGCAGTCACACTCCTAAGTATTTACCCAAATGAGTAGAACACTTCTGTCTCCACAAAAAAACTGCACATGAATGTTTACAGCAGCTTTATTCATATTGCCAAAATTTAGAAGTGACCAAGATGTCCTTCAAGAGGGAAACAGATAAATAAACTGTGGTATATCCTACATCCATGCAATTGAATATGATTCAGTGATGAAAAGAAATGAGCTATCAAGTCATAAAAGGACATGGAGAAACCTTAACAGCATATTGCTTAGTGAAAGAAACCAGTCTGGCTACACTATATAATTCCAGCTATAAGACATTCTGGAAAAGGCAAAACTATAGAGTCAGTAAAAAGATCAATGGTTGCCATAAGTTTGGGGTGAGGAGAAGAGGGGAGGGGTGAATAAGTAGAGCCCAGGGGGGGTTTAGGCAGTGAAACCATTCTTTATGATACTGAGATGGTGAATATATGATATGCATTTGTCAAAGCACATAGACTGTATAACACAAAGAGTGAACTCTAATGTAAACACTGCACTTTGGTTATTAATAAAGTGTTAATATTGGTTTATAAATTATAACAAATGTACCACACAAATGCAAGAGTAGAGAGAGGGTAGAATGGAGCTCTCTACTTCTGCTCAATTTTTCTTTAAAAAATAAAGTCTAGTCAGTAAGAATATAAAAGAAGGATAAAGAAACCCTGATAGCATGCCATACTGACTTCTGGGACAGAGCTAAGAAGCTAGAGGGTAGAGAACATAATGTCCACTGTAGAAAGGCCTCAGAGTGACCAATGGGGCTCTTTACTTTGGCTTGGGTCCCCTTCTTTGTTAGCAATGAGTGGAGTCATGGAGGACCCAATCTTGCACCAGCTTCTCCATTGGGCATTGCCAAGACTTCAGATAGACTTTGTCAGAGCTAGTGGTCAGGTGTGCTTTGCTAATGGATACTCAGCCCCTACTCCCTGCTCTACCTTCGGTTATCCCCCTTCTAGAATTTCAGAGTCATATATGCTCCAACACTACAGGAAATGGGGAGCTGCATTTCTCCTCATACAACCAGATGATTGTCAGTATTATCAGAATGGAGATATCTATACGTTGTTTCACTTCTCTGGGACTCAGCTGACCTACGTATAAAAGGAACGTGGTGGAGGGAGACAAGTTAGGTGATTTTTCCGAGAAAGCCCCTGTAGAAACTGAGTGAGTAAAAAGATGTAAGTGGGGCTGTTCTGGTTGAAAGTAGAGAAAGATCAGAGAGGGACCCAGAGTCCAAAACTACCACTCTCCTGCCCTCTTGACCACTGGTGCCTTTGAAGCTCCAGAATTTCTAGAAACTTCAGGTACCATGGAACACAATTCAAAAATCCCCATCTGATCTACCTTTCTCATTTTATATATAGAAGAGTAAGGAATCTGAGGCTATACAAGTAGTTAGTGGTCGTGATGGAATTAGGACCCAGGTCCCCTGACCTCTAGTTCAGTGCTCTTTCCTGCTGTGGCCACTTTTTGTTTATCAAGTGGAAAACACCGGACCAGCCCAAACATGAGCTCTGCCCTCTGGAAATGGAAACAGCAGCCCACGCACAAATCATTGCCATCGCCCATGCAATGGCATCCACACGGAGTGCCTGCAAGATGATCTTGACTCTCGCAGGTTATGTGTTTATAACCAAGTATGAGAGTCCCAAGGTACCCAGAACCTCTGATAAGGATCTGTCAGGGGTTTGGATGTGCCATTAGTTAGATGAGTCTTAAGCAGCTTTGGCATTTGTCCCCTGTATCAGCACAGTGCTAAGTTATGCACAGTCTTATATTCTTGTGGCCTAGATCTTTCATGAGTATGGGTTGTATCTCTCCAATTAGATCCTCTATTCCACAATTAGAGAGTCCCCTTGTGCTTAGTTTGGCATTCTGTACACAGTTGGTGCTTAGTTCTGCTTATGAAATGGAAAGGGGAACAAGGTCAGAAGAGAGATCCTGCATCAGAACGGACCTAGCTCCACTTTATCCAGTATGGTGTGAGCAGGAGCTAACTTGGCAGCCAATGAGAGCACACTACCTACAAATAACAGCTGCCCGTTTGGAACCTTTTCTGTGTGGCAGGCACTGTGCTGAACCCTGCAGATGCATGATCTCCAGGAATGCTAAAACAGCCTTGGGTGGATGTCTTCCCAGCTCAATGGACAGGTGAGGGAGCTGAGGTTCATCGAGGGGAAGTCACTTGGGGGAGGCTTCGGAACCAACACTAGAACCCAGGTCTGACTGACTCCCAAGCCCAAGTTTGTAATCTCTATATCAAGATGACCAAGGGAAATTCCTTTGTTTTTCAAAAGATCCTATAGGGAGCAAAAAGAGCTTGTGTATTATAATTCTTATATCCCTCTGCCTAGCCTTTGCCCTTCAAACCACCTTGCTGTCTTTCCCTCCTTCGGCATCCCAAAGATTTAAACAGGACACCACATGAAATGGCTAGAGAGTGTGGAGCCAGCAAGTTTGTAAGCCAGACATATTAACATGGCCCAGGGACCTTTGGGAACAGGGGAAGGCGGGTGCTGGCTGAGATATTAACACAACCAGAGATGGGGTAATGAATACATAAAATCTGCAAAGTTTATCCCAAAGGTCTTTAAATCAGGAACATTGTGATCCTACTGAACAGTTCCTCAGAGGCAGATAATATGAACTAAAGCTTTTCCAAAGTCCCCCGGGGCTCTGAGATTGTGGCGGGTGGTTACTTAGGAATCTCTCAGAGTCACTCAGATGTGGGATGCAATCCCAGACCCAGATACTTCACTTAATAGCTGAGGGACTTGGGGCAATTTACTTAAGCCTTTATACTTCAGTTTGCCATCCATACTTGGGAATAAAAATAATACCTACCTCAGAGGGTTATAAAGAGTGAAAGAGATTCTTGCTGAGTGCTTAGCACTGTATCTGGCATATTGAAGCATTCAATAAAGAGTTGCTATTCTTGTGATTATATATTTAATATTTCCCAGGTTCAGCTTCTCATCAGGGTTAATATAATTCTTCTGATAGCCAAAGTGAGTAAACCTCCAGTTTAGTCACATCCTTTAGTGAACAAGCCAGTCCTTGGGCTCAGACTCCATCATACAGCATCACTCTCAATCTCTAATTCACACTCGCTTTGCAGTGTTTGTGTGTCTGGAGGCCTACCTGAAGACCCCTCATAGAAAGATAATTTTGCTAGCTCTTTCCAAGGATATATTGGGCAATATCTCAGAAGGAAAATTACCCAGACCTCAGAATCTTTAAATTTCTTAAAAATTATTGAAGCTGCTAGAATATCCAAAACCATAAAATCAACTAGAAGGTTCTCATTAGCCTTCCTACAGCTATAGACTCAAAATAGTTGAGTGGGACTATTCTATGAGATCTTAGAAGTCATCCAGTCTAACCTCTTCATGTTACAGATCAAAACGCTGAATTCTAGAGAGAGGGTGAAACTTTGACTAGAACTATAGATTATTAGGCAATAAACAGCATCATGAAAGGCTGAGAATGAGACCAAGTCAAAAGATTTTCTGGATCTGGTGACCTTGACACCCCTCATGTCCCCAAACCTGTGGCATTCTGACGACATTTCAGAAAGACTCTGGGCTCTCAGTGTCTTTCCAACTCTGTCTCTCTTGGTGGAGACTTCTCTCTTGCATGCATGGCTGTGCAGCTGATTCTGGCGTGGACTCATAGTCGGAATAAAGTCAACTACTCTTCTATCTTCTTGTGTGCTCATTGAGCTCAGTGTCCCTGGAAAAGTTAAGGAGCACCTTCTCCAGATAAAAAAAATGCAGGGGGGAGGCACTTTTTCCCAAAGCAGTTCTCACAATTCTATCAGAGGTGGGTGGTTGGAAGATGCTGAAGAAATAAAATCAGTGAGAATCAGAATAAAGAGACCAGGGACCCAAATCAGAGAGATGGGGACAGGTCTGTGAGGAAGAAAGGGGAAAGGGCAGGGACCATATTTGCATTGTCCACTGTGGTGTCTATAGTGATCACACCTGATGTTCAGCACTTAATGAACAAATGAATGAATGAATGAATGGAGAGGGAGCGAGCGAGGGAGGCGGAGATATGCAGCCTATTAAATCACTTGGAGTAACAGACCAGGAGAGGTGATCTGGTCAAAGGGACATTTAGGCATGTGCAGGACCAGACCCACGTGGCAGAATCACAGAATCCTCACTACCAGCCTATGCAGTAGGCATTTGCCCATCTCACTATCAGGAGTACTGAGACTCGGGGTAAACTTAGTGTTTAGATAGATGGAACGCCTTCTTGGGAAGAATTCATACTTAGGAACTGTCCTTCTCTAGATAATTTGTGTGCTGATTATTCTCCATTTCCCCTCACGCCCCATCAGATTCAACATCTGCACCTCTCTGTTCTGCTCCATGCCTTTCAATACTGACCTCTAGGGACTATGTCACCCAGACTCCCTTGCCCTGGCCTTCAGTTGGGGAGCACTGGTTGGGGATTAGAAGGCAGAGGAAAGAGAGAAGTTTCAGCTTTCATTACCCTGCTCGTCCTCTGCCTTGCGATCCTCTATGGCTATAGGTCTAGTCAGACAGCCATTCTTCCAAAACTCTGGATCTTCCCGGTTCTAGTATCAGCATTCTCTCCTCTCACCCCAACAGTGCTCCATTGCTTCCTCACTGTTTCTAAGCCCTGGGTGCTTCCCCAGCCCTTTGTGGTTCCCTGAACTTGGCCCATATCTCTATAAATAGTTCTTTCATTCAACTCTCTTCAGTTAAACCCTTTGGAAAATCATGCTCTTCTCCTCTTCTGTGCCTTCTTCATTCATTCAGTTTCCAGAAACAAAATAGGTCTCCTCCTTTTCCTTCAATCCAGACCTTCCCAAGCCCTCACACCATTCCCTCCATGCCCACCACCCTAGGACTCCAAGAAGCCTTTGTGAGGGTTCCCATGCAAAGCAATGCTGTCGTTCCCACTGTTAGACTGACTACAGGGCAGAAAGCTCCTGCTCTATTGTCCTTGTGATTCTATGACTGATTGACTTGTCCACCTGGTCACCCGGCAGAGTAGTAAGCCCTTTGAGGGTAGGAAACACTTTAGTAATTAGTGTCCTAAAATCACAAACATGCTGGCAGGAACTTTAGAGATCAGCTCATCTCACCCCTTTATTCTACAGATGGGGTGGTGGAGTCTTGGACAAGGAAAGGGTCACATTGATGGTCACCAGTCACATAGATAGAGCCAGCTCCAAGCCTAGTCTTTGGACTACTTCTCTGTGCTGTGTCATTACACTGGGTACTTAGTAGTCCTCAGTATGTGGGCGACTTGTCACTCAGTGTTTACCTTTAGCCCAGTTCTCTCCCCAGAACTCCTAACTTGTCAATCCCACTCCCTACTCAACATCTTCCCTTAAGATAAATAATGGACATCTTAATGTGTCCAAAACTGAGCTTGGAGAAGTTGGTGTATGTGAGTGTGTGTGCCTGATGTCAAGGCATGGGGAACAAGTACTCATCACACATGAGCTTTCTATTAGATAGAAACTGTGTTCTAGCTAACACTTGTGGTGCTGAATAGATTACATTGGGCAAAAGAAGGCTGTGTGCCTCAACTGTGCTCTTTTTTCCCTTCTGTTTTTTTAAAAGACTTTATCCTGATGCAATTGCCTATATGAAAGAACCAGGAAATCTATCCCTAAGTGAAAGAATTGGCCAGGAGTCCAGTGACCACCTACCAAATACCAATCATCTTCATGGATGCTAAGCTTCTCTTTCCAGCAGAGATAACCAACAAATCCAGTTGCTTCTTGAGGGTGCACCAAGTCAGGAAAAATAAAACCAGGTCGATGGCAAAGGGACTGTGTGAGCCCTCCAGTTTGCCATGGCAGGAAATTACATATCCAGTGTCCTTAACAGCCATCTCAACAGGGAGGACCCTACAATATGCAAACTTTTCAAGTATCTTTGCAATTGGAGATTGTGTTTCTCATGAGATAACTCCTCCTTCTCTGATTTCTATGTAATTTCTCTCTACCTCTCTCTCATAAGGGCATCTGTGGTGACAGTTAGGGTCTCTCTGAATAATCCAGGATCATCTCCTCATCTTAAGGTTCTTTCAAAAAGACCCTTAATTATATCTGCATAAACGCTTTTTCCAAATAATGCAATGTTTGCAGGTTCCAGAGATTAGGAGGTTGTAGATGTCTTTTGAGGAGTCATTTTCAACCTATCCCATCCCATCCCATCCCATCCCATCCCGTCCCATCCCGTCCCATCCCGTCCTGTCTCGTCCCATCCTGTCCCATCCCATCTCATTATACAGATGGGAAATCTGTGGCTCTAAAACGTGAGATGACCTGCCCAACATTATATAGAGAGAACAGAAGCAGAGGCGGGCTTCCAACACGGGGTCTGAGCTCAGTCCATGGCTCCATCTAGTCCAGTAAGCCACGCCCTGGAAAGCAGGTTATGACAGAAGGATCCTGCTGGGGAGGACACCCTCACCAAGAGGTTCCCCATTAGAGAGGATGAGCACAGCAGCTCATCAAGGATTGCATGGTGGGAGAACCTCGGTATCCTCTACTTGGGGTGACACCAGAGACTCGTTCTTGTGGTCAGGCAAATTTTGGGAAGCAAGAAAGGCTACATGACCCTCAGATCCAGGGAAATCAACATTATTTGGGAAAATGTCTTGGGTGCAAAGGTCAGGGCTTCTGGAAAAACTTTGTGGTGATTCCACTCGGCATGCTGAGGCTGGAGACGGTGTTTCTCATGAAGGAAGCAGTGGACACGGAAGCACGAGCCAGGTCTTGTTCAAAGAGACCCTGGGAGGCAATTGGACTCAGTGAGGGCCCTGGCCTGCACTGTGGTTTGGACTGGGGTGTGCAAGGACAGGATGGGGTTGGGACTCTGGCAGGTGCTTTTCTGTTTGAGGAAGTAGACTCTTGCACTAAGCACAAAGAGAAGGCAGGATGACCAGCTTGCCCCAGTTTGCCTGGGATTCTCCCCAAATAAACACTGAAAGTTCCACCTCCATGAAATCCTTGTTTCTGGGTAAACAGAAACGGCCGGTTCCAGCACCCATTCGAGTATGGTGATTGCCTCTAAATGTATTTCAGAAGGCAAGGCCACAGCTCTGTCTCCTCCGGGAAGGGAAATGGCTCTCTTTGCAAACTGCCCCCAAACAGGCAGAGATGCATTTGCTGCCCCAGAAGAAACTCCGAGTGACAATGGCTTCAACATAGTAGTTCTTTTTCCTGCACTTAACAGGCTGGGCTCACCTAGTTCAGAGCTAGCTTGGTGGCTCCATGAAGTGTTGGGCCCAAGTTCGTTCTCTCTTGATGCTCCATCATCACCAGGGTGTCACCTTGTTCACGTGGGCCACTATGTTCAGGTCCCTCATCGTGCCCTGTCTGACTTCTCAGCTCTCCCAGTCCCCCATGTGCACAATTCCCTATACTAAGTTCATTCCCTCTAAGTGTCTAGAGAAGTTTCTGCTCTTTTTATTGGATGCTGACTGATACAGTCCAGGACCTGAAAATGATAAGAACCACAAAGAGGAATGGGCAGGAAAGTGCCACAGTCACACCTGCTGAGATATAGCTCAAGAAGGGAGACACGACAGAGGCATGTGGGCAGTCAGGGGCTGTGTCCAAGCACGGGGAAATGTCTTACCTGTGTTGTCCACGCATGGGTGCTTTGAACTTGGTGAAGCTGCAGAGTTTCAGCTTGGGCAGAAGCTGCACCAATGGGCTCCCAGGTGGAGGATCCAAGATAGAAGTGGACTCAAAGGAAGTAGAGAGGGCTGAGCTGAGGTGAAGAAGAGGGTGAAGTGGGGTGAGGGGTACTCATTCAGCTGGCTGGAGGAAACAGGAATTGATGGATCAAGAATGGGAGGTTAGTGGGGCACTCAGGAAACCTCCCTGATGATACAGGGCATTGGAAAGAGGAGGGGCGGGCAGCAGAGTCAGTAAAGGAAGGTGACAGAAAACTACTGGGCGATGAGATAGGTAAGCAGGGGTCATCAGGACACTTACTATGGGCTGAACTGTGTCCTCCAGACTCATATGTTGAAGTCCTAACCCCTAGGTTCTCAGAATGTGACCATATTTGGAGATATTCTTTAGAGAGATAATAGGGTAAGCCCTAATCCATTCTGCCTGGTGTCGTTGATTGTAAGAAGAGATTAGGACAAAGAGGGAAGACCAAGAGAAGGCATAGTGAGAAAGCAGCCACCTGCATGCCAAGGAGAGAGGCCTCAGAGGAAACCAGACCTGCCGGCACCTTGATCTTGGACTTCCAGCCTCTGGAACTGTTAGAAAACAATTTTTTGTTGTTGAAGCCACCCGGTGTGTGGTATTTATTATAGTGGCCTTAGCAAACTAAAACTAAACCTCTTACTTATTAAAGCATTTTCAATCCTTCCCAGCAACCTTATCTAGGAGCATTTTGCCTGATCAAACTTTTTTCTTTTTCTTTTTTTTTAAATTTTAACAAAATTAAGAAATACATAAAAGTCTGAAGAATACTAAATACTCATGCTCTCGTTATGCAGAATTAGCAACAGTAAAAATATTTTCCTATTTGTTTTGAGCATTTTTGATAAAATAGTTAAAACATTACAAATATGGGTAAAGTCCCTTTCACCACAAGCTTTTCCTCTTCTTTCCCTCTTTAGAGCCAATCACTATTAAGAAACTGATGTGAATTCTTTCAATGCATGTGTCTGTCCGTGGAAAACATTTGGAACTGGTTTGCGTGGGTTTTTGATTTTTTGCAGTCACGTTACGTGTCTTGCGAAGCTTGGCTCTACCATTTCCTAACTCCATGTTTAGTATTTCCCAAAGTGTAACAGGCAAACCAAGGTACAAGAATCATGCTAGCTGAGACAGGGACCAGCAGGCACACAACACCACTGAACAGAATAGTGACAAATTGATTCCCGCGGATGAAGTTGAAGAGGTCTCAGGTGGAGCTAATCGTTAATACTTGCTAACTCTAAGGATTTGTTGGTACTTGGCTGGGTACCCTCCTTAACAAAGAAAATACAGGCTCTTAAGTTTTCAGCAAGAAAGGTACCAGGCTAGATTTTTATACCTTTGTCATTTCCATAACTTTATTTTCATGATTACCTTCTTTTTAAGGTGGAACGATATTTGTCGTTCATTTATGACACCAGAATACAGTTATCCGATAAAATTTAAGTGTAAAATATTGATTTTAAAAAGAAATATTAAGCCAATAGTGGTACAGATGGCATATGAATATAGAGAATTCGTGTTCATGAATAGGATTTTGGAGAAAGCCAGATAAGCCCCTGGTTAAGCTGATATCTCCATTTGGGGAGCACCCAGACTGCATCGGGCACTATAGAATGTTTTCTGTGCATTGTTTGTTGAAATCTCACTACAGCCCTGAAGAAGAGATGATTAGTCTTTTGTAAAGTAGGGAACTGAGGCCCAGGGGGATGAAGTAAGTGGCCCAGACCATATCGGAATTAACTCCAGAACTCATGTGTTTCACCTGTGCCTACTACCTTGGAGTCTTGTCTGCACTTGTAAAATGGGGTTTAAAGGCATTTGGTGAATTCAAAGGTCAGAAAAAAAAGGTAAGGATGCAAATGTGCTTTGAAACTGGTGCAATGCTGTTTGGTGCTTCGTGGGCTGTGACTGGTGCAGGACTGGCACTTGCTTCAATGCTCTGCGTTGCCACCTTGAATTCTTACCACTTGCACCTGTGACTGTGTTTGTAAGTGAAGCCCGGTGGGACAGGGGAGCGTGCACAAGAGGCCTGGAGCCTCTGCTCACGTCCCCTGGATCCTGAACCCTGTCTGGCCTCCCTTCTCCTCCCCACCCCACTCGAAAGTGGTTGCTGCCCTCTGCCCAGTGTACCATGCTCTGCTGTTAGTGTACCATGCTCTGCTGTTTGTCCACCCTGGCCTGGGTGCGGGCACAGGGAGGCTTGAGGTGGGGATGACTGGAGTCGGGCATGTGCCTCATGTTGTCTCACGTGGGATGAGGCGTGTCTGCCCTCCTGGCTTACAGTGCTGAGGATTGTTTGCACACACCTGAACATGGGCCTCTCTCCTAGCCTCAATCCAGGGACCCAGGGTACCCTGGCCTCAAGGTTACAATCCCTGGGGCAACTGGCCCAAGAGAAGGGGAGCCTTCCTTCCCCGCCCGCTGCCAGGCCTCACACATTATAAAGCTAGCCTGGAGTACTGAATAAGTAAGTGGGAGGGCAAACTCAATGTGCGTGCCCATGTGGAAAAGCAAGAACCCAAAGAGAAAATCAGAGGGAGGAACAGAGTGTAGGGAAGCCTCGGGGCAGGAAAATCCACCCAGATCTGGCAGTGTCACAGGAGCCAGTAACTCTCTGTGGGTCTCCATTTCTGCGTTCGTGAAATGAGGAGGCTAAACCAGAGCAGGGGCCTGAGTCACCATCCTATCTGGTCTCTGGGAGTAGGACCTATGGACTCTCTCCTCAGAAAAGTGCCCAGACCGTCGACATTTTGAATGGCACTTCAGACCATCACAGATGCTGCAGAAGCACAGGGATGCATGGTGAGGAGGCCCGGACGGGAAGTTCTCTGAAGCTCCTTCCAGCACCCCGACTAGCTGGAAGGACATGCACACCACCTACAGAGGCTGGGCGTGTGGCAGGCTGCCTGAAATTTTAAAGCACCAGATGAGACCGAGGAAGAAAACTTTAGAAATGGGCAAGAGAGACCGATGGGAAGGGCAGAGTGAAGAAGATGGAGAATGCTTGGAGGCTACAGAAGCTTCCTGGGAAATAGGGCAGTCAATTTTAAAAAAGGAAAAGTGGAAATTAAACAGAGTGCATCCTCCTAGAGTAGAAACGGATGTCTTAACAGAGAAAGACAAGGACAAGGCTCGAGGAGCCTGCAGGAAATAGGAGAATTCCGTGAAGCAGAGCTGACTCATGAAATGTTTGCACTAACAGGCCTCTGGGGGACTTACCTAAATTCCATGGTGGGAGTGACAGCTGCTAGCTTGGTCTCTGATGGGCCACTGATTGATTTCTGGGGCCAGCTGGCCAAAGCTCTGGAAAGAAAGAGTGGGTACACACTGTCTCCAAAGAAAGCAGCTCCAGAGCCTTGGGGAAAAGTAAAGAGGGAGGAGGAGAACAGACATTGGAAGCGGGTGAGGCAGCAAACGGCGTGGCAAAAATGCTCCAGTTCAGGAAGGAAGACCAGTGTCCGGAGAAATGAGCAGAGAAATGACCCGTGCAGTGGGGAAGAGGGCAACCACGGAAAGGGCAAAATGAAAATGGGAATTTCTGGTGTTCATGAGAGATGTGCTCAACGGTTTTGTTTGTGGGGGGAAAACATGGATACTTGAGTTACACATTTCACAATTTAATTGCATCATTTGTAAAAAATTAACAACCCGTACACAATAAGACCAAATGTTCTTCATGGACACCTGGATCACAAAAGAAGACTCTGCGAGGAGTTGACCTGGCCGGACACACGGGGGGAGTTATTTTTCCAGAGCATAGACCCCTTGGGAGTCAGGAAGGGGATTTAAAATCAGATCTGGGTTTAAATCCGTACTCTGCCACTATTAGCTCTGCGATTGTAGTTATTTAAATTCCAGTTTGATTATTTGTCAATGGAAAAAGTAATATTTGTCAGGCCTATGCACAAGGTGGCTTACGGGCTCTACGGGAAAAAATGTGTGTGAGAGCTTCATAAACTGTAAATCACTTCCAACGCAGGACTCTATTCCTCTGCTCGTCAATTTGCTTATTACCCATCCAAGTACGCCCATTATCCCAGATAAACAAAAGGTTTTCGCACAAAGTTAATAATAGTCAACATGCTAGACTAATTCAGGCCACTCTGTCCTCCACTTTATTACTGTTATCAGCGAAACGCGGGCTGGAATGGGACGCTCAGCAGTCAGTCTTTCACTTCTTTAGTCTTTTATTGGATTCCTTGTCCGTTCTACACGTGATGGGGAGACCCTGCTGAGGGCCAGATGTCTTACAGGTCACCAGGGGATTGAATGTGACATTTTCTGCCTCTGGGAAGCTCATCGGCTAGTAGGAGTTTTAGGCACCCCCCTCCCTTTACTTGCATTCACGCTGGAGCTCATCTGTGTTTAACTTTAGACCAGCTAGAGATTAATCTGACTTCCGCTTGGGCCACTGCTGGCTTTTCTCATTTTCGTTTTCCTGAGACCCTTCTCAGTTTTCTGCTTAAGGGGTCAATTGACCTCATCCTCGGAAAGCCCATTTTTTTTTTTTTTTCAATTTGTCACAGTTATAGAATATGACACCCTCTCTCAAGCTGCAAATTCCTTAAGGACAAAAGGTTCTTTCTGCCATGGCTCAAAATCTGTTGAAGCTCTGGCCGCAGGGGGCTCCCATTGCTCTGAGGGGGCACAGTACACAGGAAGGCGCACTGAGATTTCTCCTGATCCTGCTCCTTCCTCTGGGTGACTTCCAGAGCCAGGGTTGGGAACGTGAAAAGCTGAGTTAGGGCCACGTTTGTGCCTTTTGGAGGTCGATCACAGCTGGCTGGGGATGATCAGCAGGGCTATGAGAGTGTCTGTCCCTGTGAGACGTGGGTACTGTCCCATGGGAGGAAATGCCCCCACGCTGTAGAGACAACACTGAATTGTCAAGTCATAACGTCCCCTCCAAATCTGGGAACTATTTGCTTAAAATGAGAATCGGTTGGTAACTCGCCCCTCCACCAGGACTAGGAACACTAGTCATCCAGCTCAGCTCTTCCACACGCATGTGCTCACACACACACACGCACACACTCACACACTGTTCCCTCGCGTGGCTCTTCCTCCTCTCTAATCCTTCCATTATACCACGCTGAGATTTTGATTTTTCTGTTTTTAAGCAAAAACTCTCCTGCATCTGGTACTTTTTCCAGGCATGCTCAGGCTCATCTACACCTCAGCCTAACCCAAACGAATTTTGTCTCAGATGCTCTTTTCTCCCTGAAGATGACACCTTTCCTCTTTCCTGAGAAAGGAGGACAGCTAATATCTGGCTCCTCTGTGCTCTCGATCTTGTGTTATTATTCCGCTGCCATGAACTAAATGTCTTTTTTTGTTGTTCTTCTTATTGTTTATTGTGGTTTATTTTATAATATAAAAATTTATAATTTTGTCTATTTTTTTAATTTATGGGGACATAATTGACATATAACATTATATTAGTTTCTGGTGTTCAATAATGATTTGATAGTTGTATATGATGAGAAACAATCACCACAATAAGTCTAGTTAATACCCGTTACCATATATGGTTACAAAAATATGTTTTTCTTGTGGTGAGAGCTTTAAGATCCCTGCCTATTTTAATTGAGTTGTTTGTTTTTGTTGAATTGTAGGAGTATTTTACATAAACTGGATATTAATTTCTTATCAGATATATGCCTTATCAGTATATCCCCCCATTCTGTAGATTTCCTTTTCACTCTCTTGATAGTGTCTTATGATGCACAAAAGTTTTTAATTTTGATGAAGTAGAATTTATCTGGTTTTTCTTTTGTTTCCTGTGTTTTTAGTGTCATATTCAAGAAATCATTGCCAAATCCAATGTTATATAGATTTCCCTCCATATTTTCTAAGAGTTTTATAGATTTTGCTTACTCTTAGTTCTTTGATTCATTTTGAGTTAATTTTTTAAGTTAATTAATTAATTTTTATGGTGACATTGGTTAATAAAATCGGGTAAGTTTCAGCTGTATATCTGAGTTAATTTTTTATTATGGGATAAAGTCAGGTTCCAGCATCACTCTTTTACATGTGACTGCCCAGCTCTCCCAATGCCATCTGTTGAAAAGATGTTCCTCCCCTGTCGAATGGTCTTAGAACCCTCGTTAGAACCGCCCAATTAAATGCCTCTTCTCCTGAAGTCTTGTTTCACCCACCTCTCCCACCTTGGCCCCTCATGTCACTAGCATCACCCCAAGGCAGCACCAGAGTCCCACTTTGGTCAGAGACTTTTCCTGTTTTGCTGCTGTCCACTTCAGATGCCATTGCTGATGTAGGTGACCCCAGTCAACTCAGGCAATGCCTTCCAATACCACTGAAACGGGGCCTCTGAAACTCCCAGACAGGAAGTTACAATAGCCTTTGAAACTGGGTTAGTAAATGTCACAGAGGCCACAAGCAGGACGCCAACAGCGTGGGACCAGGACTGAGGTCCTCCACCCACAGCGTATAGAGCAAATTGATGCATCACTTCTAAGCGTGACTGTCATGTGATCCCTCGTGTGTAATTCCTCACTCTGTCCCCATGCCTAAATAGTCCCCCAACCCCAAGCAAGGCATGAACCTATTCAAGAGTCAGACTTGTACCTTCTTGTCATGTCTTAACAGTGCAGGAAATTGTGGAAAAGTCACGTGGGCTTCTGGGGTCCTATGAAGCTGAGCAGGTCAGTTTTCCAGACTCGTGGGCTTTAGATTTATTCTCAAAAGTATGACCTGCATCTTCACTGTGTCTAACCTCATTCCTCATTCCTTAGGGTTAGATTATCAAAAGCAAGCATTTCTTTCACACTCCTTGTCTGTGACATTCATCTTGATGATCCATCTTTTGTTTTGATCTACAACAGCACCAAGGAGTTGTTTGCGGAAAGCAGAGTGTGGCCTTTAGCTCATTCTTCATCGATACCTCCCCTAGTCTAAGGGGAAAAAAAACCATTGTTTTCTTTGCAAACACAGCTGATGATACATGCACAAGATCCCCTTCCCAGCCTCCACGTTCCCTTATGAGAGTGCTGGAGTCCCTGCTACCCTGATGGCAAAGCCACACTGTCTCCTTCTATTAAGGCCATGACTTGGCTCCACTGTCACCCACCAGGCAGCTGCTCCAGCTTCAATCATGTTCTGATTACTCTCCCTTTACCCTCTCGCTTCCCTCCATCTGCTGTTTTGATCTTTCATAACTCCTGGGATCTGTCTCAAGGGAAAGCAGCCGAAGGCAATGGTGGGGCATGTGGGTTGTAATTCAGGCGCTGAAATCCACTATAGCCATGCCACGTTGTCCAAGTCGCTTCCCCTCTCTGTTCCTCTCAGCTCCTTCATCAGTTGAATGAGGGCAGTAGAACCAATCATCTTCCATTGCCAGCTTTTGAGGTGCATGGTGCTATTAACATGTGTATCCCCAAAGCATGTCTAGATGCTGCAACAGCCAGCCTGGTGCTGGGTCTCCAGCACTCAGAACGCTTTCACCCCCTGACTTTCTGATGACTTTCCTCTTTTTTTGCCTATGCCTGGCCAGAGCTGATCCTGGCCATCTGCATTCCCTGGTCTCATCTCTCAAATGGTGAAATGTTTCTGGAATCTGATCAGGCCCCAGTTTTGCTTAGTTAGATCATTGCAGATTCATAGCCTTTAATCTGAGCTGACTTTCACTGTCGCTAAGGACTACCTTCATGTACCCCTGAAGAACCATTATTACGTACTTTTCCTTTATTTCACATTTTTTTTTCTCAACCCAAGTTCTTGTCTCTAGCAAATGCTCTTGGTGCTGGAACCATATCTTCTCAGCTGGCATCCTTTCCATGCATGCTTCCGGATGGCCCCGCACCCAGCTGCCGGAGCCTGCTATGCCCTCTCTGTCAGTGTGCATGGCACTGTTCACTAATGTGTCAGCAGGATGTGTCCCTTGGAGGCATCCCTAAACCAACGACTGAAAGGAGCTGATAGATAAATTCCCTAGCTCCCTCACTTTTCTTGCAGGATAATTCTGACAAGTGTATTCTGTGCTGGTTGCCTGAGCTCTCCACTGTTTGAGGCTCCCACACCGATCCCTGGCCTGAGAGTGCCTCCATCCATCGCTGGCTGCCTTCCCTCCCTGTCTCCCTTATCTGCTCCCTTACTGCTGCTTTCTGGAATCAGCTACCAAATAAGTTTCTTGTCTCAAATCCTTGTCTCAGAGTCCGCTTCTAGGGACACTCAAACCAAAACACATACAAAAAAATCTCTCCTTCTATCTCCCTCAGAGCCGATCACCTCAAATCCTCTTTTGTGGAGTACATTGGGGCCAGCTAAGTTTATGCTGAGAGCTGTATAACCTCACCCACTTGTCTTTATAGCCAAACCTTTCAAATATATCCATATGTCTTAGTTTGGGAAGGGAAGGGTGAGGGAAAGGGCAGGCAAACTCTGTCTGCCTTTCCTGAGGAGTCCTTTCTACCCCTGTTCTTCTCCTAGCACCTTCTCTCTCCTGACTTTTTTCTGTTTTTAACCTATTGGGAAAAATAATACAACCTACTTTGAACCTGTCTGACAACCTGTTGACCTTTTCTTCACTCTGAAGCTTCTTACTAGAATTGTAATAAGCTTCCTTCTCATTTCAACACTGCCTACCGTTTTCTCCCTCCTTCGTGACTTGGTTTCCACCTAGGTCATTCTGGAACTGTCATCCA
Organism: Cynopterus sphinx; assembly: GCA_030015415.1. Lineage (NCBI taxonomy): Eukaryota > Metazoa > Chordata > Mammalia > Chiroptera > Pteropodidae > Cynopterus > Cynopterus sphinx. The sequence continues at coordinate 192,509,190 of CM057379.1, forward strand.
TGGTGCTTGATTTTCCAAATCTATTGACCTTTGCTTGTCCTTGTCATATTTTTTTCTTGACTGTTCATTTCTTCTCGACTCTACCCTGTTTGTCATTCTTGGCTCCAGGTAATATTGTAAAGCCCTGTTGTGATCCCGTTACTCTTCTCCTCAAAATTCTTTGAGGATAAAAAACCAAAACAAAACTTTTTTCTAATTCTTGTACTTCAGGTCTTCCACAACTGGCCTCTAATTTTCCAGGTTATCTTGCAAAGCCTCCGCTACAGGTAACTGGTCTAAATAGTTTCAAAATATGTCCATTCATGGCTATTATTGCCTTCTAGAACTCTCTCAGTCCAGGATGTCTTTATTTCCTCTTCTGTCTTGTTTGAGACATTTCTTTGAGTTCCCATTCAGGGCCATTTAATCCTAATTTATAGTCTTTTCCATTTGTCTCCCAGCCCTGCTTTCTTACCTAAAAGCCCCATGGGCGTTGGTCTATGCTTCTTTTCTTGGCTCTTTCTTTTATGTGCGTGCCATGTCTCCCCAATGAGGCAGGGACAGTGGGTGACTCTAGAGCCAGATAAGTGGCATTCCATTAATGTTTGCTGATGTAGACAAAGATGAAATAGGATATCTGAGTCAGTCCCAAGGAAGTCATACACTTGTCATCCTGCACCTCCTTCTTTGGCAGATGAAGGGATTGGAGACCCCTTTCCCATAGAGAGGGCCTGGCACACGGTTGTGGGACCTCCTCCTTCTTCATTTCTTGGGCACCACCCTAGGCTGCCAGCCTAGCTTTATTGCAGCAGAATCTGGTCTCAGCCTATTTTCTATGACATTCCTCTGGGGACTCCTGGGTATTTTGAGCCCGATATTATCTCTTGATGGGCAAGAGCAGGAAGGCCTCAAGAGGAGAAATAATTTGTCCAAAGCCACCATGCCTATAAATGACAGAGTCAAGATGAAAATTCATGTCTCCCACATCCCCATTTGGGATGCTCTCTTGCAGGCCTGAGTGAAAGTTCAAAGTGTAACCCACACAAGAAGAAATGGGAGACCCCACAGTATCTAGGAAAAGACCACGGCTTTGGGGGCACCTGGGTCTGTTGCTACTAACTCTTTGACCTTGGACCAATCATTTAATTTTTTGATCAGTTTCCTCATGTATAAAAATAGGCATAATAGCACCTCCCTCGAAGAGTTACCGTGAGAATTAAATTAGATGACATGCAGAGCGTTACACTGGGAAGAGTGTTGAGAGCACAAGCTTGATTTTGAATCCCGACTATAATTTCTTGGTGGTATAGCTGAAGGGGTGTTTCTTGACCTTTTAGCTAAGAACCTAGATTTCCCTGCTTGTAAAATGAGGATAATAACTGTCCTTGCTTCAGAGAATTAAAGGAGCATATGCAGATATGGCACTCAGCATGGAGCCTTCTGCTATTATAGACAATCAGCCCCGTGTCTGGCGCACACCAAACATCCAAGGAACGCTAGTTTCCTTCTTTCCTTCACAGGCAAATACTGTAAACATGATAATGGGAACCACATTTTAACTATTAGAGAGAGAAAGAGAGAGAAAAGCATTTTCTGGGACTTTAGAACGTTTCAGGCAACCGCTGTTACTAATTACCAGCCCCGCTCTGTTTCTGGTGTCTGTGCCTCTCTCCTGCCCTGACCTGTGAGCGGGTCCAGGGTGGCGTCATGTGTCTGCCTCTTTGCATTCCCAGAACAGAGGACAGTATCGGACACCCAGTAGGTGACCAAAAACATTGGCTTGTTAAGAAGGAAAAAAAATGGTGGAGTAGAAATATAAAATAATGAAATCCTAGAGTACATTCTGAGTATGTGGTGATGTGTTTAGTGCTTGCCACAAACCTGATGAGGTGTGCACTGTTATCACGTCCATTTTATGGAGGAGGAAACCAAGGCACAGACAGGCTAAGAAACTTGCTGGAGGTTATGTAACCATCGGGAGTAGAACTGGGATTAGGATCCAGGCAGCTTGGCTATAGAGTTTAGTCTTCATCAACTACCTCCCCTTACAATATGCCTCAAGCAGTGGTGAGGGTTAAATGACCATAAGCTACACACAGCAAATGTCCACTATTAGATCTTTGCAAGTCCCACCTACTCATAGAACTCAGGCCATCACAGACGTGTGCTTGGCAATCTAGTAAAACCGGAGCGATTGCTTTTGTCAGGTGTGTTTGCACTATAGTCATAGAATTTCCTTTTCAAAGAAGCAGTTTTGCTGACTAAACTGAACTCCCCTTGTACCTGCTATTTGCATCTCTGCGCCCGTGACCCGCAAGATGCGGCTTCATTCTTTGCACCCACATCTGTGTCCCTGGCTGGGGGGACGGGCTACTTGAGGAAAGAGACCTGATCTGCCTCACTGGCGTCTCCATTTCCTGCCGTGCCTAGGACAGTGCCTGGCACAGAACAAGCGTTCCGTAAATAGTTGTGGACTCTTTGAACTAAATTAAGCCTTCACGGTGGAAAAACAAAAATGAAATAGTCCATGAGACAGCAGAAAGTAATCTGCAGCATCACAGGACCAATGATTTATGAGATTTTATGCTTCTTTTTCATTAATAATAATACATGTTCCTGGTAGAAAAGTGAGAAAATATATACAAGCAGAGAAAAATTTTGAAATTGTCTATGATTCCATGATTTGCATTGTAATATATTCCGTTTCTCCTGTTTGCTTTGTCTCTTTCCACTCCTAATCTTACATACAATTTGCATAGCAATGACCTATTTTCTGGCCATTTTTTCCCTTAACTCGATTTTATACAAGTTTTACTTTGCACCCCACTTGTTTAATGGGGAATCTTTACCATTACCATTTATCACAAAAATTTAGGAAATCAAAAATATGGGAATAAAAAAACAGAAATAAAACTAAATCTCAACACTCAAAATTAATATCCGGATCTCCTCTCTCTCTCTCTCTCTCTCTCTCTCTCTCTCTCTCTTTCCCCCTTATACACACACATATACAATATATAACAAAATTGAAATTGTATACATGGTTTTATATCTCATTTGTTTTTGAAACATAACTCTTACATTTATTCAGGGAATATTTTCCTACGGTTTCCAGGATTATTCCATTAGTTGGATGTTACCTTATATATTTTTAAAGTGCTGTAGGCTATATAGTGATAGGCAAACTCTTAAAAACTTTAACATCAAAGGATGATTCCTTTATGGGCAAATATTTTTTTTAACAACTTTATTGAAATTAGATTTGCATACCATTATGTTCTCCTCCTAGTAAGGTTGATGACTTTTAGTAAATTTAGGGAGTTGTGTAACCTTCACCACAATTCCATTTTCAAATATTTCCATCTCCTTTAATAGGAAATTTTAAGCACTTGAGTTAGGCTTAATAGGAGAGAGATCTGGAGACTAGGACCAACTTCCTGCTGATCCGAACACCACACGGGTAATCACTTCTTCTCCCCAGCAAAGTAGGGCACCGTGTACCAAGACTGGGAGTCAGGATGGCTGTCTCCTCTCTTCCTACATCATCCTGGGTTCCCATCAAGGAGACAGAACGTCCCATACCCTGACTTGTCAGATAGTTTTAATTTTTGCATGTGGTATTCGTTTCTTTTCCCTCTCCTCTTTCTTATCCTTCACCAGTTCCCTCCCCCATCCACCAAGCCTGAGACAGTGTGCAGCAGCTCATCTATCAGGCATCTCTGAGCGTCCTTATCATTTAGATATCAGCTCCATTTTCCCCCTTTCGCCTCCTTGCAATAGGTCTTTGCCCTGCGACCAGAGAGATCCTGGTGCAAACCTAATCAGAGCAGATCACCTCCCTGCTCAAAGCCCTCCCGTGGCTCCCTATTCTTCCTAGCACACTGGTCTTGCTGGTCTTAGAATATGCCACACTTGTTTTCACCCCAGGGACTTTGCGCTTGCTGTTCTTCTTTCTCATTTCCTTATTTCCTCATCTCATGTGGTCTCTGTTCAAATGCCACCTCCTTGCAGAGGCCTTTCCTGATTGTTTTATTTTAAAGCCGTCATTCCTTATCCCTTTCTTTACCTTACTTGCTGTATTCCTCATTTTAGCATAACTTGCAGTTACATTTTAAGCTCAAACATTCATCAAATGAATTAATGGTTAACTAACACACAATTTACTTTGACATCCCCATAAAAAGTATGATCTAGAGGACCTGGATATGTGATGAAGTGTGTGAGAAGAAAGCTGGGAACCCTTGTTAAAGGGAAGTAGCCCCTGGAGTCTCACTGTCTGGCTTCAAATTCACCACCTATTAGCTATTTTCATCTGTAATTAAGGCTATTTATAATGCCTACTTCTGGGGCAATTATTAAGACTAAAGGCCTTAAGGCATGTAAAGGACCACATGTAAAACTTGTTTTAAGAAGTTAGCTGTTATCTTCATCACTGGCATCATCTTATCATCATCATCATCATCATCATCATCACCACCATCACCACCATCACCACCACCGCCATCATCATCATCACTCTACTTGTTTAATTAGGGACCTAGAATATTGACAATGCCTCACGAGAAGCTGCTGCAGCATCAGCCAGGAGACTGTTAGAAATGCATTTCCTCAGAACCTGGGCAGGACTTCTGTTATAGCAAACTCTGGGGTGGGGCCTGGCAAGCTGTGTTTCATCAAGCAAGCACGATCCGTGCTTAAGTTTGAGAACTATTGAATGAAGTGGAAAACTGGTACCCACGGGCTAGAGTCAGGCTTGCAGATGTTTTTCCTTGGCCCATCTGTTGGTTGGAATTTTCGAAATTAGGTGTCAGCATTTAACATTTTGGAGATTTTACATAAAATTTCAGAATTCTTCCATTGGCAGGAGTAGAGTAGAAGCTGCCCCTTGAGACAGAGTGAGTGTTCTTCCATTTGCCCCATCCCATTCCATCCCGTTCACTCTCTGTTGTATTATTCCTGGCAACCTTGGCTCATTCCCTTTACTTGTCTCAACCCTGTATAACGCCTGTAACAGAATAGTTTATCTATGAAGGGTGGTAGATGTCATTTGATAGAAGCTCTACCTTGTACAAATGAGGGACCAAACCCAAACAGAGTGAAAGGCGATAGGACTTTCAGACCTGCTTTTCTTGTGTGTACTGAGGCAGAGGGATGAGGCAAAGGGATTGGCTGATAGAATTAGTGTCTCCCAGATCCCTTTGTCCTGCCAGCCCAGCCTAGGACTCTAATGTTAAGCCACTAAGATGCTTTCAAGGATGAGACTCTGGATGATACAGACCATTTCTCTTCTCCTAGGGGTTTGGGTGTGAGGAAAGATTTGACAGGCTCCTGGAGAGGGTCTGTTAATTTCCTCTGCTCTCAACTGGATAAAAACACTGATGGGAGAAGATGGATGGGGAGAGGGCTGTGCCAGAGAGAGCCCTGGACTTGTACAGGGGCCCAGTCTGGACATCAGGCTTTGTTGTGCCAAATGGGCATCCCTTAGCATTATCAGAGCTAAAACTGGAATGAACAAAGCCACAGGGGCCAGTGGCTAAAGTCATCACGGCCACAGGTAAGTTGGATTAACCCTAAGCAACCAGAGGTTATTTACTTCACTTAGCAGAGGAGGAGGAGGCGATGTAGGGGATGCAGTGGGGAACCATGCAAAGTCAGAAGTGCTTTTCAGGCGTCCTGGGGAACCCCTTTCTGCAGAGTCAGGGCAGCTTTGTGAGGCTGAGCCCTGTCCGCACTGAGACGCGATTTTGAGCGTTTTCCAGTGTTCCCTTTGCCTGCCCCACATGTCAATTCTTTTCTCAAGCTGTCCTTTTTTAGAGACTCCCCTTCCAGGCATTCCTTTCCTTTTTATCTTCCAGATCAACCCTGCTCCCACAGGAATGTTTTTTGTTTTCCCTCAGAAGTGACCCCAAACCCTACCTATACTCCCCTCATCATTTAGCCCAAAGCTGGCTTTCTTCAGTTTCTTTCTCATACTCTAACTGTAAAATGTCAGACTTGCTCCCTCTCTGCCCCCTGTCTGGTCCCAGCCCAAGGGACTGCCCATATGTAGACCACTCCACTGTCTTCCACTTGTCCATACCCACAAGGGGCAAGGATCCTACATTGGAAGGGACGGACAATTTAGGCATCAGAGAGGGAGAGAAAGGCCAGGTCTCTCGGGTTTTAAGGAGAAAAAGAAGGGAAAGGAAGGGATGAATGTGTGTCAGAGAAAGAGAGGAAGTAGTGTCTGTTGGGGGTTGGAAGGAGCAATGGTGTCGAAAGTGTTAAGGATGGAATTTATGAGGAATGGTGATTTAACCTAAAACGGTGATTTCGAACTTTTTGACCATGACCCACAGTAAGAAATACATTTTTCTGGTGTTGGGAAAACTAGAAAGCTACCTGTAAAAGAATGAAACTAGACAGTTGTCGACCAGAAGCCAAAATGAACTCAAAATGGATTAAAAACCTGAATATAAAAACCAAAACAATAAAATGCATAGAAGAAAACATAGAAACTAAACTCAAGGACCTTGGACTTAAAGAGGATTTTATGAATTTGACCTTGAAGGCAAGGGAAGTAAAAGCAGAAATAAATGAATGGAACTACATCAAACTAAAAAGCTTCTGTTCAGGAAAAGAAACAGTCAACAAGTTAAAGAGACAGCCATCTGAATGGGAGAAGATATTTGCAAGCAATGCCTCTGATAAGGGCTGAATATCCAAGACATACAAAGAACTCATATGTCTCAGTAACAACAACAACAAATGATCCAATTAAAAATGGGCAGAGGACCTGAACAGACACTTCTCCCTCGAGGCCAACAAATATATGAAAAGATGCTCAACCTCGCTAGCTATTAGGGAAATGCCAATCAAAACCACAATGAGATACCATTTAACACCTGTTAGAATGGCTATAATCAAAAGGACAAGTAATAACAAAATGTTGGAGAGGATGGGAGAAAAAGGAACCCTCTTACACTGCTGGTGTGGCTGAAAATTGGTATAGCCACTATGGAAAAACAGTATGGAGGTTCCTCAAAAAACTGATCAATCAATTCCTCAAAGAATTGATCTACCATATGATCCATCAATCTCTCTACTGGGCATTTACCCCAAAGACTTGAAAACTCATATCCCAAAAGATATTTGCACACCAATTTTCATAGTAATATAATTCACAGTGACCAGGACGTGGAAGCAATTGGAGTGTCCTACGATAGATTGGCTGAAGAAGCTGTGGTACATATAGACATTGGAATATTACTCAGTCATAAGAAGAGAAGAAATATTGCCACTTGTGACAACATGGATGGACCTCGAGATAATCATGTTAAGAGAAATAAGCCAGACAGAAAAAGTTGAAAATCACATGATATCACTTATATGTAGGATATAAACCCAAAAGCAACAAATGAGCAGGACAAACAGAGACTCATAGATATGGACAATGGACTAGTGGTTATCAGAGGGGAGGAGTGAGGGAGAAAATAAAAAGGAGAAAAGTGAAATGTTAAAAAAATATACATTTTATATCCTAACATTGTATACATACACGTATGCCCATTCACCCCCTCACACATAACTGAATCCTAGTTTCACAGTAATACTTACCCTTGCTACATGTGATACACTAATATTCTATTATTTTCCTCTTTTTTTCCTACATACTTGTCTTTTGTTGTTCAATTATAATAAATATTTAAAGTTCTGTAATATTGTGATTTATAAAAAAATATATTTGGTTATTATTTCTCATATGTATTCAGTCTTTTTTAAATAATTTTTTTCCTTTTTTTCTTTTTCTTTTTTCTTTTTTCTTTTTTTTTTAAGGCGAGGCAACCCTTGGTTGACCTCACAGATTTCAAGGAACTTGTCAGCTTACAATCCCTTATTTTTTTTTTAATTAAAAAAATTTTTTTAATTTAAATTTTTTATTTATTTTATTTTTTTTAAAGCTTCACATATTTATTACTGAACCAACCTACTCGTGCAGAAGCATATTACACAAAGAAGAAAATCATTTTTCCAATAATTTCTCAGTAAGACATGCCCAACTCTCCAGATAGTAGTGATCTTCTCAGTAAGATCCAAGCAACCTGGATACAGCAGAAATATGTATGCCATCTCATATGATTTTTTACAGACCCAGCCTGGTTCTTCTCCAGTGTCTCCTCTTGGAGTTGTACTTGGTTTCATTACCAGTTTTCATCTGAATCCAACTGCTTTTGTTTCTTGGCCAGGAACCACTTGATCCCGAAAGTCTTGTGAGAAGACATGGCGAGTAAAACTCAACATCATGCACCACGATGGTGGAGAAAGAGCTCGTATTATTATTCTTTTTATGCCTTCAGCACCTGGTCTTCCTGTGTGGTCTCCCATCCAAGTACTAACCAGGCCCAACCCTGCTTAGGGTCCAAGATCAGAGGGATTGAGCTTGTTCAGGGTGGCATGGCCTTAGACTGTATTTAGTCTTTTTGTCCATAGTTTCTGGCTCACAGCTCCAGAAACCCTAGGAAGTTTGCAAGGTGTTAAGAGTGATAAAGAGTTTCTTGTCATGCAAATGAGATGACTTTGGAAGCATCCCAGGGTGGGGTCTGGTTACCAGGAGAACCAACCTTGTGCTTTGAGGGTTGAAAACTTTTAGTGTCCCCCACACACAGACACACACCTCCAAGGAGGGAAGAAGGGATGGAGATTGAATCAATTGCCAATGGCTAGTGATTAAATCGATCATGTCTATGTAATTGTAGCCTCCATAAAACCCCAACAGGATGGGTTTTAGAGAACTTCTGGGTTGGTGAACAGGTGGAGATGCGGGGAGATGGCAAGCTGAGAGAGGGCGTGAGGCCCCAAAACCCTTTGGCACAGGTTGTCCTATGCCGGTCTTCTATCAAGCTGTTCCTGAGTTACATCCTTTTACAATGATAGTGATCTTGTAGGTAACATGATTCTCTGAGTTCTGTGAGCCAGGGCCATTGTAGTAAATTAATCAAACCAAAGAAGGAGATTGTGGGAACCTCTCATTTATTACCAGTTGGTCAGGAGTATAGGTAACAACCTGGACTTGTGATTGGCATTCTGAGTCAGAGGGAGTCAACAGAACCTCTAATCTATAGCCGATTGGTCAGAAGCAGAAGCACAGGTAAGAGGTGGCTGAAGTGAGTGTGTGTGTGTGTGTGTGTGTGTGTGTGTGTGTGTGTGTGTGTGTGTCTTTCTCATTTCTCATAGGACCGAACCCTTAGCTTGTAGAGTCTGATGCTGGCTCTGGGTAGTGTCAGAATTCCGTTAAATTCTTGGACACCCGGCTGATGTTCAAGAATTATTTGTCAATACAGCAGGCCCACACGTTAGAATCGGGTAGGTCTATGGAACCCTTTCTAAATGTGTTATACCTATTAAAGTGATTTCATAACACACTAGTTGTCCAGAACCCAAAGACTGAAAAACAACGACCTGAAGATAAGCAGTTGAGAGCAAATTTATTATTGGTTTCTAAATCTATGAATAGGATTAATAAATAATGACAGCTAGCAGGCACAGGTCTAAGCACTTTTATAGGTGCTATCCTATTGAGCCTAACAAATCCGTGAGGCATTGTTACTCCCATTTTACAAATGAAGAAACACGCTAAGGGTTTATATAACTTTATTCGAGCTGGTCATTGGATTCAACCCCAGCAGCCTGACACCACAGCCAGTTCCAATTTTCTGCTTCTACACAGGGTGATGGGTAAACATGCAAGGCATTCGTTCATAGCTTTGAGCTTGGTGCTCCAGGGTTACACATGACTAGATGCAGTTCCTACCACTGCTTGGGGGCTGTCAGAAGTGACCAAACATGGAACCAACACAACGGGACAAAAGGAATCACAGAGCGCTGGCAGAGAACACTGAGGCCTCACGCCACTATGGCACGCGAGGCCTCATGACGCGCAGAGCTGGAGGCAGAGCTCGTGTGGAGCCCAAGAGCTGTGGGCGACTAAATCTGCTCTCTTCCTCCAATGTCCTCCCTCTAGAGTTAAGAGAAGCCAAGATGAGTGAGGAAATATTTGTGGTCGTCTCTGGGGATTCTTATAAGCAACTTCCTGAGCTCCTGGAGAAAGGCGTATGTGTCCAATTCTATTCTGCCGTCCCTAGTGCCTAGTACCAGGCTGGGTGCAGTACATACCTGTTGTAGGTATCCCCTGGACCATCTGTTTCCTATTTCTCATGCATGAGCTGCCTTGCCATTTCTCTGCTTGTCTCGCATTTGTCATTTATATCTTGTGTTTTGGTTAATTCCCATTGCATTTTATATCCCCCAAATGACTGGAACCTTAAATATCCCGAATATGTGGAATATGTCTAACTCACTACCGTACACTCCATTGCTGTGGATAGTGCCTATCTCATAAGTAGATGTTGGATAAAAGAGTGACTAGATCAGGGGCCCAGCTACAAGGTGGGAACCACATCCTTCACATCCCAACTAAAACCCTCCTAGATTCCTAGCTTGAAGCTACACACAAATGTGCTCTTGTCTGCTGCCTTAGCAGCAAGCAGTAACTCCTCACCTACAGATGGCTCACGGATTGAGAGAGGAGAAACTGAGGGTCCCTATGACTTTGATTAAAATTAGCCTTAAATCCCAGCTCTAGAAATCACCTCCCGCCTCCCCTCTCCCCACCACAGACCTAGCCTTTCCCCCGGATAATCAGCAACCCCCAAGGCAGCAAAGGCCGGTAGTCTGGACGTGACTAATGGTCACAGGGTCCCGACCTCGCAGGCTAAAGATAACATCTTGACTTAAGTTATGTTTCATCTCCTGAGCCCTAAGGTAGAATGACTCCTGGGCTACTTTCCCATGAAACCAGACAGAGGGACGTCAAAGAAGACCTTAGAGCTGTCCTCAGTATCTAAAAAGTGATTTATTACCCTTACACCCACGACCAATCAGCTCTCCAGCTCCTAGCCTGACCCCCAGACCCCCAAACCCGGGTGTCTTGTGATTTTGTGCTATATAATCTGTAACCTAACGCCATTGTGTGGCGTTTGGGCTTTTGAGCATTAATGGATGGTGCCATTCATCAAGGAAATAGCCAATCTTTCTCCACGGCAGTTCTCAGCGTTAGTGTTTGGCTCTGCTAGCAGCAGGTGGATGAACGCTCTCTGTTGGACAGCAGAGTGAGAGTAAAGCATTCAGAACAGGCCTCCCTGAGATGTGCCACTCTGGATTATGTTGAGCTAAAGGCAATGAAGACCCTATGGGTTCAAGAAACTTTTACCTCCCCCTTAAAGAATTCAAATTGAGGGCTTTGCCCATAGGAGTTACTACCCAAAATAACTTTTTATGACCTATGTCTGCAAGGCAAGCATCTAATTACTGAACATCTGCTCTTATTATCCTCCTAGAAATGACCCCCCTCCCCTCTGAAGTCTCAGGTGTCTTACCTCATCCTTAGCTCAGAATGCCATATACACCTCATCTTACCTTTCTGTCTCTGAATCTCTCATGTGTGTGGTTCCTGTTATTTTCTCTTGTCAACCTGTCTCATGTCGATTTAATTAAGAGACCAGCTAAAAGAACCTATAAGGGTAGAGGGAAATTCCTCCCCTGAAGGTACAAAGACCTGGATGACCTGACTGAGGCACGGGGCTTCATTTAAGACAGAATTGTGGTCAGTGGACCTGGCCAGTCTGACCTCCTGGGTCATTTGAAATAACTTCATGTCTGCTCTTTGATCCTTTGCCTGTTCCTGTATTTCTGAGGCGCCTTTGCCCTCTGGCTTCTTAGGAGCCCTGGCTGCTGGGAGGAGCTGGAGGGTCTTTGGAGGGCGGGGAGGAGGGGCAGAGCCAGACGTTTCTCCTGCATCCTCTCCACTTCCTCCACCTCCAGCCTTAGCAGGAGCAGCTGGCTCCTCTGTGGCCCAGGGTCCTCCTGGGGAGCCACCCCCCTTCCCTACCCCCCAGCTCCTGCTGGGTGTAGGGTGGCCAGACACAATAAATAAAATACAGGGCACTGGCTGAATGCAAATTTCAGATACACGGAATACAATTTTATCCTTTAATCTTTTCATGATGGTAACATGCAGGTAATAGAACCCACCACTTAAATCATTTTAAAACGCGCAATGCCGTGTCATGCACTACATTATACACGAAATATTTTATACCAAAACTTATGTGTGAATCTGAAATGCACACGTAACCGGCGTCTTGTATTTAACGTGGCAACACTGGCTGAAGAATCTTTGCTCCTCAGAGCTTCATGCTCCCTCGGACCCAAGGAAGCTTTCCGTCACCTCTGAACCAATTCCCCTCTTTCGAGTCTGAAAAAAAAAAAAAGACTCAGAGAGCATCTCACCCCTGCCCTGGCCTTACTGATAGACTGAGATAAAGATCCACCTCCCAATCATCTAGGGATCAAAGAAAGTCCCCAAGCAAGTTCCCTGAGCAGTTCTCAGAGTCCCTGCTCTGTCATCAGCCCCATTGGCCTCGGCAGCTCTTAATCCCCCTCTGTTCCAGAAACTGCCAGGTGTTCTTTAATTCTCAGGTGCACCCCCACCGCACGGCCCGGGGCAATTGGTTCCATGTGTCAGTCTGCCTTTGTCACACGGCCCCTTCCCCCGCCCGGCGCCGCCTGCCATCCGCCCACCTGCCTCCCTTGCTCACAGCCCTCCTCTCGCGGAGCCCTTCCTGCTGCACGTCTGGCACGTCCCCTGCGTCTGCAGCCTCTCCTGCCCCCTCCCTGCCCCCTTTCGGGACAGGACAAAGGAAAGAAAAGGGAGGCTATTGTGGCATTCACTGCCTTTATTAATGAGCGCAGGAACCGAAACAGCTGGCCCTGCCAGCACTTCTGGCTCAGCTGGGGCTTTGCAAAAGGGGATGGAATTCTCGTGTTTGGGTTTCGGGGGGACCTTTGGAGCTCACTAATCTCCACACACAGGGGACCTCTCTGTCCCTCAGTCAACCAAAACAGGAACGCAGAGCCAGAGTCTCTCAGAAGACTTCACACTGGGGTGAGAGGCGGAGGTTAACAGTTCAGCCTTTGGAATCCATAGAGGGAATTTTTTTCGGTGCCCAACTCAGCCCTTCACATCCTCAGGCCGGAGCGAGTGTATAGTGGGGTGGATTAGCCCTACACAAAGCGGGTTTGGCCCGATGCTGCTCCGCACCCCACGAGAGAGGGGTGGAAACCAGCAGGAAGCCTTCAGGAACATTTAGAGCCATTGGCCACCGCCGTGCCATCCATCTTTTTCTGGTCATTTATTTTATTTTCCTATTTTCTGAACGCGGCAGTCTGTGATGCGCTGGGGGTAAACTGGTCTTTCCCCGGGGTGATTTGAGAAGCAGGGCTTTGGAGCACCAGTTCTGGAGCTGAGTTTGGACTGGAAAAGAGGCTACATGTCCTGAGCCACCTGCCTCAAGTTCTCCACATAATCTCAGTTTCTGCTCTGCAAATGGGGACAGTATTGGCTCCTACCTGGCTGACTTGTTGGAGGAATTCTGTGAGTGCACAACAGGGGCACCGAGGAGTGCCTGGCACAGTGAGGGACTTGTGTAGAAACTGCCCCTATTCTTAGATGCGTCTGGATTTGAGCTGATGAAACCACCGAGGTCCCTGTCCGCTGACCCTCCTCCTCCTTCTGGAGAGCTCTGAGGACATACCTTCTCTTTGTTTGCTGCTGTAGTAATTGCTGATCTTAACATTCTCTTTCTAAATGTGGAAACATTTTCATCCCCATCTCTTATCTTAAATCATGGGGCTACAGCGTCAGACCTGAGCAGTGGGTCCACCCTGGAGATGGCCAGGGAGGTCAGAATGGAGCGGAAGAGACAAGCCAAGGGCGGTAACTGGGGTCTGAAGACAAGGGATCAAGCTGGGGGGCGTGGGAAGTGTCACAGAACCAGTCACAGAATGGGAACAGAAACGGGCACCCCACAAGAGCAGCACGGCGGGGGGATGGGGGGCATAATTCAGCAGGCAGCCCACAGGCAGCTACCTTCAGTGCTGTCCATGGAGCTTCCGGCTACAGCTTCTGGAATGCCGAAGGGGTTCTCGAAGTCTGGCGAGTCTTGTTCACAGGGCAGCAGGCCTCACTCACTCCAGGGAGGGATGCCCTGGCAGATCCCGTCCCTTGGTGGAGAGGAAACCACACCTGTTCTGTCCTTCTCCAAACGATGCTTTTTCTTCTGTCAGCAAGCTGGTAAACCTGCAGGCTCCCGGGCAACTCCTCTCGTCCTGGTTCGCATCCTGTGCCCCAGCCTGCTTCTCCTTTGCCTTCCTTCGGCTACGCGGCCAGAAGAAGTGGCCTACACCAGAGGACTCACATCGCCTTCAACTCACGTCTAGCTCCCAGGCATGGCATGTGTGCTTTGGACCGTGTTTTTCCTTCCTCAACTTTAAATTAGTTACTGACATTTTCAAATTGGGAGAATTCATGCAAAAGCCTAGCGAACTGGTTTCGCTTTGAAAATCATCCAGTTTGGCCACATCGAGCCTTCATTCCTGGAAGGCCACGGCCATTTGGAGCAGAGCGGAGGCTGCCTTGTGTCGATGGCACGTGAGCTCTCCCTTTGTCGCCGTCCCCACCACACTGGTTGCCTGGCCTTTGCCTGTTTCACTTATTTAGGTTAGCTTTCTGGTACACATGAGCAGTGGGGTATGCAAACCTTCATACGAACTTTGGACTCTTACAAAGTTCCCGGTAAAGTCCTTCCCTGAACAAATCACTGGGACAGGCTCTTTTTCATGTCCACTCTGTCCTCCATCCCCAACTCCTTTTCCCTGCCCTGCTCTCAGCCCAGGGAAAGCTGTTAGCATCTGCACAACATTTCTAAGCGGTTTAGACCCCACATAGAGGATCCCAGCACCTGGAAGCCTTCACTCATCTTGGGTTCCCTACCCACTCGGATAAATATTAAAATCTTCAGAGTGTCAGGCATGTAGAAGGAGTCAGACAATGGAAACTGCTTTTATCATACCCTAGCTTTTCCAGGAACAGATTCCTACACCTGCCTTCAACCCTTCCCGTTTCAAGCCTCCCCTACGACTGAGAGCCAAGCTCTTTTCTTTTCTCCACAGACACGACCGTAACTTTCTAACTGGCTTCTCAGCCCCAACTTGGTCTCCTTCAAACCCCCTTCCCCACCTTAGAAACTACCTAAAATGCAGTTTTGTCTGGGTTACTCTTCTGATTAAAACCTTCAACGCTGCTCCATCGTTTGGCATTGCGGAGTTCAAGATCCTTCAGAGGAATTAGAAGTTGCTCCAAGGCCCGGCCCCTCCCTCCTGCTCCAGCTCCATCCTCACCATTCCCAGTCTTACACTTGACTTCTCAGCAACACCAAACCACTAGAAGTTCCCACAGCACCCTAAGCCGTGTCTACCTCCATGCTTGTGGCATTCCAATGGCCTGGAGAGCCCTTCCCGACCCAAGCAACTCTTATCTGTCTCTGGACTCAGTTCCTGAGTTTTACCAAGGCCAAGAAGTCCTCCCCACGTTGAGGTTGGGGCCCTGCTACATCGCCCTGCAGATCTTTGGCAGTGCCCACCCCCTCACCCCATGACCTGCCCGCTTTGTTGGTGTGGCAGGACGTTGAGGACAAACAGTTTATGAGTCTAGTTCATTTTTACATCCCCAGAGCCCAGAGGGGCTTAATCAATGTATGTTGAATGAACCAATAAGAGAAGGAATGCCTCGTATGTCTCTAATTAGAAAGTAACTTTTGAGGCCCGGTCCTGCATTTTTCTAATGAAAAGGTGAGTAGTGATGTGGAACAGAGCTCCCTGGTGTGCGGCTCCAAGCTTTGGTAACAAGCTTTTACCAAGCTTTTAGAGAGTTTCTAGAAATAGGCTTGGCTCATAATCCATTTCACCCCATTCCTTCTGCAGGATTTCATACTGCTGTGATTTCCATTTTCCAACACACATACAGTGACCATACGCCCTAGACTGTCTGAGGTCAAACATTCTGTCATTTTCCCCAGTTATAGGCTCCTATGCTATGAGACCACAGGTCCAAATTTGAGATTTAGGTGCCAAGAGCATCCTGCCCATAGCTCTCAATCTCCTGCCCTTTCGCTTTTTAGGAAAGGGAGGTTCACACAGATTGGATGAGAAGATCACTAGAAGTATGGAGTGCAGAATGGTGGTGGGAAAGTCCTTCACTCAGCAAATCATGTGGGACCGGGCCCTGGCGAGGTTCTGGGTACATGGTGCTGAGAGCAAGTCAGTCCTGTGTGCAAGGAACTTGCAGTCCAGGGTAGGAGACAGACATTCATTAGACATTGCACAACAAAATATGAAGCTCTACCTGGGAGAAGAGCGACTGAGAGGTCCAGGGCACTCGGGGAGTTTGTAAGGAGGGATTTGACGATGGGAAGACAAGACTTTCTTCGAGAAACTGAGATGATTGAGAAGACAGATGAAGGGGGCTCAGAAGGGAGAGGACGGGAAGGGCTGGTTAGAGATGGAATGAAGCAGGAGAGGCACAGAGACCCCATGCGGGGCCTTGGAGGCTTTGAGTCTTGCTGCCAAGAGCACAGGGAAGCCACTGACAGATTTTAAGTAGCATCCGAGCTGATCATGTATGTGTTTGTAAAGAATCCTCTCTGGCTGTAGTGTGGAAAGCAGGCTGGACCTGGGTCGAGCTTTCTTGGTGTCTGCCAGGCATTCCTGTGCCCCTCTCATGTGAGCTCCACCGGGGCAGGGAGAGTCGTCTGTCTCCTTCACTGAGCCATCACACCCAAACAAAGAACACGGTGCCTGGCATGTGGCAGATGCCTCTCGAATTCATGATGCCTCCAAACGTCCCAAGTGCTTCAGGGCAGGTTTATGTCAACCTCAGATCTTTGGCTGGCTCAGGAAAGCATTCGTCATCTGCACTTATTTGATGAACTTTTCCCAGGGGCCTGACCTGTGCTCATGCCAAGGACACAAAGGATCCTGTCATCTCAAAGGGGAAACAGATGAAGTGTCAAGGAAGTGACTAAAGAAGGCTAATGAGGGCCTGGCCGTCTCCAGTACAGAATAATGAGTTTCTCAAATACGGATCTGTTGGAAGTCCCTTGATCAAGGTCGGCACAACCTCATTTGGTACCTGCTTTCTGCGAGCTGCATGAGTTTGGGCAAATCGCTTTAACCTCTCAGAGCCTCACTTCCTCTGTAGGGCTGTTGTGAGAATTATATCAGCTAATTAAATGAGGTTGATTTTGTCAGTCCTTTTGCTAAGAGACTGGTCCCTAGCAGACCGCCCGGCTATGCTGCTGCTCTCCTGCTTCTCCTTCTTTCTCTTCTCCTTTCTATTCTTTCTCTTCTCCTATTGTTGTTGTCGTTGTCATTAGGGGCCAGCCTCCCTCGTGTTTCTCCAGAAAACCATTAACCGTGGTTAAATAAGTCACTCTACAGGGATTCATTATAATTATAGAGAGTTGCCCGCTTGAGAAGCGGCTCAGTTGGGACCCTGACAACAGGTCTTCATGGCTTTGGTTTGGGGCTTTATTAAAATGTGTTTGTTTTCTCTGTCCTTGATGGATTAATATGTGTAGCATGTCCCTTGTAAAATGTCCCATGTGTCGTTGCACAGGAGAATGGCTGCTCACCCCGGCCCTGGGCCACTCACTGCAAAGGGAATATTGCACCCCCTCAAAACCTATATTTTAAGTCAAATCCTTTGAAATCTGCCCTCCAGATCAGGTGGAAAATCTCTCCAGGCATTTTTATGTGAAGTGGAAACAGGAGATCTTATTTTTATAGAAAAGACCATTCTGAGGCCTCGCAAGCTCGTGGAGAAGGCCAGGATCGGCCTGAGATGTGTTACAGAAAAGTCGCGTTAAATTCTTGTTCCTGCCCGAGTGGGCTGAGCACGCCTGTGGGAACAGGTGCAGACTGATTCTAGCCCCTCTTCCGTGCCCTTGCCAAGGCAGTGTGGGTGAGTAACAGGACTGGCCACTGTTGAAAATCACACCCTCACCTCACACTGTGGCCCAGAGGAGACCAGAACCCAGTGAGAGGGGGGCAGAGTCATAAACAACCCTGCTGGCTACATAGCACTGTGCTTATCTCTGCAAATATTGACTCTGGAGGATCAAAGAGGTGGCCAAAAAAACAATAATATTTTCCCCCAGAGAGAAGGTCCTGTTCCAGACAGCCAGGACCAAGCAGGCGGACAGGTAGCGGCAGGTGGCACACCTGCAAGGTGAAGGTCTCCACAAGGGCACTGCTCTCGTTCAGGGGATCCCTGAGGAATCTTCACCTCCAGGGAAGGAGAGATGGGGCTGAGTGCCAACAGGTGGCCCTGAAGCATCCCAAGCACCCCATATCCTGGATCGGATTTTTCGAAGTCAGAGGACCGGCCCCAGAAGCAAGCACCCCCTACCCCTGCCCCAGGAAATACCACGCTGGGGTTCAGCAGACACTGAGCTGAACCTGCTCTCTGTACAAGAGATCCTTCCTCAGACCTAAAGGAGTGATTTCTCTTGATCCACACAGAAGCCCTGTGAGCTAGGTGTTCTCACCCCATTTTGCAGGTGAGGAAAATGAAGCTCCAAGCAGTTTGGTGACTTTCAAAGAGTCACCATATGGATTAGCTGGCAGAGCTGGCACTGGGACCCCCAAATCACTGCCTTTAAAATATGTCGTGTTCATTCTGGTTGTGTCAAGTCCTTGGTGTTACGACTCAATGCCCCATTACACATTGAAGGTCCAGAGACCAGGATTCTGGACAAAGAACAGGAGCTGAGGTCATTGACTTGGCTGAGCTTCCAGGTTATTTACTATTTTGTAAAGATGTGGATGGAAATAATTATTGATTTGCCATTCTGGCTCACGAGCAGGAGGCACGATTTGGAAAGTATTGGCAAGGTGCTCAATGCTGCACCCCCAGCCATACGGCACGTAAGGGTGCGTGCGTGTGTGTGTGGGGGTGGTGGTAGGGGATTCTTTGTGACTCTAAATTTCCCTTCTGCCCAAACCCCAGACAATGACACCTTAGAGTCCTGTGCACTGATTACCCTAACAATATGGCAGAGTCCCCAGGGCTCTTCTGTGGAAGAAAAGAGATGGGTCACAGAAAGAGGCTTCTAGCTGGGGCTGGGCATGGAGATGAAAAATAATATCCTTAACGAAGATAATGACGATGGAGAGAAAAAGGCAGAGAACGCAGAGAGAAAGCCAGAAAGAGACCAACCCCAAGCAAGATAAGCTCCAGGGACAAAGAGGAACAGCAGCACAGGAGATAGAAATAGTTGAACTGTGACGAGTCCCAGAGAGGAGAGAGAAACACTTGGCAGAAAGTGAGGAAGACGGGTTTCAGTGGAGGTGGCAGTCAGGAAGATTTTCAGTGAGAAGAAGGTACACACGAAGGCGGTGGGTGCCAGGGGGTGAGTGGGGGGGCTATGGAAGGGACTCAGAGAAGCAGAGGGTGCTGAGCCCTGGGAGACCCCTCAGAGACACAGGTGCTGCCACCACTGGTCCCCAGAAAAGCCGTTTCCACCAGGCACCCACTGTCCACAGCTGAGACTCAATGGGCATGTATGTGGAGATGAGGTGCAGGAGAGGAGAAAAGGGTTCCAGAAACACCCTCACGAGCAAGGAGCCAGAACTCTGATTCTCACCGCACCAGGAAGCCTTCCCGGCCCACTGTGTAGGCTGCAGAGCTCCCCACGAGCCTTCCAGAGGCTTCTTGTCCCCTCGCTCTGCGTTCACAGCTCAACAGAGTTATAAGTGGAGCCATATTCCCCATCGGCTCTTTTATTTGTGTTTTCATGTGGGTGGGCATTGTTTCTTTTAATAGTCTGCACGTTCCCCACCGTTTCTGTTACATCTGCAGCATCTGTCGCAGGACTCCTGTCCTCTGAGTACGGCCGGCACTCTGTACTCCTTCCTTTTTCAGCCATTTATACTTACAGAGAATTCTCACGCTCCTCAGACTTGATGCCGTTCTCCTGGCCATGCCTTCTGTTAAACATTTCCTCTCTACCTGGTCGTCTTTCATACCGCCCATCGCCTTTCATGGTGTGTGCATCACCTCGTGAAGGAAGAACAGGCATTTTGCTCCCATTTGATAGATGAGGGTGCTGAACCTCAGAGACTTGCGTCAAAAACTGAACCTGGCCTGAAGATGAAAATGTCGTGGACATTCTGTACCCACGCACGGCACACGAGCTGACTTAGGTGGTAGACCAGAGGTCACTTTTATTTGACAAGTTATGGATTTTGTTTTCATGGATAAAGAAAAAGTAGCATGTTAAACGGGTGTTTTCAGACTCATTATTGCTCGCAGTATTTTAATTAAATAAGTGTATTGGTTTGAAGATAAATATTAAGGAAATAACAATGATCAAGGTGGTTCAAAGATACGGCAAACAGTAGAAGCGGGTTCCTGAATGACCGATGCTGCTTGGCGTCAGCTCTGTACTCAGCAGCACTCAGTCCTCGGGGCTTTGCTGCCTGCCCACAGCCCAGGGTAAGTGGAGTGGCCAGTGCTCTGGGAGTGGAAGCACAGACCCTGCCAATGACCTGGAGCGAAGAGGAATCACTGAAGCTGTCCGCGCATAGGCGTGTGGGGAGGGTGGGTAAGCTCTGGCTGCTGTGGGCAAAGCCAGGCAGCAAGGGGTAGGGGAAGACGGGTGCACAGGAATCAGAGAACACCAGTCCCTGCCCTCACCCAGATTTCGGAGTCCCGGGAGGTAGAGGAGATGGATGGGAGACACAAAAAGAAACACAAAGTAATATAAACTCGGACCTCAGGACAGCTTGCCCAGAGCGCCATTCCTGAATGGCATGAGTGGGGACAGGAGGTTTGCCTCACCTCCAGGGGGGCGGTCTAGCGAGCACCGCATTAGAAGGGAGGCTTCCCCCTGTGGGGGCTTCCTTCATCCTCATGCCAGCCCGAAAAGAATCCCCCAATTGAGGGGAAGGATCCTTGGCTCACCCCCTCCTCAATGGCTCTTAATTTCCAAACTGGATGATTTCACCATTTCCTTCCAAACTCAAGTCTCCCTCCCTTCCCCCTCAATCTTCGTTGGGCAGTTGTCATCTCCCCAGCTGGCTTCCCATTGGAGAAGGGACTCTGAGGAGAAAAAGCCTGCGAAATTGCAGCGTTGTCCTCCCAGCCTTCCCCCAGGGGGAGAGAGGTGGGGAGGCAGAAGGCTGCCTTGCAAAGCCAGTTTTCACTACCCCCGACTGGCAGCAATTTAGTAAGAGAGCAAACTGCCTACGTGCTGGTAGTAACCTCCTGCTCCCCCTGACTCTCCGCTGAGACAACAGATTTCCTGGAAAGGGGAGTTGGGGCCATGAAGTATGTGTGACACTGAGGGGAGTGAAAGGACCGGGGATGGGGGGAGGGCTGTGTGCTCAGCTGGACACACAGATTCTGGAGCCTGCATTGCAACACACTTTTGCAGTGGACTTGGGTGTCACCTGTAGGTTCAGCTTTTTTTGTTGTTGTTGTTGGGACTTTGGGGGAAGCTGGTGCCCGTGGGGAGTAGAAGGCAAGCTGAGCGAGTGAGCTTGCTATTTCACACTGCCGGGGCCTTGCAAAAGCTGGCTGGGTCCCTTCCGTCCTTTATTTGTTTGTCTTTGCCTGCTTCTCCGAGGCCTCAAGGGGGTGAGGGTGGAGGGAGTGGGGAGATGATGAGATAATTGCAGGGGCCTGAACAAGCTTGCTCAGACACTATTGTGTGGCCGCGATCCATTGAGTGAGAGAGAGAGAGAGAGAGAGAGAGAGAGAGAGAGAGACCCCTGGGAGGAGAAAGAAGAGGAAGAAAAAGCAAGTACAACAGTTCTAAAAGTGAACTAAAAGTTACTAAAAGTAAAGTGAAGACTCAAAACCAAGAGTCTGTTAGAACTGAGGGGGGCTGGTGGTGGCCGAGTGGGAACAGTCTTTCCCCCAGCCGAGGGTCAGGGAGCAGGGGCTGCAGGGATTTCCTGGGAGGGGAGGGGAGGGGAGCCTGCGGACAGATATGGGATCAAGAAGTCTGTCGCGTTTCAGGAGCTTCTCCCATCAGAATAAGATGGGCTGTCGTTTGCCAGGGCCTGAAAGGTTTAGTTATCGATTCCAGAGTATCAGAGTATTGCCCAACAGATATAGTTTTGTTTCTAGAAAGAAAACCTGCAGCAGGGAGGAAGCGGGGTGGCGGGGTGGGCCCACCTAACGGAGGCGGTCAGTACCCTACTCTGATTTTTCACAGAAGCTGCCCCCGGCATGAAACCTTTTCAGAAAAGTCAGTTCTCTCCTGCTCTGAGCTGTGGCACCTGCCTGGCTTGCTCGTGCCTGCTGCCTATCCTGTCCCGCCTTCCTTCTCCAAGAAGTCTCAGGGAGCAGCACCCTGTCTGGCTCTGTGTCCTGTCCTGGATGACCAGGAGGGTCTATCGGGTTCTGTCCAGATGCCGGGTTGAGACTCTCTACTGGTGATACGGGGGACGCAGACGCCTCACTGTGGGATTCCGGGAGGGAGTGAGGATGCTGACAGTGAGGACCAGGAGAGAAGCTGTGGGAGCTGGGACACTGGTAAAGAACCTGACAGTCATGGAGCGGACTCTCCGGCAGGCATCATCCTGAACCCATCCAGGCTTTCCACAACACCTTGATCTGAACAGCCCTTGAAAAGAGGAGGGAAAAACGTCATCTGTTTAATGAGTAGCGCCTCCACCCAAGGCTTGGCGCTCTGCTGTGAGCTTTGCAAAACCCAGCCTCAGAGGCTGGGCAGGAGGGAGAGACCCAGTGGAGGAAAAGCTTGGATTCATTTCATTCCTACCAGCCTGCCTCTGGAGAGCAGCAGTTGCCCCTTGCTTCCCAGGGAATGACTGACTAGCAGTTTGAGAAGAGAAGGCCCGGCTGACATCGGGAAGTTCTCAGTGCCGAGGGGGTGGAGGCTGTGCCTATTGTGCTGTCCAGAGATGGCCTCCATCATATCTCTGTCCCACATACCATTTCGCCATCCCTTTGAAGATGGGCTGGCTTGGTGACCGACAGTAGAATGCAGGGGAAGTGATGCTGTGGGACTTCTGGATGCCAAGAGGCCTTGCGACTTCCACCTGGCCTCCCGGGACACTCGCTTTTGGGGCACTCCCTCTCGAAACCCACCACCGAGCTCAGCTGCCAGCTGGCAGCCAGCCTCAACCGCTGGCCAAGTGAGTCAGCAATGCTTTTGGATGTCGAGTTGTCGGGCCTCAAGATGACCCGAGTCCCGGTATACTGTGACCACGAAAGAGCCCAAGTGAAAATTACCCAGCTGAGCCCGGTCAGTCCACAGAACCACGGCAGAGAACACGAATGGTGGTTTTAAGACCTAAGCTTTGGGGGTGGTTTGTTACCTATTAAGAGGTAACCAGAACACGAGCAATGGCAGTGTGGGTTGTGAGGGACACGGGGGACAGCTGTGGCCACACACCTGGAAGCCAGCAGCAGGTCTTTCATTAGAATTCTGTTTCCGCGGCTCCCCTGGGGTAGTGGAAAGGTGAGGGCTTGGCATCTGGCTCAGGTGTATTCTGGATGGGTCACTTCTCCTCTCTGTCCTCATTTGACATTTATGAGAATCAAATGAAATAACTGTGGGAGTGTTTGCGTAGACTTAACCGCTCTTAGTTCTGTTCCTTTTTATCTCTTATCACTGCTCCTGACTGCCCGTTGCCATGGCCATCAGAGCAGCCGGACCTCCTGCTGAGAGGAGGCAGAGGTTCTGCACCCCCGCCACTGGGTCCATGCCTTCTTCCAGGCCTCTGACAGCCACTGTGCTCTGATGCCTTCCCCTATATCCTTCTTGTTACTCTTCAGTGTACCTCCTGGGGGTTCTGTGCACCCGGTTATCCCTTTCCTGCATCACTACATTCGGGGAACCACTCCCACACCTTCCCACCAAGCTCGTTGAAGTCTTCCTCGGCGACCCTGCAAACATGTTCCCGGCTTCACTAGAGGAAGGGGTGTGCGTGGTGCTTTCCTGACCTTGACCTTAGGAACTCGACCTCATTCTCTACTCCTGCACCTGTCAAAGGACACGGGCCCCTCCCCATGAGTGCAGGGTAGGAACAACAGCATGACCATCCACTGTCGAGGCTGCGTGCCAGCAGAGTGCAGTAACCCCCTAACATAGGTACCATGGTTATCATTTCCATATTACAGATGAGGAAACAGAGGCCCAGCAAGGTGAACTGACTCGCCCCAAATGACACAGGCAGTGAGCGGAGGAGCCGGACAGCTGGCTGCCAAGCCCTGTCTCTTAGCTCCTCCACCAGCCTCCAGCTCTCACCTTCTCATTCTGACCCTTTTCTTTTGTGTCCTCTTTATTTGGTCATTTGAGAGTCATTCAACCCAAATTGGGTAACTTTTAGAGGGCGAGGCCATAAAAATGCCTTGGAAGAGGCATTGGTGAAGAAGTTCTGAAGACAAAGGTGATAATGGTGCCGGATCAAATTGCTGGCCTAGTGCTTGAAGCTTGTTTGGGGGCAGTATCTACAAAGCATGCAGCCCTGGCCTCTTAGTTAACCCAGAGCATAATTTCCATCTTTTCCACAGTGATACTCCTTAGATGTTCATTTCGGGGTTTCCAACCAAGGAACTGGATCAGAAGAGATCCTCATGCTGTGTGTTTTGGTTCAGGACTCACCAAGGAGGAGCTGCCGTTGGTCTGGGGCGATCCCAAGGCTGGGGATTGAGAGTAGAGAACACGTCCTCTGCTCAGGCAACGCTCGAATTCTTCTCTGCCTCTTTCTGAAACATGAACAAAATTCAGACGAAAACCTCTATAGTGAATTGTAGGTGTTACTTAAGATGCTTGGCATGACATTATATAACATTATATGACCCGATACCCTTTTAAAATTCCTCTTCTTCACCTTCGTCAGTCATTAGGAAACTAAAAAATAAAACCACAATAAAATAGAATTACATATCCGCCAGAATGGGTACATTTGAAAAGGATGGAAAAGGCCAATTGTTGGCAAGAATGGAGAGTAAGTTGAAGCTTCTCTGGGGGTTCTGAATTAGTCTCCCCCAGATGTGTCTCTGTGGTGTATGGATAATTTTGAGCTTAACCTTTGGGCTCAAGAGAAACCTTTGCTCCACACCTGCAACTACCTAGGAAGATTAAAAGTAGGGGCCTTGTCCATAATAAGAGTTATTACCAGAAATAACTCTTTATGAACTATCTACAGGGCAGGGCAAACATCTCATTACTGAGCATCTGCTCTTTTTATTGTTCTGTGAATTACCTCATTTTAATTATTCAGTCAGCTAAAAGAACCATAAGAAGGAGGGGGGCCATTTCACCCTCCTCCACACCACGATGGTTGTGATGAGAGTGTAGACTCATACAGCAACTTGGCAAGACTTTCTGGCTTTATCTCCTAAGGCTGAACACATGTATACCCCATGACCCAGAAATTCCACACCTAAGTATAGACCCAACAGACATGAGCACACATGCTCAGCAAACAACTTGTTCTGGGACATTCATGGCAACTGTGTTCGCAAGCGTCCAAAACCGGAAAGTACCCAAATGCTCATCAACAGAAGCACGGAGAGATAGATCGTAGTGACTTCCTACCGTGGAACACTACCCAGCAAGGGAAGGAACCAATAATTATCTGTAAGAACATGGACAAATTTCACAAGCATAGTGTTGAGCAAAAGAAGCCAGAGAGGACAAGACGGCATAGTGTACGTTTTCATTTATCTGTAATTCAAAAACAGGCAAAACTCATCAATGGTAGAAAAAGCCAGGATCGTGGTTACCTGTGGGGAGGGGCTGGTAACAACTGGAAGTGGGCGTAGAAGGGACTTCTGAGCACTGGCACTCTTTCTTCATCCGGTGCTGGTTATGTGAGATGACCAATTGTGAATGTTTATCAAGTTTATGAAGTGTGTATACTTTTTTGCACGTATATGACATTTCAATGACATGTTTTTAAAAATATTTCTCTCCTTCTGATGATTTATGGAGAAAATCTTGGCTTGGGTCTGGCTTGTCTTAATACTCCTCTTAGGCTGCCTCATCTTTTGTTAAACCAGGGCTCGAATGAAATACCCCTGTTTTGTTTCACTGTGTTTATTTTTATGGTTGCTATCTATAAATGGCCATTAATATAGGTTTCCCACTTATGGTAATGATAGAAAGTTTCTTTTAAAAACAGCTTTAAGTAAAAAGAAAAATGAATTGCCTTACATTAAAAAAATATTATGTAAATAACAGTATAGGTGGTACTTAGTTACAGTCAACCTTGAGAGGGTGGAGTTGGTGAAATACTTTTCAAATGGAAAAAGGCCAGGATTAAGGGGACTGGAGAAAACCAGTTTCAGCCTGTCCCCATCTCTCCACAGGAGTCCTCACTGCCTGGCACTGACAGGCTCTCAGGCGTAAGGACATATCCTTAGCAGAGGACCCGTGAGACATAAAAAGCGTGCTCTGGGAACAGTGGCAAAGCAGGGACCGCGAGCAGAGGACGTGGGCTCACTCAACAAATAGTCATCTAGCCTTTGTGTTCCAGGCACTGTGCTAGGCCCTGGGCCTTCAGTAATGAGTAAAATGGAGCTTCTTTCCACTTCTCTAGGCTTCAGCTGATGGAGGATGTTCTGTGAGTGAAGCCTTTCTGGAGAGGAGATCTGAACCTCATGATAGTTAGGAAAGGACTTAAGAAGATACGGCTGTTGTTGGTGGTGGTGATGATGATGATGATGATGTGTGTGTCTCCATGTGACAGGCAGGGGGTGGCCCAACTGACTATTAAACAGGGAACTAGGAGAAAGGAATTGGGAGTGGTCTTCAGACTCATTAGAAAGAGAAATCTCATTGAATACTTTGCTCTGGTCCAGTTAGCCTCACTTTGCCTGCTCATCTCCAGGGTTCTTGGCTCAGAGATCAAGAACTTGAAACACAGGTAGAGAGAATGAATCTCCAAAGGTAGGTGAGTAGCTGAAGAAATGAAAGAATTCCTTTCCTGTGCTCTCAGTACATTCATCGTCACAACCTTTCATGCCCAGCAAGCATGCAATGGAGGCTGAGAATGAGGGGTCCTGCCAGGATTTTTTAGAGATGGCTCTTTTCATTCATTCATTCATTCATTCACGCAGTATATTTACTGAGTGCCTACTGGGTGTCAGGCACTATATTTTAGACCCGTGTCCTGACCAATATGGTAGCTACTAGCCACAAGTGGCATTAAACATTTGAATTTTGGCCGGTTCAAATTGAAATGTGCTGTAAGCATAAAATGCCTATCAAAGGATTTAGTATTTTAAAAAAGGAATATTAAATCTCTCAGTAATTTTTAATATTCATTGCACATCGAAATGATAATTTGAATCTATCAGGTTAAATAAAGTATATAATTAAAATGGGTTCCATCCATTTATTTTTACTATAGTTTAATGTGGCTACTAGAAAACCGAGAATTGCACATGGGGCTCACATTGGTGGTTTGTGTCAGATTTCCATTGGTCAGTGTCGCAGTGGACGCTATCCTTACTCTGAAGGAGCTCATACTCTAGTGAGACCAACTGAAACAGATGGTACCAGGCAGGAACAAGATGCCAGGGCACACCCAGGAGGAGTGACCAGCGACATCCCCATGCCTGTCACATCTGCCCTAGACACAGTTCTAGTGATTGCCAGAGGACCAGCTCAAACATGGGTCCTGTACCCCTCTGCCCACCAAATGAAGCCAAACCTCCATACAAGTCAGCTGCCAGTCTCTTCCCTCCAACCCCTGCCCCCCCAAGCATTCTGCTGGCCAAGAAGACTTTCAATCTCCAAGCTCACTTTCCTATTTCCTTGTCCTTGCTTTCTTTGCTCTCTCTGCTCTGGGTGCCCTCGCTATCCCTACGTTTCCCTTGGTAGACTTCTAAGATTTAATTATTTCAAGTCTTGTTTATGCATGAACCCCCCACCACATCTCCATCTAAATATTTCTCCTCTCCGAAGCCTCTGACCAGCAGTTATTTGTTCACCTTACCAAACGCTCCCTTATAACATTGTTAGGTTTTTGAGATCAGGAACTTGCCTTTCTGGGCATCTAGTTCATCTTCAGGGACAGGTAGCCAGCCACTGGGTAAGTAGCTGTTGAGTTGAATCAAATGGCTCTGATCCTGCAGGAAGGCAGAGCTGGAGTAGAGAGCTCTGGTGGGGAGGAAGGGTGCCACAGAGGTAGAGTAAAGCACCACCTAACGGCGGGGATATGTTCTGAGAAACGTGTCGTTAGGCTGTTTCTTAGTTGTGGGAACAACATAGAATGTACTTAACCTCTTGCTCTTAGGCTACAAACTTGTACAGCCTGTTACTGTATAAAAACAACAGGAGACTTAATCAAGCAAAGAGAAAATGATGCAATCAAGACACTGTAAACAGGAGATGGATCAGGCTGCTGCCATGTGCACCAGATTCCGTTTTACAGTGCATCAATAATGATGCAAAATATGGCACAGTAAATACATAAACCAGTAGCATAGCTGTTCAGCATCATTATCAAGCACGTACTACACAGACTCGTGCTTGCTTTGCTTTTACAGGACTGCGGCGCAGGTGTGTTTACACCGGCATCAGCACAGATATGTGAGTAATGCGTTGGCCTAAGGCATTACAATGGCTGTTGAGCCTCTAGGTGATAGGAATGTTTCGGCTCCACTCTAACCTCACGGGACCACCTTTGTACATGCCGTCCCTTGTTGACAAAAATGTCCTTATGTGGCACATGACTGTACTGAGAAATTACACCTGGGCTGGAGGCAGCTTCATGGTCCATCCCTCACCAAGGGAATCTCTCTCACAAGGGTCTTTGGTTCACAACCCAGGGTGATGGGTGATAATGAAGTCAAGTCCAGCCTGGAACGCTGGGGGGTTGGGGACAGCTTGGACACGTGACCCAGTAAATTGAACAGAACAATAGAGGGAGGCCATCCTTGTCCATCTGCATTATTGGAGAGAGCTATACCTGACTTCACTCCAGAGTATCCTTGAACAACTGGCAGGTTGATCTGACCTCTGTGAGCCTGGTGAAGCAGGGTGTTCTGGGCTCTTTCCTGATACCGATGCCTCCAGATCTGTGGGCGGAGAGCCCAGGTAGCTAAAAGATGACTTTTTCGGTGGGGGAGGGGGATCGGGGGAGGGCCGAGTAGGTGGAGAGGAAGGGAGCAGGTGTCCCAGTGTCCAGAAATTGCATTTCTGCTACTTACACACCACCAGATATGCTCTCAGAGTTGGGAAACTGTATTGGTCTCTAAGGGAAGGTGGTGGGGGTGGTGGCTGTTGGGGCCAGGTGGGTCCGTAGGACATGAACCTCCTCCAGACTCACTCGACACCAAAGTCACCGTCCCAAGGCGCGTGTGTGAAGGGGTGGGGGCGGTGAAAACCGAGGCCGGTGGCAGTGCAATCCACTGGAAGGGCAGGACCATGCCTTTTCTACTTCGCAGCCCCCAGCCGTGGGCCCAGGGCCGGCCACAGGGGGTGAGCGCGCCAAGCAGGTCCTTGGGAACAGGACCGAACGGGAGACAAAGGCACCCGGTCTTCCTCAGCCCCGCGCCGGTCCCACTCCCCGCAAGAGATCCTCATTCCCCGGTAGGCAGGGAGCCCGGGGTAGAAGGGTGTGGACCGCCGGAGGCCAAGGGGGACAGGGTGTGTGTGTGTGGGGGGGGTTAGGGGACCGACATCCAGAGCAAGTGGCCAAGTGGGAGCGGGCGTGCGCGCACGCACGGGCGGGCGCGCGGGGGTGTCGGGGGGGGGAGGCAGGGGTGGGAGTGGCGGGGGGGGAGGAAGGGGGTGGTCTCCCAAAGGGGGAGGGCAGAAGGCCGGGGGGCGGGGAGAAGCAGGGCTTTTTAGCCCCGGCGCGGGCCGCCGGGGAGGAGAAAGCAGCCGAGGCGGCGGCGGCTCCCCAGCGCGCTCTCCTCTCTCTCTCTCTCTCTCCTCTCTGTGTCTCTCTCTCTCTCTCGCGGCCGTGCCACCTGCCGTCGCCAGCATGCTGCCGGGCCTGCTGCTGCTGCTGCTGTGGGGCGCGGGCGCGGGCGCCGAGGTGCTGTTCCGCTGCCCGCCCTGCACGGCGGGGCGCGTGGCCGCGTGCGGGCCGCGGGCCGCGGGGCCGGCGTGCGCCGAGCTGGTGCGGGAGCCGGGCTGCGGCTGCTGCTCCGTGTGCGCGCGGCTGGAGGGCGAGGCGTGCGGCGTGTACACGCCGCGCTGCGCGCAGGGGCTGCGCTGCTACCCGCACCCCGACTCCGAGCTGCCCCTGCAGGCGCTGGTGCAGGGCGCGGGCACCTGCGAGAAGCGCCGCGACGCCGACTCGGAGCAGGACGCAGGTGACGCGCGCGGCGCGGACGCGGCTCGCGGGGGGAGCTGGGGCAGCGTGGGGGGGGGATGGTCGGGGGTGCGGGTGGGGTTGGGGGCGCCCGGGCTGGCGGCCCTTCTGTGAGCCTCCTGCCTGCGCTCGGGGACCGTGTAGATCCGAGTCATTTGACCGAGGCCGGGGGGACTGCTGTTGGGCGGCGGGGGCTGGATCTAAAAGTCGGGCCGGGGCAGGGGACCTGGGGTTCGAGGCCACTGATTTGTGGGGATCGATGGGGAGAAGAGAGGCGCCCTTGTTGTCACGATTGTCCCGAGTGGCAAGTGTCCTGACCCCGATTTTGGAGGTGGAGGGGGGGTGGTGGTTAGATCTGTGGGAGAAGGAACCGAGGGGTCCCGGAAAGGTGGCAGACGCCGCTGGGGGCGGGGGGCAGAGGTGTTGGGTGCGGGGGACACTGGGGGACCTCTGGTGGGTGAGAAGGGGCGCCAGGAGAAGGCGGCGCCGCGCCGAGGGACCCCTCCTGCCCCTGGGATGGTGAGGTGCGGGGAGAGGGGACTTGGCGGGACTTGGGGGGGGGTGCTGGGGGGGGGATAAACCCGGCGCTGCTGTTTCACGCAGGGCACGAAGAAGGCTCTTGCTACTTACTCTGTGGAATGGAAAAATTTAAAAAAAAAAGGTCATTGGGAAGCGAGGAAGAGACCTCAGCGGTTGAGTCGATGTAACTGAAAGCCGGGGCGCCGGCTGCAGCCCCCCCCACCCCGGCAGGGGCCGCGGTCCCGCTCGGGTTGGCATCTGGGCCCCGGGGCAGAAGCCGGAGGATGCTCGGGAGGTGGCTGCCGCTGCTCTTGCCGGCGCGAGGCGCCCCCCACCCTTTCCGTTCCCCATCCTACTTTGTGGGACCTTCTTTCCCTCCGATAGAATGGGGACCCTGAGTTTTTTGTAAGGGTCCTCATCCCCCCCCCTAATTTTTTTTGAGGAACACAACAATAACCCCCCCCCCCCCTGGTTTATATGTTTTTAAAGTTACAAAAGCCTCCTGCCCCAGTGGCCTGGAGGAAGCTGCAATTATTTTCTTTCTTCCTGGAGACTGTGGCGAAATGTGCCCGCTGCCTGCAGCTGTTTTAAAAGCAGGAGAATCGAAGTTTCTCAAACTTGGGCGGGCGGGGGGAGAAAGGAAGGAAAAAGTGAAAACATTCTCGCTTGCTCCTGTGGGCACTGACCGGCTGCCCCCTCCCTCCAGGACCACCCCCTCCTACCCCTACTCTGCTGTTGTTTTATTCCCTGTTCTTCTTGGGGTGAGAGTTAAAATCCTTTTCTATTTCCCTGGTGCATTTTGACCTTGAGTGCAGGGCAAGTTAGGGCGTCCTCCAGGAGCAACCCCTCAGGCCCTTTCTTCTCCCTCCAGCTTGCTTCCCTCCCCAGCCTGTAACCCTTCCCTCCTGCTCCTCTTAGAAAATAAGAATAAAAGGGAAAAGACTCCGCAAAGTCCCTGTTGCTGAGGGGCGCCTGTCCCTCAGTCTCCTGTTCCTCTCCCCTCACACTCCCGCATCCCCCGTGGTCCAGCGGGGATGCACTGTGGTTTCTGAGCTGAGCTCTGACAAACTAAACATCTTCCTCAGCGGGGTGAACTTTTCAAGAGGCCTCCAAGTTCATAGAACCCGTTAGAATGTTTTAATAAAGTGCGGGAGACATGTCCTTCCTCGACGTTTCACTATCCCCTACACCTTCAGCCCGAAGACCAGCTTTCCTGTTTCCCAACCCCCCAGAAGCAGGTCAGGGTCTTCAGAAGGGAACAGAGCCGGAGATTCCCCATTCACTCCTCCTAGGAGCCTGGAGGGGGTGAGTTGTCTGGGGAGCCTGGGGACAATGGCATGAGTTCATGGGAAGAATGTCAGTCTGGATTTTCTGCCTGGTTATGGGACTCCTCTCCACTCGCCAGCCTTCTCCCAATGCCCAGGCGGATGTCTTCCACATTTTTTCTCTTGTGCTCCCGACTGGCAAGAGGCGACACCCAGGTGGGGGGTGGGGTGGAGGTTCGATGTGGAAGCCTGGTGGGCGCACTGGAAAGAAGTGACCGAGAGCTGAGTGCCTGAGGCAGGAGTAGGGTTGGTGGGGGAGGGGACCAAGGGGAGAAGCCTGGGCTTGCAGGGGTTCGGGGAAGATAGAGGGGCAAGTTTGGAGGCTTCTGTGCAGAAGCCCATCTTGGACTGGAGCAGGGAGGGGCTGTTGCCGGTCTGAGTGGGGCCAGAGGGGCAGGGCCTGAGACTGGCCTAGATGAGACCTTAGCACTGAATGCTGCTCCCTCCTACGCTTCATCTCCCATCCTTCTCCCCACCCCGCAAGCGTGAGCCTCCCCCCACCACCCATCCCAGCCGGCATTCCTCTTTGAGCAGGTTGCTTTTGAGAATTTTAAACATACCCTCTCATTTTGAGGCAGCAAACCCCAGCAGTTCCGGCTTCGCTGTTAGCTCTTTTGTCTTTGTTCCCAGGACTCAGGGGCTGTGTCGCTGGCTTCCTGGGGATGACTGGGATGCAGGGGGTGGGGGTGGGCGCTTCAGCCGGTGCTGAGCCTGCATCCCCTGGGGGTGATGGGCTGGAACTTGTTGGTTCAAATAAATCCAGAAGTCAGACTGGGGCAGGGGTTGGAGTGAGGGAGCCCGAAAGAAACATGGGGGGGGGACCCCGAGATCTTCAGGAGGTCTGGACCTTAAAAGCGCGTGACTGTGTTTGGTGGTGGAGTGGGAAAAGTGCCTAGAAATGTGAGGGAAGAGGGTTGGGGGCAGTTTGGTCCTTTCAGAATTTCGGGCCTTCTTCAGCATCTCCCTGCCTCCTTCCCTGCCCTGGACAATGCCAGGGATTATGCGGAGGGGCAGAGCCGCCCAAGTGGCCGTCTGGCCCGCTGCACATATAAAGGTGCTATAGAAATGTGCAGTCATTCAGAGTCTCCGGCCGGGCAGGCAGGCAGGCTGGCTGGCGGGTGGGCATCTGCAGTTGCTGGGGGCAGGAGAAGGGGGGGCAGAGCCGAGCACTGATTTACAGTGGTTTGGTGCAGTTTCAAAAAAAAAGAGGGGAAGAAAGCAATGGGACTTCTGGCTCCAAGCACTGCTTTGCATCTTGCCTTGCATAAATTTGCATACTGAGTTCAAAGTCGTAAAATAGACTTGGGGAATGAGTGGGACCCACTGTCACTGACGGCTAACACCACCACCACCTTCCGCCCCCCTCCCCTCCTCTGGACAGAGGGCTCAGAACTCGGCTCTGCGAAGCTGTTCCGCCTGCATCACCACCGCTTGGAAGGAGGAGATGGGGGAGCTGAGGGCTGCTGCTCCTGGGTCCCCTCCTGGGGGACATGTGCTTCCTTCGCTAGGGTGTCCCATGGCCTTGGAGGCAGGGCTGGTGCAGAGGATGTGGCTCGACAGGTCTGGAGCCCGCTAGGCTAGCTAAGAGCCAGGGGCTGCCATTGTGCTGGAGAGCTGGGTTTGGAGGAAGCCACCAAATCAGGGGCTTTGCCTGCAGTCTCCCTACTCACTTTTCACCTGAGTCAAGTGTTCACTGAAGTCAGTTCCCTTTGCTTGGTACCAGTGATTCCATCCATTCCTTTGGCAAGATATTTGAGGAAGCTTTGGTAAAAAAAGCAAATATTATATAACAATGGCAAAAGATCTCACAAAAACAGGACTTTAAAATGAATGCCCAACTGTCTAGGGGGGAAGAGGAACCCACCTGATGTGGTCATGAGGATCTATCTATGTAGTGGTTCTTGGCCAAATTGGACGATTGAGTTTCCTGGCAGGCAAAGGGAAAAGGGAGGCTTATAAAGTTCTCATTGTTCCGTTAGCATTGAGCTTTAAAATAAACTTTTCACGGAGATCAGTTTTTTTGATGGGGGGGGGCTATCTGGAAATTAGCTTTATAAAAAAAGCCCGTGGGTTGCTTGAGAATAGGGCATATTTGGTCACCCACTGCCAGGTATTTGAGAGAATCACTGCTCTCTAGCACAACTGTCAGGTTAGCTTCTTGTTGGTTCTCAGATTAGCTGTTTCCTGCCATAGAAAGTGGGACACGCAATTAAGATCTGATGTGAGGAAGTTCTGAAAATTCTCGGTTCGAATGAAA
Organism: Cynopterus sphinx; assembly: GCA_030015415.1. Taxonomy (NCBI): domain Eukaryota; kingdom Metazoa; phylum Chordata; class Mammalia; order Chiroptera; family Pteropodidae; genus Cynopterus; species Cynopterus sphinx. The sequence continues at coordinate 192,543,513 of CM057379.1, forward strand.
TGTAGAATCAGAGCTTTTTTCTCAGCCTGTTAGGGGTGGGGGTGGGGCAGGGCAGGGGCTGCTAAAAGGAAGGAGGGAGAAGCAGAAAATAAGTAGTTATGGCCACATTTGGTTTTGCTGCTGTTTTCACATCCTATATTACAGTAACAACAACAACAAAAAAGGGCTTGGTTATTATTATTTAAAAAATAATTTTCTATCTATCTAGAGGCTGCATTTAGCTTTCGTCTCTTTTCTGTGTTTTCTGCTTTCTCCATCCTGTCTTCTCAACACCCTCTAGACACTTTTGTCCCACGCTTTCTCACTGTGGCCTGGTCTAGGACACCTGCTGGACGCTAAGTAGGTGGACAGGCATAGAGAAAGTGTCATGGAAAATATATTGACCCGAGCGTTTCTCAGGGATCCAGTTGGAGGGAGACCACGGAGGTGAATGGCGACTGGAATGTCTGAATCAGATCTAATCCTTTTGTGAGGCGGGAGGTTGGTGGGCAGTGCAGGGTCTGGGCTTAGTGGATGGGGTGGGGGGGAAATAGCCATTTCTCCGCAGGCAGCTTCATGCTTGGGCTGCTTCTGCGGACGCCAAGGCACAGAGGAGCGAGGTTACACTTTCCCGTTACCAGAGGAGCTAGTGTTCTGGTTGGCAGAAGTTCTAGGCCCCTCTGCTTCTCCTTGCTATCTCTGGCCAGCGTTTTGCTGAGGTGGCAGGCAGCCGCCAGGAGGTGGGTCGTATCTCATCTGCTCTTATCCTGCTGTGAACTGGTTCTTTGCCTGCTTTGTCTTCTGTGTGTGACCTCCCTGTGACGTAGGTTTTTTACCTCTATTTTGCAGGTGTGGACTCAGGCTTAGTCAAGGGGCACCTTAGCAGGTAATGGATAGGATGAGAAACTAACCTGGCTGCCTTTCCTCTGGCCAAGCGAGGGATGGAACTTGGCAGAAAAAGCCTTTGACTCTGTCAGCCAGAAGGTTTGTTCGTGGACACCTGCCATGTGCAGATGATGCCCGGGTCTCGGTTCATCACTGCCGGCTTCAGGTTCCGTTATTTGCATTTTCTCGCCTTCTCTGAGAGGCCCAAGTCCTGGAGCTTGGGGACTTCGGAAATGGAAGTGGCCATCGTGCAGCATTTAGGAGAGGCAAAAGGGTCCCAGGGTGGGTTTCTGGACAGGAGAAATGGGGGGCACGAGGAGGCTGAGAATAGATGATGGTGGAAGCAGCCTGGCCTTTGCTATCAGTTGACCTCGGTTTCAGTGCTGACGTGTCTCAGAACCTGAGTGGTGATGGGCTGAGGCCTTCCCCATGGGTGAAATGGGGATGACTGTATCTCTCAAATGGGGTGTGTGTGAGGGCAGCTGTGGCAGTGGAGAGTGTCTGCCACATAGTAGGTTCTCACACACATTCGTTGCCTTAATCTTGGCAAACAATGTCTCCTTTCCTTTAAAATGAGTGCCCAACTGTCTTTGTCAGGCTGGCCAATCGTCTCCAGGATTTTGTCACAGCATGAAGGGGCCTCATCAGAGCCTAAGTCCCCTTATCTGTGAGTCAAGAATCGATAGGACCACCAGCTCCGCTGAGTTGTGCCTGCTTGCATGCTATGTGTGTGCGAACATGTGTGTGTAAAGATAATACATGTAAACCTAAAAAAAAACCCCTTTTTTTATTGTAATGAGTCACTGGATTTTTATCTCTTCACCTATAAAAAGGAAATATTTATGCCTTTGACCTACTTTTACAGACAGTAGTGAAACTGTTTCTTAGAAAGGATAATGAAACCGCCTTTTAAATGCAGTATAAGCCCCGTTGGCAACATTGAGGTCAACAGGCTCATGCTGTTCATGGATGAGGTAGGCAGTGTTCTCGGGGGCCTGTGTCCTGAAGTCTAGGACTGACTGTTCTCGGGAGCGTCACTCTGCAGTGCCCAGATGTGGGGTGGAGGGACTATGTGGGACAAAGGTGGCCCCAGAATTCAGACACTGGGTACTTGTGCTGGCCTTGCTGCTCGTGAACAGGTGACACAGGGCTGAATACTGCTTTCACCTGGACGGCCAACCTGTCGGATCCAACCCTCCAGCTGCCTGTGTTCAGGGGATTGGAAGATCTCCAAGGCCACGTCTCAGGCAGAAAGCTCCCTCCGGTACGGATGGCCCTCCATGGGAAACTTGTGAGGACCCAGGCTTCGGAACAATGGGGGTCAAGCATGAACTGGCCCTAACTCAGTCAGGACGTAAGACGTTGGGAGGGGGTGCAGTTGTTGAGTTGTCAGAGCCAGCGAAGACCCCGTGGTGCCTGTTTCCTGCTGCAGGAAAACAGGCTTTCAGATCCATCCTGTCTGAGCCGAGGGTGCCAGAAAATTGAACGTGATCCTGGCAAAGAAACTGGATGTTCCATCCAAAAAAAGTGACGTTTCCTTACTATGAGTCTCCAGAGTTTACCTCACTCTGAGGGGGGAGCAGCATTGCTTTTCACAAGGAGCTGAAGGGTCTCAGTGGGGATGCTGGGTGCAGGACTGTTTTGGGGGGCTGGAGTTCTTTCTAATTCCATCTGTGGTCCCAGAAAGCCCTTGGAGTGGTGGCTATTGGGGCACAGTGATGGCAGTTCTCAGGCATCTGATGGAGTTGAGGCCCCAGAGAAGATGGATGCTTGAGCTTTGGGGTTTCAGCATATGCTTGGTGGTGAGAGCCAGGACAGCAGGGACAAAGTGCAGTATTTGCCGCTGGGAATCTGGGGTGGACTTGGGGCCTTCATGGTGTGTGTGGTGGGAGGCAAAGCCCACCTTATAGGTGGGGATTTGGTCCAGAGAAATTTCTTGGCTATTAGGTTCCAGAGTAACTGCCCCCACCCTCACCTCTCCTTTGCATGAGTAGAGTCTCTCTGGGCTATAGGAAGGCTTTTTCTCTCCTGGAAAATGGACCATCCCCCTGTGTCTCACCCCCGCCATTTGGCTCTTAACCCTAGGCCCGACCCTCCCCCTCCTCACCACTCCTGTTCCTTAACAAAGCCAGGGACGATCGGGCTGGCTCAGCTCCTGGGTGTCAGTCAGGACGCAGAGGGAGACCTTGCTCAGAAAGCGGCTCCCCCGGAAAGAAGTACAGAGTGGACTGTAGTTGGGAATTGTTTCCCGTTTCCCCCCCTTTTTTTGGTAAGGGGGGGCATTTGGCAGCCCTTGGGTCCCCTTCTGGCCGCCAGCCCCACATCTCTTCCTGGCTGTTGGGAGGCAGAGCAGGAGTGAAGGTTGGGGAGAGGGGACAGGGGGGTTGGCAGGCCTCCAGCTGCCAGGCAGGAGAATTGGCCCACGGGCTCTGGTTAAGTTGGCCCGAGCAGAGCCTGGGGAGGTTTCTAATTAGTGGACGGGTATAGGTGTGTAGCCTGTGTTCATTCAAGGAACCGAGAGCTCTGGGAGCCAGGGAGCTGAGGACGGGAGTGCACTGAGCCCAGGAAGGCCTGGGGCAGCTGGGGAAGAGGAGGTGTGGGGGTGAGGCAAGAGGACACGCTTAGAGTGTTCCACCCTGACAGGAGTGAAGAGATGGGGACTTTCTGGCCGAAGGGATCTGAGTGAGCAAAAGGGCAACCTCAAAGGATAAATGACAAAATAATGACACCTAAAACTGCTTTTTTTGCTAGACATGGTCTACTTCTCCCAAAATGCCTTTAGATTTTTTTTTTTCCATCTGTTTTAGCCTTAGGATGCTCCCCACTTGACAGATAAAGAAATCAAGGCTGCATTCAGGTTCGAATGCGAGTGCGGACCAGAATGGAAGGACCAGAATGGAGTCCAGGTCTCCAGCGTCTCATTCCAGGGCTCATTCCATCAGACGCTCACATGCAGAGAGGCAATGAGTTACATACTGCCGTTTAGAAAAGCTCCTTTTCCCTGGGAGGCAGTCATTAAGGCATAACTTCTCAAAAATGGTCCTTTATGCAACTCCCAGGAAACTTCTTTGAGGCCTATTGTCTTGACTTCTGGGTGGTGGTGCCCAGTTGCCTCTGGCTGGTGAACGCACTTTCTAAGTGCCTGAGACCCAAGATAAAATTCGAATGGCAATTCCTTGTTTCCTGCCCCACCCCCCACAGCCTGATAAGGTTGGGTAGTTTCTGTAGCAGCAGCGGCAGGGGGTGTGTCAGGCAGGATGAAGCGGGGTGGGTGTGGGGTGTGTTTACTGGATCTTGAAGGCTTTTGGGGTTGCTGGGTGAGGCCAGCTGGTACATGACTGATGGATGGCTTCTTTTGCTGGGAAGGTGGGAGTCCTGTGGAGATGGGGAGGGGGCGAGGTGCTGGGAAACAGAAGAAATGAAGTGGCCTGATTGAGAGTCTCCTTAGGCGATACCAAGTGACCGGATGCCATTCTGGTTGGCTAAGAGCTATGACGCTTAACAACCTGGGTTTGGGTTTGGCTCTGCCATTGCCTACGTGACTTTGTACAGTTGGCCTCAAACCGAATGGCTTTTTTTTTTGTTAAGCGTAAGAGGGGATAAGAAATTATCAGCCTCATGTGATTGATGATAAAACAAAGTTATGTACCTGAACCACTTAACTCAGAAACTCTGACAATCAGATGTGGTCATACAGGTTCTGTCCCCCTCCTTCCTTCTTCCTTTGATGTCAACTTAATAGAAGGGAAACGGCCGATGCTTGCTTTAGGGTGTTTTGTGATTGGCCAGGTTTAGTAAGAAGAGCTACTTAAAAATCCTTTAGGAGATGTGGCTTCTTCCACGAGGTATGGCTTCCCCAGATAGCTGCCCTTTGCGAAGTCCAGAGTGGCCTTTGAAGCATTGCCACTCGCTGTGCTTCTACCGGTGGCCGAGGGCTGATTGCGGCTTTCGTGTGCCCCTGAGCTGAGGATTCTCACTTGGCACTGCTGGTTGTCTCTGGTTTCGTTTCCTGCCTCTAAATCAAGAGCGTATAATCCATGGAAAGAGAAGACGTGATGCAGTAATATGTCAGACAACGTTAGTAAACTTTTGGTTACAGAAAAAGGAAAGCCTGGTGACCTATTTAAAGACACTTATTTATATTCAGGACACTTCTCGTGCTGGTTTGAGAGTGCGGCCGGCAATCCTAGACATCTTCGCACGATTTTAGTTTCTTGCCCCCTATAGGTCCAGTTTGCCAGGCTTGGAGTATCTGGGAACAGTCTAATGAGGATGGAGAAGAGGCAGGTGGAAGGGGAGGGTGGGAGCAGGGAACGGGGTAGGACCTGGTCTCTATCCCTCTATGGGAGCAGGTATGTGGTGTCACATCATCGAAAGTGAGCATAGGGACAGTTGTTGGAATGTGGATCCTGGGAGAAGACCCAGCTCATGCTTCCTCTCCAATTTCATGCTTCCATTTGCTCGCTGCCTAGATGGTGAGGAAGGGGCCAGAAACGTGAGAAAAAGAATAGGGATAAAAAGAAATAATATAATCAGTGTACTAGGCCAGAGCGTGGGGAGGTGCTCTTTGGATAGTTAGCTTTCCGAATGCTGAAACGTTGAGCACGTATTGTGTGCAAGCTATGCGACCGACTGTCAAAATGCAGCCGTCACACCACCTGCAGCACGTGCTTTGTGATCCTGGCGAGGGGAGCAGGAAAAGCATTTTGAAATGTTGAATGTTCGCTGAGAAGAAACCAGGTCAGTCGAGATGTGTATAACATATCTCTAGATAAATGGGCTCCTCTTCCAGCATTTTGGCCAAGGCCCCTTGGGGAGATCGGGATGTGAAATGACGAGAGTCGCGAATAACGTCACCGAAGCAAGAACGTCACGCTCATCAGATTCCGACTTCTTCAGGCTCGGAAGAAGGAAGCACACTCTTTCCCTTCCAGAAACGTAAACTGAGCGCACAGAACGAGTTCTTTCCTGACCTTCTTTTGTCATGTCTGGAGCTTTTTAGAAAAGCTCTCTGGAAGCGAAGTCCAACTTTGTGTCTCCAAGAAACCTCCATCCTTTGGAGGAGAAAGGAGGGGCGTGGACCCGTGGCTTCTTGCCGGTGCTCTCCGGCTAGGGAGCTGTGAAGGAAGTTGAGAGCTTTGCGCAGCGGGACCCTTCATCGGTTCAGCCAAGTAGACTTGGACACTTGAAGTTCATGTTGTCCCATCGTCCTTCATCCTCCAAAAGTTCCTCCTTAATGGTACCAGAGGAAGTGTGTGCAGTTTGTCACTCGTTTTGGGTCTTTCTCATGAAACTCTTCAGTGGACTTCTGCCCTGGATCTCTCCTGTTTCTCTTTAAGGCTGTTTCCTCTCTGGTCCTCAGGGAACCGGGACAGGTGCCTCCTCCCTTCCATTAGGCAGCTCCACCACGGTGCACCTGTAGTGCCCCCAGAGCTCTCTGCACTGTACCGGAATGGGACCGTCCTTTGGTTTTCCATTCTTAGGCCTGAGCATCTTGATTCCTTCATCTTCCCCTCCTTGACTCTCTAACTCCCCTCCATTACCTTCTAGTCTTTTCTCTGACTCATTTCCCAGCTGTCCCTGCCACAGAGCCCTGACCAGGAGGAGCCCATGGTCAGTCTCCGACTGGTGGGCAGGTGATCCTGGCGACACTGTGCTGGCCTCTGAGATCTGAGAGAAGCGGTCACATTGGCCATCTAAATCACTGTTGTTTGGTCCTCTGCCAGCCAGTGGGGTTCCCAGGGCACCCCAAGTTTACTAATATATTCTCACTTGACAAAGAGGGTGAGGAGTGAGAGAGGTGAATTTTTAAAAAGAAAAATTTTAAAATGCAGAAAAATACTAAGCAACATAACAACACCAGTTTACCACCCAGCACTGGGAGTGGTTGATATTTTGCCGTCATATTTGATTCTAGTCTTTTTTTTAGCTTCCCCCGACGGCCCTCGTCACTAGCCTCCTATTCCCTGTCCCCCCTCCTCAGAGGCAACCCCCAGCATGCATTATTTAATGTTTCTCTTTCTTATCTAGACAGATTTGCTAATGAATAACCATTATCTAGAATTGTTCTCTGAAAAGAAACAAAAAATGTACATAAAAGGTGTCGTTCTGTCCCTTTTCTCTCTTGTCAGCCTTAGGTTTTTGAGATCAACTCACGAAACTCTCTTCAGTATATTATTCCATTGTGTTATTCTGCTGATTTATTTATCCATCCATCTATTGAAGGACTTTTAGGTCAGTTTGCTAATAGTTTTTTGTAAGTACAAATAACGCAGTAATGAACACTGTGCATGTGTCCTTTTGCACATGCGGCAGAGAAGGGGAATTGCGGGGTTAGGCACATCCTCTCTGCTCCTGTAGCCTCTGGTTCATTTGCACCAGAACACACTCTCTGCTCACTTGAGCCTTCAGCAATCAGGTCACCTTGCAGGTTCTTGGGTGGCTTTAGTTGAACCAGAGGAGACATGTTCGGGACCCACGGAAAGGAGAGAAGCTGATAGGGCTATTTGCCATCTTGATATCAGTTTCTCTGGCTCTTCAAGGGCAGGCTGGCTCGCAGAGTCCCAGAGGACCTTGGCTGAATGTGAGCGTGCTTTTGTTTTCTCAAACTGCTGCCTGCCTCTGCCCTGACCCTTCCCAGGTCGTCGTCATTCCAGGAATGACCCTGGTGAGTGTGAAGGCAGGGAGGCTCTGCAGAGGCAGTGCTGTTTCTGCCCACTCGGGAGATGGTGACGTGAGGGTATGCTCTAGAAAGCTCTATGATGCCTGGCCAAGAAGGGCTTCTCCTTGTGCATCCCAACACATGTGCTTGTCTGTTTATGAACCTACGCGTCAGTGCATGGAAACTGCTTACGTGCCTACGTCTTTGCAAAGTGTGTATGTGAAACCATGTCTCTTAGGAGGCACCTTCCTCATCCCCATGAAGTTCTCCAGGAAATGGAGGTAAGAGAGAAAGAATCACCCAAGAATGGGGTCCTGGAAATGCCAGAGCTTGAAGAGGGTTGTTAAAAACCCGATTCTTTTGACTTTTGTCCAGGCTGTTGTCTTTGAACTTCGGGGGCGGGAGTCCAGGTCTCTATTTTTAGAAAGCTCTTGACTTCTGTTGAACAGCTGTGTTTGGGAACCAATCACCTGGTCGAACTCCCTGAATTTACAGACCAGCACACGGAAGCCTGCACACCTCCGACACCCTGCTGCCATTACTCAGAGCCCAGGAATGAATGGCAGTAATACCGGGATCAGAACCTCAGGCCTCCAGTGTCTTCCTTCCGCCCTGAAACTGGTAGGCCAAGGCTGTGAGCCCAGGAGCCCTGGTCTTCCCACGGAAATCCAGGAAGGGTCTGTGGTGGCCTGGCGCGTGGCCGGCTCTCTGCCCTTCCTTTTGTAGGCCATCATCTCAAGCAGTGGTTCTTCCCTGGACAGGGTAAGGCCTCTGCATACTGGCCATTCCACTCACAGACTGCACTGAGCTCTTCAGCACTTAGCTGGGGGCCAGGCCTGTAGTAGCTGGGGTGCAGGGGAGGTGGTCCCCAGATGAGAAAGGCCCGTTCCTGCTCTTGTGTGATATAATCTGGATGACTTGGGAATTGAACACATCCGAGGAAGCGGCTTGCAACCATTTCCTCTCACAAAGGGAATGCAGGGGGGGAGGAATGACTTCCTTTTGTTCAAAAATCAGGGTGAGATGCTACGGGTCTGTTCCCAAGGGGTTTCTCCCAGAACATGGTGGCATCTGAGAAATGTCAGGTTTGCTTAGCTGGCTCCCTTGCAAGGAGCACGAGCTCAGAGTGGGACAGAATGAGAGGGGAGTTTGGGATGAGGCTGGCTGTCAGCAGAGGCTGGATGGACTGGCCAGGAGAACATCCCTGAGTAAGCTGGAATGTGTCCTGGGTGCCAGCCTACCCCACAGCAGACCTCCATGTGTGCACCACTATTCATGCACTGCCACCTGCTGCCTCTGACCTTTTGAAAAAACAGGTAGAGGAAGCCGCATACACAGTGTTAGTCACCCAGAGAGTCTAGGACTGCAGGTTAAACTTTAACAGAAAGATAACAAATAGACCCCCCTTTCCACCACTTTCTAATTGCTGCTTCCCTACCTACCTCCCAGCATGGCCTGAATTATCCACCCAGCCTCTGGGTGGGCTGTGTTATCGAACACAGCGGCCACGTGCTAGAGGGAGTTAGGTGACTGCAGTCAGCCATCCAAAGGGACTGGCTTCAAATTCTTTCCCACGAAAGCTGTTTCCCCTGTGTGTTCCCTGCTTAAGTAGCAGCCTTTGCTTTATTTAGTAGGATTATTATTTCCATTTTTCAGACTTGTGAAATTAGAGCTCAGAAAAGTTAAATGGTTTGGCCAAAATCACGGGTGAACCGTAAGTGGCAAGGCCAGGATTGGAATTCAGGGCGCTTGACTCCCGGAGTCCTTTGCCCATTAGGGTTTCTTAATGAATTGTCCCCGGCCGTGGCTATTAATGGAGGAGTTGTCCAGGAGGGAGGAGGAAGATACAGCAATTAGTTCTTTATTCTTTTGTCCAACGTATATTAAGGTTAAGTGCGTTTTGGGAGAAATCCAGAAAGGAGCCAGGTGAGTTCTGTGCCCAGCTAGAGTGGAACTAGGAAGGCAGCCAGCATCGCCTCGGTCTGTTACCTGTTGAAAGGTGAATTCACTGGAGGAAATGCCGTTGTGGTTGGGTTAGATCATCAGGTGGTGCCCCAGATCTTAGCTTTCTGAATGATCAGGAGAGAGACTAAGGAGAAGGTCGGAAGATGACGAGGGTCTCTTCAGAAGCAAGAAAGGAGACGTATTAACCTGCTATGAAGATGGGTGATGCCTGGAGAAGCACGGATGCCTCTCACTGAAAGCAGGAAGGAACAGGGGGTTGCTTTTAGATCCTCTGAGCGTATTTTCCTAAGAATGCTTTCAGGTTTCCCAGAGATCCGGAATTGCCCCCTGTCCAATGGAACACTGAGCCGGAGCATCGCACTGGGAGAAAATGAGGTTTCATAAGTGCAAGGGTCTGCCAGACACAAGGGTTTTTTTTTTTTTATTATTCATTGAGTAAGGCCGTTAGTGCAGCAATCAAAGAAGATTGCATGGGGGGGAAGAAGGACTATGCCAAAATGAAGTTTTCAAATGAGGGTGTGAATGCATAGAAGTAGATAAAGCTCCTTTTCCTGGCGTATCGTCTTCCGGCTGCCCTCCTCCGCCAGCTCAGTGAGGCTGGGTCAGTGTGGGGACCCCATGCCAATTATGAAGCATCACGGATGCTGGCAGAGAGGTCGTTTGCTGCTACAGACCCAGGTGGCAGTCCTTCTGGGCTTCGGGCTTGCTATCTGTAAAATGGGACAATTTGTCCATTTCTCCTCATTGCACTGGCCTTGCTCATTCCAGCTCTCCTCCAAGTGTGTAAGGTGGAAAAGCTTGGCAATACACCTGAAGCAGGATGGGACTTCTCTCTGTTCTTCCAGCCCTCCCCAGATGAGGCCAGGACTCTCTACTCTCCCCCATTTCTCTTTGGCAAAGCTTTACCTTCTGTGTGTAACTGGGAAACTCCCCGCTTCAGTGTTGACCCATTTCCTGGGTCACTTTGTAGGGGGGAACCGCTAATGCTTATTTATCTTTGGGGAGAATCTCTTTCATGGGCCTTGGAGGTCCCTGTCGGCCAGCTTCAAGCCCGAAGCCTTTCCCGGCGATGCGATTTGGGTTGCTAAGAACTGTTTCTCAAAGTGACCTTTGCACTGCAGCCCACAGAGCTGCATGCATAAGCGGTTGCTTAATAAATATTATTCTGAACCTAACTCTCTTAGGCAGGAAAAAATGCAACTTGGTATTTTTGTTTTGAGGGCAAATTCCATCTCTAGCTGGAGTTCTACAGCTGGAATGTTTTCCTGTGGGCTGCTCCTGTCACCTCTGAGAGAATGTATGGGAAGAACTTGGTCACGTGTGGTAATGGCCTTGTCGGACTGGGTGTGGGAGGCCATGTGGGGCTTCATTCCCCTGGGGTGGAGGAGAAATGGGAGCAGCTAAAAGCTAGCCTCGGGTGCCCAGCACCACGAATGCATATAGGGTCTCTCGAAATCCTGCTGGCAGCCCATTACAGGTGCCTGCTGTTTGTCCGTGTTTTATGGACGAGCAGTGGAGGCACAGAGAGCTTAGGTAACTTACCTAGGGCTGCACAGCTAAGTGGTTGAGCTGGGGTTCAGTCAGGCAATTAGACTTGGGAGCCTGAATTCTCGAACCTCCTTGGCTGAGGAGGGAATCAAGGCTTTTCGCAGCCCGAATCCTTTCTGATCACCCAGCTAGCTACCTCCTTTTCCTTCTTGGGGACGTGGAGTGTCAGCATGTGCGTCAGCAGACCAGGCCCGTGGATTTCCTCATCTGACTGGCACGTTCGTTGGCAGCGATGAGATCAACAAAGGCATGGAGTGAGACATACCCTTGAATCCAGGTGACCTCTCTGAGGGTGGACAAACTGACCTTCACCCCAGAGAGGTCGTGGATATCTCAGGATAGGACACCAACTCTGTCCCCTGTCATCTGGGACCTGGAGCACAGCATTAGACATTTTTGCCTTTGTAGGCCCCTTTTTTTTTTATTAAAAAATATTCTAAAATCATATTTTATAACCACCTTATAACTGCAAATACATCAGGATTATGTATTAAGACGTTTTCTTTGACCTAAAAGCTCATTGTCCTTTCTGATTTTCAAAGAAATTGAAACATTTTCTAGGCCCCTGGGCCCTGTGTCTGCTGTGCCTAATGAACTCATCTGTGCACCCCTCTACCTTGTCAAACATGTTCCCAGAGCTTACGGAGGGCTTTGTCCTGAGCCTTGCCTTCTCGGACTTAGCCAAGGGATGTATCTTTGGCTCCATCAGTGGTATGAGTGCCCAGGAGATGCCCAGGGAAGACCCCTCCACCTCCAGAAGGTGGACTAGCAGGTTGGAAATGTGGCTGCGGATGGAAGGAATGGTGAGGTCTTAGCCTTGGGGTAGGGGAGGATATAGCAGAGCTCGGATCTGCTTTATGTGGGGCAGAGGTCTTTAGCCCTGGGATGGGGAAGTCTTAGGCCTCAGGTTAATGCCTAACTCTTCTGAACAGTGGTTTTCCACTGGGGCAGTTTTGCCTCCTAGAGGCCATTTGGCGATGTATGAAGACGATTTCGATTGCCATGACTTGGGGAGGGTGCTACTGGCATCTAACGGGTGGAGGCTCAGGATGCCGCTCGGCATCCACAGTGCACAGGACAAGCCCCTATGAAGAGTCATCTGGTCCCAGGGTCAGTAGTGCTGGGGTCAGGGGCTTAGTGGAGTAATGGGGCCGTGAACTGCCAGGGTTCTTCCTTGTGCTGGGGAGTCAGGCACTCCAGCTTGACGATGCATGGACCTGATGACAGCTCTTCGGATGTTCGGTGGCTTGTCTTTCTGTTTCCTGGTTCTCAGTGTCAGGTTCCACGTTGCTGAGGTAGCATTTCACTGAGGCAGCCGTCCATCATCATCGCCCTCATCACCATCATCATCATCATGGTAATGACCACCACCACCATGACATAGAGTTTCCATGTTCCAGGCTATATCTTAAGTGCTTTACCTATAATAGATGCTCAGCAGTTCGGTGACATAGGATATGTTGTTATCCACTTAGAGCTAACAAAACGGAGACACAGAGAGGTTATGCAGCTGCTATCAAAAGTGGCAGAGCTGGGATTTAACCTGAATTGCTGTCTTGCCCAGTTTTTGCTTGTCTGGAGATAATGCTCTGAGTTCTACAGGGATGCTGCTGTCGCTAGTGAGAACTGACCAGGCATCAGGCCCCGCGGGCAGGGGAGGGATGTGGGCAAACCTCTGCTGAGCGTTTCTGTTTGCCGGAACCGAGCTGCTGGTGGCTTGTCACCTGGAATCTGCTGGAACATGCTCTGTGAAAGTAGGCGCCAGTGCCAATGGCACAGAGTGCCTCGTCGCTTAGGTGGTGAGTGAGTGAAGGCCACAGCTCACCACAGCCCAGAGAGGGCTTGGGTATCACGGCCTCACTTTGAGAGGTAAGGACCAGCTCTTTCCACCACACAGCACTGCCCGGGACCACGGCCGTCTGGGCCACCGTGCTGTGCCTAACTTCTGAAGGGACTGCCAGATTCTAGGCGCTTAGCCTGAAACGTGTGTGGAGAAGTATCTTTAGAGCCATTCAGCTGTGTTTGGGCTGTCAGGTTCTGAACGTGTTTTAAAAGGGATGGGAAAATGTGCACGGTCTGATTAGAAACACTCCCGCCGCGTCCCCAGGTCTTGTTGGGACCTGCAGGCCAGCCGCTCTGGGCAGTGTGGCCTGCGGCCTGGTTTGCTTTGTTGTGTCTGCAAGTGGCTGTTTGGGCCCCTTGACCCCCCTAGAGCTCCAGCCCTTGTCTACCAGGTTCCCACTCTTCCACACCAGTCTGTGCCTCTGGCCTGTTCCTGGCTGGACGTGCCCAAGCCAGTGTGAGACTGTGGTAGTCGGGGACTGCTCCCAGGGCCCCCCTCCTGAGCTGTGCACACGACAGGAGCCTTTCCCTGTTGTTGGCTAATTGGCAGTTGAAGAAAGCCGGAGGAGACGTCATGGGCGCTCCTTGGACCAAAGTCTGGATGCAATCAGATGAAGCTTCAAAGTTGAGGTCGTCGTTCCTGTTCTTGGGGCTCTCATCGTAATGGGGGACGGCAGTGGTGTGCCTGGACAGACGTGGGGACAAAGCAGGGTCACCGGGGTACTGCTGTGGCAGCCGTGGGAGTACCGCATTAGGGGAACAGGTGGAGGGGTAGACCCACAAATGCAGAGTCACAGCGGGGGTGTTGGGAACTAGGTTCTGGTGGTGCCGAGGCCCCCCCTTCTCACCCTCGCCAGACTAGGCCTGGGTGGCCATGTCTTAAACCTCAGCGCATCTATGCCCTTTCAGACCGTGAATGATGGATCCCCCTAGATGGGGGGTTGGTGTGGAAGGTGACTCAGGGAGGTCTTTCTAGGGAGAACGACAGGCCCCAGAAGGGACTGAATCGTATCCCATGGCAAGGGCCTGGAAGGCACGTTTGTCTGTGCTCTGCCCTGGCGTTCTGGGATGCAAGCAGAACAGGGCAGGCATCGCAGGCTTTTAAGAGAGGGTGATGGTGACAGGGCCCATGTGAGAGCTGCAGGTGTGAGTGAAATCAATAATCCATGTAGATGGCTCAGCACAATGGCTCAGACAGACATCAGTTCTCTCCGGTCCCGTCATCACTGGGTCCAGACAGCCCCAGAGGGCCCGACTCTGGAAACTGGACCTGGAACTCCGCTTCCCTCCCTCTCTGCAGACACTGGTGATGACCACGAGGATGGAGGCCTGGTTGAGAACCACGTGACCACGAGCATGTTTGGAGGCAACGCTGGCCGGAAGCCCTTCACGTCGGGCATGAAGGAGCTGGCCGTGCTACGGGAGAAGGTCACCGAGCAGCACCGCCAACTGGGCAAGGGCGGCAAGCAGCACACCGGCCTGGAGGAAGCCAAGAAGCTTCGGCCGCCACCTGCCAGGGTCAGAGGGGTCGGGTCTGGTCGGAAGGGTGGGAGGACCTACAGAGGGAGTCTCGTAGTGGGGGAGTCGGGGAGGGCACGTCACTGTGTGGCCTGCAGGTTAAGCACTTTCCGGTTCTGCCCCCAACATATTCAGTGACCTTCAGGCCAATCAGCCAATGAGTGTCTCTTGGCGGCCTCAGCATCTTTGGCCGTGAAATGGACTGGGCGTGTGGATTCTTCAAGTCCCTTCCTTCTAAAATGTCCACATTTCTACTTGGCTTTGGGACACAGGCAAAGAAAACAGATGCTAGAGATGAGGATGATGGATCCCCTTGAACTTGCTCACTCTCGTGGCAATGTCCTCCCCTTACTCCGCTTGCCCGCTTCTTCTTTCCAGCCCAGCTCTGCTGTCTTGGGTCTTGGCCTCGGTTGGGTTTATGGAGAGGGATGGAGTAGAGATATCTAAAGACAACTTCTTAAATACCATATTTGCAAGTAGGTCTCATTTTTACTCCTGACAGCCATAGACACAGCAAGGGGAGGAGTGAAAACTCACATCTATCTGCCTTTCTTAGCGGGGTGGGTGGGCCACAGGGATGTGGTAGTGAGCTCCCTGGTCTGGGGGGCAGAAGCCCCTCGTTCGACCTGTGTGGCCTGGGAGAAGTCCCTTCCCAAGCACGAGCTGCTTTCTGAGGTTGCTCCCAGGGCCTGTGTTTTGTGAACTCGTTCTCTAAGCATCGGCTGTGCCCACAGACCCCCTGCCAGCAGGAGTTGGACCAGGTCCTGGAGCGGATCTCCACCATGCGTCTCCCGGATGAGCGGGGTCCTCTGGAGCACCTCTATTCCTTGCACATCCCCAACTGTGACAAGAACGGCCTGTACAACCTCAAGCAGGTGAGAGAAGGACCTTGTTCCTGCCCCTCCCACCTGTAGTCCCCTGGCTCTGGGTGCTAGACCAGACTATAATGTCACAGGTGTGATGGGATGTCAGCTGCCAGGGCTGGTGAGGTGGGCTTCCCTCCCTGGCTTGAGGCCTGGCAGAGGCTGACTCCACTTACGCAGCCACCCACCAGTAGTGCTTGGTGTCCAGACTGGGAGGGAGCCTCTTGGAGAAGAGATGTGGACCTACACCGATGCGTCTCTGCCTTTATTGCGTATTAGAGTCACCTGGAGGTCATTCCCAGGCCTGACCCTCAGAGACTGCCACTGAGAAGGCTGGGGGAGGACCAAGGGTTTGCATTTCTAATAAGCCCCCAGGGCATGCCGGTGCCGGTCCAGAATTACGGATCGAAACCACTGACCAAATAGCCTGTCTGGTTCTCAAGGATCTCAGGGAATGGAGAATCGGGGCTGGAGACATGCCACTTAAAATAGCTCTAAATACGGTAACAGGGCAGCATTGCAAGCACCGCAGAGAAAATTAGGAAAGTGTAAGTAAACCAGGCGGATCCCTGCCCCGCTCCCCCGCCCGTTCCACTGTGTTCCTGTGCCTTCCAGCCGTCCGTGTACGTTTGGAGACTTTCTCCTCGACATCATCAGTATTTTTCCCATAGCCGCATGTTCGGTGGCTGTTCAGTATCGATTGGTTGTCCTTTCACCCAGCCCACCCCTCCCCTCCTCCAGCTCATCCTTTCTCTAGGGAGAACAAACATACGTGCCTTTCCTTTAAGGCAGAGCGGGAATGGGAGGGAAGAGAGGGAATGGGAGGGAGAATGGGGTGAGGCGTGTGGGCTGCCCTGGCCATCCCGTTTCCCATTTCCAAGCCGTGGTTCTGAGCCCTGGCTGCCCCAGGGCCTGCTAGGCTGCTTTAAAAAAGTACAGATGCCAGGGCCGCACCTCCAGACTTTCGGATTTTTGTGAGTCTGGGGTGTTCACGGGCCACCAGTGATTCTAGCGGAGCCAGGAGATGGGATATGGGACTCTCTGATCCCTGGGAGGGGGCGTCTCCCTTCCCTCCCTCCTTCAGCACAGGCACCTTGTCCCCCGTAAATGACAGGCTGGTGTTAAGAGCTATTTATTCGTGCGCGTGCCCTCTGGATGCAAACCAGCTATCTCATTTGAGCTCAGAAGAGGAAATAGTGGTCTCTTCTAATCAAACAACAACAACAGGCTGTGTGCTGTGCCTGATGGCGAACCAGAGGCATTTGCAGAGTCGTTCAGCTGTGGGTACAGCAGGGACCCCGTGAGGAGAATGCCTGGGTTTGCGTTCCAGCCATGGCTCTTACTCGCTGTGTGACACCGGGCACCGGTGCCTCGGCGTCATCGTCAGTGAAGGGGTGAAGTAGCAGGACCTCACTGACACGGCTGTGGTGAGGGGTAAACGAATACACGTTAGACACCAGCTGTAAGCGAGCAGCGCGAAGGTGGCGTCCGTGGTGTCCGGCGCATAGTAGGACCAGTGCTCCGTTGACTTTTCCCCTGACGGATGTTGTCCGCCTCCCACTATGACCAAACTCCACGTCCCCTGCAGCCGGGAGCTGAGCCCTTTCATCCTGGGGCGCCTCCGACGACAGCCTTGCCAACCAGACCGTGGTCCCTGGGCCTGGGGCCCCGGGGCCATGTCATACTGAATGTCCCACCCGCCCCAGGCCCACTGAACGGGCATCTGCGCTGCATCCAGATCCTCTGGCTCCCATTCAGGGTTGAGAGGCACCCACCTGCAATGCTGCCTCAGGGGACACGGCTGCTGCTCAGGAAGCCTTGAGTGACAAAGGGAAAGCTGGTGGCTTCGGGCACGTCCTCCATGGCCTCCTCTTCTCTCTCCTCAGTGCAAGATGTCTCGGAACGGGCAGCGTGGGGAGTGCTGGTGCGTGAACCCCAACACCGGGAAGCTGATCGAGGGAGCCCCCACCGTCCGTGGGGACCCCCAGTGTCATCGCTTCTACAACGGGCAGCAGGAGGCTCCCGGAGCACAGTAAACCACAGCTGGCCGGTGCCTGGCGCCCCCCACGCCCCAACCCCTCTCCAGTCACCTTGGGCGAGAGGAGAGTGCTTGGGTGGTGGGCGGGGGAGGATTTCCCAGGAGTTGGGAAACGTGTATTTATATTTGGAAAGAGACGGGCACCGAGCTTGGCACCCCCCTCCCAGGCCCCCGCCCCTCCCAGCGGGAGAGGCCTGCACCCTCCCCTCCCCAGCCCCCGCTGGGGAGGAAGGGGTGGTTGCAGAGGCAGATCTGGGTAAAGGTTTGGGAAGGGGGAAAAAAGAAATTTTTATTTTTGAACCCCTGTGTCTCTTTTGCTTAAGATTAAAGGATGGAAAAACAAAGCGTGTGTGTCGTTTGCTTGTCTTTCTTTTACCCCTTCTCCTGCTGGGAAAGAGGTCCCAAGGCTTGCTGGCCGCCTTCCATCTGGCTTTGCCCCACTCCTGGGGAAGTGGGAAAGGCAAGCCTCGGTTTCCCATTCATAAAAGGGGAAGAAGGATGGGGCAGGAGGAAGGCAGATCTCTTCCCTCCAGTGGCCTTGGTCTGCGGGCACTTGGAAGTTCTGAACCCAGGTGGGACCCTCCTGTGCAGCCCCAGCGTCTGGTGTCTCCTGCCGGGACTCCCGGCTGAGGCCCTGGCGTCCCTCTCACCCCTGGGTGGGCACTTGGTGAGGAGAGTTGGAGCTGGTGTCTGTCTTCCTCTTCCCTACATTCAGATGACACAGCAAAGGGAGAAGGGAACAGGGAAACTCTGGAACTGGGGGCCTCTGGCCCCTGAAGTAAGGAGAGCTCCCTTCTGCACAAGGGGAGACATCAACTCAGCCCCCCAAGGAAAAAAGGGGGGCTGCTGTGGGCCCGCTTGCTCAGGAAGGTGCTGGTCTCTGAGGGGCCAGGGACCCTGGCTCCTGAGCAGTGAATGTGAACAGGGATCGGGGGACTGAGGCACAGGTGTGGGCCTTGCTTCTGAAGCGGAATCCGCTGTGAGCCCTCCACCGCTTGGTGCTGTGCGCCCCTCCACGCGTGCTGAATTCCAGGGGCACCCCCACTTCGCAGTGAGCCACGGAGGAAGCTGAGCTCAGCGTCCCTAGGCCCCCTGGCCACCCTCTTTCCCTCCGCAGCAGGTGGCAGAGACTCCTCCCTTTCATGTTCCTCCCTCGGTGTGTTTGGAGTCCGAATCCTTGCCGCCACAGAGAAGGGCAGGGGAAGGCTCATGAGGGCCAGAGGACACCTGCACCCTTCCCCAGGTGAGATGAGCCCTTCTGGGAGTAGAAAATGACCAGGTCCTGCCAAGCAGGCAGATAGCGAGTGCTGGGCTGCGCCAGGCTAAGTCCTGCAGGACAGTGTGTCCCTCCGCTAGTGGCTGGCCGCCCCAGACGTGCATTAATTCGGTTAATCTTCATAAATCCACACGTGGGGGGCTATTATGAGCTCCGCTTTATAGACGAGGAAAAGGTCCCCCAAAGCCCTGGGCCTGGGAGCCCCCACCTGAGGAGCTGAGAAGATGCTCAACCTTAAGGTATACCTACCTCCCCCTCGGGGTGGAAGCCCGGTGGGTGCTAGGACCCAGTGCTGTGGGCACCGGTGGGATCTGCGCCCTGTAGGTCAGCAGTCTGTACCTGGAGTCTGGTTTTATTTCATCCACTGATGGGTGCTCCGCCACCCATCTCTTGTCCCTTCAGCCATAGTCAGCTGCTGGTGGTTGCTTTCCCCGGGGTGGGGCAGCCCCTGCTGGCTCTCCAGGGAAGCGCAGGGGTTCCTAACTGGCTAACCTTTGACTTGATTGGGGCACTGAACAAACAAACAAACAAACAAACAAACAAACAAACAAACAAAAACACTCATGCCTTCAAAGATTCTGATCTGATTGGTTTGGAGCCCAGGCAGATGTCTTACTTTTTAAAAGTCTTTCAGGTGATTCTAATGCAGAGCCAGGGGTGAGGCAAGAAGGATGCTTGAGTCAGGCAGGACCCCGGGGTTGGAATCCAATCCCCTCACTGAATTCCACTGCCCTGGAGCTAGGTCACTTGTCTTCTCTGAGCCTCAGTTTCCCTCATCTGTCTCCTGAGGGTGATCTCAGCCTCAAGTCACAGGGTGGGATCAATGTGAGATGGTGGTTGTGAATGCGCTTCGAGGACTGGGACCGTAGAAAACGGGAGGGATGTTCACGGGCCCACTGCTGGGGGCAGCCCTCATGCCAGCCCCAAGCCCTCAGGTTGCCAATTTGCTTCGGTCCTTTCTGTGACGTTTTTGTAGAATGCTCTAGAGGATGCCACAGTCTCCCTGCCCAGTTTCATGTCCCTTGCCCACAGCTTCTTTGTACACACTCTAAACCCTCCGAAGGGGTAGGCTTTATGGGAGTGTGAGCAGCACTTCTGCTGTGGCTCTAGCTGCAAGAACCACACTGAGGTATATGGAATGACCTAGAAGCCTTTGCTAAAGGAAAGCCAAATCGCACCCGTGTGGGAAGGTGGGATGGCGAGAGACAGGGATCTTGGAGATAGGAAACCTGTTTGTTGCTCACCCTCTGGCAGTTGACAGACACCGGGGTTATACTGTCACCGTGTGGCGTCACGGGACACTACAGCTGAGTCTCAACTGGGGACGCTTGGTAAACTTGCGGGAATCACGGGGCCTATCCCTGAGCTAGAGCGCTGGCAATCTGCATTACAAAATGCCTCCCGAGTGATTCGAATTCGTAGAATCACCTCATTTCCAGGTGACCTCATTTGTAGGATTCAGGGCCAAGCGATCAATCACACAGAGCCCCTCGCTCAGAAATTATTCAGAGTTTTAAGGCAGCCACAGCAGAGCCCGGAATCAAGCTCGGGGTCTCGTGCGACCGACTGCGCAGGTTGCCACGTTCACGAAGCTGGCCCTGTGCTCGCGCCCTCCGAATGCGGGGGTCACCGCTGCAGTGACTGCGTCTCTCAGATGTGCTGAACCCTGGCTACATGTGACATGGTAGCTGGGAGCATGGGCTTGGAGGTGAGGCAGTCTTTGAATGGGGTGTGGGCGGGACAGAGTGAGAGATGCTGCCAACTCCGTCTCCCCACTGCTGTGCCCATGGAGGGTGTGGCCAGGGGGACCATGAAGGGCAGTGTGTGGGGGGCTGTTGGGGGGCTAGGCGGTGGGGGGAGAGCCTGGGGCTCCGCAGATGAAGAGGGGCCATGGAGATGGGGAGACTTCGAGAGAAGGGGCGTAGGAGGAGGGAATGATACCGGTGCGTGTGGGGCAGAAGGTAAGAAAATGTGGCATCTATGCTCTTTAAGCCCCGAGAAGGTCGTAATCAGTCCCTAGCCATCTCAGAGCTTTCTTGGTCACTGGGTGGAAGTGGCAGTGGGGCCAGGTAGGGGCGGGAGGTAGGATTCCCCTTGGCCAGAGGTTCTCAGGCGTTAAGATCTTACAGGCACTAAAACAAGTGACTGAAGAACATTCTAGAAATGCCTTCATTACAATTGTCTCCAAGGAGAAGAGACCTAAGGGTAGATTAAGGCCGCTTTCTTTGATAGTAGGGCCTGAGACGAAGCGATAGTAATAACCATAGTGGTAGAGATAGCAGTAGCTGACCCTGCACTGACTACTCCGTGTTCTCATCAACTCACTGAAACTATTTTGAAGGGATCGAGACGGGGGAACCCCCGTTGTGGATGGGCACGTGGGTCTGCGGGGTCCCCTAGGCCCTGCCTCCTCCTAGAGTGTGGCCTGAGGAGGGTCCTCGCCTTACACCTACCTTCCCTGGGACCCGGAGGAAGCTGAGGCAGGCTAACTGAATGCATAACTTTATTAAATAAATGCTTTGTCATGACAAACGACAAAGATCAAGGAGTAACATAAATTATACGTTGAATAAATAGTATACAGCAATCTTCACTTTAATAAAACGTGAGATCTTCTGTATTTTTTTTTTCTTTTTTATTTCCTTAGGTACAAAATGCTAAACAGGAGGCGAGTTCTTCCGCATTCAGGTGGTTTGTTTTCCCGCTTTTATTTTTTGTCACCACAAACTGGTTTTGTTTGTTGCTTTGTTTTTTTTTTTCCATCCTTTTCACCAGTAAAGATTATGAGCATTTATTTAAAAAAACCCAAAATTCGAAAACAAAAAAGAAGAGAAAATAGAGCTACGGTATGTATGTAGGTACAACTATCGAGAACTACAGTAATATGTGCTGTGGTTATTGCTGTCTTAAAAGAAAACAAAAAAACAAAAAACCAAAAACACAAACCGGTAGGCAACTCGGAATCTGAAGGATCTTGTCTGACAACTGTCTATCCATGTGGGCTACTGTGTGACGGTGGTGGTGGCAGGTGGCACTCAGGCTGGTGTCCGGGGACCAGAGAAGCGGGCGGAGGGGTGCAGGGTGGCCGGCCTCCCCACCTCCCCTTTCCCCATCCAGAAGGAGGTAAGGAGAGGAGGCCAGAGTCTGTGGAGATGGCTAAACTACGTACTCCGTTAGAAAACCAAGAAAGTATGCTAAAAAAAAAAAAAAAAAAAAAAAAGACACGAAACCGAAGAGAGAAAAAGAAAAAAAGTGGAGAAAAGTGCAAAATACGTCTTGCACTTTTAGTGGTTTCAAAAACAAAGACAGTACAACACCCAGGCTGCCGGCTGGTAGGACCCCCACGTCTCCACGCTCAGCCTCCTTTCTCTTGGAAGCCACAAATGTCCTCTCTAAGGCCAGAGGGGTCTTGGCCCACTTCTCTCTGAAATCCCCATTCTGAGCTGGAGCCCTCTGGGGGGCCGAGCGGATGGAGAGGGGGAACTCTGCCCCCTCTTGAGGGGGAGCTTGGTGGTTGCCATGGCAGCCTGGTGGCTGCTAATGAGCTAGGTGGTGGGAAAAGGATGGCCCTGCGGGAGGCTGACCCTGCAGGGCTACGGTGGAGACCACCAAGGTGGCGATGGGGAATGGGCGAGAGGCGAGGGGTGAGGTGGTGGGACCACGCAGGGCCCCCCCCTCCCCGTGTGGGGTTGAATGTCTCCGGGCCTGCCCGTGCAGGCCTGGCTGTCTGAGAAACTTTCCTGTCTCTTCCTTCCCAGGCGCCCTGCTTTGCCAGGGTGGGTCGGGTGGCTCTGGGGGAAGAAGGGTCTGTCCTGGCTGGGCCTCCCTCAGTCACCTGGCAGCAGTGGGGGATGACGGGCATGGTCTGTGCTGCTGGAGTGAGGCATGAGTCAAAATGGGATGGGGTGGGGAGAAACTTCCTGTGGGGGGGCAACATTTAGACTAGAGGCCCCAGAAAACCTGGACCCTAAGGCCTCCAGGTGAGCCGTCAGTGGCCAACAGGCAGCTGGGAGGCAAGGTGACACCTCCCAGGACTTCTCTGCGGGCAGCACGCCACAGCTGCCTTCCCTCTCCCCCGCCCAGCAGACCAGGCGGGCTCCATCCTCCTCAGTGACTCTGTCCCCATGGTCTCCCCACTCTGGGCTCAGCCCAGACCTCCTCTTCTAGCGGTTTAGTTCCATCTGTCATGAAGGTCCAGTGTCCTCTAGGGATTGGCCAGCTGACCAGAATCACCCCCTGCAAGCACGGGAGACTTACAGGTTTGGGTTAGTCATCACGAACCTTGGAGACCTGAAGGACAGGAGGTGCAGTTAAACCAGGCCCGGATCCCCGCCTCACGGCGGGCGGCAAAGAGCCAGCGTACGGGGCCGAGGCCATTCAAAGTCCGATAAACAGTGAGGGGCGGGGGGAGAGAAAGCCTCTCTCCGGAACCAGGTCCAGGTCTGGGGAGGGGTCGGGTGGGATATGCAGTTCCCGGCTCAGTCTTTTCTTAGGGGGAATGGCGCCCCAGTATCCACTTGGCAGATCCCAGTTCGACGACTGCTCAAGGTCCGAAGGAAGAATGGGCAGAAAGAAGGGGGAAATGGGAAAGATTGAGGATACTGGCCTAAGACACAGAAATGTGAGTCGGACGTTTGGGGACAGTTGTGTAGAGATGGGGTCACGCAAGTCCTTGCGGCTGCCATTCCCTTTGTAAGGCCCTTTGTCCTATGAAGATCGACCACCTCTCCCATCTCTAGCCAAGTGTCGTGTCTGGGGGGATGTGGGGACATCCCTCAAGTTCTGCAGCTGCAAGGTTTCCGCTCTGGATTCGATTTGCCTTTTTGCTGTCCCTCTTCACTGCCCCAAGTTCAGTGTCGGAGCGGTCTCCACGGTGTCGTGGCTTCAGGAGAGAGCAGACAGGGCTGTGTTCACAGCGAGAAAGGGGCTCCTTGCCAGTGTCCAAGCCCCTTTTCCTGGCAGGCTATCTCCAGCCTCAGAAGACAGCCTCAGGGCCCCCCATCGGTCGAGGAAGCCAGTGGAGCGTGGGTTCTTCTCAGTTCAGCATGTGGCTGCCAAGTGGCCGCACCTTCATGCATGCGTTCGCTGGTCATCCACGGCCCTTCTTCTGTCCTCCACCCCAGGGAGAAAGTCTCAACCGACCAGCGTGGAGGAAGGCCTTCAAAGACGCTCCGGCCTCTGCCCCTCGTTGCAGGGGTTCGGTGGCCCTTGAGCCCATAATCTCACCCCTTTGGATGCCGGTCTCTACTGGATCCCTGTGTCCAGCTGCTGAGTCCAGAACCACCTAAACTGACCCACCTTCCCTGGCTCTACGGCCTGGATTCAGCTCACTTCTCTCTTACAACCTGTCCCCCCATTTTCCTCTCTCCTTTCTCTGGCATCCCAGAGGGCTGATCGGGCGGGGAGCCAGCGAAGCTTCTCTTTGTGTCCCCCTTTCTGTTGCTTTGCTTCAACGCCGGAACGGGGCCATCAACCCCGTCCCTCCAGCCCTCGCTCCCTTCACTCCACCCACTCTGGCCCGAACAATTGCGGTTACTGTTCCTCAGTATTGACACCTTTTCTCCTCCATCTCCCCCTTTTGCCACCTCTCGTTTCAGTGTCTCTCCTGCTCTGCCAGCATGAGGAGCGAGAGAGGCTTTCCAAATGCGGGCTCTGCCCAGATAGAATGGAAAGGCTGGGCAGGACCAGTAGGTCCACCTTGAACCTGGTGGGCTTGTCCAGTAAGGGGTCCAGGGACAGTTTCTTCTGGAGGCTGTGAAGGCCAGTGCCCTGGGGAGCACGCTGGGTGCACAGTGAGTGACCTCAGCCACCTGGCTGGGTGGCACGCAGGAACACACGTGCACATGGAAAATCATGAAAAAGTCCAACTCTGTGTCCCACAAAGAGGTGAGTGAGTTCGCTGCTCATGGGAGGCAGGCAAGACTGATGTTAAGGGTCATGTTAGAATAATGTGGCTTTTCATGGTTTGCCCAGAATGAGGAAGCTCCTTAACGCCCCCGTAGGACCTACATTGAAAAGTTAATGCAAACGTTTGAAGTAAGAAAGGAAAAAAAGAAAAAAAGATAGACTTATATGCCTATATGTGACTATATGGGGCCTTGTGGATAAACACAAGCCCACTGGATTTTTTTTTTTGTTGTTTTTTTTTTTCAGCCTATCCTCCCTCACAGAGGCTGTGCTAGCTGGGAACTGAACGCATTGAGGGGCTGAAACGACACGCTTCAGGGGTGGGCTTTCCCCGGCTGGCGTGTGGACTGATTCCTACAGGTCTGCACGGAGAGTGAAATGGGCTCGCACACTCCATACGGGTGTGTCTGTTCGGGAAGCCTGTCTATCTAACATCGCTCGCTTATTCATTTTTTTTTTTCATTTTGAGGGGAATGGAATGCATTTTAGTTTTTATAAATTTGGGGGGGGGGTGGCGTTTCGAACACTCTGCTGGGCTGAGAGGAGAGAAAAGGAAGGTTCGAGCCGCCCACAGTGCTGGCTGGAGGAGGAGACAGGTCCAGGAGAGGCACTGACACCTTCTGTCTTTTCCTTTCTCCCCCTGTGGCCCGTCTAAACTGGGAAAATTCCAAGTGCGTCATCGAATGCCACATCTTGGGCGACACCTTCTCGTGCCCAACGTCTCCCCAGCTAGGGCCAGGGCTGCTCATGAATGGTGGATCCAGCCACGGTCCCCACGATTTCTATTTCCTGCCCACATTTTCCTTTCCCTTCCCGTAACTCTGCTCATCTTTCCCTCTCTTCTACACACATATGCCTTCTCCCCTTCTCTCTCGTCCTTTCTCTCTTCCCTTCCTTGTTCACTCAACTTGCTTCAAGAAGAAAACCATTTAAAAGGGGTGGTGTTGGGGGGGGTTCTCCTTAGCTTTTTGCATCTCTGCTGTTGCCATTTTCAAAGTTGAGACCTTGCTAGCGATTCCGAGGTCCTCAGTTTCCTCAAATAGATAGATATATGTATTTTTTTTCCCTTAAATGAGATGAAATGAGTGGCGTCCTAGGTTGGAGGGAGGCGCTGGCTGGAGTCGGGGCTGGGGGGTGGGGATGGGGTGAGGACAGGGTTGGGGAGGGGACGCATCACTCAGTGTTGCTGCCGTCGAAGGTGTGGCACTGAAAGTCCCCGTCGACATACTCCATGCCTGGCAGCTTCATCCCGTACTTGTCCACACACCAGCAGATGCCACGTTTGCGGCCACGGGAGGGCTTGCACTGGGGGCGGGGAGGGCGACAGGCAGTCAGAATGGCCGTGCCCCAAGGCTCTGTTCCTGCCTGGCCCTTCTTCTTCCCACCCCAAGACAGACCCTCTCTCACCCCTAGAGAGGTGAGGGAGCCGCATCCAATCCTTGGGGCTCTGTTGTCCCCATTGCATGGGGAGGGCCCAGGGAAAATGCTAATTTAGGCGGTCTGCCCTTGGCTACCTCCTATCACCTCTTTTTTTGTGTCATCCATTCAGGGTCTTCCTATTTGGTATTCTCCAGAGAGCTACGTGATTTGATAATATGATGATGATGGTGATGATAAAAGAGCAAGAGGAGGCATCACTTGTGCCATCATCATGTACCAGCACTGCTACTTAATACTATGTAGTAGGCACTGTTCTCTGTGCTTTACAGAGATTAGTCCATTCTTCCTCAGGGCGGTGTGAGAACAGTAGGTACGACTCTTCTCCATTTTACATGAGAAACTGGAGGCAGAGATGCAAACGACTGGGGTAGGAGGATACAGCTAAGAATGGACAGCCAAGAATGGAAGCAAGGCTGTCTGGCCCGGGACCCCGAACTTGCATGAGGGGTACCATTAGAGAGCATCAGGGTCACATGGGAGAGACTTGTTAAAAATGCAAAGTTCTCAGAGTCTCCCCGACACCTACTGGTCAGACACTGTGGGGAGGGCGGCGGGCAGCGGTTAGTTTTAAGAAGCCTGCCGGCTGACTCTGACGCCCGAAGAAGCCTGAGAACCATCCATCACCTTATGATACTGCGGACCCGACTTAATAACCCAGGTACCACTTAGAGGTTTCCTGCGAGTGCACTTACGCAAGCCCCCTGAACTTAGGGGCCCGGGGCGGGGGCCTACCTGCTTCCTCTTGTAGAATCCTTTGCGGTCACAGTTGGGCAGGTACACGGCCCGGGGCACCATGCGTGGGCTGGCTTTGAGCTCCTGCAGGGACGCCTCCATGTGTCTGCGGCAGGGGCCCTGTGCGCGGAGGGAGGGATGAGAGGTGTGGCAGGGCCAGGTGGACCCCACCCAGAGGTGCAGAATGCAGGGCCCGGGGCGTGGGGGCTAAAGAGTCTGCGGGGGACGTCACCACCTTTTGTTCCAATTCGTTGCTACCAAAGGTCTTTCCTTTCCCCTGTCACGAGCCCTGGGCGTGTAAAGTGTGCAAAGGCTGCGTTGTGACCAGGTGCAGGAGTACATTGCCCCATCTGTGTACCACACCAGGCACCCTAAGCTCTTCGGTGCTGCTGAGAAGGGAGGGGTGGAGGGGGTCGCCTCTGCCACCATGAGGACCCCCCCTCCCCAGGGTCATTGGCACACCTGTCGCATGCTCTCGGCTCGCTGTGGCTGGCTCTTTCCTGCTCACTCAGACAAGCCCTCGACCCCAATAAACCAAATCTCTCAACATTCTCCATTGCAAGTGGTAGGTCCCTCACTCAGTCTAGCCTAAGCATCTCCTGCTGCCACAAATGCGCATTTAGACGCAGGGAAAAGTCAGAAGTTGGGGTGACAGCAGAGGCTGTGGGGGGGCAGGTGCAGAGGGAGATGGCAGAGAACCCTCGAGACTCACCTGCTCAGATTCCTGTCTCATCTCAGGGGCAGAGTTGACCCGGGGGTGGGCAGTGTTCTCAGATCCCCCCACGAACTTGGACTGGGTCAGCTTCTTTCTGCGGTCCTTCTTCACGGCCTCGGCCTTCAGCTCGGAGATGCGTGTGTGCTTGGGCCGGAAGATCTTGGGGGAGTAGGTCTCCTCTGCCATCTCGGAGGTGGTGGGGTCCTCGCGTTCCTGGGAGTCTTTCTCTGCAGGGAGGCAGTGGAGGGTGAGCCTCTGCGGCTAACACAGACTGGCAGAGCCCAAGGCTCCCAGGGAGGTTGGGGTGGTGGGGGGCGAGTCCAGTAGGACTTCATAACGTGGGAGAAAAAGTCAAGCTGATAAGGTGGAGTTTGACGGGGCCGAGAGGACATTCTGGGGGCAGGAAGGGGTCTATGGGGGAGCTCAGGCCATCTTAAGGGGCTGGCTTGCTGTGGGGATGGGGGTTGGAGGGGTCTGCTTAAGTAGATGGGGTGTCGGGGGCTGCGATATAAGAACACAACCCGGAGGTCTCAGATGTTAGAAGACAACAGGGGACAGCCAGGGCTGGACAGGAGAGGGCAGGTCTACAGACTTGGTGCTTCAAGGACTGCCAGAGTTGAGATTTATTTGGGGAACCGGAGGCGGGAGGGTTCTGGGTGTCTGGACTATCAGGGTGATGTTGTGGGGGGAGGGGACCATCACAAAGAACAGGAAGAGGGTCCTGGAAAACCAGAAATGTGGGGCCTGGAGGGAACAGTGAGGTGGGAGGGACGTGGCACCCGGACCCGGCTCCGAGCGGGGTCTGTGCTCTGGGCCCTGGAGAGGATGGTGCATAACTCAGCTCCAGGCCAAGAAAGGCTGACAGCTGGCGGGAACTGGTGTGGTTATATATAGGAGTGACTTGGTGACAGTCTATACTTAGCTGACTTATGACCTTTAAAGAAGTAGGATTTTGTTCATTTATTTGTTGATCTGTTAATTTTAGCTGCCCAACCTTTTCTCGGCCCACAGATTTGCATTAAATCTTATCTCACAGGCCCGCTCCTCTGGGTCCCCGTTTCGCCTCTCAGCTCCTTAACCCCCCCGGGGCAGGCAGACCCAGATCTGAGGTTTCCCCTGCTCTTCCCAGGGGGACAGGGTACGGCCAGGGTGCCCGCAGTGTGACCCAGGGCAGGGCAGGGCAGGCAGCGGCAGGGAGGCCTGCCTTCACTGTCCTCTTTTCTTTTTAAATTCTAGAAAAAGGAAATAGGGCTTTGAGGTGACCCCCAAATAACTCAAATGAGGTGCAGGAACATCCTATGTTCCACCCACTCAGCTGTTACTGGGCTACCCAGAAGCCCAATGGCCAGGCACTGGGGTGGGAAACAGAAGGCGTCAGAGGAGGTCGGGATAAGGGGCGGTGCGGGGGAGAAGCTGGGTGAGAGGACTGTTTTATGTCCTTGGGGCAGGTGCTCTCTACCCAGGGGAAGTCCCAGGTGTGTGTCAAGGGAGGTATTTGGAGACCTAGCCAAACCTGGTCAGGACGGCAGGTGGCAGGAAGCACCCAAGCCACCTGTTTGTCTCTTGGCTCAGGCTTTGTCACATTTAATTGAACGGGTATCCTGTCTTTAAGGCCCTGGCAAGGAAGTTCCCCGCCCTGAAGAAGCCTCCACAGGTTTGCAGCACTCTGGGTGGTTAGCTGATTTGGGCATTGATCCATAGGAGAGGAAGGGACACAGTCACTGGAGAGGAAGGTGACAGGGAGAAAGCAAATAGCAAAGCAGCGGGCAGGCTCTCCCTGAACCAAAGTCAACACCGGGATCCCCACCCCCCGCGTTTGGCCTTTCACTCCCTCTTCCCATCATGTCTCTCCACTCCGCTCTGTCTCTACTGTATCAAAGCCTCTGTGATGATTCATCGACATGGTGATGTGCCTGGTCGGTGGAATGCAGCCTTCTAGGAATTAGCAGAAAGAGTGACGCTTTGGGGTAAAGCGACTTTTCTCAGTTGTGGGATGAGCTAGAATGGGATGGGATGGGATGCAGGGAGGAGTGTCTACTGGTTAGGGGGATGCTGTACAGACTGACCGGCTGGGACTCCGTTACCTGGTAACTCAAGCCCGAATCCGAGGCTAAGGTCTTGGGGAGAGGGGCTGAGGAGAGGAAAAGCTAACCATGGCATGGAAGGACTGCTGAGCCCGCCTTCCCGAGTGACGAGGCATTTCACTACACTTCTCTGGGCATCGCCAAACATTTTAATCCTCGAAAAGCAGTTGACCACTGGGGCAGGGCAGAAGGCAAGAGATGGCTGCCACTGAAAGGCTGGGAGCATTCTGGGGCTGCATGGTCACAGCCCTTTCCGAATCAAGACTGTAATCAGATGAAATGGGGGGAAGAGGACGAGAGGGCAGGGTGCTGACCAGTGCATGGGAGAAGGGTGAGTGTCTCCTTCAGAGGCTGCTCCAGGAATCACCAGCAAATCGCCCTCAGGGGCACCTGTGAACCCGGGCCCCAGGAAGCACCTCTCCAATGGGAGAGGCCCTAGGAAGGTGCTCGCCCCCAGAGGACGACTATACCAGCTCCTGGAGCCCTTCCCATAGACCGTCTCGGCCCGCTCTCTGTGCCCAAGCAGCAAGTACATGCACCTATCGCAGTGGCAGACTTTCTGGTTCTTCAAGACATCTGAGATGCCACTCCTCCTCCTCTGGCCACCCATTTTGGGGAGGACCCCTCTGTCTCTTTGGTCAAGAAGGTGTGTCATCTGTTAGATGTCATTTCACCTCTCACAGGGCCTCTCTGTGGACACAGAGGCATGTGGCTCACAGCCCTGGGTATAGCTACAGCTCATCCCAAGACGCGCGTCTTCAGGACGCCTTAGAAGAAGTGCTGTGGGTTGCTCTTAACTGGAGACGTCCCCCTTCCTGGGAGGAACGTGGGGCTGTTAATGGTTTGATAACCTTTTGGGGTACATTTGCTTTTCGTTCTGACAGGGTTCAAGGATGGCCTTGGGGCTAAGCAAGGTTGATGCTGGAAAACTAAATGTAGATTCCTGCATTCTCCCTCTTGAAAAACTCAAAACATGTTTGCAAACCCGCTCTCCTTCCTGGGGCCTCGCCAGGGCAGGGCTCCTGAGGGCATACCCTCCCCGGGGTGCTGGCTCTCTGGCTGCTTCTGAAAGGTGGGCTAAGAGTTTTGATGTGCCTCCCAGTTTTCGGTGCCACTTAACACCATGGGACTTATTACTTAGGCAGCGGGGAGCGTCAAGTATCAAAGATACTAATCAGGGGCTTGTGGTCACCTCCCCTGGAGGCTGGAGAGACACAGTGGAAACTTGGAGCCGAGCCAGCGCAGAGCCACAGAGATTAAAAGGCTGGGGCCTAGGCCTCCAGCTGGAATGCCAGGGCCTGCTCGCCCCTCTCGGCTACTTTGTGGCCGAATGGTAAATGGGCTTTCAATTTGGGAAGGGTGTAAGTTTCAGACAGAACAGGAAGGCATGAGTGGACCAGCAGCTCCGAGTCACTTCATCAAGAGAACAGGCACCGAGGTTGCCGAAGGGGTTTAGGTGGGATACAGGGAAGGACTTCCTAGCGAGGTTGCCTGGCAGGTGACGTGCAATGGAAGGAACTCAGCTGTGCAGTGGGTGCTGGAACTTGCTGGAGGAGCCGGGCGATACGTCCGCACGGCCAGGAGGTGGCGGACGAGACTGCTGGCCACACCTGCTACTCATGCTTCCTGCTGGGGCAGCAAGGGCTTTTGAAATCTGGAATTCGGGTGCCTCCCTCTCCCAATTCTCTGATAACCCACCATCCAAACACTCTCCCTCTCTCTGTGCGTCTGCATCACGCATTTAAAGAATCGGGGAGATGGACAGGCGAGGACTGGAAAGGACCCACGCAAGGGGAGGGTGGAGAAAGTTAGGGGAGGGGGTGAGGCTTTACCTGTGCACAACTTCCTGCGGTTTCTTTCATCTGCCATTGACAAATGATCAGGGAACGAAGTGAAACACTTCTGGGACCTCCTCTCCCATCTCATTTTGAAAGAGGATGGGAAGTGTGGAATGCTCAGTATCGTTCCCTCCTTTCATTCCCTCATCTTACTGATGACACTAAGAAGCGAGGGCTATCATGGTGTTATATTGACCTCGGGGGCGGGTTCTGATTCTGCTCTGACTTCTAACCCCAGTCTCGCCAACCGGCTCCCTGATGGCCCAGCCCCTGCCATATTCAGGTGGCCGACTCATTCGCCCTGCATTCATGAGGCACTGCCCATGCACACCGGTGCAGCAGCATCCACTGAGGCACAAATAGGTATGTGGGACCCTCTCTCTGGCAATATGAACACCGGCTGGAGGACTACCCCATTCTCACAGAGGGGGTCTGGGTGCAGAGCCAGTCTCCACCACTCTCTCCAACATGCCCTTTTGCTGCTACTGTTTTCTTTCAGGGGCAGGATGCCTTAGCAGCGGCACCAGGCATGCACCTTAAGAAGTGTTCTGATCCCACCCTGCTCCCCAGTCAACAGCGATGGGTGCATCGAGTCGATGGGTGGGCCTAGTCGGGGACCTGCTGCTCCCTGCAATCTGACCTTCCTCCCTGGGGCTCTCACTCATGCCCTGGCACCATTCACAGCCCAGCCTGGGGCTGGTGGTCGTTTCCCACTCTATCGTGACCTCATAATCAAACTCCAGAGAAATCTGGGTGGCCCAGATCTTGTGACGTTGCTTACGGAAACGGAAGAAACTGAGGCGTGCTTGGAATTCACAGCTTAGGAAGAATGTGAGGCTTTGCCAGGCCACCTGGACCTGCGGAGAGGAAAGTCGCTTTTTCTAGCCAGAAGGCAAGATGGGTTTGCCCAGAATCTCATTACAGGGAACGGAGAAGGGAGCTGGGTTTCCACTGGCTCTCATTCTAGCTCCTTCTGTGGAATTTAAACAGGAAACTTCTTAAGGGCAGAGGCTTGTCATTTATCTTTGTCTCTCTGGTGTACGGTATTCGATAAATAATCTTTAAAGGGGGAGATGCATGGATCTACGCAAGAGACAAAGAGACGCGAGTCTCGAGACTCTTCTGCATTGAAGCTTGGGTGTGTTAGTGCTCAGTGGATGCTCTGAGGAGTCATGTCCCTGGTGTCTCTGTCGTTGGGCATAATAACTGCCATGGAGGGAGCAAGGAGACAGAGAAATGAGTCTCACAATAGAGGGATAGAAGGAGGGGCCTCTTGGATTTTCTGGGCTTCTCTTTGGTCTGAGGCTGCACTGTCCAGTACAGTAGCCACTTAGCCACAGGTGGCCATTAAACTAATAAATATTAAGTCAACTAGCAAATTCAACTCCTTAGTTGCCCTAGCCATATTTCAAATGTTCATTAGCCACATCTCTCATCGCAGAAAATTCTGCTGGACAGCTGGGTGGAAGGCACCGACCCATTCTGGGCATGGCTGGATGCTCCGGGCCTACTCCCCACCTTGCCCTGTTTCCTGGCCAACCTATAGCCTCCTGTTCTTTGATATAACACTGGGCTTTTTTTGAGAATGACAAATAGGCTGCTCCCTGTTGAAAAAAACCGTAAGGCACATCTCGGTTTCCTGCAGCCTGACCATTTCCCAGCTGCAGATGCCAAATGACTCAATTACGCTAAGTGTGCGTGCCTTCGCATAGAAAGGGGATGGGGTGGTCGGGAGGGGCTGCAGAGCCAGCCAGGAGCTGCAGCATTCCCTCTCCTGCCGGTCCACCCTGCCCAGCCACTGCCGTGCCCCAGCCTCTCTTGGAAGACACTGTTTTCTTTTCCTCTGTGGTCAGTCACAGACGTGCATGTTCTGGGTTCTTTTTAACCTGAATTATGAGCTGAGAAGGAAAGACATACTGACTTTCCAAGAGGAAAACAAACCCAAACAACCAGTCATCCTCAGAACGGTTGCAAGAAGGGAGGCGTTGCAAGATGCTGGAAGGGAGTCCTGCTGATTTGGGGTGAGTGGCAGAGGGGGGAGCAGATTCTGAGTCAGTGACTGGTCAATGAGGGCAAAGGCTCACCCTCCTGAGCTTGTTTGCAGCCCCTACCCCATCTCAGGCCAGAACTAAGGTGGCTACGTGCTCTAAACCAACAGCAACGTTGGCCAACGTGGCTATGTCACTCCTCTATCCTGGGCAGAGCAATAAAGACACCACATAGAAAAGCAGATAAACATGCAGAATTAGGAGCCACACTACCTGTCCTTAACCTTCAGGCACAATTCTGAGGAGGAAGAAGGGGCTGTTAACCAAGGTTCAGTAAGCCCTGGTGCAGATTTGCTTGGACCTCTCTTAGTCTCTTCTTTTCTTGGCCTCGGTTTTCCCACCTGAACAGGGTTGCTATGAGGATTAAATGAGTTGATATGTGCTGATTACCTCTCAACAAAGGTCTCTGTTGGCTCTCACCTCCTTAGTGCCAATCATCAACTACAAATTTGGTTGCCTGGCACCTGGTTGACAGGTTTCTACTTGTAGATCACAAGATCTAAGGCTCCCAGGCCTGCAGAAAGGTCTGCTGGAAAGTGAAGGCCTCACGCTTGTTTCTGGGGAGTTTGACTGCCAACCCCTGGTGAGAGGGACTTTGCACAAATGCTGCTGGGAACTATTCCTGACTTAGAGAACTCACCATGGGAGTCTGTCCCTCTGTCTAATCCCATTCCTTCATGCTGCATTAAGGCACTGAGTCACCTTCCCTAAAGGCCCACTGCCTTCCACAGTGTATGTGTGGCAGGTGTCAAGTTGGTGACACGCCTCCCTAATAAAAGGCTAGGTACCACTCATACATCTCCCTCTGTCCAGGGACCAGAGGTGAAGAAAGGATCCTCCTCATTTTTGGCCCCAGGTTTCTCTAGAGGTGGGGAAGGTGGAGCATGCTCAGTAGAAATAGCTGTATCTGTTCCCCTGCATCTCCCAAACCAGAGGCGATGAAAACGCTAGGTGGGGCGCAGCCTCCGACTGAAAGATGAGGAGGTGGGGAGGGGGAGCATTAGTCCAGCCCATTTCTCTGACCTGGCAAAACTCCCACCTGTGACTCATCACGCCCACTCAGAACATTACAATTATGCATCCACATTCTCCCCATAGTCCTGAAGGATCAGAAAGGGGTGCAGGGAGCAGCTGGTTAGAACTCTCCTCGGTCCCCCAGAGAAGAAAGGGTTAGATCTCACCATCCTGCTTCCCAGGCTCCATGAAAGGCCTGTGCTGGTGGAGGCTGGTGGCCATGAGAAGCAGGCCACTCTGTGCCATGTTCTTCTTAGAGACTACAGACTACTGCCTGCATTCTCCACTTCGGGGCCACTTCACTTTCTCTCCTAAAATAGAGCACCCCAAAGTTTGGGGCTTTTATTTCATATTCACAAGCCCCACTATGGGATAGCTGTGGTGATATTTACCAGAGGCCTCATTGCGGTTAGGCCAGGCCCAGGCAAGAGCCCCGGTGACTAGAGAAGAAAGCCAGGAATAACAGAACGGAACCCTAAAGTCAATAGGGAAGAGCTGATTCAAGTTCTGATTCTGTCCTGCACCCACTTTTGGACAAGTGACACAGCACTCCAGGCCTCAGCATCCCCATCTGTAAAAATAAGGGCCTTGACTGCAAGAATCACATGGGTTCCTTCCAGCTTTAGCATTCTTTGGCCAATACCCAGACAATTCCTGGAGAGATGTTAGGACCAAACTAAGCTAAGTGGCCAGGCAGGAAAGGCCACTTCACCTCCTATAAAAATTTCTAGTCACGCCTTTGGATTTATGTTAAAAAAAAAAAGACTTAACAGAAATCATGGAAAGAAATGGAACTGTAAACAAAACTGGGGGACCTTCTAGATATTGGGGAAAGGAAAGTAGAAGCTTAGAACTGGCTTGTTTATGTGCTTATTTATTTTTGCAAGTATGGAATAAATCTATGGTTCTAGAAAATATATGCAAATGGAAATTTAAAGATGGTCTTTGGGGAATGCAACTCTTGGACCAACTGTAGTAAAAATGCAAAACAAAAACTCAAAACTCCTCCAAATTTCCTCCTTGTCTCTCACCACATCCATTCTCCTTCTTGGTTGGTTCCTCCTTGGTACCTGGTCCCTTTATGGTGTCTTCCAGTTTCTGGATGCAGTGGGCCTGAAGTATGGTGATCCCTTCTCCAAAGTTTTATTTTCCACACATGAAATAACTCAGAGTTTCAAAGGCATTGTTCAGGTACAAAGTAAAAAACTTGAGACAAAAATCACCTTTCTTCCCACTAGCGCTCCCCCTCCCTGTGCCCCTTTAAGGGGACCAAGGCTTCTGCTCCCATGCCCTTTGCTGTAACCCTCACTGTGACCTCTGGCTTCTGGGGTCAGCCCTGTCCTCCCTCTGCAGCTGCAAGCCCACCTGCCTGCTCAAATCCAGCCCAATCCCCTGGACTAAACCACAGCTGCTCTGACTTAAAACTCAAGCCCTCAGGGGATGCCTTGGCCTATGGGGGTGGAGAAAGGAGGGGGGATAGGAGGGAGGAATAAAGAAGGGGAAAGAAAAAAGGAATGGAAAGAAAATGTGCCCAACTGTGCATTCTCTTCCAGCCTGAGCTGACACAGCAGAAAGGGGCAGGGGGTGGGGGTGGGTGCTGGCCAGAAAAGTCAAGCAAAAAGCGGCATCTCTTGTCCCGTTTTGGTTGGCACAGGGTGCAGCCAGCCTCCCAAGGCTTGTGTCAAAGGGAGGGAGTGCGGGTGGGAAAGGAATCTGCCTCTTTCAGTTTTCCATGATCTTGTTCAACCCAGACATAAATTTGGCCAATAAACTTATAACTCTGAAGCTTAACATCAACATGGCATTTGGACCAGGTTTGGAGTGGAAGCCAAGGTGATGCAGGCCAAACCCCTGAAAGCAGCAAAGGCTGAATTCATTTTAATTGAGCAACTTTTTTTTTTTTTAATTCCCCAGAAGCATATTTTCTGTCTTTCTTATTTCTCAATGAGGGTACTGCAACCCAGAATCCACTTCTGTGTCCCAACTTTACTGTCTCCCAGGCACAGGAGCGATCAGGGACAAGGATGCCGCCTTCCTCCAGCCCACAAAGCCACAAGGCTCCTTGGGCAAACAAAGCCCGGAGCAAAGCCCAGTCTTTCCTGGACTCGACCCAGCTCACCGATATTGATTGATCTCGGCCCCATAAATAACTGCATTCTCCCGCCTCCCTCCAGTGTCTCATACATTACCCTCTGTTTCTATATCTATCTGTGCCCCTGAATTGGCCAAAGTAAAATGCAGGGCCCCGCGCGCTCCCAGCCCCAGGCTCGCGGGCGGACTCCCTCTCCCGTTGCGAAGCAACGCGCCTCGCAAAACACTGGTCTCCACCCGCCCTCCGCCCTTCTCTCTTCCTTCCAGAAGCTTTGGCTGCCTGCCACCTCGTTCTCCTCGGCTCCCTATTACTGATACTAGAAATGCACCCTTTTGGGGAGATTGAAAAAAGATCTCTCTCTCTCTCTGTCTCTCTCTCTCTGTCTCCCCCCCCATATGCATATGTTTTCTCTCTGTGTGTATAACCTATACCTGTATCTATATCTATATGGAAACCAGAGGAGGGAGGGGCAAACCCGAGTTCGCACTGCTGGTTTTCCTAGTGGAGAGTGGTGGTAGGTGTTGGGGAGCAGGAATTTTATCCAAAGGAGGCGACACTCCCCTCCATCTCTCTGTTCACTTCTTAAGAACTGCCCTAGGCGCCATCTCCAGCTTTTGGGGGGACTTTCCCTATGGGTTTTGAGCTGAACATCTATAGCCAAGAGCGCCCACCCCCATCTCATCTGTCCCATAGGAGGGTGTCAGGCCTGGGCACCAGTTGAGCGCGGCCATTCGGCCACTGCAGTGGGTCAGGCACCTGCTTTAAAGCGGGGAGGAGTCGGGAGTGGGGGGACAGGGGCCGGGTTGGGGTTGGGATCCGAGGCTGCTTTGTGGGGGCCAGAGGTACCTTGAAGGTTGAGGAAGGGGCTGCAAGAGCAATCCGAATAACATCGTGCTTGGGACAAAAGCCTGCGTGTGTGTGTGTGTGTGTGTGTGTGTGTGTGTGTGTGTGTGTGCGCGCGCGCGCGCCTATGTGCACTTCCAGAGTTTGCGCGCGCACCCTCTACACCAACCACATCACACCAACCACACTCCGGCAAATAAAAGCGGGGCCAGGATGCGGCTGAGGGGCACCTTGCATACTCTTCGGTGTGAACGGATTGTTACCCAGAGCGCTCGCTTCCGAGCCAGGAAATGGATTCATCCCTCCCCTCTCCACTCCCCTGGGCTAAGCCTTCCAAATCCATATCCCCCACGAGGAAAGTGGGCGGGACCCCCTTTGAAAAGTGGCTTTTATTTAAAAATAACTCCGCAAACCTGCCTCTAGGGCCTCTGGGGCCTGCAGGCAGCGATCCCAAGAGAGCCTCCCTCTTGCAAAGCTGGAGCGGAGGCTGCCTGTAGCAGGCAGAACCCTCAGGGGTTTGCGGAGATCAAGACTGAACCCCGAAAAGCCCTCCTGCCTCTTCTCCAGCGCCTACATGATAGTGTCTGGAGTTTGCAGTTTAAGAAAACTGATGTTGGGGTGTTTGTAACGTAAAGGTTGATAAGCGAGGAAGAAACTATGCAGAAGAAACATTTAGCCAAGTCAACTCCTTTTGGAGAGCATCACTAATTCGTGTGACGTCTCACAACTAATACTGTTGTGTATAGTTCATGGAGCTATTTTTTAAAAAAATGTAAGAGGCAGCTCTTTCCAAAAAAAAAACCAAAAAACCAACAAAACCCACCAAAAACAGTCTTAGGGAGGCAGAGCCGATCTCATTAACCAAGTAGCTCATAACGTTTTAAACCCTAGACTCCTGGCGCCGAGATTTTGGGAGCAGGGCGCCCAGGGGCGGGGCTGCTTGGAAGCGAGGGGAGGGCGCGGGGGCGTGGCCTCGCCAGTCCCCGCCCCCTTTATTTTACGTTCTGCATTACCAGGCCCCCCCCACTTTTATACCCCATCCCTTGTGATCAGGTTTGAGAGGTGGGGGCGGAGGGGGCAGTTGTGATGTCTGAATTTCACATCCCCTCTCGTCTCCGATCCCCTATTCCCCTTTCTTCCTAGGTAAAATCGGAATTGGGGCGGGGAACAGGAATTCCATTCAGCGACGAATGTCCAGTACAGGAACACCAAATCCTGCTGCAACACCGAATCCTTCCTTTTTAGCCCGCCCCCCCCCCAATACCCTACTAACCTACCTGCCGCCGTGGTTCCTGCCTAAAGGACTCTTTTTCTTCTTGGAAGGAAAAAAGGAATTTTGCATTTACCACCGACCGCAATCCAATTGAGTCAAAAGTAATGGGTATGCAGGTGGGCGAGGCCTCAAAGCCCCCCACCCGTGAGGCATTAGCTATGACAAGGGTGCGTGTGTGTGTGCGCGCGTGTGTGCGCGCGCTCGCGTGTCTGTCGGGGTAGAAGGATAGAAACGTCAGAAAGGACTGGTGGGGGGGGGCAGGGGCTGTGAGGGACACAAAGGTGGGATGAGCACCGAAGACCCGTAACGCCCCTCCTTCCAGAACCCCAGCTGTAAAGCAATATTTGAACAAAGGGATTTTTTTCTTTTTCAAATTAAAAAGAAAAAAGTGTCGGGTGGGCAGGGGAGAGTGGAGGAGGAGGCTGATGATGAGACAACGGGCACCCTTTCAGACTGGAGATGGAGCACCTGAGGATTCGAACCCTGAGACCGCCTAGGAGAGCGCAGAGTCGCTGTTGCGCGAGGGGGAGGACTGGAGGGTGGAGGGTGAGGGAAGAAGGGGCGAGGGGAAGGCGCGAACACCGCGGGAACCGGGGGTCGACAGCCCAGCCAGGGGGGCTGGATCACCCCGAGGACTCCCATCCGAGGTCCCAACGCCCTCCCCGCTCCGTCCCGGGCTGCGCCGCGCCTCCGAGCCACTTTCTGGGCGAAGCTTGGCGCGGGGCCCGCGGGGTCCCCCGTGTCCCCCCGCCCGCGCGCCGCGTGCACCGGCCGGGCACCCCGGGCGCGCCGCTCACCGCTCTTGACTTGCTCGCGGTAGGTCTTCTCGTTGAGGCACAGCCCGCGGCCGTGCAGCAGGGCGTGCAGCGGCTTCTCCTCGTCCTGCCGGGGCAGGCAGCGCAGCCCCTGGGCGCAGCGCTCGGTGTAGACGCCGCACGCCTGCCCCTCGGCCAGGGCGCAGGTCATGCAGCAGCCGCAGCCCGGCTCCTTGACCAGCTCGCAGCCCAGGGGGCTGGGCGGGCACATGGACAGGGCTTTCTCGTCGCAGGGCTCGCAGTGCACGAAGGAGCCCAGGCTCTGCGCCGGCCCCGCACAGGCGGCCAGGAGCAGGAGGACCGCGGTGAGCACCATCTTCCAAGCTCTCCCTTTACCTTGGGGGGCGGGGGCAGGAGAGCGAGGGTGCAGGAGGGCAAAGGGGGCTTTAAGAGCGCACCGGGAGAGTTGTATTTTTTTAAAAAATAAAATTTCTAGCAGGTAGAGCAGGTGCCCTCCCTTAGACAATGGCAAAATGCGGGGGAGAGAGATGGAGCGCAGGGGTGCCTGCGAGCAAGTGCCGGGGACGAGGATTAAAGACTGGCAACAGGTGGGGGGAGCGTGGGTGGGGAAAGAGCAGCGCCAGGTACACGCACCGGGATTGGGGCGTGAGAAACGATCCCCCCCAAGCCCGACCTGCTCAGAACTGCAAGCGGGAAAGACCAAAAATTGTTCACCCCAAAGCAACCACCGGAATAACGGGCTCGGAGGCCGTGGACAAGACGGGGTGGGGGAGGAAAAAAAGGGGGTTGTCTTCAAAAATGTTGTTTAAAATCTAACAAGTACACCCGGAGCGCGGCTGCAGCCGCAAAGGGTGGGGTGGGGGGAAAATGTTGAAATCAAGAAAAATGGGGGAAAATAAAATCCAAGACCCTAACACCACTTTTCTCCCACTCTGCCACCACCTCTTCGAAATTCGCAGGGTCTGCGAGAAGCTCGGAGAAGGGTGCAAACGCAGGAGGGGGTAATGAGAAGGAGCAAAAAGAAAAAGAAAAAGAAAAAAGAAAAAAAAAAAAAAAAAAGAGGAAAAACCCCACACCGCTTTGCAGCTCGTCCTAGCTAGCTCTTTTGCCCCCGCAGAAGTTTCCAAAGAGACTACCCGGCTCGGGTCGAGCAGGCGCTTTTAAATAGACGGCCCCTGGCCGCCAGCCAGTTTGTAGCTGCAATTTGAGCTCCCCAACACCCAACCCCGGCAAGGATGCCAAGGAGCTTTGCAGGACGAGCTCACACGGGGTGGGGGTGGGGACAGGCCTTCGAGACACACGGGCTCCCCTCCGCTCCGCGATCGGCGCCCTCCTCCGCCCCCCCCCCCAATATAAGAATCGGGCATGGAGGATGCTGGGGGGCGAGGGGAAGAGAGGGTGCTTCGGAGCGCGGTGGACACAATGAGGAGTCACTCGGTCGCCCCCTCCCTCCCACCCCTTAACTGGCCCAGGCCGGAGGGAAAAGCGTTTTCTCAGTGGCCAACTCAATATTTACAGGGCCCATGGAATTCTTCCCAAGCTTTGGGAATTGGCTGTGTGTTGGTGTGTAAGTTACCATGTAAGGGGTGTGTGTGTGTGTGTGTGTGTGTGTTGTATACTTTCAAGGAAGGACATTTAGACCACAGTATTGTGGGGAGCAGTGAGTGACAGAGACTGGCACTTGGAGGAAATTATCAGGGTCTGATAATTTTGCCTGGCAGCCTAAAACGTCCTAGGGGGGCCTTTTTGGTTGGAAGGAAGGCAGACTAAAGTAAAACTTTCCCTCCACGTTCTTCTAAAGAGGCATTAATGTCAGGCAGGGCCACATCTTTGGAGGGAATGAATGGGTGACAGTCCAGAAAAGT
This sequence comes from Cynopterus sphinx, assembly GCA_030015415.1. Taxonomy (NCBI): domain Eukaryota; kingdom Metazoa; phylum Chordata; class Mammalia; order Chiroptera; family Pteropodidae; genus Cynopterus; species Cynopterus sphinx. The sequence continues at coordinate 192,584,715 of CM057379.1, forward strand.
ACCTCGTTGTAAGGTTAATTGGTGCACAGGGCACATCCTAGGAATATGAGCCGAGGACCTGCTGTGGAAAGATCCTGACCAGGAACATTATCCCATCTGGAACCTCAGGCATCTATTCAGACACTGCGGACCCCTTCTTTCCTTAGTAAAATGAAAGAAAGCTAAAGTCTTAAAAGAAGGAATGTGGAGATTTTAGTTTTTATCTGAAAGGATCTGGATGGGTTGTGGACTTCACAGCCAGGTCAGAGGGAAATGCCCAGCCGTTGCTGTCCCGTGTGGGAGTGTTCCCTCTTACATTTCCTTTCATCCCTTTGCAAGTGCTCTTTCTTTGGGAAAAGGGGCTGCATTTCACGAAGTTTGCCACTAGACTGCACCCTTATCTATGATAAGAATTCTTTTTGCAGGACTGCTTTTAAGAAAATATTCCTCTGGCTGGTTTGGTTCAGGGAGCAATTCTCTCTATGCCGTTGACACCCCCAGATCCTGTCTCTCTTCTCACTTATGTATTTACCTCAAGGCATATCTTAAAAAACGAGGCTAAAGTTTAAATCGCTCTCACTCATATCTCCGGGGGAGTTTTAGAGATTGGCTGGGAGAAGGAGAAGGAGCTGTGTGTCATGATTTAAAATAAAAGCAGTGAGGCTCCTTGTCATTTCTTCTCTCCTCTGTATGGAGACTTGGTAAGTTAGGGGGAAGTTAATATTAAAAAATTGATTAAAATAGTGGAGGGGTGAGGACAGTAACGTGTTATTTTCCCCTTTGTGTCAAGTTCAAACCAGAAGAATGGCCGAACAGTGTGCAGTGTGTCATCTGGCCCCCATTCCTATTTCTGCATCCACTGTGCAGCAAAGCCGACCCCAGGCGCACTGGTAGCATTTAAGATGAATGGGGAAATTGTGGTGCTGCTTCCAGAGACATGGGAGTTGACTGGTTCCAGTCACCCTCTGTTCTGAAAGAGACGGTCTCCAGTGACACGTCTTTTTGTCTAGCAGACTTCCAGTGGCTGGAAAAGTGGGTGAGGACAGGTAAAATAAAGAGGGATGATTCACAGGGAAGATGAAAAAGGTAGGGAGAAGGAAGAAGGAGGTTGTGGCAGGAGCAGGTCCTTGGGGTAGTGGGGCAGAGGGGGCCATGAGGAGAGGGTACTGGGCAGGTCTTTAAATGCTGAGTGACCGTTTTGTGTCTCCATTTAGGATTGGGCTTATGTCCTGGGGGTGGGGTGGTGGTGGTGGTGGTTGAGAGCTAATGGGATGTCAGTGGCAGGTCTGTTCTGAGAGTTAGATTATGGGGTATGCCCAGGAGCCTTTCTTGATTCCATTCCCCCTCCCCTCTGTTCTGGAGGCCTAGACCTGTTCACAATCACCTTCAGAAGATTGCTTTTAGAAAAAAATCGTTTGCATCAATGAATGTAATGGGGAGGGACTCATTTATTCCTGCCAGATGCACACAGAGACCAGGTTCCCTTCCCTCCTTCACTGCCACAAGCTTTTCAACTATCATGTCTCCCAGCTCTGGCATATTTGAGTTTGATGTCTTTTAACCAGATCTTTCTTGGAGAAGTAAGAAGTTAAATTTCATCCACCTCTCTTCTTTTCCTCAGAGATTGCACCTCCCCATTCCTTAAAAACATTAATTGGGTATCAAATCCAAATTTGAAGGAAGCAACTGAGTAAAAGATTTGTGCTTTTATACGTACAACTTTCCAAAGGGTACGTAGCATTTTTGGTTTATAAAGCCTGAGTCCTTTCCTCTGATCATTTCTGAGTCAAGGATGCTGAGTGATAGACTTTTAGTAGGACATAAAATATCATAGATTCCTCCAGTTGGAAAGGAAAAATGTCAATTAAGGGTCTTTATTCACTCCTATACATTGCACTCACCACTCCTCAGATTTGCCTACAATTCCCCACAGTGAGTAATTATTCTGTTTTAAAAACCTCATGAGATTGACACCAGTCCCTTTCCCAGAGGCCAGCAGACATCAGGCATACTAATGCTACCTCATCCTGGTGCAAAACTAAGGTACGGTGGTGACCTTCAAGAAATAAAGTACCCAGTCAGTCAGGTCCCTGCCCAGACGAAGGAAATTCAGCAAGATTGAGAGGAGAGCAGCTTGAGACAGCTCTGTTGCAGTGAGGTGGCTGAAGGCTAGGTGGCAGAATAGATACATCATTTAAAACATGCCTTTTTTTCCAGAAGGGAAAGAAGCGGACACTATAGAAGTCTGTAACAATGGGGACGGGGGTAGGAGAAGCAAAAGCAGGGGCAGAGAGGGCCGTGTCCATACCCTGGGGGTCCACCGTGCCCTGGCCTAGCCTTGGCACTGCCCTTTGTCCTGACAGCACCAAACCAGCTGGAGGTGGGAGGGCCTCTGAGGCTCACCAGCAGCAATATTTATGGTCATTTTACCTTGGAGAAGAGGTCTAGCCAGGTCAGAACTTGATTACTTTGAGTTCACCAAAGAATCCCTAAAGCTCCTCTGATGAATAATTAGGATGTGGTCTTTGGAAGCCAAAGTGCATTAAAAAATGACCTTTTTACATTTTAAAATGTTAATTATGGAATATTTCAAAGAACAGAAGAGAATATAACACATCCTCTGCTCACGACACACGTTTAACACATGTTCACATTTTGCCAACCTTGTTTGAGATTTTGTTAAAAAGAAAGACAGTGGTACAGAGAACTGCCGACTTTGGGCTCTAGCCCACGCCCAACTCCCCTCTGTGGAGGTAGCCACTCTCCTGAAACAGCTTTGCATCCTTCCTGCGCAACGTTTTTGTTGGTTTTACATGAAGTTTCGTGTAAAACAGAATTGGAATGATTTTGAAGGTAAAACCACGTGCCACTTTAGAGTTAATTTTGTAATGGTGCTTGCGATGGTGGCAATTTAATTAGAGTCTAAATTGACCCTCCGGCTGAGTTTTGAAGGAGCTGGAGCCAGCTCTGACTCAGAGTGATTTATATTTCTATGTGAGCAATACATAAGTTAATCGTTTTAAGAACTGACTTTTAAGAGGCTCCTGGAGCCATTCCAGGGAGATATGGCAGAAGAGGGAGGACTATGTAAATACGGCTTCTGGTTGGAGGCCGCTTATCTTCTTGGATCGTAGGATTCTGGTGTGTTTTCAGATTGGACAACCCCAGAGCCATGTTTGAATTTGGGGGGAAATGAGGTTTACTAAGAAAAGTGACCTGTCGTGAGTTAGAAGACAGTGTTGGTAGATCTAGATCCAGGCTAGGTGGGGACATGGAATCACATGGGGCAGGAGGAAAGGGCGAGAGTGTTAACTGCTGAAAGCAGGTTTAATCCAATGCATTCGAGCCATGAAAAAACCCAAAGAAAATCTCAGTGCATCGTTAGAGTCTAGGTTTCATTACAGTTCAAGAGAGAGAGAAGTGACTAGAGCTAGCTGGCCGCCGCCACCAGCCCAGAGGGCCAATTTATGCACATTCGGAAGCGGTGCCCTTCCTCAAGACTCATTACTTCTGTTTGTCAGAAAGTTGTTGTAAAATGCAGGTTCCGTTAGAACAAGAGGTGCTACCACCCTTTCAGGAAATCATCACGATGAATGTACACATCTGTGATGTCTGCTTTGTGCGGCTTAGATGAGGCTAAATACACAACCTGCCCAGCTGTGTGCGCTGGCCCTGGTGGAAGCGTTTCCAAACCCTCAGGAAACACTGTTTTCCTGCTAGTGAGGGAAGAAAGGACTGGTCCAGTGACATGGTTTGATCTGTTGTCAGGCTTGCGGGGTGGGCTTGCACCTGTTCAAAGCAGCTGACTCTGACCACGTTCTCACCCGGGCCTACCTACACCTTTGTGTCGGCCATTCTTTAGAGAAACCATGCTTTTCCATGCCTCCATGTCTTTGCACCAATTAATCATTCTGATAGGAATGCTTTTCCCCTTAGTGCTGACTAATGAACGCTTAGTCATCTTCGAAGACCCAGATGAAATCACTTGCTTTGGAAGGTTTCCCTCACTCTCATGAGTCATTCCCTAAAGGTACCTGGCTGGTTAGCGACGTTTATCCCACGTGATCTTCTGTGTCTTCATCAGTAAAATGGGGGATGAAACTGCCTACTTCACAGGGTTGTTGTGAGCCTTGAGTGAGGCTTCTCTGTCAACCTCATCAGTGCTTAGTCAGTCTTACCTATTATAGCTCTATCTTCCCATTAGACTGTCTCAAAGGACCCAAGGTTTTACTAATCTTGGCATCTTATTTCCACTTTTCTTTCTTTCCCTACATCTTGGCCATGAGGCCCTAGTATGGTTCCTACGACAGAGGCACTTCTGATGAAAACATTCATCTTCCCTTAATTATTCCAACATCTTCCTGAACACCTAGTTATATTTCTGCCTCCCTCTGGTGGTAATATCCATCTTGATGTGTTTCAATTTTGTTCTTTTATACACTAGTTTGGTCAATCCTTTATGCTTCAAATGTGAGTGATTTATGGACTCTTCAAATAATAATAAATTCTAATATATTCCTGTGGTTGGACTTAAAAGATGTTCCTTGTAGCGTAATCTAAATATGCGTGAACGTGTTAAGGCATACACTCCATAAGCTTATCTCAGTGTCAAATCCAACAAATATGTAAATAAACTCAGTCAAAACTACAAGCCTAACAAAACGTGAAATGACAATATTAATTTAGTGTGTCGATGTCCGGTTGATGTTTTGCTGAAAAGAAATTACTATCTGTGGTGTGATTATGGTTGACTGTTATGGTGCACGTTTTTTGGGCCGGCATGCACATGTTTGATGTCCTGTTTGGTGATTTATTTCTCCCACTACAGTGGAGTCATCGTTTGTATAGTGGTTAAACTCAGTTTGAAATACAAAAATTGAGTATAATCGAAATGACCCATGAGCACCTTGTAAATCACTTGCAAAGCGAAACAGTTCTGCAAAACTTTCTTTTTTTACAGCAGTATCGTGTCACTCAGGTTTCACTCAGCCCCTGCACGTTGTCTCAGGATCAAGTCCACGTCTGTTCTTCAGCCCATTAGCAAGTGACAATGAGAGTGGTGTTACTTAGCTCCTATGCCTTTGAAAATGGAAAATGCCGGCTGGAGCTGGATAGAAGGCCGAGATAAGGAACCTGCACACAACTGAGTGACAGACTCTGGACAAAACACAAATACAACAACATGAACAATCTCTACTGGCTGGTGTGTGTGTGTGTGTGTGTGTGTGTGTGTGTGTGTGTGTGTGTGTGTGTGTGCGTGCTCGGGAGATATATTGGAGGCAGCGCACAGAGATGGCACGAGACCAGGGGATTTGGCTACCAATTTGTCGATAAATGAGGAGGTAGGAGTTAGGTACTACACGCATCATGAATATCATGACTCACTGCTGTTTGTGTGGATTTAACAAGAAAAGGCACCAATTTGACCACCAAGCAGGGGATGGCAACAGTTTAACTACAAGCCAATCAAAGAGACAACATCTGTTTGGAACAAGGATTGAAAAGCTGAGTGGAGAGAGACGTGGGATTTACTTAATTAGGGCAGATGGGCGTGGAAGGCAGGTGTCCCTGAGTCCCAAGCTTTGAATACCACTGCCCTTTCCCATTAAGGCAGTTACTTACCCTGGAGCAAGTTACCTGACTTCCTCGGGTTCAATTTATTCTTCTGTAAAATGGGCTGTGGTACCTATTGAATGGGTTGTTGCGAGTATTAAATGAGACAATTTGTGCAGATCACTTGGCATAGCACCGAGTACATAGTGTTACTTCGCTAGGATTGCCATGACAAAGTACCACAAACTGAGAGTCTCGAACAACAAAAACTCATTGTCTCACAGTTCAGAAGGCTAGAGGTCGATGATCAAAGTGTTGGCAGGCTCTGGGAAGGACTCATTCCAGGCCTCTCTCCCAACTTCTGGTATTTCTTTGGGTTGTGGCAGCATAATTCTTATCTTCACATGATGTTCTTTCTACCTGAGTGTGTGTCTGTCTCCAAATTTTCTCTTTTCGTAAGCACACCAGTCCTACTGGATCCAGGGTGTCCTCTACTCCAGTGCCACCTCATCTTACCTAATTCCACCTGCAATGACCCTATTTATAAATGCTATATTTTAGGGGTTAGGACTTTAACATATGAATTTGGGGGGACCACAATTCAAACCCTGAGCACTCAAGTGGTACTTATTATTATTCAAGATATCGTCTTTAATCACTTTTCAATGGGGTATTTTTAGAGCCACCATTTTCAGATCTCTATTCTCATCGTGTTTCCAGCCATGTTTACGTCTAGAAAGGACGTGCTATGAGAGCAGGAGATTTCATGTTGCTGTCACCATTGTCTTGCCCGATGCCTAGAACAGCGATGCGCACATAGCAGACATTCAGGGAACATGGATAAACGGACAAAGTCTGTTTCTTTCCTCCTTTTTTGTTTCCATTTTTTTTCTTTTTGATTTCTCAGTAGCCAGCCCCTCTCCCTGTTATCTTTCCTAGATTGCCAAATTATTGAAAGCAGATGAAGTGAAACCAAACAAATTTTAATTTCCTTTGTTGATAATTACTAAATCCTCCCTAATCACTTGCTCCCTGCAGCCAGTTAGAAAGCCATCCAGATGGCAAAGGGCAGGGGGGTGCCGGTGGCGGTGGGGGTGAAGGTGATTGTATTTCACACTAGAGCCCACTCTGGGCGTTTTCCTAAAGCTTGATATTGGCCAGGGCTACTAGGACTTTGGAGTGAATAGGACCCAGTTCTACTCTGAAAGTCTGGGAAGAAACCAGTGAGGTCTATATTGCTTGAGAGGTTGAAAGTCAAAATCTACATGAGGAGCCACAGGCCTGGAAAGGTAGAAGGCTTTATTTGGTCCTCAGAAAGGTGTGATGTGTACATTTGTCATGTGGTGCAGACTCCCTGGTCCACAAACTGCAAGTGCAGGCCCAAAAGATGCGACTACCTGTATCATTTGGCTCCTGGTCTGAAATCATGTCAGGAGTTGTATAGATCTTGGACTTGGGCAGGAACCGGAGTATGGAATGTAAGGAGACAGACAACGCTTTGTATTCTTGGGACGCAGAGATGAATTGTCATTGGCTAAGAAGAAATGACTGGAAACAGAAAAACACTCGTAATTTACTGACTAGCTGGCATCATCTATGTACCTGTGTATCTGTCTATCTACTTAAGTCTTCTCACAGCTGGAGAACAGATGTCACACATGCACATAGCCCCTGGCAAGACACAGGAAGGATGCAGCCCGGGTGGGGCCTGGGGAGAAACATTGGGTTCAAGAGGGTGGTGGCAATTCACTTTCAGCCTATTGTTATCATTTGGGACTGTGAAAATAGCATTGGCTCACCCTTGTCTGACCTTTTCTTTCTTGTTTTTAAAAAAGATTTAATTGGATATTTAATGTCATTAAAAAAACCTTTTTTATTTTTATTGTGGAGATTAACCTCAAACACACATAAAAGTAGGTAGAATAGTATAATGCCCCCCTCCCCCCATAAGCCCATCCTTCATCCTTAATAACCGTGGCCATCCTGCCCCACATACATAGCTCTCTACTCGCTTCTGGTATTTCCACTGACTGAATTTGAAAATATCATGAAAATATAACTTTTCAGCTTCAGGTACGCTACTATGTTTGTGGAGCTGCTTTTCATGCCCTGAAAATTCACCCAAACATTCCCAAATAATATATCTGGAGATAGATGATTTCCTTTTATGTTATGGGAGAAGAATTTGGTGACCAATGAAAGAATATGTGAGGAAAGTGGAAGATAAAGGACTTTGAATTTCCGGTCTGGACATTTGAGAGGATGGGGTAGGAGGTACATGATCCGGGCAGAGGAGGCCCTGAAGAGAGGTGGAGAGAAGGAGGTGGACATCTGGCAAAGCTGCTCTGAACACAGAGAATGCAGAGTCTGGAAAGAACGGGGCTGGAGGTAGAGATCTGGGGATCATCCACATGAATGAGGCAATAAAAGCATGAACTTCCAGAGAGGGGGCACTAGGAGGGGATCATCTCGATTTGAGCTTTTGAGGTGAACTCAATTTATTGCCAGGACCCATACTCAGTGTCCCAGGAAAGCAGAGAGGTGGTGCTGGGAGGAAGGAGGGGAGGAGGACATCTCTTCAGTTTGATCCTGGTGAAGAAGGTCAAGAGCTGGTCATCATGTCAAGGTGGGAAGAGACTGGGATGTGTGGAGAGAAACGAGCATTTGAAACAGCTGGAATGGACTGAGTGGGAGGGAGGACTCGTGGAAAGGTGGGAGGAGAAGGCGACTGCCTGCTTACCCAGAAAGCAAGCCCCTCTACCCATGCCCAAAAGTATCTATTTCAGGAGAGCGAGAGAGAGAGCGAGAGAGAGAGAGAGAGAGAGAGAGAGAGAGAGAGAGAGAGAGAGAGAGAGAACCTCTGTTAGTTTGAGTTAGGGAACATCTAGACCCTCTTTTAAAAAGCTCACCTGATTAGGTCAGGCTCACCCAGGAAAATTTATTTTTTGATTGACTCAATGTTAACTTAAAACTGATGACATTTGCAATATCCCTTCACCTTTGCCCTATAAAGTAACATAATCACAGGAGTATTGCCATAGTCTAGTCGGTAAAAGCAAATTGCACGTCCCATCAATACTCAAGACCAGGAGATTATACAAGAGCATAGGTCGTTGGGGGTCATCTGAGAATTCTGCCAACCATGATACTTGACAGGTCAATGCCATTGTTGTCCTCAGGTTCCCCACTAGTAAAACAATAGGACTCTGAGTCCTTGGATCTGTGCTGAATCTCATGCCTAGACCCAACTGTTAAGAGAGAAAGGATTTAAGAGAGGAAAAAACATTAAGTTGTTTTCACCCTTCTCAAATGCTGTAGTGTTTCAAAAAAGTCAGAGGACGCTCCCAGCAAACAAACTCAAGGCAGCAGACACTTAACCAGAGTAGTTAGCATGAGCCCGGTCCTCCGCTTTGTGTTATCAGGGACACAAAGGTGAGTGTGTTTCCTGATTGCAGAGATCTTTACAGTTTTTGTGGAATGTCTTCAGAGATGTGGGGAACCAGCCTGAAGGCCGTGAGACCACACTCAGGGCATTCTTATAGTACACACACCTGGATAGATGTGCTGTGGTTTCTGGTCACTTAAGCATCCTTGTCTTTTTGAGTGCCCGAAGGAGTGTGACCAAGTGTAGGGAGGAACATACCAACTGTTATTGCCAGGTTGTGCCTCGGCGTTGGCTGACATCTGGTCAACCCCACAGTAATAACGCCACACAGACCTGCAGTGCAGAAGGGACTGACAGCCCCAGTGAATAATTAGGTTTTCCAGTTCTGGCTTCCAGGGGTTGCTCAAAGTCTCAGGGATGTGAGAGGAGGGGAAGACATCAAGAAAACTGATGAGGACCATTTAGGTTGGGAGTAGAATCTGGTCCCATCCTGAGTCTGGCCGAGCCCACCCCATCGTACCCCCAACCAAGTCTTTGAAATGTGTTACCTGGACGGTGAGCTAAGCCATGCTTGGCAGGAAGGAGAGGGAGGCTGTGTGGTCTGGCACAGAGCAGAGCAGAGGGGCAGAGGGACCAGGTTTGAATCTGTAGCTGACTCATAGCGCGACCTATGCCAAGCATTTCACCATTCAGCCCAGCTGGAAAATGAGGAAAAGACCCAAGTTGGGATCACAGCGAGAAATCCAGATGCCTTTCACGAGAATAAACAAGGCCACCTTCCTTTCACTCTGGTCTCTGTTTCTCTGTTTCGGTGTGAGTGCGTGTGTGTGTGTGTGTGTGAGAGTGTGTACGTATGAGCTTTGATCACTTCCCTCTGGTCCCCTTCCTCTTTCTCTACAGATCAGCTTTGGGACTTGATTTTGATCTCAATTTCTGTCGCCGTCTTCAGGGGTGATTGGGCAGAGTCCCCAGTGCCCCTCTTTGCTCCTTATCCTTTCCTTCTGCTTCCTTTCCAGCTTAGGTGAGGTCTGGGTTCCTGCCTCATCTCTTGAGTGGTGTGTGTGGGCAAGCCTCTGCCCCTCATCTGGACAATGGAAATGCTGGGGGTGGGGGGATGGGAAGAGCTCTTGACCTGGCAAAGGCCTCGCAGGGCTCCGGTTCTGTCTGTTGCTGGAGCAACGGGAGTGATTTTCTTTTTTTTTTTTTAAATAACCACTTCTGGTGCAGGAACAAAGAACAACAACAAAAAATCACTCCTCAAAGCGAGCACTTTTCTACAGCTTGGCTTCCACTTTTCTCTGCCACCCCCTGCCCCAATGTCCGGGTCCTCAGACAGGTCAAGCGTCTTTCACCTTTCTACTGTTTCGTCCTTCCTATCGACCTAGGAAAAGCAAATCTGTTTTTCTGCCTGGCCTCCCTCTTTCTTCCCATCCTTCCTCATTTGGGGTGATTTGGAGAGCTGACTGCCTTTTACCGTCTGCGTTTTAGTTGACTCCATTTGCAGAGGGAGGACTCTGTTCGGCGGCTGTGTCTGATGACACCCTGGCTAGGAGTTCTGCAGACCTGACTCGGACCATACGGCTTCCACCGATTAGCCGAGTGACTGGTGAGTTACCTTTCTGAGCTTCGGTTTTCCTTGCCTGTAGAACAGAAATCATTTAGCCTACTGGGCAGCACTGAGGGGAATACCCAACAGGATAGTGTATGTAAAATTCTTAGCACGCTGCCCCTAGGGAGACGGGCTTTGGACCTAAAGTTCTCATTCTTAGACTCCTTGTGGATAATGGAGAGTGTTTCCTCTGCTGACAGCCTTGGCTTCCCCTCTCAATGTGGTTCTCTTTCCCTTCTGTACCAAGCATAATGATGATTGTCCTACCTCTGCTCTTGGGTAGCAAGGCTTGAACCTTCCCTGTCCCATCCCTGTGACTGGCTCAGGGTAGGACACGTGACACCATCAGGGCTCACCTCTGGGTAAAACTGAAGCAATTAGACTTTCTCTTTCATAAACGTGAATGAAAGGCGTAGAAGGAGGAACCAGTTGGTAGTGGCCTTGGGTACTAAGAAGTCTTAGGAAGCTTGGATATTGGAACGATAATGTGAACACAGTTTTGGTAGGAAGGGAGGATGATGGAACCAATAGGCTAGAGATGAGCGAATGGCCCTGAATCACAAAACCCTTTGGTTTTCTTGTTGCAGGAGCCCCTGATTCTATGACATTGCTGATACCCTTTCAGCAACCCCTCCATCCTCTTTATAGCTGGAAAGGATTTCTGTTCTTTGCAACGCAAAGAGCTTTTATGGATTGAAAAATGTTCAGTGGTCCTGGGTTGGCGCTGAAATCCTCCTTCACACCTGGAACCATGTTGGGAACTGTATGTCTTCGTAAAATGTTGCTTCTGCGAGATACCATGTGATAAGGGGTCATTACCCTATCAACTTTCACACACAGAAATCTTTCACTCTCAGAAAACTCCTGAGGTATCAAACATTGGACCTTTTGCTGAAGTTTGAACTTTTCTTTCCATCATTCTTTTTACTCCCTCTGGGAGTCTCACAGCTCTTTTTTTTTCCCCTTCGAATTGTTTGGTTTCTAAGAGACCAGAAATCTTTTGTTTCTGCGTCCCCAAAACTGAGATTCTTAGGGGAGTGGTCCTCTAGAAATGAAATCTCGTTTGAAAGCTTTACAGTTTAAAGCTTTCAAAAGATGCTTGATGTTTCAAACCTTGACCTTATCCTTCTGACAATTCACTATGTATTTACAGATATTCATCTCTTTGGTGCTCACAGCAGTACCTGGCTGGCTGAATGTACCCATTCTATCAGCCTGGAAATAGAAGCTCAGAGGAAGGCTGGTTGGGAGTACGTGTCTCTGAGACAAATCAGCTTTGGAAACCTGGGGAGGATCCCTCCTTCCTCCACTCTCCCAGGCTCACTGCCAAGTTGCCAGTTAGAGACCCGAGCCTTGGGCAAAGCTCATTTTGGGCTGAGTCAAAAACACAGGGGAGTCTTGTTCGCACGTGCCCAGCAAGGAAAGCCCTCCGACAAAGACGTTTCAGAGAACCTCACCAGGGACATAGGAGACCTTTGCTCTTCTCCACGAGGAGAGAGAGCCCACCGACTTAGAGGGTGCCCAGCTCTCCAGGCAGTGAGCAGGGAAGGAGCTTAGAGATGTCTTTAGATCCTGTCTCCATGGCCACAGTTAGTCTCTATGGAGTTCAGGGTTGGGGGCCATTCATAATGGGCACAAAATGCACTTCTAGCCTTTTAACCACAGATCTGTTAAGATGGCTCCACTGCTGACCTGAACATCTCTGTGACGTTGCCTTAGAAACCAGCTAAGCCACTTCTTTGTTTTTCTCTAGCACCTGGGGGTGAAACTCTTGACATGAGATAATACTTTCAGCCTTTTCTCAGCCCAAACCAACACTGCTGTGGAGGGAAATCCTAGAGTGAGTGAACGAACTAAAGACTTTTTGAGATATGCCTATACCCCCAAACTTTGAGGCCCTGACCCCGTTCCTGAGTGAGATCGGGAGTAAGAAAAATGGTGAAGCACCTAAAAAGAGCCTGCGACTTCCTGATTCTCAGTCTTAGTGCTTTTCAGATGACTTTATCAAAATAGGGAAAATTCACAGTCTCCCAGGTTCATGTTTACAGTAGCGTGTCTCTATGGGGCTAGGTGAGAGTACTTCTGTGGGAGAACTTAGGGGTAGTTGTCTTAGGGTTAGGAATGCCAGAGAAAATAGAGGAAAGCCAGTTAAATTGGAGCTTCAGATAAACAATGAATAAATTTAGTATGCACATATCCCATCTGATACTTGAGACATATTAAAATTTATTCGTTCTTGATCTGAAATTGAAATTCAGCTGGGTGTCCTATATTTTTATTTGTGAACTCTGGCCACTCTCCCTGGAATGGGCACAATCTCTGGCATCTCCAGGTTTGTGTGGAGGTGGCATGTGCATACGTTTGCATGTAGGAGGCGTGGGTACCAGAACAAATAGGATGGGCATCTGTGTGAATATGTGTCTGTACCTTTGGAGGACACGATATCTGGGTTGGAGGTCATTTCAGTGTTTTTATTTTTTGTTTTTTGAATGATTCCAAACTTATTAATTTTTTGTTTCTAAACATTTCCTTGGAGAATTCCAAAGGCCCTCCTGAAACTTTGAACGATTGACCTTCTAAGTGTCCCCAGTAGGTCATTTGGAAGAAGGAGCTAGCTAGGATTTTTAGAGTAGTATGTAAACCTTTCCCCACGGCTTTTTTTAAATCATCATTCAGAATCGTTCTCATCACACTCCTCTTTCTTCTGCTTGATGAGCCACTGAGGAGATAAAATATGAAGACAGAAGCTGTAGGAGCTGAGGTGTGGCTGGGGAAAAAGAAATGGACTCTTAGAGGTTCCTGCATCCAGTAATGGCTCTGTGGGTGGGGAGAGGATAGGCCCTGGGCTAGGACTCAGGGAAACCTGGCTGCAGATGAGTCAGCCCTCTGCGGGTCTAGGAACCGGAGACTCCACACAGCTGGCTCCAGGCTGTGCAAACGGAGTAGCAAGTGAGGCCTTTAGTCTCTGGAGAGGAAGGGGTGGGAGAGGCAGCATTACTGGTTGCAATAAACTCCAAAGCACTGCTCTGAGCTCTTTGGGTGCCCTGGAATGGAGGTGTGAGCTCAACCACCAGTCTGGGCTGTCTGGATCTTTTTGTTCAAGGCAGATTTGCCACGGCTTGATGTTAGTTGTCGGAGGGCTTGACCAGGATTAAGCAGTGTTCAGTGCCAGGCAGGGGTGAGGAGGTGGGCTGGCCCCAGGTTTCCAGCCCTGGCAAGCTCTCCCTGTTTGCCTGGGCAGGACGCACACTCTGGAACCAAGTGTTCCTCTGGCATCCAGGACCCAGGGCGAGCATCTGCTCCTCTCTGTCTTGGCGACCTTGTTCTCAGCTCTAATAACTGGGAGCACATACCCTGTCTCAGTGAGGGTCCACCTGGGTCAGGGGGAGGCTGTGCAGCTCCACTAATGTCTCATTCCCCAGACCCAGAAAATACACCTGGCAGCAGATTCTGGAAAACTTGGGTTGGATCAAGCTGGAGACTTGACCTGTTAGTGTAAGTGGGAGAACAGGATTTCCGCAGGCTTCCGTGTGCCTCCAAGTGCCTGGGCAATGCAGGCACCAGTCAGTTCTCTGCAGACCTTGCCAAAGCATTTGCCTTCTCTTTGCCAAGGTTTTGACTCCCATTTAGCTGAGGACAACAGACAAATGGATATGTCCATTTGGCCTCAGTTTCCTCATCTGTAAAGTGGGCGGCACCTCATTCATTCCCCACCTCAAATTAGGACATCCCTTTCTCACACCTATGATGTAGGCTAGATGTCGAGTTAAGAATCTCTTTGCAAAGTCTCTTGGGGTTGTCCCTAACATATCCATTTCCTTAAATGTGGAGACCTTGAGGTATAATTCTTGGGGATGTCAAGGGTTTTCTGTACATCAAAATGCTGATAGCGTGTTTTCTCTGGTTGTTGGGCTAATGGACAATCTTATGTGTCCTCTTTGTACTTGGTGTATGAGTTTGCATTACTTGAACAAGAAGAAATAAGCATTACTTTTAAAGGTTGACTTCAGAGGGAGAAGTCCAGGGCATTTCCTAACCTTTTCCTGGAGGATACAGACAGGTGAGCAGTGATTTTGTGTAGGGAGGCAGGACCAATTCTGTGACCTCTGGAAGGTCCTTCCAGCATGTAAATCTGTGCTCAATGCCCACAGCCAACTCATACCTATCTGCAGGAGCATGTTGCCAGGAACCAGAGAAGGAGGAAGACGAGGAGAGAGCATGGAGGAAGAAAGAGAAAGGAGAATAAAAGAGAAAACTGCGCTGTCATGAGAAGCTTGAAACTTCCTTTCAACCTTTCCCTTATAATTAGCAGGTGCAGCTGGAGGGGAAGAAGTCCCGGTGAGTTGCAACTTGTTGGGCTCCAGTCCTCAGGATGTTTCGGGTTTGCTCAGTGTTCGGGGAGAGCTTAGTTCTCAGATGGCTCCTCCTCCCTCTCTGTCTTTTTATTTTAATTCCTTGCCTGGAGGGGGTGGTGTGAAGGCTTGGAAACTTTCTAGAGTCTTGGCCAAGAAGCCTCCTACCCCTGTCTCCCCAGGGCTGGCCTGGAGGTGGCGGGAAGAACTTGGTTGAAGCAGGTTTCTCTCCACCAATGATTTGAGAGGTGACTCTGCAAAGGCCCTGGGGGGAGCAGAGCAGAAGGAAGGAGGGGCTGTAGGGTCCAGCAAGGGCAAGTGCAATCTGGTTGGCTCCCCCAGGCAGGGAGCCTCTTGTGATCCAGAATGGCCATGTGAGCATCCTGTTTGCTTTACAGAGTCCAAGGCTGTCAATGGCGCATCATGGGTCCCCAGGGCAGCACGCCTGCAGGGCCTGGTGGAGAACAGCTGGGCCTCCAAAATCAGATGACTGGGTTTGAACCCTGATTCTCTGCTTACCACTTGAGTAACCTGCCGCCAGGTACTTAATTTCACTGTGCCTCAGTTTCCTCATCGGTCAAGGGGGAGTAATGGTAATACAGCTTCTTAAGGTTGCTCAGCATAGCGCCTGGCACATGATAAACACAGATAGAAGCTTCTATTATGACTGTTCTCGCAGAAGACCACATAGCTGTGGTTATGGACTGGGCATATCTGCCTTTTCACCCCACCCAGAGCCCCGTTTCAGCAGGAAGGATGGGGATTCCCTGCAGGTAAAGACTCCCAGCTGTAACCAGGTAGTGTGTTACAGGATTCTTCTGCCTGCCCTGGGTGCCACACTAGGGACCCATGGGAACCAGCCTGTGTCCCCCACCAGACCACAGACTCATTAAGAGCTGAGACTGAATCACATTTGTCTAGTATCTACACTCTTCATACATAGAAATCACTTACTGAAAGCTTTCTAAATGAAAGCGGTCACCGTACTAATAGCTAACACTTATTAATTGCTTGCTGTCACGTAGTCTCATTTGACAGATGTTCAAACTGAGGCTCAGAGACGAGAAACTGACTTTCTGGTGTCATTAACCAGCAAGTGGCAGAGCTTGGGACAGAAGGTTTTCTGCCTCCAAACCCTGGGCCTGTTTTTCCCTCGGGTCCGTCTGTGGCGAGCCCCTCTCTAGAGCCTCCTTCTTTCCCTCTCCTTTTGTCTCCCCAATACTTCAGGAGATGGTTTCTCCGAGTCCCTTTTCTGGGAGAGAAAGAAGTTTGCAGAAAACCCGTCTGCAAGCAGGGCCACTAAGGTCGGCAGGAACTGGCCGATGCAACCAGCCAAGCACAAGGCACTTGAAGTCTCCAGGCCAGGCCTGTCATCTTCAGAACTTCTATCACTCTTTGCTTTCTGTCTATCCCTACCCCTGCTGGGGTCCTGAATCCATGCCTCTTGCTCAGATAGCACCAGCGCCCACAGAATTAGGACTGTCGCTGTCTTGGGAGAAGGTGATAGGTTTCCTTTGATGTAGGTCAGGAATGTGCACCTGTCCCTCCCTCCTCGCTCTATCCTTTCTCTCCCCATCATGCTGCCCTCCAGGCTCCAGGTGCCAATTAGTTCCCCTCGAGGGGCTGTGTTAGTTTCCTATTGCTGCTGTAACAGATAACCACACATTTAGTGGATGAAAACAACACAAATTGATTCTCTTAGAGTCCCGGAGTTCAGAAGTCAGAACGAGGCCAGAGGAGGCTCACATCATGTGATGGCCGGGACGGTTCCTTCTGGAGGCTCCAGGCGAGAATCTGGTTCTTGTCTCTTCCAGCGTCAGGATGCTGGCATGCCTTGGCTTCTTGGCTCATGGCTGCATCACTCCAGTTTCTGCTTTCTTCATTCCGTGGCTTTCTGCCCTCTATATAGCCACTGCCTGCCTTTTAGAAGTGCTGTTGTGATTACATCATTGGGCCCACTTGGCTAATCCAGGACGATCTCTCCCTCTCAGATCCTTGGCTTAAATCTATAAAACCCATTTTACCATATAAAATAACTTAATCAGAGGTTCCAGGGATGAGGTCGTGGATGTCCTTGGGGGGCATATTTCAGGCTACCACAGGCATGGTTTGTGCTTCTAATACAGCTGCCCACCCCCCTGCCTGTGCATCATACAAGTGACCAAAGCCTTCACTTACCAAACACAAACTCTGTGCTTGGAGCTGGACCAAGCGCTCTGTGCGCAGAGCCTTGCTGACTCCTCGCCACCCTTTCTGATGCTGGCACTGTTATTTTTATTCTCAATTTACAGAGAAGAAACTAAAGCCTGAGATTTAAGTGACTTGCTTGAGGTCACACAGGAAGTAAGTTAAGGACGTGAGATTGAACCCAGGTGTGTTTGCTTCCAAACTCATTTCTCTTCAGCACCTCACTCTTTCTGCTGTGGAAAGCTAGCCCCTAAGAAGGTCCCCGTGTCCTTGATCTCTCCCACATTGCACAGGGTGACCAAGAGAATACCATGAAAGGGAGAGCATGTGTCCTCTGAGGCCAAGGCACCCAAGACATCGTGGCTTTGTTCTTTCTCTGATATTGTAGCTTTGCTCTCTCTCTGGCGCTCTGGGGAACTAGATGCCATGTCACGAGTACTCTCAAGCAGCCCTATGAAGAGGTTCGTGTGGTGAGTAACTGAGGCCTCCTGCCAACAACCAGCACCAGTTTTCCAGCTGTGTGAATGAGCCATCTTGCAAGTGGATCCCGAGCCCCAGCCAGGCCCTCAGATGACTGCATCCCCGGCTGACATCTTGACTGCAACTTCGTGAGACACTGAGTCCCACCACTCAGCTAGGCCACTCTCAGAAACTGTGGTATAATAAACATTTATTTTGTTGTTAGCCCTCTCCTGCAGTAATGTATTATGCACCTATACATATATATGACTGATACGAGGCCCAAGTTCTAGAAAGCGGGTCAGGTTTCGCTGTGAGCTCTAGCTATGTCAGATGAGATGTTAGTCAGGCCTTGACCCTTTGAAGCTGTGTCTATTCCAACAGGTTAGCTGCCCAGCCCTGGAGTTGCAGACCCAACAATTTCAGAATGTTCTCCATTCCCGAACCACTTCCCATAAAGAACAGAAATACCTTGCATCTATTATTCCCTTGCTCGTCGGTGGCTCCTAATGCTTCTCTCAAGCCCAAACTCTTTAGTCTGCTATTCACTCTCCCTCTTCACTGCTTCACAGCCTTCCAGTATCATCTCTCATTGCTCCTCCAGCTGACCCTTCAAGCCTGGTCAGACCAAGGTGTTCACTGCTGTTATATTTCTTCTGGATCTGCTTACTTGCACTATACCCTCCTCGGCAGTTGCAAATGAATGAACAGATGCACACTGAGGACCTGCTAGGCACCAGGAGCCAATGATGGAGGCCTGTATGTATGATGTCTCCCTTTGCACAGTGAGCAGTCTTTGCAGAGAAGAAACCTGAGGTTAAATGACCGTCCCAAAGCCCCAGAGGAAGTAAGAGACAAGAGTGAGTACCGTGAGGGTAAGGCTCATCAGCCCTGTGGCCGTAAGTGCAGTGCTTTTCCACGACACCCTATTGTACCTGACTCACATCTCCGTGGAATTTTACAGTTTATAAAGCCCCGGCTTATTATAATTTTTATTGAGCTCCATGGCAACCCAGTGCGATAGATGAAGCAAGAATTGCTCACCCCATTTCACAGACAATAAACCTGACACGAGGAAGAGAATTTGTCCTCATAGAGAGAAGTGTCAGAGATGCAATTCCAACTTAGTCTCCATCTCCAGACCCACCATTCTTCCCTCCACCTTCTCTTTATACCTCCCCCTAAATCTACCACAGACTTTTGCATATAACTGATGACCAACGATATTTGTTGGCCACTCGGGTTTTCAATGTATTCTTCTATAAATGATGCAAAAGGAGGTCTGGTCTCTGAAGAGTTCTCTATGAAGACTGGGACTGATTTATATAAGATTAGAGGCGTAGCAGGAAGGTGTGTGGGTGCACTTCAGAAAGAGCTTTCTGATGGAAAGGGCTGGTGATATAGTCACCGACTGTTGAGTAAAGGAGACATGGGATTAACTGCGCTGGGGAATCTCTGAGAACGACCCATCCTTGCCTGGGGCCCAGGAAGTGCTGTTTATTCTTAGGGGCAGGGGGGTGGATAAAATAAGGGCCCAGAAAGCCCAGCATCCATGACTCTGTGATATAGGCCATTATGCACGTCGCTGAAGCAGAGCAGAGGAGGAGGAAGAGTGTGTCACTTCGTTGGATACTTCCTGTCCCCAGTGCTTGGGACTTCAGCTGATGAAGAAGCTGTTCTTTAAAGAGGTTCTTTGAGGACAAAGTCATACAGGATCAGGCACCTTGGGCTTTTGAGGCCTCACAGGTTGTCCTAACCATGCACCTGTCCTTAAATACACTAAAATACTCCAGGAGGCACTCAATAAATATTTGCTGAATGATTGAATAAGTGTTACATAAACGGATAGCCGTGGCTTTCTCCTGTCTCTGCAGGCTTCTAAGAATATGTCACCCCGTCTTGGAAACCCTTCCCAGTTCTGACTGCCCTTTGCTGTCACGGTTTCCTTCTGCCCTCTAACCCTGTGCCAACCAAATCCAATGGACCGTTGTCCTACCTTCTGTGGACATAGTCCATGACTAGTCACCGCCAGCCTGTGATCATCCTGACCTAGTTTCTTAAAGCAACTTTACATTCAGATTTAGGACCTGTTTGGAATAGTAGTAGATGCAGAGAGACTCAAGTACAGCACAGAGAGCAGAGTGGGTGCACGGTGGGCTTTATGCGGCTAAGCCCTTTTTACAGAGTCCACCCTGGGGTGTGTGTGTGTGTGTGTGTGTGTGTGTGTGTGTCCATGAATCGTGGGGGTGATGGGGCCATTACCCAGATCACCGTGTAGAGTGGCACCAAAGCCTCCATCTGGGAGCCAGGGGTAAGTTCAAGATCTGCCCCATGTGAGCCAGTGAGTGTGACCTTGTCCAGTTCTGCCACCTCTGGGTCCTGGGTTCCTCACTGTGAGTGGGAGGATCGGCGTCCTTCATTCTGTCATCTACTCAGCAACCGTTTTCTGCGCACCTAGTGTGCACCAGGCACTTTGATGATGCAACAGTGAACAAAATACAGCTTCTGCCGTCACGGAGCTTGTGTAGAGGCAGAGGCAGGTGCAAACCAAATAAAGCAACAAGCCGGGAGGTAACAGATGGCACGTTGGATGAGATGAGGGAGATGAAGGTAAGCACAACAGGGTAAGTACGGGGGGATGAAGGGGGCCTGCCTTAGATAAGGTGGTTATGGAAGACGTCTCCCAGGTGGCAACTTTTGAGCAGGGACCTGAATGGAAGGAGGGGGCAGCCCTGCTTGTATCTGGAAGGGTGGAGTCTCAGAAAAGCGAGCGTAAAACACAAAGGCCTTTAGAGGAAACCCATTTGGTATAGTTAGGAAACAGCAAGGAGGCCAGGTGGGGACAGAGGGCAGAGAAGCGGCCAGGAGATCTGCGCCCTGGGAAGGACTTGGATTGTATCCTGAGTCATTGAGGAAGCCATCAGGGCATGGAGAGCAAGGACTGCCTGGTCTGACTTGTGCGTTAAAGAGATAAGTTGATTCCAAGTCACATGGAATCGGGCTTCTAGCTCCAGGCTACGCCGATCTGGCTTGGCAGGGCAGGGGGCGGGATGGTCCCAGCGCCAGGTCCTGCCCTAGAGGCAGACTCTGTGAGCAGCGCCAGGGCAGACAGAGAGTGGAGCCTGCTTGCTCCTGTCTCAGCCTGCCGCCCGCCCGGCCTCAGCTCCGCACCTCACCGTGTGCAGGAGCCGAGCCTCCTGACGCCTTAAACTGTGCTCCCGAGCCATAGGCCTTAGCTGCTGCTAGACTGGGGGTGGGAGACTAACTTAGGCGTTTAAACATTTGTCATCTCAAACACTCACGAATGATACGTTCTTTCCTCGCTAGAAAGATCTTTCCTCTTTTCCCTCCTCTTCCCTCCAGCCTTCCCCATCTCCATCTTTACTTACTCTTCGGTTTCGTTGCCTTTTCTTCCTTATCTATCCATCCTCCAAGGATGGCATAGCATCCCCTAGAAGCCAGAAGCTTATCAAGCAGAACCTTATAACAGGGACTCCCTGACCCATAGAGAAGCTCAGACATTGCCCCTTGGTCTCCGGGTTAGAAAGCTGTAGCGTCTGTATCTGAAGGTGACGAGACTCCTGCTAAGACATCCCCATTTCATTGTCTTCCCGGAGGTCCCAGCAAATAGTGTGCTGTAACGAGACCAACGATGCAGGCCTGCCCGGGCCTCTCTGGGAACAGAGAAGGGAGCCCCAGTCCTGCTGAAGAGGCGGGAGGGGCTGTCAGGGAAGTCTTCCTGGAGGAGGGGGTATCTGAAATAGGTTTAGGAAGGGGAGTGGGATTTTTTCGGGCAGAGAAGAGATGGGGGAGTGTGAGGAAGGGTTAAAAGCAAGAGTGCTGGTACAATATGTGGTGTGTTTTTAGGGAGAAATTAATTATCTAAATTAACTACCAAAAGGGTTTTTTCCCACCTCAGTGGGAAAAAAATCGGATACACTGACCCAATTGAAGTGCCTGGCCAAGACTGTTTGACCCAGTCTTGTAGTTTTTGTTTTGTTTTTGACATAACTGTCGTAAACAGAATAAATACAGATCATTTCAGGTAATAAGTGAGACTAAATATTTATATTAGGTCCAGGTCAAAGGGTAAATAAGATGCGAGGGGAGATGGGAGGAGAAGATTGGGGTCAGGGCTGGGAATTTCCTGTTTAGACAGAAGGGTGTCTGGTCAGTTGGTGACGTTTGATCCTGAGAGGGGAAAAGAAAAAAAAAAGATTGCAAAGCCTGGTTGAAAGGCTCTAAACCACTGCACTCAGCTGGAAAACCACCTCTCAAGTCTTCTACGCCCTTTTCCTCGAGATGGTTTGCTAAGAGCATTTAGGGAAGAAGGGATTTAAAGAGGAGAAATTCTGATTCATAGTAATGACACCTGGTATTTATGCCGCGCCTTTCTCCTAAGATGCTCAGGCTGCTGTAGGGAAATTACGTCACTCATTCCTCGCAACCCCGTCTCTGCCTTCCTTGTCCCCAAACCTGCACGAGCTGTAGGCGGCCCTGGGCACAGCCTCCGTGGCCAGCATGGAGCTTGGTGGCATCGGCCCGGATGTTTAGGCCCTGACGGTCAGGTCAGGTCTCAAGGCTCTGCTGTCTCTGCTCCTTTGACCCAGGCCTGCAAAAGAACTCTAGACATCTTATCATCTCACCTAAGCCATACTAGAAAGGTATCCACCTTTTCTAAAAATCTCCAAAAAAAAAAGAAACCTTTATGACCTTCTATCACAGCCCCAGTAGAGTAAGGAAGTTCTTCTTGACCCCCTAACTCAGATCTCTTCAGCTGTCGCGGACTTGTTTGCAGTTGGCACCAAGAACGGCTACTGTGTCCCCATTACTTCCAGGAGCTACGTGTGTGCAGGTTGAAGGTCAGCGTTATTTCAGTGAACGAATGTGACCACCGCACTGGTCACCGTGTACATGGTGTTGAACGCACAGGTAGAAAAGATGTTTCTAATAGTAAGGAAAAAAGAAAAAAAAGATGGAAATGAACCCTTCTGCTTTCCTCCTCACCGGCGACATCACCTCGAGCACACTGCTTTCTGTCTCTATGACTGTTTTCTCAGCTTTTGAAGCAAAGTCATGCCAGCCCCACCTACTCCACAGGGCTGATGTGACCATTGGGAGGGATCGCACCAGTGAAAATGCTTTTTAATCTGGTCAGGATGACATACATGAAAGGACTGCTGCTATTTTTAAAAAATCTTGGAGACACAGGGTCTGCCGGCTCTAACATCTGAATGCTTATCACACAAGCATCATCTCGACTTTGAATAGGAAGCAGAGGGATGGGAAGTGGAAGGCAAGATTAATTGGGCAGGGCCATTTAGGAATGTCATGAGAAGACTCTCGAGTCTTAAAAATTAGGAGGAAAGTGATTGATATCACTGCAGCTTGAGAATAGAATTTCTTGTCCAAGACAATAGTTTCAAAAGAAAAGCATCCTGGTTTCTTACTGACATGCAAAGCCACCTTTTGATCTCCTCCATGGGGTCTCTGCCCCATCATCTCTCTCCTCCATCACCTCTCCGCTTCCCTCCTCTCTCCTTCTCTCCTCCAACCACCCTCAAAAATTTCCTAAGCTGTTCTTACTACCTCTGCAATCACTTCTCTGGTGCTCAGAAGTCCTGGAAGGAATCACCAATCATCGGGCTTTGGTAATTGAGGATAAAGAGAATGGAACTAAGTTCCAACAGGTTCCCGGAGCTCAGGCCTCTCGTTTATGCTCTTCTCCTGGGATTTCAGCACCCGTCATTCTTGACAGTTGCTGGCATGGGGAGGCCTCTTCCAAAACTGTCGATCCCAGGTGCTCCCACGGGGAGGGCACCTTGCCTGCAGCATCGCAACACGTCCAGATGTCTACCTTGATATACAGGCCTGCAGCCTGGAGGCGCAGCTACGCATAAATTAGACGTCACCCATCCAGCCTGAAGGTGGTTATTCCAACCGCTCACCCCATGGCGGCCCCCACCCCCACAGCAAAAATGAGATGCCACAGTTCCCTACTGTCTCACACAGGAAAGAGATACTACCAGAGGACATCACACCTTCCAGGCTCCCTCGGTGGTTCTGAAATATCGATTCGTGTAGATCTGGAAACAACTAAAGCTGTGGCCTAGCTTATTCTGCTATTTCCAGTCAACGCTTGCTTCAGATAATCTCAGGAAGGGGTTTGCATGTGATTTTTCTTAGAAGTCACCTCCAGAGACGTGGCAGGGTCCTTGGGTCCTGTGTTCCAGTCCTTTGCCTTCTGACATTTCAGCAAAGTTGCATAATTATGAGGATTCTTGTATGCTGGCTGACCAGCATCCATTTGCTCTGCTTTCTGATAACACCACCCTACATATTCATATGGCAGCGTCACCCCTGGTGCAGCCTCGGTCTCAATAAAACTCCATCCTGGTGCAACCCAGAGGCGGGTCCCTGCACCAAGGGGTGCGAGTGGATTTTCTCTCCGGGGACTTTGTCAAAGTGAGTGAGCAGGTTGAGCCAGGCTGGTGTGTTCTAGAGGGGGCTTCTTTCCTGCCCCACAGACACCCTGACCTATTCTGGACCCAGCCTTTCTGACTCTGGCCCCCAGCTTTTCTCTGACCCACCGAGCCACCTATGTCAGTCCCACAAACAATCCCCATCTCCCACTGGGTTTTCTTTTTGTTGGTGTGCTTTGGCTTTATTTTTCTTCTTCAAGAATAGTTTTCCTAGACAAGAATCTTCCCACCTATTGGAATTTAAAAATCTGATTTTAAGCCTGATCCTTTGCCCCAGTTCCAGTTCCGTAGATCCAAGTGGACTAGGCTTCTCTGCATAGCCATGTCTCATATCCAAGTCCCATACATTTCTTCAACAGACCGTTTTTTCTTTTTTAATTTTTAAAAATGTTATTTATTTTTCAATTATAGTTGGCATGCAATATTATATAAATTTCAGGTGTACAACGTAGTGATTAGACATTTATATAACTTATGAAGTGATCACCCTGATAAATCTCGTACCCACAGAAGTTACCACCATACACAATTATTGCAATGTTATTATTGACTGTATTCCTTATGCTATACTTGACATCACAATGACTTTTTGTACTTGCCAGTTTGTACTTCTTCATCCCTTTTCCCTTTTTCACTGATCCCCCCCAACCCCTTCTCATCTGGTAACCCTCAAAACGTTTTTCATCTCCATTTTTATGTTTTCTCTCTCTTTGCTAAAGTTCTCACTGAGTTCATCTCCTCTCCCCTATCCATTGAGGATCCTTATAACCAGTGTTTTGAACTCTGCATCTGGTAGTTTGCTTCTCTCCATTTTGTTTAGTTCTTTTTCTGGAGCTTTGTTTTACTCTGTCATTTGGCACATGTTTCTTTGTTTCACGGTGTTTGTTTCTATGTATTAGGCAGGGCTCTTAAATCTCCTGGTCTTTATGTAGAATGGCTTTATGTAATAGGTGTCCTGTGGGGCCCAGTGGCACAGTCTTCTCTGGTCACCTGAGCCAGGTGCTCCTGGTGGGCCCGCCTGTTGTAGTTGGGCCTTGGTTGCTGTTTGCATGTATGTGGGAGGGACTGACCCTTGAGCTCATGGTTGTGAGGATTAGCTGGTGAGGCGCTGACCTTATGGATAAGGATTCACTTTAGCAGGGCCCTAGCGCCTGCCCAGTCTGCCCTTTGGGTGTGTCCTCCTCAGAGGCAGCCCTGGGTGCTATTCCAGCTCCATTACTGGTCGAAGCAGTCCCCCAGGTAAGCTGACCCAAGGGCTTCTTGGGAGGGGCCCAGTTGCAGGCCAAATTCAGCTGAAACCTGTGCACCTTCTGGTAAGAGTCAAAAAGCAATCCACAGATGGATGCCACCTGTGCTGGGCTTACAGGTGCCTTGAGAGGCCAAACCAGGAACCAAGGCCGCCTGCCACTAGTGCTGGGCTTGGGGCTGCTCAGCGAGAGGTACGGGGTACGCTGAGGCCAGATGCTACTTCTTTGGGTTTTGTGAGCCTTTGAGAGATTTTAGGAATGTCCGCAGTATGAGCCAAGACAGGCCATTTGTAAGGGAAAGAAAAAACACTCAAGGCAGCTTGGCTGGGCCGCAGGTTGGGTTGGGGGAGGCGGAGTCTTAGGGAATCACCTGGGCAGGGCGACCTGTGTTAAGCAGGTGATGGCGACTCAGATATGGCAGCCGCCTGCATCTGACTCCGGGAGGAGAGAGAGCTCAGTGGACACTGCTAGCACAGTTGGGAGAAAGCCACCCCTCCAGGCCTCGCCCTGAAGCCAGACAGCTCAGTGTCCCTGGCACTCTTTGAGTAGCTGCCCCGGTGCTGGAGCTCAGAGCGAGTGAACCCGCCACAGAGTGCGTTCGCGTGGGCCCTTCCAGAGGAAGGTCTGTGACGCCCACAGCCCTCCGGTCTCACTCAGCCACCGTCTCTGCTGGTTCTCACAGCCAGAAGTTGTGGGGACTTCTCTTTCCATCTCTGGAACCCTGGACATGGGATCTGTAGCCGAAATAAACTCTCCTAGTTCTCAATCACCACACGCAGTTGTGGGGCCAGCCTGTGTCGCATCTCCACCCCCCGTCTCCACGTGACCTCTTATGTGTGTCCCCAGGTGGAGGACTTCTGTTCGGCCAGACCTCAGGTGACTCCCAGCGATGGCTGTCCTGTAGTCTTGTTGTCATTGTGATTTGGTCATGAGGAGAGGTGAGCGCAGCATCTGCCATCTACGCCATCTGGACTGGCCCTCCAACAGCTCATTTTTCTGGTACCAGGTACCCGTCACCACTCCGAGGACTAGAGGCCTGCTAGCAGCCCCTTTCCCTGGTGAGCCACGGTCCAGTGTGTGGTGTGGAGGAGTCACCACTCCATGGGCTGCAGTGTGCTAAGGGCTGTGCCAGGAAAACCAAGGAGGGCTCCTCCTAAGCCTGGTGAAAGGCTTCAGGAAAGGCTTCCTCAGGAAGATCATATCCCAGCGGAACCCGAAGGTGAAGCGGAGTTAGCCAGGTAAGTGTGGGAGTGGGGTTGGTTCTGGCCATCTCTGGCTCTCGTAGCCTTGTCTACTTGTTCGTCGTCTGAAATGCCCTCCCTTCCTGCTAGAATGTGAGGGACACCGTGAGAGGGGTGGCTCGTCTGTCTCTTCACCGCCGTATCCCGGGAAGGGAGGTGCTTAAAGGGTCGTGCATAAATGTTCCACGTAAGTGTCACCTCCTGGGGTGGGAGCCCTGGTCCTTCCCGACAAGCCCGTGACACCCTGGATGACGCTGATGTCAGCGGTTCCCAGAACACACTGTGCAGTTTCGGACCCTGGGCCTTTGCATACGAGGCCCCCAGAACTCTTTCCTCCTTTGCCTGACTGGCCTCTGTCACCTTCACAGCCTGAGCTTCGGGTTCTCTATCAACTCGTCCCATACGCGTTGCCTGACCTTGCTGCTCCTCCTTCTCCTAGGCTGTCCAGCTCCCCTATTCCTGCCAGGGGACTGCCAGATTTAGCAAATGAAAACACAGGACATCGAAATAAGTTCGACTCTCAGATAAATAGCTTTTTTTTTTTTTTTTTTTTTTTTTTTTTATAAGCATGCCCCATGCAGTATTTGGACATATTTGGTCTATAAAATTATCTCTCGATTATCTGAAATTCAGATTTTATTGTGTGGTCTGTATTTTATCTGACAACCCAACTTTTCTCACTGAGTTTGGTTTTCCCGTTTCCCCCGCTTCATATCACTGCAAAACATTTCTTCTCCCGTCTTCCCATCGAGCGCATGACTCACTTGCTCAGATGTGTCCCGTATGCCCCTGACTGCTGCCTGTGAAGGCAGCCTCTTGTCCACGCAGCCGATCCAGACGGGAGTCCACATCCCCCGTGGGTATACCTGCTGCCTCCCCGTGGGCCCCCTCCCAGGAGTGATGGGGACGCGGCTGTCTGTGGAGTGTAGAGAAGAAAGGGACTCTCACTTTATCATTGGGAATGATTTTTCCTTCCAGCTTCTTTCCTTTCATTGTCTCCTCCAAGCTCAGGAACTTCAGGGAAGAGCGGTAGCTCTATTGTTGGCACAGGGCTGGGCTAGTGACAAAGAAACAAGCACCCCGGCTGCGACTCACATGCCTGGGTGTGTCTTAGGTTCTGGACACTTTGCTGAGTGCTTCTTAAAACCGGCTCATTTAATCCTCATAAGAACCTCATGAGGTAGGCTAATAGTTTCTCTGTTATCCGTATTATTATTATTCCCGTCACTCAGATGAGGAAAGCATGCTTAGGAAGGTTAATTTTTGGATTCGAGTAGTGCAGCTGTGAATCAAGGGTGGGATGGGAGCCGGGCACCCTAAGCCTGAGCCCAAGCTCTGTCTGCCCTGGCACTGTGCTAGGATGGGGCTAAGGAACATGGTGCGTGCGTCTCGGTGCCACCTCCTCGTATCCATGCAGTGGGTGAGCATTTCTGGGCCGTGACTCTGGATATACAAATTCTTACCTTTGCGTGCCTTTTCCTTGCTGTCTCAGCTCTTACATACTTCATTCTCCCTCCCTTAGCTATGACATTCTCAGTGGTTTCCCAAGATCTGCAAAGAAATTTTGGCAGCCTCACTGGGAGAAGACCCTGCCTCCCCAAATTTCACAGGAGCCCAGAGCCATGCTGGGGGGTGTGCTTTCTGAAGATGTAGTTTGGGTGGGAGCTCTGGGCACCCTCTCCCTCAGCCGGACAGCTGTTGGGCAGGTGGGCCCCTCTCCTCAGGTGGCTTGGACCCTAGCCTTATCCTATGTACATAGAGCCTCGGGCAGCCATCCAGCTCTCAAGTGCAAATACACCCACTTTTCACATTTTCAGCCTTTGCTAATTGCCAAGGCTGTGCAGACCTGGAGCTCAGGTTTGACTCCCACGTAAATGCCGAGTACCTTCTCGTTCCCCGCCTGCCGCTTTGGCAGCACGAGCAGCCACAGAATCACAGTGGTAGCCTCAGAGTAGATTTCAGTGAGAGGTCGTGTGATCTAATTTCTCGTTCTCCAGATGAGAAAATGGAGGCCTAGGACAGGTTAGAGATTTAATCAAGCTCGCAGAGTTAGCGTGGTTTGTCTTAGTTGGCACTACGGCTTGAAGAAACGACTCCAGCATCCCAGAGAGCATGGGGCAGTGGATTTGGGTAGGAGAAAGGCCGGGGTTGAATCTCACGAACATTGCGGCTTGGCTATCACCCAGACTCTGTATTCTAAGGTAATTCAAGGTATCTGTCCCTCATGTGGTCGTCATTTTCAGAGAGGTTTGCTTAATCTTAATGCTTTTTGGGAGATCTTTTCATAGAATGGGCTCTTTGGGAGACCCAGGAAAATATGGCTACGTGGAGGCTAGGGGGTTGCCAGATGGTGAGACTGTGGGAGGGATTTGCATGTGGGTTGTAGAGGGTGATGGGAAGACCCCTGAAGCCCCACCAAGGCCCCAGATTCTAAAAACCTCTATAAACTGGGACTCAAACCCGGGCCTGAAGGTGTTTAGGTGTTTTATTTCCTTGTTTGCTTTTCAGCGAGGCCGTGCTGCCTCTGCCCAAGCCATGGGGGCCATCCAAAGTCATCGTGGCCATTCCTTCACCTCTTCATCCCTCCAGTTTGACCCTCCACTGCTTCACTTCTCAAGTCAATCATAATGCGAAATGTCTCCAGGGAAGCACATTCAAAGCTGGATCCCCATGATTTGGTTTCACATGTTTTAGAGTTAGGAAGTCCTCCCAAACGTCTTCGTTGGGGGCAGTTTTATTTCTTTTCTTCTTTCTCAGGAGAAAATAAAAATCACACTAATCAATTACTTAAACATTTACTGAGCACTTGCCATGTGACACCATGCTAACTTAAGGGGGTGCTGAGAGGGACTGGTCAGAGACTCACGTATTCTTTAAGCTCCAACTGTCCACAGGCTGCCAGGCCATGACACCAGTTTCCGATTCAGTGGGTCACTTGGCCCCACCTCTCACCCAAACACTAGATTCAATAACTATAATTGTGGCCCCTATCAGGGTTTGACGACATGTGGAGGGTCCCTCAATTCTTTTTCTTCCAGAGGGTTCCCCCCTCACCCCCCAGGGAGAACAGCGATGTCCCAGCATTGGTGGCCAGTGGGGTGACTTCAGAGTCCAAGTGATTTTCTCTGTCCTTTCTAACGATGCTCCTTGATGAGAAATCTCCCTCCTTTTGTTCAGAGATTTGCTACTTATTAAAATGTAAATCCTAAGAGTGGCCTCATTTGTGCTCTGATCAGTTGTAACCGATTTTGTGATTTGATGATGTGATAAGATCCTTTTCTTATTTTCATGCAATCATAAAACTGACACATGATCACTAGGCAATTTGCAATATATAGAAAGTGCATGAATAAGAAAATAAAAATCACCCACGTTCTTATAACCCAGAGATGACTGTGGGTGAGATTTTTTTCTGGTTTCTAACAGGCACGTTGCTTAGTTTCCTGAGAGGCAGGGTGGTGTGTGGAGCTAAAAACAAAGTCTCTGAGCCAGGTGCTGAGCCAGTTACTAGCTCTGTGACCTTATCGAAATGAGAAACTTCTCTCTGCCTCAGTCGCTTCGTTTGTAAAATGGGGTTAATCATGGTGTCTAAGCTATAGGCTGTTGTGAAGGTTTAGTGAATGAATACAGGTAAAGTGCTTAAAGCACTGCCTGGGGTAAGAAATGACAGGTGTTAGTATTACTGTTGTCCTCGTTATATTATTTTGTAATTCACAACTAGTGAAGCCGCCTGAGCTGCCTCAATTGTTCTTATTCTGTGCTGTTTGGAGCCCAATCACCGTAGTCTCCAACCCCATCCAATTCCAATTCCCAAAGCGTTGGTGAGCGATGTAGATTTTTCTAGATTTTTTTTTTTTTTGAAGTTGATTCCATCACATCATGCAGCAAATCCCACCTCCCCTCACCTGAAACATCTGTGTGCTTTTGCCAAAGTTTCAATCCTGGTGGACATTGTCCCATTCTCTCTTCTCTCTCTTTCTCAAGAAACTCTTCCTCAGCCTATCACCCCCATGAAAAATCTCTTCCGCTTAGGAAGCTAGCTAGCAGCTGCACTCCCTAGAACCGAAGAGCCAAGCCCTGATCAAGCGCACCCCTCGGCCTCATTCTGTCCAGCCATGTACGGGCCAGTTTACACACGTGGACATGCTCATGTCAATGCACCTGGATAGACCCCTCAAAACTGGAATAGCACATGAATGCTACATATACTATCTAGTGTCTTGCTTTTTGTAACTTGCCGATATATGTGAGCGCTTACCATTAAATTATGACACGGCCCTGTGGCGGAATACTGCACGGTCACTAAAAACATTTTAAGAGAAATTTTTTTCTGAATGAAGTTTTCTTTGTTTGTTTGTTTTGATTTTTACTAGGGAAGAAGCTTGAGGCTTCAGGCACTGGAGGCAAGAGGCTAACATAGAGGCTGTAAGTACATCGGCTTCTGTGCTCTAGAATCTGGCTCACACACAGCCACTTCGCCATCATTATTCCCTTACTGGATGCTCTCAAGACTGTCAATTGGAACAGGCCTTCTTAGCTTCCTGGCAACATCTCTTCATTTTCTCCTGCCAGTTTTCTTCTTCTAGTCCCCCTCAGGGTTCTCCCTGGGCCATCTCTCATCTGTCTGTACAGTCCCCCCTCCAGAATTAAAACTCCCTTGACTGCAGAGCCTTCAGACACCAATCACATACCCAAGACTCCCCAAGCATCTCCTCTCCCGACCTCTCCACTTGGCTGTCTCCCAGGCCCCCAACTCCACATGTCCAAAGAAGAATGCAATGTTTCTGACCCAAATCTGCTCCCCAATCTGGGTCTCTATTTCTAAATGCCATCTTCTTCCACCCACTTCTTAAAGCTAGATACCATCGTATGTTTTCTTTCCTTTCTCTTTCTTTGTCCAATCAGTGTAGTAAGTTTTCATAAAATTTTATGTATCAGTCAAAGCTACCACCTTTACTTTGAATTTGTGTCATCCGCTGCCTTTGATATAATTTTTTTTTTTTAATATAGGAGATGGTAGATGGCATGTTTTTGGTTGTTTGCATGGTTTTGTATCAGTGAGGGAGACACCATTGATTACTACTAAAACACAGACTTCTTTCCAACAGGATCCAGTTTTGTTCACATGTCCACCCCATTTCCCACTTCAGAGGGCAATCTGATTAGTCTAAGCCAGAACTTTCTAACGTGTGTCCGTGGGACTCTTCCATGGCATCTGGGGGGTCACAACTATTTCATACTAAGCCATTACTTGTCTTTTTTCACTTTCATTCTTTTATGAGCATACACTGGGTTTTTCCAGAGGCTGTCATGTGATATTGCAAGATCAAATGCCAAAGCAGATATGAGAACCCAGCTGTCTTCCATGAAGCTAGAGATTTGCAAAGATATGGAACAATGCCACAGTTCTCACTAAACTTTAAAAATAGTTATTTTTAATAACAAATACTTTATTTGTTTTATAAGGTTTTATGATTTATAAGCTTCTTATTGTTATTTTAAAATAATTTGGTAAATAAATATTTTAAAAATTTCCCAGTATTAATTTATAATGCAGTATATATCCATAGAGATAATCCACCTAAACAAAAGCTCTCTGGGATCCTCAATAATTTTTTAGAATTTTATAAACATCTCAAGTTGGAAAAGTTTGAGAACCGCTTGTCTACTCTGGTGACAGCTATTGGTTATGTAAGTGACCCAAATTAGCCCAATCAGATTAGATCATGGAAAGATTTATATTCCATGTCTGGGAAAGAGATTTCTCTTCTTTCTCTTGTTGAATGTGGAAGCTTTTAGTCTCCATAGCCTCTTGCAACCATGAGGAAAAATACAAAAGGCATGGATGCAGTTCGGAGAGAAGGAAAGACATCAATCAGGACCTCAGGGATGTCATTAGGCTGCTGATGTGACCTTGTCTGAAACCACCCTCTCCTTTTCCAGTGACGTGAGAAGATAAATTGTCTTATTGACGGACCCAGTTTGAGTGGGGTTCTCCATTACTTGCCTCTGAAAGCCTCCTTAACTGATATAACACGTGGAAAAGGAGGAGTTGGCATTCCCATGTTGATGCCGAACTTTGGAGGATGTTTAACTATTTTGTATGATCTCTAAACAACCACATTAGATCATCCTTGAAGGTTTCTCTAAGCATGAGAAACCACCAAGAAGGAGGAAAGGGGCTGAGAGGAGGGGGTAGTAGGGAGTCGAGGTCGTGGCACAGTGAAGTTTCACCACGTGTAGACTTTCTGCTACAGAGAGTGAGAGACAGACTGGAAAGGGGGATCTCATGCAATTCGTAGCCCTGAGGTGCCCCTTGAGAGCCAAGCTCCTTGAGCGACATCTTTTCCCTCGCCCCCAGCCCTCCACTTCTCTAGCTCTCATCTTTGTAAATGTAACTGTCAACATCCGTCTGGGTAAAGTGACTCATGGTGGCAGCTGGAAAAGTTTGCTTCACTGCTTGACAAGTGATGGATTAAACCTCAGAGCCCTGAGATGGAGGAGAGTCTTCTATTCCCAACATTTATGCCACCAAATGGAGAACAAAGGGGATGGCTATAATGAGAAGAGCCGGTAGCACGCGGGTGACTATCCTCAGTACCTTCTCCTTCCATGGGCAGTTGTACTAGTCTCTATTTTGTCACTTTGTTCAGGACTTTCAAAGGATCTTGCAGATAAATGTGGGTGCAGTGGGTGGGATGCAAACACAGTAGATAAATCATTGTCCACACCTTTTGAAAGAGCCTTCTCGTCTGTTAAGGGTTCTTGCCCGCTTAAAAGAAGTTTAGTTTCAAGGGGCAATAATTGATGCCTTTCTTAATAGGATAGTTTCTCTCCATGGTGGGTGTTTTCTGGAAATGCTTGAGTGACTATGTGCAAATTTACAGGTGTCCTGGGTTAAAAATTGCACAGTGAGATTATATAGACACTTAAAATCATTTGTCTTATTTTTATTTATTTATTTATTTATTTATTTATTTATTTATTTATTTATTTATTTTTAGTGGGCAGCAAAATGGAGAGGAAACAGGAAAAGAGGAAAAGAGCTTGGGGACGTAAAAGGACAAATTTAACTTTTTTCTAATAAATTACAAGTAGGACACTAACAGTCTTTCTTGATAGAAAGAGAACAAAGTAGAATAAAAGCTTTTTGCATTTTTTTTTTAAACAACTGCTACAAAAACACAAAGCATACTAGACTGGGGAGACTTTATGTCCAAGTTAAGATAATCAAAAAGAGTTTAATTTACTCAATTCTGGAATAAAACCAAGGCTGCATTCCACAATATTTGAAACTAGTTAAAGGTTATTGAAAGAGATTCCTAGTTGCATGTAGTTAGATGTTTGCATCTATTTATTTTTTATATTGTACTCTAAATCATCTACCTTCTTTTTTAAGAAAAAAGGTCATTGTCATAACTAATCTTTTTATTGTAGTTTTTTAATTTTTAAAAAAGCATAAGGAATGGAACAAGCATTTTCTAATCTTAGTGATTTACTTCTTCACTCTCCTGGGTCGTCAAAGCCAGAAAGAGTGTCTGTTAGTGAATTAGAATAAAACCACAGGATAATTACTTTCTGGGCTACCAATGAAACATGAGTTGCTTTCTGTTGTGAGAATGCTGAAAAGTTGCCACAAAATTAAACCAATTAGGATAATAAGGGGGAAGGAGAAGATTAAATTTATTTCCATCTGGTTTAACTTATTAATTTCTCAAGGGAGAAGGATTTTCCTGCCATTGACCTCTACGTTTTAACCCCTGGGCCCCTTCTGTTCTTCAGATCTACTTGGGATATAATTCATACCCAAAAGCCTGGGCCTTTTTGGTCGACTCAAACACCTTGGATCTCAGGAAAGAGGTTTGAGGAATGAGAGTCAGTGAACAACATAGTCCACAGATTTGTTTGGAGCCCCTACTATGTGCCAGGCATGTTCTATAGTCTGGGGATTTAGTGTCAACAAGTCAAGACTCCTTACCTTCAAAAGGTTGTGCCCTATTGAAGGAATACAGATTATAAACACATAAACAAATCAATAAAATCATTGATAAGTGCTACAAAGATGATAGGACAAGGCAATGTGATAGAATGTCACTTCCCAGCAGATAGGACAGCACAGGCTCTGGGGCAGGGACACACTTGGTGTGTTTGAGAGAAGACCCATATGACTGAGGGCTAGGACAGAAAGACTGTGCCCATTTCTTCTTCCTTTGCTATCCCATCATGGCCTTGCAGCCAAAACCATCCAAACTTTTCTCTGCCTGGTGAATGGGGAAGCCCACTATAAAGAAAAACGCCCAGGAAAGATTTTACTGAATCTCATCAGTGCTGGCTAGATAGTAAGGGAACTGATGTCTCCTCCTTCTCAGCACCCGAGGGAACACAGTTTTCCCATTAGGACTAGGCCTTGGCTTAGCCATCATTACACTGTTGTGGGTGATCAGCTCTGGTAGGTTCTCCCACTTCTCACTGCCAACAATGCAATCTGCGTCAGCTAGCACTGGCTGAAAGGGAGAGCCCTGTGAAAAGGTGCAGATAGACCATGACTAACTGGGAAGGCTGAAGAAAAAAGATTCTAGGTTGGGCTTTCAGGAATGACGCCCCGAAACCACAGAGCAGAGTTGGGCTCCCATACAATCTGCTGCCTTTGCAGTGATCAGAAAATTGCCTGCGAATCAGGAGGCCACGGCCACAGCCGGCTGCTCCAGGCTGGCCAGCCTTGGCTCCAGTCTGCTCCAGTTAAGGGACATCCCATACTGCTCCTCTCTTCCTTCATATCTTGATTCCAAATCAAAAAAGAAACTTGTTTTTCCGAAATCAAAATCTCGAACGAGTGTATCTGGTTGACAGATCTCAAGTCACATCCCAGACCTTAACTGCTTGGGTGTCCGAGAAATGTAGTTTTGGGGGTTCTAGCCTCTGCAGTAGAGGAAAGTCTGCTCGAAGCTGGAGTGGGTACTGAGCGAGGCAACTGCCTGAACCTGCCACTGCAACTCAGCTGGGTCCACACCACCAGGCTCATTCCCACAACTCCAGCAACTTTGTCTCCTGTACACAAGGCCTGGACAGCTGGGAAACCACAAGCAATTTTCCTTTACAGACCCTGCCTTCAGGGGCGCGTCTCCCTAGGCAAAGTCTGGTCTAGGTGGGGCCGGTTCAACCTGACAAAGATTCGGAGGTGCTTGGAGGAAAAGCTCATCAAAGAAGCTGACAAGGAGGCTCTAAGCCCTGAGAGGGGGCAGGCCGTGGTTGCTTTTGCTCACTTTCACAGCTGTAGCAGCATCAACACAGAGTTTGACACTCGATAAATATTTATTGAATAAATAGATGAATGCAAAAAGAATTGGATGAACAGCGCTTTGGCATTAAGTGCTGGGCGATTCATTTGAGCCTCTCTATGTTTAACAAACGCTATAATAGTGCTTGATATGTGCCAGGCACTGTTCTAAGTGCTTCCTAAATACTAACTCATTTAAACCTCATTTAAAACTACTCTAGAAGTATGTACTGCTATGAACCCTATTAGCCCATAACACTACCTTCTCTGAGGTACAGAGAAGTCATGTTACTCGAACAACATCACACGGATGAAAGGTGGGCGGGCTAGGAGTCCACTGGACTGGGTTGCCCCAAATATCTTCTGTTGTCATAATACTTATCTTTTACTGATTTGGCCTAAATATGCCTACATGTGATAATAGGAAGGTAAATGTACGATTCATAACATTATTGTTCACACGCTGACATCCTCCTGTCCTTATTTTCTCTTTATATTGCCCTCCAGCCTCATCCAGTCTCTTCTAGGCCATGCCTGCTCATGTCTCTTCTCCTATGTCCCTCTTCCATCCCTGTGCTGGAGTGGGTTTTGGTATGATTTTGGTTCCCAGGTAGGCCGGGTGCCCCACTGGGCTGCCAGGATGCTATGCCTGCTTGAATGAATCCCAGTCTAGAGTGACAGCCACTGTCCTCTTCGTTCAATCGGAGTTGGAGAACTCTGTTGCCTGGTTGACAGTGCCATCCCAGAGCTCTGTGGTTTCTTCTGGAAATGCTGGGGTGTCCACGGCAATAGCACAGAGCACTCTCTCTCCTGCCATCCCGTGGAACCAGCTGCCGACCTTCTCCTGGTCAGGTTTATTTTAGGATAATGGGTGCCTCGGAAAGGCGGAGATGGAGCACCGTCAAAACTTTTCTGGCCCAGGAGAGCATGATATTTCCAAATGTTCTGGAGATCTGGCTCATTTCACAGGGGTAGCATGGAGTATTTGCAAAAACAACAAGGACTCCACTGGCATTCTCACAGATAACGCTGAGTGCGGGGAAAGCATCCTCGTTGCCAGCACAAACAACAGGGAGGAAGGGTGTGCTGTTTCTTCAGAGTTCATTCCATCCATCCCCCTGCCTCCTATCAGGTCAGCCGTTCCCAAGCTCAGACAGACCTCTCGAGGCGCCTTCCTTCCACGAAGGCACCTGGGGCTGGTGGCTCTGCCGCTACAGGACTGCCTGACCCAATCAATGTCCTTCAGATATGGTGGAAAAGCCACCTGTGCACTATCACGGTCCCTGGCAAAGGACTTCCCTCGCCATGAGGGAACTGAGGCTCCCTGTGCCCAGGTTTGAAAGAGCCTCTGTGACCCTACTACATGCCCAGTGAGTTCTGAGCCCATTAGCTTTTTTGAATAAAAACAACAACATTTATTTAGTACCTACCAAGTGCCAGACATTGTGCTAAGTAACTGGGAGACATTAATGACTAAGATGTGGTCTCCTGCAGGGGGATTCGGCAGTGTCTATCAGAGTGAGAAACGCACCTTCATTTTGGTGCTCCATTTTCCTTATAGGAAGCTTCTACAGAAATCCACACATGACAGTTACATGCAAGCATGTTCGTTTGCAGCGTTGTCTCTAATGCCACAACACATTAATTCTGAAATGGACCCTGTAATCTCTTTGAAACCGGCTGCTTCTTCTAGTGAGTGGAATTATAGATCTGATGAAATAAGGAAATGGAAAACTGCAAAATTCTAAACGTTCATCCGTAGGAGAATGACTAAATGAATTAAACACATTCATTTTATGGAATACTGTAAAAAGCAGGAAAGAGAATTATTTTAGACCCCGAAAGCAAGTGACAGAACAATAGAGGTTAAGAGCATGTGCTCTGACATCAGCCTGCCTGGGTTCAAATCTGCCTCCACCACTTAGTAGCTGTCCCCTGGTTTCCTTTTTTGTGAAATAGGGAATAAAAATAACCCCTACCTTATAGGCTTGTTTTGAGAATTAATTGAGAACGCGCACAAATGAGCCCGTTAGCTCTCGACCTTCCTTTCTCTGAGTCACAAAACTCCATACCCTGCTCCGTCTCCTGGGAGCATATTTTTTTTCCTTGAATTTTTTTCTCCCTTTGGTGTTTACATGAACTGGTTGAACCTGTCACGTGGTGAGTCCGTGTTTATATTTGCAGAAGCGCTGCCCAGGGAAGTTCTGTTTGCATAGAGGTCACCCCATCTCTTGGGCTTGGCTGCAGCCCAGCTGGGGTTTCAGCAGCAGTAGCTGTGCACAGAGCAGGGCCACCCTCCCCTTTCTCACTGCTCTCTCTTCCCCAGGTGTCAGGCTCCTGGATCCAAAGGCTCCACGCCTCCTGGGAGAGGAGACAGAGACAGCCTCTGGGGGAGAGTGGCGCCTTCTTCTCCCCCCCACCTCATCTTTAACCCAACCCGGAGTTTTTCCAGGACATGTCTGTCTCTTTCCTTGGAATTTAATTGTCCTCTAACCCAGACTTGCGTTGGTAGGCTTGGGTTAGAGATGTGCTGCTCTGTGGCCAACCTCCCTTCTACTGGGATGATGTTGCAGTTGATATTCTAGGGTGGTTGAGACTGTGGACTTTGGAGCCAGAGAGAAGTGGGCTAGAATCATGCCTTTGCCAGTTACTAGCTGTGTGGCCTTGGACGACACGTCTTGCAGGCTCACTTTCATCATCTTAAATGAGTATAATAGTACTTAGCCCTTAAGATTGTTAGGAGGATTAATACAGGTCATGCATATAAAACATTTTTAATTATGATGATGATGATAATAACTGTCGTTAACAGTTAGAATTGGCAATTTCCTCCCGTCCGTTTTCCCTTGTCTGTTAGAGAAGTGTTTCTCAACATTTTTCCCCCTAGGGATTCTTATGGATATTCAAATTTAAGTGCATCGTACTCATTTTTTTCCCACTGCATCTTTCCTAAGGAGCCTTTTTAGGTATTGATTTTCTTATCATTTCCCCTCCTCTTCCGTATACTTTGTATCTGTTCCTGTACTGTGGCCCTTTGGAGCTGTAAATCACTCTAATAGCCAAGTTATTTTTTTATCCCCCCAAGAAGCAATTTTTACAACATACCCCTGTAGAGATTGCAGGTATTAGAGGAAGGCTCTGCTATCTGAAAATCATGCAGGCTATTATTAAAGTCTTCTGATTTGATGGAGAAGCAAGTAAATCCCAGTGTAGCCACTTTATGGCCATGGCTGTCCATAGGAGAGAGACTCCAAGAAGCCAAATGCTTGTCACACAATAATGGGCACCAATCAACCATAAGGGTGGGGCCAGAGCCTTACCCATTATGGTTTAAATTATACCAATTTTCCTCCTTCCCCCCATTTAATGTTTGTCTTTGGGACACGTCTCCTTGGTAGGGGGGTGAGAGGATCCATGTTCACTTGTGCTTATGGGACTGGAGCTCATTCTTCTACTGGTGTCTTTAAGACTCAGTGATGACCAACATGCTGATATTGACCATATGACTGCATCTATAGTTCTGCACGAGACAGTAAAACATAGGGCTGATTTAGGAAGCTGAGACCTCTTTATATGAAGAGAGGGGTCCTGAAGGAGAGTAGCGTTTAGGGTACAGAGACTTGACGAAGTGGGTGCCTGAGGCCACATAAATGATCCGAGTGGATTAGCTTAGGAATGAAGCAAGGCCACCTTTGTAGCTACGTACACCAGGACCAACAGCTCCAGGGGAGCCATCACATAGACTGTTAAGTGAATGGGACTCCAAATAGTTGTGCAATACAGTGGCCCTGCACAGATGACCTCTTCCTTGTGAAAGTGTACGCTTCGGATGCCTTCCCTCGGGAGCTGATTGAAAGAGTTCATGTTCACAATTCACCAGAAGTTCATCCAGCCCAAATGATCATCTCCTTTTTAGTGCTCCTTAATTCTTTAACAAAGAAAGTTGCATATAACCGGCTCTTCGTGCGTTAGTCTTGTGGTAGCAAAGGCAAAGCAGAGGGACGCGTTGGCCCATATTGATTCATTGTGAGTTCCAATAGAGAAGGGGTAATGACTTCTTGGAAGGAATACGGTTCCAAATACTTGGAGTGACCAGAGAGGAGCCCCAGGTGAAGCCTGTGGCAGATTATCCTGAAAGTACAAATGAAAAAAATAACATTTGATTCAGCAAATACCTACACAGGGCAAGCACTTTTGAGAAGGAATGCATTATTGGGGTAAGTCCTGAGGTACAGTCCTTTGCCAAGTGTTTGTTATACCAAGTGTGGTGCTAAGTGCTTATATTTACAGTCTTGGCCCACAATATAGGTATGATGATGATGATGATGGTGATGTTATGCGTGATGACATGTATTATTTAGCTTCTAGATTAATTTTTCCAGGCTGGGTTGGCAATGTTGTTATGTCTTGGTCCTTTCTAGCTCTGACATCTTATGTAATCTGCCTGAGAGAATTTTCGGTCAGTGCTGCTTCAGCATAGATGTGCTCATTACCTTCTTTTCTGAAAGAAGATGTTGCTTATGAAGAAGAGGGGCTTGATGTCCAAGAGAGGAAAAAGCAGAGAAATGGAAGGCTGGGAAGAGCAGACACAAATGCTTGCATTTTATGGCTCTGCCTTAGAGCAGAAGATTTCTTAGCTTTCCCTCAATACCACTATCGGCTTTTGATCTTTTCCATTTCTCAGCCATTTATCCATTTCTTGAAGATTTTCCTAGACATTTATACTTGATGTCCTGCCCCCCAAAGCTTCTCCAACTGCTGCATGGTGTCACAATAAGAATCAATAAGTAAACAATAAGAATCAAGGCAGCCCTGATGAGAAATAATCCCCACTCCAAAGCAGGATGCATCTTGGTGCTGTGCGTGGGAGACGGGGGATGTCAGTGAGGCCAGGAGGGCTCACAGCCTGGCTGGGTGAATATGAACATGGAGTCATGCAAAGACACAAAGAACCCTAGAGCTAGAGTCAAAACACCAGCTGCAGCCTAGGCTCTGCCCTAACTTGCCATGGCTTTGGGACAGGGCATTTAGGCTGAGTAAACCTGGATGCCTTCACCAGCCAAAGGAAAAATTTTCAAGATGATCTTTGAAGTTCTTTTTTCAACCATTGATATGTAAGGATTTTAAAAAAAATTGATTGAAAGAATTATCAACTCCCCAGTGTCTGTGTCTCACCAACCATTTAGTGCTCATAATAGCATCTTTCTAAATGGGAGTTTGAGCTGCTTTGTGAGTTAGAGAGGACACTGGCTTTTCTCTTTCACTTTGGCTTGGGCTTTTATTATAACAATCCTATCCTGCTTCACCACCCCCCACCCCAGTCCCCACCACCTGCTCACCCTAAGTTTCGAGGGCACTTTCCCATGAGCAGCTGGGTGAGGGGCCTGAGAACTCACTCAGGGATGAGTTCTCCAAAGAAGGTAGCGGGAGGGCACCGACCTTCAATGGTTGGTATCAGTCAGTTCTAGAAACCTCCAATAATAACGGCATAACCATGAAAACATCTCCTCCATTCTCCTCTCATCCCAGGTCTTTAGGCAACTAACTGTGGAAAAAAAGGACTTCTTCTCTTCTAAACTGTGACCACTCAGT
The DNA here is from genome assembly GCA_030015415.1 of Cynopterus sphinx. Lineage (NCBI taxonomy): Eukaryota > Metazoa > Chordata > Mammalia > Chiroptera > Pteropodidae > Cynopterus > Cynopterus sphinx. Next base: position 192,626,078 of record CM057379.1, read on the forward strand.
TTTGCTTTTTTTTGGCCCATTCACATCTTTATTCTTCCCCGAGTTCTGTGGACTATGGCAAAACTGACCCCAAACAACTACTGGGTTGCTCCATGAGGATCCCACAGACCTGGGGTCTTTTGTTTCTTTGGATCCAGCTGGAGGTAGCTTATGCCTCTCTGGAAGCTGGAGAGTGAGGAAGGGTGGGCGTCTCTCTTGGTCTTAGGACGCCCTCCCTGCTCTATGGCCCAGAGAAAGGAGTTGATTGGCAGGATGCGTGAACTCTGCAAGCTAAGTTTCACAGCCTCTCTGCTCCGTCCTGCTGTTACTCCCACCTGGGCCTTCACTTCTCCGCTGGTTATCCCCTCCACAGAGCAGTATCTGCTCCACCTACGAACTACCTCTTCTTTGTTTAGCTAACACACTTCTGCTTCTTGTATCAAGCCCTTCTCTGGATCCAGGTCTAGAGAATAAGAAGGTAGAAGCTAAGTGCTGGCAGAAACAGAATATGCTAACCCTTGCTAAAAGCTACATTTGCCAACAAATCCCCAATTCCATCGGAAAAGCAATTTATAAAAAATTAAGTTTATGGGGGATAACATTGGTTAAAAATGTTATAGACATTTCAGGTGTACAGCTCTAAAACACAGCATCTGTATATTGCATTGTGTGCTCACCACCCGAAGTCCAGTCTCTTCTGTCACCATATATATTTGGCTGCTTTTACCCTCCTCATCCTCCCCCTGAACCTCTCCCCCTCATGTAACCACCATATACTGTGTCAACGAGTTTGTTTGTTTTCCTTGTTCATTTTTTGGAAAAATGATATTTTTAGGACTCCTTCAATGCCACCTATGTGGAATATGCCTCGTCTAGAGAAAATGAGGGAGAGGGGGTGTGTTTATTTAGGAGGTGGGGGCGTGTGGTTCTAGGAAATGAGAATGTATGTGAATTTATTTTACAAAGGAAAGCGGGAATCGAAGAAAGGTTTCCTGAGAAGGATCACATGCGAAACCCCTTCGGTGAGAGGAGCCACCTATTGTGCATCTCTTGGCGTCTGGGAAGGACTGACCACAATTCCCTCTGCGCAGAAAGATCTGGGGAACTTGAATCCACTTTGGAGTATAATTATCTAACAGTCAGCAACATTTCTTGTACAGTTTCAGTTTTCATAGCTTCCCTCTTATTTTATTTGGACCGCATTGTATTTGGAAGTAGCCCTGCATGAGTTTAAACACTATGGTAACTCAGGATTGCCTGCAGCCTTCCCTTCCCCGCTGTGAATCACCTTGAACCCCTTCAACAATCAATGCACAAACCGGGCTCCATTCTGTAAGCAGGCCGGGTGGCAAGGATTGTTGCGGCCGGGGAAAAATGCTTGTGGTATAATGTTGGGGAACAGTGGACACCACGGGACCTGAGGAAGTGTGAAATGGATGACATATTTATTTTAAAAGATACACAGGGGAAGAAATATACCAAAATGCTACCCATGATGAAATTGTGGGTCCTTTTTTTCTCCTTCAATTTCCCTAAATTTTCAAAATGTACCTGTTTGCAGAGTGAGTATGCGTTGGAAGTGGGGTTGGGTTGTATCAGTCATGTAGCTGTCATCCTGCCCCATCAGTGTCTGTCTTCTGGATTTAAGAAAGCCGGTGAGAACCAGGCATTTTTCTGAATAGATCTGTGGGAGATTTTCTGGTTCAGTACCTATCTCCTTTACCTTAGATTTTCCCCTAAGCAACCTACACACACACACACACACACACACACACACACACACACACACACACACCCTTCTTCCCTGAGCTACATGCACAGAAGGCATTGAAATGTCTCTGGCAGAGGCGTCTGTCTGTGCACACAACGTTTAAGACCAGCCAGCTGGTCTCAACCCTCTCTTTAGCCACTTGAGATGGTGGGAACGCAGCGGTTGCTGAGTTGGACGTGGGAGAATTGCAGAAGCCACTGGTGAATGACTCCTTTGTTCTCCTCCTAATCTCCTAATCCTGAGGAACAGAGGAAGGAGTTTTCCTGGGACTTGGGGCTCAGCCTTCCAAATCTCTCTGACTTTGACCCCACCCTGAGGGTTGGGATGGGAAAGGGCAGGTGGGAAGACACCAAGGAGAGGGTGCAGTCAAGGTTGGGAAACATTTCGCAGTGGCCCGCCCGTCACCTTTCTCAGGGGGCTGGAGTTATGCTGATGTCATGTTGGGGCCCCTTCCTCTTCTGGTCTGGGCCGTAGCACTGTCCCAGAAGTCTCTCTGTGACTCCCTGCCCATTTCACCTGTGCTCCAGGCCCCCACACCACTGCACCTGTCACATGTATGTTTCTCTTCCCTTCCTAGCCAGTCACCATTCCATTAATCAATTTGTCCCTTGATCTATACACGCTACAAGCACATGATTTCCTCTACTTATCTGGTTCGAGACCCATCGAAGGAGGCCAAATTCACGGTCTAGTTCTTACAAAACCATTTAGCTTTGCTCGGGTCTGTGGCCATTGGCTGCTTCTCCCTTAGGCTTGGCAGGGACTTGCGTTAATGTGTGCGGCCAGCGGCAGTGACAACAATAGCTAATGTTTATTGAGTGCTTGATGGGTGTCAGACTCTGCATTTAGGGCATTACATGTGTTGACTCGTTCCATCCTCATCTCCACTCCGTGAGGGCGTTCTGTTATCGTCTGCATGCTGCAGGGGAGGAAGCCGAGGCTCAGAGATGAGGAACTTGCCCCAGAACTCCTAAGGATGGGAGCAGTCTGGCTCCAGACTCCACTTTCGCCCCTGTGTATCACTGCCCTGACGAGGGAAACCCATCGCTGAAGCCTGCAAAGCAGTCACCACGCATGGCAGGGAGGACCGGGGCTCGCTGGCCACATTGGCATATGCAGGAACTACCTTACAGGGACCCCATTTTTCACTTAAGCGTCCCCATGTATCACCACGGTGCCAGACACATAGCCAGCATGTCACATTTAACTGAGTGAACGAATCGCTGAGTTATTAAATGTCTGAGCCACAGACTGTGCTTTACATCCCCGCAGGGACAGGAGCAGGTCTGTCTAACATGCTCTGCACAAAAGACGCCTTTTTTTGGATGAAGCAGAGCATGGAAGCCATGTTCCGTTTGCTGTTTTTCTTCTTTCTATCCATTTCTTCTTGTCCTCCTCTCGTACACACACATGTTCATCATCGTGATTATTCTCCCGAATATCGTCTTGGTGCTGATGACTGGCTCTCCTTCTCCCTGACCTGGAGCAGTTGGCTTTTCCCAAGTTCTTTTCTGGAACCATGAACAGATCCCTCTCCAGCCTCAGCTTGGGAGAACTCCGAGACACGGGACCCAGGCCGGAGGCTCATCTTGCTTGTGTGGTTGTTGGCAAGTTGCTTGCCCTCTCTGAACCCAAAGAGAAAGCTGCCACACTCTGGAATGATGGAGGGAGGTAGAAAAATTTTCCAAATCTGGGTTTTGAAAGCGTTCTCTTGCATCCCACGGTGGTGAGAGAGGTTGCACTCCTGGGTGGGCTGAGCTGGAGTGTGAGGGGGCTGGGTTGGACTTGGTGAACAGCAGTGTGGGGACCTCGTAAGCTGGTCAAATGGCTTTAAAAGTTGTTTCTTAGTGCATCTCAATTTCATTTTGTCTGGTGCCAACTTGAGCCATGCTAGCAGAACTCTGTCAGAGGACCGAAGCTGCAGGTGAAGCAGCTCATTCCCAGTTTTATCTGGCAGGAAAGCAAAAGCGTTGCCCTCCAAGGGATACCGGCTCTGCCAAGGCAGACTTCAGAGGCTGGCAATGGCCATTTAATGTTTCTCGTGGCTCTGACATGGGCCGGCGGGGCATTCTGGGTACTGACATGCAAATAAGTGGAGGCAGGATGTGTGTGGGTGGGCAGAGGGATGGAGTGCTTGCAAGTTTAGGGTGGTTTATGCCCAAGGGGGTCTGCCAAATTCTCCCGAATGCAGTGACTGAAGAGTAGGAGGGTGGTGTCAGGGAGATGAGAGTTCAGAGAGAGAAAAAGGAGAAAGAGAGAGAGTAGGCAGTGGGAAGCCAGCTGCCGGGACACAATGCCAGCTCAGGTTTCAGAGTGCTGCTTGGGAAAGAACTAGGCCGGGTCTCAGATGAGGCCTCTGGCCTCCCAGGCTGCCAGCCACGCAGGCCACGCAGGCTTTCTCCCACACCTGGCCAGCACCCCCTTGCCAGGAGCCTAACCTCCTTCCCAGTCTCTGGCTTCCTCGTCATCTCTTACCCAGCTCCTTCACTCAGATTAGTCAGCAGCCTGCCCTCAAGGTGCACAGAGTCACTGGGCGAGTGGATGTCAAGCCTTCTCTAAACATGCCCGGGGACCCGCCCGACATACATAAAACAGCTCCTACCATCTCATCGTCCCCCCACATAGTGCTTTAAAAATCAACCCTCTATTGACCACTGTTTTAGTCAGGGTAGGTTAACGGTTTCAGCAGTCTGCGCTCACATCTCAGTGGCTTAGGACTTAAGCGTTGATTTCTTGCTCACATCTCCAGGAGTGGAGGGTGGAGTTGTCTTGGGGTGGGAGTGGGGTCTCTGCTTCATGAAGTCACTCATCCGTCTGGTGGCTCTTTTCATTTATGTCTCTGAGTCCTCTGTGGAGCCTCATAGCCACATGGTGTTGGGGGGTGAGGGGAGGGAGAGACTGTGCAGGACCCCGTAAGAATCTTCTTACGGTCAGGGTCTACAGGTGGTCCTCACTCCCACCAACATGTGTCAGGCTGGAAATGGAGTACCCTGGGGGTAGAAGCCAGTGGTTTGGTGAACAGAGAGATGGTCTCTGCCACCAACGCCTTGTGTTTGAGAGCATGATCCTCAGCATCAGAAAGACTTCGGCCAAAAGCTGAGCCCTGCCACCAGCGTGTGCTCGGAACTTTGGAGAACTAATTGACCATTGGAGTTAAGTGAGAAGGAAGGTGTTCAAACTATAGACATTCTCACCCCAGGGTTGTGGGATTCGAGGGGCTGGTTGCTTACTCTCTTGTGTCTCCTTTTTTTTTTTTTAAATCTGTGAAGTGAGGCTAATGAGGCTCAGTAGGGTGGCTGTACAGATAAAATGATAATGTGCTTAGGCCCTTAGCACAAGGCCCAACCCATAGGGCTTGGAGAATGTCATCTGTTACTGTTACTGCTGGTTAGTGTCATCATGGTTGTTACTTTATCCTAAAGCCTGTAACAGGAGATGGAGACAAAAGTTAAGCTACACAGAAATTATCCCTACTTCAGGGGTCTTATCGTCTTTTAAGGGAGACAGTATGTCACCCAGTAACTTCAGTACGTGGCATTCTTTCGTAAAGGGGGTCGATATGGCAGGGAGAGGGACAAGGATTTCATCTCAGGGATTCAAAAGACTTGGTAGCTTGAAGAGAGAGGAGGTTTTTGAGAGGTAGAGAAGTAGAAAGTGGGTAATTGGGGCTGGGGCTTAGGGGGTGGGTAAGATAATGGGAATGAAGACATAGGGTGGGGCAGTGCCGGGCATCCCACGTGGAGTGATAACACAGAGCGCAGCACATACCCCTGGAGAGGTGCTGGGTCATAGAGGAAGATAAAAGATAGGTTGATTGGAGCCAGATCAGGAAAACAAAACGAAACGAAATGACTTTGGCCTGCAGACAGTAACTGGGCCTCCTTGGCTGTCTTTGGCCTTATTTCGTGTTTGCCCTGAGACCGGCCTCAGCATGTTGTCATCTTCAAAACCCATAAATTATGCTCTTAAAGTAGGGGAGATGCCCAAAGAGGGTACGATCCTTCCCACATAAAACTTCCTAACTTTCCTCTTTAATCATCTTCACTCCCCCTCCAGTGGCTACCACATGCTTTTTCTCTACCTTTCGACAAATTCTCTTCTTTAGTTTTTCTATCTCTGCCTCAAAGGCTCCAAGCCTTTTCCACCCACTCAGGACTCCTAGGCCTTCCCTGGGTCCACGCTTCTCCTACCTAGAACAACCTAGCACTCATTTGCCTTCTCTTTATGCATATGCATGCTTCACCTCCTTACCCTTACAAGGGTCTGCTCTTTACCTTCACCCTAGGAGGCAAGAATATAAAGTTTCCCTCCCTGCAGAGCAGATTGAGCCCCAGCCCCATGGGAGACACAGTGTGTGGTGGTCATTAGGGCTGTTCACACACATGGGGGAGAATTACCCTTCCCTTCGCCCTTGAATTCAGACATGTCTGCTTTGGCCGATGAAATATGAATGGAAGTGATGGCTCTCCTTCCTGTTCGAGGCTTCAGGAGTTACTATGGGACTGAGAATTGCCATGTTCTTTCTCCTTTGTCTTCTGTCGCTGACAGTGACAGTGTTTGAGATGATGGAGGCCTGGGTTATCTCAGACTGCATTTGGGAGGGAGGGGAGATGGGGCACTGCAGCAAATTTGCGATGAGCATGTGATGTAAAACAAACCTGTGTTATTTTAAGCCTGGGATATTTGCCGTTATTTGTTATAGAGCATAACCTGCCTGTCCGTCCTGGTGATTGGCTTAGATCCAACACAGACACAAGTCATCTACTCTCCAAGATCGCTGTGACCATGTAACGCCTTCTGACGAGAAGAAGGAAGACTGTGGGAGTGATAGTAGGAAGCATCCCCAGCACCCTACAAGAGGAGGCTCCTTAATGTGTGTTCTGGGTAACTTCGGGGGTTGCTGTCAGAGGAAGTGAGGTCATGGGGCAGCCAAGAATGCGTTGTCCTCCAATGACCTCAACATGGAGGCTTTTCTCTTCTGTTTATTTCCTGCATTCCTGCACTGTCTGCACAATCTCCCTCTAGCTGTTAAACTGTGCCAAGTGACCCTACTATGGTGTAAAGCCAACTTTACATAGGTAGATGTTTTGCTAGGTTAAACCTTATGTGGGGGGCTGGGGAGGGGATGTGAATGGAGAACAGCGACTAAAGGGAACAGAAAGAAAGAAACCTGTAAATGGAGGAGCATCTTGTAGGGAAGAGTGATCCCGTGAGGATGGTACGCAGTGAAGGCAATAGTGTGGGAGCATGATTAACTTAACCTTCAGTGCTCCAGAGCCCTCCAAGAGGTCAGTTACATCCAGTTTGAACCGGCCTCAGTGCTTGTTCGTTCGTTCATTCATTCATTCATTCATTCATTCAAATGAATACCTGTTGAGAGTTGTGAGCACTGTGCAGTCAAAGACAATCATGACATGGTTCCAGGCTTCCAGCGGCTCTTTGAGAGACAGGTAAATTCTTGATTAAAACACAGTGGATTGGGACTACTGGCGTCCACAAGCAAGTGAGCATAAAACGGTTAAGCAGTCAAGCTCTCAAACTGCTATGGGTCCTGAGAAATGAACAACTGATCCATTTCTCTCCAGGTCTCTAAGTAGGAGCTTCTCGTTCCCACCAAATGCGATTTGAAATGATTCTCCAAGCTCGGCACAGAGGACACTGGGAGTCTGAGATCTTAATGTTGGATTAGAGAGAAAGCCGCTTTACTGTACGAGCAGGCCCAAATTATTTGTACAGTTTATTACTAAGGCAGGGTTTGCCTTTAATTTTATTTTCTTTTAAAACAAACTGAGCTTCAGTAAGTGAGGACTGAAGATGTGGAGAAGGCCGTGGGATGCACGGGCAAGGAGAGAGGAGCTGTGAGCACATTGTGGAGGACGGGCCAAGCCAGAACAGCTTGTTCCCTAAAGTTGAGGCTTTTTACCAGGTGGAGAGACTGGCAGATGATATGAGAACACCCTCCTCTGTCTCATGGTTGCACTGGATGATATAAAGCAAAATTTTTAGTAAGGTATGTGTAGAGCTCGTTGCAGAGTTTGAGTTCTGCCTTTTTCATTACCCTTTTAGCATCTTCAAAAAGCTAAGAGTCAAAGTGTTACTGGTTCAGGGTATTGTTTCCAGACTGTAGGAATCTGGCTTGACAATCAGGCCAGATCCTGGCTCCTAGAACCACAATACGAGAGGCTCCCTTGTTCAGGTTCCATCAGGGCCCAGCCAGTCTGGGTCTGAGTGTGCAGACCCAGGGGCTGGTGTGCAAAGTCAGTAGTGGGTCTGAGAAAGAACTGGTTTTCTCCTTCAGTGGTGCTGGCCACTCCACCTCCTCCTATAGAAGGTCCCTAAGGAGGTGAGGCTGGAGTTGTCTTTTCTGGATGAATGCAGGTACAAGGCACAGGAGGATGAAACTGCTTAGTGAAGTCAAGCTGCTGTGAGTAGATGAGAATGACTGGAAACATCGTGTGCTCGGGCTGAAGGCTTCTTTTACCATTTCAAGATAACACGCAGTCCAATAAAATGGTCACAACTTGGCAATCTCAGGCTGCTTTTCCCCAGGGAGGTCAGCTTGATTTCCATCGTGGTCATGGGATATGTGTTCTCAATGTTCTAACTATAGCTCTTGGTTTTAGGGCGAAACTGCCTTACACTCAGCCACTCACTGATTCCTTCCAACCCAGATTCTCCTCTGTCTTAGTACCTCTTTAGCGAGACTTTCTTCCTTGGGCCTTTGCTCTTCGGAACGACCTGAATGCCGATTACAAGTGATGGCATCATCTGATTTTGCCCCCCGCCGCCCCCTGCCGCTGCCTTTTTATTTTCTTAGTGGAACCTAAATGAAATGGTGCATCTTACAATAAATGCATTTTAGAGTAAATTATTCTTGGTCGGTTGATGTACTTCTCCACATCCACTGAAGCAGCACCACCCTCAGGCTTAACTTTGAGTTTTTCTAATTTCCCTCAGTTGCTATCCTTGCTCTTATCACAGTGACCAGCTTATGTGGATGTCAATTAGCTACTTGTCAATAATGATGAAATTAGTGCTTAAGGCTCATTTTGCTTTTGGTAACTTTTCGTTTTGTAGTGAATTATGGATTAAGATTTGATATGCAATAATTTTTAAGAGGATAGTTTGAAGCAGTGAAAAATTGGAAACAGACCTAATAACCAACAATAATGGTAAGTTTAATAAATCATGATAGACCCTTTTTATAGGATGCCAGCTACCATGAAAATTTATGGTGACATATATCTACATAAATTACATGAGAAAAATGTTCACATATTATTAATATATCAAAAAAAAAACCCCTCAGGTTAGGTACAGATTAGATACATGATCCTGCTAATGTTAAAATATTTACGTACAGTTCTACACTCAAAATATGAGTTTTGTTTTCTTTGTACTTTTTCTCTATTTTCTAAATTTATACAGTGAACTTATATTGCTTTTCTAATAAAAAATTCGTTAAATCTCTACACACATTGGAGGGGTGGGAAATTCTCTGCCGTGACTTTTTAGAGTCAGGCAAGACTTCTTCAACTTTTACTGGAATTTTGCAGCCCTAAAACCAAAAACTTAAGAGTCTTTTCAGACTATTTCCTAAAGACAGGGCCATTAGCTGTGGCAGAAGAGGAGCCAACACAATGCTTTGTCAAAAAGGATATTGAAAGCAGAAGTCACTGCTCTGTCCTCCTCATGTGAACTGTGGTGCCAACACTTTCTACTTACTGGGTCTTAAATAAAAGTAATAGAGAGGCTCACCCTGTGGTCCAGCCCATGGGAGACTTTTCCTCTGTGTTTGCAGAAGGTTCCTCATGCTGAAAATATGGAGGCTGAGGAGTATGTGGTACCTATTTATGAAGCTATCCAGGCTTGGAATAAGCTAAATGTGGACATGATATTCAACTCCTTCTCTGTCAGGAGAGACATCCCTAGAAGCATGAAATGGATAATTTTAGAAAAGAATCATGAAGAACACAAACTTTCCAAAGTCATTAAGAACTTCTGTAAGAGTATTACTTTCCAAAGGTGGTACAGGTGGGTCACAAGAAAGCTTAAGTGAAGCTAGTGGAGTTGGCGGGGGGTGGGGTATGACTCTAGCCTGGTGGCTCCCGACGTCTCTGCACTGGTGGCATGACATTGGAAGCACACTTAATATGGTTAAAGAACCCCAGATAGCCCTTCATGAGTCAGCAATTATTACAGTGAAGTCCGCAACAGCATATAATAATGTCTTTTAGTATCTATAAAAGCATCCAGTTTCCTTATAAATCACTGTTTCTTTCAATGCTGTGGTCCTTCTGAGGAGAACTCTTTATGAGCCTGACACAGTCTTATGTTTTCTCTGGTGGGTTCTCACTTCTTCCACTGAAAATGTGCTCCTTCTTGGGAACTTGTCTCTGCCCTTGTATGGACTGAGTGTTTGTGTCTACCCAAAATGTATATGATGAAGCCCTTGCCTCCCATGTAATTCTATTTGGAGTGGGGACTTCAGGAGGTGATTAGGTTGAGATGAGGTCAGAGTGCTCGCAGCCCTGAGCTACATGCAACTCTGGTCTGACCCGAGGTGACACCTCTTACGTTTCTGCAGGACAAATATTTGTAAAACAGACGAGTGAGGTGTTCCTGGTGTTTCAGAGGTCTCATTGTCAGGAAGATATTTTCCTTGGTTGTATCTTGGGAAATCTTGGGTTGTGACAATCTCCTTTTCTAGCTCCCACTGTCCAACCTCATGTATAAAATGAGAAAACAGGCCAGGGTGTGGAATGCCACATTCAGGTGAGAGAGGACTTGGGGCGAGACCACCAGTTAGAAGGGTATTCCAGCTGAGACCAGTATCTCAGTCTTGGCTGCATGCCAAAGCCTAACTGGATGCTACAACAGTGAATCAAATGAAGTGTGTGCGTGTGCGTGCGTGCGTGTGTGTGTGTGTGTGTGTGTGTGTGTGTGTGTGTTGGGGGGGAGTTTCACAGGTATGCATTTGCAATCTTGGTTAAGTTGTATTTTTATACCCTCACAGATCAAGCTCTCCAGGCTACGGTCCTCATAGAATTGTGACAATTCTAATGAAATAGAATGTGTCGATTTTGCGCACTTGTGGGTGGGTGAGGGTGAAGTGCGTGTATAGGTTGAAAAATTTCCCAAGATGATTCTGATTCACTCCTCAAGTGAGAACTAGTCATTTAGGGAATTGTCACCTCGCTTTTGCTTTCTCATGAAAGGGTCATTTTGACATCATTTTTCTGGATCTTCTTCATCCACACCCTGAACCCATCGCTTTCTGAGGTCATTATCAGAAGGAACAAAGCCCGGCTCATTAATATGCTCATGAATCAAAACCAATTGCCTGGTTTTGCAGAGCAGTTTCTGGCTGCAGGAGAGGACACATGGATTTCTGTTAATTAACTGCTGACTCCCAGGGGATGGACAAATTCCAAATCCCAAAACTTCTTTAAGTCTTTTTCATAGCTAAGGCTGGGCCCAGGTTTGCATTTGCTGGATGGGGGCTCCCAGAGTCCTTGATGCTGAAGGTGCAGTCTGTGGAGGGATGGGGCAAGGCCCAGACAAGCTGGGGGGTCCGTTGGAAAGGAGCAAGAGGCAATGGTTCTGGCATGAGAAGGGAGAGGCCTGGGCCTAGGACTGATGAGGATGTGTGTAGATACCGAAATGAAGACCAGGGGTCTTGAACCAAGCCTGAGAGGAGTCCCCTGCTCCCTGTTCTCCCTTGTGAGACAAGCTGGGGGACTCTCTTCAGGAGCAGGAGTGGTAAACTCGGAAGGCTGGAACCAAGTCGAGGTCCTTGGCATATTAGTTTTCTATTTTCTGCTTTAACAAGTTATCCCAAACTTGATGGCTTGAAATAAAGTGAATTTATTATCTTATAGTCTGAAGTCATAAGTCTGACACAGAAATCACTGTCCTGCAGAAACCAGTCCTGTGTTTCTTTCTGGTGGCTGTAGGGGGAGAGAACTTGTTTCTGGTTTTTTCCAGCTTCTGGAAGCCTCCTATGTTCTTTGGCTCAGGATTTTCTTCCCCTACATCAAAATTAGCAACATCGAATCTTTTGGGAACTATCTCCCATAGTCGTTTCATTCTCTGACTCTCCTCTTCTCCCCTGTCTTCTACTTTTAAGGCTCCTGTGCTTACATTGGGCTCATGTGGGCCATCCAGGATGCTCTTTTATCTCAAGAACGGCTGGTTAGCAACCTTACTTCTATATGCAACCTTCATTCCTCTTTATCATGTAACTTTATGTATTTCTAGGTTCTGGGGATTAAGGCATTAGCGTCTTTGGGGAGCCATTATTCTGCCCACCATACTTGGTTTTGTTCTTGGTCCCCCTTCACCATTTGGTGCAGGCACAAGGTATGTATATTTTGGCAGTAACTCAGTTCTATGAATTTAGGTCTCAAAGACTCTTCCTTCTACTTCCAGCCCTCCCTCTCCTCACCTCTCAGCCAGGAACACTTCCAGAAGTGTGTAAGGGGTACTTTTAGAGGAGAATTTTAAAAGCTGAACTACTAACTGTACAGTTATCATAGGACCCAGCGACTTGCTCCTGGGCATTTATGCCAGAGAAATGAAGGCTTATCGTCACACACAATGAACGTTTATAACAACTTTACTTGTAATAGCCCAAAACTGGAAACCACGCCGGTGTCTTCCAACAAGTGAATGGTTAAATAAATTATAATACATCCAAACCACAGAATACCACTTAACAACAAAAAGGAGTGTGCTATTGATACCTGCAGCTGCTTGGATTGATCTCTAGAACATTATGCAGAACGAAAAATGACAATTGCAGATTATATCCTGTATGATCCCTTTATATAACATTCTTTTTTTAAAAAATATTTTATTATTAGTTTCAAGTGTATGGTACATTGGTTAGACATTTATATAGTTTATGAAATGACCCTCCTGATTGCTCTTTCTCTCCTCTGGCTTTCTAGCCATTACCATACTGCTGACTGCATCCCCTACACTGTTCGCCCCATCCCCGTGACCATCTATCAATTACTAATTTGTACTTCTTTAACCCTCATCCCTTTCTCCCAGCCCTCCAAACCTCTTCCCCTCTGCCCAATACTAGATTGTCCTCCATATTTGTGAGTCTGTTTTTGATTATTTTGTTCCTTTTGTTTCTTAGATTCTACATGTAAGTGAAATCATATGGTATTTATCTTCCTATGTCTGATGCATTTCACTTAGCATAATAACCTCTAGGTCCATCCATGTCATTGCAAATGGTAGGATTTTATTTTTTTAATGGCTGAGTAATATTCCATTGTAGGTCTACGGCCACGCCACCCTGAACAAGCCCAATGTCTGATCTTGGAAGCTAAGCAGGGTCAGGCCTGGTTAGTACTTGGATGGGAGACCACCTAGGAAGACCAGGTGCTGTAGGCATAAACAGTAATAAATAATAATAAAAAAAATTCCATTGTATATATGAGCCATAACTTCTTTATCCAATCATCTGTTGATGGGCATTTAGGTTGTTTCTATATCTTGGCTATTGTGAATTGTGCTGCCATGAACATAGGGGTGCATAGATCTTTACGATTATTGTTTAGGTTTTTTTTTGATAAATACCCAGAAGTACAATTGCTGGGTCAAAAAGTATATTCACACCAGCAGTGTATGAGAGTCCTTTTTCCACATCCTTGCCAACACTTGTTGTTGATGATAACCATTCTGACAGGTGTGAGGTGATATCTCATTGTGATTTTAATTTGCATTTCTCTTATGATTAGTGACCTTGAGCATCTTTTTCTATGTCTATTAGCTATCTGTATTTCCTCTTTGGAGAAATACCTATTCAGATCTTTTCCCCATTTTTTAGTTGTTTTTTTTTTAATTAGATCATTTGTTTTTTGTTGTTGAGTTGTATGAATTCTTTATACCTTTTAGATACTAACCGCTTATCAAACGTATCATAAGTGAACATCTCCTCCCATTCAGTTGGTTGTCTTTTTGTTTTGTTAATGATCGCCTTTGCTGTGCAAAAACTTTGTAGTGTGATGCAGTCCCATTTGTTTATTTTTTTGTTTCCTTTGCCTGAGGAGATACTTCCGAAAATGAATTACTAGTAGCAATATCAGAGAGTTTACTGTCTATGTTTTCTTTTAGAAGTTTTTTAGTTTCAGGTCTTACATTTAAGTCTTTAATCCATTCTGTGTCTATTCTTGTATACAGTATAAGAAGGTGGTCCAGTTTCATTTTTTTTGCATGTATCTGTCTAATTTTCCCAACACCATTTACAGAAGAGAATGTCTTTACCCCACTGTATATTCTTATCTACTTTGTCATACATTAAATGGGCATATTGGCATGGATTTATTTCTAGGCTATTCTATTCTATTGATCAATATTTCTGTTTTTATTTTTTTATGCCAGCACCATGCTGTTTGATTACTGTAGCCTTATAGTATAGTCTGATAGCATAATACCTCTCACTTTGTTCTTTCTCATGATTGCTGTGGCTATTCAGGGTCTTTATGGTTCCATATACATTTTCGGATTATTTGTTCTAGATCTCTGAAATATGCCATTGGTATTTTGATAGGAATTCCGTTGAATCTATAGATTGCTTTGGGTAGTATGGCCATTTTAATGATGTTGATTCTTTCTACCCATGAGCATAGTATATATATAACTTTCTTGAAAAACAAAACTACAGAAGTGGAGAGCAGATTGGTGGTTGCCAGGGGTTAAGGAGGGGGCTGTGGGGAAAGTGGGTGTGGCTATAAAAGCATGAGACAAGGGACCCTTGTAGTGATGGGAACGTTCAGTACCCTGACAGTTTGAATGTCGATATCTTAGTTGTGATTTTGTACTACAGTTTTACAAGATGTTACCCTGGGGGAATTGAATGAGTACAGGGATCTTTCTGTATTATTTCTTACAATTGCATGCAAATCTCTAGTTATCTCAAAATAGAAAGTTTAATTAAACAACAACAACAACAACAACAACAACAACAACAACAACAACAACAAAGGCTTTGACTTGTAGAGTCAGCAAGAGACTCGGAGCAGTTGTTACCTTCCAGGGCAGTCCTGGGGAGTTCTAAAAAGCTTCACGTGTGCCATGAAGGACAGTTAGTGGGTTGGGGCCATGTCTCTAAATCACATCACTTTGGAAACATTCCTTCCCCTCAGTGTTGAATATGGGCAACTCATTCATTTCCTCCAATACCAAGAAGTTATTTTTACACGCAGCAGCACCAAGTAAAGGGCCACTGAGGGCTCTGGCCAACAGGCGGTCACGTCCCGTGGTAAGGCGCCACTTGTCTGTCTCACACCCTATGTCCCCCTCTCACCTTCTCTTCTCGAATCTGCTGGGCAAGGGTGCCTGGGTGCTGAGGCTGAAGGGAGGAGTTAGAGACAGAATAGGAGAGGGTAAATGGGTGGGGTGCTCTTTCTTGAGAACTATGGGACCCCCTTTTTCTTCCTCCCCCACTGACCAGACACAGCCATATGCAGGCTGCGGGTGGGGCAGCCAGGGAGAGAGCTGGGTCAGCAGCACGAGGCTGCTCCTGGCTGGCTCCCGGGCTGGCTTTGCTCAAGGCGAAAGCTGTCAACTCTGCCCTTTTAAAAATGAGCAACAAAGGGGAAAAGAAAAGAAAAAAGAAAGAGAAGTGCGGGGGGAACACAGGGTGGGAGTGGGGGAGGCAAGGGCTGAGAGAACAGGTGGGGACTATTTAAACAGAAGGCCTGACTCAGCCGTTTCTTTTCACTGAATTTCCAAAGGACTGTTTGTTTTAGTCCCCCAGGCGGGTGACAGGAGCAAGGCTGGGGGCCTATCTCTGGGGAGAGAAGGAGCCAGAGCTTGGGGGCTGGGGGTAGGGAGCAGGCAGCGTTGGGGCTCGCAGCAGCCTGCCCTACTGGAGGGACTGGGTTAGGGGTTCTGTTTTGCCTACTTTCTCGTTTCTGAGCTCCAGGGTGACTTTTCCTCACAGGGATTTCACCTAGGAAACTGGACACATGGAGTCTGGGGAAGTGGGGACGAGAGGCTTGGGGGAAAAGTCGTGACTGCTCTTCACTCCTAAGATAAAAAAGAGAAAATAAATGCCGTTTATTGGAGATTCTAGGTTTTGATTTAGAAAATGTGCAGACGAAAAGAATGATAAAGGGCGAGGAAAACGGAATTCTCAGGCTCTCCCCCACTGTAAGACACCAGAAAGTTACTTCTCTCTTCCCTGAAGAATGCCTACACTTTCTGAGTCCTTAGTTCCACAATCATAAAGAAAGCAGAGCTTGGGACTCATAGTTAGCTCCCAATGCCTTCTACAGGAAGGTCTCCAGGTTCCCTTACAGGGAGTTAGACATTTGGATTTTTGTCTCCTCAAGCTCTCTTTCTCTCAATGAGTTCAGCCTGGAACTGCATATATAACCCTGGAGATGGGTGACCTGGTCTATAGCTGAGAAGCACAGTTTGTGCATTCAGGGAGGTGTTCTTTTGTTTAAGCAACCATTTTGAAAGCTAATTGCTTTCAAAAGGTTCAGCTTTATTGGGCCGCCATTAGTGCCTGTGAATAAGTGAAGCATTTAGAGGATTGGATAGATTTCTCCCTGGGAGTAAGGCTCGAGCTGAATTCAAGCTTAAATGTATTTAGTAGAACAGAAAGCTTCACTTAAACCAACAAATTAGCATTAAAGGAGAAGTGTAAACAGGTCTCTAATTCATGAATTTGATAACTCACCCCCCTACCCAACCCCACACACACACAGCCTACAGGACTGTAGCCCAGTTTGATCTCATCAGGCCCTGTCCCTATTCTCTGTGTTAGGCTTCCGGGCTTTCCTCTGTCCCTTCTATTCCTCCCTGGGGCTGCCTAAAAATAGCCAAGCAAGGCTTTGCCTTAGCCTGTTTACTCTTGAGATCAGGGGATCTTGCATCTCCTTGCACAGAAGCCCGCGCAGTGTCAGGCGTACGCGTTTATTAATAAATGCCTTTGACTTTGATGACAGCCAACGAGAGAAACAGGTAGTTCTAGGGGCAGACCCATGATCTTTTACCTGGTTGTTTTGCTTGACATCAAATCAGATTCAAAAAACCAAACAAGATAAAACAAAAACTTGGGAAATTCCACATTTGACCAGATTCTTAATCCATCCAGGAGGATATTCTCATATGCTCAAGTGAGTTGGATCTAATGCCTATTCTCATGGCTCTCCCTGCTCATGAGGGGAGTAGGATCTGCTCCTTACAAGTTGTCTAGTGACTTTAGACAAGCCATTTCTCCTTGGATTTTGAAAAATTAAGAGGTTAGTTTAAATGAGAGGTTCTTTTTCTTCACCACTGAAGATTCCATGGTTTCTTTAATTGTCACATGAACTCCATATCATGTAATATTTGCAATTAAGATCTTTAAGAGGAGCGTTCTATATTCCAAATCTTTAAAATCCAAACCATAACTGCCTATTAATGTATAATTGATATTTACCATCTGGAGTTCATTTAATTTCAGGATAAAACCCCTGCAAATATAACGTGCTAGTGCTGGTCCTGTACTAAGCCCTACATGCTTGTCCTTATTATGTTACATTTTCACCCATTATACCCATTTTACTAAGGTTTCGAGGAGTTAAATAACTTGCTTACAGTCACACAACTGGTAGGCAGCAGTAGAACTGGTATTTGAACTGGTATTTTAATCCAAGACCTTTATTCTTTCCTACCATGTAATACAGCTACCTTCATAAGCACAAAATATTCCTACCATTTCATTTAGCTTGTTGACTTTTTTCTCAGTTTCAGTTTTTAAATTGCCTTTTAACATCTAGAATGTAGTTCATGAACCCTCATTACAAGGCTGGCTGAGATTACAAGACAAACAGAAACTCTGAGGACCAGCTTGAATTGTTCATGCTCCATCCTGGTGGGGAACCAGGACAGAGAGCCTGTGGAGTAGGGAGAGCCCTGCCGGGCATTAGGGCAGGGCTCTGAGGAGCTCCTGCCAGAGGGACAGCTCAGTGGTGGTCTGGTGGGGCATAGGCCACGATGTGCATCAAAGATAGGACAGGACTAACATGGGGCATGACGCAGAGTGGAGGACCTGTGACTGGGAGAGCTGAGAAGAGACAGGTTTAGGGCCTGGGTTCCATATCTCAGTCCAGAAATGCCTTTCAGGGGCATCTCCTGGAAGCAGGTGCTGTTAAGGAGTCAAGTTGGGCTGGATGAAATGTCACTTCCCTGGGCTCTTCTTTCGAGAGACATAGTCACTTCCTTCTCTTTGCACTCCTGTTTGTTACACCTCACATCAAAGTGTGATGTTAGTACTTGCCCATGTCTCTGCCTCTTCAATTAGACAGTAGCCTCCTAGAAGCGGTGACCTGCCTTTTATTACTCTGTGGTTCTGCCCAGATCCCACTATTCTGCCTGACAGTTTGTTTATACTTAGTAAATGCTTTTTTGGGGGTCCTTTCAATCTATGCTTACCCCTCCAATTATCCTCAGAAAGATAATTAATGGCTTTGAGACAACTCTGGCTAATTTGCTAAAGTTCTTGAGTTCAAATGGTCAATATTTACTTATCCAATGGAGTTTAATTAGTGACATGATGACAATGTCACTAGTCGTCTTCTGCCCTGGCTGTCATGACCTAGTTTCAGCTGACCTCCAGTGATAGAATATCATAATATTAGTACCTCTTTATTTCCCCCCCAATGACTATTTCTTGTGGTGATGGTGGTTCTAACTCATCCACCTCTTTATCTGTTAGATGCTCCTTTTCAGTCATTGTTCAGCGAACAACATTAAAATGGAGACACATTTTAATAATGTGAATAATGTGAATTCAATAATGTGAATTCAAATACATGTAATTAAAAGAGACCAAGAAAGAAACAGCAAGTAAAATGGCACACGCGATGACGTGAGCCTGAGATGGTGCTCTCAATCTGCCACCACCTCCTAATCTCTGTCCCCAATAGCCTCCCCCCATTCGAGCAGCTCACCAGGCAGAGGGGGGCTCTAGTGTTAACATTATGATCCCTAACCACGGTTCAATGACTTCACTTGCTGCACAATCAAAGACACTCTGATTTCTCTCTACTCTGGATTTAACACAGACTGTGCTGGATCTATTGAGAGGTGGTGTGCACTCTGCAATGGAGGGAACTGAAAGTTTATCTTAGTTGCGTGAGAGAGTTAACTGAGACTCTGACTTTAGAACCAAGTCCCTATGTAAGATACTTCACTGGAGCCACTTGTACCTTCAGTGCCCATTGCAATGATGAAATAAACTAAGGTTGAGCCATGGAGGAGCTCACAGTCACTGCCCTGTACCTATTCCACTCTCTGGTGCTGCTTACTATATCTTTAGAGGTGACCAGATGACCCTACTCTGTCCTTTCTCTGTTAGTGACCTGCCATGTGCGAGTGAGGAGGGAGTTGGCCTGATCCAGTAAATAATTTCCATCAGATGCAATCGTAAGCTTTTGATAGCTCCTATTCCTTTTATTTATTGCAAAGAAAGAGATATTGCCAATTCCTGGCATTGGAAACAAGGTTAAGCCACCTTCTCATTATATAGTGGCTGGCAAACCAAAGCCAACCCCAATAGTGGAATTAAGCAATTGCCTTAGATTATTCCTCATTTTCCATCCATCTATCCATCCACCTACCCACCCATTCATCCACCTGCTTATTTATTTATTTTAAGTAAAAAGTCATATACCCATGGCAAAATTTTATATAACATAAAAGAGCTTATAGTGACAAGCAAACTTTCTCTTTCCTCTCATCTTTATTCCCCCAGTTCCTCTTCTCAGTTTTTAAGGTATACTTCCACAGACATTCTTTGCATATAAAGTATTATAGTTAAACAAAGCTTTATTAATTTCAATATTTCCTGCATCCTCAGATGAGAAGCTCTTTCTGGGGGGTCTGGTTCTGCCTGTCATACCTGCTTAGGGCGATGAAACTCAAACAAGATCTAGAAATGATAAAACTGGGAGTTGGGAAGCAGCAGGCACTCCTGGAGGGAACTCGAACATTTCCACATTATCCCCTTCCTGGGTAATACCTGGTTGGGGAAAAATTGGATCATAGCAAGTCCTCAAACATCATTTCTCTGCTGACTGATGTGGTTTTGGAAACTCTATCCCATCCTCGTAACTTCTCCCAGCTAGGTTTTGAAACTCTTGAAGAATGTCTCGTATGTGCTGCACAGATAAGGTCCCTTGACCATCTCCTCTAGAAGTCACCATCTTTCAGCTGTCTGTCCTGGCTTTCTGCCAGGGTGCCTCTGACTTTGCAAATGCCACAAGAGTCAGTTACATGTTGGATGGCTACCAAAAAGAGGCTGCCACCCTGGTGCCTGCCTGCTCTGCAGCGGGAGGAGATAAGTGTCTTCCAAGAGCTCTGAGCAAAGTGCTTGGAGAGGGCACTCTGAGGTGGGAGAGAGCCTTTTGGATCTGGGTTTTGGGGGCACCTTTGATCTGGAGACTATGTCAGTGGATGAGGGCAGAGTCTATTCTGGGCAAGGAGAAACTAACAAATGAGACACACAAATCTGTCATCCAAGGCTATTGAACTGCACTCTGTGTGTAGCCCTGAACTCAGCTGGAGCTGCCTTTGGTTTGCCACCAATTCGAATCCTGACTACACAGGGCTCAGGTGAAGCTCTGCCTCCTCCCAATCCAGCCCATCATGGACTTTAGTAGCATTTATCATCCAGAAAAAAAATCAACAACTATTAATTGAGTGCCAACTGTTTGCCTAGCCTTGCTTTCGATCTGGTGCATATCAAGAAACTTTCTCCCTGGCCCCTCATTTCAATGGAGTTGGGTGATGTTGGGGTTAGACAAGACCCTCCCAAATCTCCTCACTTTCTCTCTTTGTCTTAGATTGTAGAGATTTTTTTCATTACTTAGCATCCATTGAGTGGTTGGCAGTCATGGCCAACACATGGCCTCGAGCTAGTTTTCTGGAATCCCAGTTTAGGTTAGATGCTGGGAGGTGATGAGACAGAGCATGAAAGGGAGAAGATGGGTCACTGGGTCTGGCAGCATCAAAATATTTTCCATCTCAAGGTCTGGACAGGTGTTTGGTGGATGCAAAGAACCGTCCAAGCTCTTTGAGTGTACAATAAATAAATAAATAAATAAATGAAAGAAAGAAAGAAAGAAAGAAAGAAAGAAAGAAAGAAAGAAAGAAAGAAAGAAAGAAAGAAAAAGAAAAAAGAAAGAAAAGAGATGAGAATTCTCTTGGACTGTATGGCAGAGAAATCAGAACAGTTAAATAGCTTTCCCAAAGATGCAGGCAAAGTGAAGATGGGACTGACAGAGACTTCAACACCCTAGAACCCAGACTGCATACTCTGCTTCCTCGTGTCTGAGATTTCTTGATGCTGCTTACTTGGAATTCTCTGAGAAAATCTGAGTCTCTCCACACACAGGGGAGGAGGCCTGCTCACAGGGTTTTAGGCTATGTGACTTGTAACTAGGTTAGCAACAAAGGAAACCACATCACAGCCCCATAAAAGAGACACCACGACCATGCAGGCGGGACTGCCTGCCTTGGGAGAGATGACTGGAGTTCCTTGATAGTTGAGAATAGGAGTCAGTCCTTATTTTCTGAAAAGAAGTAGGGTAACCATAAAAAGGAGTCAGTCCATGAGTTGAGTGTTCAGAAGGGTAGTTAGAATTCTCACCCCATGAGCGTTTGCAAATGATGAGAAGAGTCGCAGCACCGTTAGAGATCTGGGGGACTTGTGGGTTGCATTGGAAGTCCATGCAAGCTGAGTGGGAGGGGGAGGGAAGTGGTGTCTAAAAATATTCTGCAGAGGAAGGGCCCATGAGGTTATCTCCCCAGGGTATTCCATCCACTCTGGCTAGACACTGGCTCCAGTTCTTTGTCCAGTTCTGAGTACAGTCATTTGAACAGAGCTGGAGCTCAGTAACAGTGTTGACTGATAAGCAGTTTAAGAAGGTCATGGGGAACCTGGAAAGGGTTCAGAGGAGAGACCCAGAGGTGATGAAATGGCTGGAGACTAGAGCTTAGTGGCAAGGTCAAGGGAATGGGACTGGCTCCGTCTGGACAGGAGTGGGATGGGAATGAGGGCTGGGGAAGAGCCACTCCGAACCCCCCAGGGCCAGGCCTCGGCCGTCTTCTGGCAGTGCAAGGATGGAATCAGAGTCACAATACCGCTTTGCTCTTGAGGGTGGCATTCAAAACCCCACAGCAAAGCAGAGCAGCATTTTCAGGTTATCTGTAAACGAGAATGACTAAGACTCACAGCCATTGTAGCTGACAGATCGCCAAGGCCCTCCCGGCCTGGGAGAATGACTTGTGAGTGGTGTGTTTCAGACAGCTGGCATGGGGTTGGGGGTGGGGAATGGAGATAGTTTTGAACAGGTGGGGAGCTGGCCTGGTACCCATCAATCATCCTTGACATGAGGTTACCCACTTTTACACTGGGCCTTGGAAGGGAGGATGGAAGTGAGGCTAGTGTGGGTGGGTAAACCCTTTCTCTGGGAGAAGGGAACAAATTCTCACTTATGGAGGCCCTACTGTGTGCCAAAAACTTTACATGAATTTCCCATGTAAGTTTTTAGTAGTGCTACGGAGGAAGGAGAGGGATTATTTCCCATTTTACAAGTAAGGAGATGATAGCAGGACGAGGTTAAGCAATTACCCAAACTCACGTAGTCGGTCATACAGTTGGGGTATGAACCAGGGCAGGGCTAACTCGAGCTGATCTGCAGTTGGTGAGGGGGATCTGGAGAACACCGGCAGTTGTTCATTTGGCTCCAGGGCTCTTCGCTGGTACCCAGAAGAGCATCCCCAGGGCGAGCTCACTTCTGACTCAGAGTCCATGTCTGAATTAAGAGAAGGTCAGTTGAGAGGTTCTCTGACAGCCTCTCCCCATCTTTTAGCTTTGGATCTGCTGTGAGTGAAAGGTCCAATCTGGAGCATCCCTGAGGTCCCTTGTAGGGTGACAGAGGAAAGTTATGTGGGGAGGAGGAAGGGCGTAGTTTATGTGTCTGGAAGCGGCAAAAGAGATACAATCCCCATGCTTGGATTTACAGTAGGTGTCTGGTTGCCTCAGCCTGGAATCTGATCCGAACCATTTTCCATGGGCGAATTAGCCAAACAATCCGGCCCACAAAGGGAGCAGCTCCGATATGTCAGTTACCAAGCTCAGAGTGGTGGACGCGGGAGGGGGGTGCCCGGAGCTAGGAGGGAAGGGAGGAGAGTGCTGGCAAGAATTCGACCTTCTCTTGTCTTGCTGCCCTGAGTCCAGCCTTTCTGCTTGGGAACCTGGGAGGGAGGCTGGTCTGATTTCCCTGTGGTCTCAACGGTGGGAATTTTTTTTTTGGTGGCAGATTATATTTTCCGGGGGTGGTTTGAATTACACCTGCCCCATTTCATTTAATTAGGTCTGGTGCTGCTGTCTATTGTGTCCAGTGGACCTTCCTGCATGAATAAATAGTAACATGTTTGTTTTCTTTCAGGTGGGGTATTTTTTTTTTTTTTTAATGATAGGGTTGGCCAAGGAGGGGAGAGAATAAGGAGTGATGACGATGAAGTCATCAGGAAAGAGGATGCTAGAGGGCAAATTCTCACCCTGCTGAGCCTGCGGTAGTGACTCTTTCCCCTCCACATCTTCTTGGACCCTGTGCTTTTACACAATGTATTCAGAGCCTCCTCTGTTTTCATTTCTATTCCCCAGCCAGGCTTTCTTTCTTTTTGTGATATACCTGGGAATCAGGCATTTCCTCCCTCAGCACTGCCTGTCTCTCTTGTCCCTTCTCATTTTACTGTAGTTTTCCATCCAATATCTCTCTCACGCTCTCTCTCTCTCTCACACGCACACGTGTGCTTCTGCCTACTACAAGAAACTCATTGTATAAGCCATGATACAGCATTGCCATGGAATGTTATGAAGCCAGGAAAAAGAATAGAAGGAATTCTATAAATGTTGACTTGGAATGGATGTCAAGAGACATTGTTAAAAAAAAGTGTTGTAAATAACATGCTCCCTTTGGGCAATAGAAGGATGCTTGTAGGTGCACGTAATATTTCTGGAATTATACAAAAGACTGTGGTTGCTTCTGGAGTGTGGATTTGGAGAGAGATCTACTGTTATTGCGTATCTTTTTGTACTATTTGAAATTTTTCATTATCCTGTGCATGTATTATTTTTTGCAATAAAGAATTGATTTATAAAACATGAATTAAGAGAGCATAATCCAAGATGGCACATGCTTAATTTCCAAGTGAAGTAGTGATTAAGATCTGGCTTAGAGAATCCAGGTTTAAACCCACGTTTCACCTAATATCAAATGCATGACCATATGCTACTTAGTCAATCTTTCTAAATCTCAGTTCCCTCATCTTTAAAATGGAGATAATAATAGCACTTAGTTTATAAGGTTTTAAATCTTATAGTTTTCAGGAAGGCTGTTGCTCAAATATATAAATAAATGAATTTGTTTCAAGTTTTTACACAATTTTCATGTAAGTACACAAATCATAAAAAAAAAAAATTATTCAGACCATGATCTTGACTTTCCATTTAGAAAATGGTATTGCTAGATAATGAAAGCTCTCAATTCCAAGAAGCGTGAGAGGAGGCACAGAACTAAGATTTGAGGTCAAAAGGATGAAAGAAAGAAAAGAGAACAGTGAGTAAACCAATTTGGTGGGAATGGAAGTTTCCTCTAGGGGGTGATACATGGGGACAAAGAAGTTGGAACCAGATGGCTGAGGTCCTTGAAGGCCAAGACACGATCTCACACTGTGTCCTAGAGGCAATGGGAGGCATCAGAGGTGTGAATAAAGGAGTGGTTGGTTTATCTATTACAGGGTAACAAGTCATCCCAAAACATAATAGATAAAACAACTTGTTATGCTCACAGAGATGATGTGTCAGGGATTTGACCTGGATATAGCAGGAATGGTTTGACTTTGCTTCCTAATGTCTATGGACTTCAGCTGGAAGCTGAAAATTGCTGATGGCTTGATGGCTGGGGTTGGAATCATCTGAAGGCTTGTTTACTCATATGTCTGCAGTGGATGCTGGCTGTCAGCTAAGTCCTTGGCTGTGTCTGTCTGCCAGAACACATACTCATGGCCTCTTCATGTAGGCTGGGTTGCTTTGTAACATGGAGAATGAGTTCCAAGGATTAGTGTCCCAAGAGAGCTGGGAAGGCTTTTCGAACACAGCTTCACTGGTCATGTATAGTCTCCCCATGGATTTTGTTTATTAAGGCGGTTGTGAAGTCTTGCTCAAGTACAAGAGATGGGGAAGGAGAGTCTACCTCTTGATGGAGGAGCAGCATTTAGTACCAGAAATCTTGTTGGGGCCATTTTTGCAAACTACAATTTGTTGTATAGAGTGACACGGCAAGAGCCATTTATTCAAAACAAATATTTACTGAGTATCTGTTATGTCTTAGGTACCATGCTAGAGGCTGGAGGATGGAGTGAGGAGCAAAACCAGATATGATTCCAACCTCCCGGAGCTGACATTCTGGTGCAGACATTAATCAAATCATCATACGAAACATTTAAAACTTCAACTACAGTAAGTTCTGGAGGGTAACGTGGGACTATGAGCTCAAATGACAGGGCATGGACTTTACAGAGATGGAAGAGGCAGGAAAGGTGCCCCTGAAGAAGCAATGTGGGGGCTGAGAGCTGAAGTAGAAAAAGTAGAGGGGGAAAGATTCCATGGCAGGAGGGAAGGGTTTATGTGATGACCGTTTGCATAGTTCCAGTGAGAGGACAGTGGCAGTGAGAATAAATAGCCATTTATTCTACTGAGAGAGCAATTATGCAGCAAGAATTAGCCAACTGAACCTGCATAACTTAGAAGAGATGAAAGGTCAAATGTTTCTACAAAATTTCAGGTTGAGTTGAGAAGCAAGATGTTGGTACCATGAATAGAGGCCAAGAAGTCAGGACAGAGGACAGTTTGGAGAGTTGAGAGATGTTGAATGTGAGGCAGTATTGATATAAAATAACAGAAATACGTGTAAATAGCTGGTTTGTCTGAATGAGTAAAAGATGGAACTACAAATTTTGGAGCAACTGATAGAAAACTGAGAGTTGAAACCATGGAAATGAGTTAGATTTCTAATGGAGAGAAGCTGTAGATAAAGAAGGGCCTGAAGTCTGGAGAATGTCAATGTTTAAGGGGGAAAATGAGGCATAAAAGCAAAGAAGGAGGCCTGGAGAATGGTCTGAGGCAGAAGAACTGGGTTGGGAGTCATCTGGAAAGTCAAAGGAGGAAAACATCCCTGAGGAAGGAGGTGGTCTGTGATGCCACCTGGAAACAGATGAGATAAGAAAGATAAGTCAGGGTAGGGAGGGTGGTGAAGAAGTGGGGGCGGATGATGAAAAAGGGTTGAAAATTTTTTCAGTCAAAAAGGAACCAAGGTATGAGAAGAAAAAAGAGACAGAAAGGTCAAGGGGAGGCCAGAGAAGATGAAGGAGACCCACCATCATGATAGAACATGAGGTAGGAGCTGGAAATTGCTGGAGGAGTTAGGATGTGTGAGATGGCAATGTCTTTAAGACTTTGGCTCTCCCTTTGTCTAAAGAGTCCTTACTTATTTTTTTGGATGATGACTCTATAGGGTTATGGTTAGAGAATATAGTGGGTTATGGTTAGAGAAGACTATGTAAGCTAGTAAGAGTGAACCCAGTAGAGGTTGATGCGTGCTTTAAATCCATGCCTGGCCAAGCAACTAATACAAGGTTATACCTGGAAATAATTGGTTTGTTATAAAATTTGGCCTCAAAATTTCCTGATTATGAAGAAAAAAAATTTGAACGTTAAAAATTTCTCCAAATGCCTACTATACTCTCTATCAGAGCATTTACAGTATGTTCAAATAGTTTTTTTATGTACCCCTCTTTATTGGCCTGATCCTGTGCTCTCCAAGACAGGGGTTGTGTTTTATCTTCCTTAGATTGCCAGAACCTGGCACTGTACCTGGTATGTTAGGATCTCTCAGAGGGTGAGAGGTCCTCTTTCTTTTCTGGCAACTCTGTTATCAATTAAAAAACAAATGGCAAGACAAGACTATAAAAATCTCGATTTACTTCCAATGGCAAATAGGATGAGCTAACACTTTCCCCACACTTGCACAAAAATGAACCACACTCATACTATTTACAAGATAATTACAGATCTATCGAAAAAATATTCTTTCAATTCTTCCAGTCAATCTCTGTGTGTATAATCTCATGGAAGACGATGCCAACATCAATTTTTGAGTCTCTAGGGTTATGAGACAAAGGCCAAATCACCCGCTGCCATGACAGCTTTCCAATCCTGGCTGGCTCCCACCTGGGCAGGGTGGTGCACAAAATGCCCTCAATACATGCGCTATTTACTTGGACGGCACTCTCCATGGATATCTCTTTGGCTCCCTCCTTCACCTCTTTCGGGTCCTTGCTCAAATGGTACCTCTTTTGAGTGGCCTTCCCTGACCATTCTATTTTAAATCGCGGCACTCCCCATGCCCCTACAACACTCTAACCCCCATTTCTGTTTTGCTCGTCAACATGTGCTTATCATTATCCAATATTTCACACACTTTGCTCATTTATTTGTTTGTTTTCCATTTCTAGAATGTGAGCTCTGTCAGGGGATGGAGTTTTGATCATAGAATGAAGGTGCTTGGCTCCTAGTCTGATACTCATATTGGTTTGCTAGGATTGTCATAGCAAAGGACCCCAAACTAGATGGCATACATAACAGACATTTATGTTTCTCAGTACTAGAGGCTAGAAGTCTGAGGTCAAGGTGTTGGATGTGTTTGTTGCTTCTGAGGGCTGTGAGGGGGAATCTATTCTATGCCTCTTTTCCAGCCTCTGGGAGCCTCAGGAAGTTCATGGTTTGTAAAAGAGATTCTCCCCGTGTCTTCACATCTCCTTTCCTCTGTATGTGTCTCTGTCCAAATTTCTCCTTTTTATAAGGACGTCAGTCATGTTGGTTTAGGGCCACCCTAGTAACCTCATTTTAACTTGATTATCTGCAAAGACCTATTCCCAAATAGGGTCATGTTCACAGCTGGGGTGAGGATTTCAACACTGTTTGAACACAATTCAACCCGTGGTAGTACTCAGTAAACATTGATTGAGTAAATGAATGAGATCCCTTCCTTTACTTAGCAAGAAAATGGATGATTTGAGGGTGGAACCAATCGTGATATACCTTGGTAGACATGTGACAGGCATCTACTGAAGATGGGGTGGCCAAGGAGGAAAGCAACAGAGAGGCAGGCTCTCTGAAGCTAATGTGGTGAGACTGCTGAGTGGTAGAAAGCAGGGACTGTCTGAGCCAGATTGGGGTGGGAGTGTCCTATGCACTCAGCAAAGCAAAGACCAGGGTAGGACACAGAGGGACCTGGAGGGCCAGGACAGTGACCAGAGGGGATGACTGTGGAGAGATACCCAGAAGGAGAACAAGAGGGAAGATTTCAGAAGAGTCTGAGAATCCCACCAAACTTGGCAGCCAAGAAGGCCCAATCTTCTCTTGAGCTAGAAAGATGAGGAATTTGGTTTAATGTTCTACCTGGGTCACAGGTAAGCCTGGGCACTGGGAGCTGAGTGCCTTGTGCATGGTCTTGCATCGTATGATGATAGAATTCTGGGCCATGTCACCTGCCTGTTTCTATGGTTAGATATAATATTTTCTTTTATTCTTGGCTTCTTTTTTCTCTCAACAAAAGTTACTTTTGCACATTCCAACTTTTTTTGGCTTATCTAAGGGGAAAGAGAATTGCTGATGGTGAGGCCATTTGGGGACAGGAGGTCAAAGGCTCCACGTGGCTAGGCAGCAGCCAGCCTAGCTTGAGAGGAGAAAGACAGATAGTCAAAGCCTAGAGAGGGGCAGACCTGGTGGGCTGACCACCAAGCCTTTCCTATTTGAGAATTCAATTCACAGGATACAGAAGCAGAAGAAAATAGCTCATCCTTGACCTCCTGCTGATATAATGTCACTGGACCTAAAAAGCAGCTATACACATACAATCACACAGGCACCAACTCAATGTGCGGGCAAAGGAATATTAATTCAGTTCGAGGAGCAAGTGTCGATCACCAACCAGCAGAGTCTGGACCCTGGAGATACAGAGATAAGCCAGCAACCTAGTTGCAGAGACAGATGTGTTAAATAAACAAAAAAAGGTTTAGTGCAATAGAAACAAGTGAAATGCAGAGGCCACCTGTATTATTTTTCTAGGCTGCTATTAACTAAGAACCAAAAATTGTGTGGCTTAAATAGAAATTTATTTTCTCACTATTCTGGAGGACCGAAATCCAAAATCAAGGTGCATACTCAAAGTCCATGCTCTCTGATGGCTCCAGAGAGACTCTTTTTGCCTCTTCTAGTTTTGGGCGTTTGCCAGCACTCTTTGGTATTCTTTGGCTTGTAGGTGCGTCGCTCCAGTCTCATGGCCATCTTCTCCCTTGGTCTTCACATTATCTTCCCTGTCTTTTGTGTCCACATTTTCTCTTTTTATGAAGGACATCAGTTATGCCAGATTAAAGCCCATCCTAATCACCTTATTTTGATTTGATGACCTCTACAAAGACCATACTTCAAATAAGGTCACATTCTGAATACTGGGGATTAGCTTCAACATATTTCTCAGGAAGATACAATTCCCATAACATTGCCCAGTGAGAGAGTAACTACCTCCACGTATGTGTATGCGGTGGGTGGAGGGTTATGGAAGGTTTCCCTGGATGACAAAGAAAAAAGGAAAATCACCCGGGCAGGCAGACTAGAAGACAAGAAGCCATAAGAAAAGGACTGGGGATCCTGGAAAAGAAGAAATCGACACCTCTTGGGAAGTTACTATATCAGATGTTACATAGATACCGTCATTTCATTGAATCCTCACCGCATTGCCATCACCACCCCATCCGACAGATGAAAACGGAAGTGTGGGGACAGAAAGTGACTGGCCAAAGGTCAGACCATAGTGTGACACCATAGTGGAGACAAGAACCCACACCGTGCACCCTACTTCCAGCGACTAACCTAAAAAATGGCACAAAGCCAAAGAGAGATCTCAGGCTGTGACTTACAAATGAAAAAAGTTGTAGGGTAGGACTTTGTCTAAGAAGTACCCGATATCATGGCCTGTAGATGGGAACCGACTCCACTGTGGAACTGCTCCTGGGTCCAGCATCACAGGGAAGCCTTCAGCTGACCGCTGAATCTCCAGGGAAATCAGATGACTTCCTGGAGACTTATGGATCCAGGCAACAACCATGGTGACGGGCTGAGTGATCACACCCCATCACAGATGGGGCTCAGTCTATATGCCTGGGTAGGGCAAGCCTTGGTCCTAATGAGAAAACTAGCTATCTCTCTGTGTGTCCATGGACTTAAGGAAAACAGGTAGCAACAAGGAGGTCCTGATCATCCTGCCTCTGCGCTTTTTTGCCCAAGTGCTAACCCTCACCTGCTGCTTGCTCGGTACTTGGTGAATTGCATTTAAAAGTTTTAGCTCCCCAAGATGTAGTGGAAGAATCTCTGCCTTTGGAGGTGGAATACAGTGTTGGAGCTTGGGTCCTTCCACTTACTGTGTAATCTCGGCTATGTCAGATCTGACCCTTAATTTCCCCATCTAGACATTGGCATAGTAGTACCCAGCTCACAGGATTGTAGTGGTTATTGAATGAGACTGCAGACACATTTTGTTAACATTAAAGTGCTATGTACATGTGTGCAAGCTATGAGGACCTGTCCTGAGCTAAATAAGATAATCTCCCCTGTAATTCTCTCTCTCAATCAAGACGGTCTAAAACAAGGGTCTACAGGCTCTGGCCCATGGGACAAATCTGTCCTGTTGTCTGTTTTTGGACAGCCCATGAACTGAGAATGACTTACATTTTTAAATGATTAGGGGGGGAATTTTTTTTAAATAATATTTTATGACATGTAAAATTTTATAAAATTCAAATTTCTGTGTCCACAAATAAAGCTTTCTCAGAATATGGCTTGGAATATGGCCATGCCCATTTGCCTGTGGCTGCTTTCACAGGGGTGAGCAGCTGTGACAGAGACTGCATGGTTGGCAAAGCCCAAAGTATTGACCATCTGATCCTTTACGTAAAAAGTTTGCTGACCCCTGCTTTAGAATAACAAAATTGAGCCAATAAAAACCCTGAGGTAAGCCTCCATCCTGAAGCCCTCAAATCGGCTACGTCTACAGTCCCTAAACCTTTGGGTGCCTGCGCCATTCACACAGATCCAATGTCCAAGAGTCTGTGAGCATCAGCCCGAATTTCTCAGGGCTTGGGTCAGGCTGACACGGGAGCCCCCCTTCTCTCCCATCCTGAGAGATCAAGGAGGATGGCCTGGCTCTCAGGAGAGCTGCAGCTGTCTGAGACCAGAGCCACACAAATCCCATCCTATCTGCTGCATGCACATCAGGCACTAAAGTGGCCTCACATCAGCGGGCAGAGTGCTTTGCCTGGACAGGTCTCCATTTAGATCTAATTGCCTTGTGATATCTGTGTCACTCTCTGAGTTCTCTCCCAACCCAGAGCTTTCCCTGATGATTGAAAAGAGCTAAACTAACAAATGGCATTATCTCTTCTGAATGGTCTGTTTATCACCTGGACCAGGCCAGAGGCTTCCACCCTGAGCTTTTCTTTGTTGTAGCAACAGGTGCTCAGGAAGAGGGTGGGGGCGGGCGAGGGGAAGGATGGGTTTAAACACCAGAATCGGGGCAGAGGAGAAAAGCTGTGGAATGCTCTTTGGGGGAGATTTTTAGAAATGGGCTCAGCTCAGCGTCACTACCCCGGAACAGGCCTGGACAGAATCCTTGCAGGACTCCTGGGTGGCAGGTGACATCATAATCTTTCAAGGTCCTGAAAAATGTTCTATGACAGACCTGAGGGCTTTGTAAAAAATGAGAGTCCTAAAGAATTTTTTAAAAATATTCTCAGGGAACAAGGATGCCCAAGGAAGATTCCTTTTTCTTCATATTTTTTAGTTCTGTATGTAAGTATCCCCATGGCTTGAGCCAGTTTAGAGACCACATTGTCTGTCTAGTCTAATTTGACAAGGGCCCAGGAGGGCTCCATACTTCCTGAATGCCGTGTTTTTTTTTTGTTGTTGTTGTTTTGATTTTTTTTTTTTAGGTATTAAAATATTTAAACATACTGAAAAGTTTAATATTGAGAAATCTGGAATTAAAGTTCAAAAGAGACAGTACACTTTTGGGAAGGGGTTGGCAGACTTTTTCTGGAAAAAGCGAGTTAGCAGCTAGTATAGGGTTGAAAGCCATGGTGTTTCAGCTGCAACTATTGGTCTCTATTGTTGTTGTACAAAAGTAGTCGCAAATAATATGTAAACGAATGATCATGGCTGTGTTCCCATAAAACTTTATTTACAAAAACAGGTGGCGGGCCAGATTTGGCCATGGGTTGTAGTTTGCTGGTCCCTGGTGTGGAGTCTTAGCACCCTCTGCGTTTATCCTGTGAGGTGCTAAAGCACAGGGAATGTGTCCATTTATGACAGGAGGAGGCTTAATGGGCCTAATGTGAGCTGAAGTTCTGAGTGAGTGTAACACAGCAGAAGAGGGGCAAGATATCAAGAGTTCTGGTGAAATGGTGGTCAGCAGCAGAGGGGGGAGTAGCCAGGCAGGGGTGAGCTAGGTCTGCGGGGCATCTGAATACAGAAGCTGAGGTTGGGCTGAGCGATCGGTTGAGACATCTAGCTCCTTGTGCTGCCGAGGACCTTAAACAGCCTCACTCTTAAACAGGCTCCACAAGGTTCATATCTAGTGTCGTTCCTACTCTTTTTGGCCATCTCTGAGTCTCCTGGCATTTCCGTCTCCTTTATCCTATCTACATTCTTCTTACAAACTCCCATCTCTGTTCTTGCAAAATTGTTCAAAGCTCTCCTGTAATAACCCTGCCTCCATGGTACCTTCTCAGCCTCTTGACATTCAGAATGAATTATCCCTCCCCTATGCTTCCCTGGTCCTACCAGGTATGGATTTCATCATAGGGAAAGTTATATTTAGGGCTTCCCCATTGCTCAACTGTGAGCTTTTCGTGCATATGTTTTACTTATTGAGTGGCTAATGAGGGAAAAATTCTTGTTAACGAAAGAAATAGGTGCAAGGAGTTAGTTCAGAACTACTCAAGCTAGGACTATCTTGAATGTTTCCAATTGTTTTGCTTGTGATGTCTTCTGTCCCAGAGAGATACCTGTTTGAACAAGGGCAAGACTGTAGTATACCACTTACACGGGCATTATAGGCTGTACAGGTATAAGTGGCAGAATTTCCATAAACTGTCCAGGCGAGGAGGGGATTTGTTCATTTCTGTAAGCAAAGTGAGGGAGAGCAGAGTGTAGCTGGCCTCAGGGACACCTGGGAATGGGCAAAAGAAAAGAAGACAGGACTCACTGGCCCCCATCTTGGTTTCTGCCTCTCTTTTTGAGGGTGCCAGAGCCTCCAAGTTTCATGCCTACCATTGTTACCCCAAGGTGGGACTGCCTTTTTTCCTGAGGTCTAATTCAAAAAGTCTTGGGGAAGCATTGGCCTACCTTGGACCATTTGCCTAGCCTGTGATCAGGGAGGCGGATTTTCATCATTGGTAGCTTCAGGTAGGATATAATGGTCTTGGGATGGGAGGAAGACATCCCCTAAAGAAAGAGGGGTGCATCTTGTAGAAATAGGGAGCAGGTGTGCCAGGCAGACAGAATGAGATGCCACTTCCCTTCCTCAGTGCTCGGATGGGAACTGGGTGGTAACACACGTGGACTGATGTGAGCCACTTTCCTTCCCAGGTGCTGCCTTTCACCCCTTACTCAAAC
This sequence comes from Cynopterus sphinx, assembly GCA_030015415.1. Taxonomy (NCBI): domain Eukaryota; kingdom Metazoa; phylum Chordata; class Mammalia; order Chiroptera; family Pteropodidae; genus Cynopterus; species Cynopterus sphinx. The sequence goes on from CM057379.1 coordinate 192,659,641, forward strand.
TTTATCTCCAGCTTGAGCAGGTCAAAAACTTTGTCCAGGGTAACTGTATGCCCTCCCCGTGATGGATTAAGAACTCGGTTTTTTTGCAGACTTTGTAGATATGCTACCATCAACTTTCTTCTTCCTTCTTAGTCTTTCAGTGTTGAATAAATGAGTCCCAACCATCTATCATTCATTCAACACTCCCTTGTCCAACATTTTTTTTAAAAAATAATAAACTTTATTTCTTTTAGAACAGTTTTAGGTTCATAGCAAAACTGAGCAGAAAGTACAGTTTCCATCCAGCACTTATTTTTTTCATAAGCTTTTATTAGCTTTATCTCATTTTTTTTCTACTCAACATCTCTGTGAGGTAGAAATGCATTTCCATCTGTACTTTTCAGATAAGAAAACTGAGCCAAGAAAGGTAAAGGGGCCTGACCAAGACCTCGCTGCTTTTGAGGGGCCAATCTGGGTGTTACTGTGTGTTTCTGTTGGGCACTTTCAAAGATCAGAAAGTTTCGTGGCCAGGAAGGGCTGACTCTTTAATGGCAGAATTATCCATGCCATTTTAGGTGTTGGGAGAAATAGTATAGATTTGGAAAGGTTTTCAAAAACCCTGAGCTCAGCAAACAGACAAGATTCTGTCGGCCCAAATGCATTCTAATCATCCACCTAATGTCCCCATTGTGTCCCTGGAAGCGAGTCTGGCAGTTCAGTTACGAGGAGGGGGTCTCCTATGTGTCCCCTCCTCAACATGAATGCAGACACTCTGACCCCTCAATGCCCATTTTATTGGCACCAAATGTCAAAGTCCTTGGTGCCGAAGTTACCAGGGATGGGGATGGGGGTGGGGTGGCTGGCAGGGTTTGCCAGATGCTTCCAGTTTGTCTCTTGCAAGACGAGTTCTCATGCCCAAAGCAGTCTCATGGCTCAGCCCATGAGGCCCACAGGGCTATAATTCCAGTTTCTCCTTTCTTTGGCTTCAGTACTTCCCAGCTCTGGTCTCTTGGGGTTAGGGTGTATATGGCTGGGAGGTGGAGACTGGGGCAAGGGAGGGGGCCGTCGAGTGGAGTGGGTGCTTGGTAATATTTTCCAGTTCTTTCTGAAGTGTCTGCCTTCCCTTAATGGACACGGAAGTGAGCCAGCCGACTGACTGCTCTGACTGCGAGATTGGTTACTGCTTACATCATCTGGGCAGCCAGACTGGGCACGGGGTGGGGGAGATGGGGGAGAAACTGAGTAGGGATTAATCCAGCCCCGAGTGAATTGACAGACAAAGGCCATGGTGATCAGGTAACCTTTTTCCCAAGCACAGGCCTTGGGGAGGTGGAGAGGAGCCAGACAGTCACATTAGCGCACGCATGGGGTGCTTCTCGGCTGCTCCGCCCTCGCCAGCCTTTCAGTTCCCTGCTGTTCCACCCTGTGCCACTGCATCCCACAAGCTTCGCTGAGGACCTGGAGCATCCCAGGTGTGTACTGGTGGAGGAGTGGAATAGGAAGGTCGAAGACTAAGAGCCCTTCTGGCTCTCCCTTTCCAGTGGGGGTCATCGCAGGTATTGGCTGACTTTTGCTGCACGATAAACCACCCCCCAAATTAGTGATTTATGATCCCATTTCTTTACTGCTGCTTATCCGTCTGCAAAAATGCTAGTCATCCTGCTGAATCTGGAAGGGCTCTGTGGAACTCCACGGGACTGGCTCATGTGTTTGTGGCCTGGCCGGTGGTGTCAGCTGGCTGGCCAGTGATGGCCTGGACAACCAGAGCCTTTCTCCACATGCTCACTCATCCTCTCCCGGGCTAATATGAGCTTATTCATGTGCAAGGGCAGGCTTCCAAGAAAGTAGGGACAGCATACAAAGCCTCTTGAGGCCCAGGCTTGGAACACATGTGAAATCACGTCTGGACATTTTCTCCTGGCCAGAGCAAGTTACAAAGCCAGCCTGGATCGAAGGGGGGGTGGGGAAGGGTCACCACCCCCTGATGAAAGGAGCAGCAGGGAATAGAGGTTTTGCCCTCTGCTTGAGACACGTGCGCCCTCGTTACTTACGTAAGGCTGATGGTGCTCTGCTCTTGCTTTTATCAAAGGCTGCTGGGCAGGGTAGAATAGACGTGAATTTTGACACTGCTGGGTGGGTGGGAGGAAGTCTGGAGAAAACTTCACAGAGACGGGAGTCTTGAAGGACAAATAATGTTTCCACAGGCGCAGAAACACACACCTGTTGCTTCTCCTTTTCTGTTCTGTTTCTCTTGCCACAATCTGGCCCTGGGCCCACTAGCTACTACCTGGTCCATTTGTACAGATTCCGTCCATGGCCGGGTGGCCTATCGTCTCTGCCCCCTGCATCAGGAGACAAGCAAAAGCTCCAACCAGCCCTTTTGGTGCTTAAAAAAAGGGAGGTTCCGTGACTTATGTTTTTGCCAAAGTGTGGCATTTCTCTCCTATCTTTTCTTGAGCTCATTCCCTATTTCTGTATCTTTCTCCCACGGTGATTCCTAAAGGGTATAGATCATTGGACATCAGCTAGGGAAAAGATAAGTAAAAATTGCTTTCATTCCATTGCCAGTGAAAAACAAATTCATTTCTCATCTTCTGTGGTGGGATCACGTAGACTATCCCATGCACTGGCACGTGGATTCCACGGACGGCACTCAGCCCTGTGCTGGGCATGGTGGAGGTGGGTCCATCAGAGGCGTGGGGGGGCAGGAGTAGTAGCGATTGCTGTAACTTCATACCTAATGCGACCATAGAGATGGCAGCAGTATCCGAGCAGACCCCTATGCCTTAGTAGAATTTGCTGGCATGCGTTCCCAGCACCATGACTGAAAACAAACAAATAAATAAGCTATTTTCTGTTTTAGCACTCGGGAACTCCCTTCCCTTGAGACCAAAACAAAACAAAACAAAATCAAAAAACCAAACCAAACCCAACCAAACAGAACCTCAGCCCGGGGTGGGCCCTCCCCGGGTGAAGTCTGCCCTGGGCCAGAGCCACTCCCTCTGCAGAGAAAGGGGTGGTGCCCGCACATGCTGCCTCTGCTCTGCCTGTGAACTTCCCAAGGGTCTTGTGCTTTTCTTGGGTGCTCATAGTGGAGTGAGATGGGGGTCTTTGGTGGGGCTTCCAGACGATGTGGCCAAGAACAGGTGTGAGAGAAGGGAGCCGGGCGGCCGCAGCTACCTCCGTTCACACGTGGATGTCGGGCCTTCTTCCTCTCTGCTCTTCCTGACACAAGCAGCGTCTAAGTCTGAAATCTTTGGTTGCAAAGAGCAGAAATCTAACTCTCATTAACACAGACAAATGACACATTTATTCCAGAACTGGGCAGGGCACCGAGGTGCCTCCTCGTAGCAATAAAGGAAGAGCTGCAGGAATCAGAACCCCTTCTCATCCCCGTTTGCCCATCTCTGCTTCTCAGTGCTTCTCTCTACTAGTTAGTTTTGACCGTTTTCCAGAGACTTTCATCTCCTTATGGGTACATGGCCACTAGCAGTCCCTGCTTAGCAACCTCTACGATGTTTTTAGCTTAATCCCAAGGAAGGAATCTGAGTTTCCCTACTTGGATTATGAGCCGCTGCTGACAGGACATGGACCACGAAGCTTCGTGTTCCCTTGGTACATGAGTCCATCCTTCTAAGTAGAGCTTCAGGTTCTCTTCCCAGAAGAAAGAGGATGAGACTGTCTGCTGAACAGACAACAACCAATAAGTTCTCTCACAGACACAAAACCTAAGGCGATGTACTCATTTTTTTTTTAAATTTCATTTTTGGCAGAGCCCATCAATGTAGTTGTTATAAACCCCTCCGGGACCGATTGATAAATGTGGCAAGCATTAGTACTGTGTGAAATTTAGAACAACAACTGCCATAAAATTTGTCTGGAAAAACTGACCGGAAGAAGTGGAAATCCCAGCCATGTTTTAGGTAATGGGAATAGATGCTTTGGTGCTCTGGGGCGAGGAAGTGATTCATTGTTTATAGCTGTGCTTGGAAGATGGCTAGAGATGGTAGTGAGATAAGAGTGTGGAAGGTGTGTGAACAGCAGGTGCTTAAGAGGAGTGGGGAGACAGGGTGCGGGGGGTTGGGAGGGAGGAATTGGGAAACTATTGTGTTGCCTAACCTAGGACTTTGGCGTGCTTGCAAATTTCTGGTATTTTTGGTCCAACCAACAATAGGGTCACTACTGCCCCATGCAGGGCCCTAACCATCCCTTCTGCTGACAGGGAAGGGCAACCCCATAAGATCTAGCCTCAAAACCTTGGGGAATTCTGCTTCCTAGAAAGGTGGCAGAGTGAGTCTTGGCATCTGTGAGGGGCCCAGGGCTCAGAGGACAGATATGGGGTTGGACGAATTAGAGGGTTCATGGCCCAGGTCTGGGGACAGGGTTAGAGCCATCACAGCCCTCTGGGACCCCAGGTCATGTATGTTGTCTTTTCTGTGCTCAGTACAATGGGAAGAATGAGGCCTCTCTATCTTGAAGAGGCTTTGAAAAGAACAAATAATGATAAATCAACCATCAGAAATAAATAAATGACAACTAGTACTTTACCAAACTACACAAAATGGCCTAATGTCGAAGCAGAAAAGAAAAAGAAAAGGTGAGGGAGGTGGGCAACGCAGAAAGCACATAAGTGTGGGCTGCAGAAGGATGAAAGGAGCCAAGATTTGTTAGCAGGAGAGACCACTTCTGTCCCCTTTCCCCTTCTCTCAAAGAAGTTTGCTTCTCCCTCCCAGGTAACCAAAGCTGGTGTGTGTGTGTGTGTGTGTGTGTGTGTGTGTGTGTGTGTGTGTGTGTGAACGTGTCTGTGTGTTTGCATGTGATGCCAGGCCAGCCTAGGTGGACATACCTCCAAACCCGAGACAGGGGCCTGGCCTGGCAGCAAGGTGATACACATGTGGATGTGAGTCTGACCTGACCCAGAGTCCATTCCCAAGGCCTCTGGGGGCCTGTCACCTGCAGGGCTCATTATAGAGGAGACCAGGTGCTTGGAGCGTCCCCAAAGTGATACAGAGTGCACTGTCATGAGTTTAAAAAATATCCCTGCGAGAGATATAAATAAAGACTCCAAGCCCAAGGCCAGGGTTTTAGAAAGCCATCCTTAAACACAAGATAATTTATAGCCACTGCTCTCCTGTCCCGCGGATGACTCAGCTCTCCTAGCCCGAGCAGGCCCAGCCTGCTCCAGTAACCTTTGTGTTTGGCTAAAAGGGAAGAGCTAAACCTGCTCCAAGGAGCCCAGGGAGCTAACCACCAGGCTACCTGACCGTCCCTGCCATGCTTCCCTCCTCTCTTCTTTTGGGCAAACTCCAAAATCGATGTGAATGACCAGGCTGGGAAGCTATGAGGCAGGACCCTTGGGTCTTCCCAGCTGGCTGGCCCTTTGAAAACCTATTAAGCTGATTCCCTGGTACCTCTGGGATCTGGTGGGTTCTGCTACCCACAAAGTCGGCCCATCCTCCAGCCACTGTGCTTGCCCCCGGGAGGTGGCCAGCTCAGAGCACCAATCTGCTTAAAGCTAGAGGTTGTTCTCAGAGACTCTCGAGCCCCACAGAAAGGCTAGAAATAAGAGCACGTTTCCTTTTCCCTTTAAAAGATAATTTACCCAAGGCAAGCACCAAACGAGGACTGAGAAGCAGGGTAGATGGTGACACACTTAAACGCTGGGGTAAACTTGCGGGGGGAGGCAGTCAGAAATGAGCAGGGCTGGTTTTTTAATTCTGTCTCCCCCGTACTGCCAACCCCTCTTCTTTCATTATATTTTTAGCAGACTCTCTGGCCAACCACGTCTAAAGAGGCACATGCTAGTACAGAGAGTGCTTATCGAAACCAAAGGATGTTTCTTTTTTGTTCTGTTTCCCTTAAAAACCTTCCAGGAGTGTGGAAAGGACTGGAAGGGCTTGGAGATCTTTTTAGCCTCATGCCTCACCCTGGCTTGGATCTCAAGAACATTTTTTATGCCAAGGCCCATGTGCCTGACTGTCCAAGTGTCAGGAAAAAAAAAAAAAAAACCAAAACAAAACACAAACATTATTCAGGGCTATTTTAAAAATAGTTTAGTTCTTTGATTAAATTGCCAAACAGCCCTGAATCAAGTTTTTCTCTGCTCTGGCAGATGAATTTGTGCAATGGGCCTAATATTCATACAGGTCCCTGCACATTATAGGTATTCAATAATTGTTGAATAGATAAATAAATTCCCTAAATCTGTACCTATCTTCATCCAACATGCATTTATTGAGGCTCTGTGTGTGTGTGTGTGCTTCTGCAAGTGTGTGTCCATAAAGGGGGCTGTTCAAGATCTAAGTGAGAAGGAACTAGCTGAGGTTTGGACGTGAAGTGAGGCCCAGGGCACCCCACACCTCAGCAAAAGTGTAGTCAGGAGGCTTGACCTCTGGGCAGGGCAGTGGTCTTGGTGCCCACTGCTGCCCTGTGCAGGATTTATTGCTGAATTATGCTGTCCAGCAGAGGCCTGGGTCAGGCCCCCAGGGACTCATTGCTATATATAGGGCATTTGTGATGAGTAAGGTTTTCTTTCTTCTGTGTACGATAAACAAATACCTTTTAGAGAGAAGCGTGTTTCTTCTGAGAAGGAAATTTTGTCAGCCAATTAAAAACACATGGAAGACACACCCCTCCACACACACACCCCAAAGCTACACACACCGACTTCATAAATGATAGAAAACTGCACAGCTGAAAGCTCAGAATTCTGGCCTGGCTTCCTTCAGACCCTGCAGCTCAGCCATTTGCATTCTGCCTTCTGGCCCTGCCTCCTCTGCTTTCTTGTTTTTGGTTGGTCCTGGAGTTGTTTCCCACTTACATTAGTTCCTAGAGGCCCTGCTCTTTTCATCACCCGCTTTTCACATGATCAGAATGAGAAAGGTTGTTGCAATTCCTTCATTTGCATGGATTGATCAGCACCTATAAACGGACCAGTGAACACAGACTGATCAGTACATATGGATTGACTAGACGCATGTAAATTGGTTAGACCTCTGCATTTTATGGGAAGGAAATACGCTAATGGTGAAGAGACTCCCAAGATCACACAGCCATTGAACAGCAGCAACCTACCCCCTTATACTGATTGAGAATTGATCTGTAATGATTGTTGAAGAAGAGCTACAGAGCAGATTCCACAGCCTGCCCATTAGGAAATTGAGGTGGCCCTGAGGCCAAATCAGGACGATCTTTCTGCCCTTTTGATAGCTGATCACTCTACTTGGATCAGTATTTGTTTGGTTTTGTTTCCAGTGGTTTCTTCTCCTCCATTTGGGATACACACACTGTGTTCAGAATTCGTAGACCTGGCGGGATCCCCTGATGTCTCTGAAATACTCAGCCACTAGACAGAAGAGTCTCGGCCTGGCAGTCCTGGTTCTGAAGGATATGAGGACCCTTTGGTAAGAAGACAAGGCTTGGATTTCTGGTTTCTGAGAGAGAGAGAGAGAGAGAAAGAGAGAGAGAGAGAGAGAGAGAAAATCCACTTCTGTTGCGTTTGAAAAGTTGATCCTGGAAGCTCTCGTTGTACACACTCCCCCTGAACACCTGCAGTTCTTGGTTAAACACACCAAAGAAAAGGACACCGTTATGAGTGCAACGGTGGATTCATAGAGACACAAATGGGTTAGAGTTGGGAGAAAGACAAATGCACACGAGTATCTGTTGCTCAAACGAAGGGGACTGTGTGTATGCACACGCATGATGAGATGGCCTTTAGCCAAAAGCAACACAGCTCTGACCTGACCGACTTGTAAGATGGGCTGCTCACGTGTATCCCAGCCTATGCCAAGGTCACGGGGACCTGTACACATGACTACCCTGGGAAAGAAAGATCTGTAGTCTCTGGAGAAAATCCAGATTAGTGCAGAAGGAGAGAAGAAGGCGAAGAGCAGAGAAGGAGCGGCCCACCTTGCACATCTCACATCTGCACCCCCTCTTGGCCTCCCCACACTCCACATCAGAAGAGCCAAGGGCATGGGGCAGACCAGAGCCAGCTGCTTCTGTGGCCTGTTTATACCCTGTAACCAGAGCCTGTTCTGCTGTGGCTGCCTAACAGCTGCAGAGATAAGGGGATGGGCCTTCGCTTCCAGATATTGGATGACTTCTGCTGGCATCCATCTCGGGGGCAGCTTATCCTGATCGTTTTCCCAAGCCTGGGGGAGAGAGTGGGAAGAGGTGGAGCTGGCTACCAGCTACTGCTCAGTGGCAGGGGGAGATCTTCCCCAGTCCAGGGTGAAGCTCCGAGTCCTGTGCTGAACTAGCTTGCATGCTGCCTCCAAACCCCTGTCTCCCAATGGGGTTGCTTTCTACAGGGTCAAGGGAGGTGAGAGAGGAGTTCTGCATGTTTCATTAGTTTGTTTTCTTCCCTCTTTATCTTGGTCATCACAGAAACAGAAAAGAACACATAGTGAAGTTCTGGGTCAGGCTGATTTCTGGATTCTTTTGCCAAACGCATTTTTCAGGCCAGAGCACGTCTTGCCTCTTCCCCATCTGGACCTCTCCTCAGAGGTCAGCCTCGTCCTCCTTCCCATCTCGGTCCCCTCAGCTCTCTGAGGCAATGGTGGGGACCTCCCTCCCCGCAGCCCAGTCTAGAAGGCTGGGGTAGTGAGCCCCCCGTGCCAGGGTCTGGTGAGGCTGAAAACTCTTCAAACCACACTCATCACACTGGTCTCTCTCTCAGGGAGCCGTGTCCTGACCCCCATATCCTCCCTCCACCCTCCTGCCTTCTTGTCTTTTCTCTCATTAGTTGCCCTTTCAGTAGCTTCCTCTGACTGTGCCCAGTGAGAGCACTCCGTGTTCTGGTTCTCAGTGTTCACACTTGTCCAGTGTGAGATTTGCAAATGGTTAACATGTTCTTTCCTTTGGTCTGCTGCGTTCTTGCCGCTTTGGTGGCAATGAGAGGGTGGAGGGTGGGGGAAGTAGATTGAGCTCACCCTGGAGCTCAGCCATGGCATGGCCATGACCAGGGACACTTGAGCTGCCAACCAAAAGGCTCTCTACTGTCCTGGCCTGTCCCTCCTCTGATGCCTACCTTGGCAGGGGTGGGGATGGAGCTCACAGGGTTGGCTGAGTTTGTTCAATGACTACCTCAGAAAGGGAAAGGTGAGGGTAAGACTTCAGGGTATGGGAAAAACAAACAAACAAACAAAATAACAGGGCATTTAGACTTAAAGGGACCTAAGTTCAAGTCCACACATGGCCAGTGACCAGCTGTGAAACCTCAGAGAGTTTGCTAGTCATTTAAATTGGAGATGGTGATACGTCACACTTCTTGGGGTAGATGTCAGGATCAGAGGAGATGATGCCAGAGAAGATCCTTGGGAAATTGTTTCCTTAGTGTCTGGCTCATAGTTGGCGTCAGCAATATTGTCTGCATGCGTGCATAAAAGAAAGAAAAAGATGCTTCAAAATATAAAGCTTCTGCATAGGAAAAGAAACCATCCACAGAATGAAAAGACAACTTACGGCGTGAAAGAAAATATTTGAAAATTATATGTTGGATCGGGGGTTAATATCCAAAAAATAAATAAAATAAAATAAAGAACTCATAAAACCCAACAACAACAACAACAACAACAACTTCCTGCCAAGACAATTCGATTAAAGACGGGCAGAGGAGCTGAATAGACACTTTCCCAAAGAAGACACAGCACAAATGGCCAACAGGTACATGAAATGATGCTCAGCATCACTGATCATCAGGAAAATGCAAGTCAAAACCACAAGGCGATGTCAGCTGACGTCGGTTAGAATGGCTGTCGTCAGAAGGACAGGCAATAAGTACTGGCAAAGATCTGGAGAAAGGTCACTGCTCGTGGGAATGTGAACTTGAACAGCCCCTACAGAAAATAGTATATAAGTTCCTCGAAACATTAAAAAATATGATCCAGCAACCCCACTCAGGTAATAGAGCTAAAGGAAATGAAAAGAGGACATCAAAGAGATATCTACACAGTATTCAAGATATGAAAACAACCCAAGTGACGTCAGCAAATGAATAAATAAAGGAATCTGGCGTGTGTGCATTAAATTATTGTTCAGCCACGAGAAAGAAGGAAATCCTGCCAGTGGTGACAGTACGAATGGACCTAGAGGGCATTGGGCTTGGTGAGATAAGACAGACAGAGCAAGACAAACGTTGTGTGATGTCACTTATGTGTGGAATCTGAAAAAGCTGAACTGGTAGAAACGGAGAGTGGAATGGTGGTTCCCAGGGACTGGGGGGTGGGGTACAGGCGAGATGTTGTGAAGGTGAACGAGGGATGAATAAAGTCTGGAGCTCTGATGCACAGCGTGGTGATTATCGTGAAAAATGCCACATCATGTACTTCGGAGCTGCTAAGAGGGTAAATCTTAAATATTCTTACTCCAAAAAAGGAATAATAATTATGCAATGTGACAGAGCTGTCATGCTAATTAGAATGCAATATATGTTTAGCAAATCAACATCAGACATACACAATGTTTTCTGTCAGTTATAGTTCAATAAAAAAATCTCTAAAGGAAGGAGGGAGGGAAGGAGGGAAGGAAGGAAGGAAGGAAGGAAGGAAGGAAGGAAGGAAGGAAGGAAGGAAGGAAGGAAGGAAGGTGGGAGGGTAGGTGGAGCTTTCTGGGATTCCTGCTTGTCCACGTATTGAAATCTGAAGCAAACTGGACTTAGCGTGTTCAGAACTTGTAGGTTCTGGCCCCAAGATTTGCTGTGTCTCATCTCTGGAACTGGACACTCACAGGATTGTTCTTCTTTTTCTTTTTCCTTCCCTTTCGTGGAACCTAAGGAGCAGAGAGAGACCCTGTTCATAGCTGTTGGTTTACGTTCCAGAGGACTTCCCAGCAAGGGAGGGCTGCCTCTGCTTCCAAGTTTCACTGCTCCCCACTGGCCTCCTCTCTCTATGCTCCAGTCTCATCGTTTCCCCTCCATTCTGGAGCTTTCCTGCCCCCTCCCTTTTCGAGACATCTGCATGGTCTCCCTGTGCCGGGAACACTGTCTGATGCAGGTCACCTCCAGGACTCTGCCCCTTGCCGGCCGAGTGACCTAGGTAGGCCACTGAACCCCTCTGAGTTTCAGTTTCTTTATCTGTTCAAGGAGAAACTAGACACAACCTTTGGCTTCTTGGGTGATCTAAATGGGATCAGGTAAAGGAAGCACCGGGCCCAAGGCCTGGCTGGGTCAGAGTTCTCGCACAGGGATGGCAGCTTCTGTTATTTTTGTTAATTAGGATAGCTCCGTCCTCTCTCTGCTTTGAGGAGTGGTCACCCTCCATTTTATTTTCGCTCCAACAAAGACTGGTGTTAACCAGTTCCCTTTCACCCTCCCCACCTGCCTATTTGTTTTACTAAAGATGGGAGAAGTTAAGTAGATTTTAGGCCTTTACAAAGTTCTACAAGCACATGCCTGTATAATGTATAGCTAGAAGCTCTGTTGGGTTCTTGCCTCCTGCTTGAATTCTTTCTCTTCTTCTTCTTCTTCTTTTTTTAAGCAAAAACACGTTTATTTGCTAACCGAAGGGTTGATCTTAAACCAATACTTTGAAATAGTGGCCTATAAAACGTTTGTGATAAAGATAATTGCACACAGTAATAAAATCCAGAAAAATAAAATAAAATAAAAGGAGCGTGGAGGTTTGAACTGAGCTTGTTTATTCTCCCGGCTCAGGGCCATCAAAAGTGAGGATGAAATTTTTATTCTGCTTTTTCACAGATCTGAGTACAGGTGACATTGTCATTATGCATTCCACCGTCAATCTTCCATCTCCCACTTTTCCTGTTACTGTATTTCCCTGTCCCGTCCCATTCCTGAAGCCGAACCAAAGCACTTGTTTGTAAGTTTGCAGATCGGAGTGTTTCTGCCACCCGCTGCAGTTTCTTCAAATTTCTCACCCTCAGGAAAGCCCTATTGTTTTCAGAATGCTTTCGGTTTTCATGGCGAGGCCTTCGTCATCAGCAGAGATGGCACAGGCGAGTTTGGGAATTGCACCCCCTTTTCACTGAGCCATCCCCACTCCTGCTGCCTTCAGGTGTTCAGCAAAGCCTGTGCATGCTCTCTGCAGCGGCCACCTTTCTCCCAGGTGCTGAATGGTGGCCATGGTGGACACAGGCTTTCAGTGTGGGCAGAGCAGGGTCCAGCTCAGGGAGTGGACACCGGGAGGCCAAGGGAAGGTGTACCCTCTCGCTTGAATTCTTCATGCTGGAGTTCACAAAACTCTAGTCCCCCTAATTCTGACAATTTCCATCTCCTGACGACTTTCCCCTTATCAAAAGTAGCCCCAGAGGTGCAATCAAGGAAAAACTTGCAAGAGGCACCACACCAGCCATGAGCTTTGACCCTGAGGGTGGGGACGTGGAAGTGAGAAGAAATTTCTTCAGTGGTTCTCAAATTTAAGGGTGCAGGAAATCGCCAGGGTGCTTGGTAAAAAGTGCCACTTGTTAGCTCCCTCCCTGCATCGGTGATGATTCAATAGGTCGTGGGAGAGGCTCAGGAATTTACGCTTTAACAAGCACCTGAGGCAGGTGGCCTAGGGAGCCCCACCCACCATTGTAAACACCTGCTTGTCCTGTGGCAACTGTGTCACTCTAGGTCTCGGCATCACGGCCCATCTGAGTTGATCTGCTGGAGCACAACACTTAAGAACTCTTTGGTGGTTAAGGACAGGACCAGGCAAGCTCTAGTTGGGTGAGGTTAGCTGTTCCTTCTCATTCCTGACACGGAGTTCTAGTGAAAGCAAGTCCCAGACCAGATTCACACCTACAGTTCTCAAATGAGCATTCATGGCCAAACGGGCATGACTGCCCTTCTGCTCTGTTGCCTTAAATAAGTTCTTACAGATGCTCTGGCCTCCCATGGAAAGTTTACTCAAGGCAGAAACCACACGGTGCCAAAGGCGGGATATGCTGACAGTCAGCATCAGGCCATTGGGAATCCTCTTGACCGGAAGACCTGCTGGGTGCAGGCCCAGGCTCCTGGGGTGCTCACACCTTCTCAGGCAAGGCGGGGACTGTTTCTAAATCAGCCAATCTATATATTGTGAATTTCTAATCACAAAAAGAACTCATTTCCATCACCCTTCATGGTAGTAAAGAAGTCACTCATTTCACCCGTAAAAACCCAGTTTTGTTCGGGAAATTAAGTTTGAGATGTGCTCAAGGTCTTGATACTTGAAGGACTTGGTGTGCCTGACCCTGGAATTACGACTCCTGAGTCCCTGGGGGACAGAGCAGAAGCCACCCTCTGCACGACTTCCTCTGAGCCCACCGCTTACTCTGTTCCTCCCTTCCTGTTCTGCTCCCCCATTTCCTTACTGGTCCTTCTGGGGGGTCACGTCATAATAAATCATTTCCTAAGAACCCTTTTCTTAGGGTCTGCATCTGGTCCCAGACTGTGCATTTCTGCAGGTGGGTGGTTCTCGGACCACCAGAGGAGCTTATGAAAGTGCAGATCTCAAGGCCACATCCTGGGGACTGTGGGTCCATAGGTTGGGGCCCTAGAATCTGCAGTTCCGCGAGCTCTCTGCAGTTCCTGCTGTCCCATTCCTGCTGTCCGCGGCCCTTGGGCCTCGTTTTGAGAGCCGTGGCCGCAGACCCTCTGGAGACGCCAGTTCCACCGGAAACAGCTCCGGCTCCTGCAGCCCCGCCCGGCCCTGACATCTGCTGACCCCACAACTCCAGGGGGCTTGGCTTCAACTAGGAACAAATTGCTGCTGCCTGCAGTCCACCTGGCATCCCCTGGTGTCAGGCGGATCCTCCGGGCCCGGGGCACTCACGCGCAGCTCCAGTGCAGCCCGGGGGCTTTCTGGAGAGACCCGCGTGGTCGAACATTCGTGAACCATGAGACCTCTCTTTGGCTCCCGTTCTTCTGTTCTTCTTTCTGGCACTTGCCTAAGTTGCCCGGGAATCACTTTCTGGTTACTGAGACACACACACACACACTCTTTAGCTCAGATCTCGGTGGCATAGGGTGGCACAGAACACCGAAACAGCCTTTTTTGGCAGTAAATCTAGTAGTTACACACACAGGTGTTATTGTCACACATGATCCTGGGTTGAATCCGAGCTCTGTCACTTCCTAGCTGTGTGTTTTGGGGCAAGTTCTTTAACTGCTCGGTGCCTTATGTTTTTCCTTTGGAAAATGGAAATAATAAGAGTGGCTACGTCTAAGCGTGCGTTTGTTGCTCATACGCGAAATGCCTGGCACACAGCAAGTGTTCATTAGACGTTAATTTATTATGCAGAAAGAACAAACTCCCCCAATTTCCAACTAGACAAGTCGCCAGGAGATTACGGAATGGGATTTGCACCCTCCGTGCAGTGAGGGCGTGTCACCAAGGGCCCTAGAGATGCTGTCTTGCTTCTCATTAGCCCTGAGCGCGCTCTGCAGGATGGCACTGGGGATGTGAGTGGGGATGGGGAGGGGATGGGGAGGGGAGAAGTGGGTGGAAACACATTAAACAAATGTTTTGTAGCTTTGCTTGGTTCTGTTTCAACTGTTGACAGACACATAGAAATTCTGACTGTCAGGACACACATGTGCACACTGAGACACATACACATTGTTACACACATGCACACACAGTATGCACACACACACATTTTTACACTCACACACATGCACACCCTCACACAGACATGCTCACACTTACTCACTTTCACACACACACCCTCGCACACATCCTCACACTCACATGATCTCAAATATCTACCCTCTCACACGCATTTGTCACATTGAAGTGCTCACAGTCACACACACACACACACAACTTCTCTGGAGTCAGGGATAAAGCGGCCTTTATTGGAAGGGATGGGGTGGCAGGAGGGAGGAACAGGAGGAATTCAACAAACTTTATGGGCCTACTCTGTGCGAGGCCTGAGGAGGTGACGGGCAAACCAAATGTGATTCCTGTGTTTTCTGAGTGAGGCATCATGGGGAAAAGCAGTCCTGCTACGGAGCCAAAGCACTGAGCCTGTGCTAGGGATTCAGGCAAAATGTAGTTGGAGGTAGAATCTACCTGGTAGACGAGGCGACCAGCACCGATGGTAGAAACAGCTATGTGCCCCCTACTTTGAATGAAGTATCTCATTCAATTTGCTCAACAACTAGTAGGCAACAAGTATGATCTCATTTTGCAGATACAGAAACTGAGGCTTAGTGAAGTCCAATAACTTCCTTGAGGTCCTTCTGTTTGTAGGTGTGGGTGCTGGGTGTGAGCCCCGGCAGCCCGGGTGAGGATGGCAGCCTGCTCCCAGGGTCACACAGAGAGGGTGATGCTTGAGCTGAACTTTGAAGCCTGTGTACGTGGGGGTGGGGACTTGGGGGGAGGAGAAAGGCACAGAGGGAGATGTGGATGGCATGTTCCAAAGAAGGGAAGGCAGCCAAAGTGAGCAGGGGTCAGATCTGGGAATGACTTGAATGCCTGTTTAGGGAGTTTGGCTTCTGTTTTTCCCTGTGGGCACTTGGGAGAGCAGAGGTCTGGAGGAGGAGAATGATTTGTATTTTAGGGAGACGATTCTGATAGGATGGATGGAAAGGGTCAGAGATTAGGGAAGGAAAGCCTGCTTAGGAAGCTGTTATAACGATGTGGTTACGTGAGAGGGTGGGGGCCTCGATAAGTCCAGTGCCAGAAGGTTGAGGCCACTGTGGAGGTCCAGTGAGCAGGGCTGTCTGACTGATAGCAGAAGGTGGCCTTGGAGGAGAAGAAAGGGAGCGACCAAGTTTGACAGGGAGGTTTCCAGTGAGGAAGCAGGAAAGATGGTGGGGCTGCTAATGGTTCCAAGAACACAAGAGGAGAGGACAAATGTGGGCAGGAGGCCGTAAGGAATCTGGTGTGGACGCGCTCATTTGGAAGGGGGCTCGGGGACGGGCATGGGGGACACTGAGTCTCAGAAGGCTCTGCTGGGCAGGCGTGTGGGGCAGTGGCCTGAGGAGAATGCCCGCGTGGGAGGCTGGGGTCGCTGCCAGCACTGGCCGCCAGCGGGGTCAGGCAGCGAGCGTTCCACTGGGAAAGAATAGCCGGTGTGTGTGTGTGTTCTGTGCCTGCCCTTTCGTGTCCCCTCCCTCCCAGAAGCCAGCTCTCTCCGCCAGGGCCTGCAGTTTTCAACTGACCTCCACTCTATGGTCACTGACAAGGCCCAAGCTCCTGTTTCTAATGCGAATTCTTGCCACGTCCTCTCTGGCTTGTGAGAAACCAATGGCCTGTGTGGGTAAACCCACTTCTCCAGGCTGAGTGACTATGACTGAGCCAGAGCTGGGAGCCACCGTGACAAAGAAAAGAGGTGGTAGCATGGGGAAAGACCTATGGCCTTGCCATACATCAAGGTCTCCACTCCACCAAGCACTGGGCAAAGCCTGGGAGGACAGAGATGACTGCTACCCGCTACCAGCAAGAAAAGGCTACATGCACATGCCCTGAGATGTTCAGGGTGTACGGCTGTAACTGGCACAGCTGTGGTAGGACCAGAGCCAAGGGACTGACTGAGTCTTTCTGGAAGCGTCATGCAGGCTTTCTAGGCAGACAGGAGCTGAGGATAGGGTTGGTGTGCAGGGTGGAGAGGGCATCCTCGGCAAAGGGAACTACACGAAGGCAGGCACAGACAGGTGGAAGCAGTAGCCAGTAAGAACACGTGGTTTGGTGCAGAATACAGCGGGGCAGATGGGCAGGTGTGGCAGGAAGTGAACCTGCCCAGGTAGCTCGGGGCTGAACTATGAAGGACCCTGTGGCTTTTGAGAGTTCTGAGTATCTCTGGAAACATTGCACAATAGGATTTTCCGTAATGGTGCAAAAGTTCTGTCTCTGCACGGTCTAGGAGGATAGCCACTCGCTATCATGCTGATAGTGACTACTGAGCACTTGAAATGGGGCTTGTGTGGCTAAGAAGTTGATTTTTTTTGTTTTACTCTGCCTTATTTATATTTCAGCTGTAATAGCCGCATGTGGCTAGTGGCTACTCTATGGGACAATGCATCCCTAAGCAATGAAAAGCTGTTGAAATGGAGAAAACAGGGACCAGTACGGGAACGTGGCGGATGTGGTGACAAGCATATAACCACTAACTAGTCCAGTACAGGGTATACGGTATAGTCAGAAAGTTTCCAAAACCAGCAGTTTTTCACAGCACGCTTCTACCACAGTGACGACTTGCACATCCACCTCTGAGCACTGTAACGTCTGGGAAGCCATGTGCTCCTCACAACAGTTCTATGAGTTGAGCAGAGGTCATCTGCTCCTTGTTTATTTCAGGGAAGCTGAGGTTCTGGAAGATGATGTGACCTTCCTTCTTCCCTTTCTTTCTCTCTCCCTCTCCCCCTCCTTTCTTTCCTTCCTTCCTTCCTTCCTTCCTTCCTTCCTTCCTTCCTTCCTTCCTTCCTTCCTTCCTCTTCTTGCCCTACTCCTATTTCCTGGGATTGTTTCAAATCGAAGCTCCCTATACTCAAGCCCTTGGCTCAGGCTCTCCTCTCAGAGGTTAAGAGAGGTTTGGAAACTCTACTGCAGCTTCAGCTGGAAGAAGAAACCAGATCTCAGTGGTGCATGGAATTTTAGCGGATTTTGGCTGGAAGATCCTGAGATTGTATAGCTGCACATTCACTCATTTTTCAGATCTGGAAACAGGCCAGACACTTACCCAAGACCATCCCTGACTCTATCAGTCCAGGGATAATCTGGAATTCTGCTCTTCATGAGGTGAACTAATCCAAATAAAAGCACAGGGCTTAACACAGCAGGTGCATGGTAACTGTAAGAATGAAATGACGTGGAGAAGGGAGTGGATAAAAGTCTTCTGTGAGAGTGAACACAATGTTTCCATACGTCTCTGTGACAAGTCCCCGCCTTCAGGATCATGGCTCTCTTCACCTGTTGCTATTCCTCTGGGTTTTATTTGCACAGATGATATCCAGGGAATTCTAAATGATTAAAGACATCCAAAGAAAGGCAGCCCCTGGGAAGAGGGACCAAGTGAAAAATCTCAGTGGAAACCTTGTTTTTCCATTTCTGCACCAGAGGCAGAGAATTTGGGCAAAGGCAGCCAGTGCTCACTCCGAGCGGCTTAGAGCCTCCGTGGGTCAACCCACTTCAAGTGACTGAGTTCAATTATATAGATGTTTGTACCAAGAACTACCTAGGTCTGAAGAGTTCATAATAACTATTACAACTACTCCATGGTCTGGGGAGCTCATTGTCCCATGTATCATAAAGGCAGGCTTCCTGAGAAGGGAGGCCTGGCCCAAATTCCTTAATCTAAACTTTTAAGGTCGGTACTCCGTAACCTTTAACAAAGCACCTCCATCAGGAAGAAAATAACAAAAAATGACACGAGAGAAAGAAAACAGTTCAGATATGTTAAATACTTTCTCTGTGACAGGAGTTTGGCCCTCAGCTCACTCCCTCCTGCTCTCTGTTTATGGTGTGATGAAGTCGTACAATTTGACATATTAGCAGGAATCGGCCTGAGACACAAACATTCCAGAGAATGGGAGATAAGTTTCACAAGGATTCAAAGATCTATTACATCATGTATAATTGTAGGGGTCCAGTGGTTTGGAGCAAAGCAAACACCCCTCTAAGGTACGTGCCAAGGTGTTGCATCTGGACCCTCTACCACTTAGCACTACTGCCGGCTCACTGTGGGCTTCTCATGCCAATGGTCTGGCAGCCAAAGAAGGGAGTTACTATGCCGGTGGGGGTAATAGACCCTGATTGATGTGAGAAACTGTGGTGGCTTCTATACAAAGAAGGGCAGGGAAGAGAATATCTAGAATTTACTGGATTCATGGGGCATCACTTCCCGCTTCCTTATTCAGTGATACTAGTGAATGAGCCATGTCACCATCCAAAGCCAAACAAGGGCAAGGCAACTGAAGGTGCAGGCTTTTCTCTGAGGCTCCTTTGATGTCCCACCAAGAAAACAGCCCAGACTAATGAGATGCTGGGTGAGAGGGAGGAGATCTAGAATGGGTGGTGGAGAAAGGAGATGATGAATATTAGTTATGGCTTCAAGACATCTATGGCTTCAAGACAGCTATAGGGTCGATAGCTGGTTTCACTAACCCTTTTCAATGAGTCTTTGGGAAGGTTGTGGCTGACCACCAACCTGAAGGGGACTCTGCGCCTGGGTCATCTTAGGAGAGGGAGGACATGAGCAGACCTGAGTGCTGAAAGGGGCAGACTATATTAGTTACTTCTTGAGCATCATTTCATATCGTCTTGGGCTCAATCCTTCCAGCTACTGCTGTAGTGACCACTCCCATAGACTGATTCATTTCACAAAGATGTAACTTGTCAATGCCTTACCTCGTGCCCATTGCGTATCTCTCAATAACTTGTTTTTCTGATGGCACAATATGGAACATACATAGGAAACCTCTAGGCACCCCACAGATGCAACCTGGAAGTGCAGAGCAATTAACATCCCTGGGTTGGGGCAGCCCTTCACCAATGGGGAATGGGAGCTGGTAGATAAAAACTCTTCCGTTCTCTTCCCTCCGGTAGACAATCCCAATGGATACAATTGAGACAATTCATAAGGGTTTCAGATGGATGCAGGATCAAGCATGCAGTTCCCTTAGCAGTGGCCAAATTGATAACACATCCTAGTGCTGTATCTCCCTTCTTCCCTGTTTTAATCCCCCTGTTCCTTACTCCTGATCCTGAGATCACATCCCTTAATAAATGACTCACACGTAAGTCTTCATCTAGGGCTCTGCTTTCTCTGGGAAACCCAGGCTAAGAAAGATTTCCCAGGTTTTAGGCTAGTTACTGAATCTCTTTAAGTCCTGCCCCTCACCCTCTCACCCCCTCACATGATATTCCCTGAAGCACTTTGAATCCTGAAGCTAGAACAAAATGGGGCTCCATTAGCAAAGAAGAGAGGGTGAAACGGTTGCTACCAGGTGGATCAGCCAGGGGCCTCAGGGTATGGAAGAGATGATACACTCAGAAGGAAGGGTTAGAAAGAGTTTAGCAAAAGAACTACACAGTGTGGACAAACAATGGTGAGGAAAACCAAGATGTGAAAGCAGCAGTGTGAGGCTGCTTGCTCCCATCTCTAGGTGCGATATTGTCAAGGAGCCATCAGAGGTAGTTGCCTGACAGGGGCTGTGGTTTTGCTGGAGAATTCAGCCACTATTACACTCGAACACAACTCACTCTTGATAAGCAAATGATTCAATTAGCGAGGACAGAAGTGCATTAGGGCGTGAGACCCTGGTCCAGTGGCCATGAGTAATCAGTGTGTCGTGGGCTTTTCTGGTTTACTTTTCAGTGAAAATAAAAGGCATTGGTTGAGCGTGTATGTCAATTAAAGAAGGCGGGTTAAGAGAGTGTTTCTACCTTACCTCCTTCCTTCCTGGGGTAGATAAGAAGCAGAAGAGTTTCTGTTAAATACAATTTAATATTGTTTATGAAGAACTTCCTCCGTATCTATTACTCAGAACTAGATGCTGTAAGGAAAAGCAGAGGAAGGATAGAATATGGTCTCAAGCCTCCTGCAGTTTAGATTATAGGTTGGGAGCTAGATTCCATACATGAAAAAGAATAATGAAAAGTGGGAAAAAATTGAAATGCTAAAATATGGGATCCAGATGAACCACAAGGAGTTTGACTAAGGAGGCACCACATCCAAGTCCACGGTTTCTCTAGGGTACTTGCGGGGGGTCCCATCTGGGTGGGACTAGGTTAAATTTCTTATGCTTGAGTTTGCAGACCAGGGTGGGTCTAATCAAACTTGGGCAATGGGACTAAAGAGAACGTATCATACTTGGACTTCCAATTTCCTTCTTTTGGGGTGGAGTCCTCTTGGATTTCCTTGTCTTTAAAACTGTATCTGTCATAGGCTCATGTTGGGTTTCTCAGAGTCCAAACTCTGAGATGTGATGAGGGGTGATAAGCTAGAACTGACATTTGGGGATCCTTTGCTCTTAGTAGGTATTGCATGTGTTTGGAGCAGAGGAGGAAAGCCAGTGGCCAGCCCGTGTCAGTGGTGTTTCTTTCTGGATGTGGTGGGGGTGGGTAAAAGGTTCAGTGTCTTCACCAGCCCTGCTCATTATACACAGCTAAGGGGAAATAGAGTGTTCAACTCATTCATTCACCTGCAAGGGTTAGAGCAGAGTTTCATAAGTGTGTCCTGTTGGGACACAAAAGTCCAGAAAGAGATACACAAAAATTCCATGAAATAAAAGTTTCTTTTGATGAATAAATTTCAGAAATATTAGATTAAACAAAGTTCAGGAAGGTTCTTCACTAGCAAGGTCTCTCACAGTTGTTAATCTGCTGTGTATTATGAACTTCCTACAAGGGGCTACTGATTGCATACAATTCTCAAACTTATTTGAGCAAAGAACCCCCTTTTTAAAATAAATATCCAAGAGTATCTCTTAGAATGCTGGCATTCTGAGGAATAGTTTCAGAAATGCTTAAAATGTGAGGAATTTGCCTTTTAAAAGGGGACCCCATGAGAGAGAATGATATTTGGTGCTACAGGATTTCTGCTAATACATACCATTTTAGATATCAATGGGCAAGTGGTGGAATCTCCCAGCATTTCATGGAATTTCCTCTTTTCTTCACTGGGCTCAGGGGTGGGTGATGTTGAGAGAGAGCTTTAGACGAGGGAGCAGGTAGCAGGGAGAGTTCCTGCTGATGGACAGAAAAAAATAAGCCAGAATAAGAGATTTTGAAATTTCTTACAAAAAGGGCTGAAAGAACATGGGCAGGGGAAATGTGGAACTTCCAAGATGGTGAGATTTGGGAGATTCTGAGATGGTGAGAAGTTTCACTTTTCCAGTCCCCAGCTAACAGTGCATGTTTTATAATTCCTCACTTCTTCCCAGGGAGCAGGAGGGAGGCTGAAAAAGCAAGGATCTGTTGTATCTAGAATATATATAGTAGGGTTTCTAATTCACAGAATTGTCTGGCAAACTGTGGCTCAGGTCTGTGAAGAAGGAAACCCCCCAGCGTATTTAAAATGCTGGAGTACTTTTCTCAGGGCCTCAGTACAATCACCCTGAGAAATGGACAAGAACAATTGGCTTTGGCTTAAAAATAAGAAGATTCAGAGATCACAGAAACTCCCAAGACCGAGTCTCAGTATTAAATGTATTAAGATGAACCATATAAAATTGCCCCTTTTCCTAGGTCAGAAATGGTTGAATATTAGCAATTTTATACAGGTCAGCCTATAGCTGGCAAATATTTGTGGGTGAGCCAGGGAGGAAAGAGTAGAGGGGAGAGAGAGAATGAAAGAAAATGAAAACGAATCATGGGGGTGTTGCTAGGAAGCTAGTCTTGCTTGTAACAGAAATAGTCTCCCTGCTGATAAAAAAGTAGAAGAGGAAAGCTCTCTTGGGCAAATTTCCAAGGGGCAAACAACAGGATTACAAATCTATGACAGGTCTAGACTCAAGGAGATAAAGGTGGAGGTTGAGGGGACAGGCTATTAAGATTAGGTGTGGAAAATACTGGGAACACTGTTAATCTCGCCAAGCAAGGCACTGGAACCTGGATCTGATAGTGAATTAAGTCACAAGCATTAAGTAACTTAGACATGGGAAAGGGTCAAATATAAGAGTCAATATTATTAGGAGAAATCGAACGCAGCCTCTTGGGTAGTGGCTTCTTTTTTACTCTTTGGCTTTTTCCATTTGTCTTCTCATTATTCCTAAAATCCTAAGTGGTGGTTGGTAGGGTGGGCCTGGGAACGGGATATATGGAGAGACATGGTTAACATAGGGGAGTGTGCACACTTCTGGGGGATGACATTAAGAGTCTCCGTTTCCTTCACCTCAGTCCTTTTGGAGGGTGAATACAGTTGTAATAATAAGTATTGTAATTTCCCCAATACTTTACAATTTATAAAACAGCCCCAGGTAGTTTCTCTTATATTTTGATTTTCAAACAACCTGTTGAAAAGGTATTGCAATTGTCATTGTTCAGATCAGGAAAGTATGGCTCAGAGGGCTAACTCCCCTAGGATGGTAGTTGGTAAAATCAGGCTCAAATCTGTGTCTTTAAATTTCAAATGGAAAATTGGTTTTCTTTCATCTCTTGGAGAGTGATTAAGACCATCACCTAACCAGGAATTCTTGAGGAAAAAGCAATTGTTCAGATACTCATGGAAATCAGGCAGGTAACAGGCATGAGTGAAGCTTCTTGGACATAGGACATTAGGGAATGGTGGGGACTGTGGCTTAAAACTGGAGAGACCACACCCTGCTATAAAAGATAATCATTACTTCGCTCCAGGTGATTATTTCCAGGAAGAAGTGCTGGCCTGATTATTTCTGAGAGAAGCCAGACATTTAATGAAACAAATATTTACGGAGTGCCTACTATGAATCAGGTATCAGGGATAAAGCAGCGAATAAAATGGATAAAAAGTGTCTACATTTTTACGTGAACTAGTCTAATTTTTAAGTGTTGGGAACTAATAGAAAATTTAGAAAACATTATTCAGGCCAAACAAAACACATTTGTGGGCTCTGTGTGGCCTGTAGGCTGCCAGTCTGTGACTTCAGTTCAAAGACTTTGGTGGACCAAGTGTTCTACAAAGAGAGGACTCTAAAGAAATGTCCCTCTAGGGCCAGAGAAGAAACTATTAGCACTTTTATTCATATTTTTTAAATCTCATTCTTTAAAAATTCTTATCTTTGTGAATGGTGTATCATATATATAACTGATTCATATATAGTACTTCTATATCCTTATGAATGCTTCAATGAATATTACTTCTATTGAAATAATAATAGACATTACCTTAATATCTAATGAATCTTTAAAAAGATATTGAAGTATTTAAATAGATATTAAAAAGATTTCAATAGAAATTAAAGTAAATCTATTGTTATTTTAATATTTCAATATTTAAATATCTATTCATCTATTAATATCTATTACACATGGATATTAAATATTTCAAATGATATGTTGAGAAGCATGATTAAGGTACTTTTGTTAATAGGGATGTGGACTGAAAAAGGTTTAAAACCACTGGGGATAGTCCTTAAAGAGTAGACGTTTATATACCCCCTGCCTAAAGTATGGCTAAAGCTGTGTCTCCAGGTTAGAGCTCAGAGGGCTTCAGGTAAGGTGGGAGTGAAAGTGGGCAGAGTATCTGCAGCAAGAGTGGCTCATCCCAAACCATCCCCCTGCTTTCTCTGCTTTCCCAGTCCTATGAGTGAAAACTACAGCACTGCTGAGTGATGGAAGGAACAACTGAAGTATGGGGCCAGTTCAGAGTAGACCAACATTTCAAATACCCCAGCCAAGCTGATGGGGCTGTTATGGTCATGATTATTTTTATTTTTTATAATGAGATGTGCTGGGACTATAGCTGTGCTGGAAAAGTGAAGACAGAGGGCGAAGGTAATCCTCACTGTTAAGTGCCAGGGAGGTTGTTACAGGAAGGCAGGTGATCAGACAGTCTTCAACTTTCCTGAGGACAGAACCCGAGTAGGTTGATGTAAACTGCTAATAGGGGGTTCGGATTACTGTTACAGAAGACGTTTCTGACAGTGAGCTTTGTCTGAGTCCTGTCCTAGAGCCTGGCTTGGACGTTGTGCTCGCCATCTGTCAGTAGAGTGGCAACGTGACATCCCCAAAAGAGCATTGAATAAGGAGCCAGGAAACGAGTGCTCTGGTCCTGCAGAGACCTTTTGGTCTCCATGACCTCAGACAATGTCAGGTTTGTCCTTTTCTGAATATCATTTTCCTCTCTTGAACAAAGAAGGACATGGTCTACAGTCTCCGAGCCTTTTCTTTCTATACCTACGATTAGTCTCACGCTAAGAGTGTAAGTGTTGGAAAGTG
This sequence comes from Cynopterus sphinx, assembly GCA_030015415.1. Taxonomy (NCBI): domain Eukaryota; kingdom Metazoa; phylum Chordata; class Mammalia; order Chiroptera; family Pteropodidae; genus Cynopterus; species Cynopterus sphinx. The sequence continues at coordinate 192,684,411 of CM057379.1, forward strand.
GACACTAGGTGTTGACAAGTGTTTTCCTGGGTCAGAGAGAGTTGTCTCTAACCCAGGTCGATGTACTGGCTGATTTGGCAAACAAATCCTAAAATGTATAATGGCTCAGACATAGTCATTTATTTGTTGTTTACAAAATGCGTAAAATACGTGTTCCTGATGGAAAGGTCATTTTCCTCCAAATGTTGATAAATGGATCCAGGAGTTTTTCATTTTGAGGCTTTGCTGTCTTTTCCATACATGGTTCCAAGTTGGCCGTGCTCAACTACATTTAGCTGATAGAAGGAGGAAAACATCGACAATTGAGCCTGGCATATTTTTATGGGCTATCCTGGGGAGCATATGTCTAAAGTATGCTCAAAAGCTATTGACTAGAAATCAGTCACAGGGAAATGCTTAATTACAAGGAGTAGTTTAGCCACGTACCCCGTAAAAAGAAGGAATGGGTTTGTCCAATAGAAACCAATCTATGCCATAGAGAAGAGAGTTAAAAAGAGAAAAGATTGTATGGAGTGAAGAGTAAGATGGGGGTGAAGTTAATTATCTCCCTGCTTTTAAAGAGCTTGGAGGAGTCCTCAGCTGATGAACCTGGCCTTTACGAGATACCCTGGCCCACAGGGAAGAGCCCTGCGCTAAGACGGCAGATGCCCTTGGTTCTAGTTTTGGTTGTGTTTTGATGTAGCTATAGGACTGAATATAATTTGGCTATTATGCTTCAGTTTCCTCATCTGTAAGTGGTAACCAAAACACTTAACCTGATTATTTGACACGATTGTCTTAAGGAACAGGTATAGCAACATCATGCACATTTTGAAAAAGATAAAAGAATGATTGCAATAGAGAATGAGCTTAAACTGCACATAGAAAAAATTAAGTTAGATAAGAAAAAACCCCCAAACTCCCCCATCAAGGGACAAGGGAAGATTTAGGGAATATGTAAGCAAATTTTAAAAAATCTATGTGAAACAATTTTGAGAACAGTGGGGGGAAAACCCTCAAACTTGGGGAATGCTTTGTAGGGGGAAGGGAGGACATGAGACATGGATGTAGGTCTTGGCTCTATATGCACATTGCTCTTTGATCTTGAGCAAGTGAGTTACTTCTCCTCTCTGGTCTCCAGCGACTCTCTTGTATGACAAAAGGATTGAACTAATTAAAATTTGCTAAAGTCTTATTCCCAAATGGTTATACTTCTGATAACATTCAATCTTGTTGGAGTGCAGGGCTCCAAACACATCCAGTTGCCAGGTGAACATTTCAACGTGGGAGTCTAGTAGACATCTTGGACCTGCCGTGTCTGCCTAACGCATTATGGTCATCTTCCCTCCCTGAACTTCTCCTCCTGTAGCCTTCCACATCTCAGGAGGAAGGCAGCTAATCTGGGGCACCCCCTGCATCCCTCACTTTTACACACAACTTGCATCCCACTGACTTATCACTCTTTCTTCAAAATACACTCCACATCCCACCTCTACCTGCCAACACCTTAGCATGCGTCTCCATCACCTCTCACCTGTAGTGGGCCAGCTGCTCTCCCTGATCACACTCTTGCCCTCTTACCATCTAGTTTTCACACACTAGAGTGAGCTCTTTATTCTTTCTTTAGTTCTAAATCTTCCAGTGACTTCTCATCACCTTTCAAATAATGTCTCTAACCTCCTGTCTTGGCCTGCTGAGATTTTGGACCTAATCTCTAACCTTCTGCTGCTTTTCTGTTCACTTCCCAACTCAGCTGTAGCTCTTTGGGCCAGTCTTCAGCACCCTGGGCTCGTTTCTACCCCAGGATAGTCACTTCTGTCACTTCTTTTCAGATCTTCTCAACTTCATCCTTTGCTCCATTAAGGTCTTAGCTTAAACGTCTCTTCTTCGAGGGGGTCCCAGTGCCCACCTTCTCCATCCTTTTCTAGGCCCTGATCCTTATTCCTCTCATCCTTCTTACTTACCCCAAAGCACTTCATGCTCCCTGAAATTATTTTCTTGACTTATGTATTTTCTGTCTTTATTTGAATGTTAACTCCATAAGTGGAGAAATTTCTTTTTCTTTCTTTCTTTCTTTCTTTCTTTCTTTCTTTCTTTCTTTCTTTCTTTCTTTCTTTCTTTCTTTCTTTCTTTCTTTCTTTCTTTCTTTCTTTCTTTCTTTCTTTCTTTCTCTTTCTTCCTTCCTTCCTTCCTTCCTTCCTTCCTTCCTTCCTTCCTTCCTTCCTTCCTTCCTTTCTTTCTTTCTTTCTTTCTTTCTTTCTTTCTTTCTTTCTTTCTTTCTTTCTTTCTTTCTTTCTTTCTTTCTTTTTGTAGAATTGCATTCCCTATGGCATATATAGTAAACATTTAATAAATATTAACTGAATGAGTAAATCAATCAATGAAGGGACACTGACCCCAGGACCTCTGCAGAGACAGCTACTGCTAGTGGCCAACATTTTTCAGCACAGGGGAGAGAGCTGAGGACTTGGGTTTGATGGTCAGGGGTGAACCTGAGCCAACCTCCCCAGACTAGGATGGTGGCACTTGAGTGGGGTACAGGGCACAGGTCTCTGACATGGAAGGCCAGCTGTCTCTGCCCCTTGGCCCTGGTCAGATCCTGGCTCTCCTGACTCTGTGCTGACCCTTCTTTTCTCTTTTTCAGAAGGCATTTGGCTGGCCTGTTGGGGGGTGGTATATTCAAGCCACATGCTTTTGCTGTTAAGAAATGACTAAGCAGATTTTTTACCTCCCAGTGGCCAGCTGCAAGCCTGTGAGAGCTGATACTGCCAGCTCAGACCAATTTGGGAGGACAGGTCCTTCTTATAAAAGAGCCCCCTTCCTTTGCTCTGTGTTCAGAAAAAGCACAAAGCAGACACCACCATCACTGCCTTCTTTGGAAATGGCCTTACTCACTCACCTCTTCTTAATGGGGTTTTAGGCGAACCCACAAAAGGCAGACATTAATATGACTCCTACACTTGGGGCTCAATGTCCAAGTCATGCTGGAAGTTGCAAAATGACTGACAGAGAATGTTTGAATGGTGACATAAAAATAAAGACACCATCTGCTTGCCGTGTACCAGGCACCATGCTAACCTCTCCAGGTAGAGTAGCTCGTGTGAGTTTATGAGGCAAGAGTTGCGGCTTTATAGATAAGGAATTGAAGGTAAAGAGGAGTTAAGGAACTTTCCCAAGGCAACATGGCTCAGAAGTGCAGGGACTGCATTTAAGGACAGGTCTCTCTATTTCTAAATACTGGTGCTGGCTCATCTGGGCTACCCTCCCTGGCACAACCGCACAGATTACCCCAGAGCACAGTGCGAACACACAAAAAACCCAAGTCATTTTTCCAAATTTCTCTGCCACCCTCCTCTTAGTTCACACCAGAAAGACACCTGCCAACTTTGGTGGGAAATTTATAATAGGTTTAATGTAAAGAATTGGTTTAGACATGAACCAAATTTAGGAATGAGTGGGTATCAGTAAAGTTAGAATCATTAATGGGTTGATCGATTCCAGATCTTCAAGAGAGGGATATATCATGCTGCTGTTTCTAAATTTAATTGACCAGAGGACACTTTTTCTCTCTGGGAGTATCTTAGTGGTCTAGAGTTTCATGAACACTCTGGAAATTGATGAGCTGTACTAATGTGCTCACTGATGCTTCAGCATTCTTCTTTCCATCCCACTTTCTTCATCTAAAGTTTATCCATCCATCCATCCATCCATCCATCCATCCATCCATCCATCCATCCATCCATTTATCCATCCTTCCATCCATTGAACACCTACCATGTTCCAAGCACGATGCAATGTCATCTCTCCCACATCACATTACCCATTCTCACCACAACCCGATTTTGTAGATAAAGAAGAGGAGAATCACCAAAACAGTGAGAGGGCCTTCAGAAGGCCATGTTTCTTCTTCCCTACCTGCCCTGTGTGTAGTGATCTCTCCCTCTCCTAAACTCCCTTCAAAGTCACCGTCTCTACTGGAATTTGGCACCCACCTTATCAGATTGCACTTGACATATATCACCTCCTTAGACTGGCACATCAAATTTATGAGGAAGACACTATTAGACTCATTTTATAGATGAGAAAAACTGACATGTGGTAAAGTTCAGTCACTTGCCCAAAGTGATGAAGCCAGATCTCAGAACCCACTTTCCTTTAACTACTCTGTGCTACCTCTACCTAGTTCAACCCCTAGTTTCATAGTTGGGGGAAGTGAGGTCAAAAAGGAGAATGGACTAGCCCCAAATCACCCAGCTTGTGACAGTGCTCGGACCACCTGTAAAGCCTCAATGCCAGGAAACTTTTCTCCCCAACAGGCTGCCTCCCCAGGTGTAATCCTGGTCCCAGAGATACTGTTACCTGGGTACATTGGAAATTGTACCTTGTAGCCGCAGAGGCAGCAGGAGACCGGTAGCTCGCTCCCTGAGGAATAGCCAAGGAAGGTCAGCCTACTAGCCTGCAAACCCAGCACCTAAAATAAACCAGGCAACAGGCCCGAAAGCAACCACACAGCCTTCCAACAGCCCAAGGCCAGACGCAGCTTCAAACTCCCAGGTTCCCTTGGCATAGTGCCGAGCTCAGCACTTAGTGGTTGCTGCTTCTTCCTTCTACTATAAAGGAGATGAGTTTCTATTACTCTGGACCTAGAGTTTGGGGCTGGCAGAGGTTGAGGAAACTAAGATCTAAGGGACCCTTGGAGCATATGGAGAAGGGAATGGAATATTCTTCAGATTGTTAGTTTATCAGAATCACTGGGAGAGCTCTTGAAAATGACTCAGGTTTCACCCCAAACCCACAGAACCAGAATCTCTGGGGACAGAGCCAGGGACTCTATTGCAACATGTTTCCCAGACAAGTCTCTCTGGTCCAGGTTTAGGAACGACCACCACCCAAAATGCTTTTATTAGCTGGTGCACTTAATTTCCATCTCCCATTCTCAACTCTCACCAGTGCACATGTTTTTTTCAATTGTGAAATTAAAATTTTAAATTGTTCATGTCCATAGCATTGTGGATTGATGTGATAAAAACACTTATCGTTTCTGTTGCCCTTTTAAACGAGGATTTCAAGTTTTCCCTTTAAATTGAAGTCGAGAAAAGTTCTATTCTACAAGAACAGGTTAAAGTCCCTAGAGGTGTCAGTTCTGAGGAAACTGGTCAATTAAGAAGTCTACCACCCGGGCCCTGTGTATCCAACACAGTCTGTAAAAGTTAGAGGTTGCCAGAGTAACTGCAGCTAGAAGGAGACACTCCATTGTATTTAAATTTCTTGAAATACCCTTGCCAGTAGCTGGCAATACCTCTTGAAAGAGGAGAATTTCTTATTTAAGAAGAGATTGTAAAGTTATTTTCATCTGCTTTGAAAGAGTCAGGGCTTTGAGTTGAGTAGAGAGATGACAGTTGTTTTCTCTTCTTGCCCACGGTGAAAACAGGGGACTCAGGTGGAATGGGGGACTTTCCTAGCTCATCAGAAGACTAGAGAGAAACAACAAACTAAGACTCTTTCTTTAGCAAGCTGAAGCACGAGTGGCACTATCTAAGAGCCACACTACCCCTGGGAGACCCTGGATGGGCATTGACATCAAGCCAGTCTGAACTCCTGGGCTGAATGAAATTCTAGATGCATGTTTTCACCTGGGAAGGACTTGCTTCCATTACAGGGATTTTGGGAGGCAATTAGCAGCACCCTGCTGTTGTTGGGGCAATAGAAAGAAAAGGGGAGAAGACTGTGTCAATCGAATACCAACCACAACGTCAGGCATTATATGAGGTACAAGGAAATAAAAACACGAAGACAGAATCCCTACATGCAAGGAGTCTGTTGTCTAAAGGGAGCTTGTCACCAGAGAAGGCGAGGAGTTGTGATTTTGTTTGCTGACTGGATCGTTGGGATGGGCTGTGTCTGCCATGGGCGTGTGTGTTTGTGGGATGGATGCCACTTGCTATGTCTGAATCTAGATAAACTGACCACAGTTGTGCTGCCCCAGGGAGCTGTGTGTGCCCTGCGGCCTGGCCCAGGAAAAACCTCCAAAGATAGCGCTGTTCATGCTGCCCCAAGATGGATGAGGTGTCCAGGGAAACAAGATGTGGGAAGCAAGCCTGGACAGAGGTCATGGCCATTTCAGGGTAAGGCAATTGCTCCTTATGTAAGCTCAGAGAAGTTCCTCTTTTTACCCTTCACCAGAGCCCTGGTGACAGGCCTGGGCCTTAGCAGTACATAAAGTGGACTGAGTATTTCTTGGGGGTCCCCCTAGTCTGAACACTTTAGCCCTTTTAGAGATTCCTTCTCTGGGGCCCCTTGTCTTTGAATAAGTTCCTTTTTCAGAGATAAAAACTGTCAAATAAATTATACTCGAGATAACTTAAAGGACTTCTAGAAAGATTTCTATTTAAAAAGAAGAACTTAGAAAAAGAGAAAGCAATGCTTAATCCAAAATGATGAATGTTGGAGATTTAGACGTGGAGGGATTCATTAGGTCAGAGGTTGGCAAATATCTGTAAATGACCAGACAGTGAATATTTTCAGCCTCGAGGGTCATGCAGTCTCTGTTACAAATACACAGCTTTGCCATTGTTCTAAAAAGTAGCCACAAATAATAACAGTGATTGGGAATGGCCGTGACAAACAAAACTTTATTTGTGGACACCGAGATTTGAATTTTACATGAATTTTACATATGATAAAATATTTTCCTTTGAAGCTTTTTCAGCCACCTAAAAATGTAAAAGAAAATCTCAGCTCATGGGTTGTACTCAAAACGAAATTTGGCCCATGAGCTAACGCATCACCTGTCATGACCTCAGGTGAGATACACTATGCTGAGTGAGATTACTCTGCTTAGAGAGTCTCTTTGTAGAGTCTGACAATTCACTCATTTATTCAGTCAAATACTTATTAAGTACCTACTAAGTATCAGGGCTGTTCTGGCTACTGGAGATTCAGAAATGAACAAGTTCAAGTGCCTGCCTCCAGTTGGCTTGCATTTCCATGGCCATGGTGAGAAGTTTTAGGGTCTGGAGGCAAGAATTTGGGATTCTGTCTCAGCCCTCATTTCCCTGGACCTGGCTCTTTTAGCCATAGTCTCGGGGTCTAGGTGCATTTGCAGGGCTGAGCAGAGAGGAGCCCAAGCATGGGTGCTCCAGCGGTCAGCGGCAGGGAGCCACTGGCGTGCTTGGCTCCAATGCCCGGGGAAAGCTTTCGTGTTCTAAATTTCTGATGAAAAAATATCCAGCCAAAAAAACAAAAATGAATAAAATAGCTTAAAACCTAAGACCTTTCGGGCTCAGTGTACTCTGGCAAAGCCTTCCAGTGGGGTTCTGGGATGGTGTTCAAGAGCCGTGGCTTCTCTTGGACTTTCCCATGGCCTATTTCAAGACAACCACTGCCCTGCAGATGTTCCCCCAGGACCCGGTCGTGGTGAAGGCCTTCTCAGCGGCAGCTAACACTGCTGCCAGGGCTGCGAGGTCAGCGCTCACGTGGGCGTTGGGAATGGCCCTTGTCCCCCAGCCCTCGCTTATTCCAGGTAGGTGATTGAGAAACTCTGTGAATTCCTCCTCTAAAACTAAGAAATTTCCTCCGTGATTCAGGGGAACACGTATGGCTGTATTAGGACAGAAGAGGTGCTATACTGTGAGTAGGAAATTGCTCCCAGCCCGTGGGCCCTCATGATTTGCAGGACATCTGCTCCGCCTTCAGCCCCCATTTGCTGCATGCTGTGAGGAGGGCTTGAGAGGAGTGAGAGTCTCAGGTTTGAAACATTCTGCCTTCCTCCCTCCCATCCCGCCTCCCTCCAGGATCTCTTATCTTTTCTGCATCCATCCCATTTCTCTTCTATTCCTCTGCCTCTCTACTCTAACTCTAATCTGGCTTAGAGATGTTCAGTATTTGCCTAAAGCTTACCTGGGAGTCCCATCCTAGGCCATGTCCCCAGGAAACTGGGGCAGAAAACATGAAATGAGGAGGGTCAGGAGGGATGTGGGCCCTGCTACTAGGTTTTCATTAGAATCTTCCTCTGTCTGCTATTTCTCTTTGTAACTCTGAATATAAATGGGCAGTTATTTTCAAGGCTTGAGAATATATATTACATGTTACACATTCACTCATTCAGTAATTGGTTGTGTGCCTACTACCACAAAGCACAATGCCAGGGATAGAGGATGGGTAAAGTAGACCCAGAATACTCCTAGAAAGTGCCTTCTATGTTAGAAGGTCAGCTCTCTAACAGCTTCATTTTGTGGTTGAGGATTTTGACGCTTGAAGTGGGACTGTGGCTTATCTAAAACGAGTCAAGGGCAGAGAAAGTACAGGAATAGAGGACCTCTTAACCTAAGCAAGACTAGACTTCCTCATAACGAGACAGCAGAAATTGTATTTCCATACATTTGCTTAGCATTTGAAATGTATAGAGGATGTCTGGTCTTCGTCTTCATCGTGAGAGGGGGCAGACTTAATAATTATTTGTATAATTATGAATAGCCTCCATGTGGTTATTCATTTATTTTTCAGATGAATAAACTGAGGCTAAGAAAGTTAAGTATTTGAATAAAATTCAGGTGGTTAGAGGAGGCAGAGCTGCATGAAGAACTTGGGTTCTGATCACCTGCAACACCAATATTCCCACTTGCACTAGCCACCTACCCTCCTCTCTCTTCAATGGTTCCTTAACAGCCCCTGGTCAAAGAAGAGTGAGAAGAACCCAAGCCATCTCAGCAGAATGCTGCAGTATTGTCAGAATGCAAGAAAGTGGCAGGAAGTCAGCGACAATTAGGGAGGGACAATGAAAATTTAGGGAAGAATGGGAACACAGAGAGAGGTGAGAAGTACTGGTGAGAGTACAGAAGAAAGAAGCACAAGACAGGCCAGGTCAAGGAGAATGGACCTTGCCAACAATTTTAACAGCTTCCAACATTAAAACCTGACATACCTCAAATATATCAAAACAGGTCTTGTTGTAAGGAGGTGATGGGACACGCAATGTGGCTTGAACCACTAATAATTATGGGAGTTATAAGACCTGTCAATGATTTCATTATCTGGGGTCTGGAGATCCAGAGTGATGGACTACCTAACTTCGCCTTAGAGTTCCTGCCTCTGGTCAGATTCCTCCTCACTACTCTCTCTCTCACTGGGAACTAGAAGCAGTGGGTATGCAACATGTTCCTAGAATTCTGTTTGTGCAGGTGAAGTCCTACTTTGAGGAAAGTTGGTAAAAGAGAAGGAGAAAACCTCAAGCTCTCCCGATTGTCTTTTAAGTGACTTTTCCTAAGCTTTTGAGGCTACTTGTGGCATCAGAAGTTCCCGAACTGACACGTCTAGTCATTCACCCATGAGTCATCAGATTTTAAATCCAATTTTCTATTAAGTAATCAATGAACATGTAATGAGAGCTTCTGTGCAGTCTTGCTTTGATCAATTGATTTAGGGAATATGGAAAGAACACACTTTTGAGATTTTCAAGTAGCTTTTGAGCCCCTTAATGTCCAGACTATATATAATTATTCACTTATTTGCTTGGTAGAATTTTGTGGCTTTGGAAATTCACCTGCCATCCACTATCAGCCTGTCAAGGACTCTGTGTTGTGTGGAGAGATTATGACGTTTATGTACATTTGACAAATATTTATTGAGCATAGGCTATCTGCCTGCTAGATATCGGGACGAAATAGCTGTCAAACTGGTTTTGGTCTCTAACTTCAGAGAGCCCATGTTTAGTGAAAGGAAAGAAGCAATAGCCAAGAATAATAACTTAATTATGAGAAATGTTGGGAAGGGACCACAGAAGGTGTGAGATAGGGTGAACCTGAGAAATTTAGATGGAGTAGGAAAGGAAGGCCCCGAGTGGGGGTGGGGACTGATGTTTGACAGTGATCAACCATGAGGCATATGAGGGTAGAAATGGAAGAGAAACAACAATGGTTTGAAACACTAGTGTGTTATCATCTCTCACAACTCTGGGCGGTTGGTTGGGCTTTGATGGGTATTCTCACTGGGGGTCTCTCTTGCAGTTGTAGGCAGGTGGCAGTTGGGACTGTAGTTATCTAAAGGCTTGACTGAACTGGATCTTCAAGATAGTTTCTTCACTTTTATATCTGGTGCAAGGACTGGGCTTTCTGGGATAGCTGGAGGTTGACTATCAACGCTCTTTCTTCATATGGCTCCTCCACATGGCTAGCTTGGGCTTTCTCATAGCATGAAGGACTCAGGATACTGGACCTCTTAGATGGAGGCTGCATTTCTCAAGAGTGAGCAGGAAGGAAGGAGGAAACTGAGCCACTCGTGAGAGACTAAACCTGGATCTGGTCTAGTGTTGCTTCTGCAGTATTGTGTTGATCAGAGCAGTCACAGGCCAGCCTAGAATCTAGGACATGGAGGATTAGACTCTACACCTCCAAGGGGGAATGGCTGGTGCATTTGAGGAAGAAAGAGATTGATGGTGGCTATCTTGGAGACAATATGACTTTGAGGTATAAAAGGCTTGGTTTGTTAGTGCAGCAGAAAGAGCCAATATTGCTAGAGTGTACTGAGGGGGACACAGGAGGAGGCAGAAGTGATGGGCAGAGTGGAGTTTTGTAGCTGAGCTGTGGGAGGAAATTTTTTAAAGGTGTCATGAAAATCTTAAGTGCCCTGCTTTCCAAGGGCTGATAATCATAAAGCATCACCTTTATTTCTTTTTCCAATCCATCTCACTTTCTTCCAGTAGGTTATTATACAGCCTGGTACTGACCATCTGCTCCTGTAGATCTTAAACTTTCAGGGAGTTCCAATTACCTCCTGGACCAGGCACTGATTGTCCATCTTGGCTTTCAAGGTCCTCCATCAAGTTATACACTTATATATTTCTCTCACATTTGTGCCCAATCTATCACATTAGACCCCTTGTTTGCCTTTGAAACGACTTTTGCCTCTTTGCTTCCATGCCTGGCCACAGGAGTCACTTTGTTTATAATACCCTCCCATGACCCCATCTCCATCTGTCAAAAATCTACCCTTCCTTTAAAACTAACCTTTGTTGTCACTTCCTTAAATTGAGTATGAACCCCCACTCCTGGGAAACTCCTAGTTCTTGTTCACTGGAAGGTGCAGCTCTATCTATATTTCCCTAACCATCTTGCTCACAGGTCCATCCCCTTTGACTCCAAGTCTCTGAGGACAGAAAACACAACTTCTTGCTTCTTCTGTCCCATAGCCCCATGCCTTGAGTGCAGCTATCACTCAGTGATGCTTGTAGAATTAAATAGTGGTTTCTCTGGGACACCAGCCTCCAGTGTCTCTTCATTTCCCATGGCAATTTCAGCTTTCAGATCCCAGCAACCTCTGGTCCATGGCCCAAGGTTCCTGGCAGGCTTTCCCCATAGGACCATGGAGTTGCTGTTCCCAGACAGCCAGGATTGCACAGTTCAGAGCCGGCTCCCAAGGAGATGGAGAGCTTCTGATTCTGCAGGCCCCCTGGCTCCTCTATTTCAGCTGCCTTGCACTTGTTTTCCTTGGCAGGAGGAAGCCCCCAGTCACCACTTCATCTTCCATTTATGGGCATATATGCATCTTTGTTATTCTTTTCAGAAAATGACAGTGTTCTCAGCTTAGAAAAGAAGAGGAAAAGCGTTGAGGGCCATGTAAAGCAAGGGAGGCATTTGATATAAAGCCTCCAGGGCTTCCTGCAATATTCTGCCCACATTGGAGAATGGAAGATGCTCTTCCTGCCTCTACTGTTCTCTCATCTCTGCCACAGCCTGTATCATTACTCCTCAAACTTTATTGATGGGTTATTATGAATGAAAGAGAGGCCAGGATATAGGCAGTAAATTTGGCAAAGACTCTTGTCATCTAGACAGAAAATGGGCAAGACTCCCTGTTTTGAGTCTATGTCTACATGGTCCTGGAGCTCTTCTGATACCAAGGGACTCTGTGGCCAAGATTCAAGCTCTGAGGGTTTTGGGTTTTTCCATCAGTCAAGCTACACTTGTACACAAAGAAAGGAACAATATCAGCAAACATTTATGTGTGCTTCCTCTAGGCTAGCCTCTGTGTGAAGTTTTTAAAAAGTAACTCATGTAAACTTTTCAATAACTCTATGAAGTAGTACTATTATTATCCCCATTTTACAGATAAGGGAATGGAAGGCAGAAAGAGGTTAAGTCACTTAACATAAGGTTAGAACTATGGCCAGTGGCACCGCTGGGATCTGCATCCAGGAATGCTGGTTCCAGACTCTCTGTCTTGAACCACTTATAATGCTGCTTTAATTGCTCATCAAATTAACATGATTAAATAACCTAACAGGATTTCTTAGTCCTTCTTACATACCCAAGTGCACTGGAAACAATGGTGTGTCTGAGGGTTGTGGGCAAGAACGTGGACAGGTCTGAACCAGTTCTCAGCACAAGTAATTCAATTGGGTTCAAATTCTGACTTTCTCACAGACTTCTGATTCGCAGTCTAGTGTTTTATGATATTTGGAAAGGTAGACTAACAAAGCGATTTTCTGATGTATCCAAGGGTAACCCACTACTCTTGGCTCAAACTACTGGCCTGGACATTCACTAAATAATGAATTAAATTATTTTTCTTTTCTTTGTTTATTCATCAAACTCTGATCCTATGTTGTGTGTAAGGAAGACACCATAGGGCCATTCAAAGAAAGAGTGGAAAAAAGGAAAACTAAATGAAATAGACGTAGTCTCTGTCTTTGAGCTATAAGTGTATAAATAGTTGTACACTTACAAGTAAACCTGAGAATTCAAATGTATCTGTCTATTTACTCTTTTGAGTTGTTTAGTATTCTATGAAGTGCTAAATGCAATGTATTCTCTTGGTTCCCTGGAGTCAACAAAGTAGGGTTTTCTTTTTTATTTTTTATTATTATTTATGCCTCCAGAACCTGGTCTTCCTAGGTGATCTCCCATCCAAATACTAACCAGGCCTGACCCTGCTTAGCTTCTGATATCAGACATTGGGCTTGTTCAAGGTGGCATGGCCATAGACCATGGACGATGACTCCACTGGGGCACAAACCCAGGGCCTTCTGTGTGTGAAGTAGATGTGCTAACCACTACACTATGGAACCACGTCCAACAAAGTAGGTTTTTAAAAGGAAACCCACTGGGGCATAGGTGCTCTTACAGGCCAATGGATCTTCAAGCTGTCCAAAGTAGAGAAAACGGTGATGGTAGATTCTTGGCCCAGGCTGTGCACAACACTCTATTCAGTTGAATTAAGAAAATAATAAATAAAAAAAGAGACAAGTCATAGGCTGGGAGGAAATATTTGCAAAAGACACATCTAACAAAGGACTATTATGCCAAGAACACCTAAAGCTCAACAATAATAAAATGAACAGTCAAAAACTAGGCCAAAGACCTTAATGGAAACCTCACCAAAGTAGACACACTTTGGCAAATTAGCATATGAATGGCCCAAATCTAGCTGCTTACTACACCGAAAGCTGGTGAAGATGTGGAATAATGAGACTCTCCTTCCTTGCTGGTGGAAATGCAAAATGGTGCAGACACTTCGGAAGGCAATTTGGCAGTTTCTTATTAAAGTAAACATATTGACCATACAATCCAGGAATCACACTCCTTGGTATTCACCAAAAGAAGCTGAAAACTTATGTCCACACAAAAACTTGCATGTGCAAGTTTGTAGCAGCTTTATGCCTAATTGCCTAAACTTGAAAGCAACCAAAATGTCCTTCAGTAGGCAAATGAATAAATAAACTGTGGTACATCCAGAGAGAGAAGTGTCATTCAGAGCTAAAAAGAAATGAGCTATCAAGCCATGGAAAGGATAGAGGAATCTTAAATGCCTATTACTAAGTAAAAGAAGCCCATCTATGGAACTACACTGTATGATTACAATTATATGACATTCTGGAAAAGGAAAATTTATAAAAACAGTAAAGAGATCAGTGAGTGATTGCCAGGGGTTGGGGGTTGGGAAAGGGATAAATAGATAAAGCACAGAGGACATTAAGGGTAGTGAAAATACTCTGTATGATTCCGTAATGATGAATGATGGATACAGTTCATTACACATTTGTCCAAACCCACAGAATGTACAACACCAAGAGTGACCTGTAACATAAATCAAGGACTTAGAGTGATTATGTTTCATCAATGTAGGTTCGTCAATTCCAACGAATGTACCACTCTGGTGGGGGATGCTGATAATGGGGAGATGTATGTGGGGGCAGAAATTATATGAGAAATCTTCGTATCTTCTTAATTTTCCCATGAACCTGAAACTCCTATAAATAAAAGCCTTAAAAACCAACCAATTAACCAACTAGCCAACCGGTCTTGGGGCTCTGAACTTGATGAATCACTTTGTATCTATAGCAAGCACTAGTTGGTTATCTTCTCAGCACCCATTTTTCCTTACACTTTCTTAAAGGCCTCCAGTTTTATTTGGGAATTCAAGTGGTTCATGGGAGGCTGTTTTTCTGTCAGTTCAGGAGAGCATAGTCAAATAGAATAGCCTACCCCCTGCTGAATATCATTACTTCTGGTGTAGCATGTGGCTTAAGCTAGTGAAGTTTGAGTATCAGGACTTTTTTTTTCTTTTTTGTGAATGCTGGAACAAAGATGCTTCTGCTGCTCTTCTAGATGTAAATGAGAAAGTTCATGACTTTGGGAGCTGCTGGTAGCCATATGAAAACAGTAGGGGAAGCAATGTTAAGATAAAGCTGAAATTAGGACAGAGAGAAAAAGAATAGGTTCTAAGTGAAACTACTGAAACCACTATACCTTTCTTTTTTTTTTTAAATTAGGGAGCCAATAAATTCCTTTTAAAGTTTAAGCTATTTGAGTCAGATTTTCTTTTGCATGCAATCAAAAAAGACAGCAGGAAGGTAGGTGAACTGCCTCTTCTGGCACACACTTTTCTGAACATGAATACATTACTTAGCCTGTTTGGTTATTTACATGGATGCAGGTGAAGTAAAAATAATTAAAATGCATTTAAAATAGTTACATTTTTTTTTTTTTGTATTTCATTTTCTACTTCTGGAAAATACAGATACCATCATTATGGTTGCCAGAACCTGCTGGTTATGTTTCTGGATTGTATGGACAAGTGTTCCCACAGAATGAAACAGAAGGCAATAGAGGGAGAGATTCTGTATTTGAATTTCACTGGCAGCTTTCCTTCCCATGCTCACTGTCTTTAAGAAAGCAGACTCACATTTCTTCATAGTTTCTCTTCATAGTTTCTCAATTCTCTTGGGAATTGAGAGACCTCTAGGTTTTGGGGAGAGGTTTGAAGAGAAGGATGTGAAGAGAGAGTTGTAGAGGGAGAATAAGAGGAAGGATTTTTGTGACAATGCTAGAGGTAGATTAAGAGAGGTAGAAATCACTCTCATTTCTATTTGATAGGAAGATAAATTGAGGTTTATAATCAGATCCTGTTCCGCATCACCTGGAAAGCCCAGTAACATTCCAGAGGTTTGAACTCCAGAGTCGTAACTCCCAAACAATCCTCTCCCTCTGGATGACCTCTTTGCTTTCTCCTGAGTCCTGTGAATTGCTTCCCCTGGAACCAAACCGGATGTTCTGGAGAAAGCACTAGGTCAGCATTGTAGGTGGAAGGGCCTGGTCCCCTGAGATGCCATTTGCTGGACTCTGTGCTGGGCTGACTCTGGGCCTAGGTGTTTCCTAAAGTCAGGTGACAGGCTTTTAGGGTCTCTAGGAGGTCCCTTCGGAGGAACACGGAAACACATGTGACATGAGTCTCATAAAAGTCAAGGAGGGAAATGAGGGCTGAGGCACGGCAGTTAGCAGCAGACAGTAAGAGTCCAAAAGGTGGGAGCAATTGATGGTGTCTAGCAGCACTGTCTCCGCTTACCTTCAGCTCCTGGAGTTCCAGTGAAGGTCTTGGCTATGCTCCAAGGCTGGGCTTCTTTGCACCAGAAGGATCTTTTCTGTTTTACTCCAGGATTGGAAAAAGCATGAATGAGTGAGCTGGGGGCCTGAAAGAGGATGGGACATGACAGGAGTGTAGAGTGGTGGTGGCGGGGAGGCATCATAGAAAAAAAAATTGGGAGACTGTGCCAGGAATAATCATAGACTCATTAGTTTGAGAGCTGGAAAGGATTTTCAGAGATCATCTCCTCATTCCATGGGACAGGAGGCTGACTGATTCCCAGAGAGGAAGAAGTATTTGCCTGGGGGTTTGTTTTAACTTTCTGGTAGAGCTAAGAGAAGGATGCAAGGCCCTTTACTTCTAGTCTCAATGTATTAGTTATCTATTGTTTCTACCCCTAAACTTAAAACCACAAACATTATTTCATCATTTCTGTGGGTCAGAAAAGTGAGTGTGTCTGAGCTGGGTGCTCTGGCTCAGAGTATCTTATGACACCGCAATCAAGGTGCTGGGAGAGGCTGTATTCTCATCAGAAGCCTCCATGGGGGCGAGTCTGCTTCCAAGCTCACTCAGCAAGCAGAATTGTTATCAGGATTCTGTCCTTACGGGCTGATGGACCGGGAACTTTAGTTCCCTGTTGGCTATCGGCCAGAAGTCTCCCTAATTTCCTTGGTGTATACTGTTTTCCATGTGGCAGCTCACAACATGGCAACGATCTTCCATCAGTGTGAATAAGTAAGGGAGCAAGAGAGGGTGAGCAAGAGAGCCATCATCAAGCCTTTTTCTAACCTTGTCTTGACAGTGATATATCATTCCTTTTGTGTATAGCATTCACTGAGGCAAGTCACTATGTACACCCCACACTTACTAATATCAGGAGACAAGAATCCTTAGGACCCATCTTAGAAGCTGCTGGCCATGCTGAATACTTTCTATTTTTTACTGCCTCCTTCAGCAACATAATAGAAAGGGCTAGGAAGGCAGAAATTCAGTAGGTGGGTGTTCTGTTACATAGCTATCCTGCCCTGCTTTGAATTAGAGAAAATGCCCTTCCACTCAAGGAAGGGAAAACAAGAGTTAGAGGTAGAACACTTTAAACCTCATAGTCATAGTTACTAAACATCTATTTGTACCTAATATAAAATTTACTTTTTTCATAGTTATTGGGTAGATGTGATAGAAAAAACAAGGGATTTGATTTAGAATCTGAAAACCTGAATCTGAGTATGACCTATAACCCCAGACAAGTCAGTCGCGAAGTCCGATCTGCTCATCTATCTAATCACGAGGATAACAGTGCTAACTGCCCAGAATTGATTGAATCATATGTAATACTCTTCAGAGTCAACGAGATGCTTTCATCCAGGGCAACTTAATAAAAGTGGGCCTCTTAGAAAGTTTAAAAGAACTTTAAAGAACATATATGCTATGATCGCCAATGTGATAAGGCAGGAAACAAAAATAAGTGGTAGAAGTATGGGGGAAGAGCAGCCAAAATGCTTGTTATTTTCTGATTGCATGGTGATGCTTAGTTGCTAGGGTTGGCATAATGAAATATTCCAGACTGGGTAGCTTCACACTACAAATTGATTTTCCTCATAGTTCTAAATAATAAAAGTCCAAGATCAAGGTGTCAGCAGGTTTGGTTACTTCTGAGGCTTTTCTTGTTGGCTTGCAGAAGGCCATCTTCTTGCTGCCTTTTTGCATGATTTACCTCTGTGCACACACAACATGTGTCCACATTTCCTCTGCTTACAAGAGTACTGGTAAGACTGGATTGAGGCCTGCCATGTGGCCTCATTTTAACTTTGTCATCTCTTTAAAGGCCTCGTCTCCAAATACAGTCACATTTTCAAGTACTGGGGGTAGGGCTTCAATATATGAATTTTGGGGATAGAAAATTCAGCCCATAATGATGGCATAACCAAAAAAAATTGAGAGAACAAACTAAAAATAATGAGAACTAATAAGAGGTCAGTAAAATAGCCAGATATAAAATAAATATATACAAATCTAGAGCTTTATTGCATATCAGTAATGGCCTACTGATAAGTACAACGAAAAAAGACGTCATCCACAATAGTCACCTATCTTTAGTCCAGGAATGTTTTCACATGGGGTGGAGAGGAAGGGCAGTTTGTGATTCAGGGTTCCATTCGGTCACCTGAGCATAGAAAGAACACAGCTTGTAGCCCGAGTCTCGTGAAAGGTCTTATAAAAATATTCCAAGCCTCTTGTCCTTAAACTTCTAACCGTAAGAACTTAAACCCAGAGCTTGCCCCGTCATCCCTCTGGCTCCTCATTACCTTCTCAGCTACGACACATGTTCTCTGAAACCTCCTAGTCTAATCAGCTCTGCTCTGACATGGGGACATATTAACACAGGGAATAGTAGCCCTCCAAAGAAATTTTTCTCAAGGCAACCACACCTTTTGCATAGAAGCTAGTCTTTACCTTCCATTTATATCATTAAAACCCTCATATGGATGATTTCCTCAGAACAAAGAGGCTTTCTGCACTAAAGGACTGTTGATGTTTCTATTTCATGCCAGATGGATATTGCTGCAGCTTGAAGAAATTTAAAAAAAAAGTTAATTACAGATGCAATGTGTAATAAAATTCAGACGATATAAATAAATAAAAAGTACCTCTGTTCACCACTTGACCTTATTCTCCCCAGAGGTGATCACTGTCGACAGCTTGGTACAGATATTTAAAAAATGTACAAAGTTATGTGCATGTGTGTATTTGTGCACTTGTAAGTATATTTAAATATATACAAACTCATATATAAATGTGTTTATATACACACACCCTTTATTTTTATTTATAAAAAATTCTATCCTCTTAAATTTGAAGGGGTCATACTGTGTGTATTGTCTTTCTATTTCCTTCCCCACTTCATAATACATCTTGGAGATCTCAGTCCTTATCAGTACATATATATATGTGTGTATCTACACACACACGCACACACACACATATCTACTTTTTAATTACTGTAGGCTATATCATGGTATAGATGCATTTTACTTTATTATAGTCCTCTAAGGTGTACTACAAGAAGGGAGACCCGCATTAGACTTTAGAGCAGGCCCATTTTTATTGTTAAGTCTATGTGAAAGAGTTTTGTTAACTTTAAATGCTGCTGTGAATATTACCGAACCCTTCTTGTGCAGAGCTGTAAACATTTCTTTAAAATGAAATGTCTAGGAAGTGAAATTTCTGAGTCCACAAATTCTCCCATTTGCATTTTTAGTAGATCAGCTTTTTAACTTTTTGTTGGCTTGTTTGCTTCAACTTTTACCCTTCAAGGTTTCAAAAATCCCAGGGCCTGAGTTTCTGCCTGGACAACCCAGACACAGCCCATGTTCCTTCTCACAGTGTATGAGTGTCTCTACATGGCTTGTTGGTTGCATTTACTTTGTCACAGTTTTCTTCCTCAGACTAAACCTTAGAACCAAGACCTGTTCTTGTTCAAAATCTAAAGTCTTTTTGATGATGGATTAGCTTCCTGAGACTGCTCTGTTTTATTTTTATTTATTTATTTTTCTGGTTAAAGTTCAAAATCTCAGGACACAGTCTTTATATTGGAGGATAATTTATAGACACATAGCCTGGTACAACTTAACATGAACCAGAAAAAAAAATATATCAGGCTTGTGTTCCACTCTCTGGCTAGGTCTGCCAGCTCTCTTAGCCTTGAGTCTGGAAGATGCCAGGTTCTTTCCAGTCACGTTCTAGGTACAAACCTTCCCAAATGCAGGCCCAAACTTCTCTTCCAGCTGCCCCTCGGCCACCGTGAGCTGGTTGCTTGCTGTCTCAGTTCCACTAGCAGGATCTTCCATACCCTGTCTCCCCCAGACCCGTGCTCTGGAGCAAGTCCCTCACGTTTGCTCTCAGCTCAAATCAGTGTTAGTCTGAGGTTTGAAAGACACCCCTTCCCCACCCCATCTTTTTCTAAGCCAGAATCCTCTTGTTTTGCTCTAATAGCCATACATTTTCTGGGTCCCACCAGCTCTCCAAATCAAATTTCAATCCTCTATTATTCTGATAAGCTTTATCAAATACTAATTTACAGTTATAACATAGCTGCATTTTCAGTGAAAGCCACTGCAGCCTCTATGAAAGATTTAGCATGTTATTGTGAAAGAATGTATCATTAGTAAACTCATGTATCTAACAAAATTTATTATGTGATTCAGGTCCGTGAGAAAAATGAAACAAAACAAAACTAAAACCATTCCCTAATGTTTCATGAAGCTTGCAATCAGAGAAGAATAAAAGGATAGAATCACAAATGTGCAGAGTGGTATTAGAGAACATACAAGTGTGTTGAGAGCGTAAGAGAGGATCTGGTCTAGATGGGAGTGGAGAGTGCCCTAACAGCACCCCCTACTAACAGCTTTTTTTCTGAGTTTTTGTCAGAACCAGGGTATTCAGGTCTCCCAAACTCTGGTTCACTGCCCCTTTCCTCTCCACCTTGGGACCTTGGCCCTTATTTTCGTATCTAAACCTAAGAGGCTCGTCTAGAAGAACTCTTAAAGTCCTTTCTAACTGCAATGTTTATTCTCTTCCTTCTCCTTCTGGGAGATGTATGTGGCCACTTACCAGCAGCATCACTTCCTGTTACCCATTTAACTCATGTTTGTTAAGCAACTATTATGTGCCAGGCACTGTACTAGGGGCTGGAGACACAGTGGAGTACAAAACCTCATACTGCTTGCCTTGCAGGAGTGTGTCCAGGCCTTGAGTACCAGTGTGGCTCAGTGGAGACTTTCCTTCCCTCTTTGACCAAATTAACACCTTTAGAATTTGGTGTTGTGGACCGAGCAAAACTGAAAACTTCTGGTATATACTGTGAAGGGCCCAGGACAATAGTTTGCACCTTAATGAGCACCTGCCTCTTTAATGTTGACGCCTTGCTCACTCTAGGGACATATGACCTGAGGACACAAGTGATACCAGGGACCATGCTTTCAACGTAAGGACTAGCTGTTGCATAATGGCCTTTCCCTCCATGATGTATGTGCAACACTGGCTGCTCTCCTGGGCAGCTGTGGCAAAGTATAAGTACAGCTCTGGGTACAGAGTAGACATTTAATAAACCTCCACTGATTTAGTGGGAAAGATTTTGTCCCAACCTGAGAGGCCCTGTAGTGAGCAATGTGAATGAAACAGAGCGAATGATGTGGGTCTGTCTTCGGGGAAATTATGCTCCATTAGGGCCATGAAACCGCATCTCAGTAGCTGTAATATTACTGTATCCCATGAGAACTTCTAGAGGGCAAACTCAGTGAGCTGGAGACTGACCGGTGATAAAGCCCATCCTTTCTGGCTGGGTTATCAGGAAGAAACTGTGCTTTAAAACACAGGAGGAATGTTAGCGAGGTGATAGTGAGAAAAGAGGTCTCTTTTCAGAGGTAAGCCTCCTCTTAGTCTCCGGGTTAATTACCTTGCAGCTGAAACCATGGAAAGTCAAGTAGACCTGGAAGAGAAAATGCTGTCTCCTCTCTGGGAGTCTTTGGGTCTCACTCATATGTTTTCCATCAGTTCAGCAGGGGCCAGGAGATGCAGTCTGTGTTGTGGGCAGGGAAATGGAGATGGCAGCCCCCGGAGGATTCTCTGAGGGCCCTGTGACATTTGGAGTGTCTTTGTCTTTTAGACATGGAACCTTTTTAAGCTCAAATATCTTTAAAAATGAATTTTAATGAATTAAACTACCAGCTAAAAGATAAAAAAAAAAGAGACCTCCTTCTTTTTGCAAGTCTCTGTTCTTTGTCTACACCTGTCCCCACCTCACGGCTGCCACCCCCAGCCCTTGCAACACCAGGCTGGGCATCCGGCCAGCCTTTCTTAGATGAAATTTATGCTGCCAGATCACCTTCTCACTGCTGTTCCCCCTGCCCCAGGCCCCACCCTTCCCTCTCCTGGGAGACACAAAGGGCTTCTGTGACTAAACTGGAGTTCACAATCCTTGTCTTTCTTTCTAGCAATACAGAGTGGGGCGCATCTCGTGGCGGTAACCCTCTCCTGACTCG
Source organism: Cynopterus sphinx (assembly GCA_030015415.1). Classification (NCBI taxonomy): domain Eukaryota; kingdom Metazoa; phylum Chordata; class Mammalia; order Chiroptera; family Pteropodidae; genus Cynopterus; species Cynopterus sphinx. The sequence goes on from CM057379.1 coordinate 192,706,289, forward strand.
CTATGTCACGAACAGCACAGAGGTTTCCAGAGCTAAGCCCTCAGAGCCTCTCCTCCAGATCTACGTGCTTATTCAACTCCAGTTAGACCCTTTTGCAGATTCCAGGAGGCCCTGTTTGGGCCCCGAATTTGAGGGCAGGGCGGTCTGGAGAGGAACTGATATTTCTAAGGTACCCACCACAGCACTGGGTATGACATGAGTTGTTTTGCTTATGAATCCTTTGCAAATCCTTACAGTGACTCTGAAGGAGATGTTTTTAACCCAGTTTTACACAGCCAGTGACAGAGGTTCAGGGAAGTTGTGTAACTCGTTCAAGGTCATGTAACTGTTAAGTGGTTGTGAGAAGATTTGAGCCTAGAAATGGCTGATGCCAAAGCCTTTGCTTTTTCTGTTATAATTCATTGTTTAGGGTTTGAATCAACTGACCTTGCCTTCACCAGGCCAAGAGAGGTGAGAAATGTGGTCTGCTCCTGCTCCTGCCTGTCTCCCACCCCCAAGCATCCTATCCCCTCCTATCTAAATCCCCTTGCATTTTGGACACTTATATAATCTGGTTTTGGGGATCGAAAAGCTGGAGCAGTCTTGGGGGGCAGCAGAGGGCAGAGTTCTATTCTGCCTCTGTTACTAACTGGGCCATTTTAAGGGTATCTGTTCCAATCTCTAGGCCTCAGTTTCTCCACCCGTAAAGCAAAGGCCTCAGCTGAGTGGTTGAGCAAGCACACAAAGGCAGAGCCGACAGCCTGGTTCAAATCTCAGCCTAGCTGCTTCCTAGCCATGTGACCTTGGACAAATCGCTTGATCTTTCTGTGCCTCAGTTTCTTATCTCTAAAACAGAGGTCATAATGGTATCTACTTCATGCGATTGTGATGGCTATGAAAGAAGTTAATATGTAATGACTCTTAGCAGAGTATGTAGCATAAGGGTCTTCTCATTATTATTGTTATTCCTAGATGTAGAAATTTCTAAAATTTTATTAATTTCAACTACGTATACGTAAAATGGCAGAGAATTTAAAGCTGAGTGCCACTGCCTTGAATTTTTCTTCTTTACCTTTGCCTTTCTGGGTGTGACTGTATGTGTGTGTGTTAGTAGGTGGAGACGTGAGCAGATCCTGGTGATAGTTAGATGTCAAGTTATTTCCTCTAAGTTATTTCCTCTCCTATGTGTGTATGTAAGACAATAGAACTTTTTGGTATGAAAAAAAGAAAAAAATTACAAAATTTGTGTATTATATGTTTTTAAACCAACTAAATTTAAGCTCATTCATTAGGAGCCAAAAATTGTTTGGGTAGAAAAGAGCTATATAGTGGTGGGAAATTTTGGCTCCAGACATCCCATGGAAACAATTAGTTAGGCCTACCAGGGACAACAAGGATGATCATGAGAATAACAAGAATAACTCAAAGAAATACAAAAACCACCTCCTGAAACTTTAGACCTAAAGGATTAAATTAATCAGGACAGGGGATGTATGTACATGTGTGTGAGGGAGTGCTGGGAAAGGTGAAGGCAGGTGATGGGTTTTATTCATCTTTCTGTGGCGCTTGCTGTTCTAAATGAAAAGAGTGGAAAGTATGTGGATGAGGGGTTACTGAGCTGTGAGAAACCGGGGACTCTGGGCTGGCTTTGTCCGAGAGGATGATAATGCAAGTCACATTTGTGATTTCCAAAAGGAAAAAGAAAACGTAAAATTTGTTTTATTTAATCAATTATGTCTAAAGTATTATATCAACCTACAGTCAATGTATGAAAATTATTAATGAGATATTTTAAATTTCTTTTGTTCACAGTAAGACTTTGGAGGCCAGTATGTATGTTACAGTGAGAGCACATCTCAATTCAAGGTAGCCGCATTTCAAGTGCTCAATAGCTACACGTGGTCAGTGGCTCCTACACTGGACAGCAGAGACCCGGGAGCTTTTATCTGTTAAATCAGCCAAAACCTGTCTTGCTTCCTGGATATTTAGAGCAGAAGGAGGTAAAGAGGGAGATCAGCCTTCTTAGGACTCGGGATAGGGATGATGGAGTCCACACCTCAAATTCGCATCACTGTACTATTTATTTATTTATTTGTTTATTCACTCATTCATTCATTCATTTATTTATTTATTTATTTATTTTTAAATTTTATTTTATTAGTTTCATTCGTTTCATTAGTATACAGTACATTGGTTAGACATTTATATAGTTTATAAAATGATTCCCCTAATTGCTCTTTCTCTCCTCTGGCTCTCCACCTAGCTATTACATAATGCTAACCTGTATTCCATATGTCATGCATCATTGTACTCTTGACTTTTACACAGATTGAAGTCTCCTTCTTGACCCTTCCTTAGAATCTGTGATTTCCAGGCATGTTTACTCTTTCTGAGGCCTGAATGTAAAACTTGCCCCACCTGTGCATGGGGCAGTCCATGCCACTAGCAGCAGCAGCCCTGTGCACAGCGCTGGATCTCTCTCCTTCCTTTCCCATTTGTCAGTAACTCTTTCAATGTGATGAATATGGTCTACAAGGGGAAAAAATGGGAGTCGAGAATGAAGCCAACTTCTGGTACTAGCAGGGAAAGTAAAATATGTGTTATGTGTTCTCAGCAAATTCTTTTGCTAAAATGTCAGTTTTGTAGGAAAACCTGCATGTTTTAAGGGTGCTCACAGGTTTAGGGTTTGAGGAAGGTAGCTGCTGTGTGCTCAGGGTAGGATGTTTTTGCCCTGTGTAGCTGGTTGCACTGCGGGGAAGTCGTTTTTTTACATTCTGCTGTGGGCAGTGTGCCTGGCTGCCCAGTATTCATCTTCTCTTCTTTGGTAGTAATCTCTCAGTTTTCCCTTCAGAGCCAACCCACCCCACTGCAACACAGCTTAATCATTATCTTCTCTTTGGGGGCCCCGAATTTTTAGGAGAGTGATGTAAGAATGGAGAACAATTGGAGATATTTCACTGTGAGGTGAGCGCCCTGTCTGCTTCCTGCCTGACTCTCAACATGGGGCCCAGTTGCCCAGCTTTTCCTTCTCTTTCCCAAGCAATCCCATACCTTCCAATAGATTCCATGTCCTCCTCTGTTAAGTTAGCTAGAATTTGTTTCTGCTACTCTTAACCAAATGCAAATGGATGCATCCTTTGAAGAACAGGTTGGCTGTGAGCTGGCTCCTGATTAGCTGGAGGGGAGCAAATAGAAAGGGAAAAGGGGAAGAATTAAGACGTTAGACAAAAATTCCCATTCTAGCCTCTTGTGATGGCAAGGGTGGGAGAGGCCTCACCCTTTGCAGAGCTTTTCCTAATCTCTCATTTCTTTCTTATGCTCTCCTTGGGAAGTATGATGGATCTCCATTCTCTGAAGTGAGATGGCCTGTCCATGGTTCAGAGGAGACAGAGAAAGCCTTTTTTTTCTATACCCTGCAATGCTGCTGCCTACTATTCCTGGGATACAAGTCAAAGAGATGGTTGTTGCAGGGCTACATTTTAAAATTTCATCCTTTAAAGCCAACTTTTTTTTTTTTTTTTTTAGGAATTGGAAGGGATCTTAGAGCCCAAGAGAGGGATGATAAATTACTGCAGAAATTTGGGCAGAGTCCATTTGGGGCCTGCTCTTTGGGTTTTCAGTCCAGTGTTCTGTGTCCCCTTGTGACTTGCAGTGTGGTCCCTGAGCCAGCAGCATCAGTGCCACATGGAAGCTTCTTAGAAATGTGGACTCTTGGGCCCTCCTGGACCTATAGTGAGTCTGTGCACATGGAAGTTTTAGAAGCAATTTTTTACACCTCATATGATAGTCTTCTGTGTTCCTGAAACAGTAAGTCAATAAATCAGTCCAGTTTTTAGTTTTGTTGAGAAGCTCTCCCCTCTTGAGAGCTTCCATTTGAGGCACTTTTGGCGATCCCTGAAAATTGTGAAATTCGTGTTTTTTATGTCTTTTCAGTAGAAACCACCCGCATGTTAGACCCAAGGACTTCATAACTAATGCATTAGAGACACGTGCCTGCTCTTAATGGAAAAAATAAACGTGATCCTAATCAGTGACTTTATTAATCCATTTTTGGTCCTTTTTACTGATACCATACTCGGACTTTGTCTTTTACAGCATATTAAGTTATGAGGTGGATTCAGTGACTTGTTTCCCGAGAAACAATGGCTGTTTTTATGTCCTGATGTCATTCTCCTTCCTCAGTCATGATGGCTTGGCTCCTGTGCCTAGGAGTTTACTGCCTAGTTGGAGGGATAAGATCATCCTCGAGTCCTACATCTTATAGGAGAGCAAAATAAGCCACAGGGGGGGTTAGGTCCCAGGGTGTAGTGCCCAGGGTTGCCTCGCTCCCTTCTGCCTAGGTGAAAGGGTCAGGGCAGATTGAGAGGCTCTAGGTCACAATAGGAACTTTCTACTGAGCAAAGAGGCAATACCAGGGGTGTCCGTAGCTTTAGGTCATGTGGCATCCTGAGACTAAAGTGGCACTCAGGGTTATGAGTAAAGGCCAGACAGGCACAGTGATATTTAAAAGGCCAGTGCATAAACACAGAAGAGAGGACAGTGAATGTAGAGGAATTAGGGCTTGTGATTTACATTTAATATTATTTTTTTGAATAAAATTAAAAAACTTTAATTATAGCTGACATATAATACTATTCTCAGATGTACAGCATAGTGATTAAACATTTATGTAACTTGCAAGTCATCACCCCAATAAATCTTGTACCCATGTGATATTCTTATAAGCTCCTGGTAAAGTGGATATTATAACTGACAATTTAGACAACAACGATGAGACTCATTATGTGGGAAAGTTCGCCAGAGGTCACATAGCTAGTACACCAGTGCCTCACTCTTTTCTACCTGGGCTGGGCTTGGTTACAGAGGTGGTGGACTGGGCCCAGATGAGGAGATGAAATGGCCCCAGTGGCCGAAGAGGAGGCCTAGAGGACTTATGGATGGATCAAGGTCACAGTGCAGGAGGAATTGGCTCTGATGGAATCCAAACCCTCGGGTTTCAGTTCTGAAGCCTTTCTCTGGTACTGTACTGTGAGAAGAGGATTGTCATGTGCACTGCTTCTGGGACACTGTGCTAAGATGGCTAGAATGGCTGCAAGGCCCAGATCAGGGAGAGATCTCACATTTGGACTGATGAAAGGCAGCAGAGGGAGGGTGGCATGGGAGCTTCAGAAGTGAGGAGAGGCTCTCTGGAAGCAAATCAACCTGCTTTCTCACTCATCAGCCTGGTGAGGTAGATCAGCCCGATGACTAAGACCTGGTGCTCACAGAGGTAAGAAATTAAGACCCCGCCCTGTTTGGTTCTTTCCCCAGAGTGGGCCTGGTGAGTGAGTGCTGATTGCAGAGCCAGGCTGATGCTGTCTTCTGGTCTCAAAGGATGGAACCTCTGGGTGACCCCACCGGCCAAGCACCAACTTGCACCAACTGCTCCCAAGGCACATAGAGTCCCCTCCCAGTTGCCATTTCTGGGCCTTTGCCTCCTTTGCACAGCCCTGAGCGTTTCTCCAGAACTTCCTGTTTGCCTGTGGCTGCGCAGACATGGCCGGTCCCATCCGGGTTCATCTGGTGAGGCCTAGAGCAAGAGGTGGAAGTCAGCTCTGTTCTCCTCAGAGCTCCCCCGGGTTCTCTCCACCCACCCCTGGGTGCTCTGGGACCACTCCCACCAGACCCTGAAGCCAGTGGAGCAGAGGCCCTGTATCCAAGTCAGCTCATAAGGTCAAGGTGACCCAGAAGGGCTTGTGGCCAAAATCTTTAAAACTTTTTTTTATTTTTTATTTTTTTGCCTTTCCAAAAAGGCAGAGTAAGTGATGACTTCAGGACATAGCGTTCCAGAGAAAACTGGAAAGAGGAACAAAGTCCCCTTGGTTGGGGAGATGGAGCAAAAGCACTCAGGAGGAGGCCTTTGAGCACCATCGCTGTGAAAAGCCCCCCGTGCTATCGATGTGGGTGCGCCTGCCGCCTGCCTGGTGGGTGCTGCACCTGCAGGAGCTGTCAGCAGAGAGACAGAATAAATGTTCCTGGAGGGCAGGGACTAAGTCAACACCAGTGTTGGAACACTTCCAGCATGTGGGCCTGGAAAATGTTCTTACTGCAAAACAGAGTTTTCCGGGCGGCTGCCATTTCTTCCCCAACCTGTCTATGAGGGCAAAGACTGAGGCCACCAGGCAAGGGCCTGGCTGTCCTGACCAGCCATTGGCCGTTCACCACACGCCCACCCTGATCATGAATCAGGTTGTTTCAACAACATTGTATATTATGCTGTTTCAACAACATTGTATTACATTGTAATAACACTGTCCTGCAAAGGACTTAAGATGACTTGAAAACATGCTGTTTTAAACTGAGGATTCAGGGTCCCTCTACTATTCTTCACATTTGAAGAGACTCCAGTCTGTGGCAACAAATGAGAGTAGAAATGAGAGTACAAAGTTGTGTTGGTTATCACCCTTGGCTCACCCGTGCTTCTGTGCTCTTTGATGCCGCTAGAGGCTGGCCCTTGTGTTTTGTATCGGGTGGGGGGGGGGGGAAGGGGTCCTTTATACGCTGGAGACTTCCAGTTCAGCTTGGCCAATGGAAGCCTCAGTTTGACCAGTGGAAGCACCAAGATGAGATTGGAGGGGCGGCGAAGAGAAACGCCAGGGTGTTTTGCTTCTGAGACTCTGGCAGCAGCTGTGAGCTGCTGTGATTGCTCCCAGGACAGTCTTTACAGAAAGGTCCCTCTGCCTCAACCCAGCTGGGCCATTTGGGTTCTCGTGGGGCTCCTGTAACTGTTTTGTCCTTTTGCTTAGCAATAGTGGGTCTGAGGGACAAAGGGTAAAGTCTCTTCATGTGAGCGCTCTACAGACCTGCTTTCCTGGAGGATCCTGGTCAGGGATCCCCAAGGGAAGTAAATTGTACACTCTCAGCATTATTGCTCTTCTAGTTTCTTCCTGGCTCTTGCCTTTTCCCTATGGGAGAGGTTGTCTGTGCATACTGACAATCCGGCCGAGACAAGGTGAAGCAGTGAGCACAGTGCAGAGGAGACAAGGGGCGGTGTGTGGCGGAGGCTGTGCATGAAAGCATCTGCAAGCTCCTGGCGCAGTCACAGTAAGGAGTGGTAGGAGCCAAGGTGGGAAAGGGAGTGCGGAAGAAATGAAGGAAATCAGAAAGCAAGCGTAAGAAGCACCGAGACAACTGCCCAGTAAACAGCCTCAGCCTCAGGCTGACACTAGTTTCAGCCTTGACCAGGGTCATCCCTTATCGAAGCAGCCTGACTGGGCTATCTCAGCCTGTGCAGGAATGTTCAACTCCTTCCTCCCCTCTTTCCTTCACAAGTACTGGTCTAAATTCCATCTTAAGTCTCTTATCTCTAAGTTTAAAATTTATAGCCAGAGTTTGTGTTGCAAGGGGCTCTCAGGCTTTCTTTACATGGAAGCAGAGGAGCTCCCAGAGGGCAGGAGAGAATGTGAGATGACCATTTTTGATTACCCTGAACTGTGCAGTTACACTATGGACAAATAAGTGTGAGTATTTGATTAGGAGGTAAAATAGGCATAACCACGGAGGATGAAGATTGAGTATTTTCCCTCTCTATTATACGAGTTCATTTCAGTGTCTGTGTGCCTGATGCTGATTGGAGATCACATGAAAAAGAGCTCAGGAATTGAGACAGGACATCCTACAGTCTTCTGCCAATATTTTGGTACCTTCATAGCTCCCCATGGGACTCACTTGGTCCATGTGGCTGGAAACTTCATGTCTAACTTCAAGCTCCTCTCATTCTTTCCTGCTTAAATCCTTTCCTGGTTGTAAGCAACCAAGTGGGTGGCTTGGTTTAAATATGTGTCTCAATTCCACCCTGTGCCACCCTGGTAGCACCTCTGAGGCAACAGGAAACTGAGTGGGTGGATGCTGAGAGGAAGTGTCAGATCCCTGGCTAGACCAGATCGGGACCCAAGGTCAAGGTAAAGTGAGGCACACAGCTAAGGACATATTTCCAGACACTTGACTAATTTATGATGGAGTCACACCGTCTGGCTTAAATTGAACTTCCCAAGCAATAGTCTTGCCTCGAACCTTGTCCATCTCAAACCCAACATAATACCATCTCTAACGGCCCACTCAACCTGCCTAGATGAATTAGGGCACCCCTGGGAGTTAACATGTGGTTTGGTGTAAACTTTTGCTCCTTTAAACCAGCTTATAATCCTTTAGCATTTCTCCCATTTATTCTCTCCACGTCGTCTATCCTCTCCATGTTTATTTTCCATGTTTATTTTCCTTATCTCCTCTCCATGTTATCTATTGAGACCAAGACCTAGATATGGTACACACCAGAGTTGGGGAACATTGGGGAGGGCAGACTCACTATTTTACAAGTTTAATGGTTTCAGATCGAAATAAGCATACTTTTCAGTTTTCAAAATTTTATTGAGACGTTGGGGAGAAACAGCCAACATATACACTCCTCATTTCCTCACGGTTGGCATTTTACCCACACGATAGGCTCTTCTCTGGCTTTGATCTAACTTCAGGTCTCCTTAGTATTCCCCCTTCGGTAGTCCTCTCGTTGCTGCCTGGTGTTTGAAGTCCACCAGGGCAGAGCCCGCTGATGGGGTCACAAGTGAGAGCGGTAATTGCGATTGGCTGTGGGGGAAGGACATGTGTGCAACAGGGACACCAGTTAGAAAATATCCCTTCACATTTTTCCTGCCCACATGTAAATTTAAATGGAAATGAAATCCTCAGGCTGAGATTTCAGGGTCCTAGGAGAGCTAACGCCAAGAGGGAGGGCCCTGAGGCTACAGGTTTCCCCATGTCTGTCATCCTACTCATCCCTCACTCACCATCATCGCTCCGTTTCCTACTCTTCAGGCTGCCCTTTCGATATTTTCTTTTGGTGCCACTTCTCTTGACTCCCTTGTGAGGAGATCGGTTCTTGCCCCTCCTCATGCCATGACTCTTTAATTTGCGGCTGGTCGACATTGTAATTTCTGCAAAAATGAGGGGCTTTGCAGGGCCGGGAGGCCACGAGTCTGGGTATTTAAAGCCTTGGCCATTGTGACTGTGAAGGGGTGTGGCTTGGCAGGTGGGTGGGGCTCCATTGTGCTGTCACCAGCCTTTCTTGCACTTTGGTCATATATGTGAAATGAGGTGGCCCCTTGAATGCGGCTCAAGGTGACCATCAGTTTTGAGATCCTTTTTATGTTAAATGAGGCTTTCCAGACAGGTGTCATTGAGCAACTAAATTCCAGTCCTGTGCTGGGCTTCTGGGGAGTACAAGAGCCATTAAAATAGGTATCTCCTGCCTGTAGGAAATTTAACAGTTGTTGACTGCCTGTGTATGCATGCGTGTTTAAGTCTCTCTTAATGTGTTTCTATATGGACTTGACTCTAGAAATCCGATTCCATATGAACAAAACATATTTCTTCTTTTTCATTTAAATCAAGATTTGTCAGTGTCAGCTCTGCTGACATTGTGGGCTGAGTAATTCTGTGGGGCTGTCTTGTGCTTTGTAGGATGTTTGGCAGCATCCCCGGACTCTACCCATTAGATGTCAGTGAAGTCTCCACAGCTGTGACAACCAAAATGTTCCCCAAACATTACCTTGGGGGGAGGAGTAAAACCACCCAGGCTGAAAACCACTGGTTTAACCATTTCAAAACATTCAGTCAGCAAATATTTATTGATCATGTAGTATGTGCTGTGCACACAGATGATAAGAAAATAGACAAAAACAGAGACTCTGTGTTCATGGAGCTTTCAACCTGGTAGGAGTGACAGCATCAATCTGACACTTAACACGAATTGGTGAATAATCACTTGACATTTAAATTTAAATTTAAATTTAAATTTAAATTTAAATTTCCATTTAAATTTATTCACTTGACACTATGATGCAGGATGAGGTTGGAGAGCCAGGCAGGTACTAGACCAGGCTCAAGTACACTGGGAAGGGATGGGAAAGTAATCATTTAGATAATGACATGAGGAGATTAGAGGTTGCTGGGTGGGGGATGAACGAATGGGGAAGCAAGTGAATAAAGGGAGAGGTTCAGGAGAATGAAATATTTGATAACGGTTTAGGCCAAGCTAGGGAGGGTATTGGTTAGATGAAAAGATATAGACAGGAGACAAAGACTTGGTTATGGCTTGAATTAAGGACAGAGGGTGTCACGGGTGTGTCTTTTGTTTCTAAAGCAGTGATCTGGATGCTGGGGCCACTCACTGAGATAAAAGCCAGGCATAAGGGCAGTGAGGATCATATCCTTTAAGACATTTTGGGTTTGTGGTGTTCTTGAGATTTCCAAATAGAGATACTAAATGGTTGTTGGGTATATGGGTCTGGAGCTCAGAGTCGAAGCCTGGGCCTGAGATATCCACCATCCCCAACTTCCCTGCTAATGGACTAATCATCCAATTTTTTCTTCTTCCTCCTTTATATTTTTTATTAAGTCCTATTGAAAACAATTTCAGTGGAACTTGATAACTCTTTCTTTTTTCTGACCCTCCTTTTCTCTCCTCTGCCATTATCTTTATTCAAGAACCAAGGGCCTTGCATGCAGTAGGTTCTTAGCAAAAACTGGTTGAATAAAAGAGAGAATGTAGTTTAAGTCCCACTCCCTGTATTTTTGATGTCTATAGATAAGATGACAAGTCATACTTTGAAACCCAGATTCCTTGAAGAACCATCCTGAGTGACAATTTCCATATTCCTATTTCTAGGCAGGTGTCTCTGGAGCCCTTTTGTTAGAGTAGTTTTTCACCCAAAGAACAAACTGCTGCATGAAACAGGCTGCTGCCTATATTTTTGTATCTCGGGAACTTTTTTTGTCTACTCCAGACTAATCATTCCTCCTACAAGCAAGTTCAATGAAAGCAGAAATTTAAAAATTGGGTTTACTGCTATATAGTCCCAGGCATGGTGTAGTCCTGCCATAGAGTAGGAGCCCAATAAGTGTTTATGAAGTATTTGTTGAGTAAATAAAAAATACTCCTATGTTTCTGACTATCCTATTTCTCCCCATTTTGTCCCATCTCTCCAAGGAGGTCTTCTCTGACTTCAATTTTCATTGTCCTTTGAAATTGGTCAGGAGTCCATCCATGGTCCTGTAACATTGTCTTTAAAGTCTGGGCAACCAATGCTGATTGTGTAAAACCCTGTTTTGTGCCCAGATTGCCATGTCATGTGTGTGAGTCTGATCTCAACAGGAGGTAGTGTGTCTTGGTTTGGGTCCTGACTGGCCGCAAATATCACTTCTCTAGACTTCAGCTCTCTTATTTTGTAAATAAGCAGGTTGGGTTAGATAATCTCTGAGATGGTATGGCTTTTGTGGCAGGCTTCTTGCAGTTAGGGACTGTATTGTTTTTAGATTTCTTCTGCTTTTCTCTCAGGTAATGACACAGTCCACAGTAGGTGGTCAACAAATATTTGTTCATTCTAGCCACTTTGGTGCTATGCGGACAGATGGTAGAACACAGAGTGATATGGTATACCAAGTGGGATCATTTCTAAACAGGGATGGGAAAAAGACATTGTCTCTGAAACAGACCCTCTGGTGCTCCGTGCTTGTCTCTCATGCCTGGTTCTGCTGACCGCTGGCCTCTTTAGTCTGAGACGCATTTTCTGGATGGTTTTAAAGACTGGGTAATCTTTCTCTCCTCCAGCCTTTTCCATCCTCTAAAGAGCTACTCTGCCAAGGAGAAGCTGAGCTCACAGGGAAGAAGGCAGCCAGACTTGAGAACTGATGAAGAAACAGACAAAAAACCCCTTTACATAGGGTTAAGGAGTAGTTCCTGTTTTGGACACCCATGCTGAGAAACTCCAGCAGCAGAAAGCCCAACGCTGGGGGAGGCAATTTGCTGGCCAGTTGGGGGTGGGTCTGTGGGGTGTTTGGGTTGGCTTCTGCGTCAGACCTCCTGGAGTGATGACAGAACAGGGGTGAGCATTGGGTACCTCTGTCTGTCTGTTTCTCTTTCCATTTCTGCCCCAGTGTTGCTTGAGCAGTTTAGATAGAGAACAGCAATGTCATGCTTGACCCTCCTGGGCCCAGAGCTTGCCTCTTTTTGTGAACCTTCTGTTAACCCAGTCTGCTGACTGTCTCCTCCCCTTTTCTTCTGCTCTCTGTTCTTCCTTCCTTCCTCCCCCACTCTCTTTCTTTTTTTCTTTCTTTCTTCTTCTGTTTTTGGATGAAGAGACTGAGGCACAAGCAGCACAGAAATGAAGACACTCAATAAATCTGTTCTTCCATACTTTGACTTCCTGGTGGGTCTTAGTTTTTTGTTTCTCTTGATGAAAGAAAATAGAAATTTTTCTGGTAGCTATTGAGACATGGGGAGAGAATTAAGTCCATGGTCCCCTAGGTTAGAAAGGGGCAGACTTTGGGCATCACTGTTTTGGATCTCTAGTTGGGTCCCATCTCACCTCTCCAATTCAAACTCACTCCATTAATTTTTCTGGGAAGTCCAATGGATGTCTTCTTTCCAGTGTTGGATCCTCCCAGCAGGCTAGGAATTGAAGCTCATTAAGAGTGAACATGGAAGAGTTGCTGTCAGTCCTTACATATGTTGATGACTCAGTCTGAATCCTCTGAAACCTAAGTCTCTCCAGATGTTGACCTCAGCTGGGAAATGGGGACCTTCTACCCTGTTCACATGCACACCCCATCTTCTTTGCTCTTGCTGCTAATATTGAGGCAGGAAAAGGGGGCTCAAGGGCAGAACAGAGGAGGGGAAAACTGCCTAGAGAGAGGTCCCTTAAGAGGCAGAGCTCTCTGAGTGCAGGACTCATCTGGTGTCTCTAGTAGGAAATTCAAAGAACCAGAGCCCAAGGCCAAAGGGTAGTTTTAGAGAAAAAGGAAGGCAGGACTCAATTTGCCACTTCCCATCCAGTTCTGGGAAACAAGAGAGCATCTTGTTTCTGAGAACAGCCTGGGTTCTGCCTGAAGACTTGTTGGAGTTCTTTCCAATTTTCCCTCCAGGCTCCTTTCACATTCTTTTTGACTACATTTTCAAACTGTCTTTCCATAAGCAATTTCTGTTTTCCAGGAATAGAGAGATTGGGCTGCTCAAAGGTGGGAGACTCATCACAAAAGCAGTGGCCCTGGGAGGTTGCTTGGGAGCCCATTGGACCACCTCCTTTGGGAGGCCAAGAGGCTTATCTGAGGGCTGCACTCATGCAGCTCAAGAGCCATGACCCAGGATTGTTGATACCCAGGCCAAAGACTGCCCACCACTGCATACTGCCTTCCCCACTTGACTGAAAAATAGATCTGGCCTTGACTCTCCTCTGTTCTCTCTTACATGTGCTATTAGAATTGGAGTAAAAAATCTAATATTGAAGAAAAAGAGAGAACTGGGAAAAACTAGTGAATTGTTAGAGGCAGGGTGTGAACCTAGAGGTCCTCTGGACGAATTAAAAAATCTCATTTGGAGAGAATTCAAACTTTCATTAGTTTTCTTTGTGGTTGTTGTTAGTTTTGGACTTATGGTAAATTATTTGACTATTTCCATTTCTTTGTCACCACTAACAATAAGGTCGCATGGAATGGTAGTACACAAAGAAAATCTAAAATTTATGCTTCAGAAGGATCCAAATAATGTTTTCAACATTAACCACTCCCCTGCTTCCCCTGACCTTAATCCCCATCTATAACATAATGAAGAAATTTAATAAAGAGCCCTTCATCCATAAGACAAAAATAGGGCTGCATCTTAAGGCATTAGAAAGGGGGTGTTATGGCATGAAAATACCACACATATTCAATCATTTAGCCTCATATGGTCTTTAGGAAAAATGTGCTTTAATCCATCTACTTTGAGTTGTGAGGGTTGCTAGAGAACAATTTCATAATAAATATGTCTGGAGATGAAGGGTAAATTGGCCAAAGTCACAAATTATAGGCAAAGTTGGATCTCAAGCCCAGATCTCCTAATCCTCAGTCCTGGTTTCTTGTAACTGTGCCACAAGGCATTTGTTGAGATTTCTGTTTTTCTTTTCTCTGCTTCAATCATCTCCCTTCATGTTCTAAGAGCCACATGCCACATGCCAGGGACCCTTGCCCACTTGAAATCACCCCTCTCACCAATGGTTATCATGTCACTGAGTTTGAGAACATCTGGCCTTGTAAAAGAGGGATGAATTGCCACCAAAAGAGGAAAAGGATCTAAGAGACAGACTAAAATCACTACATATGAAGTTCAATCCCTCCATAATTGAAGCTTTCAGAGCATTGTGATCAACATGCTGGTAGGGTACAGTGGCCAGACACTCAATACTGCTGGAGTATTTCAAACATAGGTGCCTGTTACAACTCTACTGATCAATGTTGGGTCAAGGGAAAATGTCACAGTTCAGTCAGATCTCTTTAACTTGACTGGATGAGACTCTACTTCCTAGTCTTAGTGGTGATCAATGGAGTTTGAAGAAGAAGAGAATATAGGTTGGAAACATAATTTCACTTTGCCTCTTGAAGATCTAGAAAAACAGAACTGACAAAGAAGGCTTACTTAACAGTATTACTGTTTACTTGGTTTCTTCATTTTTCTCTTGGGCAGAATTCTCATATTTGGAAAAGTAGATTTAGTTGTATTTATCTTAAAGAAAAGGAACAAAAATCTCCTTCACTGTTCTTTCTCATCCTAGAATTCTGTGATCCAAAGCACAAAGGTTTAGTGACACTTTGCCCTTTACACACCCTATGCTGGGACAGCATGGATGACTTATCAAATGAAATTTTCAAAACAAAGCCTTCATTTTTAGTAAAAACCAAAGGAAGACCCAGATTCTTTGAGTGTCACAACCATCAGATTTTATTGGTCAAGAGTTTCCCAATGCTGAGCAGGCTTATTATTGTTCTGGGAGGAAATGTGAAAGGTAATACCTCCAAAATGCTTTGGCATTATGGCGAGGACTGTGTCACCATGCAGAGATATGTGTTTCCTTAGTACACCACTGGCCTGCAACAGAGTGGCCCTTCCTTCATGCTGCAAAAACGTAAAGACAAAATTGAGGTTATAAAGGTCCCTGGTTAGGTTCTTTAGGTGAACACATGAGGCCAACTTGACATTTTCCAGGTTTTCCCTTATGTTTTTGTTACTTTTTTAGCTGTGGTTTGGCCTGGTTTACTTGGAACTTCCTGCATTGCCTGCTTCAGAAAAGTCACGTATCCCCAGAACCAGCAACATCATTGTAGGTCCCAGGGCGAGATGAATATGCTGGACTCTTATATATAAAAAAATACTGTCAGAACATAGACCAAGCCTGAGGTTCCCTGAGCACAGGGCCATTTGTGACTGCACAGGTCCTGTGCCTACGAAGCCCGCCCTGTCTCTCCTGACTTAAGGTATTTCTTATGGTAAACATCTAGATAGCTACATTGAAAGATCTCTATCTTATTCTTGTCCTTATAGCCCAGGAAAGTTGATCAATGACTGATTCATTATGGAGGCTTGGTGAGAGCTTACAAATGGCTTGCTTCTGACTGAGGCCATGTCATGTGAATGAAGCCTCTTCAGTAATAGTTCCATTATCACTTCCTCTTTTCCCTCCTCACGCAGATTATCCTACTATTTCCTACACTCCCCCCTGCACAACCTCAGGACCACTTATCCAAGAGCCTTGCCGTCGTTGCCCTATTCTTCCTCCTCCCCCATGCCCTCCTTGGTGGTGCTTTCTTCTAATGCTCCCCCAGGATGTCCACTGAGTCCTAGGGAAATGTGCATCCTAGTGCTGCTGCATCCTAGGTGGTTGCACTTAATTATGGTAGATGTTAGAATCCTGATGTGAGATTCCTAGTCATTTGCCTGAAGAATATATTCTGAGCCTTTATATGGGGGCTGGTAGGGGGAACCTGTAAAGAAACTGGGCCACTGTGACTTAGACGTTACCATCCTGGGATGTCACAAAGTCCATATGAGGTCAGCAACAAAATCTACAGGAGAAGGACTGAACAACAGGGCCCACAATGATTTTCTTCAACATTTAGTAAGTAATTTTCTGGATCCAAACCTCTTAACCTACTAAAGTTGGACAAATTATTTTATTTCTCTTGGTCTTAAAAATCATCTTTTAGTTGAAGCCAGAGGACATGAACTTAATGGCAATCCTATTATTTTACTAACGAGGAAACGAAATGCCTGGTTGGAGATTACTTTTTTATAGGCTTCAGGAAATTGCTCAGGACACAAAAGAGCTAGGATATAAATCTGCATCTACTTAATTTTAGTGCTTGTGCACAGTTTCTCCTGATGCATTTGCTGACATGGAGGGAGGGAGATGGAGATGGTTAATCACCTAGGGGGTGGCATCTTTTACTTAATATTTTCTGTGAAGAGAGATATGAATAGAAGACTTGAGTATCAAGACCTAGAGGAGACTGATCCAAGTTAGTTTGGGAATGGAGAAGAAGGGGTGAGTTATAAAATATTGAGGGGACTAATAGGGACTATGAAAGGAAAGTTTGAAACCTAGTCTTCTGCCTTGAGTAAATGACTACTAGGTAGATACAGGAGCAGGAACTACCTTTGGACAGAAAGCACTAGTTTCCAATTTGTACATGTTGAGATGTCCACTGGACAGATCCAATGCTCACTTAGACGCCCAACAAACTGGATATAAGTAAATGTAGCTCAGAAGATCAGTTAGGGCTGGTGATGTAGATTTGAGCATTGACAAGGCAGAGTTTTGTGCAGGTGAATCTATGGGAGCAGATGAGAGGGTCTAGAGGCAAAATTATTAAATTTATCAGCCTTTGGGGTTTTTTTTTCCAGAGAAAACTAAAGGAGAAAACTGAGAAAGCAGAAAAAACTCAGGAAGAATGGGGTTGCAAATTAACAACAAGGAGTTCAAAGACAGAAGCTGCCAAACTTTGGGTAGTTGTAACACTTATTGGGAGACCTACTAAATGTCAGGATTGTGCAGAACACTTCAGGAGCCTCACCTTGATTTTCATTCTTTATTTTATTTGACCTGGTAGAGCACTTGATGATTATGCTCATACAGAGACAAGAGTAGAGGCTTGGTCAGAAATATAATGGGTAAAAGAGAGACAAGATTTGAAGTTGTGGAGGGTGGAAGTGGTTTTGACCAGAGGATGGGAAGCCTCTCTCTAGCAACCATCCTCTCCAAGCTTGGTTCAAAAAAGGTGGGAAACTCCACACTGTCTCCAAGAGGTAGTTCATTTTTATTATAACATTTCACTTTTCATATTCATTCTCCCAACCCCAAACTCACTTTCTAGTCTTGTCCTTTATTCTCTCCCTCAGGCAACCTCTGATATTTTAGTCAAACTGGATTATTTAAAGGCAGAAAAAGTACAAATGTTCATGGAAAGTTTAGTCTTGTAGTTATTTTTAGCACCTTTACCTAATAAATTCCTACACATTCTTCAAAACTCAAAACAAAGTCATCAAATCCCATAAGGACTCCTTCAATGAACTTCCATTATTCATCTTTTGGGCACATTTTATATAATTTACCAGATTTCATCCAGAATTTTTTATTTGTATGCATATTTTCTCTTCCCAGACCTCGAGCTTCTTGAGGTTGAAGCTGTAGCTCTGTGAGGTTCAGGCTAGTCGATTAAAAAGAAATGTCAAACTAGAGCAATGAAATGCACATTTTTGAGAATTGGAGAGGGGACTGGGGAGGGCCAGGAGGAAGAGATTAGAGGGAAACAGAGAAACTTTGGGGGTGGAGAAGACATGCTTATTATCTTTATTTGTGGTAATAAGTTCATGGGTGCATATCTATGTCAAAACATCAACTTGTACATTTAAAATATATGCAATTTATTATATATAAATTATATTTCAATAAATTTATTTTAAAAATTGTGTATTGTTCAAGTCCTTGCTAAAGAGCTTTTTTCTAGAAATAAGATGATAGAACCAGGAATGTGCACCTAAATATTCAGGCAGATAAAGGCTTTAAAGAGGCCAAACTTGTGTCTGAAAGGCCAGGAGAATTTTACTTGGTTTGTGTCATTTAGTGTAGTTCCTATAGGCTCTACCAATGGGCAGCCAGTAGATTCTAGCAGTCCTAATGGGGACTTTCTTGGTTATATTCAAATATCTCAAATTTTATTCAAATGTCTCAGTATTTTTCAACCACCCAACCAAACTCTCATGTTGACTTTCAGCCATTGTGACAAGGCATCATCCATCATCATGTCCTTTTACCAACAGAGTCTATGTCATGGCCACTTGTCCCCATATATAAAGGAATTGATGAATAGGCTGTTTTGGATAAATAGACTTGGGGTGGGGGAGGGAGAAAAACAGGGGCTGCTCTTTCAACAAGAACCCTGCTGATGGCCAAATTTAAGGAACGTAAGAAGATAGCACAATCAAGTAGATGTAAGTGCTCAGCATGTCATCTGAAGGATTTACCACAGAGACAAAAACCAAAGAAGTTCTGCCAAGAAAAAAACAGAAAGACAAGGTATCAGTGACATTTTCTGATTACAAAAGGGGACTCTGAGACCTGAGGAATTGTCGCCTTAGCTTGGCAGGTTTTCTAAAATGTATCTTTGTCAAAGCATAGCTCTTCATTCACTTCCCAAAGACTGTCTCCAGCTCTTTCGTAGCACTTGCCCTTCCACCCCCAAAACCAATTATTTCCCCACATCCCCATCAATCCTGCAAAGAACCAGACTCACTGTGCTAATCGCTTGTCTTCTTTATGCTATACAAACTTCCTCTAACTTGCCCATTCAGTAGAGAGGCTGACATAACCCCTGGACCTACCTTCTTTCGAAACATCATGTCTAATGGAGTCTCTGGGAAACTGAGCTGGGGAGATCCCTATGCAAAAATACATGGGTTTCTTGAGTGTAAATCTTACATTTTCTCATTCTTGTCTCCTTAGTCAGGAACACACGTCAATGCTCTGGCTGAAGAAACTGCTTGAATCCACATTTGTCCGTGTTGTGTTTTCTCCCATGACCAGTGAAAAGAAAAGCCTTTTTTGGGGGAGGCCCAAGTCCACCATAATCATCATTGATTTTCTCCCTCGGCTCCAGGTCTTTAAGTAAAATTTCTCTTCTTTCACTGACAAATGATGTTATATGTGTTTTTATTTAACTGGAGATTGACTTGTGACAACCTGGGGCACCCCAGCTTTTCTTCATATAGTAGGATAAGTGGGGTGCAATAGGTAGAGGGGATAATCAAGTGAGCCATGGGAAACACGTAATTTTTTCCTTTGTTCCTGTTGAGGAGATTTGCTAATGAAATGTATGGTTGAGTTTTGGTTTTGGATAAGTTGAGATGATTTCTGGATATGAAAAGAGCTTACTTGGTTGGTTTGATAGACTTTCTATGGTACAACAGTCAGAAAACGTGTACTCAGATCATCATCAGCTCACACTTATAGCTTCATTTGTTGATAATTAATAATGAAGATGCTTATTTTTCTAGCAACAAACCCAGGTCCTGTCAATATGAAGCCCAGGGATTTGAAGCACAAATAAGGGCAAAAACATAATATAGGCTTAGAATGGCATTTGTGTATTTGGAACTTTTAATTAATTTAAAAATTTAAAAAATGTTTAATTTTTGAAAAAAAAAGACATTAGAAAACAAACAAGGTAACTATTCTAACTCTGATAATAGAGATATCATAGCACATTAAAGATCTTTCATTCAAACCCAATTACCATACACAATAGGAAACATTGAGGACCTAGGTTGTATAGCTGTAAAAATATTTGGAAATTTTTAAAGGACAACATCCTCAAGCTTCCCCTGACAGTGTACTCAAGATACAGTGCAGCGTTGGATCTCTTTGGGCTCAAATAATTCTGATAGCTGTGTGGAACTCCTTGTATCATTGAACTTGAATCTTGTATAATTCACATAAAGTTACCAGGTCATCTGGTACCCTCAACCCATTATCATTAAGCTCCAAAAGGTCTGCTAAGCACAATCTGCCTCTCCACCTTGGGATCATACAT
This sequence comes from Cynopterus sphinx, assembly GCA_030015415.1. Lineage (NCBI taxonomy): Eukaryota > Metazoa > Chordata > Mammalia > Chiroptera > Pteropodidae > Cynopterus > Cynopterus sphinx. Next base: position 192,726,200 of record CM057379.1, read on the forward strand.
GTAATCTTTAACAATCATGTGCCAGCAAAGCCAAAACTGATCTATAAGATTGAGATTTCAAAACTCAATTCTTTTGTCTTCTTTGTCACATGAAATATACAGATTTTGGAAAAGAGACATGGAATGCCTATTTATTGTTCAGCCTGTTTAAGTAGGCCTCAGGATTTTGTCATGTTTTGTAGATGTCGATGAACTTCTTGTTCCTGATGCAACATGGGTTTTTTTGATGGTCATTTTTGCCCTTGGGAGGTCACATTTTCTTACTGTGGGGCTGAAGAGAGATGGTAGTTTGAAAATCTTATGGCTGGTTTCCCTGGGCTCAGGAGCAGAGGCATCTTGCAATAATACATATAGTTATACCATTAGATGTTCATCTGGCAGTACATTATGGTGGTGTGTTACAGTTATACCACTAGACATAAGAAGTATACCTAGTAGTACATTAGAGTAACATGTTATACTATGTCTTGTGTTGTAATAATGTTGTGTATATACTGGTGCAGCCTTGGGAAAAAGGCAATAGCAAAGAAGGTCAGTAGCCTTCTCTGCTTCATTCTGGTGCCAGTTATCTATACTACATTCACCATTTTTTTTCCACTTTACATTGACCTTGGCTCTGTTCACATGTGCATACTGAGAGTCTAGAGTCAAAGTTAGAATGCAGGGAAACCTGCCTACGAGGTGACCAAAGCTTGAAATTAAGCATGAAGATATTTAAATTGTCATGTCTAAGGCATTTAGTATTTATTAATGAAAGCCCTGTAGGAAGTAGGAAAGCCTGACCCAAGTTGTACCTCACAGCAGCCTTTGTGAGTTATGTCAGGTAAAAGGGCTGTTTGAGAGGGCCACTTGGAAGTGGAGGGCTGCATAGTACATGTTTTAGTCTTTGCAGGAGAAAGCAGCCATAGGAAGTGAATGGCTGTAGCCATGTTCCAATAAGACTCTACAAAGATGTCTGGGGCTTATGATAACCATTATTTCATTTATCTCTGTTGTACCATTGAGGTAACCATTATTTCAGTTTGACAATTGAAACAGACTGAATGACTAATGAAAAATCACAAAAATATAGAATTAATAGTGTGTTCTTTCTGTAGTGTCCTTTCTAGTCTCAGGGCAGAGATCCTCCTGGCTCTTCCTGTTCTAAGATCTACCTTTGGGTTTAGTCTAAGTGTTAATCTTACTCTTCTGAAGAAGAGATTCGCTAAACCTAGTGGTAGTCTGTTGCTTCCATTCAAAGACTTTTGTCTCTTTCTAGATATCTATGAGTAGGCACCTTTCTATTTGTCTTGGTTTTGATCTTAATAAGGGTCATTTTGGGGAAGGTGAAAGTAGGGAATTGGTGCTGGGACACTAGTCTTAAACCAGATGTTCCTCAGGGAGTTAAGCCAGTAACAGGAAGAAGGCAGCTAACTGGTTATGCATCAAGTCAAGGCCTTGTGTGATACAGTGTGACTGTAATACCACAATCACCATTATTCTTATATCTCATAATAGCAAGTATTAAAACTGGCCCAAAATAAAAGTTCATAAACTTTAAATTTGAGTGCAGTCGCCTTTTCCTTTTACAACTCATTCTTTAAAATCTTTCTCCATTCATTGTGCTTTTCAAAATTTTAGTTGCCCATTACTGTGGGTTTTCACTATATCATCTAAGTATAGTAGATTATTTTATTCCATTAATACAGGTTCATTTGAAGTCTGGGAGCCAACTATGGCTACAAATGTGTTTTCTTTGGCATACTATGCAGGCCAATATGAGGTGGGTAAAAAACATTTAAACTAGTGACCATCATTGAAGTCAGCAGCTTTCATTAAAAGTCTAGATTTAAAAAAAATTTATTTATTTTAATTAGTTTCAAGTATACAATACATTGTTTAGACATTTATATAGTTTATAAAATGAGCCCCCTAATTGCTCCTTCTCTTCTCTGGTTTTCTACCTAACCAACATATTAATGCTAACTGTATTCCCTTTGCCATGCTCCCCATCCCCATGACCATCTAGCAACTACTAATTTGTACTTCTTTAACCCTTCATCTCATTCTCCCAGTCCCCCAACCCTCTCCTTGATCTGTCACCGAACTGTCCACTATATTTGTGAGTCTGTTTTTGATTAGTTTGTTCTTTTCCTTCCTTAGATTCTACATATAAGTGAAATCATATAGTATTTATATTTCTCTTGATTCATGGATTTAGGTCCATCCATGTCATTGCAAATGGTAGGATTTTATTTTTTTTAATGGCTGGGTAATATTCCATTGCACATATGAACCATAACTTCTTTATCCAATCGTCTGTTGGTGGACATTTAGGCTGCTTCCACATTTTGGCTATTGTAAACAGTGCAGCCATGAAGATCTTTTACAAATTATTGTTTTTTTTTTTCTGGATAAATACCCAGAAGTGCAATTGCTAGATTTTGATTTCTTGGTTGCTCTTAAAAAATTTGGTAACACTAGATCCCAACTAACTAGGGTTTAGAAGTACCTTTCAGATGGAGCTTACACTCTTCAATTTGCCATAATCTCCATAGTCATTGCTTATTTCACTTATATTATCCATCTAAATCCTGAAGACATTGACTTTGTAACCTCTGTCCTAAACTTTTGAGATCTACCACTACTGATGCTGCTGGTTCTACTTTCTCTTGCCTGCATTTATCAAACATTTTAGACAACACTCTGATGTTCTAGGCAGGGAGATCAAGGGTAAGAATCTGAGATTGTGTGCAGAACAGCTTTCTTTCTTTAAAATTTTGTTTCAGATTCCTAGGACCACATACTATCAGGGCCACTTCAATTCTTAGCCTCAGAATCCCTTCTTTTTCCTGAAGCAGGGTTTAAAATCCATGAGGAAACAGGAGAAGAGAGTCAGCCAGCTGTCTGTCTCAATGTGACTTAGGTTTCATATTGGGAATGAGAGACTCAAAACGAATCATAGTCCTCTCACCCCTGGAACTCAGCATATTTTGGTGGACATCACACTGTGGTCTCTAAAACATGGTTCCCTTCTGGAGTGTCAAGATAGTTGTGTGAGGCAGGAGAACTGCCTTATACAAAAGCCCCACAAGTCTTTTCTCCTTGTTGTAAATCCCTGACCTGCCAAGACTGCCTGATTTCTGTGTCTTTGGTGTTTGACAGCAATAATGTCAGTGATGGTGATAATGTTGTGACAGGACAACTCGCTGAATCATTGATTTGCGTGTATCCTCAGCTTTTTTCTCCCCCATTTGAAGCAGAGAGAGATCCACATTTTCATTCTGTTCCTTTGCTTCGGGTGCAGGCTGAAACAGAAGCTCTTGGAAAATAACTTTCTGAGTTTTGATATCCCAAAACCTGACTTTAAGAGGGTATTATATTTTGAGGGACACTTAATTTTACTCACCTACCAATAGAGTCTGAGATAAGGTCCTGAGTACTGGTTTTATATTGGGAAGTTGATTCTAAGAATCAGGAGTGAGGGGGAGGGTAGGCAGACAGGGGAAGAAGAGTATAAAGAGTGTGTTACTGAGCTGATGACTGTTGTGGGTAACTGGAGTTCAGTCCCACTGGAGACCCTCTGAGGAACTGTCATGCACCTCAGAACTGTCCCTCTAGATGATAGGAGGCTGGGATATTTATCCATTGATATCCATCCCCTACTACTTTGGAGGTTTCCTGTGAGAATATTAACTCCCCTCTTCCTGGGTTCCCTAGGTATTGGGAAATACTTGTTCTCTGTTATTTTCTTCTCTGCTCTTTAGGACCTCAGCCAAAAACAAGACAGAAAATGCTTTAATTTTAACATTTAACATTGTGAGTATGTGATCTATCTATCTCTGCATTGTATATGTCTACATTATGGTATCTGCATGCTATTCTATTATTTGGATTTACATAATCTATTTAACCAAAATCTTGTTTAGTGCATTTATGATTATTTGCTTTTATTCAAATATATACACAGATCTATATATTTATACAGTATTGTTAGAATTTTTAAATATATTCTTAGGATTCAACAACTTTAAAATTGAAATTATAGCCTCAAAGAGTTTGGCATCCTTAACTCTTAAGGCATCTTTCCCCAAATTGTCTTTCAGAGAGGTTTTATCGACCTATCATCTTATGTGTAGTCTGAGAGCATTCAGGGTGAATTGTGGCAATGACCTGGGGGTAAGTGACTAAGAGATGTAAAATCTTACTGTTTAGAGGACTTTTAGCACAATGGAGTCTTCTATTTATTTAGAATAGGTGTGTGTGTGAGGTTTCTATTTAAATAAATAAGGGGTAAATAACACTTATTCTGATTCCTTGTCTTCCCTGTTCTGAAAATGCTTCTCTATAGTATCAGCTGAAAAGGGCACATACCCACCCATGTGCACATGTGTGCACGCATAACATACATGGAACAGATTCTTAGAAAAGAGCTCCAAACTAGAGATATTTAATTATATTTTTAAAGGTTCTGAATTTACCATCACTTGTTCACTCTTTTTTTCTGTTTATACATGTGATACGAAAATTACTAAGGGTTCTGTGTTCAAATTTCCATGACTACATGGAAAAGGATAAGCTAGACCAATGTCAGGATTCTTGGAATTTAAATATACATTACCAATGGCTTTGAAGAAAGTCTGACAAAGGAAAGGCTTAAGCTATTAACAGAATGAAAGGCACTTGATTTTCTTTTGTCTCTTCTGTTTCCCAAGAATTGAATAAATAATTTTTAAAAAAATGATAAAAAATAAGATCAAGATAAAGAAAGAAGAAGTAATGTTTAAGACAATCTAAATCTCAGTTAACCTTTGGGCCATATTTCTTGATTAGAATTTAGGTGGTGAATGAATTATAGCCACCTCTATGTTTTCCACCGCCTCCTGTCTTCCTGTTTGCCTCCTTGCCTCTTGTCATATAAACTCAAGCTTTTTTTTTTGTCACCAACAAAAAATGGGCCTAGATGTTATTCTAAACTAGGAGAACAGAACCTAAGAATTCTCAGCCCCTAAACGAACTCTGACTTCCCCATTTTCTCTGAGGTTTCTCACTAGACCTTTTAAAAGTTCTCAATAGTGAGATAGTTTGTTAGTTTCATGAAGTAATTGGGTAAACAACTAATTTCCATCCCTTGTCAGTCCTCCACTACTGGTGTTGAAGACAGGCTATCCCTCCAGAACACCCTAGGCCTAGTTGCCGGCACCAAAACCCTTCCACACAGACTATGGGTAGAAACATAATAGCCAAACCATCAAGACTCAAGGTACTTAGCATGTACTAGTCACAGGGAGCAGAATGTTTGAAATTGGGAGGGTCCTAGAGTTTTCATCACATCCGTGTTCTGTTGCCTCCCCCAAACTTTCCCCTTTAACCCCAGCGATGCACTGTTTTGATTCATGCTGAGGTCTGCAGATAAAATAAGTGAAAAACGAAGGCTCCTTAAAGTAATAGAGAGCATCTGGCAGAGAAGAGGTGCAGATAGAAACATCTCTGCCTCAGTGTTGCTTGCATTTCATGCCTCCCAGTTCCTGGAATCTTTTATTCATTGATATTTGTCAAGGACCAGACCCGGAGCTGGAACAGTAGATGCTCAGTGAATACTTGTTGAATGAAAAAATGACGTTAATTCCAGGACTAGTCCTAATGCCCTCTGATCACTTGGTTCTTCTCGGATTCTGTTTCATCAGCTACAAATGGGTGCTAGGGAGTGAGAGGAGAAAGATTATACTAGCCAAGCACCGGGGTCCTCGCTGTTTGGGATGTTCTATAGTTTCCATATTCAAGTATCTTAAGTAGAGCCCCTCTTTATTGTCTCTCAGAATAAACAGACACAAATATTAAAGAAAAACAGTCTTATTCCTGAGTATACATCCTAGTATGGGCATGTTGAATCAAAACAAAAGATCTTCTACAGTTTTGGCTCTGTCTTCTGTTAATTTCAAGTTGCCCCCAGAATTCACATACATCGCAGGCAATAGAACTCTAATACTTTTGAACCTGAATAAATTTAATTCCTCTCTGCAAGGCAGCCCCGACTTGGGCCCAGCACTGCTCCTTCCCATTGGTCTCTGTTTTTTTTTTTATATGCTTCCGGCCCCTATCAGCAGCACTTAGCAGTGATTTTCTACGCTGGCTCTTTCCTTCCAGTAGTGGCCAAGGTTCCAGTTTGCAGTTTCTCCAGCGCTAGCTGAATTAGGTTTATTGTTTCCCTCAGAAATACCATTACCAGTTGGCTGGAACCTCCTTCTCAGGGGCCTGGGTCCCAACTCCGTGGGGCCTCTCCTGCAGGGGGGCTGCATTTCAGCAGTGTGCATGTCTTCCTCCAAGTTTTTAAATTTTAATAATTCTAATAGTCTCTTTTGTTTCCCCAGGCTAAGCATTTTAGCTGATGTTTATAATTGCTACCTCTTTGATACCTTAGTATTCCCTTTGGCCTTCTCTGTTCTTAGTTCTGAGTTAATAATTCTTTATATTAAAATTTCTATGTTAAAATAGCTGGTGTGGTTTCTGTTTCCCAAGTGCTAGATCCTGACTGATATATGCCCTAGAACAACGGAACCAAGGTCACCCCATGAGGTCATACGCTCACAGGCATGTCAGGCTGTTTGCTTGTGTGCAGGTGAAATGGCTGTAATAGGCCAAAAGTAGCACTCCAAAGGAGAGTCACCCCTGTGGAGACCTGGAGGAGCAAGGCATACCAAAGCTGGAGGAGGCATGCAAAGATCCAAGAAAAGGATCCCAAAGTGAACCACAGAGATCACTGATGGTTTCTGTCATGTGGACATAGAAAAAGCTGGTTTATGCCAAACAGAGACCCAGGGACCCCATGGGAATTCTGGGTAGTTGGTGCTCTGGCAGCTTGGGAAAGGGAAACATGAGTCAAGTCAAGAAGGATCAGAAGGTTCTTGGAGAGGTAGAGAGAGATGAACAGGCTTCTTAGGCTGGAAAACGGGTAATGAGAATGGCCAAGGCAAATCCAGGGCTCAGACTACCGTTGGGAGACCCCCTACAGGAGGTCAGGGGCCTTCTTTTGCTATTGTGTTGGCATCAGATCACAATGTCATCCTCAAAAGTTTATATATATATATATAATCCCGGGAACAAGTCAGGGTTGAAACAAAAGATTCTCTTGCTCAGAAAGGGACCAGTTTCCTTGTACTAGCTTCAGATAACCCCAGATGGCACCCTGTCTGCTGGCTCCTCCTGGAAGAGGTTTAGGACTTAGTTTATTTAAGTAAATCTGCAGCTGATGCTAGGATGTCAGACTGTAGGAGGGGTTTCGATGTCTGATCTGCAGAAAGGGGTCCTTGAGATTTCCACTCCATGTCGTCTCAGTTTCCTTAGCTAAACATCTAAGCAATTGGATACCTTGCCTGAACTCTGACTCTGGATGTCTCCCAGACCCGGCCGGGGACAGTACACATGCTCTCCCACGGCAGATTTTCCAGGACGGTACCAAGTACAAATACGTTTGTTTGGAAAGTGTGGTCACAGTTGGCTTGTGCCACAATCAAAAAACACAGCTCTTCCTCTCAAGAAGCCTGTGTTTAGTGAGCAAAGCCACCTTGTCCAATAATCGGTGTTTTCACAGCCAATGCATGCAGCTACAGTAGAGGTACGCACACACGAGTGATCCTGACGTCTGTCCTTGGTCCTGGTGGGTGAAGGGGAAAGGGATAGAAACAGGCAAATGAAGTGTGCGTAGTGGTAGGGGGGTGGCTTAAAGAAGTAGGGGGGTTGGTCAGCTCCCCATGAGCGGTGATTTGGGTCCAGCAGGCATGCTTCCTTGGGAGGAAGGAGGCTTCATGCTGTCATCATCACCTTCTCCAGCTCCTCCCGTGAATCATCCTTCCTCTCAGCTCCTGCTTGGCATGGACGGGGTTCGAGACCAGGATCCATGCTCGTCCTTAATGGGGTAGCTGTGCAATGTGGAACCACAAAAGGGGTCAGGGCAGGTAGAGGATGATAAGTTTGAAAGGAGTAGAAGAGCATGAAGGGGTGAGGCAGAAGCAGAAGATGAGCAGAGGAGAAAAGAAAGGGCTTCAGAGTCAAGAAGCAAAGGGGAGGGAGGCCCGGAGGAAGGCGGGAGAAGAAGAGGCAGGAGATGGCACACCAGGACATTTGTGCTCTTCTTCCTGGGAGTGGGTCAAGCACCTTCACCTCCCTTTCATCTCTGCCAGCACTGGGGGGCCTTAGGCTCTAGGCTTTAGGTTCTAGGTGGGCAGGGAAGGAGGCTTGTGCAGAAAGAGGCAGGAAGTGTTACTTCTGGGGCCCAGGAATCGCTGCAGGCTGGGGAGGGCGGGAGACGAGATGAGGGAAGGTTTCTGGGCCTTTTCCTGCCTCTGGGAGCAATACCTGCCAGCGTGGCTGGCCCTCGGGGCAGGCGGATCTCTCCTTCCCACCGGGCAAACTCACCCACTGGCACCCTGACAGGCCAGTTGTCTGCCTTTTTTTTTCTCTCCCCGCTGAGCTCCCCCCCACCCCAACTTCTGATTCTCAGAACTTACCCCCAGCGGATTCCAGGAAATGGCTGGTGCAACTTTGTAACCAAATCCCCTCCAATCCCTCTGATTACCGTTTACGCTCCTCTGCCCCTCCTGGTGTCCTTCACAGCCGGTCCGGTTACAGGGAATGAGGGCCCAGGCCAGACCGGCCCGGACTCTCCAGGGATCACGGAGCTCTTTCCGCCCACTGCTGGCCGCCAGCCCTCCGGAGGCGGTGGAACTTAGGGCTCCAGCCCCAAACCTCCAGACCTTCCCCCAACACTCACTTCCAGATGATGGGCTGCTCTACCTTGGAGTCCTGGCCTAAGGCTCTGCTTCCAGCAGGACTCACCTGTCTGGCCGTCCCTCCCTCTCGGTCTAGCTAGGCTCAGCTTGCTTCTCCCATGCTGACCTTTCTCTAGGGATGTGGGATCAGAAATGGGGGTCAGAGGACAGGGTCTCATTATCCTCAAAGAAATCTTTGGTGTCTAACTGGGCTGAGGGCTTTAGCTTTCTTTCTTTTCTTTTCTTTTCTTTTCTTTTCTTTTCTTTTCTTTTCTTTTCTTTTCTTTTCTTTTCTTTTCTTTTTTCTCTTCTCTTCTTTCTTTCTTTCTTTCTTTCTTTCTTTCTTTCTTTCTTTCTTTCTTTCTTTCTTTCTTTCTTTCTTTCTTTCTTTCTTTCTTTTTTCCTTTCTTCCTTCCTTCCTTCCTTCCCTCCTTCCTTCCTTCCTTCCTTCCTTCCTTCCTTCCTTCCTTCCTTCCTTCCTTCCTTCCTTCCTTCTTTCTTTCTCTTTATTGTCTAGTTCCTTCCTCGCCTCTGTGGGCATACTTTGGACCACATCTTATTCTATGAAAGATGGGGATGGACTTGGCCAGGGGTTGACAAGGTTTTTCTGTAAAGGAAAAGGTTGACAAGGTTTTTCTGTAAAGGAAAAGAGTTAGTATTTTAAGCTTTACAGGGCTACATATGGTATCTGTTACATATTCCTTTTCTTTCCTCTCTCTTCTCCACCCCTCCACTCTTAAAAAATGTTAGAAAAAAAAAAATTCCTGGTTCAAAAGCTGTACAAAGATAGGCCACGTCTGGACTGGGCCATAGTTTCTCAAGCCCTGGACTAGATGATCTCTCAGCCTCGTATCTTTTTAACATGTCTTAAAAGTCAACTCTGGGCCTCGATAGTCAGGGCTGTGCTCATGATCTTTAATTTCAAAGGACAGCATGTGACAGAATCCAATCACTTTGAGAAATACCCCTTCCTGCAGGACGTCACAGGGCCTTGACCCTGTACATAGAGATCAGGTTTCTCCCAAACCAGACTCTGGTGTGTTTGTCCGTAGAACTCTGTCTTCAAGAAAAATTGCTGCCATTCTCTGAAATATCCTTGGAGAAGCACTTTTCTTATATGAATCTTGTCCCAGGTCTGCTTTTGACTTTGAAGAATCTCATTTTCACCTGGAATTGGAACCCTGTCCCCAGAGGCAATTAACTCAAATGTTAGGACACACCTGTTTATTGAGCAGCCCCTCTGGCACGGGAGAAGGGGCAGCAGGGTATCCCATGGAAGGTGTTTGGGATACTGTGAATATGAGGCAAGGGGGGGCCTAAGAGTCTGGGATGGGTGGCATGCAGGTAGCGTGGCCCCCGGCTCCACATGAGTTGAACACTGAGTGATTCTTATTCTCCAGCCAGCGCTCTTGGAGAGCTCATTCACATACTGCTGTGAAACAGGTAGAGGTCGAGGCCAGCCCTGGCATCACCCACGTGGCAACCACCCCCTTGCTGTGAGGGGAAGTGTATGTTCAAGTTCAGGAGACCTGCCCTCTGTTCCTAGGTCTTCTCAGGATCCCAGCTTTTGTCACTCACAGCACTAGGAGAGTATGCCTTGGGCCAGCTTCATGACCTCTTGGTGACAGTCAAGTGAGAGAAAGCGCATGTGTCCGGCAGGACACCTGCAGAACAGAAGGAATTATCACCAAGCAACCTTGTCTGGAGAGCCACAGACCCTTGGAATCCACCCTAGCAGGGGTCCACGGTCATTGCCCAGTTCTCTCCTATGGGAACTGAAGCTCAGAATTATAACCCATGGTCTCTGAGCTCCCTTTCAGATTTCATGCGGGAAGTACAATGGGACCAGCATTAGAGAGAGAGAGAGGAGAATATGGGTCAATGAAGAGGAAAGAAAGGAGTCCTCTGTCCTGTGGCTGCCGTTTGAGAGTGAGAATGGGGTGGGGTGTAGGATGTCTGGCTTCAGGGTCATCGTTCCTCAGGGAAATCTGTAGTTTTGTAGGGCCTTGATGTGAGAGCCATAGATCTCACTAGCAGTTCAGAGGGCAGGAATTGGGTTGCCGGGATTCCCCTCTGTGATTTGGGTCAAGGCCTATCGGGCAGATGACTGTGGACAAAGTTCTCTCCTGAGAGGGTGCTGAAGGCAGGTGAGGGCCCCAGGTAAAGGGCAGTCAGTTGAATTGTTAAAATCATGGATCAGACTTCATCATGAGAACAAATATTCTGCTCAAATCTCAAGTTCAGGGAGGATGGAAAAGAGAAGGAAGCACAGAGGTGGAGAGTGCGGGGAAAGCTGACAATGAGTAAGTCTTCAGGCAGGTTCTTAGGGGTTTGGCCATGAGTGGACTAATGGTTTGGGAGCTGGGTATAAAAAAGGAAGTCCTCATCTGTTTAATCCAATGTCAGGTTAGTGGAGAGAACAGAGCTGGTCCCAGGCAAGTGTGCAGGGGAAGCTGGGCGTTCCTCTTCTCCTAAGGGACTTGGAGAACTCTCACACAGGAAGGGGGTTGCTTAAGTGTTGCTTACGCCATCCTCCTCACATTACAGGTGGGGAAGGTGAGGCCCACGGAGGTCTCACAGCTCCTTCATAACACCTCCATGCCTCGGCTGCCACACTGTGGGGAGAGAGATGATCATCTCTCTCCCTGGTGTGGGGTCTCTAGCAGTCTTTATTTCCTAAGAGTACTGAGGGAGATGGGTGAAGAAGATAGTTTCCACAAAGGCCTCTCAAAGTGGGGGTCTCTGAACAGCAGCATCAGCATCACCGGAAACCTTTTAGACATGTAAGTTCTCAGTCCCTCCCTGTCCCACTGAATCAGGAACTCTGGAGCTGGGGCCCTGCCGCCTGTGTTTTAACGAGCCCTCCAGGTGACTCTGATATTCCTTAGTGATGAAGAGCCTGGTCTAGGGTGTTCAGGTGGGGCATGGAGGGAGGCCTAATGTCCCCACTTTGACTGGGAACCATGTGAGACCCACAGTAGAGCTGCAAAGGTGGCTTTTAGAAATCTGTCTCTGTTCTTGCCAGCCCTCCCCATCAGCGACAGTGTCCCTTATGTCTCCTTTCCAATGGGCACATCCCATAGTTACCCCTCTGGGCCTGTGGCCTTATCTTCTGGTTCCAGATAAAGAGTGAATTGGCCTAATCAGTCCGACTCGCCTGGCTGGCTCCAGGGAGGTCTGGTCTTGGTGCCACTGTCATACATGGAGCAGCTCACATGGCTGAACCCCGTCCTGTACCCCTTGGGCCCCCGTCATCTCTCCTCCAGAAAGCACTAGTCCTGGGTGGGGCTCTCCCTCCTTCTCAATCAGCTCCCAGCAACTTTATCCCCAAGAGAGATAACTAGTGACTATCTAGGGCTTCTATGAAAATCGCAGTGGCAAAAGCCTCTCTGTCAAGGTCAGTCTTCTGGGTGGCTGCTGGGAGAGAGAAAGAGGAATTGGATCAAAATTATCCCAGCCTGTCACAACACAGGATAATATGTCTTTGTATCACTCAACGATATTGCAAGAAAACTGGCACAGAATAATTACTAATTTTCTTTTTATTGAGGATTTGGACCGTCTTTAAAGCCACAACTTTGCTTATTATTATAATGCCTGGTTAGGTAAATCAATAGGACAGGGTCTCCCCACATTGCTGGGAGGTGGAAACAGATGCAGAGGCATTTGTTGACTTTCCCCAGACCTGAGAAAGTCCTTGGCTGTATCAGGGACCCTGAGCCCCATTCCTGGGACTGTGGTGGGAACCAGGACCAATGCCCATGGAGGCCCCATCTGCGAGGGAGGTTGGCCGATGGACCAGATGCACCTCCCAGATGTTCCAGGCTCAGCCTGTGTGGCATGAGGGCTCAACTAAAGGGATTTTTTAATCCTGGGGAAAATGGTTGTCATTCAGGGCTGGCTCAAAAATTGGCAAGGTCTACTGAGAGTGAAACCAAGAAGCTGAGCCCAAAACAAAGAGGGGTTTCCACATGATTCTAGGCCTCAGCCTTGGGGTGAGGTGGGCTGTGGCCAGGATGAGGGCGGACAGGGTCTGTCAGATTGTGTAGAGGCTGGCAGAGTGCCCTCCGGGGCAGCCCTGCCCTGCGGCCCACCACGCTTCCTTCCCCCGCTAGGGCTGAGCTTTCTCCTGTGTCTGCCTCCTTGCTCCATAACTGGTATGTAGGGCAGACCCGAGTGCGTGAGGAGGAATAGGTCAACTACAAATTCATGGTGAAGGCAGAGGACTGCTACTGGGGCCAATGAGTTTAGAAGGTGGCTGTCTGTGTCTGGAGGGGCCAGAGGCAAACCCAGAGCTCTGGGTGTGTCAGAAACATGTTTTCTTTTTCGACATCAGATGAGTCTTCTTGTGCTGAGCCTTCCTGGAGCAGAGGAACTTCCAGGCTTATGGGCATTAAGGGGCCCAAAGGCCCATCTCCTCAGCCTCTCCACTGCTTCTCTCAGTGTTTTCTGGGGCACTTTGGAGGATCCCAGGGGTTTCATGGAATCTAGTTTAGGAACCACTAGGGAAGTCTAATTAATTTGCAAGTTTTTAGGCAAATTGGAAGCCTCAGTATGAGCTCTCAGGTGGCTCCAACTACTCCTTCCGGAGTCTGGCCAAGAACAAGTGGTTGAGAGGCCTGTTCATTTGTCAAGCCAGGCCTATGGCTCCACCAACTAGGGGTGGGCCCTGTCACTAGAAAGACAGAGGTAGTAGCTCCTACCTGGGGCAGGCACCACCAGTGAGGGGTGACGGGTCAACTGTGCATAGAAGCAGGAGCTAAGCCAAGAAGAGCAGCTGCTTTTCTGGATCAGCAGTCTCCCTCCTCTGATTTCCCCTAGTTGGCCCTCAATAACCCAGGCTTTGAAGTGGTATTCCCACAGCTGCTTGACAGAATGTCAGACCCTTTGGATCTTCACCCTAGGACACCTACCCACTGTCCCCCCACTTCCATCCACAAAGCAAGTTTGGCAAACATCGCAGCCTATAACCCCCTGCTGATGACTCACAGCACCCCAGAGCACACCCAGGGTCCTGAAAAGTCCTGCACAAAAGAAGCCTGTTTTTCTTTGCATAACCGTGCCTAACTTTTCTTTTGTAAGAAGCACCTATTTAACATCCCTAGCGATGAGGGTCTGCATCAAGTTCTTCCTCCTATTGAAGTCAAGTGTGTTTACTCAGAAGCATCCTATATCACTGAGGTCCTTCTTTGCTGTTTGTTGGGTCTCTCCCATAATAGACATTCCTCTCCACAAGAGCAGAGCCTTCATTTAACTGAGAACAGTGCTTAGCACACAGTGCACAATCGATACTTGTGGAATGGAAGCGTCAGGGAGGCCTGGGTGCTAGAGAAGGCAGCTCTCTGTCCCATGCCTTTACCTGTGCTGTGCCTCCAGCCAGGAACACCCTCCCCGTCCTCTTCTCTCCCCGTTCCATGCCTACTGCTTCCCCCTGGTCTCTGACTCACCCCGTCTATGGAGTCTTCTTGGCGACCCACCACCTGCCACCTTTCATCCTTGGCCATACTCCCTTTGGACACCTGTTCCCACTCTATCAGACTCTGCTTACTTGGCTTTCTTCTTTGGGTAAACTAAGGAGAGCAGGTTCAATTCAGGGAGCAGCCTGAACCCTGGTAACTAACTGGGTCAGCCTGGGATGGGTGCCGAAGGAAAAGGTAATTGCAGGCCCTGCTGTCAGGGGCCCGCTGTCCAGCAGGAGGTCAGCTCCTACTGGGCCCCGAGAGCCAACTGTTATATTTTCAGGCATTTCTCAGGCTGGTTGTCAAACACAGCGCTTTGCTAAAATCATGGTTGAAATGCAGAATGGCTTGTTACAGGTACAAGATTTTGGCAGCAATCTACAGAGAATTCTGGGGAACTCAATTGGCTATATGGAGTTCACAATAAAGAGTACTGTATTTTTTTTTTTGTTTGTAAATTGTTTGCTTTGTATCAGCAAACTATGTTATGTACCTCTTCCCGCTTGCCCCCTGCCCCAGGAGATTCGGATGTTAAACCTTTGCCAGCGCCCTGCTGGTCAGCACCCTGCAGTGGGACTGACCCAGGTTCAAGTGCTTTATTAGGGGAGAGCCAGGTGCTGTGGCAACACGGGGAATAGGATTTCTATTTGTCTCGTGGGCTCAGAAAACTCTTTCCAGAGCTGAGCTCCTGAGCTAAGTCTCCGAGCTAGAAATGAACTTTGAGGATGGGCACTGGGAGGCCCCAGGACTTGCTGGTGGCAAAATCAGTTTTAGAACCCCAACCCCTGGCACATGTTGCACCTGCACGCTGGCCTCCATGATCTCCTGGCCCCTGTTCTCTTTCTTGGTTCTCAGGGGCCGTGCAGATGTTCTCAGCTTCTCTCCCTGGGCCCTTCCCAGGAGAGTGAAAGGAGGAAGGAGGGCAAGAGGCCCAACATCCATGCGGGCCTCACTTGAGGGCATTCTGAGGCAACATCTGCCACAGCTGGGCACCCAGCTGTCCAGACACTCTTCAGTCATGCTCTGACAGATGCATACAAATAAATCAGTTCACAGCAAGAAAGGGCTCTAGTGAAACCAGATCAGGTCTGGAGGACAGAGGCAAACCATGTTGGAGAGAGCAGAAAGAGCAGTCTCTGGGCTAGACCTGGGTGCTGGTGCTCTGAGGGGAGCCCAAGAGGCCAGTCCCTAGTGGGGGTCTTCCTGCACCTTCCCCCAGGGGACCCTCTCACCTTCTCCTCCCTTGCTGGACTTTTGAGCTGTTGATTTGGATGGACTCCGAGAGTGAGAGCAGGTAGCTGTCATGTGTTTACCCAGGTTCCTGCAGCTCCAAGTCCCTGTGGCAGCCACTGGAGGGCTGCAGGGCAGGGTGAGTCACTGGGTCATTTGCGGATGACAGTCCTGGGTATGGCTCACCCATTGATTGGCCGGAGGAATTCGAAGCCCACTGTTTTCCTATCATTACAGCTGGGCATTAAGAGGACCTGCGGCGTTCCAAGCAGACATTCAGACATGCTCTAGTTTATTTTCATGGAGCAGAGAATCGCGAACTTCCCTCCTAGGAGCCCTCCTTCTGGGCCACCATATTTCCTTGTCTCTGGGTCATGAAATCCAAGGGCTCTTTGTAACCTCTTATACTGACACATCCCAGCATCTCTATTCCATGTCCCCG
This sequence comes from Cynopterus sphinx, assembly GCA_030015415.1. Lineage (NCBI taxonomy): Eukaryota > Metazoa > Chordata > Mammalia > Chiroptera > Pteropodidae > Cynopterus > Cynopterus sphinx. The sequence continues at coordinate 192,742,078 of CM057379.1, forward strand.
TGCTAGGAGGGGGCAGTGTACACGTTTATTTCTGTGGTCTAATGCCAATCTCTTCACCTACGACTACAGCACGTTCCTTGTTATCACGGACTAAAAAGGCCTAGAGCCTGGGGCCACTTGCTCCTGCTCCTGCAAGTTTTATTTCTTAGATTCAGAGGAAAACCTAAGCCTAGTTCTCTTCAGCCTGAGGACTGCCCCTCGTGTTGGTGGGGAAGTGACAGCAGGGGAGCAGTGGGTCTTTCAGGCTCATGGGCAGGCGAGATGGAGCAGCTGAGGCTTGAATTCCAAAGGCAGAGCCCAAGGTCCAGGAGTCCAGAGAGATGCTAGACCAGCTCAGGAGAGCCAGGTTGGGAGCGCTCTTTCTAGGCAGAGCCAGCTCACTCACTATCTGTCCTCTTACTAATGTACGAAGTCCAGGCCGCTACTTTCTAGCCAGGAACCACATGAAGCAAACTTGTCTTGTTACTCACTCCCTAGCCAGCCTACTGGGAGCTGATGACCGCCAGAGAGAAACCAGAAGCTAGCAGGTGAACGATGCCCCTGACAGAGGCTTACCTCACCCAGTTGGCATCAGGGCTGACTCAGAGAACAGGGTCTCATATCACTGCTGCCTCTGGTGCTCCCCTTGACAGTTATACCTCGGAGGATAGACCAGGCCAAGCTCTACCGTGTTTCCATAACAAGACCCAATTGCACCTGGTGTGCCCACGGCTGGCAAAGTCTAAGAATAAATGCTATTGACTGATAAAGATATAGAGAATGGGCAGTTCTGATGGCAGCAGGTATTGGTAATGCCAGCAAGGGGTGAGAACTCTGCAGAGGCCGCCAAGGCCTTTTCTTCCCTTCAGCCTTCCCCACATGCCAGCTCCCTCTCACCAACTCCTGTAAGAAACGACAGCTCCCACATGATGGGCATATGTCCCCCAGAGCGCTGTGCTGAGGGTCATCTGAGAGTGGGAGACAGGGCTGGGTAGGGATTGTCATCACCACTTGTACTCTAGAAAGCTACAACCCAGACGTTCCGGGATGGGCCCAGTCTGTAAGAGGCAGAACTGATTCTGAAACAGGGTGTTCTGATTCCTAATCCGGAGCGTCCTCTTCTGCAGCAGGCCTCCTCCCCCCATGTTTCTATCTTGTGTCTCCTGCTTCATCAAGCATGTACTGCTCAGGTGACTAATGCCTGGTAGACCTGATAGAGCAATCCATGACAAGGCTTTATTAGAGAGAGGCAAAGTGGACTGTCAGAAAGAAGATACTTTTGGGTGGGTTCCATGGTGGCTTTTAATGCAGAATTGTCAGATTTAGAAAATAAAAATATGGCTGATTGATTCAATTAGAATTCAGATAAGCATTGATTTTTTTTTTTTTTAGTCTAAGTGTGTCCCCAATATTGCACAAGACATACCTTATACAACAAATCTGAAATTCAAGTTGAGCTAACTAAGTGTTCTGTATTTTATCTGGAAATCTTATTTTAAGGATCCTTAACCCATGAGGACATCATTTTCATTATTACCAAGACTGGCTCTATATTAGAATATTATAATTTACTAGCCAGGAGGACATCCTTGAAAAAGATTAACTGACTTTTTGGGTGGATTTGAAGTTAATTTTGT